>OX596356.1:3667857-4930714 GCA_951394395.1 Colostygia pectinataria | reverse complement strand
TGCAAGGAACGTAAAACGTTAAAGTTAGTTCTACACTTATGTGTAGGGGCGCTTGGTGATTTTTTTTTTAATTAATAAATTAGAAAATTTTTCTTTGCAGGTGGAGCTGCGCCATCAGTCAAAAGAATCTGTCAAAGGTTATCAATCAATCTAACAGCATGACCATTCCAAAAAAACGGTTGACACCTTGAAAAATGCTAATTAATAAGCATTAATAAAATAGGCGATACCTACGTATCGAGTTGCTAAGTGCAGTCGTTTCGCGCGTCGCCTGCTCAACCGTGAAGGACGGCAATCCTGTGATTTGACGGCCAACTTCTAACCGCTATGCGACCCAAGTCATAAACTTACAAGAGTAGTAGAGTTCATTGTAATAGAGCTCGTCCGGGTAAATACTTTAATGACCGATGTGGCGCAGCGGGCGCAGGTCCGCCTGCGACGCGGAGGTTGCGGGCTCGATTCCCACCTCGGGTCAAATGTTTGTATGATCTAGAAATATTTGTCCGGGGTTTTCTGGGTAATTTCGATTTAAAGTAAAAAAAAATAACTATCTATGTATTGTATTGTATTAAGTATATATCAGTTATCTAGTACCCATAACACAGCTCTGTTTAACAGCAGCTTACCTTGGGGCTAGACGATGCTGTGTGGATTGTCCAGCATTATTTATTATTTATTAAAAACTAAGTATGGTGACTTTTGATATCGTCTGAAGGTGGCAACCATCTTTGAAATGACCAGTGTACATAGGCTACGGTAACCGGTTACCATCAGGAGGGCTGTACGCTTAGTTGTCACTTTAGGGTATTATAAAAACTTTAAAGTTTGTTTGACTTTGGCGGTTAATAGATTGGTAGCGTGTTCTTTAATAATGATAATATTATATTGTGTCGGACGGAATTTAAATATTAGGATCACATTTAGATTTTTTTTTTCTGTTAAAGTTTATCACTTGCTCACTATACTACTACAATGCTAAGCTATCAGATGTCTAACATCATGTCGATGTTGGTATCACTATAATATTTATTGACAATCAAGTTCTATTTTTATCTATTTAATATATTTTTGTATTTCCTATCATAAATAAATGTTTGATTTGTTAGACCTTTTCAGGACAGTTACCAGTGACATGCGTTAAGAATTATAACAGTAGATTTACGCTCCTTCTTGACGCTCCGATATGGTCAATCCAACTTTTAGGAGAGCGATTGCGATCTACGCGATTCAAACTAAGCAAATCATCCCAACAATTATTGTTTGTTAAATGATGTCCAATCACGACGTCTCAGGGTACATCCATAGACATGACTTGAATATTTATAAAGTGTTGTGAATCTCAGTCCTTGTACGCAAGGCCGTGCTGTGAAAATGAATTGTCGAGAAGTCATAATCTTCTATCACACGTGCCATGTGGGTTTGGCCGTCTTGAAGCGGCACCGGGTATAAGACAGCAGTGTTGTATGAGTGGAGACCGCGTCGTGGCAAACGTGGAGTGGAGCGATGACCTACGAAGGCGGTGGGCAAAAATTTGGTGAAAAGAGTCAAACACTGGGCTCAGTGGCGCGTATTGGAGGAGGCTTATGTCCAGCTGGGACTGAAGTTAGCTGATGATAATGATGATGATGTTGTATGATATGCATTGAGTCAATGCTGGATGGATCCGCACCCGGCAGCGCCTGTTCATCACTCACGGCCAGCAGGGCTAGGGTTATTTTGTAAGTCTACCGCTGTCGATCGCTTGTTGTCGTCAGGCTATCCCTTACACGCGTAAGGTACGCACTGGAGGTTTAAAAAGAATGGCTAAACAAAAATGGAGTTGACGCCGGCCAGTCAAGAGTAATGATGTATGGGACCATACCCTAATTCTCTTGGCTGGCCATGAGACTATGTACTATGTGTGTATGGTACATAGTTTCATAGTCTAATCATAGAACTAAGTAATCGGTCTACTGATAGCCACTGAAACGTACTAAAACACACACGGTGTGTCGAACCGGCAACGATCGCTTTGGTCAAATAAATAAAGGTGTGAGGGCAGGTCACACCGCCTGCGTATGAGTAAGCGTAGAACTGCGCGTACCATGACGTTGCAATGTATAAAACTGTATGTGACATGGCACACCGCTCGCATGACAGCTCTCAAGTCGAACACGCACGTGGCTACGTCTACGTGCTGCATACGCATCCGGGGTGTGCCGTGGCCTGAATCTTAGACAAGGTCGATCGACGCTGGTTTTACACGTGTAGCATTTTGTCTTCTTACTTCAAATACTTAATCTCTACATAAGCCATTCTATCATTCTGTAGAGTCAAGTAATTATAGTGATAGTAGAGTTTGGTATACATAGGATTCCGAAATATGATAGTGTATATACAGTGGCTAACTCTGGTGACTGAGTTATAAGGCCGCCCGAAGACCTAATATGTTGCTCAAAATTTGATGTGATTTTAAAATTTCCTTTGAAAAACTTTTCTAACAACAATGAGCGCCAGTCTCTAAATAAACAAACCACGGTTTCTTCTTAACCAAATATGATCATCTTAACTCAACCGAAGGTGACCGAAGGCTACTTCTTTTCTAGTTTCGTTCCAAAATAAACCTTCGCCTCGGACTCCTCTACGCAAACTGCCCGGATGTGTGTGAATAAACAAAACAACCTTTATATGGTATTGTCGTAAGATCACTCGTTTGCATCTTCCGTGTAATTAACTAGGTACTTGTAATCATTTGTTGTCACATTATTAAAATATTACTTTGTTTTGCGATTTAACTCATAATTAAATTGTTCTGAGTGGAGATTAAGATGTTTCTGTAGTGTTAAACACGCTAATTATAATAAATGCAAAAGTTTGGGTATTATAATATTTGTTAGTCAACCATGTCGTTACAACTGAACCAATTTTGATAAAATTTGGAACTTAAATACATTGTGACCTAGATAATTTTTTATATGACTCTTATACAGCCACTAATATAACACAAATGCTAAGAAAATAGTTTTAACGATAGATAATCGCATAACAATAAAGTAAGGTACAGTAAAGTTATTTTTTAGAAAATTTAAGTCCAATTGTGCATCATTCTAATTTAAATTATATACTAAATGAGAAAACAGCTACCCACAATGATGCCAAAGATTCGGAGGTGTTGCTAAGTCAGCAATTACAAATAAGACTTGTTATTATTTTGTAAACCGCAAAGATAAAGCTTATCTTAAAAAAATCAACACAAATTAATTCTCACGAAACTGTTACAAGATATAACATTAAAATAAACAAAGGTGGATCTTCACGTCACAGCAGTAAATTCAATTTGCATATAAAATTACAATTTTCATGTGAAACTGAGGTTCTTAGTGAATTATTCGAGTCAGTGGAGCGGCGATTTCCTATACAAGTCTCCGCCATTGTACCTTTATTTGTATCGAGGTAGTGAGCGTAAAGAATTATCTGCGTGTTAGATAACTTTTCATCGCAACTTCCATAACTTTGAACTTAAGCACATTAATATAGATTTTTAGAAGCATTGCATTTTTTGTCAATAGCAATGGCCGATATAAAGATAGCCGTGCTCTTTTGAGATTCCTATTGTTTATGGGGTACCTATAGGGATTTTATGAGCTGTTTTCCACCTTAGTAGTATAAAAAAAAATATGTCAAACATTTTATTTGCATATCAGGTGCAAATAAAATGTTAGTTTATAGTGCCAATTAACGTGTTTTCAACGAAAGCGATAGTAAACCGCTATTTGATTTAGAGATTATAATGCAATTTGAATATTATATACTTGGTGAAAGAAGTAGACTTTCAGAATTTAATAAACCTAAACTGCTTCAACGCCTTTTTACCTATAAATTAGTAGATATGTAGAAACCATTCCGGAAATTTCCGTAATTCTACTTGTAGAGGATGCAGCGGGAAGATAAAAATAAAAAAACTCAAAAAAAGTCTGCTCAAAAAGACAACCGTTTAGAATCAGTTCATCTATTCACGTAGATTCACCTAGCTTTCAAAGTAATCCATTAGATTTTATTGTTTTTTTTTTAATCAATTTCTATTCTTGAATGCTTTATTCTATGCTATAATGCTGAACAATCCACACAACATCATCTAGCCCCAAGCTAAGCAGAGCTTGTGTTATACCCAGAACAATATTTGCAAACATTTGTTCCGAGCCGGAAACCCGCAACCTCCGCGTCGCAGGCAAACCTTCACCCGCCGCGCCACATCGGTCGTCAACGACCTATAAGTCACCCGACGACGGTATCTTATTAAACAGACTCACAAGTTCACAGTTACCGTGGGATCTTAGTCAAACGTCCGATCCGCTCTCACAAGCGTATGCGCGCGGGAGGGCGATATCGCGATGTCTCCTCATACACTCACGCTACATTCCACACGACCATTGCTATGCTATCCTACTAATATTATAAACGAGAAAGTTTTGTTGTAAATTCATCACAAACTGCCTCACCAGGCCATGCCAGAGGCCTTTTGGTAGCCTAAAAACAGTTAACCATTGACTCAAAAGAACTTTGCGCCTCACGGTCACGGTGTTAAATAATTAGTTATGACGAAAACTAACGATATTCCCGGATTAAAAAGTGTATGTGCTATTCCAGACTATAGTCTATACCTTTGACAAATTTCATATAGATCCGTTCAGCCGTTCTGGCGTGATACTCCCAACAAATATACAAACATCTCGCGGGAATACCTCCAAAAATTCCCCTATTAGTAAGATGACCCTTCTAACGTTCCCACTGCCTACTCTCAAGCGAGAGTGATTGGAGCATAATCCTTCACGCAGACCTAATGCGGATTATTAGACTAAGGCAAAGGTCCATTAGCGAAATTTCTATCAATATTTTTATATACACTAACAGTTCTTAGTTAATGTAAAACTAGGAAACCGTACATTTTTCTGAAATAAAAAGTAGGTGCTGTTTCAAACGTAGCTAATGTGCTGTTCCAGACAATAGTTTATTTCTGTATCAAATTCCATCCAAATCCGTTCAGCTGGCGTGTTATAATAACAAATTCGTCCATCCATCTTTTAAATTGTTTGCATAGTACAGCAGCAAGATTACATTACTACAAAGGAGATAGTAAGAAAAACACACGATTTAATATTTTAAGAAAAATAAGCCTGACTTCTTATTATTTACATATAGACCATCGTGGCACACGTTTTCTATTTTTCAATCGTGTCGTTCCGCCTTTCAATACTTTCCTATACTTGTGGCAGACCAGTTAAACATGGCCTTCCTTCCCCCGCCTCAACAAGTATTAATGAAGGTAATGAAGAGCGGGGGTATGTAAAGTAAGGGGTCTCCGCTGGGTGGTGTTTAGAAGCGGAAGGCGCCCGGAGTCCGGACAATGGCCGGCGATCACCGCTACGTTCCCAGCTCATTACGTATTTACTATAAAACTTCCATTAGTTTGGATTTCATTGTTTTAAAGTTACCTTTTCAATACTAAGTATTTATGCTGCGCGCCAAATAACTGTGCTACTGAAGGCTCGTTAAGCAGTCGGTCTCGGCTTTTTCAAAGTTGTTAGGCCATGACAGAGGCCTTGCTGCGGCCTAGAAACTCTGTCACCAGAGTTGTCCACTGACTCATAAGAAATTACTTACCTACTTGTAAGGCGGAAAGTCTTTACGTAGAAGAATTGGCCTTTTTTGAAGAAATCAAAATTTCGTACTATCATTAACGTAAAGATTTTTCCGGTTTGGGACAAATACTGGGTTCAAGTGGATCAATGAAAATTATTTGTTCTGCAGCGAGAAACGAACCGGTGAACTCTCGATTTTCACCGCACTTGTCTTGCCACGCCATCAAGGTCGTGTAAGAAAAGTAATTGAATCAAACTTTATTTTAAAGGTGTGAACACATCAGCTAATAATATCAATCAAGTTTCAAGAGTCATACCAAGATTGAAATAGCATACTTCAACAATCATAACATCGTAGGCCAAGTGCACACAAGCGTTTGACAAAATATACGAAACTTTTATGTCAGTTTATTTGACAAAACTGTTTAAATATTATCAACATCTTTTCAAAAACTACATATGGTACTAAAAAAAGCTAGCCTGTACAATACAGTTGCTTTTACAAAATGTAATTTTTACTGTTCAGATGCAGTAGAAGACAGACCATATAGCTCGCAGAACCGATAACCGCTGGGGGTAAAGGTTTTCGAATGGCAACCGCGAACAAAAAAACAAAGTATATGATGGCCCCCACTCGATGAACCGTTGACATTAAAGCGGTCGCAGGAAGTCGGTGGATGGTGAAGTTGGTGAAAGCTCAAAGCCGATGAGCGTATGTCCAGCAGTGGACGTCTTTCGGCTAATCATGATGATGTATAAAAACATTTCAAACTCAGAACTACTAAATTTGTATCTCTCATGTTTTTCAGGACTGGATTCGGTGTTCAAACCTATAACATTCATCTTAGAGGGTAGTCAGACGAACTAACACCTGAATACTGAAATGTCATTTAAATATTAAGGATCAAATTAATTGTTTGAGACGTTAACATTCAAAAACGTATGAAGAATTGTCAAAAAATAATCACTTTATACTTTTTTACTTGATTGAGTAGCGTTTTTTCAGTCATCGAGCATTAATTACTCAATTATATGTCCCAAAGCATCCAAATATTTCAAAAAACAATTATAAAGATACCGATTTATCGCTTATGAGCACATGTCTTAACCTATTCATTATGCAAGTCGGTCAGTTTGCTCGTCTTACAATACGTGTGCTATTATTAAACGCAATGGCATTTAACCATACGTGGTGTTGCATTGGTTTGCCCATCTAAGAACCGGCAATTGACGTGACTCGACAAACATAATCCTTTAAATCGATAGCCGTTAAGTTCTAGTTTTTAAAAGCACTGCTAGTCTAATGACACCACCTTTCTGTTTCAAGGTCGTGGGTTTTAAACCGGTCATACATCAAAAAACATTTACGAGAAAATGTGTGTGCAATTTCAGTTCTCTCAACGGCAAAGAGAAACATCGTGAAAATACCGTGAAGAAAAAATTGTAAGACATGAGACATTCATCGATCTGCATCGGGTTCGCGTGGTGGATTATGACTTATTCACTCTCGCTTGAGGCAAGTGTCCCAGCAATGGGAACATTAGAAGACTGTCATGATGATTATCTATTTTCATTTATCGACGACTTGCTCTGAACAAAGTGTTCAATAAGTTAATAAGAAACTAGCTTCTATTGATTTAAGGTAGATAGTCATTCGTCGATGTCGAGTCACGTCACTTGGTGTTTCTCAGATGGGCGAGCCGTATTAGCTTGATAGCGACTGACATTTCTGAATATCACAACATGTTGGTCAATTGTAGTTGATGAATGACAGCATGGGAACATGATTGTATTTCAAACTTACAAGTTAGCTTTTTGTACTTATTGCCCATGGTTGTGTAATTTTTAACACGCTTCAGTAACTAAGTTGCTGAATTGTTATGTAAACAAAACTAAAGATTTGTTTTTTTTTATATAAATTTGTAGCTTTGGATAAGCAATTTGGATGACAATTCTATGCTTTGGTACCATCGAGCTGATCTGATGATGGATAGTAGAACTTTTCAGAGGCTTCTAGTAAACTCCTCGAGTTGGGCTAGATTTTCTTTGATGAGTCCCATATGGGGTTGGGAGTATACAGAATTGCATTATGATATAGCATTGAAAGTCTTATTTAAAGGCCACGGCACACCGGATGAGTATGCAGCACGTAGACGTAGCCACGCGCGTGTTCGCCTTGAGAGCTGTCACGCAAGCGGTGTGCCATGTCACATACATTTTCATACATTGCAACGTCTTGTCACGCGCACGTATATATACATATATATACGTATGCTTACGCGTATACATACGCATACGAAGGCGGTATGTCCAGCCCTTAGAATGGATGGAGTTGAATCGAATGCAATCTTATTTTTAGTGAGCACATAAATAGTTGACGACCACGGTGGCGCAAGGAGTGAGTGCCCGGTTGAGAAGCAAGAGTCGGTTCGATACCCGCTGCCGGATAAATGTTTGTCTGGATGTTTTATGTATAATTTTTTTTATATATTTACAAAAACACAACATTCTTTCAGTTATCAGGGTTCACATAGCATAAGTTTTGTTTGTGTGTTTTGTATAAAAGCCCGCCAATGTTTTATAAATTAACTATTGGTACATAGTGTCTTACATTTCAAAATTACGTTATTATTCAATTATGCGGCGATTTTTGGACAATTTAATAAATAAAAAGCCTACGCCTAATGGTAGTTGCTAAGTTTGATACGCTACCCACAACTGTAAAGCAATTATGATGTTAAGTAATTATTTTATGACATGCGGCTGATTGTGGCTAAGCCATTAAAGGCTTGGTCAAGTAAAACGCGGTCATAGAACTGTATCTACAACTCTACATAGATGTGAATTGAGACACACAGACAGACAGCATCGATTTGTTATTATTTTGTATGGAAATTACTGGGAAAATGGCACTTACCGACAGAACTATTCATTAGATATTTAAGTAGAATGAGTAAGTGTATGTACCTCGCGTGCCGAAAAGACGGGCTAAGTAAGGGCCAAGTAACCTCTACTACTCGCCGCGAAACTCAGTCTGCTCCCCACCGGGGGCGGTGTGGTGATAGCAGTGCCCGGTTTGCCGCGTGCTTATCGATGCTTTTATATCATTTATTTTCGCGAGGCTTAAGTTTCCCATCACTAAATACATTTGTGTGTAAAATACTTAAACGCAAAATGTTACACGCTCGGCTTCCACACAAATCGACGAACTCTTTCATTCTACTTAAATGCAGTTCTGTGCACTTACCTAACGACTTTGTTTTGGTGCGAGGTATTCCTCGAGGCGCACCTAGCTGAAGCGCACCAAGACGAAGCGAACCTAAGTACTTCCTCATAGCGCACCCGCTTAGGTGCGCTTCATTCGGTAGGTATAAATGTCAAGTTTTTATTCCTCATAGCGCAACAAATGTGGGCTCTAGCTACCCAAAACTTAAACTCGTGAAGTTACGGGTGATACTATCTTCAGTTGTTATGGTCAAACAATCTTTGAATGAGCGTCGTGTCGTCGTTCTTTTGTGTCAAAAACCTCAATTTTTATGTCAGGGATAAGACTAAGTTGGAAAGAAATGAGACAAACTGGCAAATAAAGACAATATCGAAGTGACTGTCGCGATAATAACGAACAAACAATACGAATAAACGAATACTAATAATAGTAACAATTAATTGCTAAAGCAACCCAGTATCATCAACGTAAGACGTGGTTGTGGGTAGCCAAACCTAATGAACTACATTGTCTTATTGACTTTAAATGGCAAAACCAGCTTTTTTGTTTCTGTACATTGGCCTGCGTAAATAACCGAGTGGGTGGATTGTGTCCGCTAGGAATGGTCAGACTAATGTGTTTTGTCATTTAACGCAAAGAACTCCTAAAATGTTGATAAAAATTAAGTGAACACCATCATAATTTGATTAAAAAAAAACACTTTTTCTTTATACAAATTTATAAAAACTGTCAAACAGCTTTTGGGCGGTCAATGATAAAAAGTGTGCACTAAAAAGTGTGCACTAGAAAACTGTGCAGTTCGCGGAAATACCTCTTAAACTCTGTTACTAAGCTCTCAAACTTATTTGCTTACCCTCGCAAAAAGTTATATTAAATATGGAAAAATACGTGATGTGACATTATTTTCAAATTATGTAAAATCATTTTTTCTTCAGAATAAAAAAAAACCGTCAAAAACAAAAGTAAATTTTTGATATTTTTGGTTTTATATAAAACGCTGTAGAAGTTGTATCGTAATTGAATTATTTACAATTTGTGACTGCTAGGCTGTAGCTGATTCATTTGTTTTGGTAGAGGGTTAGATAAGAATTTAAAACACGTGCTAATGTGTGTATTGTATACTGCATATAAATAACAAGGTGAGATGTAATTCGATAACCTATTAATCATCTGTTTGCATCAGCGTTGAACAATTTTCTTTAAACAATTACCCACTTAGTCACACACAAACTACATTTTTATTAAGTTTACGGAAACGTTACAACATTGTGCGTACGTTATGCTTTTATTTCCGATAGTGTACAACTCAAATAATGGAATACGGGCTTGTAATTTAGTCATTTTTCCAACTTAAGGAACTAGACTATAAGTATAATTTTTACTAGTTTCCCACACTAGGCTTTTTCTAGTAGGCATACTAAACCAAATGCGAGTAAAAAGTCATATAGGTAATGTATTTTTTATTTTATGCTTGAGGAGGTAACATAATTTTTATTTAACTCTAGTTGCAATGACTTTAAATTAAGTGTTAATTGGAAAAAGCACTTACCTTACGACTCTGCGTGAAGCATTCGTTCATAAAATCGCACATACACTTGTATGTGTCATACTTATGACTGTAGTCTCACAAAATTTTTTAGTTTTAATATAATAATATTAAGAAAATTCAGTGTCATCACGTAATGCTGCTGTCATTATATTAAATAACTAATAGTTACTCATTACAATAAGTGCCCTTGGTTCAATGTATTGCGTACCTTGCTTTGTCATATTTTCTTGTAATTACAGTCTATAGAACTTAGTCATCCTAGTCTTTGTTACCCACTGAAAGATTTTATCTCTTATTTGTTGAGACTTATAAATAGCAGACGTCGATTTTATCGGTCGCTTGCTTAACTTTGATCTTTTGTAAATTGACCACTGTCTTTTGTTTGCGCCCATACTATAATAATGGCTGGCACTTTATCAGCAATCGTTTCGGGATGTGTCATTTTGCACGCCTTTTTTATTATTATAACATTAACATTTTAGTATTAACACTAGTACGAAATAAGTTTATTTGCTATGAGATCTATTAAGGTTTTTATATAACGTGTACCGCTATAAACCTGCCGTAATTGAACAGACTTTCAGCATACAAAGCTAAAGAGGTATTCAAATGTGGAGTAATATGGGTGTGAGAGACAATTTCGCCAAACATGGCGTTAGTCCTTGGCACCCACGCTGAGAGCAATGCCTAACATTGGTTGTTTTAATGTGGATAATTACAATCGTATTAAGAATTGTCCAGGCAATCCTCCCACGTGGTCTGGCAAATTTATCTTTGTTGCCAGTGAAGGCGCCAACTCCTCCCAACTCTTTAGAAGTCACATGGATATTTTGTAAATACGAGTATGTATCTAATTATTGATACAACACAAATATCATATTTCGTGAGTTGCTCTCAGATTTTTACAGTTATGCATAAAAACTGTAAATAATCTTCAGAGGTACAAATTTTGTAACCAATTTCCCAATACCTGAGTCATTATTTTGCAAGTATATTATAATTTAAATTGACATATACAGGGTCATTCATTATCAACCTGACAAACTTAAGGAATAGGTTCCACACATCAAAAATATATATGTACCTATAACTTTTATTTTTATGTATATTTTGTTATAAAAATCCCAAGTAAATAAAAAAAACCAAATACGTTTTTTTGCTCAATTATTATTTATCATTGTTGGGAATCAAGTTAAGCGACGTAATAATGAAATATTCGAGTGTGGGCGCCCCGTAGCGGGTCAAGGACACGCGCAGGTCAAGGACGCGCGGGTTATTGACCCGCGGTTCATTGACGCGCGCGCGGGTCACTGACACGTGCCGAGCGCTGCCTTTTCGATTTCTAACAAGGATAACTAATTATTAAGCAGTTTAGAAAAAAAAGTACAAGTATTTTTTTTATGTGTGAAACCTACCCCTTAAGTTTGTCAGGTTGATAATGAATGACCTTATACAACGGCATGTACTATGTCAAAAGATGAATAAATAAAAAATGAAATGAAATGAAATGTTGAGCCAGATTGAACCAGACATATTTTGTAATCTGCTAAAATATATAAATTTCTTAAACTAGTTGATTCATTATAACTTCTTCTAGCACGTTTTACGCAAACTATGTCACTGTGATGGCACGGCGGGAGCTTTAAAGGCAGGTTACCTTTTAAGGGAATGTAATTGCTTCGGCATCAAAATGTCGCATTAATTACGCCTGTAATTAAGTTATTTAGTTAAGCAATCTATGAGGCACCTATGGGAATATCTAATGTGTTAACTAAGTGCACTTAACCTTGGCACATGCACATTGTAAAGGAAAAAATATTGTGGCGTGACGTCGGTTCGTTTCTGATGGTGAGGTATTTAGCAACAAATATACACTGGCAGCAAACCCAATACTACGAAAAACTTTTCCTAAATATATAAATAAATAAATAATGCTGGACAATCCACACAACATCATCAAGCCCACAGAAGACCTAGCTCCAAGCTAAGCAGAGCTTGTGTTATTTGTGCTAGATGACTGATATACTTAATACTATAAAACACATAGATATTTTTATTATACATAGAAATTACCCCGAACACCCTTTGCAGAAATTGAACAAATATTTGCAGATCGTACAAACATTTGTCCCGTGGCGGGAACTGATCCTCCGCGTCGCAGGCGGACATCAATTGTCGAAGCTTATTAGTCAAGATCACTTTTGTAAATCTATACAAAGTAAATCGTATTCCACTGACAACATATTATTATATTAATAACTGATGAATAGACTGACTACCATAAAATCCTCATCGCTCATCTATTTTACTAATTTATATTATTTACGCGTAAATAACACCGCACCTCCCAAGAGTGGTATTTGCATAGATCTATTGTATTTCTGATTGATGATGTCACTCTTAAGTAACATCAACACCGACATAGCCTGGAGAACGCAGCCTGTTTACTCTTCATGAATGCAGATACAGATGTTAAACAACTAAGAAAAATATAGGGCACATTCGATTCTTCAACTTTATATAACCATACCTATTTCTGCCGCAGCAAGAAATACAAGGAAAGACTCAAAAATCATACAAATGAACTAGCCAAGAACCTATTAGATACTGAACAGAATGTTAAACGCCTGAAGAGATGGCAAATACTTAACCTTGACCAAAGAAACTGACTTCTACTAGACTTTATGGTGACATATTCGATGGAATTGCACCCCAAACCACAATCCCGGAACAAATCTGATTATGGCTAAGGAGCCGATTGCAGATAAATAGGAAAAAAAAAAAAAAAAAAAAAATATTCTGCCGCAAAGCTGTAATGCTCGCGTTGCTGTGTTCCGATGTGAAAGGTATGGTTTACGGTGAAATTACAAATACAAATATCTTTATTCGGAACAATAACAATTTGTATTTTGTATTTATATGGTTTACGGTGAAATTACTGGCACATGAGGCTTTCGATCTATGCCACAAGGTGGTGTTTGTAAATTATTATCTTCTACATACCTACGCCTTATTCATTACATTACGCATTGAATAAATGAAGGTAAACATGTTTTGTGAGGATTTTGGTAAACCAGCTAACAGATGGTCAAAAGCAATTACCTCGCAATTAATGCATAAATGTATTAATACACATTATTAACATCCTCACCTCAGGTATGAGTAGAGTAATTATGTTCTGACTGAAGTTACGAGTAAGTGTTTTAAGTTTGAAGTGCGTTTTGTCAGAGAATAGTAACTTGCGTAATGTAAGTAATTGATGTTACTCTTTTTTTTTTTTTTTAAGTTGTCTTAAAGTAATAGAAAATATGATCTTATATAATAAATAGGTACAATAAACGTCGCCACGAAAGAAGAAGAAAACTATTTTCTTGATATTTTTTTTTATTATTTTTTTACAGGGTTTGTTCTAACGGCTTATATTATTATAGGCTCAAAAAAAATATTTTACAAAACATAATCAAATAGGATACCTACTTAATAGTAATAAGGGATAACATAAATAAATAAATCAAACACATATCTTTTGTAACTTGGCAGTAAAGTTTAAACAACATTGCAGCTTGTGAAGAATTATATAAGTAGTAAAAAATATGATCCTTAAGTGACCTCTAAGGAATTAACATGTTTATCATATTTTCTTACATAAATAATAAGAACGGGTTGTAAGTTATAGTTATCAGTTACTTTTTATATTGACTGTACCTTAGTACAGGGCTCTTATTTGAAGGTTTAGCTATTTATCGAGCACAGGAATAGTCACTTCGTGCTGGCTTCTACATAAATTCACTACCGAGATAGGTACGCAAAATGCGTGCTTCTATTTCAATAGAAACTGTCGCCTTGGAGAAACTCCTGTTAGTTACGCAGACATTATTAGCATGAATAATTTGAATAGGATACAAATTAAAATAGAAAAAAATGTTTAAACAAAATCCTTTCACCTTGCGGACAAGCAACCATTACCCTTAATCAAATCCATGAGTCTTTTCACTTTTACACTTTCACAATCTTAGATTAGGGGGGCTAAAACAATAGCAAGCAACTAGACTTTACAGCTAAAGTTCTGTGAAAAAGTCAAGATTGAACTCGACGACCGACGTGGCGCGGCGAGTGAAGGGCGACGCGGAGGTTGCGATTCGATTCCCGCCTCGGAACAAATGTTTGTACGGTATGCAAATATTTTTTTCCGAGTGTTCTGGGTATTTTCTATGTATAATAAAAAAATATCTATCTACATATTAATTGTATTGTAATAATATATCAGTCATTTAGTTAACACAAGCTCTGCTTAGCTTAGGGCTAGATACTGTTGAATTGTCCAGCATTATTTATTTATCTTCCTAAATATAAAAACGAATCGCTGTGCGTTAAGAGGCCTTTCCAAGATTTAGCGATATAAATCATGAAGTTCGCCTGAATATATCTTTATATAGTATAAGTAATAGTGCGCGCGACGAGGAGCGATACATCCTCCTTCCATAAGCGCTCAGCGCGGTTTGAGAGTCTGTGCTTCGATCGATAAGATTATAAGTGCGCTAAGGTGTGATTTTAAAAAAATCGTATTAAAAAAAGTCAATGCTATTAGACTATTTTCTTTGTTGTATTTATTTAATAAAAACTTAAAATTTAATTTAGTAGGTGTATTTTTATTGTGAACTTCTTACTTTAGCAGAAATAACAAGCGTAAAATTGAGAAAAGTACGCGTTTTTTAGACCGTCTTTTTTCAAAAATACTGAACTAACATGCTGTATTTTTCTCTGTACACTTAAATTTTAAAACTGTGATTATTATAATTGCATTTTTGGAAATATGTTAGACGTTGTTATTTCAGAGAAAACATGATCGAAAGTTGACTGGAATTGCTCATTTTACGAAACGTGCTTTACTAATTATTTTTTTAATCAGTTGTGTCTTGAGTTAATTAATATTTGCACTGTTGGCTTAAATTTTAAGGGATAAAGCTTTTATATGTTTATATTTTCGTTAAAATATCTTAAACACACGAGCCACAATAGTGTTCGAAACTTCACGGGCTACAAGAAAATTCAAGGATTATCAAGGATCGTCTCGATCGATTTGGCTCATTTTGATCTGGAAACATTTGTAGGAGTCCAGGGAAGGTTTAAACGGTGGTTTAAAAATGAAAAATTTGCGAAAAAAATAGCGCGAGTGAAACCGCGCCGGGTCTACTAGTTATATATATAATTGATGTATTTCTTACAGTAATGAATGACGTGTGCGTATGGGCATAAGAAGTAAAGGCCCGGATCTTTGTTACGATCCTCGTGTGAGTTATGCGACTGGCTTGTGCATGTCGTTTAGTGGCATTACCTGCCGGTGGCAACCCACGGAATTGAGCTTCCCGACGCGTTTTGCTTTGGACATTTTACATTGGAGCTTTTAAACGCTCGCCATTTTAAGAGCCAAAATGCACTCAAACGACATGCTTAGATGGTATGTAATGTAACCTTCCCCTAGAATAAGTAATTAGGATGCAGTTGATTTAACTTACCAGGTGGTACGACTCTTCAGCAAGAGTCCGTCTTGGTGGGTACCACCGCAGTGTCAGAATATATTCTACCTCCAAGCAGTAGTGTGCAAGCATTGCTGTGTTTAGGTTTGAAGGGCACTGTAGCAAGTTAAATTACTGGGCGAAAGAGACTTAACAACAATGTCTCGGGGTGATAAACGCAGTGCAGTGCCACGCAAACACTTAAAAACTTTAAGCTTTAGGTGGCACTGCATCTGTAATAGTCAGGCGTGGTGCTTAACATCAGGTGGGCGCCTTGATTATCCTGTCACTTGCTGAAAAAAAAAAAAACATTGGTTTCAATCAAAAACTGACGTATTTTGTATGAATATACACATGACAACATGACAGCTTATTAACAGTTCACTGATTGAAATCGGATTGCAACCAAGTTGCGTAATCGCCCTTCTTATCATCCTTTTGTTTTACGTTTTAATTAATGCTAAAATAATGTGAGCTAGATATTACGTTATTACATTTTTTTTTGTAAATACATAGAAATACAAAAACCCGGAATATAATATAATATTATATTTGCAAACCATGCAAAAATTTGTTCAGATGCGGGGATCAAACCTGCAACCTCTCGTTTGTTCGGGCACTCATCTGGCGCGGCGCTACCGAGGGTGTCCAAAGTAGTACTATTAATAGGTATTAAGTAGTCTATCTTCATTAAATTTTCCATTTTATTTATCCCTGAGCCAGGATTTGCGCCCACCCTATATGCAAGGCAATTATTTTACCAATTGGGTTTTTCCGTGAAAATACCTTCCCCAGGTCTGTCTATTTCTGTCACTAAGCAATTACTGCTTTTACAATTCAGCTAATTGTTATATAAACATACTAATACTGGCCACCCGTACACGGCACAAACCGCGTCACACGACGTTACGCGTTACGCGTTGCGCAACACACACAGAACGCGGGCGCGGGACGGGTCGGGTCCGCCGCGGGCCTATACTCTGTGGACGTCTATTGATATTGATATGATTATGATATATGTACACTAGTGAAAATGATGTCTCATTCAATCCAAACGAACCGTAGAGTTAGCGTTTCACTAGCGTTTTTAACGCACCAGTATCACAGATCTGATTTTGTCTTATTGGGCAATGAAGATCATATTATATGCAACAAAGGGTTCCAAGAACCCGAACCGACGTGCCCAAAGCTCGTCCCATTGACTCACTCGTTACGTGCCATTTAATAATAGCAACGATCCTTTATAACCATTTATGTCAAGTATTGTTGAATCTGCTTCAAATGTTGGTGACCCAACCGTATCCGAAATATTTACCTGTGGGCGAAACATGAGCGGATTATAAGCAACTAACAGTGATGTTCTCGTTTATTTGAGGTTTGTCATCATGTCCCATCATCATGGTCTTGTTCCTGCTGGGAAACTAGCCAATCTCGGGCGAGAGTGATTGTTTTTTAATTTAATATCCCGAAAAAAACAAACAAGCAAGTGATTAGACTACCAGGCCTCTTGTGAATAAAATATCATCATCATCATGACAGCCTTCTAATGTTCCCACAGCTGGGACACTGGCCTACTTTCCAGCGAGAGTAATTGGGTCTTAATCCACCACGCGGACCCAAAGCGGATTGGTGGATGGCACATGTCTTTCGAATTTTTAGTTCTTGGACATGCGGGTTTCCTCACAATGTTTTCCTACAATGTTTTCCTTCACCGTTTGAGAGCACTGGCATTGCGCACATACATTTTTCGTAGCGAAAAATCCATTGGTGCACGACCGGATTTGAACCCACGACCACCAGTGTTCTAACAACACTACAAACAAAATATATAGGATGGTCACATCGTTAACACGAGCGTGGAGTAAGCAATGGATGCGTATTGGCATAAGTTCGGAGAAAGTCGCGTGATAACGAAGAGGCTTAGGGCGACCAAAGCAGATCGGAGCTGGGTCAACCTATAGTTTTTTTTTCTTTTTTTATTGGTTATAGACCAACGTTTGACCACTACCTCACCTGATGGGAAGTGATGATGTGGTCGATGATGGAGCACGCTGGTCTAGAAAGATCCTGTTCACTCTAGACTCAAAGACCCCCATATTGTAACGGACCGGAAATACAGAAGCTGGCAACGAGTTCAATTCTTTGCTTGTGCTTACAAAAAAAGAAGATGAGAAGTGTTTGATTGATTTTAAGTTTTAAGATTGAATAGATTCATTTCAAAATGGCGTGAACCTCTCAAAGCTCAGGTAGTATATTACCACGATATTGCGTATGACAGAAAATTTCGCAATCACAACATACATTTCTATTCGAAATCATTCGATTCGGCTTGCTGACCCAGCACGGCTAAATATTAAAATGCTTATTTTTCTTTAGACTACTAAAGTGGCAACCAAGCGTACGGCTCACTTAATGGTAAGCGGTTACCTTAGTCTATGTATGTTTGCAACATCGCAAATATCACTTGTCACATTAATTACTCTGTGCTTTAATTAAGGAATAGTCTGAGTATTATGGAATAGTTTTTCAACAAGACCACTTGTTCACTGCGATATAGAGGTTGTCATTGATCGAATCATGCATCGATCATTATTAAACCCGTCATCACAGCCGAATCTAGCAGTCTTAGATTGTGCAGGGCCCGTCAATTCTGATTTGCGGACTGCGGTAGACATAGGGCTGTTACGCAATGCACTTTCACCGTGCGTTAAAGAGAGAGCCCCTCAGATTGCCTATTACTAGATTACCTCGCGAACTCGGGGTAATAAGAAAGTGTGTAATGTGTCCCCTTAGAGGACGTAAACGCTGTTTTCACTGAGTTAAACAAGCCAATCTATACCACAGACTATTAGGATGCTACGCTTATCTATACAACTGACTTTTTTTTATAAATGCAGACACCGTTTGGTTGTCATCTCAGCGCAAATGAAGCCTAGTTTAGTCACGCATTACTAAAATATGCTGAGTAACTCTTCTATAGAGAGATCCGAATTATAGGAAGAAGGAAACACCAACGCGTGTAAAGAGTTCGGGTTATTCCCGATGACCCCCATATTGTTTCGCCCCCACAGGTGACCAGCGGGAAGTTTTTTCCCGATCACCCCACTTTTTTGCCGCTAATGTTATGCTGCATGCCTGATTTAGGGCAAAAGCAACCCCCTATTATCTCTAGATTTTTTGATCTTGGGTTATATTGCGCTAGTCTACCAGAAAAATTTTGATTCGTCCTTCGTCTAGATCATCCTAGATCTTCGTCATTGCCTTCACGTTAGGTCTTGGTGGCTTCTTTTTCCCACAACTCACATAACCAACCTAATTCCGCTACAGCGTAGCGATCTTTGAAGCCATGTGTTGTGTATGATATGAGTTTTAGGCGCAAATCCGTATTGACTCAGTCCGTTCGATTTTCACTCAAGATGTTACCCTCCATTGCCTATCTACAAGAGCACCTATAGAGAAGATTATTATTTTTAAAAGATATAAATTAATAAGAAACAGAAGTAAGATTAAACTGATAAAAAGGTACGGCAATTCACCATTGTATTTTTGTAGAGTTTATCTACGTAACTCGTATTAGTCTGTTGACACTCACTCATTATTGAAACTATGGCTTCATTCTTACGCCCCTCATTTAAGTCCTGTGACTCATTCATTGTCATTCAACCGTACTGACTGTGTTGTCTGACCATTGGGGTGGTTATTTGTCTCGGTAAGTACATTAACTAGATATTTATACGCTTTTTCATGATTGCTTAGTACGGTAGTGTACCAATTAATAAAAGATCGTATTGAGTTCTCAAAAACGAGAAGTATTGAAGGATACAAACATGAAAACTACATAGTTTGTAATGTACCACAAGATTTGCATTTACACATTTATAGCCTGTAAATTACCTTTAGATTATTATACGTTTACGTATTTTGTACGTCATTCAAGTGAATACAGTAGGTTAAACACGTCAAAGCAACGTGTCTAAATTATTACTTAACTAATTAAAAGAGAGGTTAGTACATTGTTAAGCATAATTTATGTGTTATTCTGCCATAGGATGTCTGATAGCAGAATAAGTTATAGAAGTGTTAAGTTTTATATTATGTATATTTATTATTTCAATATTACCTAAACCTTATTTTATTTCTGTAAATCAAGTTCATTCAAGTAAGTTGATGAAAATATAATGATCCGTCTGGTCCAGCTAGCAGCTATAATATTTGTCAATACGTTATAGCGCAACACACACAGAGAGCGGGCGCGGGTCGGGTCGTGTCCGTCGCGGGCTGCAAGACAGCATGACAGCAGGTTTACAGGAGTTTCACTTCTATGTGGTGTTTATTTGATGATATTGGCATGACGCTGATAGCGACGGCAAATTGTTTATTTGGGTGGTGACCTCTGCGCAAGGCTTTTCCTCCACAACAGGAAGGAGGAAAGATGTGCAATTGTTGTCATCGCAGCCTTGTAGTGACAATGGTCAGTTCCAATGAGCTTCTTGGTTTTGAACGGTATTCTTTATAGTTTTTATGTAGGTTAATGATTTTTACGATTTATTTTTTAATGCCCATTTGTTAATTGTAATTATTTGTAATGTTATTTTGTATCTGAAAATATTAGCGTAATAATTTTACAATCGTTAGTATCACGCCACCTACTTCTACTAGTACAGTATGCTCGGCGAATCTATGCAATCGTGAAGTTAGCTGTTTCAATGCAATGAAGCTTTTTTAACTATAACATACGGCGAACTCCATGATTACTTAGATTCGTTGAACGTAATGTAGAAATGGTATATAAAAATAAAAAATATGAAAATAGTATGCATAATGCGGTAAAATTTTGAGATAATCGGTAAAGTATAGTTCTCTCGGCGGACCTAGGCTTCCGTGAAGTTAGCTGTTTGTGATGCGCAAAGGCAATTTAGTTAGAAAAAGCTTTATTGCGTATCGAAACGGCTAATTTCACGAAACCCTAGATCCGCCGAGAGAACTATACTAGGCACGCAGATAAGACATACTGGCCAGCAATCTCACGAAATCGACATATGGTATTACCAAACTCTTGAGTATTTTCCAGATCATAAAATTTGGAACTAAGAGTGTTTTATGTCGTTGACCTCACAGTAGGATACTTACAACTTTTAAAGATAATTGGATTTACTTAAAACACGACTCGGTAGCGCGGTGGACGAGTGCGCGTTTGAAAAGATAGAGGTTGCAGGTTCAATCCCCGCTACGACAAGTTTGCATGAACTGCAAATATTTGTTCCGGGTCTGGGTATTTCTATGTATTTTGAGAATGTATTTGCAATGTATTTTAATGTACTCTAATCAGTTATTTGGATTCCGTAGTACAAGCTTTGCTTAGTTTGGGGCTAGACTGCGCTATGTAAAAAAAAGGTCCGATTATAACTATACATTTATATTAATTTTGTATAATAATAATAATATGTCGTGCGAAAGAAGTGCCAACTCAGCATAATGTTAAATATGCAGGCTGTACCTACCTAACGCTGATAATATGCTGACCCTTGGCAGTGATTTTATATTTTAAACACATTTTTAAGCACCTAACAATATATTATATTGGGTAGGTATCTTTTTTATTATTCACTAATTAAACACGGTTGATTCGATCTCAAATACACATAGTTCCAAGTCCAATTTATAATCTTTGTTTTATACAAAATTTAAACGTCGTAAAAACTTTACGGCTATTAAGACTAAAGATACTCAGATTCTTCGTTGGAAAGTTGATTGCAGCAGTCATAAGGTCGCCAGTCCAATTGTAATGACGACCGATGTGGCGCAGCGGGCGCAGGTTCGCCTGCGACGCGGAGGTTGCGGGTTCGATTCCCACCTCGGGTCAAATGTTTGTACGATCTACAAATATTAGATTCGGGTGTTCTGGGTATTTTCTATATATAATAAAAAATATAATATCTATGTATTGTATTGTATTAAGTACATATCAGTCATCTAATACCTATAATACAGCTCTGTTTAACAGCAGCTTACCTTGGGGCTAGATGATACCGTGTGGATTGTCCAGCATTATTTATTTTATTTATTTAATGGTTAACGGAACAAACTGAGCATTATTCATTCTTTTTACCACTTCAATATTAACTGTTAAGTAAACAATGTCCCAACTTTATTAATATTAAAAATACATAGGTACAAAGTATATTTGATTGACCAACTTTGAATCAAAACTTCTTTTCACTCATTTTAAAAACTATTAAGTTAATAATATTGATTGTAAACTGATGGTTCCATAAATTAATCTCAAATTTTAATGCATTATCATGTTGTACTTACATTAACCGGACATCTATGTTGTATAAGCTTGCTCTACCTACACCTCCGTGCCACAAAATACTCCTTCCTTTAAATGTCGCTAAGCAATAATTCGCTTGAAAATTTGCCTGTACCATAACCGAAGTTTATTAACAGTGAAGCCGGTGTCAGCTATTACTGCGACGGGTACAGTGTATCTCAGGAATCGGACTCTCACGGCCGCTGGCGTTCGTGGCCGTTTGTAACAGAGCTATGCTGTGATTTGTGGAGGGTATAGTTTATATTCAATCAATTTCTTCACGATGTTTTCCATTGTAATACCTGTTAGTAATTAAGATTGTTCTTGTCAAATTTGTTATAATGTGGTGTTCAATAAAGTATTTTCTATCTTCTATCTATCTATCTTTTCCTTCACCGTTTTAAGCACTTGTTGATGCGCATATATATTTTACGAAAAGAAAAATTAATTGGTGGCTGGATGGACTGGACCTGCGACATTTGGATCGGAAGCTAGAGCTTACCCATTGAGTCAACACAGCTCTGATGGGAAACGTTTATTTTTAATTTCTACTCAATAAAGATTTTTCCAAGAACCATATCCATAACAGCTTTAACTACATACTTTGTGTCTCAGCAAACTCCAGTTACGTACTAGCTGGATTTATTTATTTAAATATGCGTGAACTTCGCCGGCCAGAACTTCTTTGTCTCGGCATTGTGTTGCTAATACAGCCGGCTTGCTTCCTACTCATCTAGCATTATCTATTCGTTTCATTTAAATAAATTGATTCAAAAGCCGATAACTATTACAGCTACATACAATCAATAAACAAACCAATGTAAATCAACCAATATTTACAAACACGTTGCCAATAACAACTGTTCCGCAATGCCAAAAATGTTTTTCGAATCCAACAACCATTAAATGTTGAACATAACTCTCCCATTTTATAAACCTAATTAGGGAAGTATTCAAAATCAAAGGTAAATACCGATTGAAACGCGGCATTCGCGGAATGATCTCGAACACAATAAATGTGAGACACGCAAGCCTCACACAGTTCACCATAAAAAGTTCTGCATACCTGAAATAAAATAAGACGCTCGAAGGACCAATATTATGAGCACGAAACAAATTAGCAAAAATGATTTTGCCGCCCGTTTTTATAGCAAGGAGGCTTTAAATCAAGTCTGTAAGACGCAGAACGCTTTGCATTTTAATGCTCGACAATAAGGGGGGGTTTTGAGTTGCAAATTATAACGTTGTCTTTGTATACTTTCTTAGCAATATCGACATTTGAGATATGCATGTAAAGGGTTTCTGCAGACACGTCACCTAAATTAATGAATATTGAGCTTTGTGGATTGTCCAAGGACCATTGACCGACACCATGGTAAGTTATTCTTACTCGTAAATTAAAATAATGAGACAATGATCGCATAACATTCCATTTGAGCAGGCTAAGTTAAAATACTACATATTTATGACAATACGCTAAGCTTACAAGTCTATTTACCAGAATCAATTGGGATCCTAAGAAATAAAACCATTGGTTAGTCTTATGACATCATACGATAAAACTATCAATCAGTCCCACAGTTCAATGAATCGCAAGAAAACGATAAAAAGAAACAAACACAAGAAGCCACATAAAATAACTGGAGTAATAGCCATGATACTGATGAAGTCCTTTGTTTTTTGCTCACTACGTGATTCAGACTTAGTGATCTATGTCCGGGTCAAAACCCGCAATCTTCATATTATTTTAATATGCATACAATCTACTTTATCATTGTAGATTTTTAGATGTTTAAAATTAGACTGTGACCTGATAATAATGTTTATTTTAGCCGATTAGACAATTGAAATATAGGCTTTTAGAAGTATTTTTTAGGACAGAATATTAAGTAAATCATCCCTTTAGATCTTTATTATTCAAATCTTTGTAGATGTCCAAGAGGGGTAAATAGAGGCAGACATTATGGCTCCAGATTTATGCATATTTTAATACATAGTGCCCATACACTGAGTCACCAGAGTTGACCACTGACTCATACGAACTTACCTTAATACATAGTGGGTGCTTAGATTCGTGGTAACCCAAAGGCTATTGTTATTTTTTTACGGTTTAACTTATTGATCTGCTGCAAATGAATAACGCAAAATGCACTTGCGTCATATAAAGAGCTCTAGCACTCACAAAATAGCTAATAATACAATGAATTAGCATTTGAATATAGCTGAAGACGTGACAGCATTCCAGATTCTATTGCATCACAGTTTACAGCCTTCGCTCGTATCGCCACCTATCCGCGTGCGTCTCACTATGAGCATAAAATCCTCTACGATTATTGCATTCAGGTAAATGTGTGGGTGTATATTATTAGCAGGTCTCCGACACGACAAACTAAATGGTATCCCATTCATGGACCGACTTCATAGAGATATATACTGACTTCCTTGCAAATCGAGCTTTCATTAACGACGATTCCAGTCGTTTCGTGTATGGCAAGCTTTAGTCCCCTCTGGATGCAGAAAGGGACTACAAATAAAATATGTGACTTGAAGGCGACGGCGAGGTGCCGTCGAGATGAGGCTGCGCAGCCTGGAGGAAAAGAGAAAGCGGACCTGACTACTGGTAAGTGTGAGTGCAACAGCAACATACACTTGGCTATCTGGAGAAACGCGAGCACCTCATTTAATCGGTACGCGTTTCGTTTTGTAGGATAAAGGAAAATTTGCGATGGTTAAGATACCCTGGCTTTATCGTGTGCGTGGGCGTTTTCAAGAATCATTTTACTTCAAATAAATTAAATATGTATCAGAAATTGGTTACTTAAGATAAGTCGTATACGGTAAATTCGGTATAGGTATAAGTCAATCTAAAGAGTTCAAGTTGTAAAACAGATTATATGCCAAAGTAGGTACTAAATAACTGCATGACCTTATGTTTCTGTAAAACAGTTTTAAATGAAGTGACTGAAATGATGAAACTATTTACCAAATGGTTTATTTAAACGTCTAAACTTGTAAATCGCGTCCTTTAATTAATTTGAACGAGAAAGGCATTTCTCTTTGGCACAGAGTTAACGATGTTGCTTGAATAGGACTAAAGCAATTAAAGTTTAGCGTCTTATGTGGCCGCTTAGTTTTGTGACCGTATCAAGTGACTACATTAAGTTTTCTGTTCAGTAGATATACAAAAATAATATCAATACATTGATAATTAGGAAATGCGATTGCACTAA
Organism: Colostygia pectinataria; assembly: GCA_951394395.1. Classification (NCBI taxonomy): domain Eukaryota; kingdom Metazoa; phylum Arthropoda; class Insecta; order Lepidoptera; family Geometridae; genus Colostygia; species Colostygia pectinataria. The sequence goes on along the minus strand of OX596356.1, from coordinate 4,905,262 downwards.
ATGGAAAAGTTTGGTTTGCACTGCAAATTGCACAGAGCAGAGCTATCGTATGTGCTACAGCAAAACGTATTGTAATAACGAACATAAAAACTTCGGAAGATTCTTTTGAAATTTATTATTAAGGAGATCGAGCTGCTGACCTGAACTTTAGAACTTCTGCGTCATCAATTAATCAGAAACTACGACTGCCATTACCGCAACACTTAGACCTGAAACTTGATCAGATTTTCCATACATTTCGACCAGCGGGAATCAAATCATCCTCTCGCTTTTCAGCTAAACACTCGACCGCTGCGATAACAAAGTCATCAAAACATTGACTACCTATTGTTCGCTTTAATTTATTTACGATATAGACGACCGATGTGGCGCGGCGGGCGTAGGCCCGCCTGCAACGCAGGAGGTTGCGTGTTCGATTCCCGCCTTGGAACAAATGTTTGTACGATCTGCAGATATTTGTTCTGGGTATTTTCTATTTATAAATATATATATCTATGTATTGTATTGTATTAAATATATCAGTCATAGTACCCATAACACAAGCTCTGCTTAGCTTGGGGCTAGATGATGCTGTGTGGATTGTCCAGCATTATATATTTATTTTATTCTGTAATTGTTTGACTTGTGGACGAAATAAAATGAGACAGTGGGAATACGAAATCGAACGGAGTCAACAAACGGTCTGCAACGGACACCAGACCGGAATGCAAAGCGTAGGCAAATGCCGGGAATTCAACTATTGAAACAAGGCTGAGGTCAATCCTGTGGGAAAAGGAAATAACAACTTTGAATAAGGTATATAGGTACATAGTCATACTTTGTGTGTGAATATCAATTGGCTTGATGATGATGATGATGATGATGTCATCCAGGCCGATTTCGACCACGGCGACTAGACTTCTGCATTTCCATAAACTCATTTAAAGTTGTTCCTTAATTTACTTACCTATAATAATTTATTACTTGTATTCCTTTACCAACTTATTTGTTTACTTATTTATCCATTTATTTATTGACTTATTTATTTATTTATTTATTTACCTAATTATTCCTTATTATACGGATGATCTTCGTCGGTGTGTTCTTATATGACTAACAAACCCTATTTTTGTAGTAAAAGTGCGTTTACAGAGGTTGCACGTCAAAGTATTATTTTCATAGTGATAGGTTATGCTAGAAGGCGGTTTGTTTTTTTTTTTTTTTTTCTAATGGACTATATGCTGTTAGACCGTCTGACGGTCCGTGACAGCGTTACACGAACTTTTGGCGAACGCAGAAGGCGCTGCCTGCAAAGATTTGAGTTTTTGGCAACAAGCGCAAGGGCACCACTTAGGTACGAACCTCGGCTTGGGCTGTTGCCGGGGGGAATGGCCCAACCCCAGGGGCCGTAGCGGAAAGGAGTCTTCGACCTCGCCGGCGAGGTCGGTGTATCTGTTGAGTGTTTTCTCTGTCCGAGCTGGATGAAGGGATTGCCTCCGCGTTAGCGGAGGCGATCACGTCATCGGGATCACCAAGCACGTGCCTTGGTCTACGGAGGGAACGGTCCTCTGGCGGAACGATCGAGTAACTCGGAACTACGGAAACGAGCGGGTTCGGGTGGTGGGGGGCCGAATCATAATGCCGCCTCGAGGCGCGCTTCATGAATTCGGCAATTGACTCGAGATCTAGGTCTCTGTGAATATCGACATTGCGCATATACCATGGCGCGCCAGTGGCAATGCGTGCAAAGCGATTTTGAATTTTCTGAAGGAGATGGATGTGATTAGAATGAGCGAACGCCACGGAGGCGTAGGTCATAATTGGACGTATGCAAGTTTTGTATAATGTCACCTTATTTCTAAGGGACATTTTACTGCGCTTGCATAGAAGAGAGTTGAATCGGAGTAGAACAAATTTAGCGCGATTACGAACGGTCTTAATGTGTTTTTCAAAGGACAGGCGCTTATCAAGGATCACTCCTAGGTAACGGGCTGACTTTTCCCATGGGATGGGTTTGTCGAAGAGTCTGATGGTTCTAGGCCTTGTGGGACCCCGCGAGAAGTACACTGCTGCACTTTTCGTTGGGTTTACCTCAATGCGCCACTTACGGAACCAATCACCTAATGAATTGAGCGCGGCTTGCAACCTTATACACACTCGATCGGTATTACGATCGGATGTGTATATGGCTGTGTCGTCCGCGAAAAGGGCTATTTCCACTTTGTTGACACGGGGGATATCGCTGGTGTACAGCGTGAAAAGAAGGGGTGAGAGGACGGAGCCCTGAGGGACTCCGGCTCGGACGGGTCGGGCTTCAGAAAGCGCACCTTCCACGCGGTAGCGAAAGCTGCGATTTGATAGAAAGTCTCGTAGGATGAGCACGAGTCTATCTGGCACACCCAGGTGGAAAAGCTTGTAGATCAAGCCATTGTGCCAGACTTTATCGAAAGCTTTCGCAACATCGAGGAAGACAGCTCCCGTGTTTGCCGGCCAAGTATGTTGGAAGTTGGATAGCACGTGTTCCGTGATGCGGAGCACTTGCTGGGGGCATGAGTGTCTGGCTCGAAAGCCAAACTGCTCATCGGGAAGGAGCGGTTTGTTTTTAAGTGCATCGCGTTTTTTATCTAGATCGCGCCTTCTGTCCTCTTCAAATGCCCAGACGCTCTGTTGCACTAACTTTCTCCATTCGGTGCGATTATTCGCTAGTTCTTCCCAACGAGAGGGCTCAATATTGCATCTTTTCATGTGTCTTTTCTGAACATCCTTGTACCTGAGATACTGGCCACCAGATTTGCGTTTGCCTTGTTGGAGTTCAGAAAAGAAGATGCGCTTTGGCACTTTCTCGTCGGTCATTCTAGAGACGTGGCCACACCATCGCAGTTGACGCCTCATGAGATATGCCTCCATGCCGCAGACATTAGCACGGCGTAAAATATCCGTATTACGTACGTAATCAGACCATTTCACGTTGAGAATGTCACGGAGGCATTTCAAATGGAACCTATCTAACATGCGGATGTGCTTACGATAAAGACACCAGGTCTCCGAGGAGTAGAGTAGACTTGGTAATACAACAGACAGGTATACCTTGATCTTCGTTCCTAGCTTTATGTCATGCGATCGAAAAATCTTTCCTCGAAGCTTTCCAAAAGCTGCAGATGCAGCACCTATCCTGGCATTTACTTCTGAGTCAAGATCACCCTTAGATGATAAGGTACTTCCAAGATACCTGAATTTGTCAACTTGGTTCAAGTCCTGGTCACTCAGCCGCAGATTCAAAGAAGTATGATTCGATGTTTCCATTGCCATACATTCAGTTTTGCTCAAATTTATTTTTAGTCCAAATCTGCGGCACGACCTGTCCAAGTTAGTCATCAGTTGTTGCAAACCTTCTTCAGTTTCAGCCACAAAACAGAGATCGTCAGCGTACATCATCTCAGTTATGATGTCAGTCGATATTTTTGTGCGCGCTTTCAGCCTGGACAAGTTAAACAGCTTACCGTCTGTACGAAAACGAATGCGAATTCCATCTGAATGATAAAGCAAAGAGTCTCTCACAACTACAGAAAAGTAAAGGGCAAAGAGAGTTGGCGCCAAAACACAACCCTGCTTAACACCACAAGAGACAGAGAAAAAGTCAGAGTTGTCGCCCTTTACTGTTACACAACAGGTCATGTTGTCATGTAGTAACCTTACCATCCTCACAAACTTCTCCGTACAGCCAAGTTTCAACAGTACCGTCCAAAGTGCCTCACGAGGAACGCTATCAAAGGCCTTTTCCAAATCAACGAAGCAAAGAAAAAGTGGCTGACGTTGTTCTTTACTCTTCTCCTGTAGTTGCCGTATGCAGAAGATTGCCTCGCCCGTTCCTCTATTAGGACGAAACCCAAATTGTGTCTCCGGCAAGATAGTTTCCGAAATCTTCGAAAGACGGCTAAGAAGTACCCTGCCAAAAACTTTTCCAGGAGAAGACAAAAGCGAGATTCCGCGGTAAGAGTTGCAATCTGAACGATTACCCTTATTCTTGTAAAGGGCACATATGCGCGAAGTTTGGAAATCTGTGGGAACTTTTTCATTAGTCCACATTAAAGAAAAATACTCCCAAACGACTTTATGCAGCTCTTCGCCCCCGTACTTAAGCAATTCTCCTGGCATGCCATCCAATCCCACCGCTTTCTTATTTCGTTGCCAATGAATAGCATCTGTCACTTCCTGCAGAGTAGGCAAATCGTCTAGCGTAACATCAGGTGGAAGTTCTGGCATAGAAGCAATGTATTGCAAATCAACTGATCGATCCACATTGAGCAGGCAGTTAAAATGCTCAGACCAACGACTCAGGACTTCTGTACGGTTAGATATTAATGAGCCATCTAACGATTTTAATGGTATGGCTGTCTGACAGGGGGTTCCAACAAGCTTTCGCATCTCGCCAAAGAAGAGTCCTAGTTGATTTGTGTCTGCAAGCCATTGCATATACCGAGCTTTTTGCAGCCACCACTGGTCTTTAACATCGCGAGTAAGTTTTCTTAGCTCAGCTGCACTCTTCCTGACGGCTGATCAATTGGCTTACTGCGACCACTACAATGTCATCGGTCTCTAATCTAGCCGTGCTACACTTCGTTTTTCAGTTAGTTAAAATATAAGTAGGATCTATTGATGTATGCAACTCTACATGGAGTTTGTTTGATGGCATCAAAATGTGTACACACCTAGAGTTTTACACACCTTGGTTTTTGGTTTAAGTAATGCAGCAGTGTACTCTATTTTTATATAATGGTCGTCGATAACCTTGGGGTGCGATTTTGGACTCCGTTTTTTTATACATTAAACGCAAAAATCCCGCCTGTAACTTTTTCGTTACATTAGGAGAGTTATTTCGCTAAGTCTGCCTCAAGTTTATGGTGTTTTGTTGAGGTTGTTAACAAGCTAATTAACGTCTATGTTCATGTTTTTTTCAAAAACAGACAGTTGCTTGGATAAAGGTGTAGCTACTTACCTATATGTCCAACTGAGGAAAATTTCGCTTTAAGCCATTGATAAAATTATCATCATTTAACCGTGAAAACTGTAATGGCTTTCTTCTTCATACCTAGATATCTATTGTGATAAATAAGCTGTTGTTTCCAATAAAATAACAAAATAAACAAAATAAATCGTGTAAGTTGAACCAACGTTGAACGGACTATCAGCAAAGGACCTATATAATGCACTCTGTAGGTACATTCTACGGCTTAGTACCTACTAGTACACTATAGATACACAAGGTAGGTACAACAAAGCCTATCGACAACAATAAATACCTCAGTCGGCGCCAGTTCTAATTCACTATGCTCGAAGCGCAACCCGAACTGATGCTACTGTGAAACACTTTCTGAGAAGTAAAATACATTAAAAATATCTTCGCGGAAAAGTGTAGCTGAAAACTTTTCATTGCTAGGTATGTCATTGTGCCCGGATTTTGTTAATAATATATTATATACCTATGTGAAACATTTTCTGAGATATGAAAATAAATATCTTCGCGGAAAAGCGTTGCTAAAAAATTTTCATTGTATGCTTAGTAGGTATGTTTCATGATTTTGTGAACATTGATAATATCAATGTTCACAAAATCACTTGAAGACAATTTTTGCTTTATTTTCATGATTAATTTCCCCTTGCGTCGATCTTATTCTAAAGGTTATTCAAACTGATTTAGTAGTTTAGTACTGTTTTTTTAAGCCAATATAAACGTAAACAAACTAATTACTTAGATACAGTATCTTACAGCTAACATGATTCTTGATAACAAAATGTTATATTTAGTGACTTATTATTGTTTATCATGTTGTTCATGTTTTCATGTTTTCATGTTGTTTATCATGTCCATGAACAAAAATTATGAATTGAAAGACATATTTACTTACAGTCGTTTAAGATATGATTATGAATAATCTAAAGTTTGATTTAGGTCAGCAGTGACAAGACGGTCATGTCTTTCGCCTGATGTTATACGTAATAACAGTTGTGCAGTGCCACCCAAAACTTTAAGTTTTTAAATTCTGCGTGGCACTGCACTGCACTCGTCACCCGAGACGTAGATAATAAGTCTCTCTCGTCCAGTAAATTCACTTGCTAAAATGCCCTTTTAAACTAAACACAGTAATGCTTGCACACTACTGCTTGAAGGCAGAATAACTAACTGGTAAGTATTTGCCAAGTGACCTCATGAGTCCTCATTTACTATATGTTTTCCAATTCAACCAAAAGTTGTGTGGAAGAGATCTTTTTTAGTGATAAGGATGCCCATTTTACACTTATTTGAACATGTTATATCCTTCTGTGTTTATTTTCATTGTGTACAAGTTGATGCCCGCGACTTCGTTCACGTGGAGCTCGGGAACCGTACCTTAACCTATGTCCTATTCCCTGTCATTATCTATCTATGTTTTAAATTTCAGCTAAACCGGTTCAGTGGTCATCGAGTTATAGAGGAACAAACATCCATTATAAACTTCCAAAGATCCAAACTTTCACGTTTATAATATTAGTGTGATTGTAGTCTTTTTCACATAAGAAGGGTTCTGACATTCTGTTTTTCCTTTTTTGCATCATATATTCGGCAATTTTAAAGATTTAAAAAGTTTTAAATACAAACGAATAACCACAATTTATAAGTTTGTTTTCAATTTGCAATTTAAACTATAAACTAAGAGTAGTTTTTAAGAGTAGTAGAGTTCTTTGTCATAGAGCTCGTCCGGGGAAGAACGTCTCAGGGTGATATCTACGCGTGCGTACAAAGGCTACGGTAACCACTGACCATCAAGTGGGCCGTACGCTTGGTTGCCACTTCAGGGGTATAAAAAAAACCTATTGATTATAACAATAAAATACCAAATCTGTCAGCACCCTTCCTAATGTGAAATAGACTGTGAAGTGACAATAAAGAAATATCTATCTATCGCATACATGTACGAAAAGTTTGTTATTTTCGCAGTACCTCCAGATACCTTGATCTTTCGCGATTCTGTATTCCCATGCGCGCGTTCCCTGACCACTGGGATGCAAACCAGTTTCAACATTTCAATATCACACTAAGTATACGTACAGCTTCGCATCTCTTCAAATTTATTTAATTTTATTAGTTTGACCATCTCGTCCTGAGATATGTATCAAGTGCTCTTTAATGATCTTCACTTGTTATTGTGATCCTTTTTTTAACTACGGACTGAGCTGTGCAGTGGTGTCAAAACAAAATAAATAAACGCGCTATTAGCTTGTTAGAAGAGCGATAATTGCATAGCTTTTTGTTTTTATGTATCAATTTAAAATAAAATTAAGATCTATTGGTTATTCAGTTCATTGTGCAGTCCTTTGCGCAATTAACGTTCTAAATTGTGTAACCTATTTTTTCAGTGTAAAATTACTATCTCTTCTATTAATCGACAAAATATCAAATCCAAATTTTACAAATTGCTGTAATAAAGTACTTATTTCATCACTTTCTTTCGATAGGCGTTACTAATAGTATTTATCCGGTATAAGTACAACATAACTAATTTGAGGGCTTTCGAATCGTTCGGTTTATCTGCACCAACACTGGTGATTAATACTAAATGAGTGTTTGTGGGCTATTTTATAGGGTTGTCAAAAATAGTTTTGATCTCGGTGGCGCAGTGGGCGAGTGCACGGTTGAGAAGCAAGAGATTGCAAGTTCGACCCCCGCTATCGATACCCGCCACAATAGCATCCAGCCATGAACTCTTAGAGCGATTCAAACGAAGACCTAAACTAAATTGTCAAAAAATTGTATACCATGACATGATTGTCTAATTGATTTCATGGTACAAAATTTTTTGACAATTTAGTTTAGGTCTTCATTTGAATTGCTCTAAGAGTTCATGGTATGGCCTGAAGATCATAGCGGACAGGTACATATCGCCGCTATGAAAGTGCCTTGTGTTGAGGCTGGTCTAAAGGTAACTCTACTTATGTTTCTTTTTGGATCATCCTCAGCATAGAAACTTATGCCACTACACCCAGCACCTATTTAGACTTTAAGTTACATATGTTACCTAGTTTTTTATTTTGCTATACCAACATATTGTTTTAAATTTTGTTACTAACACAACATGGATTTATGTTGTCCGAAATAAAAACTTTTTATTTATTTTATTTTTTATTTTTATAGGACAGATGTTTGCATGATCTGCAGTAATTGTTCCGGTCGGGGTTTTTCTATGTTTATTGGCATGTATTTACAAAAAATAATAAATTATGTATGTATTCTAACAGATATCGGCTTCCCAAAGCTGTACCTAGTATGGGCACAGATAACTAATACGTTTGGGCCAAGATGGCGGCGCTCTGTAAATGTCCACCAAACTTATTTATCCAGTTATTTTTTTTTGTTTATTTAATTAGCAGAAAGTAGTTTACTAATAGCGTTACTAGTTTTTTTAAACTAGTTTAGCAAAAACCTAGTTTACCATTTTTCGGTTAATACAATAAGTGAAAATAATCACTCTACATACATTTGGATTATTCCCATCTGTCACCTAGTTTTGTCCCCTCGAGGTGACAGATCGCACTTTTTTGTGCGATGCGACTAGGTGACAGATAGGAATAATCCATACATTCTGTTTAAGTTAAGTAAGTTATCGTAAAATTTTATATATTTTATTTATATAAGTATACTAATGTATTATATTAACGCGGATTTCTCAATAATTAGTGCAATTGTCTAAGAGTGGATTCGGCTAATTTCTGGAATAACTATTTCGCGGAACATGAAACGTCAAATACAAGTAAACTATATGTTTACTCGCGAATAGCTATAATTTACTCTGCGAATAGAGCTTATTCTAGTTTGATCGAATGCAACCTAAAAAGTTAAATATTTAAATAAAATAAACTATTAGGGGACATCCCTAGTTTCAGCCACTAACCATACGAACCCGATAGAACTCTCTCTGCCCGATGATAGTTGAAGGAATGCTGGAGTTATTAAACGTTAAACTATTTGTTATTTGTTTTTTTAAAACCAGTTTCCATTTTATATTATTATATTGCCTTCTAATATTACCACTGCTGGGACAGAGTGATTGGGTTTTAATCTACCACGCAGACCCATGCGGATTGGTGGATGGAACATGTCTTTCAAATATGATTTCTTGAACATGCCGGTTTCCTCACGATGCTTGACACAGAAATGCTTGACACAGAAACGCTTGACACAGAAATGATTGACACAGAAATGCTTGACACTGAAACGCTTGACACAGAAATGCTTGACACAGAAAAGCTTGACACAGAAATGCTTGACACAGAAATGCTTGACACAGAAATGCTTGACACAGAAATGCTTGACACAGAAACGCTTGACACAGAAATGATTGACACAAAAATGATTGACACAGAAATTCTTGACACGGAAATACTTGACACAGAAATGCTTGACACAGAAATGCTTGACACAGAAACGCTTGACACAGAAATGATTGACACAGAAAAGCTTGACACAGAAATGCTTGACACAGAAATTCTAACCACGGAAATGCTTGACACAGAAATGCTTGACACAGAAACGCTTGACACAGAAATGATTGACACAGAAATGCTTGACACAGAAACGCTTGACACAGAAACGCTTGACACAGAAATGATTGACACAGAAAAGCTTGACAGAAATGCTTGACACAGAAATTCTTGACACGGAAATGCTTGACACAGAAATGCTTGACACAGAAAAGCTTGACACGGAAATACTTGACACATAAATTCTTGACACGGAAATACTTGACACAGAAATGATTGACACAGAAATGCTTGACACAGAAAAGCTTGACACGGAAATGATTGACACAGAAATGCTTGACACAGAAAAGCTTGACACGGAAATACTTGACACATAAATTCTTAACACGGAAATACTTGACACAGAAATTCTTGACACAGAAATGCCAAGGAAAGGCTTGACACAGAAATGCTTGACACAGAAATGCTTGACACAAAAATGCTTGACACAGAAAAACTTGACATGGAAATACTTGACACAGAAATTCTTGACACGGAAATACTTGACACAGAAATGCTTGACACAGAAATGCTTGACACAGAAATGCTTGACACAGAAACGCTTGACACAGAAATGATTGACACAGAAATGATTGACACAGAAATGCTTGACACAGAAATGCTTGACACAGAAATGCTTGACACAGAAATGCTTGACACAGAAAAGCTTGACACGGAAATGATTGACACAGAAATGCTTGACACAGAAAAGCTTGACACGGAAATACTTGACACATAAATTCTTGACACAGAAATTCTTGACACGGAAATACTTGACACAGAAATGCTTGACACAGAAAAGCTTGACACGGAAATACTTGACACATAAATTCTTGACACGGAAATACTTGCCACAGAAATTCTTGACACGGAAATACTTGACACAGAAATGCTTGACACAGAAAAGCTTGACACGGAAATACTTGACACATAAATTCTTGACACGGAAATACTTGACACAGAAATTCTTGACACAGAAATGCTTGACACAGAAATGATTGACACAGAAATGCTTGACACAGAAATGCTTGACACAGAAATGCTTGACACAGAAATGCTTGACACAGAAAAACTTGACACGGAAATACTTGACACAGAAATTCTTGACACGGAAATACTTGACACAGAAATGCTTGACACAGAAATGCTTGACACAGAAATTCTTGACACGGAAATACTTGACACAGAAATGCTTGACACAGAAATGCTTGACACAGAAATGCTTGACACAGAAACGCTTGACACAGAAATGATTGACACAGAAATGATTGACACAGAAATGCTTGACACAGAAATGCTTGACACAGAAATGCTTGACACAGAAAAGCTTGACACGGAAATACTTGACACATAAATTCTTGACACAGAAATTCTTGACACGGAAATACTTGACACAGAAATGCTTGACACAGAAATGCTTGACACAGAAATGCTTGACACAGAAACGCTTGACACAGGAATGCTTGACACAGATTAACAAAGAGACACTTAGCTCGCTCCTTGCTCAAAAACTCACCTTTTTATAGGTTGAAGGTTCCACCAGGGCAGGTGACCAGTGCGGCGGCGTGGAGGATACGGAAAAAGTCTGCTTGAGCATTTTGTAAGCGTTTGAATGTTGTGAGTGAGTTGAGTTGACATGAGTTTTTTGGTCGTTCATGCAGCATGATGATTCACGTAAATACATGTCATGCCGCTTAAACGTCTGTGGACCATATTATGTTATATATTATATTATATTATATATGAAAAAATTCATCATTTTTGTTTTACATTATAAAATGTACCAATTTTTCAAATTTAGTCAACTAGTCTATTACCACAAAATGTGTAGAACGGAATTTAAGTCAACGTGTACCAGCGACCTCTATGACTATAACGTGGTTACCGTTAGGCTATAGTGTTCTGCGTTCCCATTATAGCGATCCATTTGTTAGGTTGTAGGTATCGAGCTGTTGAGAGCACCGGTGGTCTAGTGGTAGTGACCCCGCCTTCCGATCTTAAGGTTTTGGGTCCCAAATCGTGTTTGAGGGTGTACCTATAATGAACTTAGGAACCTATTTACAAAAATCTATCTATCTAGCACAAGTTTTGTTTAGTTTGATGCTAGTTTAGCGCTGTGTAAAAAGTCTGTCATTATATTTTATTTGTAGAGATGGTTTCTTTAAGTTTAGCGGCAATGGAGTGGAAAATATGGACTAAATCTCAATCGTCTTACCGAGTTGTCTTACCAGTATAACTACTGGGAATTTTCTTGTCGGTCCCGGCTTTTTCAAAGTTGTTAGGCCATGACAGAGGCCTTCGGGCGGCCTAGAAACAGAATTGGCCACTGACTCATACGAACGAACGAACGAACCAAAACATAAACAAACATCTATGAAATTTAGCGGATTCGTCAATCCAATGACAAATGTGAGGAGCCGCAAATCTTGGATGCGCGTTCTGTTCGATAATAGTGAATAAACAGCGCGATGAGTTATCGGCGGGATCTCGGGTCGTTGGCCCCGGTACCGTTCTTGCCCCTGAACGCGACGAAACTATGCCGTGGATGCTGATAGAGTGAGCACGGTTATATGGAGAAGGCAGTTTTGGTTGTGATCTCTAAGCAATACAAGAGATCAAGAGTGAATGAATAAATGAGTGAATGAATGATAATACTTTATTGTGCTTGTACACCAAAACATAAACTTAGTTAATAACATTTACAAAATAGGTAGGTACAATGGGCGACCTTATCGCTTAGAAACGAGTGAATTGGGATTAAGTTTATATAAATCATATCAAGAATATTGGTGGATTTTTTATACAGCCGCCATCGAGCCCTATCTAACTAACCAGCTTTAACCAAAAGATGTTGAGGTTTTTAACCATTGCAAGCTTTTACTATTATAAATTATACTTACACAAAAACTTATTTTAATCATATTTTGTTTTTCTGACAGTTGCTCTATAGAATCTGTAGTAATTTCGAATTTAAAGATTTTATTGCGGTTCTAAAAAAGTTTTATTATTTTATTTTTGTTTATTATAGGAACAAGCAGTACTCAAAAACTACTAAATATGTTACTATTTCTAAAAATATAATGCTGATAAACGATAACAATACTCACTACCCCTTATCTTCTAACTTGAGGTTGCCATTACAATGACTATAACTAAGAATTATGACAGTAAGGGTGAGTTGCACCATCTAACGTTAACGTTAAATTGTTCGACGACGATTGAACAATTTGACGTTGACGTTAGATGGTGCAACTCACCATAAGAATATATTGCATTCACATTCACATTGCCGCATCCAAAATAACAACGGCTCGAGCATCAGCATTTGTTCGTAGACGAATTCCAACGTGACCATCCCGCTAATCAAATTTTGTAACTGCGGTATTGTAGCTATTAGAATTGGTAGGTTTTTTAGATGCCATCAATTATGTATTACCGTTAATTAGGTATAGTAGTCCTTGACTGATAAATTCAACAGTATTTGTAATATTCGTATGTGAGTTTTACTAATAAGTTAACTATATAAAACTGTTGGTTCACTTATCTAAGAAGATAGTCTCGCAGCGGGAATCAAACCCGCGACCGGTCACTTTTCAGCCAATCGTTTGATAACCGCGCCACCTAGGTCGTATTCTGTAAATCTTTGGGTTCTAGCTTCAGCTTATCAAGTAGTTTTGAAAGCTTCTCCGATGCATGTATTCAAAGTCGTGACGTGATCTTTTTTCCCTCACTTAATTACATGTCAAGCAAAAGTAAGATAGGTCAGTCATCAGACATCAGGTGTAACCACGAGCTCTTAAAAGCAATATTGAGATAACATTACACTGTTTTTTTGGAAATGTCAGTATAACATCGTTTCGATATTGCTTTATGCTTGTGGTTACCCACCTGAAGTGAGGAAAATTTAAGGGTTTTTATTTTCTAAATTCCGTTTTTTCAAACCTTATTGTAGGATAGACTAGACTATAAAATCATCATAGAAGAGTAACCATTATTTAACGTAAACTTAATCTATATTTCATTCTTATCTTTTATCCAACCTGTTTACTATGTAACACCTGGAAACTGAAACCTGAAATAATTCAATAGTTCCGTACTCGTACGAGCGATACAATCTCGGCCACATTTACACTAAATTCCGACATTAGTGTAAAATTACACGCAATACCCCGCGGGCTTATATATTTACTCAAACATCACCCATTTGGATAATATAAATTCAAAAGTAAATAAATAAATAAATAAAATAAATAATGCTGGACAATCCATACAGCATCATCTAGCCCAAGGTAAGCTGCTGTTAAACAGAGCTGTATTATGGGTACTAGATGACTGATATATATTTAATACAATACAATACATAGATAGAAATTTTTATTATACATAGTAAACACCCAGAACACCCGGAACAAATATTGGCCAGAAGTCTGTTTCGAACGAGCGAACGCTACCTATAATTTCTTGGTTATATAGGTTTAGTTCTCACATCACATCACACTAATCACACTAATATTATAAATGCAAAAGTTTGGATGTATGTTTGTTCCTCTATAACTCGACAACCACTAATCAGATGTGGCTGAAATTTACAAAATAGATAATGAATTACCAGATGGTAGGACTTTTTAACAAGAGTCCGCCTTGGTGGGTACCACCGCAGTGTCAGATATTCTACCTCCAAGCAGTAGTGTGCAAGCATTACTGTCTTTAGGTTTGAAGGGCACTGTAGCAAGTGAAATTACTGGGCGAAAGAGACTTAACAACAATGGTTCGGGATGAAAAGCGCAGTGCAGTGCCACGCAAACATTTAAAAACTTTAAGCTTTGGGTGGCACTGCATCTGTAATAGTCAGGCGTGGTTCTCAACATCAGGTGGGCGCCTTGATTGTCTTGTCACTTGCTGACATAAAAATAAAATACCGGGAACATGACATAGGTTACTTTTTATCCCGGAAAAAAGTACGGTTCCCGAGTTCCAAACGAACGAAGTCGCCAGCTAGTAATCTCATAAAAGACACATTTTGGTGATACAAATTTCTAAATAATCGACTATTGCATTGTTAATTTAATAAACGGAGCCTAGGACTACCGCTGCTGTGGGTGTTTATAAAAGTATATGTATTTTTTAATTTTACCTTCTACCGTGGATGGGAAGGCTCAAGATGGCGCCTTTAGGAAAGGCCTATTTAGCAGTAGACGTCTATTAGCTGATGTGGAAACATTACAAAGCTTTGACAATGACGATTGTTATTTTTCTATCCGCAGCAAACTGTTTTGTATGTGAATGTGATCTAATAGAATTTATTATAATCGTGAAAGCGTGAACCAACGCCATCTACTTCCTTTGCCAAAGACTATTTATGCTGCGGTGATATTTTAATACATACTTTTATACATACAACTTAAAGTTGCTAGTGAGATTAAAATATTTATAGACTGTACAACACACCCAACAATAACGTATACTGACCCTACTCTAATCCATGTGGCATAGATAATAAAATACTTTGGGCATCAGTAACTTTGAATACCTAGTACTTACCACAATACCCAGACAAAGAATACATACATATTTTCAGATCATGCAAACATTTGTCTCGCAGCGAAAATTTAGCCCTCTTGCTTTGAGGTCACCAATTCGTCGAGTAAGTAAGTCGTGCGAGTCAGTGGCCAACTCTGGTAAGGAGTTTCTAGGCCGCCCGAAGGCCTCTGTTATGGCCTATTAACTTTGAAAAAGCCGGGACCGACTGTTTAGCGTGCCCTCCGAAGCACGGTGTGATTCTTCGAGTGTAATTCTAATTCAGTAGTATAAAATTTTCAATCATAACATCTAAGGTTGGATTCGACCAAACTCGAATAAGCTCTATTCGCAGAGTAAATCGTAGTTATTTGAGAGTAAACTGACAGTTAACTTGTACCTATTTGATATTTTTTATTCCGCGGAATAGTTATTCCAGAAATCGGTCGAATCCACCACTTCTACTAATTTTATTCACTTGGATTGTAAGCCCAACGCTGCAAGTTATATGCTTCTAACGAAAATAATAATAATGGTGCTACATCTAGCGCTTTATCATCATACTAAACAAACTTATCGAATAACCTCTAACTTCAATGCAATTCACTTTAATTGCAAGCCCAGCGCTACATATTATGTGTTTCCAACGTAAAAAATATAATAATGGTGCTACATCTAGCGCTTTATCATCATACCAAACAAACTTATCGATTTACACACATTACTTCCGTGCAAGTAACTTGCTTATTTGCTTCCATGTAAGCTGTTCAAGCATGTCGATATTGACTACGTGTTGACACTGTGTATGTCTTAATTAAACTATACGTTGATGGTTCGTAATTGATTCTGTAACACTTTTTTCCTTCATCTATCGTTAAGTTACGCTAGTACAATGTACAGTGCGCGGAGCGTGAGAAGGCATGAGTAGGGATGACTCAGTAGACCGTGCCGAGCCCGATCAAAGTGTCAGCCGGTCCATTGCTCCATAAAAATGACGTACAAATTAATTAGGTGACGTTTTTTACTTACATCATTAGTATAGACCGAATTGTTCGGGCCCGAGCCGAGTAACGGCCGGGCCCGAACGCTGTCCAATCCTGGCATGAACGTGGTTAGTCTAGGTTACGCCTATCACGACCGTCAGACAAACTAACAGCATTTTTAATGCATAAAATTAACTTTATTTGGAAACGTTTACCCATTTTCTCTTGTTTTAGCTTTATAAATAACGGCCCTAAACGCTTTTTAAGTAAATAATAAAAATAAGAGGCCATGACAGGGGCTTTCAGGCGGTTGGCCTCTGACTAATACAAACTTACACAACTTACTTAAAACTTTAAGTCTATGAATAGCAAGTACCAAAGTATTATTCAGTTCGACAAATACACTACGACTATTTATTTCGCCTTTTCGCTGTAAGTAAAGTTCTCACTGTAAGTTTATCGCGTTGCCGCATGACGAGCCGCGCACTGTACTGATTTTATCAAGGTCTATTGATTGCTATCATAAAAGGATCGATGAACGTGGAATTGATCAAGAACTAATCGAAGTGAACAATATTGGCAGAACTAATGTATTATAGAGTCAATAATTGCCGCTTCAAGTTGAACGAAATAAGAAATTTGAGTTTCGATAGTTAAAGCTAAAAAAATATACCGGCAAGTGTAAGAACTTTAAACTGGAAAGACATAATGCCATCAATAATTCGCATCGTCTTCGATGTAGATTCTACCCACTTCCCTACCACTCTCGATCGTGAGGAGGCCAGTGTGCGTAGTAGATCGTAAGTAGACAGTAGATACTGGATACTACTGCTGGATACTACTGGAGTAGAACCAAGAAGAGTAAAATTAAGAGTAGTAACTCTGCTCTCTACTGGATAGAGTTCTTTGTAATAGAGCTCGTCCGGAAAAAAGACTACCACCATACCCAACTTATTTCTGCCGCCAAGCAGTAATGCGATGCTGTGTTCCGGTTCGAAGGGTATGGTTTCCGGTGAAATTACAGGCTTTACATCTAACGTTTAGGGGTGGTAGCACGCAAGTGATATGATGTTGCAAGCGTACATAGGCTACGGTAACTGGTTACCATCAAGTGAACTGACGTTTTGTTGCCACCTTAGTGGTATAAAAAAAAACAGCAGGCTGACTATGATGACAAAATACATAATTAGGTATTAGCTCCCCGCATTGCAAAGGAGATTAGAACTCAATCACTCATGCTCGTGAGTAGGCCAGTTGTCTGTAGTAAAATAAACACGAACTTATTATACACGCTTCATTTTCTTTGTGTCGATAGATCACTTATAAATACAATTATAAATAAACTTAGACAGCCAATACTTTTATTACTCAGAGTAGGCAGGTATTAAGTTTTAAGTTTGATGACTCTAGAATAGCAAAATAGCAAATAACAGTAAGTAAAAGATATCGATAGTGTATGTCTGTAATTGGCAGCTAAACAGCCAGTTCTGAACGTGATGCCCAGAGGTACATGGTCCGATAACCGCTCCAATTGATTTCCGCGTTCGCTGCGCGCGCGCAGACGTCATCTGATTAGTCTGACCGGTAAACTTCTTTGCTGCTATAAATAAAAAAACAAGTTATTCTCGGCATTGTAAATATTAACCTAGGATTTATGAGTGAACCAGCAACGATGTTTTCTTTTTTCATTTTTGCAGCATTGCAATTTTCGTTCGTTCGTATGAGTCAGTGGCCAACTCTGGTGACAGAGTTTCTAGGCCGCCCGAAGGCATCTGTCGTGGCCTAACAACTTTGAAAAAGCCGGGACCGACTGCTTAACGTGCCCTCCAAAGCACGGGAGCGCTCAGTTGAAATTGCCACTGGCGGTCACCCATCAGCATTGGAATCGAGCTTGTTGAAGACTGTCCTTGTCTATGAGCTGACTTGTATACTATGAGCTGACTTGCTACTTGTATCGCTATTACAGCGCGAGTGCGCGATTCAATGTTGATTAGTGAGTGTTGCTTTATAGGATTTAGACATATACAATAGACATACAAGAGCTAATAATAAAAGAATCAGTAACAGAAAAAATAATAACTTTAATAATAACATAGACGACTATATACGATCCTTGACCAGAAATCTGACTGTCCCTAAGGACGGATTTCTACACGAATAAAGAATCAAAAAATACAAAGCCGAACACAAATAATCGGTGGTGGCTGCCAAGTAATTAGCAGTTACCACAGAGTAGTCTGTATTCATCAATAAGTATTTCATCAATTTAATCGCTAGAAATTAAGTTTCATATGGAATTGTCTTTGGCTATTTTGTCAAAACGACATGGGTCCTTGATGTGTATGGACATAGCGATACCTAGCTTACTTACCTGTGCTTTCTAGTATGTATATCTACCTATAAGATATTACCCGCTTACCTACCCGAATGTTTATTGGTTATTGTCTGTACGTAAGTCAGTAATAAACTTCGCTTGTACTAGAAAGGTCGTTTGTCTTCCATCCATCCTACCTACCTACATATACACCAGTCCTCCCATTTTAATTTTCTCGTGTTATTTTAAGTTTTATTGCGTAAATTTGGTGGTGGTTTATCCAATTTTACTTGTTTACTTAGCACAAGTGTAAGTAATTGAAATGGAGGGGTAATGTTGGTTAGTAATTTAGTCAAAAACTTTCCAAGATAATTTTGAAAGAAAAGTCACCATTTCTTTCCAAATTTCATTTGTTTACGTTGCTAAGCGACAATCAAAATAATACACTGAACACTGACAGATATGTGGCAACTAAGCCACAGAGTCCATAAAAGAAGAAGAAGAAGAAGAAGTTTTATATGACGCCCAGAGATATCTGCGACTACCGATAGCACATTACGTAATTCAGTCAAATCAAATCAAACAAGCAATAAATTTCAAAATTTATATCAGCGCTTAATATTATGCCGGTAATTATAATAAAATATTAATGAGAATCGCTTTTTAGGCACCGCTAGACCCACAATGTGTATAATAAAGGCGATAAAAGTCGAGTTGGATGGCGTCCCATGGTGCAACACAGATTATGCTATAGTTTTTATGATAACTCTCACGCATACTAAAAATAATTTCGTGATGAGATAGTGGCTAATCATCATGTGAGTTCATAGGTCACACCAAAGCTTCCAAGTTATAATTACTAGCCAGCTACTTGGGTATAAGGGTCACCTATCTTAATAATGACTGCACTGATATTAATATGTGCTGAATTCAGTCGTAAAAAATGTAATTTGATAAAATGTTCCAAGTTAATGCGTTAATTTAAAAATAATGTAATCATCAATGCGAGTGTTTTTGCTCAGAAATACCTATACCTAATTTTTATCTGAAAATAATGGCTTATTTTCTTTCGTTTACAGGCTCTAGCGAAATTCACAAACATAACAAGACTGCAGACGGGTGTAATAGTGCTAATTTTGTTACCTTTTCAGGAAAGTCTTTCTTTTAAATGCTTTCTATAAATCTTACAATTTCGATCGATCGCTAAGAGTAGTAGTCTGTGATAGAGCTCGTCCGGGGAAGGACTACCACCATACCTATTTCTGGCGCCAAGCAGTAATGCTCGCATTGCTGTGTTCCGGTGTGAAGGGAGTGGTTTCCGGTGAAATTACTGGCACATGAGGCTTTCGATCTTAGCCTCAAGGTGGCGACCCACGAGTGATACTTCTGGTATTGCAAGCGTTCATAGGCTGCGGTAACCGCTTACCATCTTGTAGGCCGTACGCTTGGTTGCCACTTCATTTGTATAAAAAAAGAAATCTACATATAGAAAATGTTTCCGATCAAGTGATGTTTGGCTTGTGGTTTTATTACAGTTTAATTAGCACGATTTTTTTAATGTCAGCAAATGACGATTCGTTCGCCTGATATTAAGCATCTATAAATTACAGCTGCAGTGTCACCCAAAAATTAAGTTTCAATAAGTAAGTAAGTTTGTACTGACTCACAGTGGTGTTTCTAGGCCGCCCGAAGGTCCGCTATTATCCCTAACGAGGACCGTCAGTCTCACGCGACAACAGACGCGTCAGTGCCAACGCAAGCGCAGGTCGCGGGTCAACGACCGGCCCGTTACGAGTTACGTAACCACGTAGCTTACGGCTACGAGCGGGGTTGCGCCGTAGCACGACTGCGAAGGTTTTACAACTAGTTACAATCACACTAAAGTATCACAGGGTGAGGTATTTTTCAGTTCAGCGCAAATCCCACAATTTTGTATCAAAAATATTGAACATGGACAAACTTTTCTAAAAATTATAGTTATCATAAATCAGAAATAATAAAATAAAACAAATAAATAATATAATAATACAATTATATCAATGTCGACCCAAACTAATAAAACTTTAAAGCAGTTTGTTTAAAAAGTCTCATTAGAAATTACGATTAGCATCTTACAATAACTACTTACTGAATAACGTATTCGGCACAAAATTTAATTATAATTCAACTAATTAGCCCGCTAAACATTTTGAACAATACACAAAAAAACGGTTTCACATTGCAACCTTTAAAGATAGAACTACTTGATTATGAACATGATTTATGGGCTTAATACATAAGTAGTACCTGCTTACTTTATTGCAGACCAGAAAAGAACAGCTCGTTCAGAGGACTCTTCAGCAAAAGTCTGTTTTGGTAGGTGTCAAACATTCTACCAGCACTAAAGTATGATTTACATTGAGTCAGCAGCAAAGTCAGTGCTGACTCCAAATATAGTCAATGCTGAGAGCACCGGTGGTCTAGTGGTAGTGACCCCGCCTTCCGATCCTAAGGTCGTGGTTCAAACCCGGTCGTGCAACAACTGATTTTCTGTTCGAAAAATTTATGTGCGCAATGCCAGTGCTCTCATACGGTGAAGGAAAACATCGTGAGGAAACCGGCATGTCCAAGAAATAAAGTTCGAAAAACATGTGCCATCCACCAATCCGCATTGGGTCCGGTGGATTAAGACCCAAACACTCTCGCTCGAGAGTAGGCCAGCGTCCCAACAGTGGAAACATAAGAAGGCTGTCATAATGATGATTACTGACTTCATTTGGAGTCAGCACTGACTTCATTTATGAGTCAGTCGCTGACCTAATGTAAATCATACTTACGGTTTAAAAGGCAAAGTGAGAAACATTACTGGGCACATGAGACTTGCATGATGATGAACTAAATTTGATTGATGCAGTTCTACACAGAGCGCGTTCGAGACCTTAGGGTGGGCATTTTTATAATATCACTAAATGAGTTTTTAAAACTATCATGGTTATTAACATAATGTTCACTAAAAACGGGATATTTACCATGATTTGTGAGTTTTAATTATCCCGTGATCATGGTGCATATAACTGCGCCGAAATATGGGGAATCAATAAAACTCACAAATCATGGTAAATATTCCGTTTTTAGTGAAGCTATCAATAAATTAGTAAACAATAATACGGTTTTGCTAATGATAGTGATCTACGTAGCCTGGATACATGCAATATCACAGGTATCAATCATTCGCTGTCACCTTTAGACAGAAGAAAAGTAACACATACTAACTTAAATTCCACTGGCTCTTATAGCCTTTGAGACGTAATCAGACTAGGCTTATGTGAACTAAACCAGCTGAGCTAACATGAGCTGCGTATTGTTACTACAACTGTTACTAAGTTAATTAAGAGCACTTTATGTTCGCATGATACGAATCTAATTCAATTTCGCCTTTGTCTATGTTAATTTAGAATAAAGTGTTTGTTGATTTAAATGATTGTTTTATCGTGTTACTCTTATCGTTAAATGTTCGTTTAAGGCTTGTCCATCATAAATGTAAGTGTAAAGACATAATTTTTTTAGAGATCGTTTGTTCTGCGTGTAACTGGTTAATTATTAGATTGAGGTTAGACTTGAAGAGCAGATTCTGTTCTTTGATGCTAGGGAACTCTAGGACGCCTCCAAGGGCAACACCAACACAATTGCCGATCACAGCAAACCAAAATTTTAGTAAAATTGTAGATTTTAGTAACAAAAAAGTTGCATGATCGAATTTTGACACTTTCTATGTGTATTGTAAAAGTGTCAAAAATATAAAATACAATTGTAATAGCATTACCTCTCAGGGTATTTGAATTATGGTGAAAATGTCGGAACTATAATATTAAAAGCATTACAAATAAGTCTTGTTTTACGATTGGACATGTGGAAATAATTTCTGAAATGCAACACTCAGAAGATGCGGCAGGAAGATGAAATACCTATATAGATGCTTGCATCATAAAAGAGTTGCATTTCAGAAATTATTTTCCATGATCAATCGTATTGTGAAACATCTAAATGTTCCGCTAGTCTTTTGGTTTAAAGACATCCTAATAAGTCTAAATAACAAATAACCTTGAATATAAAATGCTCGTATCAAACAACACATTCATCACCCTATCCCTTTTATTAAGACACCCTAGACCAGCATTTCAAACTATTATGCGGATCAATATCGGATACAATAGGATTGTAAAAGGGGGCTCATATTTTGATATTCACAAAAAAACTAACTCTTCCACGGAGCCCTCTAAAAAACTGCTTAACTAATATGAACTTAAGAACTATAGGCTTTCAGATGATAATACCCTAACAGGATGTTTGTTGTTCAGAATGTGAGCAGAAAAAATCACTCAATTTTCTGCACGGGAAAATACATTTTCTCATAAAGTTATAGAGTTCAATTTTCCGCTTGATGTAAAGAAGAAAGCTTTTACATCATCTAGTAACGTGTATTGATTGAAGAGACTCCGTTAGGTTTTACATAATATCTGTCTTCCATAGAGGGTGGTGTACATAGGTGGTTAGGTACGCGGCCATTCTGGGTAATTTTATGGGTCTTTTGATCTTGTGCTTTTGTTTAAACAATGGAAATTATTTGGATATGAATCATCAGACTAAGTACCTTCAAAGTCATGAATAATCAAGTGGTTACTTCACTGTAAATGTAAAAGTAGCAGTTTATGTTTAAACAAAATTACAATGCAGTTATCACATCCCATAAAAAATACGCGGCGCGGCGTTTTAAAATTCTATTTTATATTTACCTGGTACGAACAAGAGTCCGCCTAAAGGTGAGTGTGAGAACCTTAATACAGTAATGCATGCCGCATTACTGTATTAAGGTTTGAAGGGCATTGTAGCCTATGAAATGACTAGACAATACCAAAACTGTCTTCAGAAGACAAGCTCAGTGCAGTACCACGCACAAAAAGCTTAAAACTTTAAATGACACTGCAACTATTGTCAGTCATTAAGCAAACGACTTGACAGTCCGGCCACTTGATAACATAAATCTATTCATCATGTACGTTGACTTACTTCTTCTTCTTCTTTGTTTATGGACTCTGTGGCTTATTTGCCACAATTTTGTGTCCAGTGTCAAGTGTAGTTTGATTGTCGCTTAGCAACGAAATTTGGAAAGAAATGGGGACTTTCTTTCAAAATTCACTTGGAAAGTATTTGACTAAAATACCAACCAACATTACCCCTCCATTACAATTACTTACACTTGTGCTTAGTAAACAAGTTAAATTGGATAAACTGCTACCAAATTTACGCAATAAAGCTTAAAATAAGACGAGAAAAATAATTAAAATGGGTGGACCCATGTCGTTTTAACAAGATAGCCAAAGACAATCCTACGTTGACTTAGATTTGACTGGCAAAACTATCAAATAAATTGACAAAATAATGCCATAAAAAAAATATCTATTTGTTACTGGCAAAACTGTCTAAATTGACAGACTGCCATAATATTAATAAAAAAAACATTCCATAAAAAATATTACAAAACAAAAGGAAAATATTTCTCATAGCCGGTAAACATTGATTTGATCAATACTAACTATGATGCGATGTTCTAAAATTAACTCGTTATCTAGTGAACAGGAAAGCAAAATAAAATTTTCCATAGCGTTGATTAGTCGTCAGAGGGCGCCACGGTCGTCTGTTCATTTTTTATTGCTCCCTTATTTATTAGAGTGAAGATTGAAGGGGACGCTGGACGAAATGATTGCATCCCTGTGTACGTGCTAGCTCGCCAAACGCGTTGACTGCACGCAAAATAATCTACACATATTTATGTTGTAGTAATACTTTGGTGGAGTATATTTTTTTTTAACCATATATAACCATATATATTATGGTGGAGTATGTGATATTGAATTATATGGATAGAACTCACGTTTTTTCTGCCGCCAAGCAGTAATGGTTCAGGTTCCAGTTAGGTTCGAATAGTATGATTGTTATTTATTGGAAGAAACATCTATAAAAAATCATCTACTTACGTAGTTTGGTAGAGTCGTGCAATTAAAAACAAATAAACATAAATTTTTGCAATACCATGTTGTGATTGAGAGTAACTATGATTTTCGCTAAATCAAAACTATTCATATTTTTTTCCGTTCAAAAAGGTTATCACTTTATAAAAAGTTTCATTGACCAACTCACTTTTTTATTCTGAAAACTTACCCATTCAGAAACTAGTGGTGCCATCTATTGAGGCTACATTGAAAAAATTCATTGAGTTTTTAAAAAATTCTACAAAATAATTCTACACATTGAACAAACGAAAATATTATATTTTTTAGATTACGATTACCAAGGTCACAAACCAGAACAAAAAAACTTGCAAATTTACCAACATTTCCGTGGAAATCAATCCTGCACCTTTTGCATCTCAAAACTCGCTGTGCTACTAAAGTCCCCAAAATTATACTCTCTAAACTAAGAGTATTTGCAATTTATGTACGAGGGTGTCTCCCCATAAAGTTCATACGCTATTACGACTACGAGTACCTACCGTCCAGTTTAAACCGATATTGCTGCTATGAAATATTGATGGCTTTGATGCTACCACAAATGGTACTTAACATGGTAATGTGAGGATTGCTGGTCGTGTTAATTATTTTTTGGGTTCTAGTATTTTGACTGTATTATTCTGCAAAAGTCTAGGCTTGTATAATAATAATATAATAATATAATATAATCTTTATTTCAGGCAACTTAGTACATAACTTATGACATGCCCATATTTATATATACCTTAAAACTAACATACATATACATATAAAATTAAATCACACTAATAACACCATAAAAAGTCAAGGAATTTTCTTAGTCGGTCGCGCCTCCCTGTAGCGACGGTATACGATTCCTGTTGTCCAGAAGTCAGACTCGAGGAACATCTCCTTGTACTTGGCAGCCACCTGGAGCACGTAGGACTTGAAGTTAGTTGCCCTACTGGACTCCAAGCGCTTCAAGCCAAGCACAAGGCCTTCCGGAACTTGCTTGAGCTTACTGCGGACTCTCTCAATATATAAATCAACAGCAAATTTAGAAGGTTTTTAAATGACAGAATAAGGACAGTCTCAGTCTTATTCGACGTTTATGAGCAGATAATATTATAGCAGCGGTCGCAGAGACCGTGTTTTTAGGAGAGGTCTATAATTATGAGGCCAAAAGAGTAATGGACTACAAGCTGATAATATTGATGGTAGTTAGGTCAGTTAAACCGATAACAAAATCTTCTCTGCCGATGTCAGTAAAATCGCTCAGAGCTGATGCCTTAGATACAAACAAACAATTTACCAAACAACTGAATCGAAACCTGTTATTGAACCGCAATGATCACTCACAATCGCTATTGATATCAGCTAACGGAATAACTATGCGTTAGTGCTTAGTTATCTAGAAGATTGGTGAAAACCGTTTATTTCTTTTAATTTGACGACCTCACTGGCACGGTGGGTTCTCAACCAGGGGAGTGCACAAAAAGTTGCGGGTTCGAGGTACAAATGTTTGCACGATCTGCAAGTATTGGTTTTAGATCTGGGTTATGGTATAGTTCCTGATATTTATGACATAGTAAATTGGAGTGTGGGGTGGAGTCAAAAAAAATATTGAATAACTTTAAATGAACTGATTTCTAGCGTGCCGAATCAAAAACCAAAAAAATACCTCATGTTTTTGACCACTAGTCAATAAATCTTTATTAACAAATAGGCATGGTAAATAATAGTGCGTACGGTCAATGACATTTTAATATAGGTAAGAGTTATAGGTTAATAATTTAAGCACCAACCGCCCAACACCTACGCTTATAGGTACTTTGCTATTTGAGAAAGATTGATTGATAAGTAATAGGTACTCACGTCAACGCATCTTGCAATGTTGCCAGTTTCTTAAAAAGTTTTCAGTGACTTGTATCTAAGGGTCACATTGGAGTAGATTTTTTTTATAGCCCTCGATGGGCCGACGACATTAGAAGAATTCGGTGGATGGTGAAACCTCTAAATCGGTCGTTATGGCGCTCTTTAGGGGACGTTTATGTTCAGCAGTGGACAGTGGACATCTATCGGATCGTATGATGATGGGCTAGTTTTTTCTAGGTTATGATCTAAATTAAAGGTACTTATAGTAATTAGCAGAGGGATAGCGTCATAATATTTATACGACACTAAAGTTCTAGCATTAATTTACATTAAGCCGGGTCAAGACCAGTAGATGTAGGTACTATTTATCTGTTCTATGGCTGAGTGATGGTTTACTTGTATCTGTCTAAGTATCACCAAATAACATATTCCATATCTTTTGTCCTAACCAACGAATATTTGCCAATTTAACTGGATTAGCGGCGGGCACTACGCGTATCGTAATATATCTCTTCGATTGAGCTTTTGATGTATCATTCGTAAAATGATTCTCCTAGAACTATATAAACAAAGGACAGAATAATATTCAGTCAGCATTTCAAATAAAGAACGTCGAACATTATCTATCAAAGTTTGTGTTGATATGCTGATATCAAATTACAATGCATTGTATCAAACTAAAATTGTAATGCGCTGCACTAAAGAACATAAAAAAAAGCTTTCAAAATGTGGGAAAAATAGGAACGCAAATATTCTGAAGACAATCTGATGCGTAAATATCTGTCTACAACCTAAGGTGTATCAAAATAATTACAGCTTTACAGTAAGTGAATAACCCACCTTTATTTTATCGTGTATTGAAAGTTAGAGCTGGCTGCAGTGTATTATGAAAAAAAAATACCACTCGTTTATAGATTGGTTTCAGATTCATATGGTACTGTACCTAGTTCTATTGTGTCTAGTAACATAACAGTCCAATAACATTCCCCGTTGTCGAGTGCACCCCATGATGAGGGTGAATGCGTATGTTTGCGGGCTTTTTTACTTGTTTGACGAAACGTGGATTGAAAGAAAGTATGTTGTGATAAAATTGATTCACGGTGAGTATTAACCAAATTACTCTTGTTTGCTAATGCTCACTTAATCGCACTTTAAGTGTGATATCAAAGCTTTCGATACCTACATTATTTTGTATATCTAATTTGGGACTACTCATGGTATTCTATGTTTTTGTCCAGGTCAGTTTACTCACTCACAAGAACAAGTTCACGACTATGGGTAGGTATCAGCGTAAGTTAAATAGTGTTACACTATTTTGATACTGTGGCATTTTCATCGGAGCGCTTCTGTGCTTCGGAGGTAACGTAAAACTGTTGTTTCAGGCTATAAACCATGCCGAACATACGATACCATGACCAAGGCTTTCGTTTTTTAGCTTTGGATGACACTACAGCTGTTATGATCAAGCACGAATATGAAAAAATAAAAAAAACAGGCTGTGAATTCATTTAAATACTAAACACGAACAATATGTTAGAATATCCACTGCAATCTGTAGAAACCTTGGTTCTCTACTTTCTAAATTAAGTCAAGCTCCGCTAAGTTATTCAACCGGAGTCTTTTAGGCAAAGTGACCATTCAAATCATTTGAAACCGAAGTGAGAAAACAAATGGAAGCTCTAATACTCCGCCCGGCCAATACGCCAGGCGTAATTTAATCCAGCGCGGCGGGGATCCCGGGGAAATCTATAAATCTGCCGCCATTAGACCGGGTCTCCCCAGGACTCTTATTTACTTCGGGCACAAATTCAGATGACAATGTTTTAGGGGAAGGCGCCTGTAACTGCCCGCAGTAGGGCTGCTACGACACGTGTAGTGTGGAAATTACTTTATGAGAGGGAAATTGGCAGGATAATATTTTTTCCTTGGTTTGTTTAGATAAGTAGTAGTCCCAAACAGTTTTTAACTCGTAAAGAGGTGATTTTTATGAATTAAACATTTCTTTTACTAATATTTTAAATACATAAATAAAATATTGGTGAACATTTTTACACCATCTATAGCCCCAAATTAAGCATAGCTTATTGGAGTTAGATAATAAGACAAAATGGGTGATATATTAAGTACCGAGCACTTTTTTTTATGTACTTACTTAAATATATACTTCATACAAACACTCAGACACGAAACAAATATTTACAGATCATGCAAAAAAATTGTTCTAGATGTCTCGCTAGATTAACAGGTTTTTTTTTTACACGTTGTAAGTATAGTTTATACGCTGTTCGATTATACGAGCTACCCACGTACTGCTTTGCAATAAGGAATCAAACTTCTCAAGAAGCTGTAGGCAACCCTAGTTCCATCCCTCCCACCCCCATCAATTACCGACCCTGACCGATCCGGGGCGAGACTTATTGACGGACTGTTCGCTTCAAATCGCTGTCTCTTTGTATCCAGACGCGGTGCAATGATACGAGTACACTGCTCAATACGGTTCATATGACGGTTCCTATTGACGACCTCGGTGGCGTGGTGTGTGAATGCCCGGTTGAGAAGCGAGAGATTGCGGGTTCGATCCCCGCTGCGAGACAAATGTTTGCATACTCTGCAAATATTTGTTCTGGGTCTGGGTGATGTATTACATGTAAATATTACCATAAAAAAATATACAAGTATTATAATATTATAGTTAACTGGTTACCTGAAGTGCAAGCTTTATTTAGTTTGCGGCTAGATGGCACTGTATAAAAACGTCCGCCAATTAATATTACTATTATTTATATCACGATCGAGTCACTTTAGGCAAAGAGGCAAACCAAGATCAGACATCTTCTTGCAAATTGCCAAGGGCGCGGGACGTAAACACGGCTGACGCGGATATTGCACGAGAAATAGGCGGCCAGGTGCCAAAGTTGTGCTTATTCTGTTCCTCTTCTCTTCTAATCTTAAATTAGTAATTATGAAGCAGATCTGTAAATTAAAAAAGGTAAAATTATTGGTATCTCTATTATTTGCTTTTAGTTTTGGTTTCGTATTATCTTATTATTATTATTTTTAATTATGTAATGGGGGAGACGGAGGGTCTTACATCTAATAATTAGTTAAAAATAAATAAATTATCAAAAAGTCGTTTACAAAAACCACAGAACAGAAAAAACAAGTCTGTTCTGTGACAAAAACATGCATTGCTAACACCTAATTATCACTAAAGCACTCTTATTCTCGAACGAAAAACCTCATAAGTAATCTCTTGTATTTTAATAACAGTTGTCTTCAACCACCCTTCGGTAAATATCCTCGACCCCTCAGACGTGGGGGAGGGCATCCCCTTCACCCTCTCCTGATTTTAAAAATCCAGACGGGTTAACTCGCGGGATCATATTATAAATATTCACTCCCTAAATGCAACTAAAACAAGTACCAAATTACGCTGACAAGTTTTAAAATTATGAATTTGTTTTCATTTCAGTTTTTATTTACGTAGGTACAATGACGAGACGGGAATGAAAGTTGACGCAAACAAAGCTGGCTTGACTTCTTTATTTTGTGGCTTTTGTGACTTTTGTGATCTGTCACAATTATACCAGTGTCCGTTTGTGTTGCATCGTAAACTTATTAGATGTAATGATGTAAAAAAAAATATCAATTATTCAATAAAAGACTCGACTAATATTGTAACCAATTTTATTTACACTCGAACACATAATTACAAAAAAAGCTGGCTTCGCTTTACCCGAACGACTTGACACCGTCAACTAGCCGTCAAATATCCGTCAACGTAACGTAAACACGCCAGCGACAGTAGATAAAGTCTAGTTCGCAGTGCGCAATGCGCAGAGCTGTAAATATACCACAGCAAAACGCATTCTAATTCCAACTTTAATTATACGATGTTTTATTCAAAATCAGAATTGGAAGTGTCATCGTAACATCAAACTTTGGAGTATACGTTTAGCGAAGGCGATAAAGCCGCAGTATTGATAATTCGTAACCTTCGATCAAATTTCGTAACCTTGACATAGAGCTTGGTGCTCGCTTTAGTTTATGCATAATGTATCGATTTTTTATGGAAATTGAACTTATAGATGGGTTTAAATTGAATTTTGACGGTAAAATTATGTAGCAGTATTTATAAATCTACCACAACACTAGCTAAAGTTTGGTTATGGTCTAAAATCATGTAAGTAGTAGTGACTGAAATAATTAGCATAAAATAAAAAATACTCGCTGCCGCCCGCGGCTTCGTTCGCATGATAGTACATGCATAAAAGTAGCATATTCATCTAAATACTCTAAATACTGGCATTTATTATTAACTAAGGATTGTTATACTTAGCTGAAAAAACAATTCATTTATCGTTAGCTTTTATTAAAAAAAATAACCTTTAGGTACCTATTACAACTCTTTCTGATAATTTTATTATCATAACCTACCTATAAGTAATTTTCTGTTGTTGTGTTTTAGTAAACCAAAAATGTTGCCAAGACGCAACATTAATCACTTTTCGTATAATATCTTTATTGGTCAAACTCTTGCCAACTTCATTTTACCCTTGAAGAAATACCAATGAAACCTTTAACTTTAAATGTTGTGGGTCATAAATCAAAACGAGAGCATCGTTTCCCAATCTCTTGTTGCTATTACATCGGAGTACAGACACATTAATCATTTACAATTACGTTAAACGGCCCAAGGACCTAGTAGAGACGACTCCCGCTGTATTGTGAATAGGTACACAACTGACAGTGGACAAATAACAAAACTGGGTTAATCTTTTACCTCCCGCAATGCTGGGAGGTTGAGTATCACCCCTCGCTACCTCTCTTTCCGCCCACACTGAAACTGAAAGGGACAGACTACCACAATTCACAACCAAAAGGCTCTATCCAAACTGACGCTTTCCTTCACTTAGCTTCTATTTACAAACAAATTAGGTCCCTATTGACTCGCAACCTGAATTTTTTACCTTTGGAATTCAAAAAAGATTTATTCGATCAACACAATCTGCACTTTGTTTCACGTGTGATTGAGTCGTTTTTTCTATATATGCGTAGGAGTGAATTCTAGATTTTAGTATTATATTCATGTATTTGTTCCATCACGTCTGTACCGAGATGAAAATGCCATGAAAATTCTGTCCCTCTTACCCTGATGAGATTGAAAAGAGAGGGTGTGGTATGACATTAAGTCACTGCGGAGTGTACGTATTGCTACCATTTACTTTGTTTGCCGTAGAAGGTCTTAACACTGGAATTTTCGTATAAATCTAGTTGAATTTTTGTTCACCTTCAAGAGTCCAGACGATCGTTACTTCAATTGTAATGACTTTCAAACTTATTTGGATCTTAACATGATTGCAATCTTTATTTAATTTGATTGTTTGATGTTTGACTTGTGGCAAGGTTTTAATAGGTTTTTTAGATGACGGTGGCAAATATAGTCACAACCCATAGGTAACGTGATCTACCTCAGCCTGTAGAAGCTTGTAATACCAGGGATATTATTTTAGTAATCGATTTTTGCCACCCTAAGACGTAGATTGAAAGTCAAAGCCTGTAATTTCAGTTCTCCTTGACCGGAAAATAAAAAAGCTTGTTAAAATTTACGGTTAATACGGTTACGGTTTATGAATTAACGAATTTTTGAGGTCTTTACTTATCTAAAATTTATTATTAGAATTATATTGAAGCCGCTGAAATTTTTGGCTTTTTTTACCTAGAAACGACATCAGGCGCGGCGATTTAGCGATGAATTTGGTGGCGTTGGGGGAAGACATTAGCTAAATTCTAAGCGTAAATTTGTCTAAGTCTTAATTTAAGTCTAAATCTAAGTCTAAATTTAAGTCTAATTCTAAGTCTAAGTCTACGTCTGCGCCAATGTCTAAGTCTAAGTCTAAGTCTACGTCTAAGTCTAAGTCTCAGTCTGAGTCTAAGTCTATGTGACAGTCTAAGTATAAGTCCCCGTAGATACCTTATTGCTAATTACCGTAACTATTAATGGAATTTAGTAACGTTATCAAACCACGGTAATACTTCCTCAGACGAGCTCGATCTTAAAGAATTAATATGAATTAATTGATTACTTACATATCCGTTAGTACCATCATCTATCTTATCACGAGAGCACAAGTTTCGGGCTAAATATAAGTAATATAATAACCAGTTCGAAAATAATCATTACCGCTAATAACGGCCGGGTAACGGGTTACCTTTGATATATCTAAACTAGTATAAGCCTCTTGACTTTATCCGCGTTGAATTTTTTTAAACGAACCTACTCTTTCCAATGCGTCCTATAGATAAATTTAGAAAAATTCCTTTGTTAGTGTACCCCTACCACAGAACAGATATTAGTACTCCCTATATACCACAATGTATATGTACAATACGAGATACCCTCAAAGTTTAAAGTTTCTAGGTTCAGCGGCAGTCTCTGCGTTGTAGGTCAGTATGTTTTTAATTGTCATATTGGTGGACATTTTACATAATGGTAATATGAAAACACCAAACTACGATAAGCTGTTTGTATGATCTGCAAACACATGTTCCGCAGCGGGGATCGAAACTGCAACCTCTTGCTTCTCGACCAGGCACTTTTATAGTTGAGTTAGACAAAGTTATATTCAGTACATTTGATATGTATGTGCTAAGAAAATCAATCATTTACAACATTCACTGTATTTAAATTTATTTCCCTTCAAGCAAATGAAAAATAAAAAGTTAATAGCGCCGATTAAGCGTTTACAAAAAACCACGGCAGCGCTTTTAAAACCGTCTAGACCCTCTAAATTACGAGACGAAACCGAATCAAACAATAAAAAGCTAAATTCCACAACGATATCCGTATATGTATTGAAATATTATAAAATACACTTCAACCTATAATTTGATTAAATTTGGGAATATGGACCGTATTCACAAGTGAAACAGGTTGTTGTTTTTGAGTATTCTATGAAGGACTAAAATACTCGTATTAAATTCTGCAATCTCGAATCAGCTTAGGTTTTTTTTATACCTCTAAAGTAGGGTAAATCTATCTATCTAAAGTAGTAAGGGCAACCAAGCGTACGGCCTCAGCGGTTACCGTAGCCTATGTACGCATAACATCATAGATATCACTTGCGTGTTACCACACGATACGTTAGATGGAAAGTCTCATGATTAGTTCTTAAACTAAAATAAACATAATTGTTGGGTCTCCAGTCAGTTTGAGTTTAGTTCATATATAAATGGGAACTTTTTCAATTATTTATTTTTCCACGAACGGCACATATTCTGTGCAGTAATGGGAATAAAAAGTGTGCAGTAGAAAACTGTGCAGTTCGCGGGAATACTTGAGGTATTAATACATTTGAAGTCTCGAATCAGTTGAGTTTAGTTCTATACCAAAACAAGCATAATCTTGAGTCTTGAATCAATTTGAGTTCTCAGAACACATATTTTGTTCTCATTAGTTTGATCTAATTTTTTTTGGTAGAACACGTTCATCAAATAACACAGTTGTTATTGTTTTATTACTTTTACAACATACGAGTAGGAGACCATAGACAGACAGTCAACAGAAATCCGCTTTTTATTTAAATGCATCCAAACCTGAGACGAATAAGAAAAGTTGATCCGAATCGGTCATTAGAATTCGGGTCGGTAATGATCATGCGCATCGCCAGTTTTGTTTGTTATATTAGTGTTTTAAAACTCTCAGGTATATTAAATTACTCTTGGAAATCGTCATCGTCCGCTCCAGAAACCTTAATTATTGTTTTTTATTTGTAACTTTTAAGTGGAGATTGCAAGACGCCATAAATTTCACTCTGTGCAGTTTGGGCTGCAATTACAACCGATACCTGAGAATGCGAATGTGGATGTGGAGGTCTCGATGGACCGATGACATACCTCGGTATAAATTTCTGTTGTAGTATTTGCCGTCGTTTTGTAATAAATAAAAATATGAAGGACCGCGATAATTATAATAAGAGGATCTGTTATAATAAAAGTCACGGCCTCATTGAGGAGGCTAATGTCTAGCAGTGGAGTAAAATAAAATTAATAAAATCAAATACTTAACTAAATAATTAAATAAAAAAAATTTGGCATATATTTTCAAGTCTAAGAAAAGACATAGTCATTTTTATTTGTGCTTCACAATACGAGCAAAGCCTCAGCAGCAAGCACCAAGCAGTGCGTAGGCGTACGCAATAAATGGATGCAAAATTCTTCATCATCATTCACAAGCTATGCTAATACTTCAGATCAGGAGGAAAGACAGGAGTCACCATCATTAGACCTTCAGTTTAAAACAGTGTGACAGAGCTGTGTGAAAGTATAGTCGATCGTGTAAAAACGCATTGTAAAACTTTGAAAAACAAAATACTTGTTCAATGTTGTGTCTTGTCATCAGTAGGTTAGGTTAGACTTACGATGTAGGGGGTATCATAGCAACTGTATTCGCTAAAGGCAATTTCTACCGGGGCCCTGGCAGCTGGCCAGTCGAAATAAGCTCGTCGCGACACTCGGAGAGTACCAATACATGCAGCCTGCACTTACAAACCTAATTTATAGTGTAGTATCTGCGTTGCTCCGGTTTTGTAACTTTATCATTTCAAATAAGACAAAGTTATATTTTGAACCGATAACCGAGAATATAGGTTCTTAAATAGCGATCGCGAACTGGATAACGAAGTGTAGGACGGCCCCCCTCTTGATAGACTAATTTATGACAATGATGACATAAATAATAATGAAGAGTGATCATCGAAAAAAAACTAGGAACCCAGCTGAGTTTGTTGCCAGATTCTTCTAGGCTGGGCCGCGTGGAACTGGCTTAAATTTTCCCAGCTATAAAATGTTTCAAAATTATCCCAGAGTGGTTTTTTTAATAAAATATTTTGAATTTGAATTTGACATTAAAGCGGTCACAGGAACTCGGTAGGTAGAGAAAACTGAAGATCCGTAATTGGTCGTCATAGGTCTCTTTAGAGGGGTCCTAAGTCCAGAAGTGGATATCTATCGGCTGATATGATGATGATAATGAGTGTTACGTAATAGGTGGCTCTAGAGTCTAGAGTCACCCTACTAAGCCATAAGTAATATTTTATTCGTTCTCATTCAAGTATTTATAGTCGTGAGGTGACTCGGGTCGGGTGTTGTCAATATTCTTTTTGTTGTAAGTACTAGATATTTACAGAAACAAGTTCACTTATAGACCTATTAAGAACAAGGGACATCTAATATCTTATCTTATCTTAATATTAGGTGACTGCTGAAATTTAAAAATCAAAATCGACGATGCCGTCCAAATGGCCACCAAAAATATTATTTGGGATTTTTCGGTCGTGTGCTACAAGGCATCGCGTTTATGTGTTTCGGCCTGGTTTCGGATCTTCATTTGTCAATTCCCGCTCGTCACAAAACTAGCAAATTAAAAGGGTGGGGGTTATCCTCCATCGCTCGTGTCCCCATACTTTTGATTAGTGTCATTACGTCTCGCCGACTGCGTAGGTGCTAACCCTTCATATACGTGATATAACGCTAGGATTCAGAGTACAGGGGTAATCACCAATGACTTTTCTACATGTAACCATTTTACTACTGGTACACTACCTATGCTTTAGAATTCCAATGAGTCTCGTGAAGAAACAGACGTTTTAAGATCAATGTTGAAAAATACTGTTTATAAGATTTACGAGTTCCAAAAAATTCCTTAGAATTTCCCTTGGGGTAAGGGTTAATAATTTAAAAAAATTACCTGTTTTCTCAAGTTTTGAAGTTGTACATATAAAACATAGGTAGACATTATTCTTAAATATTTATAGGACTTTTGACACGGTTTAAATATTTGTTGAACTGATTGCAATAATAATAATTATTGTCTTGTCAATAACAAATTTCGAACATAAGGTCTGGAGGTATTACTTACAATGCCTACAATATTATTGAATCATATAAATAGTTCTAAAACTTTCAACTAATAAAAATGTCCACGCCAGACATAATCAAATAAAAAATATAAATTATTTCTTTAAAATTAAATTTCCAAACATTTATCAAGACTTCAGGTTATTTACGTTACTCACAAACAGACACGATATATTTAACCGAAACATTTCAATGACCTTTTTGTCATCAATGTATAAGAGAATTAATTTGGCTTAGGTTTATATTTAAAAACGCACAAAGCTTAAACTGATGTGATATTTCATTATTTTTGCGCACTCATGGTCACGACATCATGTCTCAAACATGTGATATCGGGTAGGTAAGGTACAGTCAAATTTTAACATGAGACTTTTAAATGTGATCAAAGTTTTTGAACGAGCGCGACTTACACCCACACCTTGACCAAAGTAGGTACTACCAATTATTTAGCCATCGTTTAAGTAAAACGTTTTCTAAATATAAATATTTTATACACTACACCGCATCTTGATGTCCCTCGAACTTTTATCGATTTTATGCGTATTCACTCGTTTTGTGTAATCATAGTTGTCGATTATTTCAAAAAGTAAAATACTGTGGAACAATATAAACTTACCTTCATCATCAGACATCGTCGTGCACAAATATTCTTACGAGTGTCAAACCACAAAATCGCGAGACGTGTAGAAGCAGAATAACTGGCACTGTTGTGGTACCCACTAAGACGGACTCTTGCTGAAGAGTTCTACCACTAGCCTAGCGTAGGCAACTTCTTATAGGATCTTGCGGTACAGTAGCAAAAACTGACATTTATTTAGTGAAATAAAACTACGGTCAGATTTCTCAGACCCAACTTCATCGTGTGGCTTACCTTATTGCCACAATAAAAATATTAAAGAATCTTATTTTTGGTAAGTTTTCCTGGTGGTCTAGCAGTAGTGACCCCGCCTTCTGATCCTAAAGTCGTGGATTCGGATCCGGTCGCGCACCAATGGATTTTTCTATTCGAAAAATGTATTTGCAATGCCAGTGCTCTCATACGGTGAAGAAAAACATCGAGAGGAAACCGGCATGTCCAAGAACTAAAAATTCGAAAGACATGTGCTGTCCACCGATCTGCATTGAACCCAATCTCTCTCGCTTGAGTGTAGGTCAGGGTCCCAGCAGTGGGAAAATTAGAAGGCTGTCATGATGATAGTCTTCCGGGTTAAATAACAATAAGCTCATGACAGAATCCGATGGACTTTTTCAACGTGAAAACATGAAATTAAACATTGCTGTCACAGTAGTAGTGACCACGCCTACCTATGATGGGGGCCAACTTGCTTTTCGAATGTGAAAATCAAAAATCAATGCTTCAAAAGCTCTAAAAATTTGACAGCAACACTTGCATTTTACGAATACCAGGGAAAATCCCAAAGAAAACTCTCAAAACAACCAGAAACAGTCGGAGATCAAACGGAAGAGGATGTTTAAAGTTATGAGATGATAGTCTCTTATCTGCGACGCCTAGCCCCAGACTGGGGGCTGGCTTATTGCCAGGTTACTTTGGTTCAAATTGCTTCCACCCTCGGCTTGAGATTTGCTTCAAAAATGTAATGAGAAAGTATCTTACGGTTACATGATCATGGTTATCTTGTATTGTAAATGCTTAAGCCAGTTTGATACTCTCACCCGAAAGTTGGGCCAGCGCTAATACCAGCCTTACTAATGAAACTGATGAAAAGGACTCACAGTAAAGTAATGTCAATCTTAGTAATTTTTTGCACCTTTTCAACAAAATAAGTAAGTAGATCACGTTTTAAGTCTCACTTGTGTTTCGGGTTTTTACCGTTGCTCATTCACCACGGTCCAGCCTTTTAATGTTTTCACTGCTGGGAAACTGACCTATTCGATTGGGTCGTAATCCTGACCCAATGCTGATAAGTGTCTTTGTCTACACAATGTCTTTATTTTTAGTTATGCCGATTATGCATATACTAGTTATGCCATAAGACATGTGCCATCCACCAATCTGCATTGGTTCCGCGTGGTGGATTAAGACCCAATCATTCTCGCTGGAGAGAAGGCTAGTGTTCTAGCAGTGGGTACATAAGAAGGCTGTCATGATGATGATTATGATGCCGGTTTCCTCACGATGTTTTCACCGTTTAAGAGCACTGGCACTAAGAACATTAATTTTTCGAATGGAAAAATCCAGAGCTGGTTTTTCAGTACCCACGATTTTAAAAACGGTAGGCGTGATTATTACCACTGGACTGTTTAATTTTATGTTTTCAGATTGATACAATCGTTAGGTTTCAGCATGCACCGTGGTCGCCACACCACCGGTCGCTGGACTTCAGCCAACAGTCTCTGAAATTGATTTTCTCGCTGCCTCTCGCTACCTACAACTCTTTGCTCGTTGCATGCATTAGGTGTGTTTATTAATTTATCCAATGCTGGTTAGCCGGGTGCTTTTTATGGGTCACATGATTCAGAAAACTTTATGGAGTTTATTAGGAATACCAGATAACTCAGACATCTACGTGAGTTTAACAAGGGCGCAGGCATGAAACGCAGTTGACAAAGAGATTGTGCGAGTGCGAAGTAGTTTGTAAACCTTGTTCATAATTATATTATTATTATTATTAACAGCCTATGATGTTTTAGATTATGAACCTTTTTCATAATATTATTTAAAATAACGTGACCTTTGGCGTTTTGAGCCTGTTCTGTACATCATTTCAAAACTTTCCTTTTTCAAACGATACCTCAATAAAACACTTAAAATGAAAGCAATTCATAAAGAATCTCACTTTCCCGAAAGGCATGTCTGTCATTCAAAACAGAAACATGCGCATGCGTGCTAGTGAGATACTCGTGCGCAAGATGAGCTTCTGCGGAAGCCAATCATTTTAGTTGCAGTTTGGGTATAATTATGCAGATAAATTTTAGTATTTTGGTGTATTTGTAATGTAAGAAAATAATTTTAAGAATTCTGTAAAAGTAGAATTGAACTGTTTGGTCTGTCCAATATTGATTTAAATAGTACTACGCCTAAAGTTAACGTGACGTAATGTGCAAGTATGATGACAACTATTATACTAGAATCGAAACGTTTCTGTTCAAGATAAGCGTAATAGTCCCACTGACGCTAACGAGTTGGCATAGAAACAAGTAGGGATCTTTTGCAGCTTTTAGTAGTAAGTTAGTATCTGATTTAGTATTTTTGTCATCTTTGTCATATATATTTTTTTTATGTCAGTTAGTGACAAGACAATTAAGACACCCGCCTGATGTTAAGCACCACGCCTGACTATTACGGATGCAGTGCCACCCAAAGCTCAGAGTTTTTAAGTGTTTGCGTGGCACTGCACTGCGCTTATCACCCCGAGACATAGTTGTTAAGTCTCTTTCGCCCAGTAATTTCAGTTGCTACAGCTACCTTCAAACCTAAACACAGTAATGCTTGCACACTACTGCTTGGAGGTAGAATATCTGACACTGCGGTGGTACCCACCAAAACGGACTCTTGCTGAAGAGTCCTACCACAAGGTAATATTAATATTATTATCAGCCAGCAGTAGACGTCCACTACTGAACATAAGCCTCTTCTATAGAGTGCCAGAACAACCGATCGAGCCTGATCCACAGACTCAATGCGACCCCTGTTATGTCGTCAGTCCATTGAGTGGGGTCCGCTCTAAACTTAGTTTTTCAGATCATAGTCCCCAGTAGTACGGTTCTGAAAGGTATATGGCCTGCCGATTACCACTTTAACTTGCTAATATATTTTATATATTTTACTAATCTTGTTTCCTCTTCGATAACGATCATTCATCTAATCTATCGACATAATATCGTTGTCTACTATCGGTAGGTACTTAACCTAATTCAGTCGATTGCATTCCTAGAAATATCGAGGGTTGTTATGTGTCACCCTCACCCATTCCAAGAACTAACTCAGTAGAGGTATTGTGATATTGGTCCGTTCGGAAAAGTATCACTTTGCCTATTTGTACTAGTAATGCTTGAAAAAAATACACATGATCTAGTAAGTGATCCTATGTGGGTTCAAAAACAGTCAAGCACCATGGGATTTTTCTATTAGAAAAAATTATGTGCACAATGCCAGTGCTCTCTCAAATTTATATTATAAATTTATGCGAGACCTGTGGAAGTATCTACTTCTACAGTTCTTATAGCCAACTTGCAACAGGCCGTCCAAACAGCACGTTATAAACACGAGAACATCGATTGAAACCGTTCCGCTACTTTACGACTTTATTTTCGGCGGAAATGTTTTCTTTGACTGCGTCAGTCCAGTCGACCGGCGTGTATCGGATAAATATTAATAAAGCAGGTCGGCCTCGTTTCTGGGAAGTTGGGAGGATCTTATTATAACCGCAATAGCACCTATAATTAGCAGCATTCGAATTACTCGCGTGTATGTTGCGCCAGATTGATGTTACGTGGCTACCATTCGATATTCGATTGTGGAATCGATTTGCAAACGTATCATTATGCGATTTGATTTTGTTAATCTTGCAATTTTTTCGGTATCGCATGCGAAGTTGCACGATCAAGCGTTTCATTTGGCTTAGCATCCGTTTATGCTCAAAGTCATTTTTTCTATTGAAAATAACTGTTCCTTGAATAACCTTTAGATCTTGATTATGTGTTTATGTTTATGTTTTGATCGAATTTGGATTTTGATAAGGTAAGTATTCGATTAAAAGTTTGTGTACTCATTTTAGAATTGACGAATCCTTGATAAAAAACCCACACAATTGATTCAAATTGACAATCTCATTTCAAAGTATCCACTTTATCCTCGAATCAATGTTAAGAGTAAGTAAAAACAAAAGAATGAGTCAGTAAAGCCAACGACCGCGGTGCGGGGTGATCTTTTGAAGGGCGCATTTGCGTAGAACACCTAATGAAAGTGCTGATTTTACGCAATCTTTTTATTAAAATATTGAGTTGCTCAAAAATAAGAAAAAATCATGCCTGTTTTGTATAATTCATTCGTCAAGTTTTCAACGCCGCACAAACCTTTTTAACAGATGAAAAACGGAGGAGGATTTCCAGTCGACGCTTAATTTTTTTTAAATTAAACCTTTGATCCTTCACCATCCACCGACTCCCTGCGACCGCTTTAATGTCATCGGTCCATCGAGTGGGGGGCCGTCTTACACTTGCTTTTTCAGTTCGTAGTCGCCATTCGAGAACCTTTATTCTCCAGTGGTATAGCGCTGGTAGATAGTCAATAACCTGGTTTCTATCTGATTGCGCCGAAATTCCCGAATAATTGTCGACGGGTAAGGTGACGCCGAGAATAACCGAGAGACGATGCTCACGCTCTGTTACGAGTCGCTTTATTTGTGTATTGATTAATTGCCTTATTTGTGTAGTCATAAGATCCGATGAGTCGACTAGACAATGTTAAGACTGAAGAGATTTGAAGATGCAGTTTTGACATGTTGTAAACAACTGGTTGACAAAGGGCTATGCAAAGATTATTCTTAGGTTATACACCAACCTTTATTTACTTATACAAAAATATAGGTAGGTAAGTATGAATAAGTAAATTTTTTTTATGTCATGTGGCAATTAAAACTGTTCTAATAAATGAAAAGATGAATATATTAACAAAACTCGTTCAAAACCAAATTCGCAAAATCTGTAATTTTTTCTTAATGCTCAGCTCCACGACAATGGACGAGTGCTACCTAAATTGTATACAAAGAGGCGTTTTAGCAATAAGTATGAAAGTATAATGTGGAGGAGCATGATACCGCTTTGAATGCTGAACCCGTACTGAACTACAAACACAGGCCAACGTTGATATGTGTGAGTAGGGGGAAGCACACAGCCAACTCACCGTGGGAAAGCCAGCTTATACGGTGTGAACAGTATAACATAAAACATTCATTTGTTATTTTGATGCGAATTCCAGCCTTCAGCCGATGGGCACATTGATAACGCGGTCTTTTGTTCGTAACAACAAAACAACAACATGTTTTTACACAAAATGAACAAACATTAACTGATGACTCGCAAAACAAATGTGATCTTTAAACGACACCAAGTCCCCAAAGTTACTAAAACAAAACCAAACCAGCGAAGCGATGACCGTTGCTCTTGAGGTAGATATTCATTTGGATAATGATATTCTGCGAATTACTCAGTGTTTATAACCATAATGCCTCGAATTGTAGTGTGTCCGAAGTCCGAATCGAGGTTACACACAGGCACACAACAACGTTATGCCTTCACGTGGCAACAACGTACTGTAACTCGACTGGGTAATGTAGAGCTTTGCGATACCGTCTGTTTGCACCGGTTTGGTGTCCACCGCAGCTTGTTTTAGGGGGAGAGGTAGGTCTGGGTTGGCTGGCTGGAGTCTCGCTCGGCAGACGTCACTCGCACACATTGTTACTTACGCTCACAAGACTACATGACCGTGGCATTCCATCGGCATCCACACACACATGTCCACAGCGCACCTTATTAAAACGAGACGCGAATCGACGACTTATCGGGCAATTAGTCGTGGCTCACGTCAGATATTGCTGCGTGAAGGAATCCTGAGCAGTATACATTGATTAGTGTTTATCTTGGCTGCACAAAAAGGTTTTTGAGAAAGCCGTCTGGCTAGCTCATCTTTTTAGTCTGTAGCTGGTTTTGTTTTAATTAGTTCGTTTGTTATTTCAACGTGAATTTTAACAGTTAATTAAACTAGCTCCACATACAAAAAGTTAAAAATATGGGTAAACTGTTACACATTTGATAAAAAATACGTTAAATAATGATTTATGGAGTATCAAAAGTTCAAACCGGCAATGTATATTGTGAATAGCGGTACAGTAACTTAGGTTTCAGTGCAAAGCTCTCGTGGTAGGTCGCTCAAGCGGCACGCGCTAGGAGGGCCGCACTGCGCAAGTGCGACTGATAAGAACATAGAATAGATAAAAGTACAAGTGCGCAGAAGTTTCACTTCCAATTAATTAAAAGGTTATCAGAATTTTTGTATCTGACAGCGTATTAATATTATTTTTTCTTACGATGTAATGTGTTGTTCACGACCAACGACCGACCGTGGAAAGTAAATTAGCTTTCCTAATTTAATTGTTCCTGAAGTAAAAAAAAACATAAGTCAAATATAAGATCTGCTTCTTTTTCGAAGTCAGTTGAAAAAAGGCTACCTATGCTTAAATTAAGATTGCTTCATAATCAATTTGGTTATGACTAAAAGTTAATTTAAGTCACAGTGATACAGGCTTGATAACCACTTGACTCGCTTATTCGCGTGCTGTCAACTTATGAATTATTATTCTGTTAACAACATTGCATTTATGTTAAGCTTATGCCTCTTGTTAATTGGACTTAGCTAAGCGGCTTTTCATTGAGATTTAATACATCATAATTAATTATAACATGTGCAAACGCTATTACAATATTACATGTTTTTATGGAAGGTAAGCAATTCATTACAAAGTTGTCAGCAAAGTACTTAGCAGTGATTGTATCAATAATTAATTGAAACGCAACAAAATCGATGTAGACGATGTTCAAAAATATAAAATGGTCATTGACATTAAAGT
Source organism: Colostygia pectinataria (assembly GCA_951394395.1). Taxonomy (NCBI): domain Eukaryota; kingdom Metazoa; phylum Arthropoda; class Insecta; order Lepidoptera; family Geometridae; genus Colostygia; species Colostygia pectinataria. The sequence goes on along the minus strand of OX596356.1, from coordinate 4,861,527 downwards.
TCTTAATATAGACTAATTCGTTTTTCGAACTAAAAAGGTGGCGCTTTTATATGCTGATAGATTTATTGATTCTCTCATAAACATTCAAAATAAATGACACACATCAGTTATTCTGGCTAATAAGAATGTAAAATTATGCATAGTGTTCATAGTAACACCTACAGATCAACCTATAATGGAAATTCAAGCCATCTTAATGTCTATGTCTAAAGCAGAATGCCGCCGATTGAATTATGTATACAAAATAATTTACTAGGAAAAAACTACATCTTGTAACTTATTTTCCCTAATCCACCAGAATACACGTTGATATTGAAAATAATCTAAAAATCTAACTTTTAGGTTTTTGGATATATTTAAGCTAATCGCTTTAATTTAGGTGTCGTAATTATTATTTTACTTGATCCAAATGCACGTTTTTTTTATACACAGCCTCATGTTATTTAATTTAATAATTCATCTGATAGTGTATTCTTATAGTGCCAGACCCAGTCTTAATTTATTAAGTAATAAATAATGAGATAATGCATATTACAACAAATACATGCTTTGTATAAATAAAGACCAAGAAGTGTTTGCGAATACTAATTACACAATTATTTTATTTTGACGCAACTATCGCAAAAATGTACGAAAAAACGACTTCAAGAAACGACGGCTAACGCCATCTGTTGGATAATTCCAATCGTTGGAATCGTTGAAATCCTTGGAAAAGGCAGCATTGAGTGAGATTTAATTTCAGTTCATATACTGTACCTTACTGTTTTAGAACTCATTAATATTTTATTTTTATTTAAAGTTTAGCTGACCCACGCGGGTTCACCCGCATGGTTTTTCAGTTTTTGTGCTATACCACAGGAACAGTCAAATTTTCCTGGATAAAAAAGTAAATGTTATACATTCCAGAACTAAACTAATTGCATTTTTGCAAAAATTGCACTGCATTCTACATTTTAACACAATCGGTTAAGTCGTCACGGAGATATACGTGGTAAGTGACAAACATTCACACACACAAAGACTTTCGCGTTTATAATATTAGTAGGCTTTTACAAGGAAAATAGTTGGAGTTACGATAGTAATTCGCTTTTAAAAATATTCAAAGGCAAAGACAAATAACTGAAGAGATCGACAATTGATTTAGAAAATATCATAGGTCAATAGGTATCGTAAGCCAACAATTAAGCTAATTTTTATTAAACAATGCTTCTAATAATTATAAATAATTTTGTAGAATACTTATTTTATTAGCATTTTAGTTGAAAACAAAGAATGCGCCTTGCGTATTTAATCAGTCAAACGAAGAGGCACGAGACACATTACAGCCGTCCTTGGGTTCACATTGTGTTTTGCATTCGTTAAAATGAGCCGGTCTCGAAGACGTTCAATGACATCGGAGGGTTGAGGCTTGCAGTCGACATCTCGCTAGCAGCTATCGTCCCGATCTGTCCACATGAGCTTTGTAGCTAGAGATGCTTTATAGTGAGACAAGTATCACTTTAATGTGACAGGTGCCTAATCCGTTTTAAGGGCATTTGAGCTTTTGTAGTTCAAATAAATTAACCATTTTATTTAAACCGTCTCACTATTTCGTTCCACTTCTAGGTATATATATATATATTTCACAGCATCTAGTTGTCCTACTTATTGACGCAGGTTTAATTATTTTTTTGTCTGATACTGATACTCTTAACCATTATTCTTTATTTTATGGCTTCTGTGACTTTGATCTGTCACAATTCTGCCAGTGTCCGTTTGTGTTGCTTCGTAAACTTATCAGATGTTAGGATCTAAAAAAATTATCGGTATTCAAAAAGGGTTCAAAAAGTTATAATATCTATGGCGAATTGCGGATAAAAACAAACAGGTAATATTTTAAATTAAAATAAATTATAAAATTATCAGCTTAATTGTTTTTAAAAGAAGTCCATTCAGAAACGAACTTTATTGAGCACGGGCCTAACTAGAACAGAGCATTTTTTTGAGGTTTAACATGTAAACCAACCCTGTACTTTTGAGCAAATATATATCAACGTTATTAATTATTCTTGCGCTCCCAACTCTATAGAGATAGCACTTTATCGGCGTATCCGAAGGCACGTCTCGCGACGCGGCTGCGTCGATAAACGCAGCACTACCGCACCTACAGCCTCCTCGTCTCGGCTTTTGCTCATCTTATTATTAGCCATCTACAGCTTTTACATCCTGCAAGCACTTACATACTCACAAGAATTTGTAAGAAAACAAATTGCATTTGTGCACAAAACGACAGCTTTTTTCTTTATACATTTCAGTAACCTAACTTACAGTAAAATGTGAAATGGAATCATCATTGGTTTTGGCTATCATTGAGAACAATACGCACAATTGCAGTGCCTGAATAAAAAATAGTTTTTAAGTGTTTACTTAAAAAGGTACTATTTATTTGAAGATTCAGGTTCTGGTGACCGTTTTAGAACGTCCGAAAGCTTTCGATACTGGAGTGACCGCCAGTGGTTTTCATCTGAACGCTCCCGTGTTTCGGAGGACAAGTTAAGCTGTTTGTTCCACCTTTAAAATCGAGATTCTAGGTGACACAAAAGAACTGACTAGAAACAATAGAAACAAAAATCCCAAATCCCGTTTCTCACCGTATCCCAAATGCCCGAACATCAGAACTAGAGATTAGAGTATCCGGCCATTGTGAGTCAGATGTCGCGTAAGGCGCCCGTACGAGATAATTTCACCTGACCTCTGCCAGTTCATTGACTGTGGAGCTGTGGCCTGCATAGACGTGCGTATGTCTAGCAGGGCGCGCGGCACGAGTCATGAGACACCGGCGGCGGGTTGATTGCAGTTTTTCCGTCGCCACACAGGGACTAAGGCGTCGTCTCATAGCGCATTGGCGTTGTGTTAGCAACTAAGCACGACGCTTCAAACTACGGCCACAAAACGCTACCATGTGGCGTGTAGCGACTAGAGTCAACGGTGTGCAAAACAAAATGCATGCAAAATGCAATCCGCAGCTCGGTGGCGTATTGCCGTTATGCCAGGGTGTCCATGCGGGTCAGATAATCCAACAAATGATAGTAGAAACTTATACAAAACATTTTTGATTACCTCAGTTTGGTATCACATTATTATTAGTGTATATTGTGTTGATGGCACTTAAAATAAATAAAATATATAAGTAATTAAAATAAAAATAAAATTAAAATCACTAACTACTGAACTATGGTTAGGAGCTCTTTTGTAATGCTGAGTTTGAACTGTTTTCAAAAAATAACAAAACGAATGCTGCAATTATGACGTTATTTTGCGGTCTATTGTTGATAGTAAGAGCGGGCCTGTGTTCTATCTCGACATCCGTAAAAATAGCGAGGATCATGCCTAAAAAAGCGGGTAAGAATCGGCACTCTTGTTGCCAGATTCTGTTACTTTCACTCACTGGCGTAGATTTACTCAGGTTGAGATGTTATAAAGTGATGATTATAGAGTGATACTTATGGTTTTTTTTATACCACTAAAGTGGCAACCAAGCGTACGGCTCACTTGATGGTAAGCGGCTACCGGTTTCCAGCAGATTTGTCGTCTCCTTTCGATGTACAATAAAAAACGCTAGCCGCCCATAACTTTCGCCACCTTCAGCCCAACCGAGAGCCTACTGCGTATAAAGTGCTTCATGTAAAAAGGAGACATAGAAACAAGGAGGAAATTTATCTCTGGCTTCGTGGGCGTCGCACTAACGTACTAGTACGTACCGGCTGCTCGCTTATTGTTCCTCTGTCCGATAATGTGGGTATTAAGGCCTTTTTTATGATGAAAGTTGCACAGAAGACATCTAGCTGAAATTAAAAAATAGGACAATATAGGGTGTACCTATTATAAAGAAACAAAATAGTTCTGTAGTAATATAAGTGCAACTATTATGTAATTATAGCAAATGCATGCACCTAAGGTATTTTCTAAAATTCATACACTTATGCCCATTCTAACCACCTTATTTATTGAAGAAACTATATTTTTTACAAGCTCACTAAGAATTGTCTTTCTTTCTTATGTCAATGAACAAAGATGAGAGATTTGAAAGAGACATTAGCTAACAGATGTTTATAGTTTGATTATGAATAAGGCCTTAGGAGTGCTATACTTTTATGTCTTACAATAGCAAGTCGTAATTAAGAATGCCTAACAAGTCCTCGCATAATATAATTTAATATCTAACGCGAAAATCAACATCCCTGTTCTTGTTAAAGGGCATGTAAAAAGTAGCCAAATAATTTTTACCATTACAAATTGTACTATTACAATTATTGTATGGTGTAAATGGCGACTTAGGACCAATCTTAACAGCTGACGCTCGATTACTGAAACACTACTTAACTAATCAAAGCTTAATTAATCACTAATCAAAGATAAAGTTTTTACGTTTCTCTATACGATTTTGAAATATTACCCTTATTAACAAATTGATAATTTAACAACAGCACGATTTTAAATATTTAAATGTTTGTTGCGATCTCACATAATGTAGTCAATATGATTTGAATATCTTAGATGTAGGCGCATTTCAAAGTGTTTTATCCGCCCGGTCGTGTGATGCAGCTAAGACGCCTATTACAATGCTGTATATTATAGTTTTGAGGTTCAAATTCATGCTGTAACAGGGCTGACATAGTTTGCAAAGCGACTCAAAGCCCTTTGTAAATATATATTATTTAAAAATAAGAAAAAAAAATAGCTTGGCTACTTATAACAATCATATCGAATAACCAATATGACATAAACAGCAACAAACTGAACAAAGACAATCTTCTCACAGCATTAACGATACCTGTTGATTATTCTGACACTGCCAATCGTGGAACCGGCCTCCAGTTCGAGTTCACATTACATACAGACAGAAAGCCTTTCTATATGTACATTTAGTGGCAAACGGCAAACCGGCCATCTCTAGCTTTAAGTGACCATGCGCGGACTTCCATAGACCTATGAAACTATTTGTGTTCTACTACCAAAAGAAGTTAATTAACATAATAACAAGTAAAATGCGTTTAATTATAATAAAAATAATAGCACTTTATTACACTGTGGTAGAAAAATTATATCGGTGTAACATTAAGCATGTAGCCATTAGTGACCATATCGCAGGCAGCGACTTTTTAACTCTATATAACATGTACGTAATATAATTTAAGATTAATTGTATTGTATTGTATTTTCTGACGAATAAATATGACGATAAATAATAAGAAAAGATAATTGAAAATAATATATGATTATTATGTAATTATCGTAAAATAATGTATTGTAACAGATGCCTCAACTATTTCATATGTTTTTTTTAACAAAAGCCAAAAATAATATTGCACCTCATACTACTATGAAATTCATATATCCCTTAAATTAGTCTGCATTCTACAAAGTTATTTAACGACTGCTCTGCTAGAATCCAAGTTCGGTCGAGCCATTTGTGTTTGTGTCTCTACGTAGCAACTGGCCTATGTTACTGCAATTGACTTTCAATCAAAAATGTACTTTATTACACTTTCTTTGAGCATATTATGCCTTGTTTAATTAAAACAAAACACTATGCATCGAATATTATAACGATTCGTTGATCGTTGAATCAAATAAAGCTATCATGTAATTGTCATAAAATAACGAATTGTATGTATTCAAAACAAGATCACGTTTTTTTTTTAAATACTGTGTTTTCTAACCAATAAGGTGTCTTTTGAACTGTAAAACGTGATACAAAACAAAATTAATCTATTGTTATATAATTAAGGTCAATATTTGCCGCAAATTGTAACCAATCTTGTCAGCCAAGTGACAATTCTCCACTTAATAGTATTATTGCTTCTATGGTAGAGTTTACGATGCTTGTCGTATCGTACTCTCCGGCAGCGAAGATTCTAGATTCAAAACGGTGGATACTTCTCTAGTACCTCGCTTTATATAGGAAACCGTGAGTTCCGTATTAATAAAGTGTTGCTATCACTTATACAAAACACATTATTACGGGTACTTGGTTATTAAACAGTTAGATGATTTTTACTCATGTACGAGTAAGTACTATCTGTAAAATCATCATCTAAATAAAATTGAAATCCAAATGATTATTGACAAAATTGTAGGTAATCAAAAATTTACGAGATCTGGGGCCCAACTCTACTGAATATGAACTTTAAAACAGTTTAAAATTTTAAAAATTTCACAAAAAAAAAACTCTCAGTGCAACTGTTGTTTTGAAGTCATCGTATTATGTCCAGTTTACAGCATGTGGATTGAGGGCCCACTTTTCAACAATTCATGCAAAGCAAGTCAAACTTATTGAGGATTTAGTTAAAATAGTAAAAACTTGAAGCAAAATTCCATTTCTTAAATGATGAACTTGTTTTGCATGGATTTTAATTAAAAGTGGGCCCCGCCAGACGCACATTTTGCAGCACACAATGACATTGTATTTATGCGCAACTTTTGTTTATTCGAGTTCCATGTCAACAATACCGTTATTTTTTAACCATTACAAGGCTATTTCCAATACCTAAACCAATAACTAGAGGCACGTTGACTAAAAGTGGTCACTAGTGAAACAAAGTAAGCTTGATTCGTGAAACTACGCCAATTAGCCGCTAAGTGCCTAATGGTTGAGGTTAACGCAGATGTATGGGCTCGGGACGAGATCGGCTTCGACTCGCCGTTAACCAGTCGTCAACGTAAAGTAAGCACGCGGCCAGAGGGACTCTTGAGAGCGACAAACGATAACCGTGGCAAATATCTTAGCTCAACTTGTGTCGGTGTCAACTAACTTCAGAGCATAGACGCACTTAAGCTGAGCCACGAAAACTGTCATGACATTTCGCTTTTTTAGAGAGACCCACTGAGCAGCGCAGCTACGGCTGTGAGACCACACAAACGAATGGTTACCTTTTTGTCACTCCTTCATAGGTAAGTAAGTAAGTTCGTATGAGTCAGTGGCCAACTCTGTTGACGGAGATATAAGGCCGCCTTACTACGACACGAAACGTGGGATCCGAGACGCTATTCACGCAATAATATTGACGTATCGCAATCAGCGTCCGCGAGTTGACAATAGGGTGCTTGCTTGATACGATGCTGATTATTGTGCGTGCGTAAATTCTCATACAAAGATTAATAAACCAATGTTGAGGCGAGATTGCCAAGCCTAAAAGTCAGCGTCAACCATTAACCTACTCCCACAAAATGTATGACGTTCACAATACTAACTACCCTATTATAAAATACCTCAAAAGTATTCCTCCACGTGCTACCGTGAACTTGACCTTTAGGCTGCGTTCTTGACGATAGCGACGAGCGTAACGACAGTGAGGCAGGAGTTGTGGCGCCATACTCATCATAATCATCATCAGCTTGTAGACCATAAGTGATCTGTTCTGCGAGCTGTAATTGACCGAGTGAGCGAAGCGTCTCTGCTTTAAATCTGGCAAAATTTGCTTTCCTCTGTTCCTGTGTGTTTGTTTGTTCTACATTTCGTATATATTACAACCAATCGGGACGAAACTTGGTATACAGGTTTTACGACTTTATAGTTTTTTTTGTGTAGCCCTGGTGTAGGTAAGTTCGTATCTCTGGTTAACAGGCCACTTGATGGCCTCTGTTATATATACCTTTAAAAAGGGCCTTTGAAACACGGAAGCGCTGTATTTATAGGCTAACATTAAGCCATGCAACATAATAGTGCCAGACCGAGACGGACTGTAGACTGCAAACTGCAACTAACTACAAGCAACACTACTGGTTTCTATGAATCTCTATGAAACTGATGCCAAGTGCGGCAAGTGGCAACATAGTAACTGGAGGATAATAACAGTCTTGAGTCGTATAAAGGAGAGCCTGCAGCCGCGGCCATCAACAGCCACTAATAGCCACGAAGTCTGCAGCCCGTCTCGGCTCGCTCCGCTCACCGCTATCATAAGAGATGCAGCCTTACGGCATTTCAACTAAAGCTAGACTTATTACAAATGACAAATTACCGCAGATGCAACGGCAGGTGGTAGCTAGTTCTATTTTTAAATTCACACTAAAAGGTGCCGCTGTCGTATTGCTAATCGACTTGTCAATCTACGATCACATCGGGCTAAGAAAATCATCTTTAAATGTCTTTTATTTTGTATACCTTCCTAAGAAGTTCTAGACTAGGACGCGTTGAACTGGCGTAAATTAAATTAGCTCTAAGACGTCTAAAGTGATTCGTGTGATTTTTTTAAGACAAAAAAAATTTGTTTCTCCTGAAAACCAGTGTAACATTCACTCGGGAATTCACATTGACGATTCGTCAAAAAAAACAATAAAAAAGGGTTTTTTGTCGTATCGTAATTTTTTACGATTCGTGATTTGTGTAAACAATGATAAAAAAAAGGTGATCTAAAAAATATTGCAGCTGTCAAAAAATCACGAACCGCGATAAACTACGACGCGGCAAAAAATTAAGTCAAAGTCAAAGTAAAAAAAAACTACGATGCGGAAAAAAATAAGAAAACCAAACCTCGTGTGTGAATTAAACTGTACATACCTATGTTAGATTAGCTCCCGGTATGGTTTGTACTTCATTTTGGCAGCATATCAAGCAGCACGTAACCAAGAACCACTATGCTCACTTTGACAAGGTACTTAGCGTTACGCATATTAGATTTTATTAAAGAGCTTTCTCTTTACATAATAGCGGCTTCCATTCGCTTGACGAAATCAGTGCATTCGCTGACATCTCCTTGTGCAATCGAAACCTGGCAGGTTTCTTTGAAGACGTGGCCGCTGTATTACGTGCGTAACTTTATGTAACTTAAATTGAATATGCTCAATGTGATATGTACTATCTTGCTATAAAATTGTACCTACTGTGGCGAGAGTGATGGGCTTTAGACTAAACTCGCACCCAATATGGGTGGTAATTCTTTAGTTATTTAGATATTAATAATTAATTAATTATATTATTAATTTTATATTAGTTTTTTTTGCTTCTTTAATAACGCTTTACGCTTACAAAAAAAGGCCTCAAAAACATAGCTGGCCTAAAACGTGATAATGTGAATGGTGATAAGCTCTCATGCATTTTTTTTCAGTCCTTAGACTGTGTCTAAATCTCAACATAATGATTATGACGGTACCAAATTTTTAAACAACCGTTGGGTAAGCAAGCGTGTGGAAAGCGTACTCGTCAATCGGTTACCTAATACATACGAGCATGTACTTAATCTAGACTTTTATGCTGTGGCCTACAGAGTATCTATACTGTAGACCCTAAAGAGATTCACCTAGCCGACCATCACGGCTCACCAAGGAGGCAATGCTAACTGATACAATGACAGTAAAACTAATTGTAGATTTTGGTCAACTTCGCCTAGTATTGAAAGCTTTAGCACAATGCTGCGGCATTATGGTGGTACTTCCTCGGACGAGCTCTATCACAAAGAACTCTACTAATTCTTGCAAAAAACTCTATCACTGTTGCAAATAACTCTGCTACATTTACATTAGCTTTAGTAGTTAACTTTTTTACGGTACGGTTACCCCTAAAGATGGTATTAATTTATTAAACTACAGATTCCAATGGATTACACTAAGCGCAATACCGAAATAGCAAATAAAAAACGATGCCTAAACCAAAAACGTATACGTACAAAAAAACCGGCAAAGGTTTTTACGTAGTGAAATCTACGTGGAAATATCAACGCGGCTTGTGCTCTGATGACGAGTAGCTAGTGATGTGACATGTATTTCTAAGTTATCGATAAAATATTATTTAAATGCAATGCAAATTAAATTGCAAGAGTGAATAAAACTAGATTAGGAACTAGTGTCGTATAGAATAGTTTTAACTGGAATTTTATAATATTATGTTATTTGCTTATTGTTAAGCACTGACGCTGGACCTTAACTTGCATGTTTAAGCATAAGCTAATTTTTGTAAGTAATTGAAAATTCCACTCGTAAAATTATCTTTTAATATATATTTTATTTATGATTAACACCATGCTCATAATGAATACTAACATGAGAATTTGTTTATCATACATATCATTCTCGAAAGCTCGAAACCGTGTCCTAATGAATCCAAAAATATCTAACAATCTAATTAAAATAATTAAGCAGTTAGTACCATTGTTCCAAACGATGACAATGAAATGTCATTGTGACGGTTATAATTCTTACCTCATTCGTGTGAATGATCTTACGTGCTTCGATTTATTAATATTTTTCAATGTAACCTTCAAATGTGAAGGTCATTGTAAAATCATTGTGTACCTTCACTGCATACCTAAATATATCATGTATTTTATAAGTATATTAAGGTTTAGTTACTGTGACGATATATTTTAGCAATACACATACTTATTTTACTTCTTTCTACACCATAATCTACTCAAATATAAATCTAAATTACATTCTCTAAACTTCTAATTCCGAATTATATATCTATCGAAAACAAAAGACAGATGATTTCTCTTCTCGGCTAGTAAAGAAGTTCTTGTTATTATTCGTAAAAAGACGTGGAACCCATTTAAACTAGATATTCCCCTCACTAGAGACGGTTGTGTTCTCCGTTGTTGCTTTTTTCCCATTTACGAGTTTCACGGCGACCGTTGCCTGAAACTTACACGTACCCAGAATATAAATGCTGACTATCCCCATCTTACTCCAACTCTCTGGAACAGTAGAACTCTATCCCTCTTATCCCACAAATAAAAATGTGTAGCCACCTCAATGTTCAAAGAGAAATTGCAATATCCATTTCCTTGGAGTATTTCAAAGTAAGCTCTGCGATATATATCCTTAAGATTGTATTTCATTGAGCGATTTGTAAAATTTTAAGGCACTTTAAGTGTGTGAAAGGAAAATGTTGTCTTTTTCGAACCAGTTGCAGTTAAAATCCTCCATCCTTGTTGCCGGCCCGTTGTGGCTGGGTTTATTTAAAATCATCTGGACCAAGTAAAGCGATTACTTCAGTGGCGACTTTATGAAAATGTGCAAACTTATTAATTCTGTCATTTAAGTGGCAAATTACGTTCGCAAATTAAAGTTGTACGTCGTTAAAATTCCATTTAAAATTTTGCTTCCCAAAATATTAAATTGTACCTGTAAAGGTTGAGGCAGATGAATCGGCTAAGCACTAGATGGGGTTTACCTCGCCCCAACGACTCGGCGTTAAGGCGACCTGAACACGTCACGTCACCAGACTAGCGTGGCTATGACTGGGAGACCGCGCGCCAAGGAGCTGCGTTTTACACTTATGCTCTTTAAACTAACCACCAGAAACGCAGTACCTAATACTTACTACACAATCCTGATTAGTGTGCGGTTTAGTATAGAATTTAATTGAAATAATAATGAACCGCTAGAGTTGAGACTATGTTGATTTATTAAAAAGTCGAAGTTCTGCGACAACCTTAAGCCTTTACGATGCCTAAAACGAATTGCATAAAAAAATACTCGGCACAAGTAAGATGTAAGACCTGGCTGTGCTTCATTTTATTATTCATTTAGTTTTTTTTTTCTATACAACTGAAGTGGCAACCAAGCGTACGGCCCACAAGATGGAAAGCGGTTACCGCAGCCTATAGACGCTTGCAATACCAGAGGTATCACTTTATTATATTAGTATTAGTTATCATTAATTTAATATTTTGTTAGCATTTTGCCAGTTGGTAACCTATTTTTTTTATACATATAAAGTGGCTACCAAGCGTACGACCCACAAGATGGTAAGTGGTTACCACAGCCTATGGGCGCTTGCAATACCAGAGGTATCACTCACGGGTTGCCACCCTGAGACGCAGATCGAAAGTCTCATGTGCCTTTAATTTCACCGGAAACCATACCCTTCGGACCGGAACACAGCAATGCAAACATTACTGCTTGGCGGCAAAAATAGGTATGCTGGTAGTCCTCTCCCGCGACGAGCTATAACACAAAGAACTCTACTACTCTTCCTTACCTTACAGAAGAATGCCTAACTTAGTCGATCTACTAACGACTTAGCTAGCTACGCCATGAGCGCTTCCCTACGATTTGTAAGTAATTGTGAAGATAGCGAGTTATGTTTTTCAAAATTAGTTTGTCTTTAACGCAAGAAAATAGGTAAAACGCAATATTTTCCTATTTTCTTGGTTGAAAGAACTAAGAAGCGCAGCTCACTGAATTACTGCCCAATTTTTTTTACACAATGACTTTTTATGTAGAACCTAATGCAGTCACCTAAAAGTACCAGTATCACTATGAACAAACAAGTTGTTTAGTATTAAGTTTTTATACTGTTTGTTTTCTGAATTAAAAAAAAATGGTTATCAGGATTAACATTGCCTTCAGCCCAAGTCTGAAACCATTGTTAGTAGATTTGCAGCTGACGTTTATCCCGCAGCGGGAATCGAACCAGCAACCTCTCTTTGCAACCGGGCACTCGCCTACGTTTCACCGAGTTCATCAAAACATTGCACATCATTTTCTCCTTTTCTAAATAAGTACAACCAAAACCTTAGCAAAATAGCGCAATCGGCTGCGTGCGCGCATCCAGGAATGCTGGGACATCGTCCGAGACCGGTTCCCATGATCCCACATAACCTGCTTTCTGCTAGTTAGTAGATTTAATACCCAATTATGTAATTCTATTGCTTTTATTTCGCTATAGATTTTTATTTTTACCTATATTCATATATGCGTTTGTATATAATCTAATTATAATAACATTTTGTATCTGTTTGATTTTATTACGTTTTTTACCCACTATTAATTCCTTTTCGACTTTGATGACCGCAGTGACACCACCCTAAGCAGGATAGTTTACCGTGTTAAGGACTTAAGTAAGTACATTATTATGCTAAGATCACGCTAGCCCGCTTGCCTGATTAGCAGATTAGATCAAACACGTGCGACGTACTGACTAACGTAATTAATATGCGTGTAGAACTGAAGATCTACTGCTACATTATAGTTACATTTGACAGGTGAATTTTCGTTAGGTGAAAGGTTAACACACATATTTCAAATGCGCGACTCATTCATGTATCTGATATTGACAGTTTTTATTAGCTTGACAGTAGGTTTTGTATATTTCTCAGTTTCTCCTCGTTTGGATCCGTCCACGTGGGTGACTGTCAGCGAGCTGACGAGCTCGAATTGAAGAAAATTCAGCCAAATATACTATGCGTATAAACAATAATATAATGGGAAACAGGTGGTCTAGTGGTAGTGACCCCGCCTTCCGATCCTAAGGTTCGAATCCGGTCGTGCACCAATGGTTTTTACGCTACGAAAAATATATGTGCGCAATGCTAGTGCTCTCATACGGTGAAGGAAAACATCAACTAAAAATTCGAAATACATGTGCCATCCACCAATCCGCATTGGGTCCGCGTGGTGGATTAAGACCCAATCACTCTCGCTTGAGAGTAGGCCAGTGTCCCAGCAGTGGGAACATTAGAAGGCTGTCATGATGATTACTTACTACGCGCGACTAGCATCAAAGTCGCAGTAAAACTGGCCTGCTTTTTAGTGATTAAATGCGTATGTGCAGCAGAAGCTAATTTATCCAATCAATAAACAATTAAGCCGGTATTATAATAGAAGCTTGCATTGCATAGTACAAGATTAACGTTTTAGCCACCCGCTGTTTGGTCAATGCCCTCTGCACCCCACTTATGTTTTGTATGTTTTTTTTTATATTACTTACTACTAAAGTGGCAACCAAGCGTACGGCCCACTTGATGGTCAGCGGTTACCGTAGCCTTTGTACGCATGCAACATCATAGATAACACTTGCGTGTTAACACCCTGAGACGTTAGATGAAAAGTCTCATGTGCCTGTAATTTCACCGGAAACCATACCCTTCGAACCGGAACACAGCAATGCTCGCATTGCTGTTTGGCGGCAGAAATATTTATGGTGGTAGTCCTTCCCCGGACGAGCTCTATCACAAAGAACTCTACTACTGTTAAAATTTTAATAGAGTCGGCATTTCACTAAAGTAATCGTTTTGAAAGAGGTACGGTATACGTACGACATAGCTCTTAGAATTAATAAGTTAAAGTGGCAGCGGGCAGGCATAAAGGTTCTCGAGTTCTTCGAGCTCTCTCGCACGAAGTGTAGGGTGGCCCCCCACTCGATGGACCGATGACATTAAAACGGTCGCAGGAAGTCACTGGATGGTGAATGCTCAAAATCGGTCGTCATGGCGCTCTTTGGGTTACTTTCCAGCAGTGAATGTCTATCGGCTTATATGATGATTATGATGACGGTCATATTGGCCAAACCATATCCATTGAGCGGGTAATTGTATCCAGTCATTCAAATGAGTCGTGTTAAAATTACATCACGTTACCTTCGTGATGTCATTCTCATAACCAGCCTTCAGGTTCATTCCAGTAAACAGTTTTACCTGGTGGTAGGACTCTTTAGCAAGAGTTCGTCTTGGTGGGTACCACCGCAGTGTCAAATATTCTACCTCCAAGCAGTAGTGTGCAAGCATTACTGTGTTTAGGTTTGAAGGGCAAGTAATATTACTGGGCGAAAGAGACTTAACCACAATGTCTCGGGGTGATAAGCGCAGTGCCAAGCAAACACTTGAAACACACACTTTAAGCTTTGGGTGGCACTGCATCTGTAATAGTCCGGCGTGGTGCTTAACATCAGGTGGGCGCCTTAATTGTCTTGTCACTTGCAGACATAAAAAAAAAAAAGCTAGTGCAAGACATTAAAAAATTTAATGACATAATCTACATATTTGCATTGTGTTTGCATGGTGGTCTTTGGCCCAATCACTCTTGGTTGAGAGTAGGCCAGTGTCACAGCAATAGAAACATAAAAAGCTGAGTGGACCAACACCAAACAAAAAAAAAACACTAGCGATGCGACAGAAGAACACTGAAGAAATTAAGTTTCACTGTCGACTCCGACAACGTTTTACATTTATGACGTCATCAGCAAATAAACGACAACCGCTGGACATTGGCCTCTCCCAAAGAGTTCCATGACGACCGATCTTGAGCATTCACTTTATTACATGTCATCGGTCCATCAAGTTAGAGGCCGTCTTATAGGATGAATGGTGACTGGTTTTTCAGTTTGAGAACCTTTTATAACCCAGCGGTTACAGTGACGTAGTTAAGTATTTCGCTAAACTCAAGCAGGACCAATATGAATCAGGCATCACGGCATGTGTACAACTACCCTCATTTGCATGGAAATGAGATCCGAACATTCTCGAAGCCCGACGCCTTCTTCGCTTAATTACGAAGACGACACATTGTGAGGTTTTACTCGCTACATAATTAAAGTGCTAACGTGTTTTTTATGGGACTCGTGATTTAGCGTAATACATAGATCACAAGACAATAAAGACATTAGATAATGTATGGCGCATACCTATATCACGTCAACTCCAAGCATTTCCGTGTTTTTTGTACGAAACTCTATAAACTGCAACGACTGCAACGCAGACTGATCAAGATCGTATCGGTGTGAGTTTAACCTGACAAACTTCAAACGTCAATAGTAATCAAGTACTCAACTCTGGGAATAAAAAGAGACGACGCCAGAGGGGCGATTATGTAATTCAATCGATTTCACTAGGATTCAATTAAAAAATTATGTATTTTGTATAAATAATAGCATAATTGACAATTCTCTAATTGAGCAACCAAGTAACCGCCCAGGAGGGCGATTCTCGTGCCATAGATAAATGGTCAATATGTGATATATATCGTCAAAAAAATGAATAGAATTTTTGACAGTTTTGACGATATAATGTAACCATTTATCTATGCACGAGAATCGCCCTCCTGATCCAGATCTGCGACTGCGTAACATCGCGGGTGACAAACAGCTTGTCAACTTGTTCACATCTAGATTTTACCTCATTCCTTCCAACAACTTAATTATCGAGTGAACAAGAATCTTGCCCAAGGCGTTGTCAGAGCGCAGTTTCCAAGTCAACGCGTTAGCACCCCGGTCCGTTTACGCACTTACGCCAAGTTTACGACTAGTAGGTACATAATGGTCAAGAATGCTTATCAAGTTGCTTTATGTCATCAATAGGTTTGTGTCCACTAAGATTAGCAGTTCTCTGAACAGTAGACCTCGCAAGCACAAACTTGTAAAGTGAGCTTTGAAAGTGAGCAACAATACTACTTTTACTTTGAAAGTGAGGAACTTTTGCTCATCACGCTGAAGATCCTCATCAGATCTTCACCAAATATCAGACAAACTTAAAGTTAATACTTACCTTTCAAATAAAATAAAAATCATTGCAGTAGCTCCCTTTTTGTCCCTTTTTGGAGAAAGTACGCTCCCTATCAAAAATCCCCGACGACAATCAAATTCTATAAAGTGATACAGAACCTGTATACCAAGTTTCAACCAGATTGGTTGATAAATGCGACCATTAGGCGAGAACAGCCGGACAAACTGAATGACAGCCAAAATAATTTTTGACCAATCTAGAAACTGAGACGCTTCGGTCGCTCGGTTAATTATTTAAGATAATGTAGAATTGTAGATGGTTGTCCACGCCATGGTTGTCCATATAACAGTTGCAGTTTTGATTCACCGATTTTAGCTTTTAAAGTTCTTTATAGTCTCTAGTTGTAAGTTTACCCAGCAATATAACTCATACGATATAAGTTGGTTTTAATAGAGCTTTTCTATTGTTATCACAGCTATTTACATCTCACCAGAAGCATTCATTATTCCATCTTAGTGCAATCAATGCTAATTAGCACAATGCGAAATCGCTTTGTGTACACGTTGTTTACTCACACATAATTACATACCAACGCTCACATCAGCGTTTCAGGGCACGTGGGCGCTCCCTCTTGACCCTTGGGTAGGGTTGGCACGGGTAGGAAAGTATTTCGATTTTATAATCTGGTCTGGCTTCCTGGCTAGGCCGTGAGAGTAACATGGAGGAATCACGCGTTACAAGCTGGGCTGAACGCTCGGTAGTTTAGTTAAACTTCATTATTAAAACCACGCAAGCGATGGTGAGCCAAGCTTAACACCTCCAATGACAAAATGGCAAGGTAGACTGCACGCAAAGTTCGAAAACGCAAAGATAATTTTGCTGAGGTCAATAGGCGACGGTAACTGCTTACTACCAGGCAGGCCGTCAGCCTATTTGCCTCAAAATTATATAAAAAAAACCTTTTATTTTTCTTATCTAAGTTATTACTTTGCTTAAAAAAATATATTTGGCCTGCAATGATACAGTGCAGCAAAAACAATAACATTTTGTTAAATTTGTTTTATTATTGTGACTGTCACTTTTGTACGATTAAGTACCTGGTTTATTATCTTCCAATGTGCGTACTAAGTTATACCAGAGTGAAGCTAAGAGCCTAAGAGTTGCAGTATCATGACTGATTAACTTATCACATACTTGCCGTAACCGTAACGTATGACAACCCTACCGCTGCGCCGCCCCACCCCCCGCATCGGGCTAATGCCATTACAGTAATTAGGATATGCTTGGGCATAATTGATGCAGTCATAAACTAGGCGCCTAGTTCTGGTTAATTATGATGAGAAAGCCGAATTGTGTTTGCGGTTTACCTGCGTAATATAACTATAGGTTCTACAGTGGTTTTATATAGCTCTTGAGATGTGTGTTTGAATCCTGCAGATTCACTAAGGTCAACCATCAATGAACGGCATTATATAAGCAGTTCTAGAGACCGATTGTGCTAATTAACATCGTTAAGAGTAGCAAGTTCCAACTATATTTGCTATTGAGTTTAGATTTAGGGCAAATTAAACAAAACACTCGATCGTTAGCTTTTTTCTTTATTTTGGTTTTCAATCCCCAAGTTAATAACATGTACGCTTTTATACAATTCTGTCTGGGTAGCAAGAGCGCTCTAGACTAGGCTTTTTATCAAAATCCGTATGAGGCAGTGACCAACTCTGGTGACGCAATTAAAACGGGCGCCCGTAAAATAATAGGATTAAAATAATTAGGAATTAGAATAATCATACTGATAAACCTGTTTAGCTAATGTGTCTTTAAAATCGGTCAATCTTTGTTAATTGACATAAGATAGACAAGAAA
Organism: Colostygia pectinataria; assembly: GCA_951394395.1. Taxonomy (NCBI): domain Eukaryota; kingdom Metazoa; phylum Arthropoda; class Insecta; order Lepidoptera; family Geometridae; genus Colostygia; species Colostygia pectinataria. Next base: position 4,843,465 of record OX596356.1, on the reverse strand, counting down.
AGAGAATACTTAGCGATCAACCGTTTATTTTATGAATGTGTTACTTTAGAGGCTAAGGGTAAGATATTAGAACTATTTATAAAAGCACAAACAAACATAAGGAGTCAAATAACTCGCACGCAACTATAACAGCTCTATCTTCCTCTCGGCTCTCACCCACCGAAGTCTAACAACTAAAAAAACTAACCAGCCTAACCACGAAACAACCGTATCGATATTAAGGTCAGGCGCACACTATCGATTTGACGGGCACCGGTGGTGGTTAAAACGACATCTGCTGAGCACGTGGCTGAACACCTTTTGTCTACCGGCCGCGTGTGCACCCACCTTTATACCAATCCACTTATAAGCTGACACAGTTCTTAACTTGAACAAGGGACTTATAATTTGAACTTTGACGACTTCGGTGCTCGGTTGAGAAGCGAGAGGTTGCGGGTTCGATCCCCACTGCGGGACAAATGGACAAATGTTTGCATGAGCTGCTAATATTTGTTCTAGGTGTTTCTATGTATTTACAAGAAATACGAATAGTATGCACTTTGCTTAGTTTGAGGCTAGATTCATTTAGCAAATGAGATCCTTACCAAATGGGATGTAATCTGTAAAACGTGACATAATCGGAAAAGAGAGATGGAAGCAGAAGAGCAAGAATGTCTGATATGTTTAATAGTCATTATAAAGTCATTATAATATGTAGTAATGTAAGTATATGTTGTGGTAGATTAAGACCCAATCACTCTCGCTCGGAGTAAGGCTAGTTTCTCAGCAGTAGGAACATTAGAAGGTTTTCATGATGATAATGATGATGATGAAGGGTAAATTACCTGGTAGTAGGACTCTTCACAAGAGTCCATCTTGTTGGATACCACATCAGAACACAAGGCTTTTATAATGTCCTTGGGCGAACAACTAGTCTTGCTGACATAAAAATATGTGCGTGTGTCTTATAACGAACTATTAACTCAATAAGCGAAATGCCCATTTGCTCGTTATAAACGCAAAATAAATGGTTCTTCATAACAACATGGCTATTTTTATTAAACGCAAACACCACAGGTAAGTGATAATCTAGCCATAAACAAATAGAAGAATATAAAACCAGCCCTGTGCCACGGCACGGACCTAATTCTGCTAATTATTTGACGCTTACGTGCAGTTGATATGCAGCGAGTTACACTAACTGGTGGTCTAGTGGTACTTTTAAGGTCGAGGGTTCTAAGCCAATGTGTACAAATGGATTTGTTGTTTGCTAAATACATGAGCGCAATGCCTGTGCTCTTAAACGATAAAGAAAACATCATGAGGAAACCGACAAGTCCATGAACTAAACATTTTCAAGACGCATGTGCCACCAATCTGCATCGAGTCCGCGTGGTGGACCACTCAATAACACTTGCTCATGTGAAGATGGACATCACGCTAGTGTCAATTTAGCGTCTGCCAAACGTACAGTGTCAATTTGACTTCTTTTTTTAATTAAGGTTTCTGTGCCTGACTTTGCATCAGTCAATTTGGTCGTCTATGCTTCGACAGAAGAGTAGTAGAGTTCTTTGTGATAGAGCTCGTCCGGGGAAGGACTACCACCATACCTATTTCTGCCGTCAAGCAGTAATGTGAGCATTGCTGTGTTCCGGTTCGAAGGGTATGGTTTCCGGTGAAATTACAGGCACATGAGACTAACCATCTAACGTCTCAGGGTGGTAACACCCAAGTGATATCTATGATGTTGCATGCGTACATAGGCTACGGTAACTGCTGACCATCAAGTGGGCCGTACGCTTGGTTACCACTTTAGTAGTATAAAAAAAAAAAAAAAAAAAAACACTACCAGACTCTACCATCATAATTTAGGAAGTGCGAGTAAGAATCGAACTTATTTTTTTTATTCATTTTTTTTTTAACTTTGCACACGGCTTATACTGAGTCGCTGGGTGTTGCCATGGCTTCTTACTGGCGTTTCGTGAGCCGGTTACTCGGCTTTACAGTGGCTGACTTAGCCACAATTTTGCCATGGTAAGGGTTATATAATTATTAGCAGAATCGAAGCCCTGTACGCACACATCTGAATTATATATTATACCTTTTTTAGTTCAAGTGGTTCAAGAAACTTTGCTATGGTGGTATTTATTTATTGTCTGTATGTTTTTTATTATATTGGCAAAAGTTTTGCTACTTAACTACACGTTGATCGAGTGTGTTACCTACTAGTGTGTCTTCGGGTTTTCTTCAACTATCTTGCCAATAAGACATGGGTCCTCCTATTTTAATTGTTTCTTTCGGGTTGTTTTGAGTTTTGTTGTGTAAAGGTGGTAGTTTATCCAATATGGCTCGTTGTCTTGGCACAGGTGTAGGTCATTGAAATAAAAGAGTGTTGTTGGCTTGTAATTTGGTCGAAGACTCTCCTAGAAAGTTGTCAGTGGCTTGCTACGGATATAAATATCTTCGGGGCTTCTCTTTTTATAACTAAAAAACCGAAGATATAACTCTACCACATAGAATTACCGAGTTACCTACAAACCGATATAAGGACAACGGTTCCCGTATATCTTCGCTAGGTCATATTATAGCTTAGAACACCTGCCGATAATCACCTGCCGATTCGCCAGGCCGTGTGACTTCTCATTTGTAAATATGTATCGTAGGGACTTAGGGTGGTAATTTAAATGTTTGAACAGAGTCCTTAAGGCAAGTTTTGTTCTCCTTTTCTACACCATAAGGGTAACAGAGAGATTAGACATGGTTTTCTATTCTGTTCGCATCACCGCTAAAATAAAATCTACTTATTAGAATTTTTTTTTAAGATGTCAGTATATAACGAGACTGTGAACTCGTTATTCTCTGTGTATGATAACGCAATACCAGTTGCAGTGTCACCCATAGCTTTAAGTATTAAAGTTCTCGAAATTCCGCATTGCACTTGTCATTTTGAGACATATTTTTATATCCTAGTCATAAAATCAAGCTCTAGCATATTTTTTTGTACCAAAACTTAGTGACAAGACAGTTACTTATATTTGCTCCCTCATTTCAGTTGGGCTTTTAAACCTAAATATTTCGGCACGCAGTGGTCCACGCATTTCTAATTTTTGTACATAGCATCGTTGAATTGAGGTTTAAATTAGAATGCGTTTTGGTTATCAGCAGTATAAGCGCAGTGCGACCAAAGCATTTCAGTTTCGTTACCGTTTAGCGCTAGCCTTGTCATATTTGCCGATAAGTGACATGTGTGATGAGCTGACACATGGCACGCCCGATGGTGGGCGATAACATTAATTGACGCATACACATTCAATTCAAGGTTCAATAGGCTCACGCTTGCCTATAACCCAGACTGGGAGTTCAGCAGCAAAAGATAGATAAACGAAAGTAGAATTTAAAATAATTTATATTTGTTTAAATTCATTTCAGAGTAATTGCAGTGCCAGTTGACATTGCACACATATTTCCAGTAGAAAAACCTATTAAAATAGTGCACAATTATTTTCGAACCCACGATCTTAGAATTGGAAGTCGCTACCACTAGACCACCAGTGCTCTTAAAAACTAATATTAAAGGCATAATCGTTATAAACAATACAGGCATATGTTCAACACCTTTCATTTAAACCGGTCGAACGAAGGACATCCGCTTTTTGGTGGTTAAAAAAATCGAGTTCGACATTCTCACAGGAACCACTGCGCATCCGGTGCGCGGGCGCAGAATAAAAACGATCATTTGTTAACGTCCTTTAAGTACAGAATAAAATAATAGTTCAGTCATCTAGAAGTTTCACTGCTACACTGGCACTTAGCCGACAGTTATTTTTTTTTATTTTATTTTATATTTACATGTTTAGAAAACGAACATCATAATACAATGCAATAATGGTAATGCTAACAAGAAGAGGACAGTTTTCACTAATAGTTTAGTTGTTGATCGAAAGTTAACTTCAATTTCAATTTGACAAATGAATCTTTTCTTCTGATAAATAAGACTGAAATTGCGCGCTCGCTATCAATTTTAACCATTGGGTCTATAACCAATCAAAATAGAGCCCAGTAGAGAAATTATATTGTAAAAAAAAGTATTTCAAATAGTTTTCTGCTTTGTTAATTATCTTCCAAAAAAAGTCTGTACAAATTCATATTTAACCTTGACTCAACTCCTTAGACCTCATTTTACTATAACACCTGTTTGGAATGAAACAAGCTTGCTAAAGGTTTGCAATCTTTCGCAGGTAACAAGGGTGCTCTTTGATTTCTTGCACATTTAAATTTGTCAGTGTCATACAGCTAAAGAATCTCTACAAGAAAAATAAGTGGGATAAATAATAAGGGGTGTAAACGGAACAACTTCCAATAACTTGAAACTAGAATATTTATACTGTGCTTCTGTCATCATTATAACAGCCTTCCCACTAATGGAAAACTGGTCTACACTAGAGCGAAAGTGATCCATCGCGCGGACGCAATGCATATTGGTGATATGCAGCTTTTATATTATTTTATGTACAAAAAACCAAAAAGGAGTGACACTTTAAAACAATAAATGGTGAAAGTACCAAAAATGATTCGCTTACACAATAAATGAGCTAAATACATTAAAATTTGCCTATCTTTATTTTTACAGTCATACCAGGAAATCATCATCGCAAATTAATTCATAATCACTAGACTTTCTCTTCACAAGCAGCTTCTTCTAAAAGTAGTGCAGCAATATTCATATGTCAACTGCCTAAAATGTTAAAACTCTCTATAGTACGGTATGATGACCTCTAATCTACATACATACAAATGACTTCCATGCATGGACAACTACAATAATTCCACTGTACCGCAAGCTTATGTTACCTCTTACACTAACAGATATAAATTCCTAAATCAAGGTAATAAGATTGAAAGTTGAATGTCCGATGATTCAGCAACAGAAGACATTATTGTTAGAAGTTTGGTAATAGTTTAAGTGAAAGGCTGGATACGTGAGAAAAGCGACGCCTATTCTAACAATGCCATATTTCGCCGTCATCTGAGCGAGTGATCGATCTGGGTAAATATTTTATGCCCACTGTTGCGTGCGAAGCGATTGTAGATTACCATGATACAATTCAGTGAGTTTCTTTGTGTCAAAACTCAGAATTAGTATCATCATCGTTATCAGCAAATAGAATGATGTCCACTTCTGGACATAATTATGATAGGCCTTCCCATAAGTGTTAGAACGTGCAATCTTGAGCTTTTATCATCCATCAAATTTCTGCGACTACAATGTCATCGTTCCATCGAGTAGTGGGCCTTCCTTATTGGGATACTCTTGTGAAAACAGTCTACTCTCGAAGCGCTCGAGGCATAGCTGGATTAGGCAACGTTTCGCGAGATGATCATGTGGATGGACTGCCATTGAAAATATCTGAGCGTTACGTTATTTTGGAGAATACTTAAATTGCTGGTCCTGGTTTTCCCTAGGCCCTGAAGGAGGCTCTCAGGCTGCTTTTAGACATCCTCTCTAGCCACCTGACTCACGAGGAACTTTACACTCATTAATGAGTTTTTATATTTGAATTTTGTATTCGAATTTCAAATAATTTCTATTAAAAAATCAAATACAATCGAATAGAAAAGGTCCCTCACGAAAAAAATCGATTAAAAATATTCCTGTATTGGTTGACGAATGAAATAACACTAGTGGTATAATAGTGATGATCTTGTCCTCGATTCTCAGGTCGTGGTTTCGAACCCACTCGTGCACCAAAGGATTTTTGAAAAATTGATGGGCTCAATGCCAGTGCAATACGGTGAAGGAAAACATCAGAAAGAAACCGGCCAGTATGTTACAGAAATAAAAATTAGAAAGACGTTCCCCCAATCATTCCAAATTTATAGCAGTATGTGTGTAGGTATGTAGCAGGTGTGACGTATGAAATCTTATTTCATATGATTTTTCTCTGCTACCTATGGAATGTCCCAAGCCTACAAACAACGAATTGTAACCAATCATTCAGTCCATTATTTCTTTTTTTCCATTGTTTGTACAGTAAAAACTATACATTTTTTGTGACTGTATTAGAACTAGGTTGTAAGTACATTTAGAATCTTATTATTTTTTGTTATAACAATGTTTAATGTAATGTTTTGACGTGTCTAAATGCATGTACTGTGCCAAAAGAGAAAATAAATTGAATTGAGTTGAATTGAATCTGCATTAGATCAGTGTGATAGCAATCACTCTCGCTTGAGAGTGGGTCATTGTGGCGTGTTCCAGCTGTGGGAACATTAGAAGGCTGTCATGATGATTTACAAGGTTGGTTGTCGCGTTACCTCACTTGGTAATATTTTAGATGGGCCAACAACTTTATTAAGTAAATGTAAAACGCACAGTCTTTTGGTGGCGGAACTAAAGTTTGCATTTGACGTCATTGAGTCATGCGATCCTATATTTAACATTTCTCTTCGACCTTACTTGACTTTTAGCGGTTTGCAGTTTTTAGAAATAAATTCAAGGACATTTGTGTCGTTTTGCCTTATCGTATGTAGGTACAGTTATATCGTAACTCATAATAATATGGTTGAACTATGCTTACCACTTTATAAAATAATTTTTCTATTGTTGATTTACATTTCACGTCCTTGAACTCATCATGGTCGATAGATGGTTTAATAAACAAAACTCCATAGTTATTTTAGTTTTTATAGTGTTAACCATCACACTAGGGGAATACTAAAGATTATAATATCCCAAAAATTATTTTGCCTCAAGCGGGATTTGAACCCGCAACCACCGCTTGATACGCGGGCGCTCTACCAATTGAGCTATCGAGACATATCTCGCTTGGACGAAATAATCATTGGGATGTCTTCGGCTCGAAGCGCCGATAGCTCCACCTACAGGGGAAACGTTGCAGTTATCCAAGCCTGTTCAATGACTAAAGTTAATTTAGTTCATTGACGAGAGGTATCGCATTGCTTATTCAATTGGTTATTTTTGTTTTTATAGTGTTAACCATCACACTAGGATAGCTCTCGATAGCTCAATTGGTAGAGCGCCCGCGTATCAAGCGGTGGTTGCGGGTTCAAATCCCGCTTGAGGCAAAATAATTTTTGGGATATTATAATCTTTAAAACTCCATAGTGTTTCATGCACTATGAAGAAATTAGTTATCTAAATAAACTAATTGGCTTCATGACTATGATCTAACTGTTAGATCATCTAAGTCATAAAGCTGTTTTCTGTTAAGTTAATACAAATCTTAGCTTTATTCTATAGCTGCAATGGCCCCTTTTCCTATTTACATAATATACCTTCTTATTTACGACAGTCTTCCAAGTTTCACCTATTCATACCTTCTACTTTCATACCAATTATTATTATGAAACTTTTGTCATAAATACGCGTTAAGCTAGCTTTTAAACCGATACAGTCGCCACCAAAAATATAAATCTTTTATGCTAAAAAAATGTATTTTTAACAAGTACGCGCATTTTTTTCCGTTGTATTTTTTCATGTTCGTTGCGTTTTTTAGCAATTAAATTTCAAGATTTATTTCTTGTATCAGTTAAAAGGAACACAACCAAAATAAATCAAAACTCTTGAAACTATCGGATCGTCAGTCAGCTAGATAGTTGGTTTATAATGCAACGTTATTTATAATATATATTCAAATCTTTTGCAAAAAAATATTTTGCAATTAGTAGAACATGAAATTGCTAAAAATGATTAAAAGAAAATATAAAAAAAACTTTAAGATTTTACAAATATCAATTGTCTTACATGTCTTACATTGAAAGGGGGCGACTGTACGGTACGTACATAACAACAACTGGCAAAACAAACTTCGATAACCGATAGGTAACAATTAAAGTTGTGTAATAGTTCATGGACTTGCCATGGAGGTTACAATTGCCATTCAATTTTACCGTTACGTAACTCTGTCACGTTTAGAAAAGTTTAATAAGATTTTATGTAATTAACAAAACATTAGGAAAATCAATGTTGTTTATATTTCTTACTAGCCGCTGCCTACGACTTCCTCCGCGTTAAATCTGAAACCGTACTTTTCCGGGATAAAAAGTAGCCTATGTCTTATTCCCGGTCATTATCTATCTATGTTTAATTTTAGTTAAACCGGTTCAGTGGTTGTCGAGTTATTATAACACACATCCAAACATCCAATCTCTCGTATTTGTAATATTAATCAAAGAAGTGCAGAGGAGGAGTGCACAAGACGAATAAATATATTAAAATATCTTGTTTCAAATAGGTATATATATTTTTCATTCCATAGTTTAGTTTTAGAAACTTAAAATAAAACTGAAAAGGCACAGCTGAGGGTATGCAAACACATCGGATATTGTGCACGCATTGTTCCCTCGCTACGCCTCCGGAACAAAGACTACTTCCTCATTTCCAACAAAGAGAAAGGACAGATAAAACACTTGCAAAGGAAGACCATCATTTAATTTTAAAGCTAAGTTTAAGAGAAATCTGTAGAAATCGCATGCGTAATTTCTGCCTCATGTTGATGGGCGGTTTGTTCGCTCAAACGTATGGCGCTTGTAACATATTTATTTTATAGGACGCGACGCCGGAGAACCGAATAGCCGTTGGGGCAAACGTGTTCTGGGGTAGATATCGCGCTTAAGCAAACGTAGTGTACGACGCCCAAATACGCCAAAATAGTCTAAGATCGGGCACAGTGGCGCGCTTTGGGAGAGTTCTACGTCCAGCAGTGGTATATTTAAAAGTTAATGCTAATTATGAAGATAATACAACAGTGATGCAATTTTAAGCGTGCTATTTTTTGCCTTTACTATACACTCAGATTTAATACTGACCGAGAAGCAGTAGATTTTTCTATTCAAAAACAATACTGAAGCAAATACTAATGCTCTACAATAATAAAAGAAATCATCATAAATAAACTTATACACAGAGATATTATTCGACTCACAAAACATCTTTCACTGGTCACACCTTAGATGTCACTGATTTTAGCCACGACGAAACGTCGGCAGTTAGTGTAGGATTATATTAGAAATTAAATGTAATGTTCTATCTGAATTAATCCAGAGTTCCATGCTCTTTGCAGCAACCCTGACGCACCTAAGCCGCTGTGGCACGTATGTCCACGCGGGGTGGAAAGTAGAATCGAAAATAAAAACTGCCAGAGAGGGTGGATTCATCCCCAAACATATCATGGGTATGTTGATGCAGAGTCGCTGCTAGAAAAGGCTAGATTGTTTAACCAAAAAGACTATTGTGTAACTATGACTTATTTACAAAAATGAATAAAACTAATACTGAGTCAAAAATGTTTTGTTCAGGTATCTAACACGATAATTGAATGTATGTATGATGTATGTAATGTTATGATGCATAGTGAAAGAATCGTAACGTTTTCATTCAGCGTACCAATGCTTGCCATAAATATCATATTATAGCCTCTAGATAACTCTCGGTACGCATTCTTGAACATCTTTAATTGCTACCCTACACTACGACTCTGTATCGGTGGGTCGAGGTTCAGAAGGTTTTTTCGCGATAATCAACCGTCGCTCGTTCAAGCATGTTTTGTTTTAGCCGTAACTCATAAAACGGTTTAATGGTTTTTGTTTCGGGAAGTTAATGTAACCGTCTGTTTTATTTTACAATGGGTTTCCTTGTTTTCGGAAATTCAATTTAGCCTCGCGTTGATAATTTATATAAATATTTCGTTTTGCTTTGTATGAACTGAATATTATCATCAAAGAATAAAATTGTTTTACTTACAGCGTACGCTGTGAATATAGCCGTGAAGCAAAACAGAATCTCCCTGAAATGGCTTTTCTATTCAATTTTCGATAGAGTTTTTTTACATACCCGCAGTTTTGCGTATGGCGGATTAAATAAATCTCCTCTTCGTAAGGGGCGAATTAATCACTTGACTTGTTCGGCGACCGGTTCACCGACACCACTTCATCCGAGCTAATATGAACTGAAATGTGTTAAAAAATAGGTTGAGATTTCTTTGTATGCTGTTTAAGAGTACTATTAGTCCGATAGTCTGAAATGTATCACTCCGATAGGGCATAAAAACTAATAACATGAAAACGTGGCATTCATGCAATCGATAATACAAACTTATTTCAACTTGCGATAACTCAATTTTGTTTGAAGAATGTTCAAGTCAAACCCGAGTGGCGATTATTCGAAATCTGAGCCAACATAATGTTTCTTATATCAACGTGGTATAGTTCATTTTATATTATTTTTATCTAAAGAGACACAGGCTATGCGCTGCTCTCTTATTTACTGCTCGCAAGTCGAATAAGAAACGTCTGAGATATTTTTAGAAGATTAAAGTGTGTTGTATGTGTTATACTAAAGTTAAGAAAAGTTGCCATGATTTTCCTAAACGCTACCTATATTTATTAATAATAAGCTAATGTTTACCAAACCATGCATAAGGACTGTATCTTGACTGTCATCAGTGAAATGAGAGGTTTTCGATTCGAGATTTAAAAAAAAAGTAGTATCAATTGCTTTGACAGATGGCGATATCTGCCCTACTGCCATACTGGGAAAGGTTATCAAAACAAGAACAAAGTTGGTGATTCCGTTTTTTTTCCGTCTCGTGTCAAGCGGAAGGTTGTGGGTTCATGTCCTGCTTGAGGCAAAATAATTTAACTACCAGTAAACCCAGTACGACCAAAGTTAATGTGCTATGTAGTACGTACTATGACTTTGACACCAGCCAGAGGTATGACAGACAGTGACAGCAGGAGCAACCAATGTGGAATTCCCTACACATTCACCATAGCTCGCCAAACGTAGTGCTTACATTCTCTTGGGCTCGCCAGTTGAGCTACCGCCATCTATATAGACAGCTTTTTTTTTAATAACTTGAGACGAAAACTCCTCTGGCAATCGTGGCAATAAACCAAATTATTTTGCTCTGTGCTATTTTGTATGGCATATAAAGCTTTCGTCACGTGTCACTGTCATTATAGACGCAGTCTATTGTAGCAAACACAGCTGCTATAAAAATAAATAAATGCTAATGTTTGTACCAATAAATTTCTTTTGAAAATTCATTAGTTTGCACAAGGATTTTCGATCTACAATACTGACTAAACCGAATTCGATAAAAAAAATATCCTCATAAACATCAGCATAAAAGCTCACTTAGCTTACTAGAAGAAAAAGCGTTACGCTTGAACACATTTGAAATTAATTTAATCAGTGACTTTGAGTAGATTTTTAAATTCCACAAGCTTGCTAATAATATGCCTAGTTAATTTTTAAATCCATAAAGCAAAAACACTTGATTAAATTTTAGAAAATGCCTAAATTTAAAAGTTGTGTTGTTTCCCACCCATTAGGGTTAGGGCGGGTGGCGAGTCGGGCGGGCGGGTATCGGGCACGAATTAATAAACAAGCCGGCCAAGGGCGCGGGCTGGGCGACCTTTGGGTATCATCCTTGCCCTGTTTATGTTTATTTACCTGTTACTATGAAAGGAAGCCAACTTCAAAGAACGCATCCCTTTTAAGCCCAATTACTAGAGTTTATTCAAACCTACGTTTTGACTTCTGTGTAAAAATTTACCATTGTGTCAAGTATCTAGACGTGCCTTTGACTATCCTTTACAACCTCAGAGATCTTAGAATATGTCTAACAAGCCTTCGTATTACAGTAATGATTTTTCTATAAGTACACAATTTAATAACTATTATTTTCACGGGAAATAAGTTTTTTCAGGATGTGTTATTCACGGACATAAACTATCTTTGAGCGGGAAAAAGTTTCAAACGAATACACTCACATACTTTCGCTAATAAAATTACTTAGTGCGACTATGGTCATAATAGAAGTTTCTAATCTAATCATAATTACTGTCAAGTACTGATATAAAAGCAAGCTCAAAAAGATTTCTAGATAGTCAATTTAGTAAAAGCAAAGTCGTCAGCTTAAAAAACAAATTCTAACACGAAACAGGAGGTGAAATGAAAATGTGATTACATTGAAAACGATTACCGTTACTGAATCTTTCGTAACGTCTTGGGTACTCAAAACATTGTCATTCAAAATCAGACCACGTGTACAATATTTCATCATCACAGGGGGGTTGCCACCCTTCTCCACCCGCTGCCCCAAAAAGTCTATCTGCACTTGACACAGGAGGAAACGGGACAGATTAACCGTAGAAGAGAACAAAGCTAAATATGTTTCATGCTGATATTTTGGGCGCAGTATATAGGAAATTTGCGGATAAAAACCCTAATTGTAATGTTCCTACAGATTTTCATTGTTCACAAGAGAACAAGAAGTAATAGAAAAAAAAATGTTGAAAAAAAAAAGAGATGTTGAGTGAGTAATTTCAAGGCTACTTGTTAAACCTAATAAATAAAAATACAGTCTTGCTTGGTGATTGTATTATTTTTTTTCCAATAGGCATAATTGCCAATTATTATTTACAATAGAAGATTATTACTTGCTAGATTTTCAAAATTGTATTTTATTTTACCACGCTGAAAAACTACAGATAAATCACATTCCAACTCATAAATCATCTGTAACTTCACTACATACTGCTATAAAAGTTACACAGTGCTGAAAAAGGATGGAGGAATGAAATGATAGAACCATTTTCAGTCTACGGTGAGATACACGCACACAAACAAAATCGGTTCATACACTCGAAATCAGAGTAATGCGAGACTGGCTATGGAACTCGTTCGAACTCCGTACTGGCTGGCTGTAAGAAAAAAAAAGTTATAACAATGGACAGCACATTGTTGTTAGCTTTAAGCGAACAGCCACCCATGCAAAGTGGTGCCGTGTCAACAGAATCGTGATTGCGAGAAATCGTCGTGAGGTGACGGTTGAGGTGAGGAGTTTTGATTTTGATACAATTCTATTGATAACAAAAATATGTCAGATTTGATTGAAACAAAAGTAAAATTGATCGCAACTGTATGTTACACATTATTTATATCATTTTTTCTTGTTATTTTCTATTGTTGTTATTATCACCTACTTATGATTAGGTATTTTTAAAATTTTTACTGTTATTGTGTGCTATGTTCTGTGTCAGAATAAAACTATTTTTTTTTTATTCAGATTTTAGATTTTGAAATAAACGGGTTCACAAATAAACATAGTGTTCTTTTTTAGGACAGGTGTATAAAAATATAGAAACTTATTGAATAGTAGGTTCAAGCTTATTGAACACCACTCTTAGCTTTTCACGCACACACATACACTGGCGTGAAAAGTTGAGCAGTAATTTATATGACGGTTTAAATAATTACTTCGCGTTTTCAGCTCAACTTGTAGATGAGCCTGTGCTCTTCGGCGAGGCGTTTTGAGTGTTCTTGATATTATAGTTGAAGTAATAATGGGATTGTTAAAGTGGTATTATGGGTTCATTACCCACAACCGTACAATTATTCTAAGGATGTTAAGTAGGTAGGTAAATTAATGTGAGTCAGTGGCCAACTATGGTGACGGAGTCAATAAGCTGTATGAAGACCTTATCATGACCTAACAATTTTAAAAAGCCAGGACCTACAGATGATTAACTGTTAATTATACTCCAAAACAGGGACGCGCTCGGTTGAAATTGCAACTGGCGATCACCCATTCAAATGGTGCAAAACAGTGTTTAACTTTGTTGATTTGATATGGCTGGTAAAAATAAATAGTGTAAGTATCTACTTACAAAAGTTTTCAGAAAAATTCAAAGTTCAGAACATAGCATCCATTACAGAACGCAGTAGCAGCCACAAAATTATATTGGTTGTCGTGTCACTTCAACGTCATGTAGTCCTTCTTAGATAGGCGAACCACCTGAACCATCTTAGACGTTAAAATACCTACAATACTAGACGCACGCGACTAGACAGTATGCGGATGCGGAAGGAAAGTTTAGTTGAAGAAGTGTATATCGTAGAGGGATCTTCTTCATCTTTGTATCGATAGTTTTATGTATATTTTATTTGCCTAGAATCTAGCAACATGGACGGCGTTTTCTGTGGTCTCCCAAAAATCTCTAGATTGATCATAAAGGGATTAGGACATGATATAATTTGTCACATTTTCTGTCTGAAAAAAAAAACATATTACAATTATAAATATAATATAATAAAAAAACATAGTGTAACTATGAACTCTTTATTAGAAGATATAACTTTTATTGCGTGTGTGTGGTTGTTTATTACAACCCTTTCACACTAGAGTGTAGACATGTCGCAATAGTGGGATAATTTAAGGCTGGTAAGGCTGGTAATGCATACTTTTGTAAGTCAATCCAGCCTGAGTATAAATCTAGAATACGGGCCCAGTCTTTTAGCATCTACACTGTGGGCGAGCGTGCTTCCCGCATAATAGATTTCTTACTCCAATTGCCATCTGCTTGGAAAATAGATTGCTTGTCAATAAAAATGTAAATTTGCCGCTTCAGCTCTCGGCTAATTCATTTCCCAATGGAAAATCCGGGAGCCCGTCAGCTGAGATCGATCGAGCGTTCATTTCGCCGCTTTTTTACTCATATTGACCAGACGTCCAGTCAGTTTGCACTGCACGTATAGCACTAACAATCGAAAATGTCCATCTATCTGTCCGTCAACATTAATATGTCTCGTGTGTGTTTGGTTACGTTGCCAAATGTTTTGTACAAGCTACGGCCTCACACTCTGTCTTAAAATGTTACTCGAGGATTTTCGTCTTCCAGTGATATATTGAAGGTCTCCGAGATGAAGGAGCTATGGGACCCGATATGAATAATAATAACGATAACTATTACACATTCACCCTATTCTCCGCAAAAATAAAAATATGAAAATGATACTGGCGGTTGGCAAAAAAATCGAAATACGCCATTTGATCCAAAACCCAAAACCTCGGGCCTCGCCGCTCACACTCTCGCGGTGATACGCCTGACACCCTAATCAAATAAGTACCTTTTACCGTAACCAAAATCACCGAGCCTAAAAGACACCTTATTAGAAAGGCTTAAGGTTAAGATTTCTATGGGCGGGTAGAGTCAGACTAGCTTCCGCATAAAACGTATTTGTAGGAAGGACGACCCAGAAAATGGGTATAATATACTCACACTACCGCTTCCTCGCCTTATTCTCCCGTCTCGTCCCACAGGAGCCACGAGAAATTTATATAACAAGCTATCTCCCCCGGACTCGGTTATTGTCGGGGAAACACCGCCTCAGACATTATTTTTAATTAAACACAAGCACTGGCCAACGACATCGATCCTGATGCTATTCCCAAGGGCTTAAGCGCTTATAACTAACCATAAAATATTTTTTTAGCTTACATAATCATCACCACTAATAACCATATTGAAAGTAGTCCAAATGTAAAACCGCTTTTCTTTATAAATTCATAAAAGAGAGGGTTACTTTCCTCGACAAATATTTACGACGACAGAGCCTACTAATGAGTTCTTTTAGTTTTTCAAGTCTAAGTAAATATAACTTTCTAACTAATTGTTCTGTTTCTTCAAATAAGACTGAAAATTGCTGACCTAAATAATATATCGTCGTCGTCTGTTGAAATATATAAATAAACTTTATACATACAAATTGACACTCCTGAAACTTAAAAATACCAAGACATTTTATCCAGACCAAATACCAAAGTTTCCAACAGAATTTTCCACCAATAAAATTCTAATATTCTTAAGCCTACTTAATTGCTTTGATCTTGTTTTCGAATAGAGTAACAGATTTTTTAATGCATCCAATAAGTCGCGCCCTTTCTCGACCTGTAGACGTTCTACGAACATAATGTCATAGAGATTATCGACTGACTGCGAGTTGACTACGACCCTATAACGCGTGTGGGGAATTTAAAGTGATGATTCTATTTATGTTGTGGAATTAATAACAATTAAGATTACGATTTAAACCGCTTTATTACGTTTTCGTATTACGTTTCGTACAAGCTAAAGAAGTGGAATCGTAAAAGGAAAACCGCTGTGAAACTTTTTCTACAGCTTATACTGATGCGACTTTGAAGCTTATGTTTTACAAAAAAATCTTAAATTTTTTATCCGTATTTGAAGCACTGATCTTAATGACCCTGCTTTTCAATCCCAATGTGAGGTGTGGTACTAGTCATGCATTAAACGGTGAAAAACATCGTAAGAAAATCGACATATCCAAGAACTAAAAATTTGATTATCTTCTTATCCGTATTGAGTTTGGCGTATGGTCGGTATTACCCAACTACTCTTACTTCTTTAGAGCGCTCGTGACGTAGTAGGTTGTTCCTAACAGATCAACGAAGTTAAGCACTATTCTACGTAGTTACCATTTGGATAGGTGACCGCCAATTGGATTTGGAAGGGTGGCAATTTGAACTGAGCGCTCCCGTGCTTCGGAGGGCACGTTAAGCAGTCAGCAGCTTTTCCAAAGTTGTTAGGCCATGACAGAGTCCTTTGGGCGGCATAAAAACTTTGTCACCAGAGTTGGCCACTGACTCTTATGAACTACTCGTATTCTTATTCTTATATTCTTACTTACTTACTTCTTTAGAGTAGATAGACCATTGCATCAACTGAGTTACACGCTTGACGCGATAATCGGTAGTAGTGATTTAATCATTATCATAATATAATATTATATTTATAGTGTATGTAGTTTATTACTATTTATAAAAAAACAAGTCAGTTCAGTTTATGACAATAGCAAATCGTCGCTTGTAAGTAATAACAATTTTGCAATCATACATTTAGTTATTCTGTAGGAACGTTAAGTTTTCATCAGTGTTTCAACACAAAACACTGATAAATGAAAACATTGTTTTCTTTATGACTAAGTCATAAAATTAAGGGCTCGTATCCAGATTGGCCTTGTTTTTGTGCGTATTATTAAAAAGCTTTTAAACAGATTAGGTGCGTTCCAGGCGTGCCCCTTGCGGTAAAGCTATCAAATATTGCTATAGAAATAGAGGAAGTATTCAAAGTACAGTATTCATACATCCTATGAATATTATAAACTTTTACAATGTGAAAATATTGTACAGTTTTTTAAAACATGGTTTTTAACATAATTTTCACTAAAAACGAGATATTTATGTATATTTAAGAGCTGCTTGCTTATTTTTGGATTACTTCATCTGTCAACATTAAAAACATATTTTTTTGTCCATAAAATTTGAATCACAGGGGTCCACCTAGGTGTTAAGGGTAAAATTAATACACCCAGCCCAGGTAAACTGACAAGGTGAACCACGGGTAAAGACCGCTATATTTTCATGTTATGCCAGTTTTTTTAATTTGTTTTACTGCTGGAAAGTGCCCCAATCACAAAAGTTAAGTTGTCAAGAACTTGAGACCAACATAAAGACTACATTGAATAAATAACACACAGTAAATTTATATTCAAAAGTTACGAAATACCTAGTTCAATGTCATTGTATCGGGACTCGCTTTAATAGTATCTTTGCAGACGTCTGAAGCATTATACAAAATGTAAATTTCACATGCAAACTGAATAACTGAGAAAAACAATCGTTTTAAATGGAATATCAGTTGAGAATTATTAATAAAACTGTTTTGCTTGTAATTAGTTACCGCTTTGCACACTAAGCGGAGAATCCGCTCTCTTTCTGCTGAAATATTAACATATAGGAAGATACCTTATTCATTATGGTAAACAATACAATAAAGCTTATTGTATGTTTAACAAAAATATTTGTACATCATAGTCAACGTCAAAGTCACATTAAGTTAGAGTTTCTTAGCCTGGCTAGAATTAATTATGATAAATATTATTTTGTTAATTTATTTTATTTTTTGAAGCCACTGCTTTAAAAATAATAAATTAAAACCGCTGATGAACGCATTTTCCGCTACGATTATTCCGCTTTCTATGCGTACATGACGAGTAAAGCTTTTAATTGATTAAAATGTTGCATAAAAGGTTATCAAAACGCAAAGCTGTTATCGCATATATTTGAAATAAAACTAAATAAATAATTGTAATAATCCTTTGTTGCAAAACCTACCTACTTTATCGTATTACCATACAATCACATGCGGTACTCAATACTCAATCACATCACACTATCACACTAATCATACTAATAATAACATTATAAATGCGAAAGTTTGGATGTTTGTATGTTAAGATATTTGGATGTTTGTTCCTCTATAACTCGACATCCGCTGAACCGATTTGGCTGATATTTAAAAAAATTAATTAATAATTATATTCTGAGCGGGAATAGAACATTCCTACTACTAGGCTACTTTTACCCCGGAAAAAATTATAGTTCCCGAGTTCCACGCGAACGAAATCGGGGGGCTACAACTAGTACTCAATGCTTTGTTTGTTTGTGCCCTTAAAGACAGAAAGATAGTAGTACCAGATAGTAGTTCTATGTACTTAAAGTATAACACAAATAGACAGTAATTGTTTATTTGTACCTAGCTTTCCTTTTTTCTAGCTATTCCAGGGCCAAAACTATTATAACTGTTTTATACTTCATTCACAGTTTTTAACCGTAACTGCGCAGTTCTAAAACAAACATTGAATTTGGCTCCATGGTCGATGGCCCTGATGATGTCCCGTGGAAGGATGAAACACGTGTCGATATTTTTCTTTTGAGATTAACTGTATTAGCTGTGTGACCTCATTGGTTCAAAGGTTGAGCGGAATAGTACCTACTAGAGATTTTTCGTCCGTTTTTTATCTTGTAAAGTAACGCCTGAATCGATCAATTAAAATCGGTACATGTTTTATTTTTTTAATAAAATAAACGTCAACTCATCCCGCTCAAACTTATCGCTGATTGAAACATTTGTATAGATACGTAAAAAGAAAACTTAAAACGGCACTTTTTTTTTATACCACTAAAGTGGTGCCCAAGCGTACGGCCCACTTGATGGTCAGCGGTTACCGTAGCCTATGTACGCATGCAACATCATAGATATCACTTGTGTGTTACCACCCTGAGTGGTTAGATGGTAAGTCTCATGTGCCTGTAATTTCACCGGAAACCATACACTTCGAACCGGAACACAGCAATGCGAGCATTACTGCTTGGCGGCAGAAATAGGTATGGTGGTAGTCCTTCCCCAGACGAGCTTTATCACAAAGAACTCTACTACTCTATCTTTCGGTATCTACTCATACTTGACTAGCCGCACGGTGCGGGCCGCTCGCACCTAGCTCAAATGAAAGATATAATTTGAGAACAAATTTTTTCTATGTAGTTTACAGTCGCCATTCGAGAACCTTTATTCGCCATAGTTCTCGGTTCTACGAGCTATATGACCTGCCCATTGCCACTTCGCTTCCTAATTCTGAGAGCTATGTCCGTGACACCTAACTATGTTTTCACAAAATAAACATAGAGTAATCGGTAATTACTATAAGTATCCACGATTGGCCAAACAATATCGCCTGGTAATTCGCTAGTCTACGTGATCTGAAATCTTATTCAGTACTTCATCGATTTTAGGACTAACACTAGTATCCAGAGTCGTGAGGTGACGATTTGACTGGTGAACTACTCAAGACTCAGAGTAAATAAGTTTAACGGTTTGGGTAAACCACTGTTGAGCTGAGGTAAAATATGTCATTATCTGATACTTCTTAAGGCTCATTTACACGGTTCAATAATTGCATGCAAGAATTGACGTCTTGTTCCGAAATTAATTTAACAAACCAATCCTTGCAACACTGGTGACTAGAGCTAGAGCTAGAGCACTGGTGGTCTAGTGGTAGTGACCCCGCCTTCCGATCCTAAGGTCGTGGGTTCAAATCCATTCGTGCACCGATGGATTTTTCGCTACGAAAAATGTATGTGCGCAATGCCAGTGCTCTCATACGGTGAAGGAAAACATCATCGAAACCGGCATGTCCAAGAACTAAAAATTCGAAAGACATGTGCCATCCACCAATCTGCATTGGGTCCGCGTGGTGGATTAAGACCCAATCACTCTCGCTGGAAAGTAGGCCAGTGTCCCAGCAGTGGGAACATTAGAAAGCTGTTATGATGAATCCTTGCATGCATTGAACCGTGTAAATGGGCCTTTATGAGTTTAAAAAATATACAAACTTTTTAATCCATTCGCAATTTCTTGATCAAACCTGCAAACGTAAAAGCCCTTACTATCCAATCACTATTAGAAAACCATTCTGACGATTAACGTATGGAACAGCTAAGGTGGTTTGCCCATCTATGAAACACCAGGTGACGTGACTCAACAACCGGCACAGGAATATCTACTCTTAATCGATAGCCGTTAGTTATATTTTCATTTTGCAAGTTATCAAATAATTATTTTATCTAACCAAGAGTTTAGAGTGAGAGAGTTTTCCATATTATATGAAATACTATTAAATAAATATATAAATACTATAGGCAATTTTCTCACAGCGCCATCTAACCCCAAACTAGGCAAAGCTTACTAAAGGCACTATTAGGAACCAGATAACTGATAACCAAATTTTTTTAGTTAAAAAAAAGCGTTTCATTCAGAATAATTACAATAAGCAAGTTACAAAGTAAAACTCATCGTTTCTGACTGTAAAAAGTTGTAAAACTGTGTAGCAGCCTCAACGCGTCTTCTGGCGTAGTTACAGGTGTCTGTGTATTATATATACTATAACATAATATTGATGAAAATATATAAGATATTAATAATGTGCTCAAGAATACATTAACACCGAGACCCGGAACCAATGTTTGCAGACCATGCAAACGTGTGTCCTGCAGCGGGGATCAAACCCGTAACTCTATGCACTTGCCTACTGCACCACCAAGGCGGTTATACAGATATATTTTTTTGTCGGTTGTACTATCCAATCACCAGTCAGTCACGTTACTTGGTGCTACTTAGATGGGCGAACTGCCTAAACTTTATCGTCAGACTATGACCCAAATAACGTTGAGCGCACCAATTGAATTTGAGCCAATTACAGTTAAGGTACGTTAATGACTGTTTCCCACTTGGGGTCAAGCTTCTATGGCCCATGTTTTAGGTTACCCCGAACACCTGACTGAAGGTATAATTAGATGGAGTACATTGATATTATCATCATCAATCAGCTAATAGACGTCCACAGCTGGACATAGGCATCTCCCAAAGAGTGACAGATCTTCTCTTCTTGAAGGTTGAGCTTTTACTATCCACCGACTTCCTGTGACCTTTTAATAATTGTCAACGGTCCTACGAGTGGGAGGCCGATATAAATTACTACATCTATGATAGTACATTTAAGTTCATTGAATTGAAGTGAATAATGGCAAATTGTAATACAGGTTTCATTTCAATTCAACTTGAAATATAAAATAAGTAGGTTAGTTCGTATGAGTCAGTGGCTAACTCTGGTGCCGGAGGCCTAACAACTTTGAAAAAGCTGATGACACCGGTATCGTGCCCTCCGAAGCACAGAAGCGCTCAGTTTTAGTACCACTGGCGATATTGCGGGTAATAACCGCGGATGCCTGTCAAGTGAAATTCAGTAACAGTGTGCAAATATAAATTGCTTTTAACGAAACCAATAATTAAAAAGAGGTTGAGGTTTTTATACAATTCCTAATTATGTATTTGCATCGTGAAGTGACAACGGCTATTATACTCCTTCGCCAGAGTTGGCCACTGACTCATACAAACTTATTTTTACTTTTTGGTAAATCTAATAAGATCAGATCAAGTTTGCCTTGCCTTCAAGGACGCGACGTAAGCGCTTCAATCTAGCACTGCTATTACAGCTGGGAGACCGCGCACCGACGACTGGTGGAACGTCTTTTCATAACGTTTAAGAGTAGTAGAGCTCTTTCTGATAGAGCTCGTCCGGAGAAGAACTCCCACCATACCCATTTTCTGCCGCCAAGCAGTAATGCTCTCATTGCTGTGTTCCGGTTCGCAGGGTATGGTTTCCTGTAAAATTACAGGCATGAGACTTTTGATCGAGTAGCAACAAAAAAATTCTGATGTTGCAAGCATACATAGGCTACGATAACTGCTTACGGTCTCATGCCTATTAATAACTTTTACTTGATGAAGAGGGCTTTAGTAGTAAGTAAAAAAAAACTTTATAGATGTGCGAAGACCATGGAAGCTGCGCGCGCTATCAAGCTCGTTGAAGACTGCTCGCGACATTCACGAGTCAAACACTTCACACGCGTTTACCGTGGCGAGGTGTTGCTGATGCTATGACGATTAAAGTGCGTTGCAGTATGCACAGAATACTCAACCGATACAGTCGAGGTGAGGTTTGAAGCGTATATATGCTTATATATGCCGCATCCCGAAACGAAACTCGATTCGCTTTCTGATTTTGGAACAAAAGAAAAATTTACAACCTTGGAGGCGCGGTGGGTTACTTCAAAAGCGAGAGGTTGCGGGTTCAATTTTCACTACGGGACAAATGTTTGCATGATTTTAAAATATAGAACAAATATTCTGGTCTGGATGTTGTGGTACCATTATACTCGTAGTTTCTGATATGATACAAGGAATCTTAGTGTGAGATTAGAACTACGTATGTGACTGTTGGGTGTGTTATGTTATGTTGTGAATAAGCCTTGATGTCAGCCTTCTAATGTTCCCACTGCTGGGACACTGGCATACTCATAAGCAAGAGTAATCGGTCCTAATCCACAACGCGGACCTAATGCGGATTGGGGATCAAATAAGCCAATAATAAAGTTGCTCAGCCACTGCACTAAAGAAAGTTATTTCGAGATAAAGTAAATTAAAACCAGCGCATAACAGTATATCATAGGAAATACCGAGTTCAGTAACTCTGAGACTTCAATAACAAGTCTGGAGGTGAAATACACACAAAAAGGTCAGCAAACGACGACCTAAATACTGAAGGGTGAAGAGCATTCACTCAATCTTTTCTCGCCGTTTGTAGAGGCAGCAAAATATTAAGCAACTATTATTACTATTAAAAAAAACAGGAAAGAACGCTTTATTGGGTCTCACACATTGATTTGTGTAATCTTCCTAGCTATTTAAATAAAAAAAAGTAATGACTACAACATTAAAATTTTTTTCGTTTTTGTTTTGTTTCTTATTCTTTAATAATTTTATTTCATAAAAAAAATGGCGGACGGTGCCATCTAGCTCATAATTAAACAAAGCTTTTACTATGGGAGCCAGATAATTGATTAAAAATTATATATATAATTACATACATTTAATACACACAAACACTCAGACAAATATTTGCACATCATCCAAACAATTTGACTTTTATTATATTTTATCAATAAAATGACTATAGTTTTTATAACATTTGCGGGATTTTATCGCGTTATTACCTTTTTATTTCTCCCGACGTTTCGGTTGTGTTGCAACAACCGTGGTCGCGGGCAGGCTTCCCGATAAAAAACAATGAGTTCTGATCGCGAAAGTTTAAAAACGACTATTATGACTATTATGACATTTCTTTCCTTCCTGCTCAATACCTACCGAAACTACCTCTATAGAAGCGTACTGTTAATTTGCGTTATTGCTTTATGGACTAGAGCAATCCAATTATCACAAATACTCAGGGAGGTATGGGGCGCAATGAAAATGAACCATTAGTTTACGAGCTAGCCAGATATAGTGAGAAAAGGATAGCTTGATACACAAGTATACTGCCAACGGATCTCGTTTGTCGTGAAATTAGCCTTTACGATGCGCAATGGAGCTTTTTAGCACTAAATTGTCTTTGCGCATTACATACAAATATACTATTGTAATAGAAGCAAAAATATTTTTATTAACTGGTGGTTTAAAAGCACTAGTGGACCTTGCCTTCCAATCCTAAGGTCATGGATTAGATCATAGTCGTGCAGCAATCGATGTTTCTATCAGAAAAAAATGTGCCTGCGTTGGTGAAGAAAAACATCGAAAGAAAACCGAAAACTATTCAAACTTCGTTCGAATAGTTTTCGGTTCGAACAATCGAAAACGTTCAAAACTAAAAATTCGAAAGAAATAAACCATCTAATAATCCGCATTGGGTCCGCGTGTTGGATTAAGATCCAATCACTTTCACTCGAGAGTAGGTCAGTGTCCCAGCAGTGGGAACATAGAAAGCTGTCATGGTGATGCATATAAAGATGGAAAAAGCTCTGCTCAATCATCAGTTTTAGTGGTCTTTCCGGGTTTAAAAGGTTTCCGTTTCAGTATTAATTAATACCATATTAGCCTTGCTTCGTGTCAACAACAGAAACCTTGACACAAGTAGCCATTGGCAACTGATTACGAACAACTACGAGTGTATTACTCCAAAGTAAGTTTACCTGGTGGTAGGACTCTTCAGCAAGAATTCGTCTTGGTGGGTACCACCGTAGTGCCAGATATTCTGCCTCCAAGCAGTGGTGTCCGCTATGCTCGATTCCCGTTAGGCTCATGACTTTAGCCGGGACTGACAGCTTAACGAGCCCTGCAAAGCACGGAGAGCAAATCTAAAGTATCCTAAAAGCATACAACAGCAGATTATGACTTTGTGAACGTCTAGGAATCACGAGCGAGTATCAGAGCTAAGCCAGTAACTCCCATTGGTCCATAGTTGATGCATTATTGATACGTAAGCAGTGATTGGCTTGCTCGAAGAGCTTGTAATGCAAAGAAAGCATTAAAAATCAATCACACTTTTTTTACTGTATCTCGTTTATCGTTAGGATGATTACAATAGGATACCTAACTGTCGTTGTCAAAAGCATTTTTTTTTTTTAATAATAATAATAATAATAATAATAATAATAATAATAATAAAACTTTATTTCAGGCAACGTTAGAAAAGTTACAGGTGTAAAATACTTATTCTACGGCCCATATAAATAAATACCTAAAAACTAAGAATACATATTTTATAATATTAAAACGAAACTATCTAATAGGCACAGTGAGACGCGACGTGTTTATAAATAATGTACTATACAGTTTGTCAGTCATGACTGTAAATAACTCGTTAATCATCATTTAAAGAACTGGTGGTCTGGTGGTTGTGTGGTAGTGGTAGTAATAGCCTTCCAACCTTAAGGTCAAGGGTTCGAACCCGGCAGCGCACCAGGGATTTTTCTATTCAAACAATTGATATGCGCAATGTTTTTCATGAATAAACGTATTTTCTTTCTTTCTCTTCTTACAGTGACAGTGCTTTCAAAATAGTGAAGGCAAACATCATGAGGAAAGAGGAAACCGGCGTGTCATTGTATAACATATTGTGCCATCCACCAATCCACTTAGGATCCACGTAGTAGATTTTAATAAATCTCTCTCACTCGAGACTCGGTGTCCAAGCAGTGGTCGTAAGTAAATAAGAAGGCAGACCATAATAACTATGATGCTAATGGTAAGTAAGTTTGTATGAGTCACCAGAGTTTTTAGTCTGCCCGAAGGCTTCTGATATGATCTAACAACTTTGAAAAAGCTGGGACCGACTGCTTAACGTTCCGAAGCACGGGAGCGCTCAGTTGAAATTGCCACTGGCGGTCCACCCACCCAAATGGTGACTACACGGAACAGTGCTTAACTTCTTTGATCTGTTAAGAACAACTTAGCCAGCTACGTCAGAATTGAAGACTCGGCGGATCTAGGCAATCGTGAAGTTAGCCGCATGCGCAATGGAGCTTTTACGAACTAAATTGTCTTTGCACATCACAAATAGCTAACTTCACGATTGCCTAGATCCTATATTATTATTTTAACTGCTTGAAAACTCGTTGGTCTAGGTATAAAGAACCACTTTTTTATTTACACAATGTCAATGCCGATTCTATCACAGTTCAAGTCTATAGCTTGCAAGGACGGCCTTCTTGAAGTATTCATGCTAAGATCGATATAAGCTCTATGCGCTTGCTTGGGACTGCAAGTTAATCAGAACGTGGTTCCAGACATATAGGGTGTATTAAACAAACGTTGATGACAAATCAAACTGGGGTTTCATTTTTAGTAATTCACATAATTTATATATTTGAAAGGGGGCTACTGCTACTAAAACTTCCCACTCGTCCCCTCGGGGACGAGCACTGAAAAAGTTCCCACTGACCCCGATGGGGGTGATCGGGAAAAAACTTTCCGCTGGTCCCCAGTGGGGGCGAGACATGGGGGTCATCGGGAATATCCCGTAAAAAGACGTCAACTCCCGAAAATTTTTTTTAAGGTGAAAATGGCGGAAAAGCATCGGCACACGTGATGTTGAGTGATTACCTATGAATGTTTTCAATACCTGCAGAGGTATCACTCGCGCTTTGATGAAACTGAAGGCACTTGCGTCTTTCCTTACACCTTAGATTAAGAAAAAATATTTTTATACCCTGTTAACTTATAACACCCCGAATGAGGGTTGGTCTAAGTTTGTTGTGTTTATCTGTGGCACCATAGCGCTTGAACGGATAAATCAATTTTTTATTTTGATTAAGTTTTTTAGTTTGAAAGGCGTCTTAATCGAGAAGATTCGTAACTAAGTTGCAATAAAATCTGCACAGCCGTTTGAAGATCACCATCTTTTCTAGTTGACGAAGAGATATAAACTTCGGTTAGAAAGTGTTGTGGGTTCAAACCCGGTCGTGCACCAATAGATTTTTCTGTTCGAAAAATTTATGTGCGCAATGCCAGTGCTCTCATACGGTGAAGGAAAACATCGTGAGGAAACCGGCATGTCTGAGAACTAAAAATTCGAAAGACATGTGCCATCCACCAATCCGCATTGGGTCCGCGTGGTGGATTAAGACCCAATCACTCTCGCCTGAGAGTAGGCCAGTGTCCCAGCAGTGGGAACATTAGAAGGCTGTCATGATAGAAAGTGTTGGGGTAGGTATCCTTAAAGTTTTAATACTGATTTTTGGTCGCAAGAATATCAGCTTATGACATTTTTAACATCATAAAAATATGTAAAAACATGCATAAATTGAGACTGCATTTTGTATCAAAAAGATACAAAATATCGGTTACCGTATATTAAGAAACATGCATGGTTCAAGGCACCGATTCAGTTTTCTGAAGTAGTCTTTTTACACCCTGTTTTCTAGCTTTTACTGACGACTTTGTATAAAACTATAAAGATGTTGGTATTTTCTAAAATCTGTAAAGATATGCAAAACTGAACTTTACAGTTTCCTTACTTTTCTAGCCACGATTTCTTCTTCCTTGTCAGATAAAGTCAAACCACGATCGATCTAGTTATTGACCTGTGGAGTATTAAGTACCAATTAATGACCTATTAAGTAAATCCACTCAACTGCATAGTTTTGACTGCTATAACGAATATAAACTGTAAAAACAATTCAAACAACGTTTTCAACACGAGCAAATTCAAACGCGTTTGTTGCGAGTGGCTTGAGTTATTGCCGTGCTAAGCAGAAAAAAGTGATCAGTGAGAAACTCTGATGACTGACAATGCTGATAACCCTCAAGCCCTTCATCACAAATACAGTAAGTCACAGCCTAAGCGATGACCATGCTGAACACGCTTAACTTATCGCTGAAACAACTAAGCAAGCTACACTAAGCTTCAAATAATACGAGCACATTAAACGAGTCTAAGGTACGCCTGTGTTGCAGTCGGGACCGAAGGTTGGCGCCTCGCTTCCAGAATTAATAACTTTCTTCCCTCTCATCCCTAGCTACCCACCTCCCCCCCACCCCTCACCCCGAGGTACTCCTGGTAAACTGGTCGATTAAGTGCCGAATGATCATTTCTTTGGAGCGTTGACGGAGACGGCCTACTTTGGATGGAAATCTGTGGGAAAGTCCTTGTTGAAAGCTTTGAAAGCTTTGAAAACTGTAATAGAATACCAGGGATAACCTTTACACCCACAACCGGACTCGTTTACCCACACCTACATAGTCAGACTTTGAATTCTCCCACGTTGTACGTATTAAATTCCTTTTAATTACTTCATGTTATTTAGATCCAAAAAGCCACAACAACCTGCAAAATGAAAACTAAAAAATCACACTAATATACATATAAATATTATGTAGATAGGTAATCATAATAAAAAACGTCCCATTCGACCAATTTATTTAATACTGCACACCAGTTCCTTTTATAGAAAATAGTCTGTGTTATGATAATACAAAAAAATTGGTATCGCCAACCTAGTACGTACTGATATTTAAAAAAATAATTATTTATTTATATACAGTAAATTGTATTTTGACACGTGACAGGCATATATAAAAACAAACATAATTAAAAATTTACCAACAGTTAAAACTCACTGCATTAACTGGCTGACTGGTTAACTGCACTTCATTTTTTTTTGACAATCCACACAGCATCATCTAGCCCCAAAGTAAGCTGCTGTTAAACAGAGCTGTATTATGGGTACTAGATGACTGATATATATTTAATACAATACAATACATAGATAGATATTTTTTTTATTATATATAGAAAATACCCAGAACACCCGGAACAAATATTTGTAGATCGTACAAACATTTGTTCCGAGGCGGGAATCGAACCCGCAACCTCTGCGTCGCAGGCGGACCTGCGCCCGCTGCGCCACATCGGTCGTCAACTTTGTATTCACTATCTTATTGTTTCAAACGTTCGTTCGAGTTTCCGTAGTAAGACCTCATCTTTCATCCCTCTCTCGCCGGAAACCGTTCGGAAGTTCTACCAAAGATGAAACAAGAGTGCTAGCTGAAAAGTTTCACTTATACATAGAGCAGTACTATAATAATAATATAATCTTTATTTCAGGCAACTTAGTACATAACTTATGACAGGCCCATATTTATATATACCTTAAAACTAACATACATATATATATAAAATTAAACCACACTAATAACACTATAAAAAGTCAAGGAATTTTCTTAGTCGGTCGCGCCTCCCTGTAGCGACGGTATACGATTCCTGTTGTCCAGAAGTCAGACTCGAGGAACATCTCCTTCAACTATAATTAAAAAGACAAAATCATCGATTCATTTGGAAATTTTACATATATTTTTATTTAGAAAACTTGCTAATTGATTGATTGATTTATTTAGATCAATCTGACTAAGCTTACTAGCGAGAAGCATAAAACCATTCTGCAAGAAAAGAAAGTCATTGAATGGTGGTATAAAGTCAAAGTCGAAAAAATACAGTTGGAGACCTATAAAAGTCTTGAATCAAGCATCATCAATCACATTCTTTGATTCAGGTTTTGTAGTCCTTAATCCTCTGCTGGTCTAACTCGCATTTGTTTTAGTTATTTTTTGTTTTTACAGGTTTTTGAAGGTCACATCCCAGCTTTATTAGGTACAACTAAATTAGGCGTAATACCTAATATACTATAAAGGTCAATATGGAGTGACAGAGGATATCGTTCGGAAGTTCCGAGTGTTTCGGTTTGCCTCTTTGACTCTGTTTGGGTGTGTAATGATTCGGCGCGTGAATTTTGCGGAAAAACGACGTCGACTGCTCACGAGACGATGCTCATGTGAATGCGTTATTTGGTGCTTGTAAACGTTGTAATAATAGTGGTATTATTAGGCACAAAGAACTGGTTGTACGGAGAAGGCTAATGTTTATTAATTTTTGAAGTTCAGAGTTATCTTTGTTGAGTTTGTTTTAGACCGTTACTAGATACTTAAGTGTGAGTCGAGGTTCACGCATAGATTTATTTTGTGATTGTTTTGTATAGTTCGCACAGCGGATCTAGGCTTCCGTGAAGTTAGCCGTTTGTGATGCGCAAAGACAATTTAGTTTGAAAAAGCTCCATTGCGCATCGAAACGGCTAATTTCACTACGGCCAAGATCCGTTGTGAGACCTATACTACTGCTAAAGTTATAAGAAACTAGTGAAACGCTTCTCAACTTGGTTTGCGTTTAGTTTTTCAAACAAATTTACTCGATAAGGGTTAGATAAAGTCCTAATTATTGAGGTTCCAGTCTCATCTTACCTATTTTCGGTTGGTAAGAAAATTTCGTATCGTATTTGGAAAACGGAACGGTTGTAATAAACAGTGACATGATTATTCAAGTGCTATGTTTTACCTGCATAAACTTATTATTAAGGAAGTAATATATTTTACCTTGCGTGTCGACTTCGACTTTACGATCTTTGTCATGGGTTATAAGTCGCTTAGAAATCATATGCGTAATCTAACTAAGTAAAGCCTAAAGCTTTTATAATATTTTGTTGTTTTATTAAGTGATTTTATATGAACTGTAGTAGAGAGAAAACAGAAGCATTACTACCAAACTTATTTCTGCTTCTAGCATATGACATTTTTCTTTCTTGTTTTAGAAATTTATCACACATCAGTAATGTGTGTTAAACTTCTAAAACGAGAGCCAACTTCGTTTTATGAAAACCCACATTAGACATCCTGAATTCAAGCGTCTATCTGTTTCTATTTCCTGAGTTTAAAATTCAAAAGTAATAAAAGTTTTAAAAGAGTGATACCCATGTATATGAGTTTGCCTCTCGCAAGGATTTCCGCGAAACTTTGTTTACAATACGACCACTTTTATACACTTAGTAGAAAAGTAACAACTAAAATGATTTGATGCTAATACATTGCAAAGTAATAACAGTATTATGTAATAATAAAAAAATATTGGCTGTCATTTCGCACAGCGCCATCTAACTCCTAACTAAGAAAAACATGTATTATGAGAACCAGTTAACTAATATCATTTAAAAAATATACAGAACCATTAATTGTTACCCTCTTTAGTGGTCCCTATGGTAGCATGTTCTGGTTAGAGCAAACCCTGTAAAATGAATGAAAAAAACCAGGACTAAAATAATACAAAATACATAATGAAACAGTTGAGCTATCTAAAAAATTTACAAACAATCTAGATATCTTAACTGAATCAAATCACTACCAGAGAGAAGCTAAATAATTTAAATTAAGAGAAATTTCATAAAATGCAGAAATGCTAAAACCTATGGCAGTAGTAATCAAACCACAACAATCCTAAACATAAATAATAAGCCTTACTAATACTGAAACACCGTAGTGTAACATCAAGCAAACTTTCTTCCCAAAGTGGCGTCCTGGAGACACCCCCTGACTGTACCCTCACCCTAATAAATCTAGAGGTTCCCACTCGCGCCCAATATTTGGAAGCGGATCAATGCCTACATCGTTGTTTTAGTGAGTTCGGCGTTCTTGAACACCTCTGAGATTATAAAGCCTTTACAAATAAACATGACGTTGCTAAATCAAGTTTAAATAATATAGACATAATGGAATAAACCAGTTAATTTGTATGAGTCAGTGGCCAACATTCTTCCATTTGGACTTTTAAAAACTCACTTAGAAAACACTTGTTAAAATCTCAGAAAACTCAACAAATAGGTAGTCGTTCTGGGTCTCAATCTGGTTCGTTTTAGATACTTAACGTTTTTTTTTACTTACTTGTTTTAAATGTTTGCTGCCATTTCAATATTTTTGTACATTCATTTGTTATCATTTATCTTTGAGTTCTAACTTTTATTTTAATTATTTAAAAGCGGCGACTATTGTTCCGCAGTTGCCGTCGGCGCCATGGAAGACCAGCGCTAAAGTAGTATGTATGCTGCTTTAGCAAATGCTGAATGGCGGCCATTTTCGAAGACTCATGATCTAAATGTACTCGTATATGCTTAACTGCTTAGATATACACTTTTAATATTATTACCACTTACTATGTATCAACTGTCTCGAAATAAACTTTTTTACTTTACTACTTTACTTACTTTACAACACTATTATGGAGTTAATAGGACGCCTAAAGCCCTCGTTGTTTTCTGAATTAAAAGCAAGTTTAATTGGTAATTTACAGGCCGCATAGCTAACACAACCATCTTTATAAAAAGTTCTCGAATGATGACCACGAACTGAAAAGCAAAGAGTAGGATGGTTTTCTTGGGTTATGCATGGTTCTCCCTGTTCTTGGTAGCCCCCGATACAGATTACCAAATAGTTACTATGCTACAAATCAAAAGAAATTAAGCACTGTCTAATTGAAAACAAAATTATTCTGATCCTTTTATTCAAACTGTGATTTTTAACACACCGGTTATGATACAAAAAAAGAATGAAATAAATTGAAGATAAGTAATACACTACTTATTCTCGATAGACCGACGATAATATAGAAGCGATCGCAGAAAGACGGTGGATAATGAATGACTGTTTAATATCGTTTCTTTTATCGTCGCATTTTAGGGAAGGCATAAGGCCTAATTTTAAAAAGTTGCATAAATAATTTTAATTTAGTTCGTTTTACTAAAATAACATTTCTAGATTCCAAGATGTGCCTTTTATTTTAATGGTAAAAGTTATTGTTCATTTGTTCATTCTCTTGTCGATAAATACACTCTCAGTAGAAAATCACAAGTGCTACGGCGTAGCATTAAACGAGTAAAGTCCTTGGCCGTAGCACTTCGTAGCACTAGTAGCGCTTATTGTGATTTAACTCTAGCCCGCGGCTTCACCAGCAACTTATGGAACATTTTACACAACGCCATCTAGCCCTAAATCTAGCAAAGCTTGTATATTAAGGTACCAGAAAAATTATTGTATACTTATATTTATGTTATAACATAATACAGTATTACAGACAAAACAAACCTCTCACAAAAATATAGTTTGGCCATGATGGTGGCTTTCAAGCGGCCTATTAACTTCGTTATCGGAGTTGGCCACTGACTCATACGAGCTTACTTTTAGCAAAAGTGTTTGCCCTGGGTGGGAATCGAACCTATAACCTACAGCGTAGAATGCGTACTAACAACTGAGCTACAGAGCTTTGAGGCTAGTATAACTAAAAATACCGTACTATTAAAAAGCCGTATAGCTAACTTAAAAGCCTTATAAGCTAGCCGCGTTGGCGGTGGAATTAAAAAGCGGGTACATTGTACAAAAGATTCCTGATTACACGTCACTGGCTTCAGAAACCCTTTTGTTTCTAGCCAGTTCCTTGTGTTTAATTATGTTTGCGAAAAAGCATCCTGATTTAAAACTGCAGTAAGTTCAACGAACGCACACGGCGACGTTTGAAATTTGACGCGGCGCGCTATGGATTTTATTTAAGGTAATTCTATTGTATGAAAGTTTTCTTTTCCCGAGATCAATTAATTTGTACTAAATCATAATAAGTTAGCATGCGTAAATAAAGTCTTCTATGCAACATAATAATTATTTTGTATTTAGCAATTGTTTCATGCATGCAATTTTTCTCATCGTTTAATAAACTTTCCCATTCTAATCCTAAATTAGCCAAATCGGTCTAGCGGTTCTCAAGTTCTAGCAAGACCAAAGAACAGCAGTTCATTTTTATATGATAATTTTGAGAAGAGAAGAATATTATTAGAATAAATAAATAAATAATGCTAGACAATCCACACAGCATCATCTAGCTTCAAGCTAAGCAAAGCTGTGTTATAGGTACTAGATGACTGATATTCTCTTATTATTGCAATAACAATACATAGATATAATCATATATTTTATTAAATACCCATAACACCTAGAACTAATATGCAGATCGTGCAAACATATTTGTTCCAAGGCGGGAATCGAACTCGCAACCTCCTGCGTCACAAGCGGACCTTCACTCGCCGCGCCACATCGGTTTTTGATAAATCACCTTGAACTTGCATTTCTTTGACCGGTACCGCTAGTGAGCAAATCACAATAAAGTCAAGTCTTGTTAAAACTGAGCATTGACCGCTGATGGACTTGCGCGTACGCACCTCAGGCATATTAGATAATGATACAGAATTTACTTCTAGCTGTGAGGATGTGTTTCAATATTTTAACATCAAAAAAAGAAGAGGTTATCAATTCGACTGTAGGTTTTTTTGTATATTTGCTCCGAGATTTGTCCAATTATGAATTGATTTTGGTCCTTTTTTTTCAGAATTAGAGAGGTATCTTACATTTTTTTTCGAAATCGATTAAGCGATTTATGATAAAATAATAAAAAATGTGTCAATAACTACCACTCTCTAGTATCTTTACAATCCGTCGAAACATTTTTTTAGTTTCAGGTTGGTTTTTGTGTTATTCTAAACATTACTATTTGTACAGCGTAACAAGATAACTAAGCTTATAATACAAAGAGACAGCCGGCGGTAAGTGACTTTTTTTTTTATACCACTAATGTGGCAACCAAGCGTACGGCCCACTTGATGGTCAGCGGTTACCGTAGTCTATGTACGCATGCAACATCATATGTAGATATCACTTGCGTGTTATCACCCTGATACGTTAGATGGAAAGTCTCATATGCCTGTAATTTCACCGGAAACCGACATTCGAACCGGATATTATATTATGTAGAGGTTATTTATTTTACACAAAATTCTTAAAAATATGTATAGTTTAGTTTCCATTCTAAATAAAAGGATACAGTCGATTAATAATATGTCTCGGTGTTTCCCCCAAGTTATTTCTCAGAACTCGTTGTTTTCAAACAAAGAGGTGCATTAGCAAATCATACGAATACGTACGAAGGAGAGTAAACACAAATCCCGTCTCCCTTGAAATGCTCATCTAACCGAGCTATATTATTACCTGATACATTTTCCCTCGTAGAAAAACACCCTTTAATTTTACTCTCACAGAAATATAGCCCCACAACCAAAGGGTGTAAGCGACTATCACCACACACAACTTGATATTCTTTTAACGGGACGAAATAGTCGATAGTAGCGTAACGAATATTCAAAGTTGAGTGTTTTGGTGCAATGAAAACCGATTGCTACAGATCCCGATGCAGACCATAGCGCTGTCTCTTTTTTATTCGCTTTTCAGATTATGGAATAGGGTTGTAAATAGTCTTTAAGTGATGTGCCCATCTGTGAAGTATGTCGAGTTACGTGGCTCGGCAACACCTGACTTTTCATACAGTCGAAGTTACAAGTTAAAATCGCAAGTTTGATTAGAAAAATCATATGGAAAAATCTGAATTCTGTTTTTAAATAGGTAAATCAAATGGCCTTTTGATTCAATCTAAGATTGATATTTGTCATCTGATTATAACTATACTATAGAATTTAATTTCAATCCGACTTGTCATTTAGAAATGAATCAAAACAAATGATCAAAATTGATACAGGTTCAAGGACTTTTAAATCGAAATCCGGGTACACTTTGCACTGATAAAGTCAGCACTCTAAACTACATGCTCGCAAAGCTTGTGGTAAATAATACATCGATTTAAAGTAGTTTTTACCGTGTTGGTTGTTGAGTTATGCCACTTGGTGCTTTTTAGGTGGGTAAAGCCCCTTTTAAAATTCGAGTTAGAATAATATATTGGTTCTGTACGCAAGCGCAACGGCCTTCTCGATTGCGCCGTTGCTCTAATGAGCGGTCGTATTAGGTTACCTTTTAAGTGACCTAATGTGACCTGTAGTAATTGACCTGAAGTTTGTAAGTCAGTGGACAACTTTGGTGACGATGCCGAAGGCCTATAACATGGCTTTACGACTATGAAACGTCACCCATTCAAATGATGACCTCGCGGAACGTTGCATAACTTACTTTGATCAACATAATTAAAACAATTTACACCACAAAACTACACCCATGCCTTATGCAAAAGACGTATCTATTAAAGTGATAATTTGCTTGTTTAATTAAAAAAATACAAAAAATACTCTTTGGTTGATATTGATTATTTATGTTATGCCTATAAATGACTGTGTAATAATTAATCTGACTTATGTTTTTAGTAAGACTTAAACGTGCGCGTTGAGGTCTTTTACATGTATATACGGAACCCTAAAAATACTAACTGACTCACAAATTCTTAATCGACATGATATTCAGAAGTAAGTTTAGTTCATATGTGGCTCAACGTATCAGCATTGCCATTCAACGTGGCAATGCAGCCAGCATGCTGTTGAGAACGCTTCCTACTGGTAGTGATTTGGATCAGTTGAGCTATCTATAGGTCGTTTGTAACGGTCTTTAGATGGCTCAACTGTTTAGTATGTATTTTGTATATTTTGTAATGTAATGTAATTATGTACATATTTTATTTTGTTCAATAAAGATTTATGTCTCTTGTATTTAGATGTGCTAATGATAGTTTGAGTCTGTGATGAGTAAAACACCTCAGAGTCGTAGGTCGTTTTAAACGTTTTTCTATAAAAAAAATGTGTCATAATTCACGATAATTTTTTTAAGCTAAATTAATAAGAAAATTAATAAACAATATTGGCGGCCATTATTTTGTTGAGCTTTGTTCTATCTAACCGATTCTCAAATAATCTTTACGTAACCATCTTACAACCCAAACTCGTAAAAGCCTACGCGTTTCGCTAAAAATGGTAGTACTTTTAACTTAAGTATCGCACGGGCAAAGACCAGGTACTTTTGAATTTGTACTTAGGCATAATGAACGAAGACAAAGACGGCAGGTGGGGTGAGGGGGGGGGGGGACGCATATGCACCATACGTACAACGATATGCATCACTGCAGTCGCAGGGCTGCATTCCTTGCGCTGGGGACCGGTGGAATTGTGAGGATACGACTTATACTAACACTACTTAAAATTTTTTTTTTGCTTTTTTTTTAACTTTAAGCTTTGGGTGGCACTGCATTTATTATAGACTTGATCGTCTTGCTGATATAAAATTAAATAAAAAAAATTCTTACGCTTATAATCAGAAATCTCAACTCTACTTTACCTAAGAGGCGATTATGTCATCGGGTGCAATCGATTTCCCTTAGTTTCAAACTTTACTCCACCTCAGCGTCTCGCTGTCGTCGCGTCGGAAGAAAGTCATCGAAGTCAGATTCTGTTGCATTGCAACAAGCGTTGATGCTGGCAGATGTACTTTGATCGATATTATAACAAGAGTACATAATATAATAATTTGTATCTATTAATAATTTATAATATTTAATTATGTATATTTTTTGTGGGAATATATGTAATATGTTTACCCAAAGACATAATTTTTATTTATTTCGCGAATAATTCCCGCAAAATATAAAAATGTGTTCTGATTTTCTGATTGCAATAGTTTAAAAAGACTAAGGATAGGCATGTCCTCACTATCCTTTCCCCAGTAGCGTCAGTTCAACTCCTCTTAGTTATAGTCCGGTCGCTCTCTAATTTACTTGCCCGCCGCCAGTGGACTCGATACCGCAAAACACCGCTGCACACTTTAGTCGCAGAAACTTTCGAGCCGGATTACATTTCGCAAAGAATCATTCGCAATATTCCGCACTGAAAGTCTGCTTCTGCTTTACGTAGAACGTATAAAACAAAGCTTTAAATAGTTTTTCTTTATTTTTAATCTTTTCTATCATCAGCATCATGACAGCCTTCTAATGTTCCCACTGCTGGGACACTGGCCTACTCTCAAATAATCTTTTCTATGGGAGTTTGATATTACTTCTTGGTAAAAACGGTTTTATCTGAATCGATTCAGTCGATTTACGGCGTAAACGCCACGTTCTCTCAAATTTTGTGCACAGTTATTCGCGTATGTGATGTATACACCGCCCCACTTGCGTACAAATGCGTGTACGTTGCGTACACGCAGCGTACACATTACGTACACGTTGCAAAATCACTTCGCTCAAAAGACGTCTGCAAATCGCTAGTGTTAAGTAGACCAATGACATTGTAGAGGTCACAGGAAGTCAGTGGATGGTTCAGGTCCTTGTCAAATTCTGGGGAAGACCTATGTCCTACCTCCAAGCAGTAGTGTGCAAGCATTACTGTGTTTAGGTTTGAAGGGCACTGTAGAAAGTGAAATTAATGGGCGAAAGAGACTTAACAACAATGTCTCGGGGTGATAAGCGCAATGCAGTGCCACGCAAACACTTAAATACTTTAAGCTTTGGGTGGCACTGCATCTGTAATAGTCAGGCGTGGTGCTTAACATCAGGTGGGCGCATTGATTGTCTTGTCAATTGCTGACATAAAAAAAAAAATGTCCATGTAAACTAGTCATGGTGATCATGAACTGATTGAGTTTTGAATCGAACTCTCCTATTTGTATAGGGTTGGAGATTATCAGAGTTATAAATGATTAAAATAAAAATAAAATACCAACTCGACGAGAGTCACGCGTTTGATTCCCGAGCAATACAGTGATGCGGTTACAAAAACTATTTTAGAAATTGTCGCACTACGTAAGATACAGCTAATTAGTGAGGATCCATTCTCCAATCTTCCAAATTTTAGCGTGTTGAATTAAGACCCAATCACTCTCGATCAAGAGCAGGTCAGTGTTTCAACAGTGATAACAGAGTTAGAAGGCTGATTCAATTAACACGCGTAGTACAAAACTTGAATAAATAAAATAACTTCGGTTTAAGTTACCCCTAGAACTCTAGTTATTGACCTTGATAAAAGAAACCTATCAGCCATTAAATAATTCAGTGGCCAGCGCACAAAAAATCAATTCAGCCATTTCTAAATCGTCAGTGGGAAAGCCATATCGCGACCCACTCCAAATTGTGATTAAACCAACCTAATACACACAATAACAGGTCACGCGTTTACCGACACCCGTATTTTTACGTACGCACAAAACACCATAAATCCTCAAACCAATCCAAAGAGAATTATCCTTTAGATTCCCAGCTATACGTTCGAGAATTCAACGGTCGGTGTTGATGGAACATCACGATACGCTTGTGTGCCCTCGTGAAAGCTACACATTTCATTTATAATACTAGGTACAATACGCGACGTCATATTGTATACAACACTACTACTGTGCTCATAAATGTTTCGTGTGTGTGAATCCACGTACACAAAGGTCGAAAGCGCCTGATTCAAATTCAGTCTTAATGCCAAAGCTTATGGTATCATTTTGTATTGGTTTTATCGTGTGGAGGCAATAAGAATATTATGATGTGTAACTGTGTGCCGGCTCAAGCGGTGTATCGAAGAATGCGAGCGTGAATTACCATGTTTAGGGAGTTGTCACTTTGACAATTTGCTCTTATAGGGTTTTACGTGGTTTGTTTAGATTAATTGAGGATGTAAAATTAGGTATCTACTGTTGCAAATAAAATTGTCTCTGAATTTACGTAATTTATGGTATTTGGTAAGTACCTACTCTACACAAAGTCTTATACTAATATCTACATAGGTAAAATAAAAATAATAAGTAGGTAAGTACCCACCTAGGTAAATAGTTTTATAAATCAGTATGTATTTACTCGCTGTGATTGTATTTTTTATGTAGGTATGTATATTTAATTACCCAACATAATTAAAAAATTTGGCAAAACCAAAACAAAATAATTTAAATCATATTATTATACCTACTTATTATAGTTATTCTTAATCATGTCATAAATTGTCGTAAGTAAAAAAATATAATCGCTATAACCGACCAACAAAATGTATCAATTACTAAATTGAATTAAACGCTATAACCCGCGTGAGCGCGCTCGCCACAATAGCGATCACAGCGCATCGCATTAGCTACTGACAGCTCACGTACGTGTGTATACCACGCTCGTTACGTTTACGTGATGCTCACATACAAACACCAACTTACACAACACACAATACGAGCAAAAATAGCCCATGAATCAACCCAGTAAGGTTTATTATACCTGCATACTTTGAGTTGGCCGCTTTTATAACCTGCTCCCGCCACCACACCGGGTGGCGAAGTCCGGCAACGTCGCACCCAAATTATTGTGACATTTATTCCGTAAACCCCGCAAAATAGAACAGCTAACGCCATCTAGCGCCACTTCAGAAACCAAGCGCTCGGCTTTTGGAAAGAGACGGAAACACTTGACAATATCACTTTCACGGTCTCGTACTTAAAGCTAAGCGGTTTGCTGTACTGTTTGTTTGTGTCTGTAAACAGCGGGCCGCCGAGGTACACCGCGCATGAATGAAATGGATGACCGTAGAAGAGGGACAGGTTGATGTGCGTAGGTAAGGCAGGAGGGAGAGAGTGCAGGAGCGCGAAGCGTGCAGAATACATCGTTTATCAGATTACATGCGAAGTATCGCGAGCGTGGCGATGTTTTGACACGCGATAATCACGAGATAATGCGGGCGATCTCGGCGGCGTTTAGGTTTATATTAGCTTTTATAGCAGCAAGTTGAATGTGGTAAGGAATATTTTTATAGACGGCATATATTCGCGAGCGGTGTCGAAATATGACGCATGCATGGTGCTACCAGGTGACAGTAATAGACATGCAAGCAAGACCCGTCAGGCGGGTGTCTCGCCGCTCTCGTTCGATCAACAGCTGATTGTCGTTTTGTATGCGTCGTCTGTTATTTAAAGACGCTTGCGATGAATATTAATTAAGCTCGTAATTTAATTTAACTATATATACCTATTTGATAACTTTATGAATTATGATTATTTGTACCTACCTGCTTATGCACTTACGGTTTACATAAGCATTTAAGTAAATGTGATAAAAATAATTAAAATTAAATTTAAACCTACATTAAAATATTTAGTAGGCAAGGCAGGTACCTACCTAATATGAATATGAATAGGTAATAGGTTCTTGTTACCTAACTACTTTTTTAATTTAAGTAGATATCACTTACTGTACCTACCTAGTTCTAGGTTATACCCTACTTATGAATGTAAAGCTTTGCTACCCGCTCTATATTTTATAACTTTGCAGAAGTAATATTTTAAATGCTGGCAACTCAGAGAAAATAAACTAATCCCAATGTTTTTGGCTGGAAATACCTTTTTCTTAGACCACTGATGGCAAACAAACAGACGGCCCACCTAGAGTTAAGCAATGGTAGGTAATTAAGTTGGGTTTCATACAACCGAATTGGCACCAATCTTCAAAAAAGTAATCTCTACGGAAGCGTACCACCTTAAACTCAATTAGCTAGTGGAAAGTGTAGCTCTTGCAGCGGCGAATCCGAGCTTTCCAACCCATCAGGGGCAACTTGCCAAGCGAATGTTGTGCTAAAACTTGGTAACAACTTGTGAAACGGGGGTGGGGGTGAACGCGCTTTGTGAGTACTACTAGCGCCATCTCGTAGCGAGTAGCTGAAGTACAAAATATATTGCAGTAACGCCCAAAAACTCAAACGCTAATTTACGGCAGTTTCACTGCACCTATGCCGTAAACGAACCGGCAACAACACCGGCTGGGTTCCTATCGCTTTTGCCATGACCTTGCTATTGTTATAGATGCCGAGTAGAAATAGAGCACATTCAAATTAATGTTACTAACTCGG
Organism: Colostygia pectinataria; assembly: GCA_951394395.1. Taxonomy (NCBI): domain Eukaryota; kingdom Metazoa; phylum Arthropoda; class Insecta; order Lepidoptera; family Geometridae; genus Colostygia; species Colostygia pectinataria. The sequence continues at coordinate 4,802,378 of OX596356.1, read as the reverse complement.
GACACATCATTAAATCTAGCAGTAGGTACCTAGCTATAATTTTATGTAACAGGAGTTCTGAGCTAGTAATACCGTAATAAAATTATTACGGTTAGCCTTAGGTATCTCAGAAACGGTAATAAACAGAAAATATGTAGACAAAGTGTGTACATTCTAAATTCCTGTTCGAGACGATGTATCTTATACCTTGGCCACACAACATTACGTGTGTTTCACGAGCGTGACGCGTTTTTCACGCTTTAATCAAACGACGCATAGGTACTAAAACAAAATTTTTGACTATTACTAGGTTGGTAGATAAAGTTCTCTCGGCGGATCTAGGCTTCCGAGAAATTAGCCGTTTCGATGATACATACCTACATTTTATTTTAACTCAAAATTTCCATTGTATTGTGTGTGGAAAAAATTATATTCTTTTCTTTGTTTACTAAACTAATAGATTTGTATTTTGTTTGTTACGAATAAACTTAAAAACTGGTCCGATTTCAAAAATTATTTCATCACTAGAATGCTAATATTAGCAACCTTACGACGGCCCGTGCAAAAGGCTTTTTTTTTTTTTTTTTTTTTCAACCTATCTTGTCCCACTGCTGAGCAAAGGTCTCCCCCAAAGTCTTCCATTCATCCCGGTCCTTGGCAGTTTCCCACCAATCTTTTGCATAAGAATCCAGGTCATCTCGCCAACGCCTTCTCGGCCGGCCCCGTTGTCGCCTCCCGTCCTCAGGCACCCAAGGAGTGACGATGTTTGCCCATCTCTCTGGATGCATCCGACTTACGTGGCCTGCCCAGTCCCACTTAAAGGCTTAGACAAAATAAAAAAATAATCTTTGGCTTTGACATAGGTAAGTAGGTACTGATTATGTAGCATGTAGGTATAAGCAAAGAGTTTGAATCCCTTGCTGCACTCAAAATTTTAGTCCTAAATTATGTTGCTATTATTTTCTTATTTTAAACAACGCTGAATTCCTACCGCTGAGTTAGTGACGCGGGGCGGCTTCGCCACTCACGTTCTTTTCTCTGTGTGGCTAAACCCTTCCATCGAGTAACTTCAGCGAAACGTTATTTCGGGTGAGCGATGTTTATCCTAAGCCAAGCGGCGTAAATTCGTGTGTTATTCTAGTTTCCGATTTATTTCTTGTATTTTAGTAATTTTAGATGTATTTGACGAGTGTTTTTTAATTGATTTTAGATCCAATTGAATCGTTTAGACCCCGCAGTTTGCTTTTGTTGATTTTGTAAACATTTTAATCGTGTTTGTGCTGAGGTATTATATAACTTCCTACACGTTACGAAATTGCAGTTTGACTTTACAGATATCTAAATATCCGACTCGCCCGTGGCGCTTCTAGAGCAAGCTTAATCTACGAAATAAACCCATGATGCTCTTCTTCCATATTTTGTTAATGTTTAGGAATTCGGTTGATTTCGATTTTATTGTAGGTATAAAATCGGCATGTAAGTACATAATATAAATCATAACGAGATTTGTGTATTTCTTATTATAGTATTGACTCAAAATGTTACCAATTTCTTTTCCTGAGTTTACAGTTGGTGATTTTATTTATTCCAAAAAGCTTTGAAGCCCAAATTTTGTTTTGATTATAATAATGATCATTAATCATGAGAATTACCAAGTAGGTACCTTCTCTTGTTCAGTAATTCAATAGCTAAAAAATATTACATGCAGATTGATTGAACAGCCAAAATGGTTTGTGGTAGTGTTATCTTTTTATACCTTTTTATAGAACATTCCTTATTCGTGTAAACTACTCGTAAAATTAATAGCTTTTTAAGCTTTAATATTGTCATCATAAAAATCGAACATTCCATGCATTACGTACGTCACCCATAAATAAACCAGTCTAATAATCTTGGCAGTTCACCTCGGTACAGTAACACATATTTACACGAAAAGTCACATAATTGAGTTAACATTGTTTCAGACGACCTCGCTAAGTTTCGTTGGAAACCCCAAATATCATAACCACCACGCGGAGGCTCACTGTAGGATCGAAAAATTGTAAAGCATACCCTTAAGGAGTAGCCAACTGAGTTTTAAAATGAATCTGCATAAAAGTTCGTTTAATTCAAAAACCGCCAGAGCTCGGTCAATTCGGTAATAGAATAGAATAGAATAGAATAGAAAAATATTTATTTAACGCCACACAATTAACATAAAAATAAAAATAACAATAAAAATTAAAACTTAACTATTGTGACGAAAAAAAGGCAGCCACTCAGCATGTGCTGCAGACATAATGTGTCTGTAGCGCTGGTTTTCAGTGACAAAACTAAAGTTTAAATTAAAGTTTTTGATAAAAGTAAAAAGTCCGAGTGACATCCTGCTCCTAAATACGTACTTATAAAAAACTAGTGACTTAAACCCGGTGGCGGTGTCGGTACCTTTGACGTATATACGAGTAGGTATACCGGTACGTAAAAACTACCGTTTTTTTTCAATTTAAATAAGATTAAATTATCTTTAAGGACTACTATTCTACTACCACAAAAATATAGAACTGACTATAAGTCAGATACTAATTATATTATTATTTCGAAATAACAGAAGTATTTGGTCAAAAGCTTATAAAATATATTAACCATTTACAAAGGTGGCATCATCTATCCAAACGTTGCGTATGTTGGCAACATTTCAGTCATTGTGCTTTGAATAAATTATAATCGGGCGCTTGCTTCTAAACACCATCCAAACGTGAGCTTCCTACCTATCTCTCCGTTGGGAAAACTGCCTAGGATTTAGGAAAATCGTTTATTTCCAGAGGTCACGGGGAACTGGACTATCTGCGACCCACTTGCGCAGTCCTAAAATTGTTGTACCAGATTATCTAGTTGGTATACGTATTTCTAGTACCTACCTACTAGAATTAGGCTATTGGTTATTAGGCTATTAGCTTGCTAAAGAAACTAGTAAATCACTTAATTACAAAACAACAAAACTAAAAAACATTTAGTAATCCCCTTCATACAAATAATTGGGTTGGAACGAAACAAAAAAAAATAGCGTATGGCCCGCAATATGGTATCATTGTGGTAGGTGCATTTTATTTTATTATTAGGTACTTTACTTAGAAATCGTGGACGTAGTTAAATGTGTACTTACCGGTTAGTAGGTTCAAGTCCGAGTAAAGTCAGTATTTGAACTAAGAACGCAAAACATTGTCCTTTTGATACGGACCCCACTCAATGACGTCACTAAAGGTATTATACATTTCATTACACAACGTTGACGCAATGAAAATGACGACATAGAGTTAGTGCCTGCAGAGTTGTTATGTAAAAGTATTTATTGAGCTGGTATCAGAAGTCATGATCAACGCCAATAATTACGGTTATGCGAAAATGCCGTGAAAATTCAAAGTTATGGCAGATATTCTATCAGTATCAATCAGTATATCTAATCAGCCTTTAAATGGCCTCATACTTAACTATTTATGAGCCTAATATGTATTTTGTGCCGATGGTTTTCTTAAAATATATAAATTAATAAATAAATAACAGATATCAACGTTGCCTTAACTTGAGCGGTTGAGTATCTTCTGTACAAAATATATATACTGCAACATTACTTTTTTAGCGGCATCAGCAAACGTCAAACATAAGCGTATCAAATGAGTGACTTGGTTGACAAAATGATATAAGTCGTAACCAGGTGTTCAGGGTCTTGACAAGCAAACTTCCAGCCGTAGACGTGCTGCCGGTTTGGTTACGTGCTTTCATCACGTTGATGGCTGGTCGCTTGGGGGACAGTGATGTGAAGTAGATCCTATTCGTCTGCGTTAATCTTAATCTTAAGTTAAGTCCTGGACGCTACGCAACAGAGGTCTACATATTTTCACTTAATTACGTTATTGTAGTATTATATATTCTGACCCATAATAGCCGAGATATCTCTAAGAGTAGTACAGTTCTCTGTGATAGAGCTCGTCCGGGGAAGGACTACCACCATACCTACTTCTGCTGCAAAGCAGTAATGCTCGCATTGCTGTGTTCCAGTGGTATGGTTTCCGGTGAAATCACTGGCACATGAGGCTTTCAATCTTAGCCTAAAGGTGGCAACCCGCAAGTGATACCTCTGGTATTGCAAGCGTCCATAGGCTGCGGTAACCGATTACCATCTTGTGGGCCGTACGCTTGGTTGCCACTTCAGTTGTATAAAAAAAAGAAACTTTTTTAAGATTCTAAGAAAAAGTCTACAATGTAACGTCCAAAAGTTGTAAACACATGATTATTTCATGCACGGTTGCTTAATTATATTAGGTACAATGATTATAATTTTATACTTACCACATCTTAACAAGAAACTTCAGTTTCAAAATGACTGTGATTTAAACATGCCAATAAGCTTTAATATTACATGAAAATGGGCACGTCCCGGGCACCATTCATAGGCAACATGGGCCGAAAACACAAGTCCTTGGGTGTAATGCCAAAATAATCCTTATAATAATAATGATTAAAGTTCTTTTGGCTTCGATTTTGGCTATAAAGTAGTAGCTTTGGCTACATACGTAGGTTATAGTTATAGCTTTAACTCTTGATACCAAGACGCGAGGTTCTAGTTGACGGTCACATTTGACGTGTGACACAAAAGTTTTGAACTTAGGTCCATCTACATAACAATAATTAAATAATAATGGCAGAATTTCGATCTTAGCCTCAAGGTGGCAACCCGCCAGTGATACCTCTGATATTGCAAGCGTCCATAGGCTGCGGTAACCGCTTACGATCTTGTGGGCCGTACGCTTGGTTGCCATTTCAGTTGTATAAAAAAAAAAGACATTTTTCCACAACACCATCTAGCCCCAAACTAAGCAAAGCTTGAATCAGTTAACTGATAAACATATTTACTTGATACTACATTTTTTTTGGGTATACTTATGCTGGTGTCCGACCGCCGCGCGCCGGTGAGTGAGCTATGATGGGCGATAAAATATTAAAGCAAAGTTACTTGCCGACTGTCTTTTGTTTACGTGTTTACGTTTACCGGCGCCGGCTCATCACCATGCGGTGAGGCACCTGTAATCTTTGATAGTGGTAAAAAAACTCCTGGCAGAGCCAAAGAGCCCCGATACGTTGTCTAATCTTATAACAGCATTAAAGTTTCAAGATGTTTACCCGGTTACCCCATCGGGTCAAGTGTGTCAGCTGAAATTGCGCCCCAAATTACTCAGGCGTTAAAGTTATGGCGTTCTTAACTAATGTATGACCACCGGGAAGATTCATAAAGATGTAGAGCTAACTAAATCTGAGTTAGATGAATCGTTGCATAATATATTTTGAAAATCATAGTTATTTTTTTTGATTTTGGGAATTAACATTTACATGGCATTTTTTTGCAGGTTGCTTAGGTATTTTAGCATCGTTTTATTTTGATATTTTGGCAAAGTAAGTAAAAGTAATTACTTACTTATACCTACTAACAAAAATTGTGATGACGTATGTGATTGATTACCAATATAAATATATTTACTTAGATACCTAGTATGCTATGATTAAAAAAAACGGCAAGTTAACTTTTCTTGTTTTCCCAAACAGTTTGGTAAACATAACATTGCGTGAGTCGTCAATTATTTTTGATGCTGCTACCCGGCGCTAGATGTCACTCTTAGTAATAATTCTGAATAAAAGCTTTCTTTTGAACTTTGACTTGGTGATATATATTTTTGCAGCTTTGTATTTTTTATTATTAGATTTTATTGGTTTGTTTCGCAAAGATTTTCATATTATATAGCTTGCATATTATTCAGAAAAAAAATGATACTTTTAACTCTTATTTTGTAAGTAGTTAAAAACTTTTTATGTGGACCTACTAGGTACCTATTTATGTAAGCCCTCAGCCTCAGCAATATTTTACCTTTTCAGATAATATAATATTTCAGGCTGTAAAAATGGTCTCGTTGATAGTAAAATAAGCACCTCTATCGTCAAGTACCTTACCTACCCATACATAATTCTTATCTCCCTTCTCGTAACCTCAGTAAAATTTGTAAGGAGGTTAGTAAAGGGTGGCGCCACCTATCCGCGGTAAAAATGTAGGTCAAACTCTTTGTTTGGTTTGTTGCCGTTCCAATTTTAAATGAATACTTTGCTATTTATTTACAAAAATATATGGAGGGTTTGATTTGGGTGTTTTTACAAACAAAACTGTTTTTTTTTTACCCAGATTTTGTTTAGGTTCAGTTTCCAGCAACTAGGTATTTATTAATATGAGTGCCAACTAGGTAAAAAATAATCTATCCATGTATTCGTTCACCTCTACCTTTTGCTCAAACTTTGAAGTAGGTAGGTGGTAGGTACACATTCTGTGGTATTACACCTACTTAAAGTACTGCCAGTGGATCGCGGATGTCGTTAATCCACTACGCGGACCCAATGCGGATTGGTGGATGGCACGTTGGTGGGTACCACCGCTGTGTCAGATATTCTACCTCCAAGCAGTAGTGTGCAAGCATTGCTGTGTTTAGGTTTGAAGGCTTATTGGCGATGATTCACTGGTTGAAGCCAACTTACAGAGCCTTGAACACAGACGTCGAGTTGCCAGACTATCGGTATTCTACAAGATCCATTTTGGTGATTGTGCGCAGGATCTTCATGACCTAATCCCTCCATCCCCTTTCTACCACCGGACTAATAGGCGTACGGCAGCGTACCATCCGTATTTGGTCGACATCCCACCATGCCGAACCAAACGTTTTTCATCCTCTTTTCTCATTAGCACGAGTAAAGAATGGAATTCGTTGCCGGGGTCTGTTTTTCCGGACCAATACAATTTGGGAGTCTTTAAGGCTAAAGTGAACAGGTTCTTTCTAGGCAAGCGTGCTCCATCATCGACCACACCATCACTTACCATCAGGTGTGGTGGTGGTCAAACGCTTGACTATAATCAATAAAAAAAAAAAAAAGGCACCGTAGCAAGTGAAATTACTGGGCGAAAGAGACTTAATAACAATGTCTCGGGGTGATAAGCGCAGTGCAGTGCCACGCAAACGGTTAATTTTACGACAGCCGTTGAGGGTAACTAGATAATAGGTATTTACCCTATGAAATTGCCGTTCTTCAGTACTGGTCATTTCAAATAGAAAAAAAGTTTGGAATGGCTTTGTATTCTAAATTCAAATTAATTTTGTTTTAGAAACATGACATTCTTTTTACAAACTCAGTCTTTTGTTTATTGATTAGCGTTGTATTTTCATTACGTTTGAACATTTTTCGTCATAATGGATACTTTAAAAATTCGTGTAAGTAATTATGGAATATGAGTTTCGCCGTAGCATCGTGGAGCGCTCGTGAAGTAGCTGGCTAAGTTGTTCTTATCAGATCAACGAAGTTAAAAACTGTTCCGCGGGGTCATCATTTGGATGGGTCACCGCCAGTGGCAATTTCAACTGAGCGCTCCCGTGCTTCGGAGGGCACGTTAAGCAGTCGGTCTCGGCTTTTTCAAAGTTGTTAGGCCATGACAGAGGCCTTCGGGCGGCCTAGAAACTCTGTCACCAGAGTTGGCCACTGACTCATACGAACGAACGAACGCCGTGGCACCAACGCAACTCAAACGGCACGTAACATCAAAAACATTTACGGAGAGAACTGTACAAACGAACGCACAGCCCGTTATTGGTTTTCCCTTGACTTTTAAACTTGATTTACTTGAAAAATGAAGCTCGTGGTCGTCCGGAGACTTTGGTCAACAATGATGAATTAAAGGCGATTGTGGAAGGTGACGAAACTCAATCTACAGCTGAGCTAGCAGCCGCTTTTGATGTTAGCAAAACAATTTTGATCCATTTGCGACAAATAGGCAAGGTAAAAAAACTTAATAGATGGGTGCCCCACGAGCTTAACGAAGAAAGTCTCCAAGCTGCAAGAGCTGGGGTTGGAAGCTCTCCCTCATCCGCCATACTAACCAGACCTTGCACCTACCGACTATCACTTTTTCCAAAATTTAGACAACTTTTTAGTGGGTAAAAAATGGGAAATTCAATTCCCTAGAGGCAGTACAAAATGCCCTTGAAGAGTTTGTTGCCTCCCGTCCAGCAGATTTTTACAAGAAGGGCATCAATACACTGCCAATGCGTTGGCAAAACTGCGTCGATTGTATGGGTGATTACTTTGAAAAATAGAAATAATAAAGTTTAAAAAAATAAGTATTTTTACTTGTTCCATACAAAACGGCAATTTCATAGGTAAAGACCTAATACTATTTACTATTACCTCATATAGGCGACTTTTAATCCTAGAAAAATAAACTGTTCCTGCTATTATTATCAAACTGGATAATCGCAGGTGAAACTGCGGGGACCAGCTAGTTATACAAAGTCACCGGTACCCATTACAGCTTCCCCGATATTTTTCATCCAGATATGTGTATTCACCGTAGGGGAGAGACGGTGGTGTGGTAGAGAGTAGAGATACTACTTTTTATGTGATTTTTACTAAAAAAGGAATGTTTACTATGATTTGTGAGTTTTTTTTATTCCCGTTCTCCCGTGATCAGGTGCATGTAACTGCGCCGAAATATCGGGAATCAACAAAACTCACAAATCATAGTAAACAACCCGTTTTTAGTGAAAATTAAGTTTTTATCCATGACAAGTTTATTACTTAGTTTAATAAGTTTCCTGTTTTAAGAATGTAATAGTCCGTATTTATGACTAGATATTGTGTGTCAGATATTTTACCTCCGAGCAGTGTGCAAGCATTACTGTGTTTAGGTTTGAAGGGCACTGTAGCAAGTGATATTACTGGGCGAAAGAGACTTAACAACAATGTCTCGGGGTGATAAGCGCAGTGCAGTGCCACGCAAACACTTAAAAACTTTAAGCTTTGGGTGGCACTGCACCTGTAAAAGTCAGGCGTAGTGCTTAACATCATTCGGGCGCCTTGATTGTCTTATCACTTGCTGACATAAAAAAAAATATCGTGTAGGTACTCTTGTGTGCGCGACGAGCGGATCTAACACTTTGACTATAACATACTTTATTTATAGCTTGGCCAGAGTAACAGACGTGGTTTACGAATTGTCTATTTAGAGCATCGTTTCCAGAACATTGGGATTTATGAGAGTAGATCAATGTTGTGAACATTCCCATTTTCTATGTATCTGAAAAAGTATTTACGAGTAGTAGAACTATTCCCGACTACGTTTGCGTCATTTTCTTACATACTTCCTTTACTCTGCTGCATGCACTTTAGAGGTACATTATGGCGATGAATCTCCATTTTCCACTGTTGGAACTAGCCAACTAGCTCAGTCTTGAACGAGAGTGATTGGGTCATAATTTACTACGCGGACCCATGATTGGTGGATGGCACCATTTTTTTTAGTTCTTCAGTTCAGACATGCATGAATCCTCACGATATTTATTTTAGCCGTTTTTGGAATAGATTTTTCATGAATTATATACACCTTGAACCCCCCCCAAATGAAGAGATCACAGTTTTTACGATGTTGCAGTAAGTGTGCGTTGATTTTAAGTTAGTGGCCAAGACAATTAATTCGCCGTCACAGAAGCTCGTCAGCCAACGTCACGAATTTTCCAAGAAGCAGTTGAAATTGCCATTGGCGGTCACCCATCTAGCAGCATCTCAGGCTCCGCAGTGGGAACATTAGAAAACTGTAACGATAGATATCCATGTTGTAGAACTGCAATATTTGTAGCTCACTTTGATTTGAAAGCTGAGCTAACCTCACGAGTGTCGTGAAAACGCGAGCTCAGCCTTACACCGTCGAAGCGGGCGTGGAAATTTACATATTATTAATTTACACGGCAACAGCCCCCGACTGTTCGCAATCTGTGTAATTTGGGTGTTTAGTATTTGTCTCGATCTCTAAGGAAATACACCTACTTTAGTTATACATAGATGTGGGAGGTAAAGGGAGACAGAAGGGATTGTACGACGAAGTAATTGAAGATGTTGAATAAATATGGCTGATCAGAACCTAATATGTATCGTCATACCTTATTTATTTATACCTGCTAATAATATAATCGTAATTATGTGTACGTTTGTGCGAGAATGTGTGTTTGTTTATTGTTACTTCACAAACGGCTGCGGAAAGGATCTGGATGAAATTGAATTTGAAAAATTAAAAATTGAAAAAATACTACATAGCTACAAAACTTAGTTTTAGGTTTTTCAGTTAGGTTTTAGTTTAGTTTACTTCCACAACAACAAGGATACCGGTGTGCGATCAAGAACTGGTGACACTTTTTACCTTTTTCAGCAAACCCCAGTATGATTGGTTTCATCTATTTCTGTAAACTGGTTGTTGAATAAATATTTTGAATAGGTATTTACTGGAAAACGAAGTGTAGGATGGCCCTTACTCGACCGGTGACGTTAAAGCAGTTGCAGATAGTTGGCGAAGAAGCGAAGATCGGTGTATAATTGACACTATTTAGGGAAGGCTGTGTCTTGTCCTATGCTAGCCTATGTCCAGCAGTGGATGTCTTTATTGACTGACAGGCTGATGTGATCAAATTAAAAGAAGATTTAGTTTTATTAACTCTCCGCGGATTTTAATCCTACCACTGTATTGACCATCTCTATCAAAATCTGTGTTCTAAAGCAAACATTACCATGCCATATTTTGCTACTGTCATCAGTCCACAAGGGTGAGAAGCATCCCCCATCGATTCGTCCTCATCGAAGCGGAATGAAAAGTAGTGGGTAATATCTTAAATTTGCATATTTTAATTGTTATAGGGGGCCCCGCAGTGCGAATGTGGAATAAGCAACCGATTTACATACATCGTCGCGACGCTACAAAACAAATTGCGCTATCTGTAAATATACTGCTGGTAATTGAAATGTAAAGCGTTTTTGAAGTTAGTTGGATTATACGTATACTAGAACTGTAGGAAGTTGTTGGGGATAGTGACTTTTTGCTTTGAAATAAATGGTAGATTCTGGTTGAGAGTTTTTTGTTATAAAGCTCGTCTGAAAAATACAAATGCTCGCGTTGCTGTATCATGTATGAAAAATGTGGTTGTAGGTAAAATTTCTGGTACAAGAGACTTTTGGTCTACGTCTCAAAGTGGCAATGTGCGAGCGATAGCTTTGGTATTGCAAGCGTCTATAGACTGCAGTACCGCTTGCCGTCAGAAAGGCTTTAAGCTTGTAAGGGTGGATTCGACCAACATGCTGCGGAATAAGAAATGTCAAATACAAGTAACGTCAGTTTACTCGTGAATAACTACGCACTATTTAGTCGAAAAATAGTGCCTTTTCGAGTTTGGTCGAATCCAACCTAAGTGGTATAAATAAATGAAACCGAACCTACCGAATTATCAAAATAACTTTAGTTCATTTTTTTTCTGACACAACCAATTCATGCAAACAGACTATGTTTTTTTTTTAATTGCTCTCGAAATACTACTTGTACTCGTAATAATATACTTAGACACTAAATTTTCTAAACATTCAAGTAACGAGTATGTAAGCAAATCATACTAAATTACTTGGGTGCGTAAATATCACCATCGGAGCCCCGAGGCGATCAATTACTGCAAATCGACTATGAATCAACTTTCATCTGCCACCCTCCAATGTCAAATATTGCACACTTCGTTGCGTGCCGATCATCATTAGAAAAACAAACTCTAACCTATTGGAATACCGCTTTGTTTTCAACGGTGAAGAGATAGCTAGTTGAAATGTAAGTGTAGCACGTTGCTAGAGGATTCAAAACGAAAATTGGGTGATTATGCTTTTGATAACTTTAGTTAGAACAGTTTTTAGTTTTACACCGCACTATAAATACTTTGACGGAGGATTAGAATAGTTTTTCGAAAGTAGGAGGCCTTTATGCGGAATAATAACCTCCTTGACTTGTACGAACTTAGAAGCAAAGCAGCTAGTAAAAATATAAAAATGTAATGTCTCTTTTACTCTCTCTTAATTCAGATAAGGCGTCTTCTAGCCTAGTCAAAATAACTCGAGCGTATCTAACAAGCCCTTTTCCAATTTAGCGAAGACAACGCTTAATTACTCTTGCCTGGAGTGGACAGGAAGGATAGGGTTATTATAAATAATTAACTAAATGGCCAACGAGACCTTATTAGCAACCCCTGAACTAAAACTCTCGAAGGAGTTTGACACCGGTTTATTTAGTGAAGTATCAGTTTAGCAGCACTTTTTTTATAACACATTCAGTGCCACCGACTTGCCTAGCGAGTCCACCTAAATGTAAATCCAGAGCCGGTGACTCGCCTGGCGAGTCTACCATAAATGTAGGCGGCACCCGACATGACATAATGAAAATCGTGGTGGCATTGAACGCGCTTAATAGTCCTTGATAGTTGAAATGCCAAGGGAAAGAAAGGAATTTCCGAAACTTAGAGATCGCAGTTTCACATTCCCAAGTGAAGTTTGAAAGACAAACTCAATGCTAAAAAAGTCGCGGAGCGCTTCACTAGTTTTTCATAACATTTCATTCAGAGGCACTTCAGAGTCGTAAATTCAAAGTAACATCACCGATACAGTAAAAGGTCCACCAAAACTATACATAAAGAGGTCTATAAATTGATCTACAATGGCTCTTGGGTCAGCACACTGAGGGTGGTTACAATATGTCTGGAGGGTGCACATTCAGGGGCTATAATCCTGCGAAAAAATACACTGTGTCGAACTTAATTGAAAAAATAAGTTTGATTGAGAGTCACGTGTCAATGGCCGACGACTTTTACACGTAATTGATAAAGGATTTGGAAGTTTGCACATCTTTTACAAGTGGCGTGATACAATAATCCATATAGGAAAACCAGCTTCAAATCGTTGTTGTTTGCCATTTGTTCAATTATTATGTATCGATCACTTTGCACTAAGTCGTCACTCTATCCGCTTTCAAACCGCCTTTTGACGTGATTGAGAATGGAATTGTAAGTTTAGACAGAAGTTTGTTCTTTTGAGGTTGCATCTTTTTCAGCGCTATGCAGAGCTAGATCCGGTGTCGCCACACAAAACACCGTAGTATGGCGCTACTACTGTACGCTGTTACTCCGCTCACTGCTGTGTAGTCAAGGATATTATAAGTAGTTTTTTACGTAAGATAAAGTGAAAACTCTATGCAGAAGTATATTATTAAAATAGCTGATGCTTTAATGTCAACCTTATTCACACGAAATACGAGCGTTTGAACTGTGTAGGTTTGTCAACCTACAACATTAAAATAAATAATAAATAAATAATGCTGGACAATCCACACAGCATCATCTAGCCCCAAGGTAAGTTGCTTTTAAACAGAGCTGTGTTTTGGGTACTAGATGGTGCTAGATGACTGATATACAGGGTCATTCATTATCAACCTGACAAACTCAAGGGATAGGTTCCACACATAAAAAATATATGTACCCATATTTTTTTTTTATGTATATTTTGTCTTAAAAATCCCAAGTAAACGAAAAAAATAGATTACGTTTTTCTGCTCAATTATTATTTATCATTGTTGGGAATCGAGTTAAGCGGCGTAATAATGAAATATTCGAGTGTGCGCGCCCCGTAGCGGGTCATTAACACGCGCAGGTCAAGGACGCGCGGGTTATTGAACCGCGGTTCATTGACGCGCGGGTCACTGACACGTGCCGAGCGCTGCCTTTTCGATTTCTAACAAATATAACTAATTATTAAGTAGAATTACGTTATTATTTTTTTTAAATATAAAAAAAAAGTACAAGTATTTTTTTTATGTGTGGAATACTTAATACAATATATACTTAATACTTAATACAATACAATACATAGATAGATATTTTTTATTATATATAAAAAATATCCAGTACACCCTGAACAAATATTTGTAGATCGTACAAACATTTGACCCGAGGCGGGAAACGAAGCCGCAACCTCCGCGTCGCAGGCGGACCTGCGCCAGCTGCGCCAAAGCGTCAAAATTATGTTCTAGATTGTTTTAGAATAAGTTAAAAGTTACAAAATATGTTTAGCTTACATTACTTAAGGAGCTGCTCGCTTGCAGATAGTTAAGGGATATTCTTCTCAGAGTTTATAGCGTGGGCGTGGGTAATAATGTATAAGGGTCATAATCGTTTAAATAATATTGTACAACCCGAGCCCACAATACTTATTTGATTGAAAAATATAAGTACTGTTGAGTCACGTGTCGAGTTATTAGGTAAGTAAATTGGGTAACGAATTGGTTTACTTTGAAAAGTTTACCATTTACGAAGTTATAGTTTGAAATCATTTTTATTAGTGACTTAACACAACGATTTAACAAAAAAATACTTTAATAAACAATTTAATAGCTCGACGTATTATAGGCTAGCTGCATCTTCTATCTACTGACGACCGATATGTCGCGGCGGGCGAAGGGTTCGATTCCCGCCTTGGAACAAATGTTTGTACGATTTGCAAATATTTGTTCCTGATGTTCTGGGTGTTTTACTTATAATAACAAAATATTTATGAATGTATTGTATTGTATTAATTATAACAGTCATCTAGTACTCATAACATAAGCTCTGCTTAGCTTGGGGCTAGATGATGCTATGTGAATGTCCAGCATTATTTATTTATGAAAAATGAAAATGAAAATGAAAAATATTTTAGCTTTACAATATTTGGCGGTACAGTACTAATTTTATAATTAGGGTAAAATAACTTAATATAAGTAGGTAGATAGTTTTTGTACCAATTAGAGCTCTAGTAGCTCTTGTAGTTTGTGTTGTTGTATAGGGTCATAGCGACTCACTTCGGACTAAAAATTTTACATATTAAAGCCCTTCCGGATGGTTTAGTTATCTAGTAGCGTGACATAAATTATGTGCCTGTAGAAAGTAAAGTAATATCAGAATAAAAAATAAAAACACAAGTAAACTAGACTAAACCTATCTTTATTTATTTACTACATTTCTTACCGGTTCTTATCTTCGAGTAAGTTTATGCTACGATGAACGGTCTGTGCGACGTTAGTGTAACGCAGAACGTTGCGTTTCCGCTACGAATACGTTCAACGAACGTTTACGAACGCCCAATACAGGGCGCCTTTATAATGGGACCATCAACTTATTTATTTCATTCATACGGATCACTAATCCAAATGACGATCACTCCACGCATAAAGTTTAAAAATGAATAATAAGTAGAGTTCTGGTTTTATTTTTAAAATTATATTTTTACTAGAAATAAAAAATAGTTTTTTTTTAACAAAAAATAATATTTACGAAAGCATGTTTACACTATAGATACCAACGTTTGTTCGGTCTAACCTAAATCTTATGAAACTATTAACTAAATGCATGAAACTTAGAGGGTTCATAGGTGCAGGGTTGCTAAGAAAATAATTAAAATATTTAATACGACCAATGTGGCGCGGTGGGCGAAAGTCCGCCTGCGACGCGGAGGTTGCGGGTTCGATTCCCGCCTTGGGACAAATGTTTGTAGGATCTGCAAATATTTGTTCCGGGTGTTCTGGGTGTTTTCTATGTACAATAAAAAATATCTATCTATGTATTGTATTGTAATAAATATATATCAGTCATCTAGTACCCATAATACAGCTCTGTTTAACAGCAGCTTACTTTGGGGCTAGATGATGCTGTTTGAATTGTCCAGCATTATTTATTTTTATTTTTTTATTTATATAATTTATACAGGTAATTCCACGAAATTGTTAATTCACAGTTCATCAACAATTTCAAGGAATTATCCCATCGACATCCAATTTGCAGGCATTAATAACCCATATTAGTGTACTGTAAACTCACATGCACTCACGTGTGATTAGATACACGCACACATGCACATATGCGTACATACGCGTGATAGCGGATGCCTACAGGCATAGTGTCATAGCTAATAGAAAATAGCTGAAACATTTTTATAAATCCACATCCTTGACTAAAAATATATAGAAAATCAATCGAGTATGTCATAATTGATCACTCGAAACAAATCACGTGCTAGAGTGCGTGCAAGCTAGCTTTGCGCGCGAGTGATGGCGTTTGACCTACGTAATAACATCCCTGCCAGCTCTTTTTATCACTTTAGGCATATTGATGGCGATTACCTACGTAATACGCAATAAAAAAGCCAGCACTCTCTCTTGACACCTCACAATCATTATAAACAAAGGCCGCACACGGTTAGTTCCAATTTCGACCACGCGCAGAGTTATCTTGCGCGCACTCTAGCCAATCACCTCAAATATTGTCATCGACACATGAATGAAAATGTTTATTGGTTTCATGTTGCGTAGACGCTTTATCGTCATGTCTTCTAATGTTTCTACTGGTATATCTGTCTTCAACACTGCTCAACTCTCGAGCGAGAGTTTTAAATAGATTTATAAACGAATACTGCATTTTCAAATGTGTTGGCTTTCATTAAGAAAAAATGTGATAATTATCTAAACTTTGATTAAAAGCAGCTGATATGATGATAATGACTTTAAAAGCATGCATATTACTTGAATCTAATAACCTTTTCGAAATTGTAGCACGTTACTTATATGATCTTAATTTATCTACTTACTTCCTACTATCCTATCTCCATGTTGTCATACCCTTTTACAGGGTTCATAATTATGTGATACTACCACCTATTCTGTAACAACTGTAAATGAGCTTACCATATGAGAGCAATAAATACATTTAGTATTGAGTACCTATTGAGTATGATTAAAAAAATCTTCACAAAAATATAGATCGCAGAAGTTTCTGAATGCGTAATCTGTTAGGAATGTCTCGTGTGATCGGTTAGTACACGACACGTTTTACGTGATAAGATAGGAAATTTAAATCAGTTTTGATCGCAGTGACCTTTCTGTGATATTATTCGACTGTGACCTTAATCCACAAACAATATTAGTGAAATCTGCATTCGGTGTGTAGGTATGTGATGTATCGATTGCATACCGATGAAGAAGCTTATGTAAATGTCAGTGACGATGCATGACAATGTTGCCTACATAATACATAACACTAAACAGTCACATAATACATAGTTCTGACCTCACCCTAGGACTCCTTGTGTCGTGGTCATCACGAGTGGCAATTTCAACTCCCGTGCTTCGGAGGGCATGTTAAGCAGTCGGTCCCGGCTTTTTAAAAGTTGTTAGGCCATGACAGAGGCCTTCGGGCGGCCTAGAAACTCTGTCACCAGAGTTGAAATAAATATTTTCATTTTCATTTTCATTTTCATACTAACTTACATTTTTAACTACGAGTATTATGCTGCCATAACACCCGGAAGACTAGAATAATTATTTTCAGATTATCCTAACAATGAGGCCTGGTTGACTAGTGGTAGTGGACGGACCCGCCTTTCGATCTTAAAGTCGTGGGTTCGATTCCGGTCGTGCATTATTTTTCTATTCGATACATTTATGTGCGCAATGCCAGTGGTCTCATACGGTGAAGGAAAACATCGTGAGGAAACCGGCCGGCATGTCCAAAAACTAGTCATTCACCAATCTGCGTTGAGTGCGCGTGGATTATGACCCAATCACTCTCGCTTGAGAGTAGAGCCAGTGTCCCAGCAGTGGGAACATTAGAAGGCTGACTGTCATGATGATGATGATCCAAATAATTGTATTGTTCTGTAGCGGGAACTGAACACGCAACCTCTCGTTTTTCATCCAGGTACTTGACCATCATGCCTCTGAAGTAGTCTGAAATATCATGAACACAGCTAGAAACTCGTTATCTGAATCATGAAAATCTAATAAGCTTACACATTCAGTTGTTTCAACTATCAAGGCAATAAATTAAATAAATAAATAAATAATGCTGGCACACAGCATCATCTAGCCCCAAGGTAAGCAGAGCTGTGCTATGGGTAGGTACTAGAGGACTGACATATACTTAATACAATATAATACAAAGATAGATATTAACATTTGACCCGAGGCAGGAATCGAACCAGCAACCTCCGCGTCACAGGCGGACCTGCGCCCGCTGCGCCACATCGGTCGTCTATTTTCAAATTATTCAAATGTCAAATTTATTCAGAGCAAAATGTTAGTTTTAATAAATATTGGTGAACGTTTCACACAGCCAATCTAGTCCCAAACTGAACAAGATTATACATGCTTACAATTATTGTTCTTGAATTCACGAGCGTGTGTGAATTAATACAATTTCAACCGTATGTCAATGATATAAATGTCACCAGACGAGCAATCGCAAAATTGAATGACCATAACATTACAGCATGCTGTTACTGTCGGTGTAAATGATTCCAAGCGGATTAAGCTTTACCATTATTCCACTATATTCCTGATAGTATGTATTAAAAAATTATTTTTTATTTATTAATTTTTATTTATTTATAAAGATCCTATCAATCTAAAGATGATCTGGTGGACCTATTCTAAGATCTATGTCGGTGACCTTGGTTCTTCTACGGATCTCCTCATTACGCATTCGATCGCGTAGTGAAACTCCTATAGCATAGCAGCTTGGGAATAAGACCAATAGTTCGCAACCACGTCTCAGTGCCTATAGTCATCATAGTACGGTATAGTAGCGAAAACCTTTTCTAGTTCCCTATTTGATTCCTATCTGTCGACAGGCGGAGGCCAATCGAATTACTGTTTCATTAATATTTGGGGAAGGTTTGCAGCGTCATAACGCGAGCAAGGGGTGACTTTTATGTTCTCTAACTGTTCTACGAATCTATGATATAAATAAGCTTTTAATTTGCACGTTAGTTTAAATAAAAAGATTTGTTTGTTTTTAAAATACCGAATAACCTAACTTACGGTTACGCTTATAGGTTATATATATATAAAGCTATGTCAATCATGACCATTTATAAGAAAACCAAATAACTCAGACGTATCAATGACTGCGAGTATCACATAGGCGCGGAACGTGAATCGAGAACAAAACAAATGAGAACTGGTGGCAATTGTTAAAAACATGCAGCCGCCCGTTCCCCACGCAACCCACGCATTTACGGGTTTTACGCCCCGCATCCCTGTAAATTTACAGTTACAGGGAGACGTCCATTTGCTTAACTTAAAAAACTAATTGAATAAAGTAAACAAATAAATATTTGGCTTATGTTAAGTATTTTTTTGTAAATACATACATAGAAACACGCAGACCTGTTAAAAAATATTTGCAGCTCACAACAAACATTTACCCGCAGCGGGAACCGAACCTGCAACCTCTCGCTTCTCAACCGGACACTTACCCTCTTTGCCACCGAGGCCGTCAAAATTAATTAACCTACCTACATTTGCGCTAAAGTTAAGAACATAAATCAAAAAAATTCAAATTTACTATAAAAATCTCATACAGTAAAACTAGCAAGTGTTGACAAAGGCGCCCTCAATAGATTAGTCATTACGCAGCGCAGTGAACGCTTTGATGAAGAAGTAAGTACTATCCGACAGCCTAGCAGTCCAATAAAAACAAATATATCACTACCGCAACCCCCCAATCCCCCCAAATACCACCACATATCACAAACAGTATAAATAGGTTATATAATTACATATCACGCTTCATTGTCGTGATAAATACTTTCTCACAGTTATCATTTACCAAATCTACACCACTGTCCATTTTAGATAACAGTGCGAGAGGGATGTAGTCATAAACGTACTGGTTAGACAGAAAGGGAGGGTGGAAAGTAACGTATATTACTATAGTGTCCACAAGCCAAGCGGATATTGATTATCTGCCACGGTTGAGAGCCACCTAGTCCCCCGCCACCCCGTCCTGAAACCGAATCGATACAGTCTATCTCCACATGGCTCTTTATGATTTTCCACTGTATACCCATGGAAAAAGGTACAATTTTCTTTGTGTACGTTTGTATCGTAACCCTTTTTCGTGTGCTGAAGATATTCAATATTTGATCTCTGTCTAACCGACTGAACGGCATGTGACTGCAATAGCTCCGTCTCGTTCGAGCCCATTTCATAATCATTTTCGATGCATTCTCGTGCCATGATTTTCAGCGGCACTTGGAATACGATTCTACAATTTCACCCCTTGCAATGTGTAGCGCTACCTATTAACTGCCGCATTTTTGTATATTTTATGGAACGAACTTTTTAATGTTGCAATTTGACGTATCTGACTTACAAGCTATTATTATTTTATTAGTACCTATGCAAAAACAATTGACCTTGTTAATAGGATTCTAGAAAATTTGCCCTGCAGTAGGAAACAAAATTTTGCATTAATAAAAAATATTTTTTTAAACTAATTTTACCACATTAAAATATTCCAGAAGAAGAAGATTTATGCTCTTGCATACATAGTACATACAGAATTTGATTCAGCTTAACGCCACCACAATTTATCGTGGATTGATAATTCTCACTTCCAGCAAGAATATGAATGCGAGAAAACCGTGAGAACTCCCTTATATAAAGCCTTCTACCCCTACCACCCAGTTAGACAGCCACGGGGTAACATTGCATTTGTATCGCAACTGCGTTGGCAGATTACGCGGCTGCATCTGGCAACATTATACCGCCTGGTTCTCAGTATTTTATGTTATAGTGATTGAAAAAATCTATTACTTATTAATACCTATCGATTAAAATTTTTACTCTTCTTTGTTGATAATGTAGAGGTGCAGGTTTGATTACCGAGGTATATTTTATGTATTATTTATTTTGTTAGTTTTATTAATTTGCTGCGATTTTATTTGTCGTTTCTGAAACAAGAAACTAGGATCTCCCGGATTGTCTGTTTTCTTAGAATTAGGTACTGTATTTTCTTACTTACTAATTTTTAAACAAAATACATAACAATTACCATTTAGTAAAGCGATCAAACTTTTTTTACACAATCAAATCCTGAGAATTAAAAATAACCTCATTCGCATAAAGTTCAAAAACAGTCTCCAAGGATTCACCTCTAACTTAAAAGCATAGCAGGCATGTCTAGACACATGTAGTGAACAAATTCAGTACTTACTACAAAACTTCGTGGGGCAAGGGACTCACTACATCTATCTTTTTACGCTAGTGTGTTTGCGTGTGCCAGTGAAAAATTGCGTTCATCTATGTGTGGGTGGCACACTAGTAAAACCACCCGTTTGGGGGATTTGTGATTGTGTGCGTAGGGTGGAGGGTGGCAAAGCCGAGTCGTGAACTAAATAGCTTAGTGTTAACACATATTGACATCAAATTCACCACGATGTTATCATTTATTCAGGTAGCGATACTCCATTGTGCTTTTGGTTGGTTTAATTACGCTTTTTTAAATCCGACTTTGAAAAATAGATGGATACAATTTTTGACGCGACGATTATTTTTAGTATACATTAGTAGCTAAGGTACCTAATTACACTGTGATAGTTGGACGTACCGTAGCGTACCGACGTAGGTACCTAATTTCTTAAGTACAATATTTTTTTATAAAATTTTTGCTCTACAAAAACTACTGAACTGCGTTGTTTAAAGTTTTACGTATTCCAATCGTGAAAAAAAGATTTTGGCGCATCTATAGTTTTGCGGTGTATCTACTTAGTTACTTTTTAGCGTTTTACGGGGAGCGTGTCAGCGATTAATTAAATTTAGCCGCTTTGTTTAACTTACGTCGACTTTGCTTTCGAGTTATTACGAATTTTAATTACCCTCTGGGGTCTGTGACACTTTTCGCTGCCATTCTTTTTTTATTTCAATTATAAATGACTCTGCAAAATTGCTGGTTTTATTTATAACCTAAATAAAAATAAGCAGAATTTACGCTCTCAAACTTTTTATGGCTTTCAGTAGGTAATTGTTCGTTGTTTTATAAACTTTAGTTATTATCATATTTTTTCTTTTGCATTTTTAGCTAAAACTTTATTGCTCTTCCTGTAGTTTTTTTTTGTTTTTATTTATTCAAAAATATGTAATGTTTACTTATAGATACTGGAAACGCTTATAACTTTAGTGATTATTACAATGATTGAAAAATAAAGCTTAAAAAATACTTTAACTCCATCCGTAGCACTCTTACTTCCTGAAAACCGAAAACAAAATGAGGTTTTGGTCTGTTTGGTCTACCTTCTTGATTTGAATTTCGAACCGAGAGCGGTTAGTTGAGAGGGGTAAGCAAAGCGGTGAATTTTTAAGTTTAAAAGTTACTGAACTTTTGCTTGGATAGATCTAAAAAAAGTCGAAATAGCATGTCAAGATAGAAAATGCCAACGTTAACAGATTTTGGGTTTTATGGAACAATGTAAAACAAAAACATATATCATTACCAAAGATTATCAATACCTACATGAATATATTTAAAGATTATTTTGTTTTTAATCGACCCAAATAAAATAACCAAAAATAATACCGGACACTAAAAAAAAAGGATTAATAAAAAAATGTTGATGAATAATTCACACAGTGTCATCTAGCCTCAGATATACTGTATCTAACAGATAATAATTAAATCAAGTAGGTACAATTTAAATCTGCACTATGTTCTGTGATTGAAAATAAGTCATCATCCTCTTCTCACACTAAGTAAGTAGCCCAACTCAACCGTTTTGATTCAGTAACTAATAAACCAAACACGAAATGAAGAGTTGACTGCCGCAGCGGGCATCTTAATGAACTTGTAATAAAATTATTGGCCACACACAGGGCAGGCAACGCCCCAGCAACGACGAGTTAACCTGCCCAGTGCTGTGCGATGAGGGTTGGGTTTATCGATGAACGTCTCAATTTAAAAAAAATAATGATGCCTCAGTAGACCTGTTTCTGCAATTTTTGACATTCAAAATATTACAAAGATTGTAGTTTATACTTGGTTGTAAACTATTTATAACTTATGGTAAATACAACGCATTGCATTATGAAAAGTTAAATCCTGCTGCTAGTAACTAAAGTATTACTCAAACAATAGTTTTTTTTTATATCATAAAAGTTTACAAAAAAATATTTACCCCTTAAATCTTCCCCAATTGCTCCATTTTTAAATAGAAAAAACGCAAACGAAGCTGCGGACATAAACTAATATTTTCTAACACTTTCATTATTCACCAATGTTTCAACAAAGCTATCACTGTGAATGGAAAACATTGCAACCATAACGTTTAACCATAAACCATTAAACTCTATCCAATCCCGTAACAGAACATGCGACGGGAAAAATAACAACACCATTACAGTTTATATCGACATCGATAAAACAAAAGTACTCAGCTCTACACTACAGCCAGGAGTATCTAGAGAGGCGAGCTACAATAAAATGTACCGTGCTAGCTGCTAAAGGCACAGATTATATAATAATCATCACAAACAGAAGGTTCACTCCACTGAAACTGAAACTTTGTATAAATCAATGGTATTCGCGTATGCGATTTTCAGTTTTAAAGCCATGGATGATAGCTCAAAATCGTGCAAGTAGCACGATACTATGCGACACTCTAATCTTAGCTAAAATTGCTTCGGATAATCGACTAATTTGTTGTTATTATTGTTGTTGATCTAAGGTCACTCCATCTTAATTGTTGAGTTTCAAATAAGAATTGTAGGAGAGATCTTTGTTATAGAGTTTATAAGAATAAAAAATTATAGACTGTTTAAATAAACGCATTAAATTATTTCTTATTAAAAAATTAGCGCGCGTGCAAAACTACAAATGTAAATACAGTGTCAACAATGGCGTCTTACAATGTATTTATTATGACAACCACATTCTGCATTAGCATGAAAAAAAAAATCTTTTATCTCTTTCATATTGCAGTCCCAGCAGTGGGAACAAAGTCCCACCACTAAATCTGAGCAGATCAACTGATCAATTTTGCATGTTAACCAGATTTACTACTAATTTAGCAATAAAAGTGGCACAGAGCCGCTACAAGCCTGAACAGTTACTTCGCTTACTCCCCACCTCATTCCCACCCCCGTCGCCATATGCGCAGTTCAGCACACATGCACACAACCATCACCTGCGGATCCTGCGACCACACTTACCCTCGCGTCACTCCGATCGACTTTCAATTAAAAAAAAACTTTATATTCGCGGTTTTGGATTCAATTTGTATCAACACGATATACCGTCAAGTATTAGTTTTACTTTTCAGTAACGATTGCGACATTATCGTAAATCTTTAAGCTTACCTTCGTATATTATTTGGTCAGTTCTTTAAAGTTAAATTAATTAAATTAATTTAATTTTGTGTCCAAAAAGAAAGACACATGTCATAATATACAACTGACTAGGATCCCTGTGTCATGGGTATCAGAAACTTCAAGTGCTATGGTACCACAACACCCAGACTCTGAGCAAATATGGGCAGATCGTGCAAACATTTGTCCTGCAGCGGGAATTGAAGCTACAGCATCACGTTTCTCCACCAGGCACAGGGTCACAACGCCACCGAGGTCGTCAAAGAGTAGCTGATACCTGTGACCCAACTAAAGTACACTAATAGTATAGTTATTTGTGACGTAGTGAACCTTCTGGATTAATCTGGATTGTGTTAACTATTCTTTGATCTGCGCGTTTACGTTAGTAGAATTATGCATCAATCTATCGATACCATGTGCTAATGTCTGCTTTAGCTTTAATTACTAATTGATCTGAACAATGACGGGTAATACAACGATAAACAACGATTTACATACGAAAATTTCGTAAAAAAGTAATATACGGTACGGTTGTGGTTGGATTTAGTTGGTCACTGTACATGGAAGTTTTGTCTTGTATGTTGTATAATATTATGCGACAGCCGATTGGGAGAGCATTTTAGCGTAAGTGAGCGCATTAGCCAATTGGTTATAGTACAAAATTCGCTTTTGACTTGTTTTTTAACGCTAGCAAGTCAAAGGTACCTCGGTATAGTTCTCACAACGGATTTCGGCCGTCGTGAAATTAGCCGTTTCGATGCGCAATTAAGCTTTTTCAAACTAAATTTTCTTTGCGCATCACAAACGGCTAACTTCACGGAAGCCTAGATCCGCTGTGCGAACTATACATAACCAGCTCAGTTAGTGATATGACGTGGAGATGGTACAAGCAGAGGGCTTAGCACGAAAAACTCGTTTGACAATTGTAAAGGAAAACGTATCGTGCAGCTGTCAATTTGTATAAGATTTTGAACAGCGCCTCTTTAGTGCGTTAAATTAACTATCAAAATTCCATATAAATTGACGTATACGTTTACGATTGTCAAACAAGTTTTTCGTGCTAAGCACTCAGTGGTAAGACAGTTCTTTCGGCCAAGCGAGCTACTAAATAATCAAGACATAACTCGCCCGCTTTACTCTTTCGGCTTAGTGACATTTTGCGGTCTCGCCACTGTACTCGTTACGTGTAATCAAGGAATAATTCCAGTAAGTACCTAATCCAAAACGTCAGACATTTATTTGAGAGAGTAACAATATTTTTCGTTCGACCTGGCTTGAACTCAAAGGTGCACAGACGCATAAATAGTACAAGGTTGACTTACAAATAAAGAGTTGAGTCAGTTTTGTGGGGTTGCGTCTAATCTCAAGTTTATACTACGAAATCGATATTAAAGATCTATGTACTAACTGAACGGTTTTATATGTCTGGCTACTGGAAAAGTGACTTTACGTAGTCAACGCTATAAATGCGTGGTAAGTCTAAAGTATATTATATTATATATTATTATTAAAGTTGTATATATTTTTTTTTATATACAACTGAAGTGGCAACCAAGCGTACGGCCCACAAGATGGTAAGCGGTTACCGCAGCCTATGGACGCTTGCAATACCAGAGGTATCACTCGCGGGTTGCCACCTTGAGGCTAAGATCGAAAGCTTCATGTGCCAGTAATTTCACCGGAAACCATACCCTTCATACCGGGTCACAGCAATGCGAACATTACTGCTTGGCGGCAGAAATAGGTATGGCGGTAGTCCTTCCCCGGACGAGCTCTATCACATAGAACTCTACTACTCTTAATGTAAACGTCAACGCTATAAATGCGTGGTAAGTCTAAAGTATATTATATTATATATTATTATTATTATTAAAGTTGTATTTATTAAGTAACCGGTGTGCATTCTATTTTAAATTTTATAAAAATAGGACACCCAACACAGGTTTACACTACTCATTAAAAACATAAACTCCAAAGGTATTAAGCCTAGTGTTCCCGTAATTATAGGGTATCACAGCTTGCGTTATTAGCGAGGCAAATTACTACTAGTAAAAATTAACTTATCAAGTACCTAATTAACCGTTCTGTAACCGAAGCCTATGATTGCTTCTCAATACCAGAGATATCGCAAGATCGTTGCCACCCTGAGATGTAGATCAAGTCTCATGTGCGAGTAAAACCTGTAGAAATCGATATAGTGGTAGTACTATTCCGGACGAGCTCTATCACACCTCTACTAGTAAGTACTCTACCCATCCACCTTTTCTAAAGGTTTTACTTTCCTTGCCCACATATTTTCTTATATCTAAAGTTCAAGTTAACCCGTGGGCGGCTGCTAGTACAGTTTTAATACGATAATATTATACTTATTGGTTGTGGGTCGCGTTCTGTCTCGGGACTACCTCGCCCCGCTGATCCCCCGGTCGGACGGATTGCGATCACCTATGAATACAAAGGAGAGATGGATGTGGTATTACCACGCATATGTAGGTCCCTGTTCGACACGACAAAGCAAATGCGGTGATTGATACAACGCCATGCTTTTAAAAGCCGGCCACATGCATCCACTCACATTGGTTATCAAGAGTCAAGTGCGAGTGGCATTGTATTGTCCGCCGCAAACTCTTCATTTGCATTACTTCGCGTTATTCGGTTTAAAGAGTATTTATTATTTCTCTTAAGAAATTTACATTTCACTTATAAGAGACTTAAATTAACATAGGTTCTAAATTTTAATTGTGTAGAATGAGCGTGCGTGACTCATGGAACTTTTTATGTAGGTACTAGGTAGTATAGTATAGTTATTTGCTATGTTACTGCGCCAATGTAATTTTGTTGGCAATTGATGTCTACGCTAATGTATGTCTCTGTATCGACACGTGAAGGCAAGACCCTTCTTCCTTCTAAGACGTTAAACAAAAAAAAATACTTAGGCTGAACTTGCACTTGCAACCTTGTACTTGGATGCTCCGTCAGTTGAGTTACCGAGATCTTACCCGCTCGAAATTATCTTTGGTATGTCTTTGGTTTAAAGCGCTGATAGCTCTACCTTCAAGGGAAACGTTGCATTAATCCAAGATCCAACCAAATCTCGCACTGCCAGAATATTTTTTTTTCGAGATATTTTATATTTTTATATATAAAAATGAATTGCTGTGCGTTAATCTCGCTAAAATTCGACAACAGATGGACCGATTTGGCTATTTTGGTCTTAAAATGTTTGTAAAAGTTCAGGGAAGGTTTAAACGGATTTAATAAAAAAATATTTTAATGGGGGTTAAAGTATTATAAATAATATTTTTTTAATTTTATAGTGTATTAGTATTGTAAAAGAATTTTAAAATAAGTGAATAAAAAAATTTAAAAAAGTTTTTACACCCTGAATGAGAAAATATACAGGGTGTAAAAAATTGGTAAAAAAAATAACGCGAGTGAAACCGCGCCAGGTCTACTAGTCTAAAATATATTTGATACACGCCAAACGTTGCAGTAATCTAAGGCCCAAGTCCTACCAAAGTTTATTTTAGGTTATTCTAAAAGACTGATACAAGATGATTTTAGAACAGAATGCCACATCCAAAATTCTCAGTTGCAATCAAACATTTTGGCTTCGAAGCGGTTTGCGCGTCTGCAAGTGGTCATCCCAAGGTGACATTAAACTACACAAGATGTGAATACCCCTGAGAATAGGTGAATTATGAAGGTACTTGATAAAATTCTTGAGAAAACTGATTATTAGGTGTCAAAATTGTTGAAGCATTCGTTCAACAGTTTTGACACTTATCTACTTCTTTTTCGATTTGTATTTTAATAAAATATTAACAAACTATCTAAACAGCAAATAAAAAATATTGACATATCTTTAAAAGAGTGATTATAGCAACATTTTAGCACTTTAACAAAATGCCCATGAATATGGGTGTAAGGAGCTTAAATCCCTATAAGCTCTTTATAAATAGATATTTTTATATAGTGATATAACTAGATATATTTGTTTCCTTTGTTTCAGATTGCGCTAAAATCATGTCCGACAACAAAATCTTACCATTTTGCATCGGATCCAAGATGAAAGAACTTCAAGTGGCAGCCTTCCCGGGGTGAAGCTAAACGGGTAAGGGGTAAGGAGAATCATTCGCCCACAGAGCTAGGAAAAACCTTTTTGCATTAACTTAGCTAAAAATGGTGGCCAAACCACAAAGATCTAGATTGCTGATGAGTTGCCCTGTAGGTCGACCCAACCGGCGTAGTTAGGTAACAAGTTTATCTTTGCGGATAAAATAATAGCAAGACAGGCGTCATTATAATCTAAAAAAATAAAAAAATATTGCGTTACTGACTGTAAGTCGGTAAAACGGTCCTAGAAAAAAAAGTCATAGAAATCTGAAAGTTTGCGGGTTTTTTTTTATTGTGCAGTCCTTTAAACTAAAACAGGATTTATGCCATGCATATAATTAGTATAGGGTAAGTGCTCGAGACAAAAATGTACTTGAATACTAAAACCTACCTGTGCAATACTAAAAACTTTTTGAAGACTGGTTTTAAAAACCCATCAAATGTTTTCTAACTGTGTAATTTTTTAGCTATTTTAAAAAAGCCGGGACCGACTGCTTAACATGCCCTCCGAAGCACTGAAGCGTTCAATTGTAATTTTAATTACATTAAGCTTTTGAGGCATCTCTATTGACGAGCAAAAAACATATGAAACTGAAAAGATTTTCCATTCTCTATGAACTGCGCCCAGGATTCAGGAAAAATACCTCCAAACTGGGAGGAGGCGGGACCGCTTAATGATCAAAACGCCTCAATATTGCGAAGTCTTATCGTTATAATTTATTCACGGCATAGCAGCGGAGACGGTGAAGTTAGGAACTTAATTTGTTTTGAAAAAACACTGCGCAGAAATGTTGCTGAGTCTTAGTAGTCTAACTGTAAACTCATTCATCAGTGTTGCCCACTTTTACATACGAAGACATAATTACTACTAATACATTCAACATTTTTGGTATGGGCAAAGTTAAGTCTACAATACAAATGTAATTTTGCAGTTATTGTATAACATTGCCCTCGAGAACTTCTACCGACAATCATTTCTGTTCCGTAACATCTCACTCTCTTGTTCTTAGCCAAGTTCAGCCTGTTGTAGACTGGAATATGATGGCTATAGAGCGAGTATTCACTAACCTGAGAGAGATTTGTAAACCAAAAAGGATAAACAATTAATTTAGGGTTGTCAACAATCTCTTTATCCATAATAATATTCTTTGATAATCATTGACTTATTGATTCTGCTTTGAAGCGTAAATAAATCTTATTTTTCAATCACGAGAAGTACCCTAACTGGTAGTAGGACTCTTCAGCGTGAGTTCATTTCGGTGGGTACCACCGCAGTGCCAGATATTCTACCTCCAAGCAGTAGTGTGCAAGCATTGCTGTGTTTAGGTTTGAAGGGCACTGTAGCAAGTGAAAATACTGGTCGAAATAGACTTATCAACAACGTCTCGGGGTGATGAGCGCAGTGCCACGCAGAACTGAAAAACTTTGGGTGGTACTGCATCTGCTAAGGTCAGGCGTGGTGCTTAACATCAGGCGAGCGACTTGATCGTCTTGTCACTTTCTGACATAAAAAAAACCTCCAGTACGTATGTACTAATTAAAGTACCTACATACTTACTGGAACAGCTTGTATTGATTTCGTGATAAAGGCACATCCTGTATATCCATCCGCTTTGTCTACAGCGCCTCATCAGTCGAAACTTTACTTTCCGCAGTCAAACTTAGATCAAGCAGAGAATCTGGGAATTAACGATCCGAGAGGATTCAGGTGCGACAGTTGACCATTTTAGTGTGACAACTTATATTATTATTAGTTTCGTAAAAAGTTTAAGATTTTTAAGTTTTTTTTTCTTTATACCATAAGTCACAGTCTTACTATTATCAAAATATAAATAAAAAAACTAACGTATCATTTTGAATCGTTTCACAAAATATTTACACTGTTCCTTGCACTGAAGTTAGGTTTGAAAGAAACCATGAAAGAAACACGAGTTTCCAACGTTGTTAAAATCTGTCAGAATTTTCGCTCTAAGGCATTTATGTTTGTTATGGTTACCAAAAATTATGACAGATTTTTACAACGTTGGGAAGACTAGTTGCATGTTTTCTTTAGACGAGACCTAAACTTGAGCGCGAGGTACAGTGTAAATATTTTTTAAGACGATTCAAAGTGATCCTTATGTTTTTTTATAATAGTTACTACTATTCAAAAAGTCACACTTGACTTTGACTTAAAGCTAAAAAAACAATTAGAATCACTCTTAAGTTACTTTAAAAAAAGCGTTTTCTTAGTCATCAAAGCCATCTTGAAGGTATCTTCACGTAACATAATCGGAATCAAGCTGAATTATTTCTGCTCATAAACAATGCAGGAACAGAACAGAGGCGACATAATTAAACTTGCTCTATACACTTACATACTCCATCTCACTTGTGGAAGTTAAGGAAAGGTTACGGCACAGAGTAATTTGTACAGATTGACAAAGTCCAGTTTTACCTTTGACTATCATCATCATGACAGCCTTCTATTCCGCTTCGGCCACATTTGAAACTAAGGTTCGAAATCCTACTGCTGGGAGACTGGCCTACTGGTGATTGGGTCTTAATCCACAACGCGGATCAAATGCGGACTGGTGGATTACACCATGTTTTTCGATTAGGTACTTTAAGAATAAGAATAGGAATAAGAATAATTATTTTGCTAAAAAAGAAACTTAAGAAACAATAGGTATATAATTAGGTATACGCTTATAATAATAATAATTATGATGGTATTACAGTACAAAGGTAAACTATACCTAAGCCAAAACAATTGACGGTAGGTATATAGTTAATAAACAAAAAAATCTTACCTCCCGCGCTAGTTAAAACTGTGTGGCGGCGAGGTAGTGCTTTCCGTCCTATTTATATACGGGTCATATTTGCATGCATTATGTCTGGTTGAAAACAGAAAACTTTGAATGACATGCCGGTTCGTGAACGATATTTCTTTCACTGTATAAGAGCGCTGGCATTGATCACACACATTTTTCGAAAATCTATTGATGCAAGGCCGGGTTCGAACCCACGACCTTAGGATTGGAAGGTGGGGTCACTACCACTAGACCACCAGTAATCATAAGATATGCCTTTTGACTATCATCATCTTCAGCCAATAGATCTCCAATGCTGGTCATAGATCTCTCTCATGCCAGAACGACTAATCTTTAGCCTTTACTACCGACTACAATGTCGACGGCTCATTCAGCCGTCCTACATTATGTTTCCAGTTTGCTGGAGAACCTTTGAACTATAGGGACTGCCCGCTGCCACTTCATCTTGCGAGAGCAATTTCTGTGATTTTGGTTAACTTACGGATTTTTTCTAAAAACTTTGTAATTTTAGCGGCTCGCTAAAGTAAATTATTTCTTTGTCATTCTTAGTATTTCCTTGTCATTATTAATATTTTCCTGTCATTCTTAGTACTTCCTTGTCATTCTTAGTATTTCCTTGTCATTATTAATATTTTCTTGTCATTCTTAGTACTTCCTTGTCATTCTTAGTATTTTCTTGTCATTCTCAGTAATTCCTTGTCATTCTTATGGCGAAAAGGAAAGAAGCAAAAGGTTTATCCTTTTTTTAACTCACCAGAGAACTCTGATGTGAGTAAGATAGAAATTAATTAAGAAAAATAATGAAAAGTTAGCTACTGTCATAGTAAAATTGTTCATTTTCAGATAAATAAGAGAATAAAAAGTTTTAAAATGTACTCAACTCAACTCAATGATATATTAATTTATAGAAAATATCAAAGTATAAGAATCGAAACATTGCAAGTATCTACGGTAAATTTCACTATTGGAATTAATAAAAAACAGTTTTTGAGTCAATCAAGAGTCTCAAAAGAAGAACACTATTTTATCCATTTTGCCACGCGGTTACGTAGTTTGTAAGTTCCCACGCACACAGCTACATAGTGTCGGAAAGCTTGGAAATACTCTGTATGTTACTTACTCTGTGATTAAGGCTCGGTAGGAAGAACCCCCTCCCCCTCCCACATTCCCGAATTTTCGCGAAGTATCGCTTTTAAGTGCAAGTTTATTTAACGATGAACGTTAATTAATATTTTACTTTTTTGTTTTGAAATGTAAGATTTTTTTACCATAATTTTTTCGAATGTTCGCTTTCGACTTAAATTTACACAAATTGGCAAGCACTTTTGAGTACTGTACCTGTTTCAGTTGCCAAGTATGCGTAAAGGCGATTATCCACCAAAAAGAAACGAAGCCGAGACAACCCAATATAATCGTGTCAAAACTGCGCGAAGTTGACGTGACGCAATTATGATATAGTTCTATTGGTTGGGCTCCGCGCAGCTTCATTACGCTTAGTTTCAGTGGACAATTGCCCTTACTATATCATAAAAGCTTCAGCTAATTTATAGGCAAATGAGACTTTTCATCATTTCCAATGTGGCAACGCGCAAGTGATGAGGTGTTTTCGATTCGATATTAAAAATAAGAAAGTAGTTCCGATTGCTTTGACAGATGGCGCTAGCTGCCCTGCTGCCCTACTGTGAAAGGTTATCAAAACAAGAAAAAAGTTGGTAACCCCGTTTTTGTTTCGTCTCGTGTCAAACAATTTTTTTTCTTTTCGTTTGTATTTGATTTCCACTCCAGTACGACCAAAGATAATGTACTACGTAGTACGTACTATGACTTTGTCACCAGCCAAAGGTATGACAGACAGTGAAAGCAGGAGCAACCAATGTTGGATTCCCTACACATTCACCAAAGCTCGCCAAACGTAGTGTTTATATTCTGGCTCGCCAGTTGAGCTACCGCCATCTAAATAGACAGCTTTTTTTTTAATAATTTGAGACGAAAACATCTCATTGGGGTACATCTTAGGCTGTATTCTAGAATAATGTTTGACAACCGTAATGTTAACTTATGTTCTAGCTGTCAGTTTCTAACTGTCAAGAGGTGCTGTAAAAATCCTGCAAAAATTTACAGCTGGACGATACGTTAACACTCACATTAACACTCACAATAATTGTCAAAAGCTTTATGTCAGATACAGATCAACTGCTTCTAAATGATTGAATTCACGTTGTTAAATAAAAGCTTATTCTCCTTACAATGTTATAGATATTATAAATACAAAAAATTCGACTCCCACCTAAAGAACTCTGCTACGCCGTAGCGATGCTACAATCACGCCTACGCCACCTGCTACGCGTTCTACCCACGATGCAACCTGGGTGGCGATTCTGTTAACAAACTTTAGACGAACGCAAACGTAACGCAAATAAATTGTAGCTATTATCGTGTTTCCATGTTGTATTATTTTAACAACGATGGAATTGACCGACGACCGATGTGGCGCGATGGGCGAAAGTCCGCCTGAGATGAAGGAGCTTGCGGGTTCGATTCCCGCCTTGTAGCAAAAGTTTATACGATCTGCAAATATTTTTGTTCCAAGTGTTCTAGTTTCTATGTATAATACAAATGTCTATCTATGTATTGTATCGTATTATGCATATCAGTCTAGTACCATAACACAAGCTCTGCTCATCTTGTGAGGCTAGATGTTGTTGTGTCCAGCATTATTTATTAAAAAAAATGTTATTGAGCAAAACAAAAACTGCGTTGTACGTGTACGTTGTACGTGTACGTGTACGTTGTACGTGTACGTTGTACGCGTACGTTGTACGTTGTACGTTAGTCGAATCGAGGCCCAGTGCCTTCTCGTAACATTCAATTTCTCGGTATTTGATATTTTATTTTTTTCCTACTAGCGACCTGCCCCGCCTTCGCACGGGTACTTGAACTCTAAGTATCAACCTTTCTCTTGAATCACTTTTATATATTATTAATTATTCATTATTATTGATAAAAATCACATTAAAAAAAGATCTAAGCGTACACAAAATACATTCAAGAAGGACAGATTATAGTCAGATTTAATATCAGGATCATGTTTCATTCTATACTTATCTTTACTCCGATTAAATTATGAAATCAATAAATATCGTTTTCGATACGGAAACGTAGGAAGTCGTCAAGCGATACAGTCCCAAAATGTCGGATCACCGCTTAGGACGAAAGTATTCGTATTCTTTAATCGTACGTTTTTTAAATCGTACGATATTTTTTCAGTCCTATTTGAGTACTACTTATTAGATAAGTGTATTGATAATTAAAATTAGTATAGATTTAAAATATTGCATTGATGAATGAATAAATGAATGAATGAATTGATGTCGAATTATTAGAACTAAGTAACTGGTATAACTAACTTGCAACGCTCTTACAGGGTCCATGTACTCACCTACAGCATTATCATTAAGTTACACCTAAGCTGAATACGTTGTACATTGAGCATGAAATAAATGAAAATGAAATGAGTATGTTTATGTTCTTCAGTTCGGCTCTTGCGTTCAATATCAAGTAGGTACAGTTCATTCTAATTCACCTTGGCATGCATTCACCTTGGACAAGTCTGAGCGAACCTTGAATTGACATTGTGACTCTTTAAATGCCCTTTGGCATATAAATTACTGCTATTTAATTTTTCTATTGTATATCACTGTTATACAAACTAAATTTACTACTAAATTTAAAACTCGCAGGAAGATGTCTGAGTTACATGGTTCAATTATTGTAGGTCAGTGCCGTGCCGTCAGTTGGGAGCACCCTTTTTTTCACTAAAATAGCAACTGAGCATACGGCCCAACTGCTGGTAAGCGGTTACTGAAGCCTATGTACTTTTGCAACATTTGAGATATCACTGTGCGTTGCCACCCTGTGACGTAGTTCGAAAGTCTCATGTGCCTGTAATTTCACCGGAAAACATACGCTTCGAACCCATAAATCCACAAGCATGGATAATGATCAAAAGATAAGCTTTTAACCTCTAAAGAAAGACATAGTTTATAGCTGCAAAATAGTTTTTTGTAAGAAGCTGTGACTAAATTGCTAGTTCTAGGTCTCCCGGAGAGTATGGAGTAAATGACACCACCCACCCGCACTGCTGAATATAAATGAGATGCTGACGTAGAGAAGCAATTATATATACTTTGTTTTTCAGGAAATGTATTCAATGACAGACTCCACACAGCGTCATCTAGGACCAAACTAAGCAAAACTGGAACCAGATAACTGATATGATACACATTGTATATAGTTTTTTGTAAATACATACTTTTTTTAGATAGATACCCAGAACAAAAATATTTGCAGTCTTTGCAAACATTTGTCTCGCATCCGGGATAGAACCAGCAACCTCTCGCTCCTCAACTTTTATGAATGGCGTTGTGCTACGTAGGTATTGCTAAATCTGTCTGTGGCTGTGCTTCTAAAAATGTCCCCCAATATTATAAATTATTAATATATACTCGTAATTTAGAGTGTTATCTTGAGTAAAATCGGTTTGAACTGGCTGTATTTTGTCGTAAAATTTAAAAACAAACCCACATTTCAATACCCTGCTATCAAAAACACTAAGTAACCCCAATAAATATCGATTACAAACCACTAAACCCCTTTCCAGTCAATTGGTCGTTTAATATCAAAACACAATTAAGCAAAGGTGCGTAATAGTCATTTGTTTAACGTAAATAATCAAATTAATAGAGAGGCGGCCCGATACCTACATTATTAATGCAAACCTCCCTCTACTTCAACCTCACCACCCCTCCACCCCCTGACCCTAAACGAGAAGCTTTATCTTCTAAGAAAAAGGACGTTTATCAGAATTCTACTGTATAGAGCTACTGGTTCTGATTTCATGGAAAATGTTGAGGTATCTGTATCCAATTTCAACATTTTCAATCTATTTATTGTATTCGATATCAAAAATAAACCTAGCAACAGTTGATTTAAAAAATAAGTCTTTTTTTTAATCTTGTTGGTCTTCTTTACATAATTACGTTACTGGTTCTTTCTGGCGCGTATTGGGCAAATGAAAATCACGGCTCGGCGAAGCGACGCCGTTCGTTCGTTCGTATGAGTCAGTGGCCAACTATGGTGACAGAGTTTTTAGGCCGCCCGAAGGCCTCTGTCATGTCAACCACTTTGAAAAAACCGGGACCGACTGCTTAACGTGCCTTCCGAAACACGGGAGCGCTCAGTTGAAATTACCACTGGCGGTCACCCATCCAAATGATGACCCCGCGGAACAGTGCTTAACTTCGTTGATCTGTTAAAAACAACTTATCCAGCTACGTCACGAGCGCTCCTCGACGCAACGCGACGCCGACGTAGTAACACAGGCGCCGGCGCCGGCCGGCCGCCACAGGCTCTCGAAAGACTCCTTCACTGAAATAGAAAATTACCAATTGCACAAAAATATCTGTAATCTTTTAAGCAGTAGTCAGCAATAATAATTTTTTTTATCCTCAAACTTTGTATTTTAAACACAAAAATCAAACTTTGTATTTTATACACAACAATTTTTAGGAAATTAACAAAATACTCTGCGTGTGTGCATTACTATAAAGATAGATGACTAAAGTTCAATAACCCAACAAGAGTAAAAACGCAAAAAAAAACTATCTCTCCTAAAACAACACAAGCAAAAGACAAGCGTGAAAATGTAAAACATAAGTGTTGATTTCTTGAAACAAATTAACTAAAACTAAACACAAGATTAGCAAACCATGACAGAAGTTTACTCCTGTTGCGTGTTTTACGAAATCCATTCTCATTCCATCACGGGCCATTTTCACTTACATTTGGCAAATCCTGCTTATCTCAACGCAGTAAGGGTTCGATTGCTGCGGCAAGAATTTTACAAACAGCAAACTGCCAACAGATTGAGCAACGTTTATTTTTACTGTTGTTCTAGTTTCTCCTGCATTAGTATAAGGTTGAGAATTGAATGTTACGTTGATGTTTGCTTGGTTTTAGAGTGCGGGGTCAGAGCCACCCCCCTCAACCCAACATGTTATTTACGTGTGAACACAGCGCGAGGGTTCAATTTATCTGACCTACTGGGCCTCCCACTAATAACGCTCAGTATTGCTTGTACCGCTGCTAGGTCACTTTTCTGTGCTAATAATATTATTATTTTTAATTTCTACGCACATTTTTATTTTTAGTACCAAAACCTCTTCTTGTCTTTTGTTTATCTCTATAGAGATATGATAGATTCTTATGAAGGGTCCTATGCTTACTGACAACTAAAATTGTAGAACCTTTTTCGACAAAACGCTAGCTTTGCGCGCATGCATAATGCACCCAGCCGATTTTGTCTGAACAGGTAAACACATTAGTAAGACGCTTTAGTTGCGAGGAAAACTAACTAGAACTTTAGACCCCATCCACTGCCAACTTGATGCAGAAGACGCACCCAATGAGGAACCATTATTATAGAGAGCTAGCTGCACAATACGTATATCTCCAGTAGCTCCTTGATATAATAGTTTAAGTTAACTTCAAAATAACGTAAGAAACTTACAGCTACGATAAAACTTTTCATGACCTATCCCAAGCCAGTTTTCAGTTATCGACCTTCAAGAAATAGAATAGACTATTGAACGACCAACAACAATGAATATGCTATTATTACACGACAAAGAAAATAATCCCCAAACAAAAGTTCGGAATCGAAAGTGAAGGGGACTGACACCTACCGCCGGCCAAGTGGTAGACAGATTCACGATTACGGCCATCTTAGGGGACGCTCCCCAAACCGTATGATGGACTGGAAATATTCTTTAATATCTGAAGCGTTGTTACAATGCCTTAGCAGAATATTTTCTTGGGCAGAAAGCCGATATTCCCCCAAGAGTTACGACATTTCAATTTGCTAAGGCGGGCGGAAAATGGAATTACGATTGAAGCGAGAACGCCTGAATGTTGAGTACGCTGTCTCGCTTTTACCGAAAGCTCCCGATGTAGCGCGAAGTGACGCGACCGCCGCACCAAGCCGTGTATTGATTAGATGCGGAACGCCCGATGCCATTTAAATTAGGCCGCAGAAAAATAAAGTACTTTATTTTGCAAATATATACTTAAAAATAAACAATTTTTAACTAGAAAATCCACCGATCGATAAAAACTAATTCCAGTCGCGCACCGGGCGCTAAAGTTTACGTCAAGTTTCAGACGTGCAGCCACTTTCAATGTGAACTCAAAAGCGCGGCAAAAAATGCGAAGCTGCATTTTTATTATTTTCATTGCTTTTATTTATTACAATGAAGCACTTGAAGAAGTGGTTTTTAAAATCTCATTGTAGGCCAGTGTCATTTTGCACTTTAATTTTATTGTTTCATTTCCGTTGTAATTAATATCAAAGGGATCCTATTTGACGCACCCGACAGCCACCACGGTGAAAATAATGTAGAGAAATATATACATTACATTATTAACGAATGTTGGCCTCGTTTCTCGCTCTCTTTGTTCGTTTCACGATTTTCCGTGAGGATTAATTGAAAATAAGTTTTCCTCATTGCGGTTTCAAGGTTCAAAATAATTTGTTGGGGGAGCATTTTGTCCGCGGTGATAGAGCGGGCTTGTGTTTTCACAATGTGCTCTATGTCTTGTGTAGTTGAGTATGGAATTGTTTGTGTTTCTGTGATGGCACGTTTCATGATTTGTGAGTTTATAGCAACGGTGAAGAGTCGGTGGTTGATGGTGGCAACGAGTGGCTCACGCCGATCGCCATATTGAAAAAGTTGGCGCGAAAAATTACGACATTGTGAATTTGATCCTCTGAATGATAGCGTTTGTAACTTTTGTAAGTAAACTTATTTGTGACCTCTGAGAATATTTTTTATATACCTAGCATCTTTTATAGAGTTTTGGCAAATGGCAACTAGTAAATAATTATTGTGACTTTCATAACATTTCACAAAGCTAGGATAATATATAAGATAATATACCTACTCTAGTTTCAAGTTTCAGCAATAAAAATCGTCCCATACAAATAATTGCTGGTTGTCAGTTGCTATGTCTACACATTGCCTTACTTTATTACACGCGAAATCCTTCGCAACTTCTTACAATATAACATGGGATTAAAAAAAAAAACCTCAGTTCTCTAACTACAGCGAGAAACACTCAAGAATTAAGTATCTCTAAAATTAAAAAAAAAAAGTAAAATAAATGCTTTAAAAAAAAAACGAAAAAACAGCTTTATAGCTAAACAAAGGAGCTGCTTTCAAAAACGCAAAACGCATAACATTTATGTACAATACATTTTTCGTCTCACTTGGTACATATTTTCAGTAATTCGCCTTGGAATCCTCGTTCGGGAGATTTAGATGGAAACCGCCCTCTCCCCTGGGTGACCCAGAGAAACCCGTTGTTTCTTGAAGAACTTCCACGAAACACTAAACATTGTACAAATAAAATACTATTTACTGTAATGCAAAAGTCTACTCTACATTCAACGTTCTAAAGTCTATTAACAGATGGAGGAATTCGGCGTATAAGTCTTTTTAACAGGATTGTTTATTGGCACCTTTTCAGGTACTTAGGGTTGGATCGCCTCGTAGGGTACGCCGAAGATTCAAGCTAGCATATTCGTCAACCGCGCCTCTACTACAAGTTTCAATGATCTTTCGAGTTTCGTAAACTTTTTATAATTGTCAAAGATAGTGTCAGAGGCTGCACCCGGATTTTTGACAATCGCAAACGATTTAACTGTCAGTTTGTTTGAGATTTTTACGCATACCTCATCATCATCATCATCAACCTATTGCAGTCCACCGCTGGACGTAGGTCTTTCCCAAAGCGCGCCACTGAGCCCGATCTTCGGCTTTTCTCATTCACTTTTTGCCAGCTACAGTGCGCGATCCATCTAGCCGGAGGGCGTCCTACTCTACGCTTGCCTAAGCACAGTCTCCACTCCAGAACCCGTTTGCCCCAACGGACATCGGTTCTACGGCATATATGACCAGTCCACTGTCATTCAGCTTGCTTATCCTTTGAGCTATTTCGACCACCTTGGTTCTCTGTTGGATGACTTCATATCGGATTTTATCCTTCAGAGCGATTATCCAATATACATTTTATTTGCTGGACGATACGTTAACGTTTACGATTGTCAAAAGCAATAATACGGATACTTAGTTGAAAATGTACTAGAGCTTTATTAAAAACCTTAAAAATTGTTTTTAAAATAGCTCTGCGAGCCTGATTCATAAACGTACTTTAAGCCTTTGTTAACCAATGTGTGTTGTCTTTCAAATTTATCATGGCCTTTGTTCATTGATAAAAGATTTTTCTATAATAATATGATTAAGGGCAATAAAAATTACAAGCTTTGACAATTTTCTACTGTGTCGTAAGTAATTATACTTAAAACTACATAGTTTTAAGT
The DNA here is from genome assembly GCA_951394395.1 of Colostygia pectinataria. Taxonomy (NCBI): domain Eukaryota; kingdom Metazoa; phylum Arthropoda; class Insecta; order Lepidoptera; family Geometridae; genus Colostygia; species Colostygia pectinataria. The sequence continues at coordinate 4,761,955 of OX596356.1, read as the reverse complement.
ATAATTGACATGACGTCATGGTCGTCGCGTCGCTGTACCAACCGCGTGCGCTTATGATTTGCGCTGCTGCCTTTATTCACATCATTTTCACTTTCGAGTTTCCAAGTTAAAGGACTTCCTCGGTTCTGTTTCACAGGAATTTGGTCTTTATAAAGGTAACAAAGTATCTAAACACTCGCGGTATCGAACTTCGATTCAAAAAATTGATTACAGATTGAAGTTAATTTTGCAGAAACACGATTCACTCTCTTACGTGATAGTGAGGTTAAAATATCGACGCGTGATTGATTAACTGAGTTAGGTACGGTAAATCAATATGTTTCTTTAAAATTGAATGTGAAGAATAATGAATTCTACCAGGTTACACCGGTATGTCAATGCAGATCCTATTTCTCCACTTAGACTGTACCAAGTTAATTTTTTACTCAACTTAAAGTATTTTCTATTTCCTGATTTCTTAGTCCTTTGTTGTGTTAGAAATAAAAATAAATATAAATCCTAAATAAATATAACAATAAATTAAGATCACAAAACCTTTTTAGGTCTTATTCCAAAAAGCGAACTGAACCAGGTTTAAACCAGAACTAAATTTTACTCGACCCCTTTTAGATAATAACGTTACTTATAGGAGTTTATAGTAGAAAACGAATATATAAAATAAAACCACAGTTTATCTAGTTGACGTAAAAACGAGCGTAAAAACAGACAAAAAAAAATGATTGAAATAAGAAAACAAAGAGGTTTAGGTCTAAGTTAGTACTACAGACTTACAGAAAAGATCTTTGAATGAATTGAGAGAGATCTTTGCCCAGCAGTGGGACAACATAGGTGTAGGTATTTACCACGTTCTTGTTTTTAAAGTCTGTATCTAAAAAATTACAATTGTATTTAAGTACAACTTTGCCAGCAGTGTAAGTATTTGTTTATGTTATTATTAGTCACGACCCGGTCAACACTGACTTTTTTTACTTAATAATTACATTAACCTTTAATTGATTAAATTTAAACGTTAATGTAATCGTTGCGTTCTCTAAGAGTTGAATTTCAACTTCAGAATAAGATTGTAAAAAATCCTACTTATAGGATTAAAAAAATGTTTTTTAATTTATTAAAAAAATTTATCTGTCACCCTTTTCCAAAGAGGTAGAGGATTTAAAAAAATTGTTTTTTAATTTATTAAAAAAAATTATCTGTCACCCTTTTCCAAAGAGGTAGACAGATCAGACTTTTTTGTACTACTATCTGTCACCCTACGTCGACAGAGTTGGAAAATAAATGGGAATAGCTCACCAATAAGAATAAATAAAGATCAAATCGCTACCGCTCATGAATTAAACCGTAGATTCCAAACTCAAACAAATAATGCACCGTGGTGGTTGATACTGCTCCAGTTCCGTTGAGCTTGTTCTAGTTTTAGTAAATCTACTCAAATATCTAAGCTACCGTATCCTAATAATTATTATCAACACACGTAAATAAATACATAGTTATTATGATTAGGGTTGGGTATATTATAAGCGTGCACTATTATTTTATTTAATCTAGGGAGAATACTAAGTTGGTATTTTGTAATCTAATTAAATTTATTCAAAATAATTAGGTAGGTAACTAAACTATTTATATAAGAAGTAAGGCAAACTTGCTACCTGAATACAAAACTTTATAACCTCTACGCCAAAAGCAATTCCAATATTTTGCCACGTTTCTACAAAATTACTTCACAAAAAGCCATGTGTATGTGTGTCGTTATAAAAATGTAGGATCTAGGGAAAAGATCATCCTTGCCGGAGTGGGCGAGGGTGGCGCCCCCTCTGATTTATGTGTAACATGTCGCAGGGCGCGTACGAGCAACTCGCTTTTTTGTCATTTGCTGATTTTTATTCTATTTCATCTCACAAATCCGTTTTCAGTTGAGAACGATTTTCACGGTATAAGGTAACAAAAATGATAATTACGCTATGTGTTATAAACTTGCATAGAAAGTTACAAAAAGTTTTGCGAGACGTGTAAAACAAAGGTAGGTAGGTAGGTACCTACCTAACTAAACTTTGTGAAACTTTGCTTCATATTATATTTTAGGTTTTTTGTATAAAACTTTATTTACGGATTTTCTACAAAGTGAATCACAAATCTTACGAACTCAGTTGGTAGATTGTAGCGATTTTTTTAGTAAACTTGTTCATACTTAGTTGTTCTTTTTACCATGCTGCGACATCTAGCGCCTAGTAGATAAAACAAATAATATCAAAAATTCAAACAATTCTACATACCTGGTACACAGAGTATTTAGTTTTGATGGTTTAGTGTAGTTTTTAACATAACTATTAATTTCTGAAACTTACTAATGAATATATATAACTGTATGAAATACATAAACAAGTACCGCCATCTAGCAACTGGTAGCTCGTTGTCACAAGCATAATAATTTTTATAAACTGATGAAGATGGCGCTTTGAACTAACTTACAACGCAGTTTTAAAAATAATTTCGAACCAAAGCAAATTGTGGATCTGTCAAAAAGTAATCACCTTCCAAATCACCTTGGTAGGTTAGTAAAGATACTTATGGCTAGCACCGTATGGATAGTTATGTTCCTTGGCTAGCACCAACACAAAGCGAATATGAAACGTGTGCAATTTTTTTTTGTAATAAGTCTCTCTAGTTAATTATATGTAGGTAGGTTATATAAAATCAATCTAAAAAATAAAAAATGGGAGGACCGGTCGCAAGACAATCCATAATAAGCTCTTGCCGGTCTTTTATTATTGTTGTGCACATAAAGAGGTCAGCTATATCCGCTACAGACTGTAGGTACCTAACCTACCTACATACCTTCTGTAGGTATATCTAACAACTCTCCAATGAAATCAGGACACAGCATATCAATATTACCTACCTACTAAGTAGTGTGTACGCCCGCGGCTTTTTCTACGCTGACCTTTTTTTCATACAAACTTCTTCCCGTTGCGTCCTCTTTGGGAATTTCTGAACACACCCTGAAAATTTGGACCTCAATCGAGGACTTACTCGTAGTAGGTATGGTACAAGGTACCTACTACTACACGAATGGTAAGTACATGATATAGTTTATGGGATGGCATGCTAGTCTCTAGCAAGACCAAATGGTGCTGGTGCATACTAGTGTTCTGAGTTTGTGTAGACATAAACCAAGTAGTCCAACACCCAGGACTGTAGGTACTGTTCCGCTCCATTTCTTGTTCATATGCGGTAGTAGTCTGTTTTTTATTTTCAACATAAGAATCTTTAAAAACAACGAAGCTTACAAACAATGGCGGTAATATAGAGTCCAGAGATCCTAGAGTTTTATATATTTGGTGACTGTTCTCGACACATAAATTCAATGGAAGCCAAGGGTGCTGGGTGAGTTGCAGAACGAAAATAATATTTATTTTACTATTCGGCAACCCACACCAGTTGGGACAAGATTCATGGTGTGAGTTGACGAACGACTCATCGCCTCATCTCCATAGGATACCTTTTGCAGTTAGCGCTTGCAGAACCGTTTTGAAATTTAAATTCTTCTTAATGTTTCGACAAAACACAGTAAATCAGCTCGATACTTTACAAAAAAATCGCAATACGGCTTGAATTCGCGCGGTTCAATTTCTACCTTTGTAAGTAGTTCATTGTCCCCATCATCGTATCGTGCTTTCTGGGGCACTAGCTCTCGGTACTGTGCCCCTACTTACCAACTTTCCGAGCGTGCACAAACTGCATGTCCGGAATACGTTGTTGCCAGCTTGCTCGGTTATTGGACAGATCTAACCACTTTAAAATATAAATAAATATTATATAGGCAGACATTATTAGATACTCATTACTGTAATGTACCTATTATTAATTAACTATTACCATAATAATATTATTATAATTAAGTCATTATTAGTAATAACTTAATTATTATAAATATTAATAAGTAATTACGAGAGTCCTTCAAACTCTCGTGGACTACTTAATTGAAATTTGTCAAACGAAATAAATCTTAATTTATCGATTTATTTCGAATTACAAATAACGATTTGATAACGAATGACGATAAATATCGTAGTTTTTTTTTTATCAAAACACTATATAACAAATAAATCAACAAAACAAAGGTAATAATAATAATAATAATAATAATAATGCTGGACAATCCACACAAGCATCATCTAGCCCAAGGTAAGCTGCTGTTAAACAGAGCTGTTAAATGTTAGAATTTATTTTAAGTAGATAGGTAGAAAAAAAGATTTTGGTTTCTAACGACACACACAAACCTGATTACGTTTATACACTTCCGCTGGATATTGATTAACTTTATAAACAAAATCTGTAGTTTAAAATAGATCTCAAAGTTGTACAAAACAGGCTGTTACTAGAATTTCTGAAGAGAAAAATGAGAATAAGTATGTCATGGCATAGCATTCCTTTATAAACCAGTGAATATAAAAACTTGCAAACCGCGTCTATACAATATAATAAACAATTTAAATATTTTATTTATTTATAATGTTCCAACTTCTTTCTCGCGTTGCGACAAAGTGATAATAATTACTATTTGTGACAGATCTAAAAACTATCCGTTGAATCTGGCCACATTTCTCCGGAAGATGTTGGCAATTGCCGGCATCTATCAAGTCGGTAACTGTGCGCCTGGGTTTGCGCACGCGCGGTTTATACACCAACCGCACGGATACGTTATTCGAACGTATGTATTACTTCTAAAATTAAAGTCTTAGCGAACGAACGTTTCACTGGAAAAACGTAAGTTTATAACAAGTGTTTTAAATAAATATTCTCGTTGCCGTCAGTCGTCAGTTATTTGACTGTAAGCTGTTCAAAGGCACTTGATACCGGGACCAGACAGCATTATACCGCGGTAAACATTGCTTAGCATTTAAGCATGCATGGTTTCCCAACCTGGTGGAGCGTGATCTACCTAGGGGCACCACGGCGCGGTTCAGAACAAGCAAACCTTTTTTATTTATTAGATACTAGCGGCCTGTCCCGGCGCACGGGTGGACATAAAATATAGCCTATGTTACTCAGGTATAATGCAAAAAAAAAAAAAATAGTGTAAATAGTATTCTAATGGTCAAATAATTTTTGAAATCGGACCAGTAGTTATTAAGTTTATTTGTTACAAACGTACAAAAATACAAAATAATCTTTTCTCTTTAAAATATTTCATCTGGGCCGACCTTTCGCAAGACGAATATGGCATAAATCGTTTAGGTAGATAGTTTTGAGACGGTTCAATATGATCTTTGTAAGTAATTACAATATTTTTTAAGCGCAAATAAAATGCGCTACATTTTATTTAGGATAGGACCACCCGGGTAAAAGCATGTGGGGGAAAATTGCCGGTACTATTAAGTCGGCATAGTGCGGCAAGTGCGCATGCGTGACAATATTTAAAACTCTTCGTTTCGGCGGTTTAGAACCACTAATGAAAATTACCACTTTTATTAATGTCCATTTAAGTGATGCGACATAAGAGTAAATTTTAAATGTTTTTTTATTATAGGTAGATAATAATAAGCTTAGGTACTTGACTTTGGGATACAACCAGTGCGTTTCTCACTGACTGACGACACTAAAAATGGTAAGTCTTAGAAACCTGTGAACAAGGTAGGTAGAAGCGCATTAAAGGAAAAAACAATTCAAAAATTCATTTATAAAGGACGCAAAAAGATGAAGATAGGATTTAAAAAGTCAGTGCGGATAATCTCTAGGTCGTTTTTTTTGAACTTGGTAATACGTAGTAAGTACTACTTAAAGTACGAGTAAGTTATCTTTTTTCGTTACTTCAATGCATTACCCAACGAAAATTAGAAAGTCAAGCTAAAATTGAATCAGCATTGTTTGCTTCTTCCGTTGATTTCACTTTCGATGGCCGATTCAATGAAAATTCGCGTAATAGCCGGCGCAGGCGCAATGTTGCAAAAACAGTTTTATATATTGGCAATCGACTTTAAAAATAGACAGGTATCGATAAGCACAAAGTATCCTAAGAAAACCATGACATCACTGGCACGATAACTTTTTTTTTCATGTGTATAGCTAGTATAGCTGCCGCCTGCGGCTTCGCTTACATGTACTTATTAGTACTTATATAAAAAGTAGCATAAGTCCTATGGTTCAAGCTGTCTTCATTTAAAAATTTATCAAAATCGGTTTAGTCTTAAAAACGTATTAATGAGACCGTCCGACCGCGCCGGCCGGGGCGGCCGGCGAGATAAAATATTATAATATATTTTTCTATCATATTTTAATAATGTATTATGTTATGGATAGGTAGGTACCGATTTTACGTACTGATTGATAAACCAATTAATTATAGGTAGTTTTATGACGGATTCGATACCACTGCTTCGTTTGTATTTAGCATAGGTACTTATTTTATTTCTTAGATTACAAACTAGGTGGTGGTACAATACATAACTTATGTGTTTACTCAATAACAACAACCACTTTGCCCTCCTTTAACCCTTCAGATCGTAATTCGTAGGTAAGGTACCTGCACTTATGAATGCGATTTGCGTGGTTTTAAGGTAGCTGTTGGTAAAATAAACTATCGTAAAATATGCTAAGCATTCGTGAAACTATAATACGACGATGGCTGACTATACTACTAGGTAGGTACCTGCTAATTTAATTTTGGGAATTTTTCAGGTTGTTAATAAACATTTTAAATTAATATTCGGTGCAAAAATCATATCAAAACAAAATTTACTAAAGACTTTAAACACAAAAAAAAGATAATAAATTATTATGTGCCTTTTTAGACGAACAAATCCTGTACTATATTAATTTATGTATTATAATATACTACCCCGGCTTTGCATGATTATACCTATCTACGTATAAACCATTCTCTTGAATAACTAAGTTTATCCTTTGCGTGATTTTAAAGATAAAACGTAAATTAAAGAACAGACATAAAGCGACATTGTTTTAGCTGCTCTCTCTTATCTCTCCATTTACGGATTGTTATTTTAGATTTACTATATTTAGTAATAATTCAAACAATAAAATTTATCACCTATCAATTGTTGTAATATAGAAAATTAACTTGACTCAACGGCATCGCGGCACATCAACGGTCACTCGAAATGAAAAGTTTGAACACAAAATGAAACAATTTTCGCTACCGACCCGTGGTCCAACAGCTTTGTCCAACAGTTAGTACCACGGGTAAGTAAAACTATCCGTGGTCCAACTATCAGATTTTTTTTTCTGCAATTTATTTTGACAAGAAAACCGAGTGAACATTCATTCGAGTGACCCGTCTGGTAACACCTTTATGACATAAGACCCACCCCTAAGTACATACACTCTTTTATAATCAATACAAAGCATCCTTGGTCTGTGGTAGTCTTAAAACCTTGGTTGGTGGTTAGAACTTGAACTTTGGCTATTTTATCTCGTAAATCCTCGTCTCCGGTTAATTACATAAGCAAAATCAATGTTTGTCTCACACTATTTATTTTGTACAGATTCTTAAAAAATATCATCATCAGAATAATAATAATATAGAAAAGGTTTTCGTGACTGACTGACAGATCAACGCACAGCGCAGCGTAGACAATAAATCCTATAAAGAAACATGTAATTTAGAGGGTACGTTTGTCTTATGGTGTAGGGGCACTAAGAAAGGAATTCCCGAAATTTTACTCCTAGAAGACGCAGCAAGAAAATTATTTTTTTACAAAAAATACAACGCGGATAAAGTCGCCGGGCGTTCCACTAGTTAATTATGAATCGGTTTAAGTTAGAAAAAAAATTTACTCACTTGGCACAGTATTGATGATTAGAACAATTAACATCATAAATCATGCTAGACATTTTTATTCTAGAGTGTGGAGATTGCTTGCCATTATTTTATTTTGTTAAGAGCCCTATCCTTGACAATCCTTGAATTTTCTTGTAGCCCGTGAAGAATCGAACACTATTGTGGCTCGTGTGTTGAAGATATACGTAATTAATTACAAATAAAAGCTTTATGCTTTAAAATTTAAGTCAACAGAACAAATATTGAATAAATCAAGACACAACTGATTAAAAAAATAATTAGTAACACACGTTTCGTAAAATGAGCTATTCCAGTCAACTTTTTCTTTAAAATAACAAACTCTAACATATTTCCAAAAATGCAATTATAATAATCACAGTTTTCAAATTTAAGTGAACAGAGAAAAAAAATTGCATGTTAGTTCAATATTTTTGAAAAAAATACGGTCTAAAAAACGCCAACTTTTCCCAATTTTACGCTTGTTATTCCTGCTAAAGTAAAGAGTTTACAATAAAAATACAACAAAGAAAATATTCTAATAGCATTGACTTTTTTTAATACGATTTTTTAAAATCACACCTTAGCGCACTTATAATCATATCGATCAATGCGAAGACGTATAGCTCTTCGTCGCGCGCGCTATTACTTATACTATTTATAAATATATTCAGGCGAACTTCATGAATAATATAGCTAAATCTTGGAAAGGCCTCTTAATAGCTCTAGGTACTCTGAAATTCGATTTATCCACATGAACGTATCGTAATTTTTAACAGGTCCTATGAAGTTATAGTCAATAAATAAAGATAAAGTTACGATTGCTTGTAGTTATTTTCCCAGATTTAATGGGCATGCATCATCATTGCTTTGTTTGAGATAATTATAGAATTTTCAAAAACATCGTCTCTTGTTGACACAGCGAGTGACTGTGTGTATGAAGCGATTTTGAATTCCGCAACGAGACAAAGTTTACATAATTGTATTGTTTTTTTAATTACTTCCGGGCATGGGTGTTGGAATTTTGACATGGCATGGCATGGCACAAAATGTTAGATGATTATGTCAGTCATCTAACATTTTCTGTAAAAAATGCTTACTTGTTTTCTTGCAAAATAACCCTGCTCCTATTAGACAAAACAGTGGTCTTGACCGACATTTTTGGCCACAGCAGATGACCATTAAACCACGTTGGTAGTTTTGTTGTGTTTACTCTCAAATAGTCCTACCTGTTTGACTAACGTTTAGCTCGTATTGAGAGGTTTATTTGAGAATGTTAGTTTCGCAAGGAACTGCTTGACCAACTTTGCTATGCGTTGCCTCACTGGCGGCTGAGAAACGTTCAATGCAAGTCCCGTTTGTTGCTAAGAGATGAATGTACCAGTAAATATACCTAAGACATCAAGTGCTACACTTTATAAAGGTGTATTTTCGGTTGGCATTGGCTTGAGATACAAGTTTACTTATAAACCGTAGGAAAAGAACATTTCTAGAGAAAAAAATGATTGATTCATAAAGTCCTGCCCGACATGGACCACCTGGACCCACACGAGAATTCATGTGTCGTGGATATTAGAAACTACAAGCACCATGATACCACACAACACCTAGATTTGGAGCGATATTTGCAAATCAAACATTTGTTTCTCTGCGGGAATCGAACCGCAACCTCTCACGTCTCAACCGAGCATCCTCCCGCGCAACCGAAGACGTCGTTTCGTTAGACCTATGTTTGTAGTTAAACAACTATGGTAAAACAAAATAAGCCATTATATGAACAAACTCTGCTAACGATTATTAAGATTGGGATCTTGGTTTGCATACGAAAACCATAAACGTGACAATTGCATGTAATGTTGCCTAATTGCTTACGACAAGTACCTATCCTCCAGATAAGAGCAATGATGAAATGGTTGTATCAGTATAACTAGATAGTTATCTTTATCTACCCAATAGAATACCTAAATAATAAATGAGTATAGAATAAATACTTAATAAAATAAATACTCCGATTTTTTGACGTAAGTCGAGTTGACGAATGAGTCCTTTATGCTCGCAGTCACCTGGAAAGATAAACTCAAATTTAATATTTTATTATTTTCACGATGATATCGCTATAAAATCTTAGTAGGATTTAATTATGAATATTCTCAAAATTTACCTTAATTAAACAAGGGTATTTTTGTAGTTCATATTTTGTAAATTTTAACCTAATATTCCTGTGTCATATAAATAAATAGTCATTATTATAATAAATAATGCTGGACAATCCCCAAGCTAAGCAGAGCTTGTGTTATTTGTTCCAAGGCGGAAATCGAACCCCTGCGGGCCTTTGCCCGCCGCGCAACATCGGTCGGCGTCTTAATAAAAGGTCCATTAAAGGACCTAATGAATAATGCAACTATTATCTAAAACATTGTCCATTGACCTTTGTCCAACACTGAGCACGGCCCTTTGTGGCATTCTGATAAAACAATATCTAATTCTAACCATATCGTCACAGATTAGGCAAGATACTACGCAAGTATCGTATCGTAGTAGTTTATTACTTGCTCGAATCACACGTATTTAAAATGATACTCTTGCTAATTAACTTAATCAGTTCATGTTTTAACAAAACTGTAAATGCATTTACCAGATTAATATTGATATGTATAAGTGCACTGATTTACCATTGTTTTATTTTTGTGGAAGTGTTTTTAAATAGTTATAATTTGTTGTACCCTCCGGTGTTAGAGAAGCCACTGAATAAAGTGTCAAACAGTGTGTCGTGTGTCTCGAGTTTTTGTTTGGGGGTAGCTGCAAAAAAGGTACCAATACACTTGATAAGGCCACTCTTCAGATAGATGATAGAACAAGAAATCAGGATGCAAGTTGAATGGTCTAGCTAGGGCCTAGTCGCTTAGTGAGGACACCATGAGAATTGAGAGGGTCTCACAGAGCGAGAGGTGTGGTGTCCAATAACAAAAAAAAGGTGAAACATAACATGCTTTTTGTTGCTGTGCTGAGTGACTTTTCATACCAGTGAATTTTAACCAGAAATTTTTAAAAAGAAAAATATTATTAGTTATTTTTGTTTTTTATATTGTTAACCATCACACTAGGGGAATACTAAAGATTACAATATCCCAAAAATCCCGCTTAAGGCAAAATAATTTTTGTGATATTATAATCATTAAATATTATTAGATTCAGTTTTTTTTTTAACATGAGTTATTTGTAATTTATTTTTGGCCAAAAATACCGTACTTACCTTCTTAGATATATTAGAAAAACAACAATAGCTAAAATTACCGTCCTAAGTTTTTTGTTTCCATTGACTTTTTAGAACTTCGTCAATAATGTGACAAGTCTAAAAGGTCACATTACATACAACCCAGGCAGGTACGTGAGGACGTACCTACACTGTTTTTCAAAAAGGTTAATTGGTGACTCGCAATGACCTCGATGGCGCAGTAGGAAAGTCCCCGGTTGAGAAGCAAGAGGTTGTGGATTCGATTTCTGCTGCGGGAAAAATGTTACATGATCTGCAAAATGTTTATGCACGATCTGGTGTAGTGGTACATAAATAGTAAGTTGTAACTAAGTGCTGTAAACTATGTAAGTCGACTTACTTAGTAAGTTGTACCTAGTACATAAGTAGTAAGTCAAAGAAGTACCTAACTCGTACTTTTTTATACTCACAATACTGGGAATCCTATGTTGGGTCAGGACTTTTCAGCAAAACTCAGCAAGAGCTCGTCTTGGTTGGTACCACCGCAGGGCCAGATATTCTGCCTCCAAGCGGTTGTGTGCATGCAGGCAATACTGTGTTTAGCTTTGTGAATCTCGTCATTTGCTGACATAAAAAACTGTTGTGTTAAGCTATAACTTAAAGTGCCCTAATGTAAGTAAAATATATTAGCATAATCTAAAAGTAAGATAGGCAAGTATTTACTTAGTAATCTAATACTTTTCAGACCATCATGATGAACGGTTTCATGCGATGGTTTCTGCGGTTCCTGGTGTCACTGCTGGCGGTGCCATTAGTTCCGCTGACATACTTGCTGAACATCAGAAGAAATCGAAAGTGCCCACCGCCCACCAACCCGATACTCTTCAAATCTGCTACATCTCTGGCGAAAATGATAAGGAATAAAGAGGTAAGAGTAACAACAATTAAAAAGTTTTGTAATGATCAAACGGTGTAGGAAAACAGCGTGAAACCGACATGTCCAAGAACTAAAATTTCGAAAGACCACCACCAATAATATCCACTAATCCACATTGGTTCCGCTCCGCGTGATTGATGACCCAAGCACTCTTGCTTGATATTAAGTCAGTTACCCAGCTGTGGAAACATTAGAAGGCTGTCATGATTATAACTTACTTAGCGCTATGTACAGGATCTATAAAAGATCTATTTTAGATAGGAGAAATTCTCGACGCCAGTTTTCATGGTAAATATTATTTCAGGACTTTGAAAATCTCTTTCAACTTGTTGTTATCCAAAGGTACCTGAAGGTGCTGTTCATGACATGGTTTGAAACCGGCGCGGCAGCGGTGGGCACGGTTGTGCATGAAACACTATGGGGTTAAATTATCAAAGCCATCGCTATTAATGACAATATAACACGTTGTTAATCATCATCTAAACAAAAAACATTACAGATCACATCAGAAGAAGTGGTGGCAGCCTTCATAAACAGATGCAAGGAGGTCAACCCATACGTTAACGCGGTCGTAGAGCCGCGGTATGATGCTGCGCTGAAGGAAGCTAGGAGCATCGACAAGATGATAGCGTCTTCGCAGAGAAGCCCTGAAGAGTTGCAGCATGAGTACCCTTTGTTGGGACTGCCACTCACTGTGAAAGAAAGCATCGCTGTTGAAGGTGCGTAACAGATCGTCTGTAGAAACCGTCATGCAATGCACACTAACCGCTATTATTTTTATGAAATTTGGCACAGGTATAGATTATCGTCTAAAATAGAATATAGATACTTTAACCCGGGTTCCCGTGGGTTAAAAAACTGTTTAACCGTGGGTAACACAGCGGAGCGCAGCTAGTTATCTATAAGTAAGCAATGAGAAGACGTATGCACCATGTACCAACTCATGTAATGGTTATAATACGTAGTTACCTATAATATGTGCTTCGGTAATTGCGTAGGCATTCAGGATTGCGTGTCGGAAATCGTGTGTCGGTTACTGGTCATCACTGTGCTTGTGTAATTAATTTTCTTCAGGATGTATTGTTTATGCTAGTAGTTGTACCTTCATAACCTTCTATTATTTTTATATAACACTTCTATGATTTTTATATTACGGTCAGACATGGCGCATCGCGTTTTTAACTTCAGACGAACAAGTCCCTCGCTTGATCTGCGCCTGACTAAAACAGTTGCAGAATCTATAGCTTCTGTTTGACACTGCAACTCGTCACGCCGAGAACAGTTAGCCTAATTCGCCTAGTAATTTCACTTGCTACAGTCCCTTAACAAGCTTCCTCACAACCAAGCCACTAACTGGAAAACGTAGTACAGGAAGCCTCCTACACGATAGACATTATAGCTATCTCAGGAAGTTGGTTAATAGTGAAGGCCTAGATTTTGTCGTCATAGCGCTCTTTGGGGGAGGCCTATATGCATCAGCAGACGTGTAATTGGCATATATGATGATGATAATAATACATTTCCAGGAACGAGCAACGACTGCGGTACCGTCTACCCGTACAGGAATCCAGCTAAAAAAGACGCAGACATCATTCGGCAGGCAAGAGCTGCTGGGGCGATACCGATAGCTGTCACCAACACCCCGCAGTTGTGTATGAGCTGGGAGACTTACAACAACGTCACGGGGTTGACGACGAATCCTTACGACCAGAAGAGGACAACTGGGGGGTCTTCAGGGGGAGAGGTATGAGCTTTCGTATAGTGACTCAAGTCACGTTATAAGCATAATATAAAATACGAACTTTGACACTAAATTGTGACAACACCGTTTCGTATTTCAGAACCATTCAGAACGAATAGAGACTAACGTTTTTATTTTATGTGCGTTTTCTTCTCTCCAGAAAACTTTTTGAGTAAGCTGACAATAGATAAAATAAGATAAAGATTTATTTTTCTCTCAACACAGGTTACAATTTATAAAACAACATAGAAGTATTATAGGTACCTAGTAAATAAAACAGTACAATAGGCTAAAGACATAGGTCATGGTCATGTTTTTGGTAGTTTTAGTTAACCTGTTTTGTGAGAGACTGGTGCCTAATAATGATTTTAAATCCTGTACATATATGATAGTTTTTTAAGGTAACATTTATCATCATTAAAAAACTACCTTAGACGCACGATTCTGTATTTTTGTGACAGTTTTACTAGTTTTATACTGTTCATCAACGATTGCTTATTTTGTCCAAGAAAGCATAATTGCTGTTCATACAAGCCCGTGAAACATTTACAGTTATGTTTAAGGTTGACTGTAACTCCCTTAGGGTGAGTTGCACCATCTAACGCTAACGTCAAATTGTTCAATCGTCGTCGAAATGAGATGGTGCAACTCACCCATAATCTTTCGTTTGTCTTGCTTCAAGAAGACCTCTAAGGATAGTACCATTTTCATTTCAGTCAGCGTTAATTTCTGCTGGAGCATCTATCATTGGTGTCGGCTCCGACATAGCAGGGTCTCTTAGGCTGCCCCCTATGTTTACTGGGATCTTCGGCCACAAACCTTCTCCACGGCTCCTGTCGATTGAAGGTAATTTATTTTCTTTCTTTCTTTCTTTCATCAGCATCTTTCATCAGATCAGTCCTTTACTTTTACTACTGTTCTCACAAACGAGGGTGATTGGGTTCATTATTCATAATCCACCATGAATGTGGGTAGTTTAAAGTATAGAGATAATACAGACGACAAACGAAACAAAGCGGTATTGAAAAATTTATCTGTCATTATAATTGATTGTCCAAGTTCGAGTTTAGTTAGAGTATCAAATTGAATGAGTAGATAATAACAATAATTAAAAATGTAATTATGTGACCTAAGTTTATTATAGTTGCTTTTAAATCGCTATTACTAAACAATTAGTGTGACATCTTCTGTAACTACGATATTTTTATGCGAATAAATAAATGAAATGAAATGAAATCGTTTTCTAATTATTTTGACTTCCGTACCACCTTACAATATTATGTTAGGTACTCGTAGGAGAAGCAGTACGCTAATGAATTTGACGGACACACTTAGGTAAAATCAAAACATTAAAAATAGCATCAAGGTTGAGATGAGCGTGTCACAAGTTAAAATAGACGTTGTTTACAACCCTTAGCGATTTTTATTTGCAATTATTAAATTGTAAATCAATCTTGCCTACTGCACACCTAAAACAGGCACAACAAGCTCACGCCTGTTTCCAAGAGAAATCTGAGTCCCAACATTCTCATGATCACAACCGTTCGTGAAAGTTTCAACAATAACAGCCAATCAACAGTTAGTCAGTCTGTCTAAACTTTCTTTCAGGTCACGTTCCAGATTGCCTAGACCCAGACTTCGAAGAGTATTTTGCTCTGGGACCGATCACACGTTACGCAGAAGACCTATCCTTAATGTTGAAGGCGCTGAAGCAACCAGGCAGTCCTGACGTACCTTTCGATAAAGCTGTAGGTATTGAACAACGATACTTTTTCTCAACAGCCTTCTTCATTTTCTAATCGGTGGACATTGGCCTACTTTCGAGTGAAAGTGAGCATCTGCCAAGCAAACCCGATGTACTTTGATGGCTGGGTGGATGAAGTCTTTTGAAACCCTAGAAAGGTCTCCTGGACCTGTCTCTGCCCAAGTAGAGAATAGTAGGGTAGGTAAAGTAACCTAGATGTTCGTATTTCCAGGTAGACATATCAAAGCTAAAGTTCTACTACATGGAAGGTGATGGTAGTAATGTCTCCAACTCAATCGGACCAGACGTCAGAATGGCAATGGAAAAGGCCAAGGAACACATCAAAAAAACCTACAATATAGATGTCAAACCAGTAAGTATTTTAAACTAGTAACATAACGCCAAGGTTTTCACCAAAAAAGGATACAATTATCTGCAGACAAAGGCAATCTTTGATAAAACTGTTGATGTTATCTAGTAGCCAAGGACAAGAACCGGTAGGTAGGTAATAACTAATAAAATTGTGCTTGAGGCGTACGTACCTACTGTGTTTTTTTTACCGCTAGGTCATGCACCGTGTTTTCAAATACCTATTACCTATGAAAATCACAACGACAACGAGACTTAAAGTAGAATGCAAATCAAAATATAAAAATTAAATGCCCATTTACACGGTTCAACAATTGCATGGAAGAAGTTGCTCCAATATATCGATTTCAGAAGAAATGTTTGATTTGCTTCGAAACCAATTTAACAAAGCAATTCTTGCAATTGTAAAAAAAACTTGTTATTTAATAACGTGGTGATGCGTAAGTAAAACTGGTCAAACAATTTTATAATAAAAATTAAGTTCTCTTATAAAAGACATCAACACGCTCTTTAGCTAGAAGTAAATCGTCTATTACCAACCGACAAACTACGCTGTCCACCTAGTTGAACGGTATAAATTAATAGGGTATAAACCAATTCAATAACTGATGTTTGCACAGCCAAAACTGTGAGTTCTCATCATCCTCATCATAATCATTATATTATGAGCTAATAGACGTCCACTGCTGGACATATGCCTCCCCGAGTGCCATGACGTACGAACAATCTTAGCTGTCACCATCCACCGACTTCATGAAAAGATAATAATATACTAAATGATTAAAATAAAAAAATAATGAAATAAAATATTTGTATTTGTATTGTTTAAGATGGTTGTCAGAGGCACGGTCAAACAGTATAAACCACAAGCACAAGCTGACTTTGTAGATCCTTAATTAATTAAATATTTTCACGAGTTGGTCGAATATATCCACAATGTAATCTTAGCATAATATCTATTGTAGAAATACCTATATTTAAGCAAATAAATTATTCATTCGTTCATTCATTCGTTCTTAAGTGAAGAACAAGTTGCAATCCCATTGTTTAAAACAGCATGTTACGTTATAACTCCTTGTTTCAGCTCAAAATCAAGAACATAGAACACATGTGGGAGATCAGCATCCGCGTCATGATGAACATCAGGAACGTACAAAACATATACACGGATCCGAACCAGCGCGACAAGTGGGTCTCCACCTGGCCCGAAGTCCTGAAGAAGCTGTTTGGATGCTCCAATCACAACTTTCTTTGCGTGTGCTACGGGCCGTTGCAGAAGTTCTTCGATAAACTGCCAAAGAGCTACTATAAGAAGCTGCTGGGGATTTTTGATGAGATCAAGGCTGATTTTGATGTAAGTGTGTTTGAAAGAGCTTGTATGATGGAAGGCTCATCAGCCTTCCATCGTAGACAGGCTACCTTTGCCTACATGGGTAACATCTACATCTACATGCTATAGTTACGTAGATTACAGGCTGAAAGATAAAAAGTGAGTTTTTTTATCACTGGGCGAATAAGTTTTGATCGTTTCGTCACAAACTCATTCGCCCAGTAATTTCACTTGCTACAATGCCCTTTATTAGGCATGATATCTGGCACTACGGTGATACCAAGACGGTCTCTTGCTGACGCTTAGTTATTGGTTTATTAGCAAGTAGGTACAACTTGACTTGAGGATAATTATTTTCTCTTCTAAGTTTTACCTACCAATATTTAGGTTCTTAGAATGATGTTGCATACTGTTGCTTCTCAATGGTCATACGTCCGTTTTTGTTTTCAGAAAGCTTTAACTGACGACACAGTGCTCCTCTACCCGACTTACCCATACCCAGCGCATCTTCACTACAGAGTTTACTATAAATTTCTCAACTGCGGCTACCTAACCATATTCAACGCTCTAGGACTTCCCGTCACAGCTTGTCCAATAGGACTAACGAGAAAGGGTCTCCCAGTAGGCATTCAGATTGCAGCAAACAAATACAATGACCATCTGACGATATCTGTGGCGAAGGAGTTCGAGAGGGCCTTTGGGGGATGGGTTCCGCCTAATAAAGATCTGGTCGAAAGCATCAAGACTGCGTAGCTAGGGTTAGTTAAAGAGGAATGTGCAATTCGGTTTTAAATTACTGGCAGGAGACAGACCAGAGAGTGGGTCTTGAGTTTGCTCTGAGCAAACAACGAGGTGGATTGGCTTTTGTATGGAAACGGAATTTTAAGAGCCTCAAGCGTTCACTTCTGTAAACTTAATCTTTCCTATAGAAATCCGCCCTTATATCGATAGAGAACTGATAATCAAGAGTCTTGATTATCTTGATTCAAGACTATTATTAAATATTCGTGATAATGTAGGAATCGTAGTAGCCAACTCCGGTGACGAAGTTTATAGACCTCCCGAAGACCCTCCGTCATGGCTAGCCGGGACTGATAGCTTGTGTGATATGATTTTAATAAATTAGCTAAAGATTACCTTTAATAAAATTATATTTTGTATGCTTACTTAAATAATTACCTAGTTTTTAGGTAAGGATTTTAATAAAATGTTTATAACTTAACCTATATTTGAGTTATTACTTTCTCACTGAGTACCTAGGTTTCTAAGTAGGGATACTTGGCGTAGATATGAACAGCCCCCCGATTGCGTAAAACAGTTGCAATCAATTTCACTTGGTTTCAATCAAAAAGTGACTTATTTTGTATGAATCTGACAGCTAATTGACAGTTCACTGATTGAAATCGGATTGAAACCGATAAATATAATTAAGCATATAATGATAGATAATATAATTAAGCAATCGGGGGGCTGGTCTCCACCATCTCCCGTGGATGCCGTAAGAGGCAACTGAGGGATGAAATGAAACGGACATCCGCTTCGCGATCATGATGATCACGGTTAACGCGGCTAACCCAGGTGGGGTTAAAATGAATGAAAATTAGTTCACCGAGATTAGTGCTCTTGCAGTTCCCGGTGGCATTGCTATTCGAGGCATAGAATATAATAGGACTTTGTGAGCACATAAGTAGGTACACCTACCTAAGTGCATCATGATGATTATAACAGCGAAAAAACAAAGACGTTGTGCTCTAAGAGCGAAAAGACTAGGTACTTCCAGTCCTCTGTAGCATCGCTTTTCCAGACATCATGATGGAATATACATAAGTAGGTACCTACTACAAAGTGTAACCTCGAGTCGAAACGTCCTTTACTTATTGTCCATCGATGCGTTCGTAGGGTAGCAATTCAGTTATTAATAGTACCCAGGTACCATAGAGACAAGTTCATTCAGAACCAAGGTTAATCCTCAGGCATGTCTAGGACAAACACGCGACATTGCGCGGTGGTTACCGTGAAGTCGGTTAAGTCATTCGCCTAGTACGGCTTCTACAATCACTATGTACCTCTGTCGCTAAAATAACATCGAGTTTGAAACGGAAAATGCTGTGTTTTCTAGGATTTATAACTTTTATGTAGGTAGGTATATCACTCGGCGGATCTAGGCTTTCGTGAAGTTAACCGTTTGTGATGCGCAAAGACAATTTAGTTAAAAAAAGCTCCATTGCGCATCAAAACGGCTAACTTAGCGAAGTTAGCGAAAGTTAGTTTGTGAAGTTAGTTCTAGATGCGCCGAGAGAACTATAACTGTCGATGTAGTAGGTACCACCAATGCGCATTGGGTGGGACCGCGTGGTTTAGGTACTAAGAAAAACACACTTTAAGTAGGTACCAATAAACCCAGAATTATGTTACCTAGTTATTTGTGCCTTTCAAATCTATCATCGTCTTTGTTCATAGAATTCAGGCATAGAATGTCACAAAAAAAAACTGGTTGGTAGGTTACTTAGCAGACCGTAACTATGACAGTTTATTAATAAGAATAGTAATTATTTCAGTCTCATATTCAAGATAAAAAACAGACGAAAAATCTCTAGTAGGTACCTATAACCTACTACAGACTAGTAGTACCTACGACTAGCAGACGTGTTGCTCCGACAAGATTTAAGACTCGTGTTGCTCGACTGAGCAACACGTCATACTTAGCATAAGTGACACTGGATGTCGAAAACTAAAAATAAGTAATTATAAGAAAAAATATACAGGGCCTTTCATTAATAGTGAATAATATTCAAGGAAAAGGTTCCGTACACCAAAAAAAATATATCTCAAACTTTTTTTTGTTTCTTTTTTCATTTTGGGTTTTGTTTTTTATCTCATCATCTTAGCTACCTACCTATTTTTAGTTTACAATATAAAATTGTAAG
Organism: Colostygia pectinataria; assembly: GCA_951394395.1. Taxonomy (NCBI): domain Eukaryota; kingdom Metazoa; phylum Arthropoda; class Insecta; order Lepidoptera; family Geometridae; genus Colostygia; species Colostygia pectinataria. Next base: position 4,741,901 of record OX596356.1, on the reverse strand, counting down.
TTTAATGGGCAAATAAGCAAAGAATGTCCATCAGGGCCGTCTTTACCAGGGGGTGCAAGGGGTGCGGTGCACCCGGGCGCGGAGCCCCCGGGGGCGCCTGTCGAGCGCTGAATATTTGGATATCTCATTGAACTTAACGCCATTGCACAGTTTTATATACTGGTTACTTACGACAAATATATATGCGCAAGCAAAAAAAAATAGTCATTAACAATCATATTTTTTTAACTTTTATTACGCTTTGGCGCTTGTCTTACCGCATTACTACACTACACAAATAACAATTTTATTAAATTTAATACAACACGCGCGCGGCAAATTCTCTAATCCAAAGACAGTGTAATATGTAATGTACGTTTGACACGTTGCTGCCCGGTAGCAAAATGATCTCTAAGTCAATAGAGTGTAAGTTCATTTGAAATGGGCGCGAAGCGCGGCACCTGCAGCCTTATTGCGTAAGGAAGCCCATGGTGGGCTTCGCTTTCATTTTTGACAGAAACTGCGCGGTTTGATACAAAATTTTCACATTTTGTACTGCGCAACAATTTGATAAGAGCTGTCATCAGCAAGTCCATCAAGGGGTATTTCCTATGGGTTTCTCTGAGGCTCGGTTTGGGAACGAACTATTTAATATTCAAAGTCATTGGGAACGAATGAAGTGAGCTTATTTTCGTTACTTAATTGGATTTGATAATAATGACTTTCAAGAAAAAAGCTGTATTTGCCAGTAGATTTAGATGCCTAAGAGAAGTCAGTTAACATAAAAGCAATAAAAACTATGTTTAGTTCACACGGCGGATCTCGGCCGTAGTAAAGTTAGCCGTTTCGATGCGCAATGGAGCTTATTCGGACAAAATTGTCTTTGCGCATCACAAACGGCTAACTTCACGGAAGCCTAGATTCGCCGTGCGAACTACATCTACCTATTCATTTAGTATACTCTTTTCTGCAACCGCTAACAAAATAGATTCCGCTACACGTACCTACCAGTTTATTGACAAAAGCATGGTTTACAAGTAGATAATTTCAAATGTTTCTTACAGTGCTACAGTTTTACAGCGTAAGTACCTACCCGTCCGTAATAAGGTAAAGTAGTAGGTACTTGTTTAGCACGTACCTACCTACTGCCAGCGGTTAACGGCTGTCGTGAAGTTAGCCTTCTAGATGCACAATGTCTTTGCGCATCACAAACGGCTAACTTCACGACAGCCGAGATCCGCTGGCAGTATTGTAAAATCAAACTAATATCCTCTAATTTACATTCATTCAAAATTCGCTTTCTGAAAACAAGTAGGTAGCCACATTTTTCCTTTCTTTTTCTTTTTGCCCCACTGCTTTATTTTTTTTTAGTTTACATTATCGATTTATACTTTTAATTTTTATTGTAATCAAGGAAATCAAACCACTCTCTGGCTCCAGTCGATTCAATGAGGCGATGATTTGATAGCTTATTAGACACTTTTGTCTGCCGTAAAATTGAATTAGAATTAGAAGGATGACCGTAGGTTTCTAATACGTGGATAAAAAAGATGTAGGTACCTAGGGTACTTGCTTACAAAATAAAAATGTATAAAAACAAATAAATAGGGTAAAAGCACCAGTTATTGGCTACCTAAGCACCTTGGTCAATTTAAATTGCTATAGGTAGTTTCTTTAGGCGTCATCCAAATGATGTTTTTATGGTGTTAGTGGAGACGGAAAAAGTTCTAATATCATTTTAATAACAATAAAGATAATTAACATTGTTTATAAAGTTTTTATATTCATTCAAATAAAAATTGTGTTACTGGCACCCCAGAATTAGTTATTGGCATGTTTGGTTTCAGTTATTGGCTGTAGCATTTTTTACGAAACACAGCAGATTATGGTCATTTTTTTAAGAAATACAAGGAACATAATTATCGAGTTCTTAGCTCTGGTATAAACGAACTTTTCGAAGCCCTTGTATAAATAATTACAGTATAAAGTTCACCAGACAAAATGAATTAGTATCGGTTTCGGCACAAGTTTATTTCAGGCAATCGGATCTTGAACCGATCTCTGCATGCGGTGGTTACTCAACTGGCCATCTATGCTGTGCTCTTCAGCAAACGTCAGATTGGCGGAAGAAGGCCATTTTCGCCAAATTTGACAAATTATAAATTGAATTCGTAGGTGACTGGCGGTGATGTACATGTATGGTCAGTAACTTAAAACTTAGTTTTTTTCGTTTCTGTTATTGGCTACCATACCATAATTTAATGTTTTAAAGTAAAAAAATAATAAAATACATTTAAATCAAGATAAAATAACTTAAATAGTAACGAAATATGGATCAACTACAGAGATATGAGGTATGAGACAAGTTTCATTCGAATTGTAGTCAAACGCAATCCTTACCGTTTTCACAACAAAACCCCACCATAGTAGCCGGATTGCCGATTGTCAATCAATTATGATTTTTTTTATACGAAATTATTCGAAAGGTGGTACAAATCGGCACAAATATTAAAGCTAAATATGTAAACTATTCTCTAAAATGAAGGGAGATATTGTACTTAGCATCAGTAGCTTTTAAGAAGTGTTTGAGTATGAAGTAGCCAATAACTACTGCCAGTGCTAAAAGGAGTTTCATATTAGGTAGGGGATCTTTTTACTTGGGAAATTTCAAACCCAGAACACAGAAAACATAATAGTTTGTATGAAAATAGAAAGTCACTAAGCTCCCTGCTTCATTTGACATTAGCCATGAAAATCGAATCATCTACTCTGAAGTTCATTTTGTCCAGAATACCAATAGTGTCAATTATGTCAGTTTTGTTCATTCACTGGGGTGTCAAACCATAGTACGTTTGTTGCTTAAACTGGGACAGCCGGTGAACATCGATTTTTTGACAGGTGCCATTGGTTTCAGATTTACGCAATATGGCTGCTGTTCCGTGAACAAGATGTCAGACCAAGATTTGGTTGCAGCTTTAATGTTGCTACTTGTGGCTAAAAATAAAAAGAAAATACGTCGCTGGTCGAAAGAATGCTACATGAAAAGGCAAAATATATACCCACGAGCATGGTCCGACCCTCGTCAAGGCGACGCACAGACTAAAAAATATTGATAGATAGAGATACTACACGGTGCATTGATAAATATGGTGCAATAAAAATTAAACTCGCTTAAACTTAAACAAAAACATAAATTAAACTTTTGTTCAATCATTGCGCAGACTTATATAAATAATTCTACAATACTAACCCTAGACGATCAATTGTATTGCGCAATTCGTGATATTGCGCAATGTTATTGTAGGTGTAGGGCCCGCGGGCGGTTAGTGTCGGTCAGTGATTGATCTGATTTCTTCCTATAAGTAATTGAATTCGTTAGCTCATTTCATTTGCGACAACCGGCGAATTAGCACGGAAGTTCTTAGAGAAAAAATATAAAGGCACAATCATTATCATCACAATCACATCGTCGTGTCGTCGGTCGCGTGCCACGCTGCAGTGTAAAAAAAAACGGGCTGAGTCCCGCACCCCGGCGCAGAATAGACCTAAGACGGCCCTGTGTCCATTCTTTGTTTATGTATGGGTAGACTGAGGGAGGGAGGGGCAGACATCAGAAAAAGCCATTTTGTTTAGCGTCTTCTTGTTTGGTGAAGGTAGGTGAAGGACCTACAGACAGGTTAAATTAAAAAATTAGGTACTTACGTCAATGCCCGTGAAACCCACTGTAGGTACCTACCCAATGTGTATGTTCCTTGCCAACCAATGACTAACTGCGTGGCAAAGATATTTGCATTCATCATTGCATTATGTACTATAACAGAATCAGAACGCCCCGTCTTGTGCTTCCCTCTCTTGAACAGAAAGCCCCAGCGCTGAAGCCACGCGTCACGCCACACCTGTGAAAAAAAAAAATTGGTCCCTCCCTGCCTATCCTACATCTTTGATCTGCATCATGTCATTTTATTATTGTTATCTTATTGTATAAAAGTACGTTGTTATAATTTTTTAATTTTTATATTTTAATTTGTTAGTTCTATTACGTATTATTTTATTTTATTAGAAATAGTTCTGTTTGTTTTTTCATTTTATTTTTTATTTTTTAAGGACACTTTATTAAAACTAAAAATATTTATATAGCTAGATTAACGATTTGGAAATCTGTAATGTTAATTCTAAGTTTACATGAATAAATAACTAAAAAACTAACTAAATGAATGGAATGGTTTTCAATAAATGTTTAGTTTTTATCTGCTATACTTTATCAAGCTAAACGTAGTGTTTACATTCTCTTGGAGCAAGAGTGCCAGAATTTACAACTCACTCTCTAGCTGGAATGCCGCGGCGGCGCGGCGGCCGAGCGGCGCGTCATCTCAGAATATTGACAGCCAGCATTATTACCTGTGTGTCAATTTTCTATTTTGAATCTGTGCCATAAAAATAATAGACAATTTATTTTTTACACTGGGTGAGGCTGTGTTGCTTGTTTGTATTGACAAAATTAGAGGGTAATATTTATTCGGATTTTAAACATGATAAATAAAAATAAAAAATTTAATAATTTTATTTCAACAAATTAACAATAATTAGTTCAGGTAGAAAAAAATATATAAAAATAACGAAACGTTTAATAATTTTCAATGACATTTTTATTTGACAGATTCCTTCGATTCGATCTAGGCTGTCAATCTATGGATGAGTATGGGAATCGGGCTCGATTTTCTATTGAATTAATTAAATGCTCATCTAAATCTGGTTGAATAATTTCGCTGATAATAAGTACATATTTATTTTAAGCCCACATTTTATAATTGCTAATACTCAAACAACGCACGCGCACTGAAGACCCATCGCCCAAAATCTCCCAGCGCCATATTGAGAGAGGCGGACGTTCTATGACTTGAGTGATTAATCGTGGTTAGTGCAATAATTTGAAGTGAAACATTTGATCGTGCCCTATGGATAAACGTTCGGGTATGTAATAAGTGAAAAAGTGTATTCAAGGAGCGTCTAATCTCGCGCTGTGTGCCCTTACAAATCTCTTCGTAACCTAGACATAGGCCGTTCTAGTTATCAGTAGATTACCTAGGTATCATCAATCCGCTGTTTGCTCACAGTTTTAATCTTATTAATACACACGTGTGGGGAATAGCCATAGGTTTCTTGAATCTAGTTACATTAACAAGATTATACGGTTGGTTCGCAAGGTTCCACGCTCGTATATAAAGCGGATTTCGAAGTGTTTATGTCGGCAGTTGACAGAAGCGTTTATGTATATGACCGATCATAAGTCACCACACCCAGTGACCGGATTGTCGGTTTTTGTATTTGATAGTTTCTAGTTCGGATGGTTGTTCGCGCGTCGTCGCGTCGGTACGTGGTTATAGTGCGTCGGTGTCGTATTCTCGTGATGTGAGTGTAATATTGATGTAATTTTAGGAGTGGTGTGCCTCGGTTGAAAGGCCTGCCGAAAGGACAGGGCTCCGCGCGCGAGGACGGTCTGCGGCCCTCCGCTTTGAGGAATCATGGAGTGCTGCATGTCAGAAGAAGCCAAAGAACAAAAAAGAATCAATCAGGAAATAGAGAGGCAACTCAGAAAAGACAAACGAGATGCCAGGAGAGAACTCAAGTTGCTTCTGTTGGGTGAGTACTTAGCTATGTCTTAATTGTAGAACTGAATTCAGTCTGACTTATTTTTGATACATATCAAATTACAAAGCAATAAGATTTGTTGTAATCTAAATCTTTCGGGTTATGTTATCATTAAATTCATGTACACATTTCTCAACTATAAAAAGAGTGAGTGAATGGAAACAGTTAAAGAACTAATGTAAATAGCAAAAAGCAATGAGCTATACTTAGTTTAATAATAATATCTATCCAAATTTGCAACTATAACCTTGAAAACAGAATGAGGTTAATGTATTTCCCAATGTATAATAATATGCTGCGCAGGTAAACTTGTGTGGAAGAGTACCTAACCAATGTTATAATAATATGTGTCTGTGTACCCGACCTCCCAGGACACCTGGTTAAGTGTTTCATATCTATGTGTAATATTCTTTTAATTTTGTATCTCTCAAGTAGCTTGGTGCATTTTTTGTCAGATTTTTATCCCACAGATTGATATTGTGCATGTTTTGTTAAATTATTTGATGGCAGTTTAGATAATGATACTAGTTACTTGTTTGTTCTTATAGAAAACATTAAACACAAAACTAATAATAAATAAATACCTCTAAGGAATTTTAAACATTACATCTCATATCTAGCACACAAAAAAATCCGATTTAAGCAAAAAGTATGAAAAGTAACTACATATCTACTATACTAAGTCCTGGTTTTATAACTATTATTTCAGGTAACCAATTGTTAAAATTTATAATATCCTTGACAAAGCTATTCTTAACTTTCTTGATCAATAAACATGCACAAATATCCCTCCTATTTATGAAAAGTAGTGTCTGTGTGTATGCTCACTTATATATCTAAATGTTTAACTTCAAATTGTAGGCAATTTATTTAAAAAAATAATATTTTATGTGTGTGAACACAGACTAAAGAATATGTAAAGCATCTACACTATTCCTCATATTTAAAAATCAAGCTATTCTAGCTTACCAGTTATTATATTCTGGTTAACACTGGCTACTGCAGAGCTATGATATTTGTTGTGGATCCATAATTTATACACGTAGACATGAAATAAAAGTTTTTGTATTTTGCTAAGTATTGTGTGTATCATTCTTATGTCAATTTATAAGGATGATGCAGTTTGAAATATTTACAAGACACATTAACACATTATCTATCAGAGGATTATATTAAGTATAAGGCCCTAAGCTTGCCACAAGTTGTGTTAATACCGTGGGAATAACAGACTTAAGTAACATTTAGCTTAACACACCCAACAGTCGCACATATTCCCCGCACTACGATTCCTTGTGTAGTGGGCATCAGAAACTATACTTATACTATCTGGGTGTTATCTAGTAAAGTATGCATAGTACATGCTTTAGGTACTTATTTTAGGTGTGCTAAAATACCCGCCAATATTTATTTAAGTATATTATTTATAAATTTATTTATATATTGGTACCCCAAAACCCAGACCTGAAACAATTATTTGCAGATTATGCGACTTTTATCCCGCAGTGGGATTCAAACCCAGAACCTACCACCACCACCACCGGACTAATAGGCGTACGGCAGCCAACATCCCACCATGCCAAACGCTTTTCATCTTCTTTTCTCATTAGCACAAGTAAAGAATGGAACTTGTTGCCGGGGTCTGTTTTTCCGGACCAATACAATTTAGGAGTCTTTAAGGCTAGAATGAACAGGTTCTTTCTAGGCAAGCATGCTCCATCATCGACCACACCATCACTTACCATCAGGTAAGGTGGTGGTCAAACACTTCACTATAATCAATTTAAAAAAAAAAACCTTTCGCTTCTCAAGCAACTACTTGCCCTCTGCCTCAATGAGGTTGTCTATCGTTTTTTAAGGTTGCACAAACAGGGGGAAAAGTGTTTTATGTGAACTATTACAAAATGTTCTTGTTAGGTAACTACTTATATCTATCTATTTAGGTATGAAGTCAAATTACAAACACTGATTAGGTGAAACTGATAAGCTCATATCCAAAATTCATGTTCATAATAAACTACCAATATTTTTTTTACTTTGGAAACTTGAATTGTCTGAGATAAATACTTAATATAATTTTATCTATCTATTGACATCCAGTATTGGGTATAGACCTTCTTTATAATATTAGTAGCAGATTCTAAAGTTTAGAAAAGTTGTCAATGGTATAATATTAGGTACTAGAATCTTTACTTAAGATTTGTAATTTTTTCAAGCAATATTTTTCTGCTTCTAATAATACTTACCCTACTTTTGCACTAACCCTAATAATTGTACACTTGTAGATAGACAGAATTGTTAATTGACAGTAGGTATGTTGGCTCTTAACTCAAGAGGCCAAGTTCAATTACCTGCTGCACTGACACATTTTACACCTACATTCATGATTTAGTTCGGTGTAGTTGGAAACTAACTAGGAAAAAGGAACTATTATTGTTCCCAATGTTAGACCACTTCTCCATCATTTGGAACATATTTTGTATCATCATCATCATCCACAGCCTGACTTCACCCACTGCTGGGTATAGGCCTCCCTTAGTTTGTGCTTTCTACCGCATATTATATATTTTGTATTATTAGTTAAATATTTTTTGTTCTGAGGATAAATGGCTTTATTCATAAAAAAAACTGTCATTTCAGCAACCTGACTATTGTATTTCCCGGTCATTCTTATGTCAATGAATGAGGATGCTGATTATAGATTTGACTGACACATTATCTAACAGAGCTTTAAAGTATGTTTATGAATAACTAGAGTAGCGAACCGCGTCTTTGTTTTGCGCTGAGTTTTTTATACAAACCTTATCTTCCAGCTTCGGCATCTATAAGTTGAATTTGGGGAATTCTTTAGTGCACCCTTACACTATAAAAGCAATATACCGTCCTCATGTTTCTAAGTTGTAGGACTAATGGTTATAAAGAACTTATAGATCAGGTTGTACAGACTGTGCCACATAATAAAAAAAGGCTGTGCGTTCATCTGTCAGCCGACGAAAGCTAAGTATATAATATATATATATACAGCAGTCCGTCCCAGCTTCGCGCGGCTGCAATGAAACCACACCCGTGCAAAGCCGGGGCGCGTCGCTAGTAATAAACATCGCCTATGTCACTCAGGGACAATGTAGCATTCTAATGGTGAAAGAATTTCCGAAATCGGACCAGTAATCTTAAATCTTCTCTCTTTATAATATTATATATATAGATATAGATATAGAGTATAGATATAGATTAGCATAGATACTCGTATAAATAGCTATATATTGTTTCTCTATTGATCGATTGGTTGATTGACATTCTGATTATTTGATGTCCGTGATTCTAGTTAATACACTAACAGGACCGCTGGCTCATACGAACGAACGGACAACAGGAAGAATTAGTATCAAGAATACAAGTCTAAGACTACATTATCAGCACGTCTGATATGAGTTATCTTACGACATGGAGCCGTGTGACCTCCGATGCTGTTGCAAGGCGTGCAACAAGTGTTTCATTCTGATCTGCCATTCATAACTTTCTATGCACCTCTCGGCCCTCATGTTCATCGTGAACGTGTCTAGTTTTTTTTTATACAACTAAAGTGGCAACCAAGCGTTCGACAGAGGTATCACTCACGGGTTGTTACCCTGAGACGTGTAGTTCGAAAGTATCATGTGCCTGTAATTTCACTGGAAACCATACCCTTCAAACCGGAACATAGCAGTGCAAAACATTACTGCTTGACGGCAGGAATAGGTATGGTGGTAGTTCTTCCCCGGACGAGCTCTATCACAAAGAACTCGACTACTCTTACAAAGAACTCTACTACTCTAGTTCAAAAGTACTGTAACATACAGATTTGAATGATACGTGCGTGCAGATATATTAGCAGTTTTCGTGGTAGTGTGGTATAGCGTTTAAAATTGTGACCCTACCATGTGGTAGGGTAAGCTTTATTCCCGTATTCATCAAAAAAATTGTCATATTAGCAGCTTGCTAAGTATTGTCTTTGTCATTCTTATGTCAACAAACAAAGACGATGATAAATTTGAAAGACTCATTAGCTAACAGTGGTTTATAGTTTGTTTATGAATAAGGCTCTTGGTCTTTTTTTACGTTTTCCTCTGACGCATCCGTAATATCCGTATAACGCCATAGCGCATGCGTTAAAACTAGTTGACGCGTATTTGGTAAGACAGTGCATGCTCCTGACGTATTTAGCTGTTCTGGATTTCCGTACAACACCGTATTTTAATTTATTTTACGTGAATTAATCATTTCTTATTTATCAACTTAGGTGTGATTTTTTTAATTTCTAATTGAATAGACTGTTTATACATTTTCTAATAGAAAAAGGACTATCATAATCAGACTAGTAAAAAGTAGATAGATAGATAGATAGATTATATCTTTATTGCACACCCTATGATACTAAAAAACGCTAAAATGCTAAAAAGCTATCTCTTCCAGGCAACCTTTGGATGGACTGGATAGGTTAGAACATTATATGCACGGTGGCATACAATAAACTATGAAATAACAGTTGCGATAGAAGGCAGAAAATTTAATTCAAAGTAATGCGTGATCTTACAAATAATATATGTTTACGCGTCGACTTGGAACCTCCTTTTGTCATTCGTCCGTTAAAAAACGACCATCATAATCAGACTACTCAGTAAAAAGTTACGCGTGCTCTTACAAAAAATATATGTTTACGCGTCGTCTTGGGAACCTCCTGTCATTCGTCTGTATTATGACGAACGAATGTTGAACATACAGACACTTTCAAAGGTCCTACGTTTTTAGAAATAAGCTTGATATCTGATGTTGTATGATTGACAGGCACTGGCGAGTCAGGCAAGTCGACTTTCATCAAGCAGATGAGAATCATCCACGGCTCAGGCTACAGCGACGAGGACAAGCGCGGCTTCATCAAGCTCGTCTACCAGAATATCTTCATGGCCATGCAGAGTATGATACGCGCTATGGAACTACTCACTATACAATACGGCAATCCGTCCAATGCTGTAAGTGTCCTTATCCTTCATCATGACAGCCTTCTTGATTTTGATTTTGATATCCCAATGTTGGGACACTGGCCTACTCTCGGGCGAGAGTGATTGGAGCTTAATCCACCTCGCGGAAACTATACGGATTGGTGGATGGCACATGTCTTTCGAATTTTAGTTCTTGGACACGATGTTTCCTTCACCGTATCAGAGCATTGGCATTGCGCACATACATTTTTCAAAAAGAAAAATCCACCGGATTTGAACCCACTACCTTAGGATCCTTATCCTTACATAGTATAAAATGATATCTGTCTCTATGTATGTGTGTATGTATGTACGCTTTGATCTTTTGAACTACGCAACAGATTTTAATGCGGTTTTCAGCAAAAGATAGAGGAAGGTGCCTAGCACCCGCCAGGGCGGGTTTGCTAGTTACATATGTTTCGACCTTTGGAGCGGTGGGCGAGTGCCCGGTTGAGCAGCTAGATGTTGCGGGTTCGATTCCCGACCCGCTGCGGTACAAATGTATGCATGATCTGCAAATATTTTTTTTGAGTTTAGGTGTTTCTATGTTGTATACATATACATTACAAAAAATATATTCTATCAGTTAAGTTTTCTGAGAGAGCATTATAGTTTGGGCCTAATGGCTGTGTGTGAAATATCCGCCAATATTTTGTAACCACATAGATGGCACGCAAGCTTAGAGCGGTAACTGTAGCCTATGGACGCTTGCAATACCAGAGATATCAATCGCGCGTTGCCATCCATAGACATAGGTCGAAAGTTATGTGCCAGTAATTTTACCGGCGAACATACCTTTCGAACCGGAACACAGCAATGCAAGCTTCACTGCTTGGCGGTATAAGGTATAATGCTTGATGCCTTGATAAAAAATTTCTAGGTCGCCTGTTGTAAAAAAAATTGGCATCATAGATTTTTGTTTGAGCTCAAAGAGCAGTCTAACTTTTGATTCTAGGTCTTTGACATAATTCCCGCTTATTTTCCTGCTCATCATTTAGTTTCTTCAAACTTCAAACATAATGAGTAATATTTATTAATTCGCGTTACAGGAAAAGGCGGAGTTGATATCATCGATCGACTTTGAGAGCGTGACAACGTTTGAGAGTCCGTACGTTGAGGCGATCAAGGGTCTCTGGTCCGATGCTGGGATCCAGGAGTGCTACGATCGCAGACGGGAGTACCAGCTCACTGACTCGGCTAAATAGTAAGTACACACTAAACTAGTAGTACCATAAATACCATAACAATAACCCTTGGGGTATAAAGACTCAGAACGGTTCCGAACTGAAAAACGAAGTATAGGGCTGCCCCTCCCTACTCGATAGACTGATAACACTATGTCGATAATCATTGGGGAATAAAGGTTCTAGAATGGTGACCGCGAATTGTAAAACGAAGTATAGGGCGGCCCCTACTCGATAGACTGATAACACTATGTCGATAATCATTGGGAATTAAGGTTCTAGGATGGCGACCGCGAACTGGAAAACGCAATATAGGGCGGCCCCTAGTCGATAGACTATTAACACTATGTCGATAATCATTGGGGAATAAAGGTTCTAGAATGGTGACCGCGAACTGTAAAACGAAGTATAGGGCGGCCCCTAGTCGATAGATTGTTAACACTATGTCGATGATCATTGGGGAATAAAGGTTCTAGAATGGTGACCGCGAACTGTAAAACGAAGTATAGGGCGGCCCCTAGCCGATAGATTGTTAACACTATGTCGATAATCATTGGGGAATAAAGGTTCTAGAATGGTGACCGCGAACTGGAAAGCGAAATATAGGAATGGCCACCTGTCGCAGAAAAAAAGCTCGAATAGTTTTCGCGTGAGACGTGAGACAAAAAAACAATAGGCAAGAATTTAAAGTTCGTGTTATATTCTAGTGTTTTAAGTAAACCTCTATTTCATGGCTGACTGTTGACTTTCGTAACTTTATCAAAGTACAGGGGCCTCAGAGAATAATCAAAGACATTTAAGCGTCCCATACAATCAATAGTCAGCAATATTAGTTATTGTAATTGTATACCATCATTATCTAATTCATAGTCATGCGTATAACAGCTGTTTCTCATGTATCACTTTATCTTCAACCTATTACAGTTCATTTCGGTTTATTATTGTAATGTCCTTCTTAGAACAAAGGTGTATAATCTATAGAATGCACTGTTCAGTTTACTATCAACAAGTTATGATTAGCGATGAAGTAATAAGCATTGTGTCGGTTTTGATTTATACATATCAAAGCATGAGTAATACGGTAAAAGGCTAATATCCACCGAAGTAACATGTACAATAAATATTGACATCAAGTCTGCAAGCGATTCTGTCTTGCTTTGGTCGATGATTGATTAAGAGCAGTGTTGGCTCAGTGGCGTGGGCTACCGCTTCCGATCTGGATGTATTGGATTGAAATCGCGGACGTGCACCAAAATTGATGAAACCCAAAAGAAAGTTTAAAAAAGTGATTGAAGACCTGTCTTTCTGCTGCGTGGACGTATTTTTGCATATCAATAAACACAAGACAATACCCATTTACAGCCCTAGATATTACTTAGGTACGGTTTATATTGAATGAAAAATGACATGCCTACCTATCTCAATGTAAAAGCAAATATAAATTATAAATAATAATAAAATAATTCTAATAATCAATTATTGTAGTCTACACTGATGTAAACAACTAAATATTATGACGAGTTGTTGTAATTTTAGCGCTCAGTAGGTAGGTACTTACTGAATGATTGTAACTCTTACTACGACAATAAAGACTTACAACTTTATGTTACAACTTACAAAGTAACTAGACTGCCAAGCCACTTGCCTGATTCTAAGCGCTATGCAAAATAAAAACTGCAGCCGTGACTGCGACACAAGATACTCTCTCACTGTTTACATCTTGTATCAATCTGTTCAAGAAACCTAATTGCAAACAAAAGCAAATCTTCTAAATTAGGTTGTTTATGACATTAGCATTGCTAAATAAATCATTAATAACAAACTATCAATATGTTTATCTGGTTTAAAGCTATCGCGTAAATCATAATGTATTTCAGCTGTATCTCCTAAACCTCTGAACAGGAAACCCAAATGGTTTAGTTAGATAAAACGAAATACCTAACAAAGGCATCCCAGTTTTACATGAGGTCATGATTATGAAAATTCAATATACTAAGTGAACGGCTAAATCAATTTTTATTATGTCATAGAAGTATATTGATACTTAGTCTATTCTACAATAAATATGTCCCTAGGCTACACTGTTATATCATGCAATCATTCTAGAAATATCGTTCTAGTATTACTAAGCCTTGCGTAGAAACGTGAACGTTTTTTGAAGTTTCTGTCTTTCTCTTGATTATTGTCCAATGGTAAGACATTATATTATACAACTACGGAACGGGTGGTCGATGAAAGAATTTACATTTGACCGCTTCCGTGCCTTCGGAGGGCATGATAAACTGTCGGTCTCAGCTATAAGAGTCGTTAAGTCATGACATAGGTTTTTTGGGTGACATAAAAACACATGGCAGTCACTAGAGTTGGTCACTAACCTATACGAACGAACTAACTTGTTGCTGAAATCAGCCTGTATATGATATTAAGATTGTGATTTTTTTAGTGTATGCATAGTCAGCATAGCTTTTTTTAGTGTCTTTTGATATTGGGACACAGGCCTACTCTCAAGCGAGTGATTGGGTCATAATCCAATTGCAGATTGATGAATGCACAGTGCTCGAATTGTTTTTCTTGCACTGCCGGTTATCTCACAATGTTTAATTTTCATTGTGCACATAAATGATTCATAGAATTGTTGGTGCACGACCGAATTCGAACCCATGATCTTAGGATTGAAAGCCGGAGATCTACCTTTGCTTGTGGTTGAATGAAAATGATCTTGTTTTATTGTACCAGTGTATCCATCACCAGGGTTGGCCGGCCACTGACTCATACAAACTTGCTTTATTGTGTATTGATTGGCGTTTTTCCATAGCTACTTGCAAGAGATTGACCGCGTCGCGGCACCAAATTACTTACCAACCGAACAAGACATTCTCCGCGTGAGGGTCCCCACAACGGGTATTATTGAGTACCCGTTCGATTTGGAGGAGATCAGATTTCGGTAAATCGCACGAATGTACATGCTTCGCTTTTGTGCATGTGTGTGCAGGGTCTCTTATCGGTGTCTGTTACAATGTGTGCGTTTAGCTTTTACGCCATTAGCACACTGACGCATTATCGAAGATGCAACCAATAGAAGTGGCGCTAGAGTGAGCGAGACAACGATCGCAACGCGGTTCACGTCAGTGTGCTAAAGGCGTTAGTGCATGAATTTCAGTTATTTAAGTGACTTGGCGAGAATTGAGAAGGACGATTACCTGCCGACCGAACAGGATATTCTCCGAGCTCGACAACCTACAACGGGAATACTAGAGTACCCTTTCGATCTTGACGGGATTATATTTAGGTATGTTACCGACGGGGTAAATCCCGTTGGTGAGCGCTAGTAAAAAAAACCCGCTAAGGAAACGTCACTTAATCAAATGTAGTTTCAGCGATCTCACTCATAATATTGTTACAAGCATAACATTTTGAATCTTATTGCAGTGGGAAGTAAGTACATTTTTATGAGTGACACATTATAATATCCTAACTTAAACTCCCTTAGCTGAAAGGCAAGTATACCCCTAGTTGCTCTAAGGCTTGGATAAAATGACATGACTATAAAGAACAAGGTTTTTCTGACGTCTTATATGGTTTTTGTTGAACGCTTTGAACGCACTTTACTAATATTATTGTTCACCTGCATTTTAACTGTAAATTGTAACTCCCTTATTGATAATCATTTATAAACATCATAATGGCTTGCTTTAACTAAAAATTATATAACAAAAAAGATACTTTATCAAGCATAACAAAAAGTGGTTATGAGTAACAGTTTAACACCCGCGTTTGTTATTTGTAGTCAATAGCAACATAAAGGATTAAAATTTAACTGTGTGTCGCCTTTTTACTAATTAGAATTTTAGTAATACTCAAAAATACATGCGTGTGCATTAATTTGTGCGTTGCATAGTTTGCATAGCTTGCATGATTCGTAATGGTCCAATGGCAATTGTCGTTGATATAAGATTCAAACTACAAAATTTTAACGTAGTTATAGTATGGTAGTGTTATGGTGTTTGGGTTGTGATTAGTTTCCTAATTTTATTTTTATTTTTAGTTTGTAATCACTTACGCTTGGAATGGCGGTTCTGCCTGGGGGACAATTTTACTAATACAATGATAGAATTACAGATGTATAGCATGTAGTATAATGAAGTAAGTATGGCGAAAGTGTCGAAAATATACAATGCAACTGTAATGTGCTAACATTGTATTAGTAGCATTATTACCCTTCTCTCTCTTATTATTGTGCAAACCAAGTCGTGTCTACGTTGATTAGACGGGGCAATGTATTGTTCTCTCGACGAATCTCGCGGCCATTTTGAAGTTAGCCGTTGCGATGCGCAATTGAGCTTTTTCGAACTAATTTTTCTTTGCGCATCACAAACGGCTAACTTCACGATGGCCGAGATCCATCGAGATAACTATAATTTGGTCAACTTTTTAGTATATTAGAAATCTTTGTGATGAGCTCGTCCGAGAAAATCATCGTACCTATTTCTACCGCTAAGCAGTAATATCGTACTCATTGAAGGTGAGGTTGCCGCTGAAATAGCAGTCACACGAAACTAGTGTCTTTATGTCTCAGGGTGGCATCGAGTTATACCTTTGTAATTCGTCCATAGACTTCTCTAAGAATGGTTACTTAAGTTAATTCCAAAGGTATCACTCGCATACTTGAACTTAGTTTCTACCTATGTTAAAATAAAAAGGTTTTCAGTGCTCTGTCGTGGGTCACACGTAGCTTTTTGTGAAACAACGGGAAATTTAGACTAGAGACATTTTATAAGCGTCGTAACTCTACAGCCGATAAAGGAATATCTACCTAAAATCGATAGCTGTTTGTACTATTTTTATTGGTCAAAGGCTAAAAAACGTCACTAGATTTTTTAACGATAGAATCCATTAGACTTTTACTCGTTTAAGTTCCGGGGCGGATTTTAAATGGGCTAATCAGTTAGTTTTTACGTTCTTGAACAAGCTGGCAAAGTATTCAAGAATGTAAAATCTTCGGTCTGTCGCAAAAAAATGATTTAAATAACATTCTCATGTAACCCACAGAATGGTGGACGTCGGGGGCCAAAGATCCGAGAGAAGGAAGTGGATCCATTGTTTCGAGAACGTCACTTCAATCATATTCTTAGTAGCTCTTAGTGAATATGATCAAATTTTATTTGAATCGGAAAATGAGGTGAGTCATATCTTACTATAACATTTATTCTTTAGAAGCGTATATCTCGTACCTTACTTATTTATTGTACCAAAAAACGTTGTCGAAATCGCATCTCGGGGCGCACATATTTTTGACACGATGAGATGCGTTATTGTTGTTTTTTTATTTTGTAATTACATATGTTGTTACTTGCTCATTGTTACATTATAAATGTACTGATATCACTTCAGTAAGATAAGGTAAAAGGCTCGACGGATAGGACACATGTCTCTTGTAGTATTGTGTCGCTTACGTCGCTCATCTAGGACAGTGGTTAATTTTTTTTGTGTATCATGGTTATTAACATGATTTTCACTGTAACTGCGCCGAATATCTGGAATCAATAAACCTCACAAATCATGGCAAATATCCCGTTTTTAGTGAAAACTATGGTTCATATTGTATTGCATAATAAACAAGAATGTTTCTGTTCAGTCCGTAAAGGAAGGTATTAAAATTAGGCAGAACTTGAATACAGCTCTTTCAACAGATTAGAAGCCGTAAAGTTTAGGGAAAACGAACCGGCATAAATCTATAATCCAACAGACCCTGGTCACTAATTAAGGCTGAGCCGACGACAGTTCCCTTGAAACGTAAGCCGCGACCGAGATACATTGACAAGGTTGTAACAGGTGACCTAGGTCTAGGCCGGCTGATGCTCTCGTGGCGTAGTAGCTAAGTCAGACTGAACTCGGGAGAATTTTCACTAGAGTTCATTAGGATGGGTGACCGCTAGCATGTAGTACATCTAAGCGCTTATGTATTTTGAAGGTATATTTACTGCAAAACAATTTAGGACCGGTAAGGCAAATGGACGTAACTTGACACGATTGAACACGTGAAAACCAGCGCGCTGCCCCATGTGCTTATCCATGTGAAACAGCATCATGCTGAGCGGCTATTGAGTAGCAGGTAGCTTTGTATAGTACCTGTTTGTTTCTTCTATTAAAAGTAAACTTTATTATATGTAGCATAAATGTCTTTATCGCTTACTTTCCAGAACCGAATGGAAGAGTCAAAGGCGCTGTTCAAGACTATTATCACGTACCCGTGGTTCCAGCACTCGTCTGTCATCCTGTTTCTGAACAAGAAGGATTTGCTGGAGGAGAAGATCATGTATTCTCATCTCGTGGACTACTTTCCGGAATACGACGGTATGTGTCTCACTGCTGGGCTAACGTGACTCACGGCTAGGCAAACGTGGTTCACAACTTGGCAAACGTGCCTCATGGTGGAACCCGTCCATGTTAATACTCTGCCTGGCTAGCATAAGCACTGTAGGCAACGGTTTTCTCTGCAACTGTAGGCAATTGTAATAACGGAAAAGTAAAGAAATATGACAGCTTTCTTGGAACAAAAATTAGTTTTCTCAATTCTTCTATAGAGAGAACCTTTGTCTACAAAGCTCATGCTAGCTGGGCTGTAATTGGTCCGTCCATTTTCTACAGTGACTCTCAAAGTTACCTAAATCCTTGCAGTAGCTTATAAGAGCTAATTAATAAACTGAATAAACAGGTCCAAAACTAGAAGCCCCGCCGGCGTTAGACTACATCCTACAGAAATATTTGAAAGAGAACCCGGATCCGGAAAGATCTTGTTACTCGCATTTCACTACGGCGACAGGTTGATGATCGAAATATACTGTAGATGCTAGCTAGAGCTCTTATATCTAGCGGACAAATCTTTATGCTAGATCATTATTTTGTTATATAGTTTGACCGTGTTCAGACGATTGTTAAAATCATAGTTGACGATTTCTTTAGACATTTCAAGGGTAATTGGAATTATATCTTCAGTATAATCAGATAAAGTTTTGTTTGTAGTGTTTAGATTTTTCGAAACAACTTTTTATTTTTTATCGGAATTTCAAGATGCATATCGATATTATACTCAATCTGATTATACTTTTAAAATTTAATTCAACCTTTGAAAGAGTTCGCTTTCGAGATTTGTCCATTAGATATGCGTGGTCTTACCGTGTTCTGTATGAAATACGCTAGTGGTTTTCTTCGTAAGATAACTTGCTAGTTAAGTTTGTAAACAAAGCTAGAGTATTCAGTCTTCGTTGGTATTACAAGCTGGGTCCACATTTTTATAATTTTGCTATCTCAAGGTAGGCGTGCCATATTGCACGCTAAATAAATTCCCGAAATTCAACATCTAGAGGACAAATGTTTAAAAAGCTAATAATGTAAAAAGCTAGTAATGTTTAAGAGTAGTCATGTTCTTTGTGATAGAACTCGTCCGGGGAAGGACTATCACCATACCTATTTCTGCCGCCAAGCAGTGATGCTCGCATTGCTGCGGTGTGAAGGGTATGGTTTCCGGTGAAATTACTGGCACGTGAGGCTTTCAATCTTAGCCTCAAGGTGGCAACCCGCGAGTGATACCTCTGGTATTGCAAGCGTCCATGGGCTGCGGCAACCGCTTACCATCTTGTGGGCCGTACGCTTGGTTGCCACTTCAATTGTATAAAAAAAAAGCGGTAAAAAGTTTGCATTAAAAAATGCGCTACAGAGTTGTAGGGGGTTCCCCTAGTCATTATAAATGGACTCAGCTTAGCTCTATAGAGCTGCCACATTAAATAGTATCAACGATGGCTCGCTACATTAGTTCCCCGTAGTATCGCTAGTGTGTGCACACAGGTCCCCAGCGCGACGCGAACACCGCGCGCGAGTTCATTCTGCGCATGTTCGTCGATCTAAACCCGGACGCGGAGAAAATCATTTACTCGCACTTCACTTGTGCGACAGGTGAGTTTGTTTACTATAGGTACTTAGCAAAGGGGAAACACGAAAAAGTCGTTTGATAATCGTAAACTTAAACTTATCGTCTTTATAACAGATTTCAAGAAGGTTATCATTTCAATTGCATGTTTTTTTTTTATATTTGTTACGTGATTTCTCTGCCATTATGAATTGATTTTGTTGATTCTTTTTTTGTTTGATAGGTCTCATATAAATTTTATCGAAATTGGGTCGGTAGTTTTTTAATAAATCATCAAAAACGTATCAATAACTACAATCCATCTTAACATTTTTTATAGTTAAAGGCGGTTTTAAATTTGTTAAACTGTATGGAATTTTTGTAGTTCAATTAACGCACTAAAGAGGCGCTGTAAAAAATCCATACAAATTGACAGCTGCACAATACGTTTGGGATTGTCAAATTATTTCGTGATTCTCCCTCTGGTCGCAAACAGCAGTTATCTTACACTCATTGCATAAATAAAGTAAGTTCGTATGAATCAGTGGCCAACTCTGTTGACAGAGTCTAAAAGCCGCCTGAAAAATCTCCACTCAAAAAACGCACTTTTCTATAGAAATTGCGTCGACATTTGCTGTTAGCGACCTGCCTTATGGCCAGGGACTTTATACTCAGAAACGTTCGACAAATATCATTGGAAGAAATGACTTTAAGAGGTACTTAAAACTGTTCATCTTGAAGCCTCAAAGGGGTGATAAAGCGCACATGTAGTATTACAAACGTCCATAGACTAAAGTAACAACTTACCCACATGTGGAACTTAATGCTGCAATGGCAATTCACTTGGCATATATTTTGCTTGAATGTTTGCTTATTTTCGTCAATACAAAATCAACTCTGTGAATGTATTATACAAAGCTTAGTTTGTATTGATGAAATAACGCAAATATTTGAGTTAATATACCTAGTGAAGTGCTAGCATAAGACTAAATGAGCTGTATACTTTTTTGCCATCTTGTTGGTATAAAGATAAATGTGAACTATATGCGTAAGGTGGCAATCTTAGTAGTATAAATGCCAAAGCCCGATAGTTGGTTCTATAAGAAACCTAGGTTTAGAAGGCACATGTAAAATACCACAAGTTATTTTTCATCAATAATAACGGCTCAAAATTACTGCATTTTCTTAACATTGAGACGACAAGGTTCTAGTTATCACGCTATTGTTTTAAGAAAACTGGTGAGTGTTATCAAACAGTTTGGTTTTTATGTTGTTTATTCAATAGCCTTCAAAGTCTCGCTTTGCATGGTGGTCTGGGTAAGAATGTGTTTTTAATTTTATGCTTTGTTTCCTTTCCACTGCAATCTCGACGTTTTTACGTTCATACTAGTTTGAATATTTACTGCAGCCTTTTATAGGCTCTTACTGCACCGCTTTTCTGACAGTTTTGTATGAAAACAGTCCAATTGAGCCCATGGTAGGCCCCTGGTGAAGTTGAAGCTTTATTGATATAATTGTTTGATACAATACCTTAGATTTACCAGTAGTTCTACCAGTATTTTAAAGTTATAATTGATTGATACAATACCTTAGATTTACCAGTAGTTCTACCAGTATTCTAAAGTTATAATTGATTGATACAATACCTTAGATTTACCAGTAGTTCTACCAGTATTCTAAAGTTATAATTGATTGATACAATACCTTAGATTTACCAGTCAAGACGCTGAACGCAGGCGAACATGCTTGGATGAACGTAAAAACGACAAAAGCTTGTACGACTTACTATCAGTACAATGCGCTTTATTTTTTTATTAACTAGTTTTTGTAGCTTTTTTGTGAGTTTGTGTGTATGTGTGCTTTTCCTATACTATTTGTTTTCAACTAAAAATTTTAAACTACGTTCTGTGATTGATTTCATTAAAAAAAAGTAACTTGTATCTGAATTCACAATTAGTGTGGTTAATTAGTTGAAGATAAATAGCCTTTAGTTTTGCAGTATTTGTTTTGCGTGTGTTTATGAATTGTTGTGTTGGATTTTTCTTGTGTTTTTTTTACATAAAACTATTAATCCCTTTTAACCATAATGATGGTTGGGTATTTTGAGAAATCAAAATGCTTCAAACGGTATACCCCTTGCGAGTATACGTTCAAAATTTAGTTCCAATTCTACTTGTAATGTCGAAACGAATTCTAACTATTATTGTACGAGCATAAACTTTTTTTTAGTTGATTTTATTATTAATCCTGTTTATGGACATTGATTTAGAATTGTTGATAAAATAGTTCATTAATTTCTAAATCAGATTTACGATGCCATTATCTCTATTTGAACGTCAATACTGATCCAGTAGGTATGTTATTTAAAACTTGAACTTTTTTTATCAATTTAATGTACCTACACAGTTTTTTGCAAGTAATTAATTTTTGTGAAACGGCCGAGGTTTGGGGCATTCTTAAATCTATTTCATTTTGCCTTACTCATTCACGAAAATGTTGAAGTTACAAAAAAAGTTTTCGTGACTTTCAACATTTCTGATTCTACTTATTTTTAATTTCTGCCTTTCCTTTTATTTATTTTTTATTTTTTGCATGCTGCCTTGGATATTTTTAAAGATACCGAAAACATCAAACTTGTATTTTGCGCTGTAAAGGATACTATTATGCAGTCTGCTCTTAAAGAATTTAACTTGGCATGATTTTTATTATTTTCGCTGATGCCTCTCTTGTTAATAGCATTAAACGTTTATTTTTATATATATGCATGTTTTATTTTATTATTTGTATTATGTTCCTGTAACATTATTTACTGCAGGTTTACTAACCCAAAATCAGTGGGGTAATTACTTAAACGCTCGCATTGAACTCATTCCTACCGTTTGCATAATTTTAATAGTTGTACCAAATAAAATTCTCTCATAACAATGCAATCAAGCAATGCATTTAATGCGAGTGGCTTCCATAACTGCCGTGGTATACTATTTGATTTATATGTCGCTGTAGAACATTTACAAACAATATATTAAAACATCATCGCGGTAGATACAGCGAAATGACATCGCCTGGTTTTAGTGTGAAAAGGTTCCTCAGCGGCCTATAGTCAAATTGGTTGACTGTTCTTATTGTTATATCATAACCATCCTGGTTTTAGTGTGAAAAAGTTCCTTAACGGCCAATAAATCAAATTGGTTGACTGTACTTATTATCATAACCATTCTACACAGGGATTTCTTTGTTTCTAAATACTTTCAATATTGTGATTTAATCAGTTTTCAATTATTCAATCAACCAACGTATTTTGAAGTGCAGTAATTTTAAATGCCAAAAATAATGTGGATCGCGTTGAATGGGAGCGGCATTTCCGTTCGAACGTGAGTTATTTTTATAAGATAATGTATTAGCTGTTGTAGAATAGTGAGTAATAAATGTAGAACAATAATGTTATTTTGATGCCATTCTATTTCAGACACCGAGAACATTCGGTTCGTGTTCGCCGCAGTGAAAGACACAATCCTACAATCCAACCTGAAGGAGTACAACCTTGTCTAAAGCGTTCACATCAATGGTCCCTGACACAAATCTGTGATTGTGTGTAAAACACATAATTTGAACATCATTACTTCACGACATAATGTGTATGTAAATTCACGAACTGAGATCGGGTGTACGAACTTATTTCAACTTAAAATGTTTAATGAGAAAGTAAGGATAGATTGTAAGTCATTTAATCCAAATACTAGAGTCAGGAAACGTACGCGCGGTGAAGGGCCGCGCGGCGACCGCGGACCGTTCGAGCCGGATCCAAACGGATCCTTTCAACTGTGACAGGTTTTTTGACATGTTTTTTTATGATGAAGTTATTCACAATTTATGTATGTGTCTGTATCGGTGAATATTAAATTGTGCATTTTAAAAAGTTATGGTGAGTCTTGGCCTTACCGTGAGCTGCTTTTAGTCATTGTTTTAGGATTTTTGTAAAGTTTGTTGCCATAATATCTTTCTACATTAGTATACATATTATTGTGTCCAGACGGATGGATTTGAACAAACTAGTCCAATGAACTTGCGTGTTACATCTTCGTGGGTCGAGACGGGACTTCCTACTGGTGTATCGAACGGGATGCTTCCGTGTTACTATTACGTATTTATTTAAGTTATATTGAATGATGTCTCGTAAATGTTAAGGTCGACCCAGAGCTTTCGTCAGTGGAAGTGGGGTCGAGGTTTGTCTGGTGGGAAGAGACGGACGGGACAGTACCCACTTGTAGTAACCTCTCTCGGCTGCCCGTGTGTGGTTAGCTAGCTAGCCGACCGTCTCTCCACCACTTATCTAATCCAATAGATGTAATGTACACATAATTTATATACCATTACCGTTTCTGTTAGCTTCAAAGATTTATTATTGTATTTAAATAAATATTTCGTTACTTTTGTACATTGGATTTTTGTTACATAAAATAATTTTATGTTATTTTATTATTTAAGCTGTTTATATTTAAATGGTGTTTTTTCTACACGAATTGACTTGACGCGAAATGTTTTACTTTAGGCTTTGTGTACGCAGTGGTATGGTGTATTTGGTTTCTTCCTAATATTATCTGTGTATGAGAATTCCATACGGCTAGATCGTCAAGTATAGGAAATTACTATGTTAGTTGTTTAAGGACATTTTTGATGCATTTGATATAAACTTTTTTTACTAGAAACCCGTAAAGTAAAGCGAGATGTGAATTGTAAAAACCGATACCGAAGTTTTTTGCACGAAAGCTTGTACCACATGAATGTAATATATTGTACATTTGGGTCTAAATGTGCTGAGTGATTCGAGCGGACAGTGACCTTGCAGTGCCAAGTTTTGCTATTGGCACACATACCGGAGATAAGCACAAATTTTTAACATTTTATTAATTGTTTTTCCATATAATTAAAGTATTTTATTATGCTAATTTAGAGTGTTGCTTCGTGTTATTATTTAGTTTATTTTTAGCAAGAAACCAAGTTTCTGTTTTGAAGATATTTATCAAGATTAACTTATTGTTGTTGTGTCTTTAATTTATATTTCTTTGATGAGTATGATATATTTATATTTCATCGGCGGTTATGCACAGTGAAGACTGTATCAGACGTTTCACTTCTCGTTCATTATGTCTTTCATTTCGCTTTTCATTTGAAAAAATGAACATCTAAACTCAAACTGAAACAAAAGCGATGAATGTTTTATCTAAGTAAGATTAAGTAACTCGAGTGAACGTTCTTTCGAATGAACGGTCTGATCTGACCTTACGCAACACTGTCAATAGCAAAACTCTTTGCTTTATATAAGAAAACTACTGTCTGATGCTCAAAATAATGTGAGTTTTGAAACTTAGCGCACAATATTTAAAAATATATCTATTGATGTAACCCTCTGTGCAATCTCTGTGTATGCCCTGTACATAGGACTATTTTATGTTGTGCAATTTTACAGCAATATTGTGTAACTAGTTGCGCGACGGAATTACTAAAGACACACGAGCGCGCAAATTATTGTTATTTTACACATTTTAGAAAACATTATTTTAAATTTGATAGTTTTGACGTGCCCCTATTATTATTTAGTTTTTATTATTAAAGAATTTACTGCTTTATTAACACTCGCTAAACGAAACAATGTACGAAAATAATTAAAATTGCATTTATATTTACTAAATAAACAAAGCACAAATAACCCTATATTATTGGCAATTAGATAAAATTCCTCCTATTGTGCCGAGTCAGCGCGCTCCGTGACGTCATTCGATCCGCCATTTTGTATTTGTACGAACGGACTGAACTCCATACAAGTGGTTCATACCATATGTTTCACAGTTGGGCAATGGATTACACAAATTATTGCTAACTATATTATAGTCTAAAGTTGCTTTACCTTTTGCGTGAGATTGTGAGAATTTTAGCTTAAGTTCCGACTGAAGATGGATGCCTGTATGAAATATTGTAAATTATAATTTCTCATAAAATATAATTTTTTTCAGCTATGCGAGTGGTTTTCTTTACTCACCCGTTCTTAAAACATAGCTAATTGCTTTTATAGGATTGTATAATTTATCATTTCATAAACTTAGATGAAATTAAATGCTCATTAAGTTTCGCGTTATTTTCATAGAGATGTAAACGTTGTCGACGTAGAATCTTAATTGAAAAAGTTAGTTTATGGTCGCCCAAAGAGCACTACACAATTTGGCGTTTCTCTTCGACGATGAAAGACCCAAACGAAATAATCTTGAAGTTGTAATGTAGGTTTTGAAACCAAATTTCTCCTATGTTAGAGACATTTTTTTATTTAATTTTTTATGGCAGGCCAGGAGTACTTTATAGTAAGTACCTACACAACGATCATACATTAAATTACATTTCAATCTTACTATGTAATGTGTGCCAGTCGCAGACTGATCGACTTTATCGGTCTTATTCCAAAAAATTTAAGGTAGAACACTAATATAAAAAATTAAACCAAGGTTTATCTATTTGCGGTAAATACCTATAACAGACTAAAAAAGGTCACATAAGAATGGGTCTAACTTTTGACAGTGGAATGCCATTAAACCACTTTGAAAAGTCAAATTGACATTCTGCAGTTTTTTTGGCATTTTATTTTAGATTTTTAAATTCTTTGAGATAACTTTGTTTTTGATCAACTCGATCGTATGTTGAGTTTAGTTAAATCCCAGATGATCTGTTTTTTTTTTTGATAAGACCGTATGTGTCAGTTAGATATAAATTAATTATGTAGACAGGTACTACTGATGTAGCACGCTACAGTGTAGGTAATAGTGATGATTTCCTACGTCGTACGCGCTCGTAGAATGCTACGGCGTAGCCTGTTGGGATCTTAAAAAAACCTGAAATGCCTACTGGTGGCTATGGCTCGGTGGAGAGTGTTAACCCTTTTACGGTAAGGCTTCGCCATTTGAGAGCATTAGCTTGACATTATACATTATTCAGGAAGACAAATTCATTAATGTATTAACAGCTTTTAACCATCAACCTTAGGATCGGAAGGCGAAGTCACCACTAGGCCACCAGTGTTCTAGTCAGTCTCTAGTTTATTTATTTTATTTATATTTTATACATAAGTATCCCAAAAACGTATTTATCTTAATAACTTTGGAAGTCAAGTCGTGTTTGCTTAAATATAGGAATAATTAATGACTTCGCTCACCTAAATCGGCTTTGTCAGACTGACTAAAGGAGATTAGAACAAGTCAATTATTAGGTTAGTACCTACTCGTTAATAAACTTGACGTTAATAAATTATGTTATTTCGGCTAAGCTAGTAAATTATTTTTATTAATATGTATTTTGTAAACAAACTAGTTCCTAAAAAGTCTTAAAAGCTAAACTAATTAACGTCTAATTCTTATAACCATAGGTACCAAGAAAAACCGGAGGTGACAGATGTGATTTTATTTTCTAAACAGAAAAGAGAGAAAAAAGTTAATACTTTATTATACAAAAAAAAAGTGAATACTAAGTCTATAATATACTTAGGTACAATAAATTTTAGTACTAATATATTAAAGCACGGTGGTCTAGTGGTAGTGACCACGCCTTCCGATCCTAAAGTCATGGGTTCAAACCCGGTCGTGCACCAATGGATTTTTCCGTTCGAAAAATTTATGTGCGCAATGACAGTGCTCTCATACGGTGAAGGCAGAGATCGTAAGGAAAATAGCATGTCCAGAACTAAAAATTCGAAAGACATGGTGCCATCCACCAATTTTCATTGTTTCCGCGTGGTGGATTAAAACCCAATCACTCTCGCCCGAGAGTAGGCAGTGTCCCAACAGTGGGAACATTAGAAGGCTGTCATGATGACTAATATAAGTAGGCAACAAATAAACCATCAGATAATTACCAGCAGACCCACCTACCGCCCATATCCCTAAAATTCCTTTTACCAAGACTTAAAAAATTTAGGTAGAGTTTATAAGATTAAAATAAAGACTCAAGTACCTGGGCATACCTAATTTACAATAACATGGTCATAAAATAACACCCACGTTATTAAATTCCAAAGACAATTTTACTGAGAGCTTTAAGTAGACACTGCAAAGTGTGCACGCTTAAGTTGTTTAAGTTACTCGCGTGAGAGCTTTACAGAGATTATGTTACTTTTATACTATCTTAGCCTAAAAGTAACGTTATTTCTGTATAGCTCTTTTGGAGTGAGCTCACTGGGATTATTCTACGAGTAACTAACTATTTAGTAAGTACCTACCTGCTTAAACTCGGTAAATGGTTTATGTCAATAGCATTGCAATTATGAGCATGCGGATTTTACAGATATTAAACCTCTTGGCGCCCAGAAGAATTTTAGGTAATGATATGTACCTACCTACAATTAGGTCGCTAGGTATATTACGTCGCTATTTAACGATCCTAGAGCATGTTAAATATTCTGTTTTTTTTTTATTTTTCCTAAAATACTACCAGTGCGATTTTCATCGCATCATTTTACAAAATAATCATGTATCTACTTACGACTTATTCAAACGCTGCGATTTAATAATCTTGCATATCTGCAGAAATGTATTAGCAAATTGGTATACCTAGATAACGTTTATGGTTCATCGCTAATCTATTCGAAGCAGTGCGGTGTTACATTTACTCATTGTGATAGATTACCGTTGATATAAAATGTATTACGTGACATGAAATCGGTATATTTGTAAGCTTCAATGCAGTTTGCATGACTAGTTGCCTATTACTTCTACATCGTCACGGTCAACATGGCGTTAATAGAGCGTTACCTAAACTTTGATCCGGTAGAATCAAATGCGATTCAAGAACTAAGTATAAAGGCTACTCAAATAGCGCTACAAAACTTCGAATGGCGCTTCGTTACTTTCGTTTTCTTCAACTCGACGACGTGGTACGGCTTGGAATTTTTCTTGCAGTCTTATAAAAAATCTACGATAGTCGGAAAAGGCACGTTCTATCCCAAGTTTGCGAACAAAGCGCACCAGTACGTACTCTTCGGATTAAGCATCGCTAACATTGTACAAGTGCTTAATTGGATGCAAAACCACGAATTCGATAAAGCCGGAAAGTACATAATCGTCTGTGAATCGCAAAATTCAGATGACTGTGACGAAACGAACGCTGTGCAAGCTTTATGGGCGCAACAAGTCACTAATGTGATTTTCCTGAAAAGTGCTAAAAACGAAGTGCTCGGATTCACTTACTTCCCGCTAAACGACAGTGATTGCAGGACGGATGTGCCGGTAAAGCTAACCAATTTGGATTCGTGCTCTAACAAAACTCAATATAAAGTCTGCCGTGGTTTATTCTCAGAGAAATTGCTTAATCTGAATAACTGTCCCTTGGTGGCATCGTCGTTCATACAACCGCCGTACATGAAAATCGTAGATGGAGTACCCAAGGGCGCTGACGGAGACTTACTTTTAATCTTGGCAAAGGAGTTAAACGCGAGCCTTAAGGTGATGACGCCAAAGATCAGTAACGGTTGGGGCAAGATCGAGGCAGACGGGACATGGTCTGGATCACTCGCTGACGTCTACTACGACTACGCCAATTTATCAATCACTTCAGGAGCACTTACTGTTTCAAGATACTCTAACTTCCACATGTCCATCTATTACCACACAACGAGTGTTGTGTGGGTCGCCCATCCAGCAAAAGAGATGCCTTCATCTCTAAAACTAACTCGACCATTTCAACTACGTGCTCAATTGGCTGTGCTTCTGTGTTTTTTGCTTGTTGTTATTTACGCTTTTATACGGAGAAGCAGACTATGGCATTTTTATGGTAGAGCATTGAGAGAGAGCAGGCCTCGCAGTAGCATAGTGTTCTACTCGTGGATGATATGCATGGGGCTACCCTCTACAAGGCTACCATCTAAACCCGCCTACTCATACGTGATGTTGCTATGGACGTGGTTTTGTTTATTTATACGGACTTTTTATCAAGTTTCTCTTATGACCGTTTTAAAAGCTAACTATTACTTTGGAGAGTTCAATACTATCGAAGATGTCATAGATGCTGGTTATCCTTTTGGGGGTGGTGCTGCTCTGAAAGATTACTTCATAGATTATCCTATCGTTTACGATAAATGGACGAATGTAAAAACGAATGATATAATACCGACGATGAGGAACGTCTCTAAAGGAGTTGAATTTGTTTTAGCAATGAGCATGGAAACCGCACGCACTATAATTTCAGTAGAAAAGATTAGCGTTCATATCCTGCATCAGAAAATTGTCACAGGCCCCACTGTGATATTCTTTAAGAAATCTTCCCCACTCGTTGAATCAATTAATAGAATTTTGGTAAAGCTGGTTGAGTCAGGGATTGCTAATAAGTTGAAACAAATCTATTGTAGCCACGTGAAAAAAAACAAGGCGGAAGATGCCATAGGACCAATTAACATGAATCATTACACTAGTTGCTATGTGGCTTTAATTACTGGTTGGGTCGTGTCATTTCTTGTTTTTGTTGGGGAGCTCTTTGTCGACAGAATGCATAAACAACCACATAGCATAGTCAATGGAAAGTACAAAGTAAATTGTAAAGCTTAAATTATATGGTAAGCTGATATAATGGACTGTTAGCCCATTATGCATCGCGTTATTTCGTAATTGTTAATAATTACAGTTGCATATAACAACGTGCTTTTTAATCATGTTTTACTAGAAATAACGTAGGTTCAGACCATGGTATATTCTCTACGATAGCATCAAACAAAAAAACACAAATAAGTAGGTACTATATGGCTTTTATGACCGATGTGGCGCAGCGGGCGCAGGTCCGCCTGCGACGCAGAGGTTGCGGGTTCGATTCCCGCCTCGGAACAAATGTTTGTACGATCTACAAATATTTGTTCCGGGTGTTCTGGGTATTTTCTATATATAATAAAAAATATCTATCTATGTATTGTATTGTATTAAATATATATCAGTCATCTAGTACCCATAATACAGCTCTGTTTAAAAGCAGCTTACTTTGGGGCTAGATGATGCTGTGTGGATTGTCCAGCATTATTTATTTATTTATTTATTTATTTCATAAATACAAAGTCAACTCTGCAATATTACAGTTTGGTTTGTATTTGTACTGACGATACAAAGTTTATTTTCTATTGATGAGATAACGCAAAAATATGCCAAGTGTAGTGGCAGCATAGTTTTTGCTTCAACTATACTATGAAGTACTAAAATATTAAAGTGAATTGGCTTCTACAACAAACAAGCGGACACCGGTGTCCACTTAATATGTTATTACATTTCGTGCAAATTCGATTATATTTGTATATTCCGCTTCGGTGAATGATCGTCCTAATAGGCTTTGTCGGGTTTGATAAGAGGATAAGCACTAGTCATTAGTTACAATTGTCAACTTTAAGTAAGATCGTATATAAGCCAGTGATCAACTCTGTAGTACAATTAACATCAAAAATAACTGGTGGACGATTACAAGTATTTTTCACTTTAAATACTTTTTGAATGAAAAGTGAAAACAACCTATTTTTATTATTTTTGTAACCAAAGCGTAACCGAAGCGTAAATCTGTTCTGTAAACAAAGACTAGTTAATTAGGTTTTGCAGGATCATGAACCCAAACCTAAAATTTTTTTCAATGATCCTGAAAAGTCTAACTTTTGCACTTTGCTATCAAGTACTTTTATGTAATAGTTAGACCGAAAATTGAAATTGAAAATCATAAGGGTCAGTGGCATTGCAACCCAAACCAGTTATACCACTCTGAAGCCGATTGGAAAAGTTAATAGGCCACTCTAACAGCGACTGTAAAGCCCTCAAACTAATTATTGCGCTCTACCCAGCTTCCATTCATCCATGCAAAAATATACAAGCGTATCAAAAGAAAAGCAACATACCGATTGCAATCCAACCTAATTTGGAGCATCGGTCGATGGATACTTAACTATCTATCTAAAGTGTATTCCGGACTGGAAAACTTGACCTACTCTTGTAATGAACGGTATCATACTGGTTTGTGTCACTTTAATACTTTAATCTGTTAGATTTGATGACTTAGTAGGTACCTACTTAGCATAACTTAGCAAAAGGTTTCATCGCATCTTATTTGGGAGTGGCCCCAAATAGGGGTGTTAATATTTACTTAGATATATAGAAAAAAATACTTAGTTGAAGCATTGACTTCAATCTATTATCTAGTCTATTACTTTTGTAACTAAAGGAATAGAGTAAGTAGGGCCCGAGTCCTAAAAAAAGGGTAAAAAGGATTTTATGTTCACAGAGCACCTTTATGCACTGCTTTATACCTAGGTACCGTTGAATTGCCGGAGTGAAACTAGTGTGTAAATACAATCTACTTATTTCTTCTGTGACATCGAAGCCCGGCGCCGCGCCGCGCCGCCCCGTGCCGACTTAATTAATTTATAAGATTGCCTGAATAGGTTAACTAATTTCCAATATACTGTTACTGCTAGCCTACTGGATCCCAGTGTTGGGCAAAGGCCTCCCCCCATTTCTCCAAGATTTGCGATCCTTGTGTTCGCCAGGCTTTATCATATGTGTCGATCTCCATCGCGCCAACTTCTACGTGGTCTGCCGTGACGCGGCCGGCTCGCTGTGTCAGGGCTCCACAGTCAGGGTAATCTTTGCCCACAGCCGTTGGCCAGCCCAATTCCACTTAAGCTTGGCCGATTTTACAGCAACATCTGCATTCTGTGTTAAAATATATTTTATTTTAATACGTATTTGAGAATTAAAACTAGTTTGGGTTACTAGTCTTTTTTCCGGCATGGTTTATCATCATCTTTGTCATAGGAACTGCCAAAAATCTTTGGCAGATATTATAGTACCTACTTACCTAATACGGTTTGAGTTTGAATTTTTTTCTCGAATACGGACATGAACGGTTTAGACCAATGGTTAACTATAAAAGACAGTTCAAATAACTAACTGTTAAAATGCCAAAACACTTTATACTATAACCAACTAAGTAGCCAATATCAGGTTAAATGTCGTCGACCCCTTGGTTCAATAAATTTACCCCCACCCACCATTACTGAAGAGTTAATGCCTTACTAGACTCTTTGATCCTGAAGAAGGCTGTGTAAGGGTGCTTGATGTTGTGTCGATATTTAATTAAACCCTTCTGAACAATGATTCTGCTCAGATGAAATACTTCTAGTACCTAATGCTCTATAGGAATCCTGAATGGTAAATAAAATTAATGACCCGCAGACGTCTCCTGCTAAAGTAGTCAGAGAAATTACCAGGCTCTTGAGACATCTTTATAGGCGAAAATAGACTTTCCCATAGCTTGTTTGCAAAATGCACAATGGCGTGCCTGTAACTAGGTATATAAAAGATATCGAATTGTGTATAGTCCAAAATATGACGTCAGTCAGCCATTACGCGGATCCAGTGCGGACACATAATTTTCTAATTTTTGTCTTTTCTTCCTAAATTAAACCATTGATTATTTTCAGTGATCATGCTAAAAGCTGAGTTAGGTAGAGGTCTTCCAGTCTTATATCTATTCACACTCCACGGCATTCTGAAGCGCTCGTGACTGGCTAAGTTGTTCCTAACAGATCAACGGAGAAGGACTGTTCCGCATTGTCACCATTTGGACGGGTGACCGCCGGTAATTTCAACTGATCGCTACCGTGCTTTGGAGGGCACATTAAGCTGTCGGTCCCGGCTTTGTCAAAGTTGTTAGGTCATTATGGCCTTCGGGCGACCTCACCAGAGTTGACCACATACTCGTACGGACTTTCTTTACTTTTTACAGTACTTGTAAGAAACTTTCCGAACACTAAGTATATATTGTGAAGAAAAAACTTCAAGACAATTTCTTCAAACCAGCGCCTGCGTGGTTCCTTTACCATCGCCTCTACATTTCGGGTCCAAGTCAGTTGAGCGCGCGAAATCACACGGCAACGTTCTTCTTACCGGTTGAAAGTTTTACGCGATTTTACTTAGTGAAAAAATAGTTTATAACATAAAATAATATATCACGACTGCGCATAATTTGATAACTGATTTGTTAGACTTTGTTTGCTATAGGGATTGTACCTATTTATAAAAAGCTTGTAGTGAAGGTTTTAACCACAGTTCAAATGTTTTTTTTGTAAAATGCACGCAATGAAAGTGTTTATTTATATTCTACAAATGTATATTTTATTTGCGAGTGCTAAGGGTAAGTATCTAACTATTTATTATTGTAGTCTAGTAATATAAGTAAAAAGGTACGAAAGTTTTTATATTCAAACCAACATTGCAGAACGGGCATTGTATTACCATCGGCACTGGTGTCGATTCTGCTGTAACATTTTCTAAACTAAACTAACTAAAATTATTGCTGTCTTTATTAGAAATAAATTGAAATACAAAGAACCTTTATTTTTAGTTTGCTAAGTTTAGAAAATGCTACAACAGAATCGACACTATTGTGTCTAAAAGTTGAATTAAATGTTTCCATAAAATTTTATGTTTTTGCAGAATTTTAGGAATTTCAAAAGAAAGCCTGGCTTCTATAAGGCACTCCGACTTTCTTTGCCCCCGTCTTAATCAACGAGGTTTCAAAAGGTGGAAAGCTTTTTCAATTATTTCAATTCGCAAAGTAATATTTATAAACGCCAGGCGCCTAGGCGCTCAAACGTGAACACGTAGCTGTCTACGAGATCTCGTAGCAAACGTAGCGTTCGTAGTCAAACTGACGTAATTGCTAAATGAAAACGTTTGCTAAGAAATATCAGCGCTAAAATGATTTTGAAATGCATTTATTTTACACTTCACAGGACAGTATGTATTATGTTGTATGTATGCTTGCACATTACTTGGCATATTTGCTAAATATTTTGATTATTTCATCAATACCTACAAACTAAACTTTGTATAATAGTTTCACAAAGTTGACTTTGTATGGCCGAAATAAGCAAATATTTAAGCAAAGTGAAGTGCCAGCATCAGGTTTAGTTCTTGGAAAGTTGCACGAACTTCGAATACATACAAGTACTCTATTCCACTAATCGTCTCGTTGCTATGCTGACGCAACGTATTATAGCTATACACGCTTAATACCTACCCATGAACTTTACAATTAGATGTGAGTAAAAAAATAAGTATTCGTTAGGAAACGTAGATTTGCTGACAAATTACAATATTGGAGGAACACAATGACTAAATACTTTAAAACGTTGAGTAAAACCACCTCACCTGATGTTAAGTGATGGTGTGGTCGACGATTAAGCTCGCTTGTCTAGAAATAATCCATCAACTATTAGGTAACTGAAACCCTGCACTATGTGGTCTAAAATGCACTTGGTTGGTTACTTTGTTTTTTTTTTGTTTTTTTTTTTCCAAATATTACAGGGTTTGGGGCTCTTCAGTTAAGTTTTAATAACTTGCGTGAGAAGAGCCCCCTCTTAACTGTGGTCTCTTCAGTACATTTATAATCACTAAAAAGGTTTGGACTTATGTGTCATCATGACAGCCTTCTAATGTCCCACTGCTGGCCTACTCTCGAGTGAGAGTAAGTTTTGAACCTAGACTAGGATTATCTAATCTAAATAATATTCCAACTGACGTTTATTAAAATAAGCCAGTAAACGAAAATATTTCCGGAAGTGCTCGACATGTTCCGCGCTGTCGTCATTTGGATGGGAGACCGCTATTGGCACTCAGGAGCGCTTCCGGTGCTTTTAAGGCTCGTTTAGCTGTTGAACTTGCCTATTTGATCATATTTTCTGTGAAAGTTACCACCACCGTAATATTTGAACTTTCAGAGATTTTAAACAGTGTTGTATATCCGAACATTTTAAAAAAATGTGTTTTTTCGACGTTTGGATCATCTATGCTCAGAAACAGCTCATTTTTGTGTGTTTAATTTTAACCCAATAACTTAGTATTTTTTTTATTGTTAGCTTAATTTACCTCAAACAAGGTTATAACAGCTTTATTTTAAATATCTTTCGCTCTGTACTTACTCTCGTAAAACAGTAACTTACCAGCCCTGTCTGTCTAGCGGCACTCGTTGACTTCGCGTTTATGTACATGCATTTTCAGGGAATATGTCGCCAGAGTTGGCTAAAGATAAAAATATTAATTGAAAAGTAGTGAACATGCTAGTTTACCTCAAAATGCTTATTTATATTCAGGAGCTCTGCAAAAGAAAATGAAAGCTAGGCATTTATTAGAAATCGCTTACTCACTTGGGTATGATTCAAATAACCCTGCGAGATTCCCTACCCTGATTTCGTTTGACACTGCGCGTTTTTTAGCGGCTGTTGGTTTTATTACCTCGGAAATTTATCGAAAAACAACCACATCATTTAATCAGAAATGTAGTAGGAAATTTATTTTATCCGGCTAGAAGTTTTTAAGTTACGTTAACAGCTATGTAAGTCTGTAGCGTGGAGTGACGTGCGTAGCAATGAAACCGCGCCCGCCTGGATTTTCATCCGTGATCAACAAGGTACCCTTTGCTAAACTGGCACTTTTTCAATCGCAGGATGTCAATCTTAACTATTGGTTGCGTTGACTAACGATCAATATCTGGGCCTGTCGCCCTATCTACATTTTTGGTTGTAATGTTGTGGTTGTTTTCGACAAACTGTTTGATTATTGTTCTACATGTTACTTATTACAAGTAGTAACACGTAGACTTACCTACCCAATAAAAAAAGATTTTGTTCAGTAGGTACAACTGTGACATGAAAACGAGACAAAGCGTTCAATGCGAGCGGCTTACGTAAATTTATTTTACAAAATATATCTGCCACCCACCAGTAGGCTCCTTCCTCCTGGTGGATAAGGACCCAATCTCTTTCGCTAGAGAATAAGCCTGGGACACTCTAGCAGTACATTTAAATGATGATGATTTTATTTGATTTGCATGGTATTATTATTCTCCTTGTTTTATCATTTCATTCATAACACAAAATGGCTTGTACAATTTGAGCAGAACCATTTCATGTAAATGAGCATTCGAATGAAATCTCGGGAAGGTTCACGCGGGCACAGGTGCACCCTGCTTTGATTGTGTTATGGTTTCCATATTAGTTCAGTAATCCCATTCGCTATAATCTCTATGATTGATGTGCAGGTAATTTATCAGCTTTCTACGGGTAATAGAAGTTTGTCTGCTGAGCAAAGGTTTAATAAAGGAAATTACATACGTATTTACGTATATCACTATTGTTAACATTGTAGCCTTCACTATTCCAGTGCTGGAATTGGGTGATAATTTTTTTTTTAATTACTGCTTACTGACTGCCTGACTGAGACCAAAAGATGTATATAAACTCAACGCAGACAAAGTGTCGTACGCCTACGAGGTATTCAAAGTGCTACGCCGTAGACCCGTAGCAAATAACTTATGAACTAAGTACTGTTATTATTCTGGGCCTGAAGATGAAACAAGGTGACACCGTCCACCACAAATTCTACCA
The DNA here is from genome assembly GCA_951394395.1 of Colostygia pectinataria. Taxonomy (NCBI): domain Eukaryota; kingdom Metazoa; phylum Arthropoda; class Insecta; order Lepidoptera; family Geometridae; genus Colostygia; species Colostygia pectinataria. The sequence goes on along the minus strand of OX596356.1, from coordinate 4,704,725 downwards.
ATACCGTCCCCAGCCAATATTCAAATTATTTCCAACAACATCGTCGCAGAAAATTTAATCTTAAATTCTTGTGGCTTTATTAAATGTTTGGCTTTAATAAAAAAAGTTTATGTCAGCGTTTGGTTGTGTTCTGCTGATAAAAACTGTAGATTATTGCTTGAATTGTATCACCAAAAACGTCTGCGATTTTCTTTAGTTTTTTGGTCGTTGCCTGAAAATTATGAAACTGTTTAATATTTTAGTGTATACATGTTGTAAAAAGACCTCTTAAAAACTGAAGGCACGTAAATGGCTTTCCTTATAAATATTGCTTGTAAATGCTTTCGCCCGCGGTGAGACAACTGCCTTAGACCCTAGATTAATTTTATACCCAAGTTTATGACTACTTTATGGATGGTTTCTGTGGTAAGTGCATATAAAATCAGTGACCAACTCTTGTACCGAATGTTGTATAAAATATCGTAAGTATAAAATATAGAGTAGAGTCCTGGCAATACTGCAAATTATAACGAAGGCATTTACCTCTGCCACAACACATTCATTTTATGATCTAAATCATCTGCAATAGATGTTTGATCCAATGATGATGAATGACCAATGATTGATCACAAATGTTACTGAATAAAACAGACACTTGCGAGTGACACTCGCACCCTGAATGCTTTGATCAAAATTATTTTTCTTTAAAAGTATTCTAGGCTCCTATACTTTACCTGCTCAAATACTGTAATCTATATTTAATCAAAGCGTTTGCATAAATGTCAGCATTTTGTTTAGGTACTTATTTGTATCTTAGAACATAAATTCGCTCGACTCGCAAAATATCATCTAGTACCATGCAGTGAAACACCAATATTTGACACAATGCAAAAAAATTCAAAATTCAATATGAGGAAAAGCAATTTGTGTCTGTCTACAAGCTAAGTACCTATATCATCTTGTTTTCATACGAAATATCAAAGGTAAGCGGCTTAGCGAAGGAACACATTTTAACGCAAAATAATACGGAATTGAACGAATAGGAACCAAAGATTTATAGGTATTCGTACTCATCATTTTATGTGCCTACCAACCTAGGTACTTTACAGTTAAGGTAGCCTGAACACCTGACTTTTAATACAACTTGTAGTTGTTACTTTAAAAAATATAAGTACTCTTCTTGCCTAATTCTTTCTTTTTAATTAATGTATGAAGAAATGTACAGCCAAAAACGGAATTCGGTAGAGGTTTGGGAGATTCTTGAGGAAACGGATACGGTAAATGAGCGATCCGTGAAAGGCCCCTTATCCTGTACTGTTAATTATTATATGCCGTTACTAAACTTTTAAGAAACCCTTGGGTGTTTGGCGAATGTGATTGTGTTTTCGAAAGAACACTTACGTCCTACGCGACACCTAAATCCATGTTAGGTTAGCGTAGTAGAGTGAATATTCAAGGAATAAATTATATAGGTAGACATTATTTTTAAAAATCTCGAGTTTATTTGATCAATTATTATAGTTATCCTGCGTGTAAATGAACCGCGCGTCAATAATCCCCGTAACCGCTACGGAGCGCGCGCGCTTGGATATTTTATTATTACGCTGCCCGTCTCGACCAGATAAGTTTAACTAGTAATTATTTACCAAATAAATTAAATCGATTTATCTCGAGGTTTTTAAGACAAAATGTAAAAATAAATGTTCATGTATTTTATTTTGTGTATTAACTGTTCCACGAATATTATGCACTTAAAAGACACTGTAGTATAGTGTATACTTACATCGATTATAGGTAATTCTAGGTATAGGCATCATAGGCATGCCTACATAATACAAAAAATTTCATGCATTAAAATGAATTTAGCTGTTACGAAGTGAGCACAGATATAAGTAGGTGAGTAACACCTTTGGTTCATTTTAATAAACTATACAACAATCGTCCAAACTTCTGTATTTATAATATTAGCACAGAATAAGATATAAGCGTGATTATGATTACCAGTAAGTATGTGCATTGAATTGAATTGAATGGAATGAATTAAAAATATGCTACAGCGCCCGTCGAACTTAAACACGGTGGATTATTGCTTGCACAATATTACTTTGAGGCAGAATATTATAGGAGCGGTGGTACCCAGAAATAGTAGGCACTTATTTGCCAATATCCGTAAAGTATAATAAAACTTTGAAAGTCAATCCATTATTACGAAGGAAGGTTTGTTATTCATTAAAACTTCGAACAAATTCTAAAGGGTAAACAATAAATATTTACATAGACTCACTCGAACCCTATTAGCTAGTAAAATATACGTTAGTAAAGTCATAAAGTTTTTAACAAAGGCAGATTATTGCGTGGTACTACCCAGCAGAGCCACCACGTTAGAATCCGATCATTTATATCTTAAAAGAATGTACGTTAGACGTACATGGTGTATGTATGCCGTTTATTGCTGTACGTTCGTCGGGTACTGAGAAAATTGACTTTGCTAGTGGCTCTGCCAGGAAGGATGCTTCCTGGCAGAGCCACCTTGGATTATGTATTTAGGAAAGATAAACGCTACTGTGCTTAAGCAAAAACTACGTTGTACGTTTTGTGTTTAGTATGTACGTGTTGAAAAATATCATTATTATGCAGTGGTTTTATTTTTATAACGGATTTAAACTATACAAACGAGATTGGTTGCAGGTTCGACACCTGTTACGGGGTTTGCGTGATTTGCATATTATATTTATTCCGAGACTGAGTTTGTACCATGGTACTCGTAGTTTCTGATACCCAAACACCTGGGAGTTCAACGGGTGTTTTTCGTCATAGCCGAGCAATAGAAACGCGTAAAGCCTCTGAAATCAGGCTGACTGGCACTCAGGGCAATACCCAAATCGGGAACACAGTTGAGTTCAAAGTTGAAGTCCGAAAAGAACAGTTCGACTCTTACCCGCACTGTTTATCCAATCTTTAATATGAGCATCACAGTGTTCGCTTAGCCATCGAGTACCAGAGTATTATAAATGGTGCCCAAAGCCCTAACCTGAAGAAAACGCTGTAGAATACCGTGGCCACATACCGATTAGGGATGGAAAATGGCATGTTGTCAAACGGCTGAGGAGGTCCTTCCTCGTGGTGGCTGAACTTCTGCATTTTGTACGGAGTCTGGATTTTGGTCAGCACAGGCCCAGGGCCTTACCCTTTCAATGACAATTCCGATGACAAAACGAATCCAATGACAATTCCGATCCAATCCCAATTTCTATTTACTGCTGTCAAATTTTTGTACTCTTGAAAACAAGGTTGAATTTGGCGCTTGGTTTGCTGTCAAAACTACGAAATGTCATATTCCAATAATTGTCCAATACCGATCGCGTTCAAGAGTAAGGCACCTGGCCCGAGCAGTGCGCGCGAGAAGGGATCTCAAGTAGTTCATATCGATCTAGTTGCAAATGCAAAACTGTTTCTCGACTCAAATATTTAATGTTCCTTGCAAAGGTTTGAAGACTTTTTGTTTATATATATATACGATAGACGGTAGAGTCTTGCAGAGTCGAAAAGCAGGTGACCAAATTGATTTAGGCAGTTCTAGTGTAGGGTCGGCAAGACTGACTATGGTGTTTATGAATTATGCTTTCGTTCGACTATGGTATTGCCTGTCTATGCAAAAGACAATATACCTACATTGTAAGTACAATATTCCAGGCTATTTAATTAGCCTCTCGAAGTCCTAGTTATTTAATTAGAATAAAGTCTATTGAGGACGCCTCCTTGAAACCTCAAGGCGGCGGGCGAGGCGGGTCTAAAGGACTAAGGCTTTAGATACTACCTACCTTTTATAATTAAGGTATAACGCATATTGAAATATCTACAAGTAGGTACCTATGTAAAATTGTTGCGACTGACCGATCAACACACAGACTAAATCGTAGTTCTAGAGACATTTCGAGAGTGTGTTCCTTTTGATGTCTCCGTTTGTTCCGTTTGAGTGTAGTACATGCCTACTAAAAAAGGAATTTCGGAAATAAAACACAGAAAACGGAAAAAAGAAAAAACCTTTTGCATAGAAAATTGCAAATTTCTCATAATCTTTGTTTCAGTTATGTGTTGATAAGTCAGTCATTCAATAATGTAAGAGTTTTAAAAATGTTAATAAAAAGATATAAGACAGCAGCCGCACTTTGAGATCTAATTAAAACAGGAGTAGTAAATCCTATATGTAAATATTAATAAAGTGGAACCAGAGATTACGGAACAATATAAGGCGCTCTTAAGGTTAATGGGAGCGTGCATAAGGGTGTTTGTGTGGGTACCTAAGTGTATTTGTTATTTTACAGATCAGCCGAAGTTTTTAGGCTCTGAAACTAATGTAACTGTGGTGGTTGGGAGAGATGCTACACTCACTTGCATGGTGGAAAACTTGGATAGTTACAAGGTGAGAAGTTTAGCATTTACGTTTGTTTGCTGCTTAGCAGTAATACCTAATGTTCGCATAGCTGTGTTCCGGCTCGAAGGGAATGCCGTTGAAATTGAGCACATGAGACTTTTGATCTGTCTCAAGGTGTGATTATTCGGTACTGCGAGCTTCTATAGGCTAATGTAACTTCTTACCTTAAAAAAATCGTATAATTCTCTGCCATTTAAAGTAGAAAAGAGGTAAGCTGTAGATGCTTCTCTGTAAAAAAAAGTCGGTTGCAAGTAACGTGATAGTTTTAATAAGAAAAAAATGTAATTATAACTTATGGTTGCTCGCTTCACACGTACCAAAACCACATCATAACAACAATACGTAGGCGAGTGCTAGTTTGTGTGAAAATGAGTTGTTTAATACACATGGACCACATTTAGCCGTGTATTTCCACCGTGTGGGCGATACCGACTACATCGCAACCACAACTCAACCGTTGGAAACAGTTTCGTATACGTTTTGCACGGAAATTAAGATATCCAAGTATTCCACAACTTCTTAAATATACGCGAACAAAGTCGCGGGCAGGACAGCTAGTAAGATAAATACGTCTGTTACACAGGTACTGATTGATCAAATATATGAAAATCAATGATACCAAACAACTGCCAATGCTTTGAAATCAAAATCTTGAAACGTGAAGTCGTATGAGCTTCAGTCACACGTGTAAAAGCTTATTAAGCATATTATGAGCAATGAAACTAAGCTCCATCATATTCTGCGGCATTGCTTCATACGTTGACTCATTGAATAAACCTAAGCGCTCATGGCAAACAATCTACACCTAATTGTACTAAGTATCTCGTATTGTACAATTGTACATACATGCCTTTGATGTTAATACCTGTACGGAACTCCCGGTTACACATACATTAGTTAAGCTAATAGTCATCATTATTCATCCCCGAAATAATGCGTTTCCATTCATATTGTATCTGAGAAAAGGGCCAAGCCACAGTTTAATACAGCGTTAGTATATCGTAAATTTAGAAGCGGAACCGCGTTCTGTCCTTGCTTCGGCAATTATGACGGTAAAGTTTCACCATTTGGCACAACCGGCTCTGCTGAAATATGTCAGTGTCCTTTCGTATGAATAAACAAGGGTGACTAAGCCGTTTTTCACAATTACGGTGCTCCTGTCAGGGGTAAAGGGTCAGAAATCATAATTAAGCGTAGCAGAGTTGGGGACGCTTCAAGAAAACTTTCCTAAACAAGGTGGATTTCATTCGAAAGTTGAACCGTAAAAGGAATTGCAGCGGGAAAAAGTACAGACTCATACTAAATAATGGCTTGTTCTTTTACAATAAATGAAATTGTAAACTTTGTCCAGTACAAAAAGACGTCGTCTGGCTTTTGTATTTATATTCACGAGAGCTGAAATGAGTTAAAACAGGAGTAAATGTCGAAATACTTATCACATTATCACGCCGCAGTTGAGTCGAAATGGTGCTTTTCATATATTGTAGCTGTGGCGATAGCGATTGCGTAGGCGAAAGCGTTTAGTAAAATATCTATGATTGCTATGGAAGTATCACTCACGCGACAACCATGAAAAAAAAGTAGAAGTCTCATGTGCCTGTAATTTCACCAGCAAGCATAAAGACAGGACAAAGTAAAGCGAGTAAAACTAAACTAAACTGCTTGGTGGCAGAAATATAGGTAGTGTATTCTCTGGGCGAGAAACTTCCTCATTAAAAAGAGCTCTACGACAAAAAATTGTGTAGGCGATCTCAGAGTATTGGAAGATGCTCTCAAGTGCATAATGGCGGCCACTTTAATACTAATATAACCTTTAGTTAGTTTGACTTTCTTAAACTTATAGATCATTGTCGTTAAACGCTTTGGTGTAAACTGTTTGTAAGCATCTGCTAAAATAAATAAATAAAACAACTGGTTGTGACCGACGAACATGCATGTGATTGTTTTTTTATGTTCCGTTATTCCGTTCTTTGAATTTTGGAACATATAACACTTATATTTAAAAGCTTTTATTTCTTCTTTCTATATAAAGAACGAACGTCAAATAAAATAATGCGTTTTTTTCCTGAATCGAATACGGAGTTTAGCACCACTTTGTTCTTTTATAAAGATTGGTCGTGAACTCGCGAACAATGACATTCTTGAACATGAATAACATTGCGTAAAGCGCCCAAAAGATCCATGTAACGACGATTAAGTCGTTTAACTGTACGATTTCAGATAAGAGACAAAATCCACCGTTTCCGCTTCCACGTCTGTTGTAAAAGAGGCCTTATTTCCGAGGTCCCAGAGTCTGCAAAATATGAATTGCTATACAGTACAGTCATAAAACATGGTTCTGCTCGACGCAAAGGAAGCAATTTTCGCTGAACAAGTCCCTTTGTTGGGTGAATACTTGATTTTGATCCTTGTCCATACTGCGACTTTCTGACTGATGCTAATTGTTTTGTAAAACGTGTGTGGATTAGGAATTAAGCCTAGCAACTGTTCGCAGAGTTGTTTGCTGTGATGATAATGATGATAATATATAGGTACCTAAGCTAAGCTAAGTATCCGTAAAGTTTTTTGGCATAACGACGTCGCTACTTTATAAATGTTCTAACATGTTAAAAAAAAAATCTTTTCCGAAAATCTAAACTATTCGTCTACCAATAACTAAAGATCTTTTGTCAATGTAGGCATAAATTATTTGTATTATTAGGTACTTACCCATGTCCCCATGTTAAGCTTTCTCTACAAGTGTGTGTTGATACTTATCTATTTCTTTTATTGAGTCACTATTATCAGAAGTCAAATTTTAGCAGTATCTTGCGTATTGGGAAATATATACTTGCCGTAATGTTATTTGACATTTATTATTATTATTCGTACCTTTCTATTCTACTGTACCTACTTACATTTGAATGAGTTCTTTTTGGGAAAATCGGCAATTCATCATGAGTGTTGGTATACGTATTTTGTGTTTTATAATATTTTCAATTACCTAATGTAACAAAAACATGTTATGCCACATGTAGTATATTTGACCCCAACCATACAATTTACTAAACATACATACTACATACACATTACTTACATACTAAATTGTTTTTCTAAGAAGCTTCGAAAATAGCAAAGAAACATTTAATTATGCCTTTGTTCAGAAGTCTTTTGTTTTCGCTTATTCTATTACAATATCAAGAAGCTTCGTTATTCACAAAATATGATAAGATAATGATAAAATCGTACTTTGTTGGTTCAGCGAACCGCCCCCTAATTATGGTACCTATGCAGTGACAGGTTTGCTACTTTCGCGACAATGTATGTTGGTCAATCATTGCCTTAAACCCTGATATTTTTTTTTGTCGCGTTCAGTATTTGCAGCAATGGTAACGGAATTTACGCTTATCTAAAACTAGCTGCTTCATAAAAAATATGATCGTTTCAGTTCAGTTTCAGTCAGTAGACATCCACTGCTAGACAATTCCACAACGATCCTAAACAAGTACCATCCACCGACATCCTGCGATCGCTCTAATATCGTTGGTCATAGAGTCTCTATTCTATACCGTCTTATATTTAACTTTCCTGGGGGCTTATTCGCTATTTCATAGGAGATTTCTTACCAATAACGTGTAACTTATAAACGAATTTCATTTCATTTAACTTTGTAACGTGTTCTATACGTGCCATGGTGTGAAATTGTAAAATGGTTTTCCGTATCTGTGTTGTTTCAATAGCGATAGTTTCGCTATCGATAGGTTGACTTTGAAAAACAGTCAGACGAGCCCTAAAACGTGGCTCGTCGACAACGATTCCATATAGATATCGTAACTAGTCCACGTTTGGTCATAGTGAATAAGGCTCCTGTTCGTGGTCGCCATTCCACAACCTTAACACCCCAGCGGTTGTCGGTTCATTTAAAAAAATACTACCGATATACTTTGTCACGTCGCGAGATACAATCGCCGAGGTGGGTGTTAACACACCCAAAAGCTTACAATATCTTTTTTTTTTTTATTTTAAAATATTTTATTAACCAAAAATACAAAGTTGACACAGTAGTTATTCACTGCTTTCTGTTAGTTTAGTTAGGAAGAATTCTTCTCCAGCGCAATTAGAATTCCTAGAACAGTCTGATACTTCCAGGTCGCATGGCTACGTGTGGACACACAAACAATCCTGACTATCGGGTCTCACGTGATCACCAAGAACCATAGAATAGCGGTCAGCAAAGCGGATCAAACTTGGACGCTTACGTTACGGCTCGTGAGGCTGACGGACGGCGGTCGGTACATGTGTCAGATCAATACTGAACCTATGATCACACAGACTCATCATCTACATGTGTTTGGTGAGTAATATTCGGAAACGAAGTTTTTTTAGTTTTACTATTCGAGAAATGCATATGCGCAATGCAATGCTAGTGTTCTCAAACGGTGAAGGAAAATATCGTGAGAGCACCGAATCTTCCAAGAACTAAAAATTCTTAATAAATATAAATATCTCAGCTTGTTCGACTGTAACGCAGGTAGCTATTTGCAGAGTCTTATCATGATGACAACCTTCTAATGTTCCTACTGCTGGAACTGTTACTGGCCTACTCTTGAGCGAGAGTGATTGGGTTTTAATCCAACACGCCAACTGAATGCGGATTGTTGTATGACGCATGTCATTAGAATTTTTAGTTCTAGCATGCCGGTTTCTTCGCTGTTTTCTTTCCTGTTGGTGCATGACCGATTTTGAACCTACTACCTCCGAATCGAAACCAGTGCTCTGTGCTTCTTAACAATAACAATGGGTAAATTATAATACACACGTGGTGCATAAAATGGTTTAAACCCGGTCGTGAGTCTCACGAAAAAGTAATATGAATGCAATTGCAATGCGCTCATATATTTTTTACGATCATTTCCGAGAGCTATAAGTGCTTTGATGCAAAGGAATATTATCGTGAGGAAATCAAGAACCTCAGTCTAAAACTTGAAAAGCATGTCCCATCCACCAATCCGCGTTAAGTCCGCGTATGACGTTATGACCCAATTACTCTCACTTGAGAGTAGAAATCCCAGGTGCGAGAACTTAAGATGGCTATCATGATGATGACTCTGCATGTCTTTGCCTGCTTTGCAGCATAACCAGCTTAATTATTTGTTTGTGACTAGTTTTTTAAGAATTTGTTGTCCTTCGCAATGTCTGTTTCTTCACGAATAGTTACGCAATAGAATGTTCTGAAACAAAAAAAAATAGAAAATGCTACAACAGAATCGACAATTATTGTCGATTCTGTTATAGCATTTTCTAAATTTAGCTAACTAAAATTTTCGCGGTCCCTTGTATTTGAATTTATATATAAATTGAAAAGGACGGCAGCAATTTCAGGTTAGTTTAGTTTAGAGAATGTTAGGTACAGCAGAATCTACACCATTCGGAGTAATTGAGCCCAATTCTCAATAAAATAAGTAACACAAACTGATTAGCCAGCCGGCAGCATACTGCGAATCAGACGACCAGGAAAAACTGATAGTGGTATTACAACTTCCACTTCCAATTGCTGTAGTTTTTATCAATGCAGAAACTTTTCGAATCACAGCCGTTTTACCCGATATCCGACCTTGTTTATCGATACCTTGTACGACTTTACAACCTGAAGAACACATTCATATGCTAGATATTACATGTCTTAGTCGATCACGTGAAATGGATCACGTTCTAGCTTATCGCTCAAAACATTATTAAGATCTTGGATTGACAAAAAATTGGTGATTTCGGTTGTACCTGGCAACAACCGAAATCATAAATTTTTTGTGACCAAAGTTTTTATCTAACTCAATTTTGTCGTTTGTACTTTTTGCTTTCAGAATATCTACTGATGTAGCATTGTTCAACTTCCATTCACATTATAATTAATAGGTATAATTTAATCGATGTAATCTTGGCTAAGGGTAACATTTGTTACATTTTACGAGATTAACACAAGATCTAAACTTACGTTTGACGATTGCATTACGCGAATTGGCCTTCTATATGGCAACTCTGCAAAACTTCCCGTATCTGACCTACGCGGGCGCCAATAAGTTTGCAAATCGGTTAAAAAGTGGATTTTGACAGTGCCGCCTGATATCGTGGATTCTGACAGCAGCGGCGAAGTCATCGTACGCGAGGGTGAAAATGTCACACTGCACTGCGTTGCGTCCGGCACACCACACCCCACCATAGCTTGGAGAAGGGAGGACTTAGCGCAGATGATCGTGGAAGGAAAAACTGGTAAAACATGCGTTTTGGATTTAGAAGTATTAATTTTTAAAATGATAGAATTTCCAGTAAATAAATCTAATAATATTTGTAACATTACATAAATATTTGCGTTACAAATTGCCTAAATATTTGTTTAAAACAAAACTATTTTATTTAAATTGTGTAAACCCCAAAATAGTTCGCTACGTATATTTTGGCAATAGCTTTCGCCCGCGGCTTTCCTCGCACGGTACACAGATAAAAAGCGGCCTTAATCTTATCACAAGCTTCATCTTAAAGCTCTATCACAAAAAAACTATAGGTAATATAATAATATTAAGTAAGTTCGTATGAGTGGGAACTTTGGTGACAGAGTTTTTAGACCGCCCAAAGTCTTCTGTCATGGCCCAACAACTTTGAAAAAGCTGGGACCAACACTATACTACTCTTTAGTAACGATTCGTACGATGTCCTTTATTATGTGTCGTGCAAACGACATGTAGAAAGTTTGAGTTTGCTGACATTGCATGTTGAAATGTCGCGTGTTTGTAAACTGCTTCATTCTGCTACGATTAATTTGTGAGGGTTGTACTAGCAGGCTGCCACACGCAATTACATCATTACGCTTTAGTAATAAGGACTGAATTTTCAAGAGTTATTTGCTATGTCTCATCCAGGTTGGATGAGACTAGCACAGGACCGAGAGGTGTGGCACATACAAAGGGAGGCCTATTCCCAGCAGTGGGTGAAATCGGGCTGTGGATGATGATGATGATTTGCTATGGTTAGCCCGTATTCTTCTTATGGGACTGCACTTAAAATCTAAAGCCCTTGTTTTTAATCGTACTCTTAACTTCTGTTTGCTAATGTGTCTTTCAAATCTATGACAATGTTTTCATAGATTTGAAAGACAAAAAAAGAATGACAATGAAAAACAATACTTAGCAAGCCGCTGGAATGTCAGTTTTTATATGAATAAGAGCATTCAAGTTTTGCTCGTGCGTTTTTTGTAATTAATAAGAAAATATAAAGCTGTTTTAAAGATTTACAAAGCCCGTAGGGGTTTATTTTATGTAACGTGGCACTATTCTGCGCTCGTTACCCCGAGACAGTAATTAAATCTCATTTGCTCAGTAAATTTACTTGCTACAGTGCCCTTCAAAACTAAACACAGTAATGCTTGCACACTACTTCTTGGAGGCAGAATATCGTTCACTGCGGTTGTACCTAACTAGACGTACTTTTACTCCTGGCATCACATCTTACCGAGTTAATGAATCGTCGTGTTATTTATTGAGGTTAACTAGGGATTAACATTACATATTGGTCCAATCTAAATTCATTATTCAGTCAAGCACAGGTTCACATTAGTACAAAACCACGCGATTGTTTTGCTTGTTTTGAATTGGTTGAATTTCACATGACATATATTTAAGTATAGATATAGAGAGACCGTGTTATTTTCTGAAACTTTAAACTTTATCCATACAGTTAAATTAACTTTATTACGTGTCAAATTGGTTATTTTCGTTTTTATTGTGCTATCCATCACACTAAGAAAATACTAAAGATTATAATATCGCAAAAATTATCCCGCTTATAATTATATTTTTTGGGATTATAAAATCATACGTGTATTAATTATGCTCTACGAATCCGTCCGTCAAAAATGTTTTAGGTACCTACATGGTTTTTACTACTCTGTGAAAGCAACTCTATGCGAGCTTACGAGTTGAAACTTGAAATGACATGCTGGAAAGTTGAAATTGTAGCATGTTCAAATGTTTGAAAACTGCCCCATTCATTTGCAGTGTCACAGTGTACGGTTTACTGCTAATGAACTGGCAGTAAAACATTCTCCGTCTGTTTGTTTGTTTTTTATACTCTGAAAATGTTGATTTTTATTTGCGAAATGTTTTAATATATACTTGTAACATAGTTTTGTACAGAACTTAATTGCTGAGGTATTGAGCTAGATTTTTGATAAAAATAACCTATAATAAAATAGTAAAAGTTGTAATTTTGCATTGCAAGGGTGCTACGATATGCTACGGCGTAGCACTTGTGTACGATAAAATATTTAAATGCTAAAAACTCAGGTCGGCGTGTAGTGTTACACGATAAATCACTATTTTATATTCAGTATTCACACTGAATTCAAAATTGTGACTTCTAAACGGAAACAATCTGAATATCCAAAAATATTTTTTTTTTGCATTTTTAGGATTCAAATGATTATAATAAATTATAATGCACATGGCCCGTACAGCGTCGCAGTATCTGTCTGTTTGTGTTTTATATTTCTGAAAGTGACCAGGCGGTCTTTCGCCTGATGTTAAGCGGCACGCCTGTTCATAACAGTTTAAGTTTCACCCCAATCTCTAATCTTTAAAGTTCTGCGTGGTACTCCACTACGCTTGCCACCACAAGACATGGTTATTGTTTTATTATGTCTCATCCCAGTATTTTCACATGCTACAGTGCCGCTTAAACGTGAACATTTTATTGCTGCAAGCTACTACTACTACCTACACCACTGCTTGGAAACATACTAACACTGCGATGATACCCACTAAAACGCACTCATCAAATCGCTTTAGCCTAATGCTGGCACTTTACTTTAAAAACAAACTAAATATTTGCGTTATTTAATAAACACAAACTAAACTTTGTAAAATACTTTTAAAGAGGGATCATCAAAAAAAAGCTAGCCAGCCGAGTTTGTTGCCAAATTCTTCTAGACTGGGCGCTAGAACTAGCGTAAATTCAAATGATCCAGTAATACTATTGATTAAAATTATTTTTAATTTGAATATTGACTTTGTATTGACGATACAACGCAAATATTAAGCATATAAGGTGCCAGCATTTAATCTTTGCAGTGAGCAAATGGAGCGGTGCTTGGTTGAACATGACAGTTGCCAGTCGCGCTATGAACGGCGCTTATTTCTGCATCGCCACGAACGGAGTGCCACCGTCCGTCAGCAAGAGGATGTTGCTACATATTTTATGTGAGTAAATCTATTTCAGACTAGCTAGGACTAGATTTCACCGTTTAAACCTTCCCTGGACTATAAGACTAGGGCTGGATTCGACCAACTTCTGGAATAACTGTTCCGGGAAATAAGAAATGTTAAATACAAGGAAACTGTCAGTTTACTCTCGAATAACTACGATTTATTCGGAGAATAGTGCCTATTCCAGTTTGGTCGAATCCAACCTAGATAAGACAAATATTATACTTATACATAAACCAACAATTTTCGTACACAGTCGGAACTTGAACTCACAACCTTCTGGTTCGTAGCATCAAAAATGTAACATTGAAAATATAAGATAATCATTTATTATAATTTTTTTTTTTATTAAAACAGAAATCACGATCTGCTGTGTAATTAGCTATCTGTTGTATAATTAGCTTATATTGGTAGTAACTCTCGATTGCATAGTTTTAACAGTTGTAAAAAATAATGCAATTGAATGCGTTTTATGCTTACATAATCGCAACACTGATCCAAATAATCTTCAAGTAAACTCAGGAGAAAAAGTTATTTAACCAGAAAAAGTTAAAACCAAAACTTAGTATCGCGGAAGTAAGTATCACTATCAAGTTGTTACCCGAGTTGGTTTTCCGCCAAGTAAAGTGGGAAATCGAAGGGAAGTCTCTAACACGCTATTCGTGATATAAGATGAGTTATTTATTTTTATAAAGGCAATTTAACTACGGGTTCTAGTCCCAATCGAGTTGACTTTTTTAGGATATTATAAAACTTTATGCATTCCCTTAGTGCACGGTAGTTCAGACTGGTATAAACAACCATATACTAATTGTAATTGTATTGTAGAGAATCTATGAATTATTTGTTTATAGATCACAAATAGACCTTTTTAATCATTTAGGTAGTTATTTTGATATCTCATTTGATATGATTCGTATTTTTAATGTATGTTTTTAAAATCTTATACTTAATATATAAAAATGAATTGCTGTACGTTAGGCTCGCTAAAACTCGACAACCAACGGCTCGATTTGACTAATTTTGGTCTTGAAATGTTCATAGGGAAGGTTTAAACGGTAAGAACATATGGAAAAATTGCGAAAAAAAATAACGCAAGTGAAACCGCGCAGGTCAGCTAGTCATTATATATATTAATGGTGACAAAATCGGGGCTTAAAAAAACCGGTGACCATAACAGTACAAATGTCACCCAAAGCTTTTAAGTTATTAAGTTCTTCGTTGCTCGTGAGACTCGCTGAGACGGTTATAGTCATTCCAAATTATCTGTATTATAAAGATATATACTGTCGTCCTTACAAAACATCCTGTATCGTCTGATTGTGTAGGTGTATCATAGGTAAGTGCTAAGTTGTGAAGCAAAGTTTAAATGGAGGCAACTATTCTATTAAATCTGCGCAAGTTTCATAGAATCTAATTAATCCAGTCGGTAGTACCGGCTTTGAATACAGATTAGAGCTCAGTCCCTCGAATGGTGAATCCATTTACTTTTTGTTCGCTTCTTAGAGAACTATTTGTTCTGTGAAACGTACAACTCGCGAACACGAACTTTTAAAAGTAAGCTATATTTCTGCATTTTTAAAAGCTAATATTAATTCAACATCCATAACAGAACTTTACAATTTTTTTATGAAAATAACTTAAAATTACTACCTTTCGAGTAAAAAAGTACCAAGTTTTGTCGATTGTCGTCTGTCTGTTTGCTTTTTCAGAAACAACTAAATACTTAACCGATTCGTTGCTGATGGCACGACAGGCGTGTCATCAATGGTTTTAACTAGTGGCTTATGACACGATAGGCGTGTCATTTTTTCCTCGATTGTAACACCCTCAGATTAAGTTTTAGAAAAGTCTGCCCAGAACGAAACTATACAGATTTTCCACGTGGATTACGCCTGTTGTCTTAGCCTCTCAACATTGCGTGAATTCAACAGTTCCAGGGATTGACAACCTTTTTAAATTGCGTTCTTATGACACGATAGGCGTGTCAATACTGAATACTTTAGCCACCTCTCAAGGGGCGGACCTCGCGGCGCTTAAAGCGCTGGCGTAGTATATATATATATATATAATGTATTTGCGTTTTCGATTTAAATCTAGAAAAAGTAGGTCAATTTGACAAAATAATCCGAACATTTCGTCGTTGTACTACTGCAACAAGTCACTAAGTGACATTTTTAGTAAAAGTTAGATAAAATATCAAAAAAGGTTTGAAACATCTGAAAAAGTAAAGTCACTTACCTTCCATTTCAGGAAAAACACTTAGTTAACCTCTTCAAAACCAATGTAATTAACGTATCGTGCCGTACACTCCCGTGGTTTGATTCCAACTAAACTTAAAACAAGTCTTGACCAGTAAAAAAGCAAAAAAAGCATGTAGTTTTATACACATGGCTGATGGCACGCTAAGCGTGCCATGGACTTCTATGGCGCTTGACACGCCAGTCGTGTCATAGAAAATTTGTTCACAGCCCTGGTGAAAAGTTTTTCAAAATGGGTGCAGCAACGAATCGGTTAATATATATCAACTTAATATTAATACCAAACACTAGTTTGTTGGAAAGTGACTAAAACTCTAAAGGGGCTATAACACATTTTGAAATAGTTTAGGATTAGAAGTTTTTGCGATCAAGTTATAAGCATTATATACGTGTAACTTATCATCTACTGAACCTTCAGAGCGTGAGTCTCGCTCGCACTTGCCCGTTTTATTTTATAATTTTTGAATATTTCATTCATTAAGCTCAATAATCAATACTTTTTTTTTATGAAATATGGAGGCAAACAAGCTTACGGCCCGATGGTATAGATTTCAAGATTTCAAGATATTTATTTGCATAAATAGATGAATATATACCATTCAAGTTACAAGTTTTTAAGTCTAGCTGCTTAGACTTTGCATTATACTTAGGTCAGTATACTAACATCAAGCTTTTTCCATACCAATATTATACAGAGGATTTTTTTAATTTTTGTTCAAACAATTAAACGCGAAAAATAGCCCGATTCCAAAATTTTTTTGTCCATTAGTATGCTACATTATCCCTGAGTAACATGTTGTATTATATGTCCACCCGTGCAAAGCTGGGACGAGCCGTATCTAGGTATACTAATATTATAAAGAGAGAAGATTTGATTTTTTGTATTTTTGTTTGTTATTAATATAATATAATATTTAATTTTATTTTATTTATTTTAATTTCACAAGAAAACAAACAGTCGTTAAAAACAAAATATTAGTAATCTAAAGATACAGCTATAGACCATTTAAGTTTTCGCATATTGCAACTAATTTAAGCTTGCTTATTGAATACATTAAATTTTTATAATTTTTTTATAAAAAACTGACAATAAAAAAAAACAGTTACGGAGACGTGCCAAACCATCTATTTCTAAAATGTTTTTAATCCTTGAAACTTTGCAGTTAAATAAGTCAAGTTCAGAGACGTCAGCCAGGTTGTTAAATGCAATAACTGCTCTGCTAAAATAGGAGTATTGCCTATAATTAGTGAAACTAAATGGGATTGCTAACCGTGTAGGATGTCTGATTGATCTGTTTGGAACTTTCAATTTTATGTTGATTTTGATGAATAAACTGTACTTAGCAAAACTTTACAGCTACTACTTATCTAACAGGTAAACCATCAGTTCGCGTTACGCAGAAACTAATCGGAGGCTATCTAGGCGAATCTGTCGTTTTACGATGCAAGATTGAGGCCAATCCCCTGACGTCAGTATATTGGACTCACATCGACGGCAAGCCATTGAACGGTAACGTATTCTGTTACCTTTGATTATATTAATACAAGTTCTAAAGTACTTTGGACCTTACTGACATTAACTGCTTATAAAATCCAAGTATGTATTTCAAATTCAATGTTTAATTACTTTCATAAAACAAGGTACATAAAAAGGTTTTTTCTACGTACCGAGCCGTTAATTGGTGCACCTGTTTTGCGAGAGCCTGGTGCCTGTAATAGGTTTCAAAAACCTGTAATACAGGTCACTAGGGCCCACTCTGCAAATGAAACTTGCTTATGAAAATGTCTGAACTTATTTTAGATGTAATCCAAAGTTTACGAGCAGATAGAAACCATGTAATTGCATTGAGAGAGCAGCGCACTACCATCTGTGCCACTGTTCGAGAACCAGCCCCTCGAATATCTCGTTTGCTATGTATGTTTATCAATAAAATGCTACCGCCCCGCCTTGGTGCCGCGACAGCCGGAACCGACAGCTTAATGGACCCTTTGAAGCACGTAAGCGCTTTATGTAAACGCGCAGAACGTTGCATCTATACTAATACTAATATACTAATCATCGTCATAATATTATAAAGAGGAATGATTTGTATTTTTGTAATGTTGTTTGTTACGAAACTCCTACTGGTCCGATTTCAAAAATGATTTCACCGTTAGAATGCTACGTTATCCATGAATAACATATAGTAATATATATATATATTTATTACTAGCGACCCGCCCTGGCTTCGCACGGGTGCGGTTTCATTGCACCCGCTATTATATGGCGATTCTAGGTTTCATGTATTTTTTGAACTAGCAGTATACTGGCAGTATACGGTCAGTGTTCTGTACCTCTAGTATACAGGTTTCAATAGTTTTCGTAAACTACATATAGTTTCGTTTTCTTCCATACATTTTCTTACAGCGCCCCTACCGAAAACTAGAGGAACTATAATCGATAGCACGAGTTTTATTTTACGGTAGTAAACCATTACCAAATAAGTTTTCGAGCTTTTATGTATATTTTGGCAGTACGAGTTACCACTTTGACATGTTAGCGGTAGTAAACTGATCGTGTTACAAAACTTTATATAGTTTACTTAGTCGCTTGAAAAATTTCGGTGAGAGCTTTGTCAATTTTCTGCCCGTTTGTATGGCTTTTTGTGGTCTATCCCAGGTTCCAAGTACCAGGAGAGCATAAAGTCCGAGAGCTACAAGCACACGGCTGAGCTACAAATCAGCAATGTGTCGCGCGATGACATCGGCGCTTACTACTGTCACGTGGAAAACCCGCTAGGAACGGCACAGGACGACCTCACTTTGTACAGTAAGTAAATTTGTAGGGTGGATTATGACCCAAACACTCTTGTTTGAGAATAGTCCAGTGTCCCAACTGTTGGAACATAATAAGGCTGACTATTTTAATATTATTGGGGCGTTATTTGGCTGTTTGATGATCCAAATAAGGCCCCAATAATATTTATTTCTATATTTAGATATTTTAATGTTTTTAAAACAATCATGATTCTTAACATAATTTTCAAAGAGGATGATTTGTGAGTTCTAAGGATTTCCGATATTTTGGCGCAGTTACATGCACCATGAACACGGGAGTACTGTGCAGTATAATATCGAGAATCATTAAAACTCGCAAATCATGGTAAATATCCCGTTTTCAGTGAAAATTATTAAAAAAAAATGATGTTTTATTATCAAAATAAGGATGAGAAAGCTTTTTTAATAGTGTTGGCAAAAACATGCTATGTATACCAAAAATATTGTTGGCTCCCGATCTATGCAAATTAATTTCCTATTAGCTATACGTTTAAGATATCGGGGTTTCTAAAAAGTCTCCGAAACTCAAATTAATTCTTAAAAATAAGCTCCGCTTGTTCCCCGGTAAATTAATAATGGTCTAATTTATTAAAGGTGTCTCGCTTCTAATTAACGTCTGCCCCGAAGATTACTTTTTAAATTGCTCATTTTACGAGCTAGTCCTACTTGTTATTCGGGGAAGTACCTACCGCAACACAGATTTACACAGCGTACAGAACGGACAGGGAAGATGCAAATATGTACCTTTATTACGACTTCTGTGGCGTATTGGGCGAGTACGCGGTAGATAAGCGAGAGGCTGCGAGTTCGATTCCCGCTGCGAGACATAATAAGGCCTACTTGACCGCAGTAGCATACTAGCCGCAAAAAAATATCGGCATATATTTGCCCCGGGAGATTTTTGGTCTAAGAATTGAAAAGACCTGCCATTCACAAATCCACATTGGGTCTACGTAGATTATGAACCAACGACTCTCACTTAAAAGTGGCTATTGTCCCAGCAACCAACGTCGGCATAGTAGCATAGGTTTAATACTATTATGAAATAAAAAAATAAAAAAATAGAAACTATTGTCTATCTATGTAGATATAATTTTTTATGCTGCATACTGGACACCATATTATAGATTCTAGGAGTACCTCGATTAAAAACACCCATAACACAAAAAACAAAGAACCAATACAAAGAAAAGTTAAAACACAAACACTAAAACAAATATAAATAATTTAAATCAATGCAAAATACTTGTGAGCCTTGTGTCGTAAGATTAAGGGGGGGTTTGGCTCAGCATGTGCTGACTAAAAATAATATTGCTCAGCGTTGTTGTGTTTTTTCATCTGTACGCTACTCTATGGCAACACCTTACAAGCAAACTCGCGTTAACCTAAATGTACGAGCGGCTGTATTCATGATAAATGAAATAATTCTGAGCCGCGTTTGGTAAATAGTACGGGATAAACTGCGGAAGAAAACAGATTGCAGAGTGTGCCAAGCTAATGAGAGATATCTAAACAAATCTTTATCTCTTTCTCTCTCTCTCATGCTGTAGTGCCTGGGACAGTTTTTAGGGATGTTATCCTCTTAGCTAGCCTAATACCACAGGAAAGATATGGTCAATACGTGCGGAGCTATATAAACCGCGGGTTTCATCACGATTCACCGTTTTAACCACATTTTTTTTTTCAATAGAAAAATTCATTGGATCACTGCCAAGATTCGAACTAGCTACATCCGGATCGGAAGTCAGCGCCCATGCCACTGAGCCAACACGGCTAATTACTAGACCACTAGTTTTTTTTACATTTTGTGTTAAATCTCTTGTACCTAAATCGATAAAGTTTATCTGGTCAATATTAGTTATCATTGTTGGAAATCGAGAAGGGCGGTGTAATAATAGAATAATCGAGCGCGCTCATCCCGTAGCGGTTATGGGAGGGGGTCAATGACACGTGGCTGATTTTTAACATAAAAAGATATAACCGATCAAACCCCGTCATAAAGCGTTAACAGAACTACATAATGCGTTATTGCTACTTCTATTCTATTTCTAGCTGTGATACGTACAATATATGTTATGTACATAGCATGTGATACATTGTACGTGCGTCTCGCGAGTGTATTTGTGCCTGTATTGTTGCACGCGTGTATTTGCAAATTTATGCTTGCAGTAAATGTCACTCGCGCATGTTTACGTAGCGCGTACTGTAATTTCAGTTGTTTCTATTTACACTGGGTTTAAACTACATGGGAAATTGAAATTTCACTTACTCATGCTATGTTCTCTCATCATGTGTCTTAGCGTTTATTGTCTAATTTATAATCATAATAAATTTACCTTAGGGTATTCAAATTCGTAAATCTTTGTTCATTACCTGAGTTGGCTACTGACTCATACGAACTTACTTACGTCTAAAAGGGATCATGGAGGATCAAGACTTAGGAAGGACATCTAAGAAGGATAAAAATGACAATTTTTTATCAATAATGGTAAATAAGTCCAGTAGTTTAGGCTCTGTGTTGTAGGTTAGTATGCTACCAAATCTTTTGTAAGATAACATTTATTGTTACAGCTCTAGCAACGACAACGTCATCCACAACAACGGAATTAACAACGGAAATCGAAACCAGCACATATTTATCAAGTGAGTTTTGTTTAATTTATCCAAATTACAATGTCTATGTCTACTAGGCATGCTCCTATTGAGTCTGTTGGGAAGAAAATTCCAGTAAGGAGTTGAAACTATAGAGGTTAGAAATCGTATCAGCATTGCCATTCAACGTGGCAACGCAGATAGCATGTTGGGAACGCTTCCGTCTGGTAGTGATTTGGATCGGTTGAGCTATCTATAGATCGTTTGTAACGGTCTATAGATAGCTCAACTGTTTCATATGTATTTCGTATATTTTGTAGGTAATGTAATTAAGTACATATTTAATTTTAATAAGTATTTTATTATTATAAGTAGTATATTCAAAGAAATAGTGGTTAGAAATCATTTTAAATATATTATCGAGTATTCGCTGAGCAACCGTCGAACGCGGTCGCGTACGGTGCTCATGAAGAAGAGCTTCTAAATAGCTTCGAAACGTCACCATTTACAAAGCAGTTGTCATTTACAAAAGCAAGTAGTAAATAGCTAAAATAATGATTTCTAATCACTATAGTTTCAACTCTATTAAAAAAAACCAATAGTTCAACTAGTAAGTACTACTCAGTAAATATACGGGGAATAAGCCTAGTTTAATCATAACCAACCTTCCTATACTCGAGCTTATGATGTAAGAATAACAGTCTAAATAAATTAGGATACAAAATGTTCTTTTGCCATATCCATAAGTTACATTTTGGGGAATCAACTGTCTTTCTGAAACACAGTGTATAAGAGTAGTAGAGTTCTTTGTGATAGAGCTCGTCCGGGGAAGGACTACCACCATACCTATTTCTGCCGCCAAGCAGTAATGCTCGCATTGCTGTGTTCCGGTTCGAAGGGTATGGTTTCCGGTGAAATTACAGGCACATGAGACTTACCATCTAACGTCTCAGGGTGGTAACACGCAAGTGATATCTATGATGTTGCATGCGTACATAGGCTACGGTAACCGCTGACCATCAAGTGGGCCGTACGCTTGGTTACCACTTTAGTAGTATTAAAAAAAAAAAAAAAAAACAGTGAAAACTAACTCAGAAACCAGTGAATCACTACTGTGCCAACATTTGTATTTGTGGTTAATAAAATATTTGTATATTTGTATTTGTCTTGAAAATTTATATAATTATTTTCTTGAACAATCATATTATAATTGATATTCTTTCATTCGTATTAATTCAGTATACTGACTACACTACCCCTGGTTATGTGTACCAGCATATCTTTTTCCAGTCGGACGTAATTTCGAAACATCAGAGGTTCAAGCGCTTTTTTATTAGACATAAACGTGTATTCCGGATGTCCCGTTGTCCCGATCTCTACATAAAGCAGGGCAAAAGCAAAAGAGGTGATTGGGAGAGATAGAAATCATCCTTCTACTCTGTAGAACCAGTATCTAATAATTATATTATATATATTGTATTTGAATTTAAATTTAATTTAAATTCATAAGAATTGTAATAATACCTGCGGTTTTTATCATTATTTTTATACATGTTTTCGCGACCTATAAAAGTTTAATTAATAATTCTGAATAAGTTCTTAGAAGTCACAAATAATGTATTTATGTCACAATAGGCACCGAAGCGGAAATAACGGAATATAAACCAGATGAAAAGTTCTCAGTCGAAAATACTTTCGTTGTGGTTCTCAGTCAACATCAGATGCAAAATCTTGGTGAGTACTTTGAATAACGTGAATTGTAAACTATGTTAAAGTTATTCAGTTGCATGAATATTTTTTACTGGGTTAAATATATAATTTTTTTTTATGTCAATAAGAAACAAGACAATCAAGACGCCCGCCTGATGTTAAGCACCACGCCTGACTATAACAGATGCAGTGCCACCCAAAGCTTAAAGTTTTTAAGTGTTTGCGTGGCACTGCACTGCGCTTATCACCCCGAGACATTGTTGTTAAGTCTCTTTCGCTCAGTAATTTCACTTGCTACAGTGCCCTTCAAACCTAAACACAGTAATGCTTGCACACTACTGCTTGGAAGTAGAATATCTGACACTGCGGTGGTACCCACCAAGACGGACTCTTGCTGAAGAGTCCTACCACAAGGTAAATCATCGTTTATTATTATCATCAAGACTGCCTTCTAATGTTTCCACTGCTGGGACTCAAGCCCACTCTCGAGCGAGAGTGATACGTTTATATAACCACAGCGTCTGCAGACCCAGAATTGGTGCTCAACCGGTTTCGAACCTAACCTTAGGGTCGCACTCTCAACACCATTGCTCGCCTAGACCACTACCTCGTGTCCAGTCTTGTTAGATAACGCACGATGGAATTTTCAGAAGCTATATATTATTGTGATACTTATTGGAACGCCTCGACCGCGATCGCGGTTTGTCCGCTTTTTTATACAAACTATAAATTGCCTATTTTTCCATTTAAGAGTTAAAAAACCAATTTCATAGTGGCCTAGGTACACCATAGAGAAATTGGAAAAAAATATAAAACTAACATTATAATACAATTTTATTTTTATGTAGACAAACAAAGTTCTATATGAAAAATGTTTGTTGTGTTGAGTTTCCTAAAACGGGAACACTGGAGGTCCGCCATGACAGCTATTAGCCAATGATCGTGACGCATCTTGACTTTGACAGTACCTAACATCGAGAAACAACTCCTTTCGGAAATTCTTTTCTTAATGCACCATAAGAGGAATATACAATCCAAGTTTCAAGTTCCAGTACGAACCTACAGCTCTGCGTTGTAGGTGAGCATGTCGTCAAGCATTTTATAATATTGATGCATTTTCCTTCCAGATATATCGCCTAGCTCATGACCAGAGTCGAGCCCAGATCACTGGTCTTTGTGGTCTTCGGGCGTGACAGTTTCTCCAACAGCCCTAGTCTTAACTGTCAGTGCGACTGTGCTTTTATATGTAGTCTAACAAAATTGATTCTACAGATTAAAATAAAAACAATGTATTTTGTGTTTTTTTTATGATTAAAATTCATCTTTTATTAAAATTTTACTAGCAAGTTTTTTTATTTAGAAGCTGTATCAAGGAGTTAATCATTTACTTGATATTATTATAAGCAATTATTTGGATCATAAACAGTTATAGTTCTCACAACGGATCTCGGCCGTCGTGAAATTAGCCGTTTCGATGCGCAATGGAGCTTTTTCAAAATAAATTGTCTTTGCGCATCAAAAACGGCTAACTTCACGGAAGCCTAGATCCGCTGTGTGAACTATACTTACCTACTAAATTAGAAAAATTACTTTGGAAAAAATTTACTAATTATAATATACGAGTAATTATAAAACTGAAACTGATAGTCTTTCCTTGTTAGCATCACATCATTTCATATGTAAATTGAACAAAGAATCTTTCATTGCATATAGCTAACATACGTTTCTAGTATGATTATGCATAAGGTACTTACATTCTGCTTCACAGTTTTTAACTTTGCAGACTCATCGTTCAATCTGTAATCTGACTCTTTATTACTGTGTTTCTGAATAAATTTATGTTTATCTTTATTTATCATTATTTTGTTCCATCAGTTGTACCTACCCATTGATTTAGATATATTTTTAATCAATGTATTTACCTAATAAAAGTTTGGTTTGTTTTGCAAAGTAGTTGATATAATTTGACATTAGTATTAAAAGACATTCCAAATAAAAATGTAGAGCTTCAATTTTAGGTAAAGTATTAATAAATAAGGTAAGTATTATATTTATAAGTTATTTAATTGGTTCATATTACTAAACTGTCTTCTGTAAATGGAAACTTTAAAAATCCAAGAAAAAAATTGTACATAAGTTAAATAAAATTGTTAGTAAGTAGGTACTTAAATAATTTACTAAATTTGTATTAAATAAACTCTAGTATTGTGTAAATTTATTTTACTTATTACGTTATTGTTCAAAGAATAATAAACGAAAAAGTTTTTATACATGTTAAAATTGAACATAATATAATTGAATAAAGTTATTAAACCTGAAGTTTGTTATAATTAATTCCTAAAATTTTAGAGTTCCGTATGTAATACGGAACTTACTTAGTTTCATATCGGTCTAGCAGTGTAACAATACCGAATGCGGAAATGTTGCAAACTGTCACAGATATCAAGACAAATACTTTTTCTTTTTTCAATCTGTGGCTTTATCATCAAAATCAAAGTATTAGTTTCCACATTTAAGTGGTACACATACTTAATTCAAATGTAGTTAAAGAAGTACCTAAAACAAAATCGAGTTATGCTGTGGACGGCAAAAATATACGAATTACTTAGTACAGTCTAGTAGTACTAGTCACAAAACAGATATTACTGTAAGTATGTACGTAAATGTTTTAAATAAAAATAAAAATTGGTCAAATACGAAACCCTAAGATTACGAATCCTACTCACACCATCTTTAATATAAAGCAAGATTATATTCGAAGATATTCCTTTAATATCCGGGCACGTTATAATGTTTATATTTGGTACATTACGCCTAAACGGTTTTTAATAAAGTGCTTGCTGTTTGTACAATGATTTAATAACGCCTAATGGTGCTTTTGGGATTATGGTAACAACGTATTAAAGTGAGTTAGTGTATGAGTATATTAATGTTGATTATGAGCGTAATTATAACTTTAATAATTTATTTCTGGCATCGTAATAATATAATTTTATACTTATTCAATAAATATAATATCGATTAATATCAAATTTATAAATGAGTATGAGATACCTACCTATCTACATAAACTAACTTATATAAATATAAACATAATATATAATATAATAAATAAAATAAATCAATAAAAACATTACCTTAAGTACCTGTACGTACGTGGGTCAGTAAACTACGACGACGTAAGGTTAACTTTATGTCGTGGAGTCTCGGTGACATCCTTCGGTCACAGTGCATCCACAATTTGGGACATCATTCCATGTTTGGACAAATGAACAAAATGTCTGGGTCTTTTACCTACTATGTATATACAAAAAAAAATATGGGTACCTACCTACTTAGTTTCCCTAATGCAAGTTTTGCTTAATTTGATGTCCACTGTTTTTTTATTATTTACGGACTTGGGGGAGAATTTAGCCCAGCAACGGGAAAATATACCTACTCACATAAGTAGGATAAGTAAGTGTCACCTAAATAAACATTTTAAAAATAACATAACTACGTAGACACTCACAGAAATAGTGTAGTAGATCATACTCTAATACTAGCAGTTCTCCGAACAGTAGACCTTGCAAGCACAAACTTTTAAAGTGAGCAACATACTGCATTTTGTGGAACTATTTTGCTCATCACGCTGAAGAATATCATTAGATCTTCACCAAATATCAGACCAACTCAAAGTAAATACTTACCTTTCAAATAAAATAAAAATCATCGAAATCAAATCACATTAGGCGGAGATATTCAGCAGTCCCCTTTTTGTCCCTTTTTGGAGAAAGTACGCCCCCTATCAAAAATCCCTGACCTGTAGGCGAGAGCACAAATTGACTGGACAAACTGACAACCAAAAGCATTTTTGACCAATATCGAAACTGAGACGCTTCGCTCGCTTCACTCGCTCGGTCCATAGGTACCTACTTCCTACCTAAGTGGGTGTAGATGACTAGATGTTAGATCTTGGTTTTATTAAGCACTGTATAACCCCTTGATTACCAACGTAACTTAGCAAAAATGGTTCAACCCAATTTAAATCTTTTCCTGAGCGAGTAAATCAGTGTTGTTCTTATTTATAGGCTGTGCTCGACCCTCGCAAACAATAAATTTTATGAACCGGGTTGGAATCCACTTTAGTTCATTTGTGGTCTATGATAGAAGGATAATTTACTATCAAACTGCATAAAGGTACTCCATCTTTCAAAATATTTTAGAGCATTTGAATTATAGCAGAGATAGTAAAAAAATAAACGTAAGTACCTACCTGCTTACAAATGTAGGCAGGTAGGTAGGTACTTAACTAATCACAAAGTATGAGGAAAAAAAAAACGTAATGTAGGTGCTAGGTAATACATCTGGCTGAAACGCGTGAGGTGTTCTCTAGCTAGACTAACTAAACATTTCTGACCCTGTTTATGTATGTATGTTACCTTTAGGGTGAGAACTAACAAGGGCTACGAACTATGTAGTTGGAAGACAAAAAAATTAAAATGTAAAATAGATCTATGGCAATCCACTAATGAAAATGCACTTTGGATACCGGTGTAGGCACAGTTTTCCTACGTTTTCATATTTATAGTATTTAGTTTTTTTTCCATTGAAATGAAAATCGGATTGCTGCCAAATGTTTATTGATAGGTACTGGATGAAATAAAGTTGGTAACATAGATCTAAGGCACAACTCTTTTAGAGGCAGGTATTTTGTATATAATTAGGTATTTACTGTGAACCTATTATGTATGTACCTATTGCTCAGCGTTGTAGCTTATGCAAATGTTCATCATTTATATATTAGTACCTACTTTGTTGACGAGTGATGGTTCTTTTAGTTCGAAAACATTGAACATTGATAATCAATTGAGGCAAGAGTTCAAACTAGATTTGAGCCAATTACCTACCTCGTTTATTTTAACCATGTTAGCTATATCGCTCTACATTACAGTCTTCTGGTAAATAGAGGACTAATAACGCAATAAACAAAAGATAGGTAAGTCTAACAGCTATCTCTTACGCTCTACCACTTATTAGACAAGCTTGCGGGTAGTCTAACAATAGTTGAGGATAACGTCAGTGGTGCACGGCTTGAGACAGCACTCGTCGACGAGTCCGCCTCGCTTGTATCGGGACCAGTTGGCAGAGAGTGCGCCGCGGCGACCGCTCCACGGCCACTCCATCTCTTCTTTATCTTCAGAGATATCTGGAACATCAAACTAAATTAATGCATTGGTGTCATCAGTCGGGAGCATCTACCTGAATGAAAAATTACAAACTTTGGAGCTATGCCAAACCGACATTTTGAACTGGTCTGGCTTCAGTGCTCTCTGACGGTCGAGCACTGAAGTGACCCTAGGATAGTTAGCCCCTTAGTATAACCCCGCGGTAAATCGGGCGCGGGCGGCCACTAAAATAAACAGTAGTCAATTCGGGGGTATACTTACTTATGCAGCCGCACATGCTGCAAAGCTTACACATGCTGAATGTTTATATATTCACCGATTAAGTTATTTGAAGGTCCCCGCTTGCTCACGTACTCTGCTCCGTAGCAGATCAGCACTCTTGCGTTGGCCAGCTGCCGCCCGCACAGGTACACAGGTGTCTGCTGGGCCGACACACAGACTATGCTGATCAGAAACAAAGCGACGATGGACTTCATTTTTGATCCTGAAAATATGAGTTTTTACATCTAGATTACAACTAATTACCTACATAAAGGGACTGTTGTGGTCTGCTTGGCAAGTTCTGGTCGGTTCTTTCTGGCAAGCAAGGGCAGAATCAGATATCGACATTGCTCAAGTCTGATCAGGAAATAAGTAATTTAATAATAAAAAATGTTTTAAAAAAATATTAAGAACAAAGCACACTTACCGGTTAATGTTGGTTCTGGTGAGTTAAACGAAGGATTAGAGGTGTATGTAAATACCAGCAGCTGACATCTTATATAGAGCTTCTAGGGGATGGATTAGGCTGTGGTTGTGCTGGAGCAAACAAGAGTTGTTATTGTCGCTTAAGATTAATGTTAGCGGGAAACTTTCGTGCTTTTCGCAGAAAAAACGGATATGATTAGATACAAAGCTGGATATTTACTTACCCGAAACCTGAAGGTCATATCGTTATACAACTGCTCGCCCTAATGTCCCATCTTTCTATTTTATCATCGCACTATTAACTATTTATATTTAACTAATATCCTATCGCATCATGGATTCTTCGGCCAGTTAGAACAACGTCTCAGATTTTACTTAGACCTCAGCCCAATTCGAGGATATTTCTAAAATTCCTACTTACCAATAAATACCCGAATACTTACTTCTAAAATGACTACTTGCCTTATCCTAATAATTTTTCGAATCAAGCGGGACTTGATTGCGACCTACTCCTACTTCCTGTTACATTGAGAAGTCCAGCAATTGTTTTGCAGTAGGTACCTAGGTACATAGGAAGGTAGTACATAGTATAGCCTACCACAAATAAAATATTATTCACTCTAACTTTCGCTATGGCACTGTAACCTCACCCTTATCTTTTACCTATTATGCTCAAAGACAAATGAGCGATTTTTGGCGCTAATCGTATTTGTCGTGGATTCAGTCAAATGATGTGGGCTGGTGACATCAACCCTGTGTTATTTACGACTCATTAGACAAACAATATCAAAATACCCGCGATCTAAATTTGGGTTGAAAATCCAAGGACTTTTCTAGAATCTTTGGAAATTTCTTAAATTTCCGATAAATCAACTAAGTTATTTTGAAACGTAAGTTCACTGCATCTGTAATAGTCAGGCGTGGTGCTTAACATGAGGTGGGCGCCTTAATTGTCCGGTCACTTGTTGACATAAAAAAAATAACATAGGTACCTAGGTACTTGCAGCATTTTCCTCATTTAAATGGATAAAAATTGGGTAGCATTTATCTACATCTCTGTGAAGTGAACTTTCCGGTCCCATGTATGAAAGTCGATAAGCCATACGAAAGTCCTTGGGGCAGTACTCCGTCACCATTGTATGCTCATTGCTCACTCCATCACCACGGTTAGCCTTCGTGGTAGGAAATTTGCAGAGTTTCATGGATCAGAATGTTTTTGTAAGTAGTGAAACTACCGGCTTTAGCTAGTATAGCAACCTAAAAGAAACTGCGCGCAAAACTGGCGTAAATTCGCATTTTATAATGATCCAGGCAATGAAGAGCTCTGGTGGTCTAATGGTAGTGACCCCGCCTTCCAATCCTAAGGTCGTCGGTTCGAATCCGGTCGTGCACTAATGGATTTTTCTATTCGAAAATTATATGTGCGCAATGCCAGTGCTCTCATACGGTGAAGAAAAACATCGCGAGACAATTCACATTGGGACTGCGTAGAACCCAATCTCTCTCGCTTGGGAGTAGCCAGTGTCAACAACAGAGAAACATTAGAAGGATGTCATGATGATGATGAATGATCCTTGAGATTTTATTGAATAAAGATTTTTGAATTTGAATTTGAATATAAGTTATAAATCTCTGCATTCAGAACATAACCATTTTTCAAAACTTCGTTCAATATTTGCGATCGTTTGCCGGGGCGGCACGGAGCAAGTATCGAATGCATTGCGGTTTAAACTTTGAATATAAAGTTTTAAGTTTGACGCTAATGACTTTGAACGAAACCAAACAAGTGAAGAAATAAGCTAATGATGGACCTACTATCTGGGTACTTTTTAGCACTCATCATCGGCATCATCAGCCGCTAATGTTTCACATGAAGAACTCTGACAAGATTTTTAATTGTTCACAAAATTAGAAATACCTACTTCTTAATAATTATGCGTAAGTGTAGTAACTGAGTAATGTTAAAAGTTTATTCCAAAAATAACCAGATAGGTTACAATATACTCAATAATAGAATAAAACTATACATTGTTTATGAGTCCTGCATGTTGGTTATAGATACCACAAATTCACAATATACCTACCTATTCTTTGAGTATCATACCAAAACATCCGTTATTATTCCTACATAGAGTAAATAAATAATGTATTTGTGTATCGTCATCCGTATGTATCGTACTTATGACCGATCGGAGCCGATATCAAGGCCGAGACATGAAACCCACCTATTAGCTGACATCTCATTTCTCCCGGGACAACTTCCGTGTGTTCCATTCCAATTTCGCTCTCGACACAAAGATGCTGCCTAGAGCAAATATTTTTCTACTTTATGTTGTACGTGTAACTATGGTACCTACAACTTGCACGTTTACCATTTACCTAATGCTATGTAGTGAGAAAGGTAAATAGGGCTGACTGTAGCCGTTTCCATATAGTCCTTTTAGTAACTTTTCAAAGAAAATAAAATTGAAAATTCAGTGCTTGCCCAGTTTTTAACATTGTCCACGCAACGTTTGTAGTACTAATATTATATATGTTCTGTTTGTACTCCTAAGATTAAAATTTACTTACAGCGACGATTACTACCAATTTTTTGGCCAAAAACAGCGGTGAAAAACATCGTGTGGAACCGGCATAACCCTTATTG
The DNA here is from genome assembly GCA_951394395.1 of Colostygia pectinataria. NCBI lineage: Eukaryota > Metazoa > Arthropoda > Insecta > Lepidoptera > Geometridae > Colostygia > Colostygia pectinataria. Next base: position 4,673,196 of record OX596356.1, on the reverse strand, counting down.
GTTCATAGCAAGATATCGAAAGAAATGTGCCATCCGCGTAACTATGTTTACTTATAATCTATTCACTCTCGCTCGAGAGTAGGCCAGTCTCCTAACAGTGAAAGCATTAGGTTGAAGACCGACTGAGCTTTCAAAAGTGTATCCGGGTGTTACGTTGCATCTCGCAAAGCTTTTCCAATAGAATTCTAGTCTAGGTGTACCTACAGAAGCCATTACGAAACAAACGTGGACGTTGAAAGGCTTTTCGTGTGAGGAGTACTTTACCTGGATAAATGGGACTCTCCATTATCCACTATCTAAGCTCTTTTGAACCGCATTTACACTGAAAGCTGGTTACCAGAGCTTATCGACAAAGCCGCTTATACTTGTATGTTGATGTAGACTATGATGGGTAATTTATTATCAACCTGACAAACTTAAGGAATAGATTCCACACATTAAAAAAAATACATAATGTACCTTTATTTTTTTACTTTTTAGACAAACCTGGAGTAAATCGATTACGTTTTTCTGGTCAATTATTAGTTATCCTTGTTGGAAATCGAAACGGCAGCTCGCGGCGCGTGTCAATGCGCGTCAATTAACCGCGTATCAATAACCCGCGCGGTCAATGACCTGCGCGTGTTAATGACCTCCCTATAACCGCTACGGGCGCGCGTGCTTGAATATTTTATTATTACGCGATTTCCAACAAGGATAACTAATAATTAAAGTTTGTCAGTAAGACCCTGTATTTCACATAACGACCTCAGTAGTGCAGTAGGCGATTCCCGCTTCAGAACATGTTTACGAGTAGATCTGTAATGTTTATTCCGGGTCTGAATATTAAGGTATCTTAAAAATCGTAGTTTCTGGTCGGTGTGTAGTGCAGTGTATGTTATGATAACTTTCCATAATATTATGGAAGTGACAACATTTTTATTAGTAATTCAAATAAGTACCTACCTTTTTCCCTAATCAAATACTTCCTTCAGTATTCCTTAAGTATCATCGGTGCACTAGTAGTCTAGTGGTAGTGACCCCGCCTTTCGATCCTAAGTCCGTGGTTTCGAATCCGGTCGTGCACCAACCACATTGTCATGGTGAACTAGGGCATACACCGAACACAATGTCTGAATAAAACACAATTTTTACCGGTAAGAACAAGCGCCGGTAGCCTGCTTCATTTGTAAAAGCTTCTCTAGCCAGTAGATCCACATCAAATAAGCTCGTTTTCTGCACTATTTACAATAGAAAGGTAGATATGTCAGTTCGGTACTACATCATGCTCATATGCCCATCAGAAGCAATTAAGGATTAACATTATATCATCATCATCATCATCATAAAGAGTTGAAACTACAGTAGTTAGAAATAATTTAATATCATCATCATAGCCTATATTCCCATAGAAAACCTCGGAGGCGCTGTGGCGAGTGCCCAGTTGCAAGAGGTTATGGATTTGATCCCCGCTGCAGGACACGTTTGCATGATCTCCAAATATTTGTCTTGGTTCCTTTATGTATAAAATGAATGCAAGTATGTGTTCTCTAAAATGAATGCAAGTAATGCAAGTTTTCGGATCATTTTGACTACTCTGGACGCTCATATCAATTTGACGCTGACTGTACATACTACGTTTCAAACGTATGTATGTATTCGGTAAGGTATATTATAAACTACTTAAATATTAAATAAGTACTGGAGAGTTGAGTTGAATTCACAGGTCACACGTGAAAAATAATATCACAGTTTACATTTTAAAAATACCATTTTACTTCGTATGTTATTTATTTACATCATAGTTCGCATATTATTTACATCATACTAGTTTTCGCTAACAATCACCTAATGTATACCTACTCTCTTATTATTTTGTCAGGTCTTGCTAGTATCACGGCACGTCACATACAGCTCAATTGAAGTAGCCCTAGTCTGTGCAGACGTGAAGGTCATATTGTATAGGTCATCATCATGACAGCCTTCTAATATTCCCACTGCTGGGACTAGCCTACTCTCGAGCGAGAGCGACGTTGACCCAATGCGGAATGGTGCATTTAGTTGTATAGTTGTCAGTCGAAAATACCCGGGTTTTCTACCAATACCTTGGCGTCTTCTGGGCAGTACATGATGATGTCGGCCACAGTGCATGGCCTGAGGCAGCATTCTGTGGCCACCTGCCTTCGGATCCGTCTCCAGTGACCTTCGGCTAGGAGACGTCTTCTTGTAAGATCTCGCTGATGGTTCTTTGGAGCCAGTTTTTCTGTAAAGATATTAACAATAAATAATAAATGCTGGCTTACATTTTTTCAGTCCTTGTTGTTGTTGGCGGATCTACAGGTAGTAAGTAAGTATGTTCGTATGAGTCAGTGGCCAACTCTGGTGACAGAGTTTCCAGGCCGCCCGAAGGCTTCTGTCATGGCCTAACCACTTTGAAAAAGCCGGGACTGATCATTTAACGTGCCCTCCGAAACACGGGAGCGCTCAGTTGAAATTGCCACTGGAGGTCATCCATCCAAAGGATGACTACGAGGAACAGTGCATAACTTCTTGAACAACTTAGCCAGCTACGTCACGAGCGCTCCCGTAGGTAGTAGTAAGTAGTAGGCACCAGCAAACTTTGAATCTTTTAGATTATCATCACCAACATATCAGCCAATAGACGTCCACTACTGAAGTGTAGGCCTCCCCCAAAGAGTGTCATGACCGATCTTGAGTCGCTATCCCACCGACTTCCTCGATAACGACTAGTTAAAGCTTTAGGTACTCACCTAACATTAGTGAAGTATCCCTCTTGACGATTTTGTAGGTGTTATTGCAGAAGTTGAATATGATGGTGGAAAGCCAGCCGCTACAGCTAGATACCTCATCGGTGATACTGAACACCCTATCGCATTCTACTTCACTGTTCCTATAAAATATCATCAGGATGTAGAGCTGTAACAAGAAAATATGGTTACTACATTTATCTTATTTTTACAGTAGGCTATGTACCTACCTAAAAAATCCCAAAACGACGCATGGAAATATAAATTATCCGCTCAAACCTCTCTTATTTTTTTAAATCCTCCTTATGTACAGTCAGCAAAGAAAGTGGTATATCACTTTTGACAAGTTTTTGTGAAATCGTATGACATTTAAATGAACCTTATGGTGGAGAACCACATTTTTTGCTGACTGTACAATATGGACGAATTCAAACTTAATAAACCTACCCATTAACTCATTTATAAAAATATTTAATGTAGCTTTTTGAACTGGGTTGCCTTTTGGTATCACAAACGGCTAACCTTACAATTATATTGCCTTTAAGCCCCCGACCGCACAATAAACTTAGTGAGCTAATGGGAAACTTATGGCCATACGTCTTTTGCTTTAAAAGAAGTTTGATAAGTGTTATCCTAATAATTACAAGCAAAGACATTAAAACTTAACCAAGAAATTAAGCAAAGGTAATATGAGGGATTTTATAGGCAGGTCTGGTAGTAACGTGTACCAAATAAGGTACATTTATGATCCCAGTTTATGGCCAAAGTTTTGAATACTTAGGTAAAGTCTAATTAGCAGGCATAAGAAATATCTGTAAAACTGGTTTGTACGACCCAAGTGTCTTTTAACGAAAAATAGTTTTAGTAAAGTATATAATATTAATTTTTAGTTAGGTATTCATTCAATCTCTATTAAAATACCTAGGGTGAGTGAATTAATTAATATCTAGTCTAGGCTACCTACCTACCTATGTAGAGCTTCAAACTCACTTTAGTTGAAATACTTCCAAAACAATTCAAATGAAAACTGTTAATATAATATAAATAAAATACAAGTAAACATAAATCAAATACCTACCATCCATTAAATTTCAATAAACGACAGCTGCCATCATTTTATCGCCTAGCAATACATTTCGAGTACCTATTCCAAATGGTGAACAAAAACTCTCTTTAGTTGAAATACTTCCAAAACAATTGAAATGAAAACTGTTAATATAATATAAATAAAATACAAGTAAACATAAATCAAATACCTACCATCCATTAAATTTCAATAAACGACAGCTGCCATCATTTTATCGCCTAGCAATACATTTCGAGTACCTATTCCAAATGGTGAACAAAAACTCTCTTTAGTTGAAATACTTCCAAAACAATTGAAATGAAAACTGTTAATATAATATAAATAAAATACAAGTAAACATAAATCAAATACCTACCATCCATTAAATTTCAATAAACGACAGCTGCCATCATTTTATCGCCTAGCAATACATTTCGAGTACCTATTCCAAATGGTGAACAAAAACTCTCTTTAGTTGAAATACTTCCAAAACAATTTAAATGAAAACTGTTAATATAATATAAATAAAATACAAGTAAACATAAATCAAATACCTTCCATTAATTTTTTGTTCCATTTACATTCCATTAGTTGTTTTGTTGAATTTATTTGTTACAAACAATCAACAAGAAAAATGTTTCTGAACGTTTATCTCAACAATTACAACTCGCTAGATAGGTACAAAGGTTAAGTTGTTATTTATAGTCACAATAATCATAAATAAAATAACATACGAGTAGCTTTTTACAAAATGAGAGAGTGAGAGCGAGTGAGAGTAATTTTTTTTTTTTAATTTTGGTAAAAAAAAAAAAATGATTGAATTTTTAAGAAAGAAAATAGTTTTATTTGTGACGGACATGCAGAAATTGGTAGTACATAGGTGCAACTAAACGTATTTTAACATTTAATTTGAAATAATATTTGAAAAATATTTTAACATTTAATGTATTTTGATTATTTTTTAAATAAAATCACAAAAATAAAACCAACTATAACGTATTTCCTCAAGAAAAAAAGCATAGACCTAGTATTTTAAAATCAAAAAGTACGTACGGAATATCTTATGTTCATTTTTGATTCACCAGCGGCACTGACGTTCAGTTTAAACGTCACCTGATGAATGGTACCAAATGGAACTATCTCCAGTGACAGAGCTAAAAATAATTACCATTGGACCAGAGTACGGAATTACTCAAAACTCGTTTACATCGATAAGCGTTTACAAAACATTGTCATGACGAGATGATAAGATTGTGGGTGCCATGGCATGTGAAACGTACAAGTTACCCCCAAGAAATACATAATATATTATAAATATTAATAAATGATTATTATTATTTATATTATATCAGGTTCAGGACATTTCACCTATTTTCAGTTATAAAAAAAGTTTAATTTATTTTGTTCACAAAAAGTTATTTTGTTATGAAAAAAGCCAAATTTTCGAAAGCCGTAGAGCAAATTCCTTTATTACGCCCAGAATTACCTCTTTTGGGATATCATAAGTTGCCATGCAGACTAGTAAAATGAAATGGTGAATGGTGGTAAGGTATTTAGAGGAAAAGAACCTAAGAGTAGTAGAGTTCTTTGTGATAGAGCTCGTCCGGGGAAGTACTACCACCATAGCTATTTCTGCCGCAAAGCAGTATGCTCGCATTGCTGTGTTCCGGTGTGGAGGGTATGGTTTCCGGTAAAATTACTAGCACATGAGGCTTTCGATCTATGCCTCAAGGTGGCAACCCGCGAGTGATACCTCTGGTATTGCAAGCGTCCATAGGCTGCGGTAACCGCTTACCATCTTATGGGCCGTACGCTTGATTGCCACTTCTGTTGTATAAAAAAAAAACCTAAGTAAGTAGATATAGAATTACGAACTTCTGATGCTTAAGTAATTAGGTTCTTAGATACCTACTTGCATTTACTACCATTAAGAAAAAACTAACATTATATTTTACGTATTTTAAAATTATATTGAAGATTAATCATCTTAGCCGATAAGTAGAGTAGAGTAGCGATGAGAGTAAGAGATGATCTCAAAAGATCTTAGACCAAATTAAAATTTTAGATTCAAATACTGAGACTACAATGAGTAAGAAGTCCTTTATGTTTTTTATAACCAGATAAGTGGAAAATAAATTTAAACCACACAAGGGCAAATAATTCGTTTGAGAATCGTAAACGCAAAGTATCGTTTATCTTTTTTAATTTGTATGGGATTTTTCACAGCGCCTCTTCTAAGAACTCAGCTTATCTACTTTATTCTAAATTATTTCAAATTGTCGCTGAAACGAGGTCTATCTAAAGACCACGTAGCAGCGCGTGTTCTAAAGATCTGGCACGTTCCAAAGCGAACCAGATATTCTAGTAAAGGAAACCAAGGAAATCCAATAGCTTTAGGAACGTACATTGAAAATCGTTGTTGCCGGTTCAACCGCATTTATAATGAAAGCAGGTAATAGTTATTCCGATCTTTTCGTTAAAAGTTCACGGGTTATGACACATAGTCGGACATTCACTGCGGTATTTTTAAACCTGTTAATAATTTTTCATGGTTTCCGTCTCAATATTAACGTTTTTTTACACAGGGATTATATTTTACCAACCGTTGAAGTAGTAGTAGATCAACAAGCCGCTATCTGAGATAGATAGATAGAAAACAATTCATTGCTCACCACATAGAAAATAAAAATAAAAACATACGAACAGAACCTTATAGCGGAATAACAATGAGCGGTTTTATTGCGAGAAATCTTAAAGCGACCTCTTGCAGAAAACCGAGTGAGTAATATAGTATTTTGTATTTTGTATTTATTTAAAACATTACATCTATTATTACAGGTAATACCCAATACAATAGAGTAGTCAACAAAAATCAGAAAAATAATAATAAAATAAAATAATTACATTCGAAATCTTCTTAATAATAAATAATTCATAATTTACAACCTAATCTTAAGTAATCCTATGTAGCAAAATAATAAAATTAGTACCTATTTACAATATAGCAAAGATTATATAATGTAGCTCCTACAAACTCGCTCTTTGGACAGTGGAAAAGATCTATTTTGACCGCCACCAGATTTAGCGCTCGTAGGGTCCGCGTCAGTGGCGCCCTGCCGAGCAGGTTAGTCCTACCACGAGGCACTGCGAACAGAGGAGGCCGCCTGCGACGCCCAACATATTCGTCCGGTACGCACAGTCTCATCATCTCCAGGATGGTTGGATTTGATACCATCCCCCGGAACACCTGAACCACATACAGCGCAAGCGCCATATCCCTCCTAATTTCCAGCTTGTTGTATCCAACCATACCCAAAACGAATAAGGTTGGATACATCAAGGGATAGAAAGGATAGACGCCGTATGTCTTCCAGTAAAGGTATCGCGTAAATTTGTTCTGTATGCGCTCCAACATGAGGCTATATTTAGCTTCATGCGGAGCCCATACAGAAGCTGCGCTTTCCATCTGGCTTCTGACCAGGGCATCATACATTGCCGTCAGAGCCCTTAAGTTTGTGAAACCGTTTGCTCGGCGTAGAATGAATCCTAAAATTCTGTACGCCTTTTTACAAACGGTAACAATATGGACTCTAAACCTTAACTCGGTGTCCAGTCGAACCCCAAGATCTCTCACCGATTCCACTCGCTTCAACTGCGCTTCATCTATCTGGTAGTTGTAGTGGAGTGGGGCTGTTGCTCTACTAAATGTTATTATGGAACATTTGTTCACATTAAACTGCAACTTGTTTTTCCGGCCCCACTCCACTACCCTATCCACGTCTTCTTGAAGACGGACGCAATCTCCTTCCTCCCTTATTGGCAAGATCAGCTTGAGGTCGTCTGCGAACAGAAGACATTTGGCGGCTTTTACAACATCGGGCAGATCGTTAATCATAACGATAAATTCCAGCGGCCCTAAGTTGCTGCCCTGACTCACACCTGTTCTTGTGAAGTAAGGTTCGGATTTGTGTCCCGCAAACTCTACATACTGCTGCCTGTCCTTCATGTAGCTAGTAAAGAACTGCAGCAGTTTGGGGGTGCAGCCGATTGTCGCCAGCTTTGTCAATAAGATGTCATTATCGACCATGTCAAAAGCTTTTTTAAAATCAAAGTAGGCGACGTCGACTTGCACCCCAGCGTCCACGTTCGGGAGAATGTACGACATCGAGTTGAGGAGGTTACTGGTCGTGCTGCGGCCTGGTCTGAAGCCGTGCTGAGCATCCGATAGATGAGCAGATATTTGCTGCTGTATGCTGCGCTGCACCGCCGACTCGAACACTTTTGCTGGTGTTGAAAGGATCGCAATGGGTCTGAATCCGCTTACCTCCGAGCCACCGTCACCTTTTGGTATGGGGATTACCCGGGTAACCCTCCAGCGTTCCGGGAAATATGAGCCTTCCAAACACAAGTTAAATATATGGCCGAGTGGCTCCGCTAGAACCCTACGACAGTCCCTCATTACAAACACAGGTATCCCGTCTGGTCCTGCAGACTGTTTCGGCTTAAGTCGTGTAAGTGCTGCCCATACCTCTGCCTCTGTCAGCCGCGGCACGTGAACGCGCGAGCTTCCGGCGCTGCTTAAATCCTCCGCCTTGCCCACGTTGAGGGCCGCTGTAGAGGTGCCGTATACCGAGAGAAAAAACTTAGCAAATTCATCTGCACATTTTGCATCCGAAAGTGTACTGCCATCCTTAGTAATTTTCTTTCGGTCTACAGCACCTCGTTTCTCTCTTATATAATCCCAGAAAGCCTTTGGGTCCTCCGCTAGTCGGCTCTGCACTCGCTCCTGATGATGTTGATGCTCCAAGTGTATCATTTCCTTTACCCTCGCTCTACATTCTGAGTAGGCCTTGTAGTTTTCTTTGGACTCTCTTGTCTTATACAATTTATGCAGCCGTGCCTTATGTTCAATTTCTCGAATAATCTCTACAGTATACCACCTTGGGTAACTATATCTTGAGTTTACCTTACTTGTACGTTTTTTAGGTACACATGCGTCAAAAATCTCACTCAGGATACCATAAAAACAATCTAAAGCATCTTCTGGCTCTTGGGCTTGATATAAAGCGCTCCAATCCGCTGTCGCTATTGACGAATACAAAGCTTGGAAATCTGCCTTACCGAAGTTCCAGCTTGGTAGAGTGGTCGGAGGCGGCGGCGCCGGGTCGGGTTCAGTGCACGCGTAGCGCTGCACCGTCACCGCAAGCGGTGGGTGCTGCTGGTCCACAGGCACCAGCGACTCGTCGGCCATGCACACGTGCACTTCGTCCATCTCTGAAGAGACCAGCACCAAATCTAGTAACCTGTCATTACTATTTCTCACCTCGTTCTTCTGAGCGAATTCGCAAAAAGCTACAAAATATTCAAAATAGTTTAAAACGTACTCATTACACGAATATAAATTAAAATCCCCTATAACTATGCATGACTTATAGTTAGGACACCATTTTTCTAAAATTTGGAACAAAATTAAATAATTATCTTCACTACTATGAGGCGGAATATAAACAACACAACAAAAAAATAAAAACTTCTCTTTTAAAAACACTGCGGCGCCAACTAGTATAGTGTATATTATATATCAGCACGCTTAGGTATGAACTTGCGTCGGTATACAACCGCCTGGAAACCAGTTTCCGACCTGAACGCGCCCTCAAATTGGCCTGGCCAGCTATTCAATAACAAAGGCTGTCGGATTGAGCTTGTTTGCAAGCTTATTCTGTGTTAATGCGTTTAGCGGATGCAATCTAAATAACTTAAATAGCTGCTTGGTCAGCATACATAACATAATAACTATTTGCTCAGAAACTGCTCTAAGCAAATAGTTATGCTGGACTAAAGCTCTCACTATCCCAGCTTTTTGCCAACGCTGTCTTTTTGGATTAACATAGATTTCTCCGTTATGTATGTAAACCGTTAAACAGCGTAGACCGTAGATAGAACAAAACTCTTTTATCTCACTGACACGTTAGCACAGTCACAGAATTTATGCACAGACAAGATATTACTGCTACGCAACGTAAGGATAGAAATTTTGAAACAACACGACCATCAATATGTTCAAATTATCGACTAAGAAAGTTCTCATGAGAGAACCCGTTTAATTATGATGTCAATTCAAAACACTCTTAACTCTATGAACGAGTGCACATAGCAACACTGATAATTGGAAGTCATCGGCTCCGGTATCTATAAATAAACGAGCGGGTCAGGGGCCTGCTGACTAGACTCATCAACAGACGCTGTTTTCGTCCTATTTACAAGGGTATCAAGGAACCCAATAATTACTTAAACTGTCCGTAAACATGCGTCAAAGGCTGCTCAATAAACAAAATCTGAAGTTCCAATTTAAGAACACAAAAGCTCTGCAAAGCTTAACAAGGATGTAAACCCTTTCAAAATACTATCCACAAACAGTCAACCACTCGCTACATAAATGGGTTATTTTATAAGCAGAAACCAAAGCTATGTTGCTCTTTTTATAAAGACCTATCTACGTAGATACTACGTAAGGTTTAAAGATTCCATAATTTACTCAAAAATACTCATAAGTATATCAGAGTAAAATAAAATTTGATATAAATAAATAAACAGACAACATATACAATTAACGATCATTAGTAGACCTAACCTTAATTTGTTGTTATTGTTCAGTAGTAGTAGGTGACAACAATAAACACGAGACATTCCTGGCACCTTATATTGAGAATAGTAGCGCAACTCTGAAATTACATTTATTTATCTACTAGCCAACGTATTTGGACATTGCAATGTGTCCAGGGGTTTGAAAAAAACCCCTAGACATAGGGGCTCCATAACTTTAGATTTATTTTATTTATTTATTTATTTTATTTTATTTTATTTTGTTCGGAAAACAAACAGTATAAAAAAACTAAATATTAAACAACTTAAATAACTAAACACCAATAATATGTTTTCGCATATAAAAGTCTAGTGTGACACACTTGTATGACAGAAAAACAACAAAAATACCTACTGTAGATAACATTATTAATTAAAATAGCCTAAAGAGTTATTGTACCATCTCAAACCAACTGTTAAATAGAACATGTTTAAATGTAGATGGCTTTGAATAGATAAAAGCAGTCTTTCTAAAATCGCAACTCAATGAACAAGAAATCGGAAACAAGTAAGTTCAAACATTGAAATGACACACTGCTTTACACAATTTACAGTTACTTACAAGTGGCGCCTGATAACACGACATAAACAACTTGACGACAACCCGTGCCGAGATAATAATATAAATTGTAAGTTAAGGTTCTATTGACACACTTATACAATTAAAGTTATAATTTTGATTCCCTTGTTACATCTGCCGTGACCCCAAAATGCGAGATAAGATTGTTGACTCACTTCGATTTGCGAAACACTCATGCTAAGGCATAGTTTAGATTGATTGGATATAAATCAATGTAGGTAAGTATAGAAATAACTTTAGGTAAATATTCAAAGATATGAACTTAGCTTTTTTTATACTATTAAATAGGTACTATGAGTCATTTACATTTAAAATAAATATTTGCATGTGGTGTTTGCCTATATAAGGTTGAACACATATAATAAGACCTCTACATTCGGTGAACCGAACGTATTGACTGTTGGCCAACCTAAATAAATACTTAAATAAATAATAATAATAAATATTCGCGGAATTTATAGAAAAGGAATAATAAAATCATTCAGTAAAGCCGGAGCGGAGCCAATCCATCCAATAAAATCCTGGCTTAATGGCGTCACGTTATCATGATCTTCATGTCCCATCAGAGAGAACATTCTAATGTTCCCTCTGATGGGACTCACTGATGGGACATACACTACAAGGACACTGGCCTACTTTCGAGCAAGGATCCACTGCGGATTAGTGGATGGCACATCTCAAGGATACCAAAATATTACAAGTTCATAAAAGATTTTTATACGCGTTCAGGTATTCATTGTTCACGTTCAGTTTGCTTGCTCAGGTAAGGTGGTACCCCAATTTTGCGTGACCTTTGCCAATCAATTATGGTAAATATCAGTTCAGGAGAAACGGGTTTGGCTTTTCCGAATTTTGCCAGGCTATTCCCCTTATTCCCGGCAGTGGGAAGGTTAGAAGGCTGGCACAATAAGCTGATCTATGAATGAACTATGATCTTTTTTGATAAAGAAGGGTCAAATGTGTTATAGATGTGTAGCGGTTTCTAAACGAAACTCGCGCGGATAAGATGACAGAAGGATTTTGACAGCTGGCCAGTAAAAAATTTCCTGAGGTCTGGACTTGACTTGAATTATTCCAACATTAACTAAGATTGCTCTGTGAATAAGCCTAGGCGCATATCCTACTCCTAGAAGTTAACTGTGCCTACTTATTTACCACCGCGCCAGTGTCTACTCGCAATAACATCTCCCAGACTTGTAAAACATCATCCGTAGTCCGCCTGTGAATAAACTATAATTTAACTGGAAGTAAATGTGTTTGGTGCTTTCCTTCGACTCATAAAAGTACATCCAAAGATGAAATATTTAATTAGTTCTACAATAATTAACTAATCAAGATACCAATAAGGAGAAAACTAGCATACAATGGTAAGTGGTCACGGATTCACAGCACCACAGTGGCCACGGCCATAACCCCCTAGTTACGTTACAACTAATCATGCCATTTGTATTTCAGCTTGAGAATCTCAGAGGAAATGTCTTTGCTAAGAAATATATTTTTTTTTAATTATTCATTGTGTATTTGACTATGACTTTGACTTGCACTATACGGGGCGTAGAAACTCGTAATTATTGGCATTCAATGCGCTTACTTACTATGTTAGCTATACTTGCTAGTATTAGATGTGCCAGTGATTAATCGCATACATCACAGCATCTTCGTCTTGGGCAATTAACTCAGTGACATAATATACCTAGATGCATACGAGTTGCGAAGCTTATCAAAGGCAAAATAACCTGGTATATTTCAGATTTAAAGAGCAAATTGGGGCTTTGTGAGCGAGCTTTAACGTTTTTCGGTTATTGGGGTGGAACGTTTGAGGAAAATGAGTTCAATAATCACTACATAATAGGTATACGAGCAGCGAATTAGATTTTTTTTACATTACAATCAGGTAGGTAAGTAAGGTACATGTACGAACATAGGTTACTTGTACATTTAGAAAAGCTATCTAAATAATAATCTCAGTCTAGCAACAATTGGTAACAAAATACTTCATTCCCGCTGTTTACGTTTGTTAGTCAAAATCTGTTAGGTACAGCAAAATATAAACTTTAAACATCATCATCATCATCACATAAATCATGAATCATCCAATAGACGTCTACTGTTGTGATGTTATTTTCTATGATTTTATTTTCATCTTGACTAAATGTGACTAAAGCGTGCTTGAATAATAAATAGCTCATTTGACAAACCAAATATTAACAAATCATGTTTTCGTCAAATTTAGGTTTGGATCAGTCTCTAGTTTGATAAATCAAGGATTTCACGTGTCTTTAATTTGACAAATAAAGATTTGATAAATACAAAATTTGACAAATCAATGATTTGACAAGTGTCTGCGAAGACGGACTTATGCCTCCCCCAAAGAGTGCCAGATGACGATGCCACGCCATGCCCCAGCGGTACCGGTTCTGCTATATGGCCTGCCCATTGCCACTTAAACTTCTAAGAGCTATGTCGGTGAATTTCCTTGTTTCGGTTTCGATCGCGTAGTGAAACTTTTAGCATAGCTCTTTCCATAGCTCGTTGGCTATACACAGGAAAAAATTGTCGAAGAGCGAGCAAGAAGATTCTAACCCTAGGTACTTGAAACGGGAAAGTGTAATATCAACTCGACGCAGTAGGTTGGGTGGGACAATTTCAATTCAGAGGTGCTACTAGACCCTCAATTATTGCTTAAAATCTACTTTACCTACCAAATTGTTCTACATAGTTTGGTTTGCTTTATAAGTAGGTACCAAAGAATTTATAAGTAGGTAAACGTACTTATTAGTTCTATGTATAAAACACATCATCATCATCATGACAGCCTTCTAATGTTACCATTGCTGGGACACTGGCCTACTCTCAGGCGAGAGTGATTGGGTCTTAATCCACCACGCGGACCCAATGCGGATTGGTGGATGGCACATGTCTTTCGAAAACACATAATAAAATCGTCAAAAATAGAAAATGTTTCGCTGTATCACTAATGACAGCTAACATTGCATTGCAGAAAGACAGAAAGCATTGCGCGAAAATTTTAAGCAAAACAAGTTTATCAAGTGCAGATTTCACTTCTACTATTAGTTCCATCTAAATCGGTTTAGTTGTCTAAAGGTGGTTACACTATTTTTTTTATTATTTTTTTATGTTACTAAAGTGGCAACCAAGCGTACGGCCCACTTGATGGTCAGCGGTTACCGTAGCCTATGTACGCATGCAACATCATAGATATCACTTGCGTGTTACCACCCTGAGACGTTAGATGGAAAGTCTCATGTGCCTGTAATTTCACCGGAAACCATACCCTTCGAACCGGAACACATCAATGCGAGCATTACTGCTTGGCGGCAGAAATAGGTATGGTGGTAGTCCTTCCCCGGACGAGCTCTATCACAAAGAACTCTACTACTCTTATAAAACACACTAAAGGTGAATATACAAACATAGGTACAAATCCGAACTCCAAACTTTTACGGATATAAAATAATTAGTAGATTTTGATTCTGTAAATAATGGTTGAGTATTTCTTCTACTTTGGCACAGTCATGTCTTTATATATTTATGTTCTTTGATAGTCTGTTTCTTTGCGTTTATCTTCACCATTTGAGAGCATTGGCATTGCACACATACTTACAACTTTAGGCGTTTGTTTGGAAAGTTGACCGGAATGTCACACCTTTTTGCTTTTCCCATTATGATTATGCAGACGTAAAATGAGATAAACTTTTGGTAAGCCGTTAAGTAGAGCAGTTTGTAAAATGAACACGCCGTGAAGTCGTTAAACTGGGAAAGAGCCTACCGACCCACTTAGCACTCCTTGTAAAGTAACGTACCGTAGGAGGAAAGGAAATCTCTCAGTGCAGACAACATAGGATTGAAGATCAAACCTTTAATCCTTAAAAGCTGATTTTACTCACCGAACTCAAAAATCTTGAAAACACAATTATTAAATGCGTAAGAATGCATAAAGTATGTTTCTTGCTCATTGAAGCCATAACGGTTAAGTGAATTTGGTATTATATTTTTGGCACAGAGATTATAAGTGTGGCATATCTATAGGCTAGTTTTTATCCCGGAAAATTTTACTGTTCATGTGGGATAACTCAAAAACTGCAAAACACGGGTAAACCCTGCGACTCATACTAGTATATATAAATAAAGATATTAGTATGCCTGCGTGTCACAGTTAGTCAAACTATAGTGTACTTAGTAAAGTTTAGAATCGCAATAGTAGTAGCAATCTCTCAAATTACTTTACAAGGAAATTTATATAATATTTGGCCTGGCCTAGAGGTAGTGTTCTCAAAGCTTTTACAGTTTAGGTACATCTACCGCTATAAACCCGCCAAAGGTGTTATATTATTATCCACGCTAAAGGGTCTAAGACTAATCCGTTTGGTTAGACATTGATATCTTATATACACTTACACGCAGGTATACGTAATGTCCATATTATTAGAATTAGAATTACATTTATTTATTTAATGTGATAGTAAGCTTACAGTTTAGAACCAAAACGCTTACTATCTTAACTTAATTAATCTAAAACTTAAATATATTCTTAGTGACTTATAAATAGAACTAACACTATATGTTTTGTGTGTTTTTAATGAAATCCCCACTGGTCAATACTAATTTTAAGAAATTAAACTTAGAGACAAAACATTCAGTTTTTTAATAAATATTTAATTGATTTAAATAAATTTTTAATTAAATTAATACCTAATTATATAAATACATAAGTAATTATAGGGAGCAAAACTTGTAGCAGAGTGGTTGGTTTTTATTCGTCCAAACTCCAAGCAAGGGACGGTCGACTAAAGAAATTACGATTCAAAATAAGCAGCCGCTGTGAAAGCAGGTAGAAAAATCACTTTATATAAAGGGAAGGGGTCGGAGGAGCCAACCCTCGATATGATTATTGGATCATGATTATATGATTATCTTTGTGTGTCCTTGCATGAATTTCCTTTTCCATCCAGCAGTGTTTTACTAGGCGTAACTCTACCCGATTATTTTGGTTATAAATTCGCGTTTACTTGCTTATTATATATTATTATCTATGTTTATGATGTTTGTTATCCTAATCCTAAAAGATTAACGAAGTTAAGAACTGTCCCGCGGGGTCACCATTTGTGGTGGTGACCGCATGTGGTATTTTCAACTGAGCGCTTTCGTGCTTTGGAGAGCACGTTAAACTGTTGGTCCCGCCTTCAGTCACCATATTAACTTTGTCACTAGATCTGCCATTGACTAATTAAAACTTGCATTGCTATCCTAACTTACATAACTTACATATTATGTCAGTACCACAGAACAGAGTTAAAGAGTTATTTGTGAAAGAGCTCGTCGGGGGGAGGACTACCACCATGCCTATTTTCGCCTTTAAGAAATTGAAATTTATTGACTAACATACTTTACATTTAATGTACACATAATGTAGGTTGTACAATCTAACTTTTAAGGGTTATAAGAAGTAATGTTTGCAGGTTTCCGGTCTGAAGGGTATGGTTTCCGGTGAAATTAGATTTAGTGAAATTAGACGGCACATGAGACTTTCGATC
The DNA here is from genome assembly GCA_951394395.1 of Colostygia pectinataria. Taxonomy (NCBI): domain Eukaryota; kingdom Metazoa; phylum Arthropoda; class Insecta; order Lepidoptera; family Geometridae; genus Colostygia; species Colostygia pectinataria. The sequence goes on along the minus strand of OX596356.1, from coordinate 4,656,606 downwards.
TGCGTCTCAGGGTGGCAACCCGTGAGTAATACCTCTGGTATTGCAAAAGCCCATAAGCTGCGGTAACCGCTTACCATCTTGTGGGCCGTACGCTTGGTTGCCACTTTAGTTGTATAAAGAAAAAAACCAGATAATTAGTAATATACTTAAGACCAATACCTTAGTGTAGGTACTTATCTATTAGTATTCAAATGTAAGCAGGTGTTAAGTGGAAAGGTTCCAAATTAGCATGACATTTGAACATCTAGTTTGACACAGACCACTCAGCTCAGCCCAAGTCTTCTGTCCTCTGTGTAGTTATACAATTATAAGATGTTCCCTGCAGAAACTTGTACTATGTACTACCTACTCGTTCGTTCGTTCGTATGAGTCAGTGGCCAACTCTGGTGACAGAGTTTCTAGGCCGCCCGAAGGCCTCTGTCATGGCCTAACAACTTTGAAAAAGCCGGGACCGACTGCTTAACGAAACGACTGCCCTCCGAAGCACGGGAGCGCTCAGTTGAAATTGCCACTGGCGGTCACCCATCCAAATGATGACCCCGCGGAACAGTGCTTAACTTCGTTGATCTGTTAAGAACAACTTAGCCAGCTACGTCACGAGCGCTCCTACCTAATGAGTTTTCACAGTGACTCTACCTCGTCAAGCCTAGAGTAGGTAGGACATAAATTATTTCAAATCCAGAGGGTAGACCAGGGTAGACTGATACCATATTAGTTATATTTTGCAGCTTGACTTTGAAAAGTCATCTTTTTTTTTTGTTAACCTGTTTCGTCCCACTGCTGGGCAAAGGTCTCCCCCAAATCTCTCCAATCATCTCTCTCCTTCGCAATGTCCCACCATCCTCTTTCGAAGGAGTCGAGATCGTCCCGCCAACGTCTTCTTAGCCGACCACGACGGCGCCTTCCATCAAGCTGCCATGATGTTGATATATGTGCCCATTTGTCTGAAGGCATCCGGCTCACATGAATCTAGATGACTTTTTTCTTTTCGAGGCCTTCGGGCGGCCTAGAAACTCTGTCACCAGAGTTGGCCACTGACTCATACGAACGAACGAACGAACGAGGCATACAATTAATGAAGCCACATTTTCAATGCGTCAAAAATGTTCAAGAATTTGGTATTTACCAAGGACTTGGTCTTTTTCGTAAATTTAAAATTGAATAAGTAAGTTAGCAGCACTAGTAGTGTTTTGAATAAGTAAAACTAAAATTAAATTTGTAAGTTAGCAGCACTCTAGTTTATTTAGTAGAGTCTAAAAAATCTGCTTCTAATATAAATTATTATTTCCTGAAGCAACGGACAGTGCCCGTCTTTATCTCTTGTATTTCTACATCTGTAAGAGGCTGCATAGAGCCATAGCTATGAAAAGACTTATCACGAAACCACTGAAATGAATCAACGTCGTTAAAACAATCTAATGTTAGGTTTAAAGGAGTACTGATTTAAAACCTACTTCGGTAAGTATATAAAGATAAAATAGATATATATAAATAGTTTTATTCATTGTCTTAAATTGCTTAAATATGCCTGTAGGTACTACGAAAACCTGTGACTCAGACGAAAAAAAAGGTTAACAAAATACTAGAAGCACGTAGGTTCTAACCTACCATTTGTATAAAAAACCATTCCCCAAATAAGTCGGTAAAGTAAATTAGGTATCTATCTACCTAAAGTACTTACCCTAACTACGAGTTTTTTGCGAGCAATTCTATATCAAGACGTATTGTGCATAACCACGATTTTTTTGCCAAATCATCTTAATCGTGATAATTCTGTTAAGATAGGTGATAAAAAAATAACGATCGGTGAGTATACGTCATCCGCACGTTGGCCTGCACCGAAACAAACTGAATAACCTATATATAACCTGTCAACGAGTAGGCTATTTACAAATCGCCGAATCAATATCATAACAAAATATATTATAATGGCTATTCGTGAAGCCTTAGCACCTAGTGTGTGACTTAACAGTATAATGCTATATTCGATTATATAGCATAGGCTATTATTATAGTCGATACCTATTCGATAACGAGCTGGCTCGCCAAAAAACTTGCAATACGCCCTCTAACCGAATCGAACAGAAACCTACGAACATAGTAAATAGTGATACCCTTTTTTATGATATTTCCCGCAAAAACAATACCTATTCTATGATTACAAAGGGTCGCCTTATTTATCGGAATATTATCTTAACATCTACAACAATGAAATAATCTGTTCGAAACACGTACAGGGATAACGAACATTACATTTCGAGCTTATTTTGACCCACAGACAAGCAGCAATCGAGACAAAATGTGGAATGTATCTACAGCGTCGACAGAAAATAGCGTTGTTATTCATGGCCACCAGTCTTATTACATTAGCCATGTTAGGTATTCATTATTACTAAGAGCTTTCGTTTTGGCTGCCTTTTATCTAGATATCTCGGCTCGACAACAATAGCATCATCAATTCCCACAGCCAGTCACGTTCTAGCACAAATGAAAGGGAATCTAATCTTTTTTCTACCCCCCCAAGTGATTGGGAACGAGGTATAAAGTATCTCTTGGATGGACGTTTGTACAATGCCATTTGACTGCGATGCCTTTACAAAGCTGGATTAGGGCTCGTTTGCATAATCAGAGGCAACTCAGATAAGGCCGTATTCACATAGAAAACGACAAACAGGGTGCCAGCGGAAACACTGACTTTTACAAACTACTCGTACAATTTTTATAGTCAATAAGTGACCCTTTCTGCATAGACACAATGACTATATAATACAGGTTTGAGGAAAATTTTAATTAAAAATGTGGCCTACGGTAGATCACGTAATTCTAGAAGACACTAAATCTACTAATCACTCTAGCTTTGGTCCGGGTTGTGGATTTCAGGAAAAACAGACGGCTGCAGAGTATCTCATTTCTTGGCAGTTTGCATTATTAATGTGGTACTGTAGTGCTTGGTGCGAATGAGTGGTATGCTAACAATTTACGGGAGGTACTGCGCCGTGCGGCTGTGCTGCAGTTGTCGGTAAGTGGATAAGCCCAGGTATGATGACATAGTAGGTAACTACATACACATTAATTTAATTTAATCATTCAATTTCTTTATTCATTCATTCATTTCATTTATTCATTCAATTCAATTTCTGTTGCCAGCTATTCCTGGTAGTAAATTGGTTGTAATCACAGAAGTGGATCTAGCCACTTCTGTGGTTGTAATAGAGGATGCCGGCACGCAAAAGCGCGGGTGACTTTGTAGGTTCGTACCAAGCGCCAATAAAATGCTTTCTATATAATGTAAAGAAGTGATGAGCTTATCGGGTGCGACCTACGAATCTGCTTATGATTCAATCAAAGACTCAATCAAAGATAATTTCGTTGATGGGTCGGTTCGATAGGTCTGTGATTTGAATAGTGTTATTTCATGGGTTGATTTCAAATTGGCTGTTTTAGGAAACTGAAGTACAAATAGGTATTAACTGTTGAAGAGAGTAGTAGTGAGTATGAAGATTTCACGAATAGGGTTGAATGGTGATACCCCAAGTAGGTAAATCGTAATACTTAGTAGAGTAAATATTTTTTAGTTTTTTGTGATTTTGTAAATATTATTTTGTCGGTGTTAAATATTACTCTGTGGTTATAGTACTTGTGTGTGTCAAATAAGCATTTGGTTTCATTTTTTTTTTAAATATCAAAATTGCATCGAGCTTCTTCATCCGATGAATTCTCGCACCATTAGGATACTTACATATTTACCTGTAAATGAACAGGTGAAATCAACGAACACTCTAAACTAAGTACTCTAAACTAAGTAACTTTAATATTACTTTCACGGTATCATCTTTAGGTAAATGCTTGCTTGGCACTTTTGTACCAGAGTTAGTTCCCATACAAAAAGCCGCTCCTAGCACAGGTAGGTAAATTCTAAACTTGTAATCCTACAAGTACCTAGGTGTTCATACTGCACAAGCGATTACCGTACGTTCGTGGATATTGGCAAAGTTTTGGTAGGTACTGGGTAGCTGCAGTAGGTACTTGATACTACAGTTATATATTTGGGATTACAGTTTGCTATTTGTACGAGTATTTTACTAGTTCCTATGAACTTGGGTGCATACGGGGTTTGCAGCCAGCAACAAAACATTAAGCGGTAATTGGTCCTCTGTTGGACTTTTTGTGGTAACTGAAAAACTAAAGGTTTACTTACATTCACTTTTGTTTGTAACTTTGCGACGAGTTTTTATTTAACTTTACATGGTACGAGTATGTTTGGGTCAAATCTTGATTTTTAAAACCAGTTTCAGTTGGAAAAGTATAGTCCTGGAGCTGGAATATGATATAGGCTACTTGTATCTAAGTGCCAAGCAAGGGAAGCCGCGGGCATGAGCTAGAAAACGATAAATTCCATGCAAAAATGCTTAGCTCACAACATGAAACACAGTTCGATAGAGGTTTCTTATTTGTTCCAAGAGATTTGCAAGGTTATTCCAGGAAACTTCAAAATATTTCCACTAAAAGGTTTCACTGACAAATAACATATTTTATTAGTAAGTTCTAGTAGCAGACATGTTATAACTACCCTTTATAGTTTGAAAAGGTGCAACATGTCCCAGTTTACATAAACTATGAGAGGTAGAAGCCCACATTTCCTATGTAGGTAAGATCTCGTTAGTAGTGTCAATAAACACTGAACTGGGTTGAACTTTCCCCATAATCCGACGGGAGTACGGAAACCTTATTCACAAACGTGCTACACCCACAACTTGATAACGACAGAGATGTCAAACTTTCCGAGCCAGTGTGATATTCAAGTGATTGTCGATAAGAATCCAGCGCACGTAGACATAGAGCCGTGCAATTGTTGAGCGTTCATGCAAAGTGCTAACCAAGTTATGGAGATTATCGACAAACGTACATAAGTATTTTTTTATATTATTGATTTCGTAGCCGGCTAGTAAATAGGTCCGTTTAAGTTCGAACGTGGCTGTGTTTTGACGCTTTTTTTTCCACACATTGTTGGAATGGGAACATAAATACTGCCTACCTGTTAGCTGTTCATTATCGACGACCGATGTGGCGCAGCGGGCGCAGCTTACCTTGGGGCTAGATGATGCTGTGTGGATTGTCCAGCATTATTTATATTTATTTATTTCTATGGATGCAATACGAGAGGACTCGCGCGTTGTAAAGTCATCTCAAAAGTAGCAAGAGCCTGTAATTTCAGCGGCAATTTTATTATCTCCTCGAACACAAGTTCGAAGACGTGATTTATGGTGTTAGTACACAGCAAGATAAATTACGTACCTCACTAAATGATCTGCTCACATTCACAAGTGCTCATCATACGCATCGGATATTATAATCGCATCAAATAATTCAATACAGCGTAATGAGCTCATCTAATAGCTAGCCCTTAGCTAGATAGGCTGAACTGGAGTAACCAGAAATAACCAACAATCCCGCGTCGCGTCAGCGTCGGCGTCCGTCGGCGTCGGCCCGATAAGTTAAAACAAAGCTAGGATTTGCATAAATTCACACATCTGCAAGTACAATTTGGGCTGATCTCTAGGAACGCCGTAACTCCAAACTTTATGGGGTTATTATCAGTCAAGGCTGTGAAGGCAAGGACTGCCGCCAGGTTTACGTTATGTGGAACGTTCGTCTTGTATTTTAAAGCAATATATACAAATCTCTAGACTTGATCTAAATATGACTTAGAATTTAGTGAGCCTAAATTCTAAGTTATTCACTAACCTATTACGACCGATGTAGCGCAGCGGGCGCAGGTCCGCCTGCGACGCAGAGGTTGCGGGTTCGATTCCTGCCACGGGACAAATGTTTGTACGATCTACAAATATTTGTTCCGGGTGCTCTGGGTATTTTCTATATATATAAAACACATCTATTTATGTATTGTATTGTATTAAATATATATCAGTCATCTAGTACCATACTACAGCTCTGTTTAACAGCAGCTTACCTTGGGGCTAGATGATGCTGTGTGGATTGTCCAGCATTATTTATTTTATTTATTTTATAATCCTAACACCCATTACAAAATATAAAATCACAAAAAGCTCGACTCGTCACGGATCGTTTAAACATAATTAATATTAGTACAATTTTCTTTTTTCAGCAGAGCAAGTGACATGTAATCGTAAGCTCACCCTTGCTTCCCGTTCATGGGTTCGAAACCGGTCCTGCACTAATTAGTCTCTCCAATCTAAAAAAATATGTTAAATTACTCTCGCTTGAGAGCAGGCCGCCCAGTGCCGACCGGCGGTGGGAATATTAAAAGGCTAGTAATTATACAACTATTCAGTGTTATACAATCTGACCTCTACGATACGTCTTCCTGTGAGTTTCACATGACGATAATTTTTTTAAACATGAATTACGCGGGAATTCTTGGGGCCGGGCGTACCTAGTTAGTACCCTACCAGTACCCGTAGTGAACTTACAAAAAAAATACAGATAAGTTGGCTCATTGATCTGTGTTACAAATGTTCTACAGCGTAGAGGCCCTCTACATTAAAGTGCTACGCAATAGCATTTTTGATAGGGAAACAACGAGAACCTTCGAGGAATTGGAAATTAATGTCAAGAGCTTCTAAGAAAATAAAATTATTATTTTATGAAATTATCCACTTGTAATCTTGAGTTTGCGGCATTAATTCTCTTTGCTGAAGTGTTTTTTTACTAATAGGTATTATTTCACCTAGATAGCAAGATTTTTTTTTATAATATTTTTAAATTATAATAAAGGCTTGCTGCTTGCTACGAGATACCTTTCTACATAATGAAAGAGAAATTTTAATTTTATTTTACAGAGGTGATTACGTTTATTAGTAACGTTTGTTGAACAAAATGGTATCATCATAATCAATCAAATAAAACCGTGTTCATAATGAGTCTGATCGATTCTTACTCAAAATTTCAATTGATCTAGAACAGTTCAAGAAAACTAGAGTAAAATGTCACATTTTCAACCCGAAGTTTTTTATCGAACACCTATTTGGTGTTCTTTTTTGCATCACGCATTGAACGATTTCATACGGTAATGTCTATTGGTTGATTTTACACATCTTTTATGCTTCTCCACCATACTAGGATGCGACGCGTCGTCAGAATGGCCACTGACTCATAAGAACTTACTCACTTAACGCGCCGATTCGCAGTTTTGTGTTCAAGCCCCAAGATTTGGTAAATCTCTTAGTAGCAGACCCCAAATTCATATCTTCTTGCTAGATAATTTCGTAAGTTACAAACTTACATACTTTTTATATCCTATCTACCAACCACTCTGAGCATAAAGTTAGGCTTGATATAAATCGTAACCCTTGCACGACTATTGTAAGTTACATACCTAAATCGAACAGTGCCTGCACTGTAGATAAAGTCTCTCTGTCGCAGCCTTAATCCCCAGAAACTACGAGGAAAATCCAACCTATTGAACTTTTCAATTTTCATTTTGTAAAGGTCGTTTTCACTTAGAAATTGTTCGTTTTTATTGTAGTCTTCATAAAAGTAGCATACTTACTGATGTAGATTACTCGTAAGGTAGTTTTTTTTTTAACACAGTTTCTGCCCATAGCTTCGCTCGCGCAGTACCAAGATAAAAAGTATCCTATAAATAAGCTATTCCAGATCCAGAACTTTTGGGATATTATGGGTTACGTTATTTGAATACAAACATACAAATATTCAAACTTTCGGATTTATAATCTATGTTTATAAACTTATCTGTTTGTAAAGGCTTATAATAGGTAGGTCCGATCTGTAATAATCGACGTTATACACTGACGAAGGGGTTTCCGGCTGTCCTCTCAGTCATTCTCGTCGTCTCGTTTTAACAGGTTACGGTCAACCTTCGTCATCAAAATTAATCATTGACTTGACTCAGAGGAACTTATTCATTTTATTGCCTGTTTTTTGTTTGTTTTTCTACACAGCACAAACACGAGAGATTCCCTGTATACTAATGTGGGAGAACGCATGTTTATCGAGCAATAGTTCAGACTTCATAAACTACATTTCCAAATACCGTTTGGCTCTATGAGCTTTTATTCAGTTAGGCTTATTTAATAATAATAAGGAACTAAAAACTGCAAAATAGAGTACTAGGACTAAATTATCCTACTGATTCTATTCTGTATTTTGCTGCTAATTAATAATTTTCAGCTGCGGCATTTCCAGCTCAAGATAGTCACATAAGGTCCCAAGCACAGTTAGCATAGCTCCGCAGTAAATGGCAGATTAGACTGAGCGCAGGTGCCTCTGTGAGTCCAGGCTTAGACTAAATTAGTACACATGGGACGCTGCCTGGAGAGTTTACTTGAGTTTTGATATAACCTTGCTGTAATTCTCGGAAATTATGGCTTTGAATTAGCTCTCATTAATTGTGGAACGTTTATAGGTACTAGCATGCATAAATTATACAAGTACTCGTAGATTTCAGATTGATTCCTGTATGGAATTTATCGCGTATGTTATTGACTTTAGCTTTAGATTGCTAAGGTAGATAAATAAAATCACGGGTGCCTTATTTCATATTTGTCTTATTCTACGAGTAGCGTATTCGTAGTTATCTAAGTAGATAGAAAAATATTATAATATTATTATAGTAACCATCTGACGACCTCTGTAACGCGGTGGGTTAATGTCCAGTTGAGAAGCGAGAGGTTGTAGGTTTGATTCCCCCTGCGGGACATAATCATGAGCTGCAATTATTTGTTCCTGGTCTGGGTGTTTCTATGTAAATGTATTAACAAAAAAATATATATTCATTTCTATTCTATTATTAGTTATCTTATTTCCAGAGTACAAGCTTTGATTAATTTTAGGCCAGACGGTGACCGTGTAAAAATGTACGAGCTGACCCGCGCGGCTTCACCCGCGTTTTTGCAGTATTTATGCTATCCCACAGGAACAATTAATTTATCCAGGATAAAAAGTAGCCTATGTGTTATTTCAGGACTTTTGCCATCTACATTCCAAATTTTATTACAATTGGTTAAGGCGTCACGGACATACGTAGTAACAAACATACACACACACACATACTTTCGCATTTATAATATTAGTAGGATAAATCTCTAGAACTAAGGTACTGCACATAAGAACTATGTTCACAACCAGAAATTCAGTAACAAAATGATTTTAACGATTTAATAAACGCAAAGGCTTGATTTTAAGGCAAGAGCCTCACAAATCTTATATTACTCTACGCATAAACTGCAATGTCTTTTATGTTTCACCTTACCCTTACTAGCGAGCCAATAGGGCCCCGAACCAGCGACTAACTTTAAGGGCTTCGCTACGTGTTCGTCACTTACTTTTTGTTTTATGTATTTTGTATTTACGAGCCGTAATCTTAAATTATCCGACCCCAAACGTGACAGCTTTACCGGAATAGGTAATACTTTCCTGCGATAGAATATAATTATTTCAATTCTGCATTTGATAGAATTTTGATATTTCTTTCTGTGTAGGTATTTGCACTCGCTTTCATAAATGAAGTCGTATGTACCTAATAAAAAACAGACGAAAAATCTCTAGTACTATTCCGCTTAACCTTTTAACTGATGAGGTCACACAGTTACCACAGTTAACCTCAAAAGAAAAATATCGACACGTGTTTCATCCCTCCACGGGACATCCTCAGGACCATCGACTTGTTCTCCGGCAGACGTGTTGCTCCGTCGAGCGCTGGAGCCAAACGAGCGCTCGACGGAGCAACACGTCTGCCGGAGAACAAGTCGATGGTCCTGAGGATGTCCCGTGGAGGGATGAAACACGTGTCGATATTTTTCTTTTGAGGTTAACTGTGGTAACTGTGTGACCTCATCAGTTAAAAGGTTAAGCGGAATAGTACTAGAGATTTTTCGTCTGTTTTTTATTTTGTAATGGATTTCCGCAAAGTAACGCCTGAATCTATCAATTATCGTATGTACCTATACACATACCTATGGAGTATATTGCCCTTCAAACCTAAACACTGGTAATGCTTGCACACTTCTGCTTGGAGACAGAATATCTGGCACTACGGTGGTAGGTTGCGGCTCTCACCAAAACTGACTCTACCTGAAGAGTCTTATCAACAGATAGTACCTAATGTAATTAAAAAAAACCTTCCCACTGCAATGGCACAGTATTAATAACTGACTGGTTAGTTATTGTTACTGTGCCATGTAGTTTTTATGATTTATTCATAAAGTACTGAACCAATTTCGATAAAATTTAAATGGGACCACCTCTGAAGTATTACCTATACAATAAAATAATCATCAACATCAATTCTTAATTGGCAAAGAAATCGCGTAACAAATATACAAAAAAAACATAGTCGAATTGATAGCATCCTCCTTTTTGGAAGTCGGTTAAAAACCAACCACCAACAAAAAGTCTACAAGTTATTTTTAAACTATCTTTATATCGTTAGTATTATATTAAAATTATATACCCTGTTTTAATAGTGCGTGTTTATTATGTTTACTGAATTGCCAATATAAATCAATATAGAAATGCACGGCTACCAATAACAAGAGCAATAATGGTCGGGATATTGAATCTACAATTGGCCGGGTGGCACCAACTGCACTGGCATAGTTACTTAGGAGTTAGGACACACGTGATCTGGCTCGTAACAAGCACTTAGAAGTAGTATCCAAATTCAGTAAATATTCAAAATATTTATTTATTTGTATATATTTTAGGAAAACCATCGGCACAAAATACATATTAGGCTCTTAAATAGTTAACTATGGGGCCATTTAAAGGTCTCCACTGATAGACACATAGTGGCTAACTAGAAAACGACATAAAATTAGCAAAACAATAGGTAACTAAACTATAAAAAACCTACTTGTCATTCACATTCACGGTATCCACATATTCACATTATACTCTCTAATAAAATGAATTCACATTCCACAAACTTAAATTGGTCTTAATAAACTGATCAAAGAAAGTTCTATTAAGTATATTTCTAAGGTCGTGCTCTTTGCTCATTGAGTTATAAAGCTTACTTGCACGGTACACAAAATTATTCTGGCTATATTTCGTGCTTACTGTGGGTAGATACAATAGGTTGCTTTTTCTAAATGTGCGTGAAGGAGCATAAAGTTGAACCTCTAGCTCAAATATAGTACCTATAGCTCAAAAACCAAAAAGTGGTTCAGTTAGAAATTAGAATAGAATAAAAAACCATTTATCGACACAGGTTACAGGAAGATTGGTGGATGAAATAATACAAGAAGTATTCCTTTCAAATAGCAACAGCACAAACTTATGTATAGTTCTGTAAGCAACAGCAAGAAATTATAAAAATTTCGTAGAAGGCCCGTAGCAGAAGCTACGACCGGATTCGCTACGTACGTAGACCTAGCCTACAATTTTCTACTAGGTACGCATCTACGCCGCCATCCCATAATGGCTATTATTATTATTTAATGTATACAATATTTTTTTTGTTCCGTGGCTTTTTTAAAGATTTTTGAAATAGATACAAGCAAAAATAGACTTTATCTTACAGCAAATCAATATCATCAATACATAGTATAAGAATCTTTGAACTGATAGTGGTACTAAGAAAGGAATTTTCAAAATTCAACTCCTAAGAGGGTCAAAGGGCGTAAAAACGCTTGTATGAAAAATCGTATTACTGGTACTTACAAACTTGAAACTTAGTATTATCATTCTTCAATAAATTTGATAAAAATTGATATTAAAATATTTTCAAAACTACCCCTAAAACGGGGTGTTATAGTTTGTATGGAAACCTTTTTTTATGCGTGGTGCGATTTAATTGAAACTTAGTATGAATATTCCTCATGGTAAAAAATAAAAAAAGTAATATAAGTACTACATTATTTTTTTCCCAAACTACGCCTAACAACGAGTGTAGGGGGTGTTAAAGTTATTTGTACCGCGTTGTGGTGCGGTTTGCTTGAAACTCAGTATTAATATTCTTCATGGCAAGTTATAAACGAACTTAATTATTTCCCACCCCAAACTACCCCAACACCGGATGTAGAGGGTATTAAAGTTTGTATGGGAACTTACCTTCAAACACAGTAATGATACAAGCAATGCCCAGCACTGAACACACACACACGTGAACTGCCTAGATATTTTTAAAGAAGGTAATCCAAGCACCCATAAACATACCGCCCTGGAAACAAATCATGATTTAACAATCAAACAACCATCCAGACCCGAAACAAATAAATGCTTTTTTATTAATAATTTATTATGCAGTCACCGAATAATCAGCAAATATTTTTCAAACGTATTTGCTGATCATGCAAACATTATGCTGATCATACGAATATATTTGCTGATCATGCAAATATATTGCTGTTCATGCTAACTATATTTGCAGTTTATGCAAACATATTTGATGTTCATGCAAACATATTTGCAAACATATTTACAGGTTATGCAAACAAATTATTATTGTTATTATATACTTATCAGCCGTTAGTGTCCCACAGCAAAGGCCTCAAAACAAATATTCGTACCAGTATAGGCTACATTTCGCGTACTCTGATTTTACCAATTACAATATTTAAACTGTTTGCACGAGCCTTAAAACTTTAGATAGGATTCAATAGTCATCATTCGCAAATCAATCTTCCTAAGAACGCGGATGTAACAGATTCCAATTATTCCGTCTTACACCTCAAACGAAGAATAGATATTCTACTTATAGATACGCTAACTCTTTGACAATTATGTTTTCCTGATAAGCATTCCTGGCAATGACGTGTAATTGCTAACCACAGATAGTCTCATCAGGCGCTTCAAGCACCTCCACACTTGTTTTTTTCATATAGGATAGGTACGGCAGTTTCGTATCTGTGTTATTTTAAGCTAATTTACCTCAAGTCTTGAAGTATTCTTTGAAGAAATATCATCGAAGTTGGACGTCCCGCCTGAATATAAATGAGTTCTCTAATAGAATTGGATAAAAGTTTCCTTTAGACAAAAAGTGACAAGTTTGCCGTATGAAAAAGTAAGTTGTTGATTGGATTGCCCAAGGTTCCGGCCGCGCGAATATCTGAATAATAAAACGGTTGAAACGATATGGGATACAATTTTATATTTTTGACCTTCGCCCAGCAGTGGGACAAGCTAATAAAAAAATTAGGCAACGGCAACAGCAATCATAAATTGCCTGAAGAACTGAAATCTTACAATGAAACTCACATAGTTTTTTTAAACAAAAAAAACTAACTCTATGTCACTAGATAAAAGTTTATAAAACCTTAATGAATTTTCAAATTGTAATTAAACTACCTATGTCAAGAATTAACGCCTGCATGCGAGCTTTGATTATTACGAGAAACTATTGTGTTTGTATTCTAGCAAATAAACAATTGAAAAACGCAAATACAACGAAACGAACCCACAATAAAACAACACTATTTATGTAGGTATAGTTCTCACGGCGGATCTAGGCTTCCGTGAAGTTAGCCGTTTGTGATGCGCAAAGACAATTTAGTAGTATGATGTTGCATGCGTACATAGGCTACGGTAACCGCTGACCATCAAGTGAGCCGTACGCTTGGTTACCACTTGAGTAGTATATATAAAAAATAAAAAAAAGTTTGAATAAGCTCCATTGCGCATCGAAACGGCTAACTTCACTACGGCCGACATCGGCCGTGTGAACTATTACCTACTATGAATGTATGCCAATTACAGGCAGACAGTGCGCAACATTTGCCAAAAATGTCATTGAAATTGAAATTGAAATTGATAATTATTGAATAATAACATTCATTACATTTTACACATAGGTTGTACAATCTTACTTTTAAGGTTTGATTATAAGACATACCTATTTCCTTGATGGACAACATTGGTACCCAAGCTAGGATTATGGTCCTGGGTGATGGCGTCATTGCGTAGATCAACCAAGTTTTATATAACGTTGCGGTGGCAGCGGTGGAAACCATATCCTTCGAACTGTACTACAGCAACGCGAGCTTGGCGGCAAAAATAGGTAAAGGGTTCACCGGACGAAAAAATTAAAAAAACTCTACCAGGAAGGTACTCTTTTCAAAAAATCATCATGACAGCCATCTAATGTTTCCACTGCTGAGACACTGGCCTACTCTCAAGCGAGAGTGATTGAGTCTTAATCCACCACGCGGACCCAATTCGGATTGGTGATTGGCACATGTTTTTCGAATTTTTAGTTCTTGGGCTTCCCGGTCTCATGATGTTTTCCTTCACCGTATGAGAGCACTGGCATTGCACACATACATTTTTCAGGAAAAATCCATTGGTGCACGATCGGATTCAAACCCACGACCTACGTACCGGAAGGCGGGATCACTACCACTAGACCACCAGTGCCTTTATTGGAAAAAAATAATGAAGCATAATAATTATACTGACGACCGGTTACTGTCTTGCTAACAAAATAAATACATTTTCAGGTAGAATGACTCTACGTCACGCTCTCTGTTTGTACTTATTACGTACGTACAACCAAAATACTGTGCAAAGCAGTAGAAACAGTACAGCTAGTGACGCGATGAGATAAGCGCGCCACAGATCACTGATATTAGTCCAACTGATAACTTATCATGGCACCATATTTTTATTTTCTAAAACGTTCAGAATGATCGATTCGCGCTCTGCTACCTCATGCCTTATCATAATGTGAGTGTGCTTTCTCTGAAAATGCAATATTGGATCAGTTTATCGTGTTTACTTGTGACAATTTCTGCAGTGCGGAACGGTGAGGAGTCAGGTGAGTTTTTTGGTGATTTGCTGATAAAACAAAAAGTGCTTATTTACTTACATAAAATGGCAGTGTTTGTTCGAACTAAATGACGAGGTGCTTACATACTTTACACCGTAAAACAGGTTTATTTTCATCAATCTTTATAATTAGAAGGGTATGTTTTTAACATAATCAGAGTAGATTGTATAATGTAGGTATCCTTTTTATTTTAATAAGCAAATAAACCTCTATGTCTCACTTTCTTCTTGATAGAGTGTATTTGTGATTCCTTGCAGGCTATATCCAGGTTTAAAACACCATTTAAGCTTAACTACATAACCTGGTGATTTGGGTCAATGATCGAAAGAGTACGCTCTACCTCAATCATAATGCAATCATCCTTTGTGTATATTCATACTTTTGCAACAAACCGTTGTGTTACTGACTGACAAACGGACGTAGTAAACCATAAAATTTGGAGGGTATGGTACCTACCTACTTATTCCTTTTATAAGCAGCAAACTCAACGCAGACAAAGTCACGAGGCGTTTCAGTAGTATTTATTATACTTATGGTGCAATAGCATTTGTCGTTATCCTGCCTTCGGATAGGTATCTTAAAGACAATACGACTTATCGGTACGGCTTCGGGAACCCGACAAGCTATATTCGTATCAATGGACACTCTAGCGAGCAAGACTTTATTAAACAAAATATCGACAGAGTAACTCTTTTAATAGGTATAGGTTAATAGTAATATAGGTTTCGTACGCTTCTTAATGAAGCTAGTTTTAGAACGCTTTAATGGATGCTACAGGCCACTGACGATGATGAGGAAAGTAACATTTCGTGATCATTTTCAGTTACAGATCGTTGCGCAGCTATAAAATGTGTGGGCATAGAATACGAATGCATAGACGACATGTGCTACTGCGCCCCTGGGTACATACCAAACCGCTTTCAAGCCCGGTGTGTCAAGTGTCCAGGTAAACCCTCTATGAGTAAGAGTAGCAGTAGTAAGAGTTTCTTCTAAGTTTTGGCAGAATACTCTAAACGGTCGCGGTTACGACTTCAAATAATTCTGAAAGAGGTTTGCTACTAAAACAGCAAAGTTAGTTATTATCATATTAGCCATCCATAGACGTCCACTGCTGGGCATAGGCCTCCCCCAAAGAGCGCCATGACCAATCTTGAGTCTTCACCATCCACCGACTTCCTGCGACTTCTTAAAAGTCGTCGGTCCATCGCAATCCGAATAAGGGTGTTATCGACCAACTCTTGGAATAACTATTCCGCGGAACAGCTATTGCAAACCCAGCCAGCCATAGTAAAAAAAAAATTACCTACCTACGCTTACAATATTAAAATTGCTGTTTGTTTCAGAGTTAGGCGACAAATGTTTTGGGCAATGTTGCAACCCGCACGGCAATGACACTCTGCACTGCTGGCAGGGTTATTGTCAGCCGTGCTCCGATGCATACGGGAACTGGATTTGCAAGTTTGTCATATTTTTAAAACGAGGAGCAATAATTCGGTTGCAATCGATTTCACTTGGTTTCAATCAAAAACTGACGTATTATATGGTTATCGCGGGCGCGGGACGGGTCGGGTGCGCCGCGGGCCCAGAGCGGCTCCCGCGCTTCACCCGAACCGCGCCTGTCCCGCTCCCGCTCTCTGTGTGCTTTGCGCTCAAGTCGTATATTACGACGATTAAATTAGTGAACCAAAACCTAACCATTTTTTTTTCAACTTATAATTTTTAATTTTTTTGATATTGTTCTTTTTTTATTACAGGGAAAACTTTAAAGATATTCTGTTAATATCCAGCGCACAAGTCGCCATGGGAGCTGCGTTAGTATTCGGGATTATAGCGACGTTTGTATTGCTCTACAAACTGTGTGCTGCCACTAACTTAAGGTAATCATCATCGTGACAGCCTTCTAATGTTCTTACTGCTAAGACTAACCTACTCTCAAGCGAGCGTGATTGGGTCATACATAATCCACCACGCAGTGGGTCCACGTGGTGGATTATAATGCGAATGTTTAATGGCATGTGTATTTCGAATTTTTAGTTCTCTGACATGCCGCCTTCCTTACGATATTTTCCTTCGCCGTTTGAGAGCACTGGCATTGTAGTAATGTAGACCACCGCTCCCTAGTGTACCTCGAAACCATGTATTAGCAACTAAATTCGCAACACATGGTTTAGGGGGAACGTTTCTCATACAAAAATCAATCGACATTAGCTAGCTCACTGAAAAGTAGAAATGTAGAAATGTCTAAAATTGCGTTACTAATTGGTATGTTACGGATTTCTGATATCCTCTACAATCAACAATGCCTTTCAAGCTACAAATTCAGGTCGATAATCTACTTCGCTTATCTTACCATACGCTAAATTTTAAGCCATTCTTTAAACAACTGAATACTAATTAGGAAGTTAATTATACGACAGTCCACGAGGTCATCGATCGGATGATGAAGTGAGCCTTGTGATTTTATTAAATTAACTTCTATTGTATTTGACTTTGTAACTGCTAATGGCAATGACCAGGCGTTTGAGCGCTCCGGGAGGGCATACAAAGCTGTCGATCATGGCAATAACATTAGGCCATGATGGCTGAAGCCTTCCAGCAGCCTAGAAATTCCGTTACCTACTAAAGTCGCAAACTTATTTTATTAACAACCTATTGCGCCTCCGTCGGCATGCTGGACGTACGGTTCTCCCAAGACTCGATCCTCAGCTCTTTCCACTAAAAATCAAAAGTCAAAAGAGTTTTATTCAATAAACTCAACAAGGAACACTTTGAAACGTCTTACAAGCTAGAATTAACGCCAGTTCCAACGCACCCATACCGTAAAAGAATTGGCAACAGCACCGGGCTTAACGCTTTCTGACAGCAAGTTACAGAACGCAAAACTTGTCTAAGCGGAGTCCCCACAACAGAACACGTTTGCCCCAGAAGCCATCGGTTTTTCGGCATTACGACCAGCCTACTTGCTTATCCTTTGAGCTATGTCAAGCTTGCCTAAGCGCGGTTTCCACTTCGGAACACGAGTCATCGGTTATTCGGCATAATGACTAGCCCACTTTCACTTGAACTTGATTATTCTTTGAGCTATGTCGATCACCTTGGTTCTCTATCGAAACGTATTCTTCTTAATTTATATCTTAATTTATAATTAAAAATATTTAGCCGGAACAGCATTCCTGAAAACTTTCCACAAAGTCAACCTGATAACAAAATCAGTGTTTTAAAATTTACGATGAAGATTATAAACAATACTTATAAAAAAAGATTATGTTTACAATACCTATGCTTGAGTTTAATTAAAACTTAGATAAGTAATACTTTTCACCTCCGAAGCAAAAAGGGGGTGTTATGAGTTAAAGTTGAAAATGTGTGTGTCTGTATGTCTGTGGCACCGTAGCCTGCAACGAATGATCCGATTTGAATAGGTTTTTTTAAGCAGATTTAACGATGGTTTTTAGACATGTTATATCAAAACCGGTTATGTTTCGGAACTGTTTCAAAGTCATCAGCATATTCAGCGAGTGTCGAGGTTTCGTTGAATTTTTATTTATTAAAACCTTTTTCTTAATTTTTTTTCTTCTGATTTCTGATCTGATCTCTGAATTTTCTTCTGATTTTATAAATTTATTTCAGGCCTTTGGGCGACAGACCCAATGCTACAGGCAGGCTATCTATAGGAAGTCTACAGATTTACGTAGACGAAAGATTAAGAGACGCGCCTCCAAGGTAAAACCACTTCTTCTAACTAATAAAATAAATATTGGCGGATATTTTACACAAAGCCGTATAGCCACAAACTAAACATTTTCAACCATTTGTTTTGCCATTTGTTCAAGTGTTGTGTGCTTGTGAAGAGGTCACGCTGCGCTGGTTTTCTTACGATGTTTTCCTTCGCCGTTTAATATATATAATAATGCTGGACAATCCACACAGCATTATCTAGCCCCAAGCTAAGCAGAGCTTGTGTTATGGGTACTAGATGACTGATATACTTAATACAATACAATACATAGATGGATATTTTGATTATAGTACATATAAAATATCCAGAACACCCGTAACTAATATTTGCAGATCGTACGAACATACATCGGTAGTCAAAAGAGCAGAGCACTGGCATTGCGCATGTAAACTAAAGTTTGAGGACAAAATAAATATGAGCTACTATGGAACGACCCGCGACTTGAACTGCGTTGAGTTTTTTATACAAACTTCATCTTTCCGCTGCGTCCTCTAGAAGTTGAATTTCGGATATTCTTACCTTATAATAATATATTATAATCTTTATTTCAGGCAACTTAGTACATAAATTATGACAGGCCCATAGAGAGATAAGCCTTCTTAGTGCACCACTACACCATAAGAGCAATGTACCCTCCAAATAATTCTAGGACTTACGGTTTAGTCTGTGCGTTGATCAGTCAGTCAGTCACGAAAGCATTTTATATATTCTGATAGAGTTTTAAGACAAATTAAATATGAGCTATGACGTTTCATTTCAGATATACGAGGCAGCCGGCTTCAGGGTCAGCCATATATCCGGCAATCGCTTATCTAAATAATGGATTTGTAAGTGTTTTCTTAATTAGATACGCTACGATACGACGTTATTGAGCGGTTTCATTCAGTTTCTCATATCACCATTATCCAAAGCGGAGTATAAACAAGAGTAGTAGAGTTCTCTGTGATAGAGCTCGTCCGGGGAAGGACTACCACCATACCTATTTCTGCCGCCAAGCAGTAATGCTCGCATTGCTGTGTTCCGGTGTGAAGGGTATGGTTTCCGGTGAAATTACTGGCACATGAGGCTTTCGATCTATACCTCAAGGCCCGCGAAGGATACCTCTGGTATTGCAAGCGTCCATAGGCTGCGGTAACCGCTTACCATCTTGTGGGCCGTACGCTTGGTTGCCACTTCAGTTGTATAAAAAAAAAAAAAAAATGAGCCTCCATTTGACGACCGATGTGGCGCGGCGGGTGAAGGTCCGCCTGCGACGCGGAGGTTGCGGGTTCGACTCCCGCCTCGGAACAAATGTTTTTACGATCTGCAAATATTTGTTCTGGGTGTTCTGGGTATTTTCTACGTATAATAAAAAAAAATATCTATCTATGTATTGTATTGTATTCATTGTATCAGTCATCTAGTACTCATAATACAAGCTCTGCTTAACTTAGTGCTAGATGATGTTGTGTGGAATTTCCAGAATTAACATTATTATATTTTATTGCTGTTGTGACCAGATCCTCTAAGAACTCTGGGAACCCAAGATCCTAGAGCTTGTCTTAGAGGGGTAGTCAGAGAAGTGTCCAAACACGCACATAATTATGCCTACATTTTGCACAGTAGTTAATATTCCATACGTGATAGGTTGCAAGGCCAGCGCGTTTTTATAAATTTACCCCCTCATTTATACAGACACTGTAATTTTAACAAGTTGGTCTTTGTCATTCTTGTCAATGAATACAGAGATGATGAAAGTTTTGAAAGACATATCAGCTAAAAAAGGCTTATTCCAGCGGATTAATCACATTACTCTGTTAACTACGCTGCGTTTCCACCAGAGATGTGCGAGGATGTGTAGCGAGGATATTGTTTTAAGGAGCCAATAGAATCACTTAATTAAAGCTGTCAGAGCGAGACTAGGTAAATGAAGTGATTCTATTAGTTCCTAACAAACACATCCCTCGCTACACATCCTCGCACATTTCCATCGATCTCCATCTCAAACTGTCTTAGGACAGTTTGACCATAGTTCTTCTGTAAATATACAGTTTGAGATGGAGATCAGTGGAAATTGGTCGCTAACAGACTCCCCTGCGATGATCCTCTTCAATTGGGATATCTGGATGTATGATTGGTTTTATAGAACTAGAGGCAACCTGACAGTAAGCGGTTACCGCAGCCTATGGACGCTTGCAAGTACCAGAAGTATAACTCGCGGGTTGCTATGCCACTCTGAGACGTAGATTGAAAGTCTCATGTTCCTGTAATTTCCAAACACACAACAAAAATCAATTTGACAAGGGAATTCTTGCATGCAATTATTGTATGGTGTAAATGGGCTTCTAAGATATAAATGCGTTTTTTTTACAGGTTCACGATAGCAGTATACCTCCGCCCATCTATACGCCAGAAATCAAAACTGAGGATACTCTGCACATATAAAATAAACGAATAAATATTGGTAACCTTTTTTGTTAAAAAAAAAGTTTGAAAAAAGGTTACCAATATTTATTTGCGCCACCTAGTCTCAAACTTAACAATAGCTATTGGAACCAGTAGGGTGATTACGCAACTCGGTTGCAATCCGATTTCAATCAGTGAAGTCAATAAGCTGTCATATTCATACAAAACACGTCAGATTTTGATTGAAACCAAGTGAAATCGAGTGTGAATTACATAATCTAGGGTCTGATAACTAATAATATAAGATAAATATATTTTAGTATAAATATATTATTAAGTACTACTTGTAAAATATAGTATTTAGCATCTAGATCCGGAACAAATACTTGGAGAACATGCAAATATTTGTCCCACAGCGAGGATCGAACCCGCCACCTCTCGCTTCACAACCGGAAACTCGCCCACCACGCCACCGAGGTCGTCACCGAGGTAAATAAATAAACAGTTTTTTTTAATGTAGCTTTTCTTTAAGTCAGTTTTTTTTATAAAAATACTTCTACTCTTCTGTAGAAAAACTGAGTCTACAGTGCTCATGCTAACCGCGTAGGTGTTTTGTTTTAATGGTGTATTTTTTTTATACAACTGAAGTCGCAACCAAGCTTACGGCCCACAAGATGGTAAACGGTTACCGCAGCCTATAGACGCTTGCAATACTAGAGGTATCACTCGCGGGCTGCCACCTTGAGGCATAGATCGAAAGCCTCATGTGCAAGTATTATTACCGGAAACCATACCCTTCACACCGGAACACAGCAATGCAAAGAATTACTGCTTTGCGGCAGAAATAGGTATGGTGGTAGTACTTTACCGAACACTTCAGGGGGCTTATTTGCTATGACATAGAGATTCCTTACCGATAACGTGTAACTTAGTAACGTGTTCTATACGTGCCAGTGTGAATTTGTAAAATTGTTTTCGGTATCTGTGTTGTTTCAATAGCGATAGTTTCGCTATCGATAGGTTGAGTTTGAAAAACAGTCAGATAAGCCCTAAAGCGTGGCTCGTCGACAACGATTCTACGCAGATACCGTAACGAGCCCGCGTTTGGTCATAGCGAATAAGGCACCAGTTGTATAAAAAAAAAACATCCTCTTGAATCACTCTACCTATTGATAAAAACAATATTATTATCCGTTGCTTAATTTTAAAGATCTAAGCGTACATACAAAGGAACAGACTAGATGGTAGGAAGATATTTTTTATACTAGTAATAAACACGTGTTTTGCCTTTTTATGAAACTTTTGTACAACTCTTTACCTTATATGAGCAGATAAGACTCATAGCTTTTGCAAAATATTAGTATTATCATTAAATATTTAAATAAAAATGCTAATTTTAATTATTCAATTCCTTGACTGATTGCACTGTATTCCAACACATTAGGATTTTATATAGTTCTAGTCTAGGCTATTGATCTAGGCTATCTCGAGGCTATAGATAGTTGATTGATTGAGGTTCCAGGCTAAATAAAAAAATAAATAGATAATAAAACTATAATGTAAACAGTAGACAGTACTTGTAAACAGGTCAGTTCGTAAGAGTAGTCAATGCAGCCACTAAATCACCTCTGTGCTCGCGTAGTGTCCTCTCTGCTAGTGTTCTTGAGATTTCTAATTCTTTGACCTGTAAATGAAAATTTAATGGGTTTAGGTATGTGTAGATATAAAATGGAAGGACGGCCCCCACTCGACGACATGACCTTAAAGTCGCAGGAAATCGGTGGATGGTGAAGGCTCAAAATCGGTCGTCATGGCGCTCTTTGTGGGAGGCCTATGTAGATGTCTATTGGCTGATATGATGATGATGATGAATAATTTTCTTCATTCAGTAAAATCAAAAGCATTGGCATTAGATTTATCTACATTTAAGGATTGGTGGGACAACACCAAGGACAGGAACAAGTGGAAAAACTTGGGGGAGAGCCCATCATTTCCCAACAGCAAAAAATACAAAAAAAAGAGGTACTTTGTTTTTTTTTTGTGTGGAACCTTACCTACATGTTTTTTTATATGTGGAATGTTTGTCAGGTTGGTTATAAAAGCCCCTTATGTGAAAAAATACTTTCAAAATTTTTTTTTTTTTTGTTATTCACAATAGGCTTGCGCTTGACCACTATCTCGCCTGATGTTAATGTTATTTTGTTTACGTAAAAATGTATCAGAAACTGTGAGTAACATGAATACTTAGATAGATAGATAGACATAGCCTTTATTGCTGAATTATTTATTTTTACATTTCAACTTTTAAATTGTATTATTCTAATTTCCTTCAGACATCAGCTTGTCTGCAGACATAAGCCTCCTCCAAAGATTTCCACCCTGTCCGGTCCTGTGTGAGCCGTTGCCAGGTTGGCCCCCCCACCTGCTTCAGGTCATCCTCCCAACGCCTTCCGAGTAACATGGTACTACTCTATATGTATTGTATAGTATTAGGTATATCAGACATCTAGTACCCATAACACAAGCTCTGCTTAGCTTGGGGCTAGATGATGCTGTATGGATTGTCTAGCATTATTTATTTATTTAGAGTGAAAAATAGTATCAGGACTGGGTACAATATTTCTAGTCTTCTAATAGCTTGTATATAAGATGTCAGTGCAGTGCAATTTGTAGCCAGGCATAGTTTGTTCTTTACTTACTATTAATTCAATATCATCTTTCTTGACAGCCACCTTCTGAAGCTCCTTTTCCTTCTCAAGACGTTCAGCAGCTTCCTTGTTTCTCCGATCTCCAATCAGTGATAGAGCCTGAAACATAAAAGCTTGTATTTAGAGATTTTTTGATGAACTTTTATTAGGAACTTTGCGTTGATATTCGATGATGTACCTAAAGCTCCTAGTACTCATTCTCTAAATTAACTTGCTATTTCTCTAACCAGTTCTATACATGGATCAGTAGAGCATGTTAGCCTCCTCTGATGTACATTCAGTTACGTGCCCTGAAATAGACCCACATTGATTTTTAGTATTCATAGACTTAGTTTAAACACTTGTTTGTTTGTTCGTATGAGTCAGTGGCCAACTCTGATGACAGAGTTTCTAGGCCGCCCAAAGGCCTCTGTCATAGCATGATAACTTTTTAAAAAGCCAGGACCGACTGCTTAACGTGCCCTCCGAAAGCACGGGAGCACTCAGTTAAAATTGCCACTGGCGATCACCCATCCAAATGATGACCCCGTGGAACAGTGCTTAACTTCGTTGATCTGTTAAGAAAAACTTAGCCTGCTACGTCTCGAGCGCTTCTGTTAAACACTGAAATTAGTTAACATTAACCTGTGACACACTGTGTATGGCTAAGTGCAGACACAACCCGATTAGCTTTTTTTTTTTTTATAAAAATTAGTTATTATATCATTATCTGACTTCTAAAATTAATATGAAATATTTGTTTCAGTTTTGAAATTCAATTATTAGTAAGTAAACATCATTTATAGGTTCCAATTCCAACTGCCAGATAGGTTTTTGTGGTTTACTGATGTTTACCTACCATTAATCTACTAAGTTTTTGTATCCTTGCCTAAGACCCCTGATTCATTTTTTAAAATTATGAATTTAATTAAAAATTAAAGCTAAAATTGAACTTAATTTGCAAACTTCTATGAGAGTTATAATGTACTGTACCTATAGGTTAGACCTAATGATGTTTAGTAGATTTACTGTTACTTTACTTACTGTTTTTTATTTTGTTTTCTGTGCGTTTGTTTGTTAATAATAATGTTTAGAAGGATGAAATGGGTAGTTTGTGATGGAATAAGATTATGTACTACATTTAAATTATTTTATAAACATAACCTTAAAAAAGATTGCAAATCACATGAATACTTACCCCGGATATGTCCTGTGACGAAATTTCTTTTTCTTCAGCATAGTCAGTAACCTTTTCTAAGTCAGCAACGCCACTATCGTGTTTAGCAGTTTTTTTCTGAGTTTTATCTTTTTCATTTTGAATATCATCAACATCTCCGTTGATTTCTTCGTCTGCCATTGTTTTGGTAATATAATAAAATGTAACTGTACACTTGCTTTGCTAGTTACACTGAAAATAAATTATGATCTAAGATCATTTATTTACCGTCCCACTTGTTTTAATTTATGAAAAATCAAAACGAAAATTCGAAATTAATTCTGTTTTTTTTTCTTTACTTACAGGGATGGCTGGCATGCATGCATTCTCACATTCTGTCAACCAATTCAGACAAATGCCATTGTCAACTTAATAAGTATAGTTCGCACGGCGGATCTCGGCCGTATTATGTTAGTCGTTTCGATGCGCAATGGAGTTTATTCGAACAAAATTGTCTTTGCGCATCACAAACGGCTAACTTCACGGAAGCCTAGATACGCCGTGCGAACGCCAACATAGACAAACATACAAAGAAATAGTGGCCTTCTTTGTTTGGAAAAAGAGGAGTATTTCACCAAAATACAAACCAACATCACCCAAACACTGTCTTGAGCCAAGAAAACGAGTACCTATCTAAGTTGGACATTATTATTTATGTTCCTAATAGAAGTGCCAAAGCTAATCAGCCAAGCTCATCTCAAAGCTGAACTGAAAGTTATTATAATCTTTGACTGAAAGCAACAAAGCAATGAAAGCAATGCGGCTCGCACATCTGCGAGCCACATTATTTCCCCGATCTTTACCGTTATCTCGCTCTAAGCATTAGAAAAGATTTTTCAATTGAGTAATTATGTATACAGAGTGTAAAAGACTACTATCAAAAACAGGATGAGTGCAATCAGACCATGATTCAGAATACTTAATCAGAATAATCTAATCTTGTTCATTTACTTATAAATCGTACGTGACGCTGTACTGTGCACATACTTTATTGGGGAATCGTTTTATGTATAGTTATTACAAGAATCAAGTAAGTCTACCAACAGTCCATTCTGAATTTTTTAAATCGTAGTTTCCTAGCAAACAAACCTTTGATAAAAACTGAAAACCAGCGCTGCAGACACATTATGTCTGCAGCACATGCTGAGTGGCTGCCTTTTTTTCGTCACAATAGTTAAGTTTTAATTTTTATTGTTTTTTTTTTTTTATGTTAATTGTGTGGCGTTAAATAAATATTTTTTTATTCTATTCTATTCTATTCTATAACCTAGTTTTGTAATAAAACTGGTTTTTATTTAAAAAAAAAAAGTAATGAGCAGATTATCATTAAATAATATAAATTATTATTATTTATTTATTTATTAACCTTAGGTACAACATTACAGAAGATATCCAATGCGCTATACACGCACGAACTTTAGAATAAAACGAAATATTTTTAGTGCATTAAATCGCCCCTAAGAAAGAGACACCAAGTCTCATGCGGACTACGTTTTTTGTATCAGTGATTTCCATAGTATAAAAAAAATATTGTCTTTGGATTATACTACATGAAGTACATTAACCGTTCGTTCCGATTCCGAAGCTAGATTAAAAAAAAAAAGGTTTGAAATTAAGTAATATAAGGTTTAGTTTTTATGATAATGTATTTTGTAAGGGAAAACATAAATTAAATACCTACTTACATAATTGAGTGAGCGTTTTACCCCTTCTATCCCTATAACTTAAAAAAAAAAACAAAAATCAATTTTGATATGACAGAATTGACAGACACAAGCAAGAGACAAATGTCAGCAGTTGAGTGAGTGAGATTGAGTTTGACAGCTTGCTTGCTCGTACATTTTATTCTTTTCTGCTTTTGTGCCGTGTATTTCTGCGTCTTTGTTTCAATTTATTTAAATATTACATTTCTTTGTTCTTCTCTATTATATCAAAGTGTTCCAGCTGAATAAAGTGATAAAAAAACTTACAGGACCACACTCAAAATAGGTGAGTGATATTCGCTAAACGTCAACCAGTTTTAGGATTTGCCCTTGACGAATGCCTATCGAGTACCTACCTACTTCAATCTGTGTATTATTTTGAGAGAATCGGTTCTGGCAAAGTCTGCTCAACCTAGCGTCTCGGTGGTCTCGAAACGAATTTTACAATGACGTCAAGGTAATGTTCGATAAAAAAAAACAACACATTTTTAATACTTGGATAATTAATTTAATCCTTTTGACATGCTAATGCTAGAGTCACTACAATTTTATTGGATTGATCAACATTACCAGCTGATTTTAAGCATGTGAATTGTAGAAATTTGTGTGTGTGTGGATATAATAAGATGGCATTACTCTTTACTTATCTCTTTTCTGGATGTCCACATTGTCTACAGCTTGACAGGTCTTGCCTGTGGAAATCTTCTTAATATGTATTACCTCAGTCATTGCTGTGCCCAAATTCTTAACATATACTGTATCCTAGTCTAAAAGAAGTCAACTGAGATACACTTGCAAGCAATTCTGAAAGAAACACAGAAAACTCTAAAATGATTACATTTTATTCTTTTAGGATCTAGCTAGATTGAGGATGTATCTATGACTTGCAAAATTCCCTGAAATATAAACTCAACCTAATGAGGATGAGAGCAGAAGTATTTTTGTAGTTTTATGTACAATAGTCGTATGTCACTGAACTGGCATTTAGTTCAGAAAGAAACCTTAACCCTGTTAAAAATAGATAAGCAATTTCTTAAACATCACAGCGAGCACCTGTACTTACAGGTGCATGCACAAAAGTTAATAGGGACAAAGTTTGTTACTATCCATATGAGCCTCCCAAACACTTGCCACTCCATGCAATTATATTTGTCGATTCATTTCGAAATTATTAGTTAGCATGAAATTACAATTTGCTGGCATTATCAAGGAGGTATACGGGTTATAGCATTTTGACTTAAAAATAAAAAATGTAAACACAATAGTTTATATTATTAGGCATACATATTTTTCGAAATTCAACCCTAATGAAAGATGCAAATATGCTTCAAAGTTTGTGACCACCATGACCTAAAACTAAGCATTCGAAAGCCATGTGACATCCACCAACCTGCATTAGGTCTACCTGGTGGATTATGAATTATGAAATAATGATCCAATAAAACGCTTGCTTATGAGTAGGCCAGTGTCTTGTGGAACAGAGAAACATTAAAAGACATGTCATGATAAATAATCTAAGTTCATATGAGTCAGTGGTCAACAGATGATTAATTCAAATTATGTATAAAACACAAATTACACATGGTGTTATTATGGTTGTCCTAGTATTATTTCCTGTTCCATAAAATTTTATTGATTACTCTACAACTTCATAAGTATGATAGGTACCTACTACTTTACAAATTATCTAGATTTTTATTGACGCATTAATCTCACTAGATGGCGTTGACAGTTTCGCGAAATAATTTATGATAGCAAAGACCCAATAATCCCCTTAAACGCACGCTCTCTAAGAATAAGAATAAGAAATTATTTATTGTGCTGATGAAGGCACAAAAGGATCTCTCGCGCGGGGTAAAGCAATCGTGTGTGAAAGAGCGCGTAGGTATGTTAGGCGTTGCATTGCAATGCAAGGGAAGTGAATGGTCTCTTAAGAGTTGGGTTTCAGGAATCCCTGTTAAATTGTGCCCCCTTTAATAATTGTTTGTGCACCTTGAAAATGGCAGGTTCCTAAAGATTTGCCCCTTTTGGCTGAGCGCTGATTCACGGTCAATCAGTCACGCAACGATTTTGTATTATTTATTTGCGTAGATAAATAATTTTAAGATCAAGCCGAGATTTCAATTTACTATCAGTTGAGCTATCTATAGGTCGTTTGTAACGGTCTTTAGATGGCTCAACTTTTTCATATGTATTTTGTATATTTTGTAATGTAATGTACATATTTTATATTGTTTAATAAAGATGTTTATTATTATTTACTATCCCAGTCAATGTTATCACTATATTATAGTTCTCTGTGATAGAGCTCGTCTGAAGAAGTACTATCACCACAAGTACTTCTGCCGCCAAACAGTAATGCTTGCATTGCTGTGTTCCTGTTTAGCGGTGAAATTTCTGGCACATGAGACTTCTACTCTCATGATTGCAACGTTCCGAAATCTCTTAAAGCGGATACATTCAGTGGCCCCCTTTTTGCCTCTTTTTTAAGGAAGTACTTACCCCTCCAATCAATAATCCCCTACGATGAAAAATCTATAAAGTCAAAACCTGTATAAGTTTCATTTAGATCGGTTGTAAAATACGACCTGTAGAGAAGTACCAACAAACTGACATACGAAAGCAAATTTTGACGGATCTGAAGCAGAAATGCAATTCGCTCGCTTGGTCAATATGATGAGAGGATGATGTAGATCAGCATCAGCATTCTGCACATTACGCATAGGGTGGGAAACAAGAGTCCCTAACTTGCCAGTAGTTAATAAAGGCATAATTATAATATTTTAAATTTACTGGAGCAGCAGGAGTAGGTACAGTTTGAGTGAAGCCAGACGAGTGTTATTTTAACTGACTTCCAAAAAGAAGGAAAAGGACTTTTTTCGTAAGTTTGTTGCGTGATTTCTCTGTCAATTAATTGATAGGTATTGATATACTTCAGAGGTGGTTCTATTTAAATTTTACCAAAATCGGTTCAGTACTTTTTGAATACATCATAAAAAACGAAATACGCGAATACAGCGATGTACTTACAGAGAGAGAGGTTCAGTAATCGTTTTTTTTTTTTTTTTTTATACCACCAAGGTGGCAAACAAGCATACGGCCCACCTGATGTTAAGTAGTTACCGTAGCCTATGGACGCTTGCAATACTAGAGGTATCACTCGCGCGTTGCCGACCCTTTAAAAATTTTATAACACCCTTTTTGAAGGACCCCATACTGTAGTCTCCAGGACTCTCAGACTTTTTTTTAAATTTATTAAGTATTTCAATTTTTTATTTCAAATAACGCGATTCACAACTCAAAAATTACGCTCGTCTGGTCCCAGCCTTTTTCCCACATATGCGTTATCCCCAAAGAATAATGCCAACCGTAATCTTTTGTAACCTTGTTAATGTAACCCAAATCGGCGGCGGACGGATCGTAAGATTAGTCGAGTTACCCCCAAACGAGGTCGAATAGACCTTGGGTTACATAGGCCGCTCTCCCGGCTGAAGGATACTTCCGGGATTCGAGCCTCGAACAACTTTACCAAGGACTGGGGATGATAAATGGAAATCATTACATTTTCTAGGTCGTCTCCGCCCGAAAGACTATGCTGAATACATAATTTAATGTAACTTTCAGAAAAACCTTTTTTGTTCTCACAAGACGAGAAATTGCGAGTTATTGCGACTAGCTATTATAAAACAAGCTCTGAACGAAAAAAAACTACTGTAGTAGCTAGTAGGCTTTTTTTTATGATATTATAGGCTGTGTAGTGCTCGTAATAAGTATAATTACGGGGTCTTCGGCCGCGCTGTATTATGGACAGCTGCCGCTCGGTATTGCGGATTCTGCTATTGATTAAAAATAGCTCTACCTAAACAAGAGAAGTTGAGCATCTCCTCACAGTTGCCGAACGCATAAATTCGCGATATTTGGACATAAGTACCCTTAACCTTAGAGTTTTGCTGCACTTGGCTCGTTCTATCCATGCAATGATAATTTTGAAACCAGAAAATTACAGCGCCCAGCGCAACCTAAAGACTCTTCGCCGCCGACAAAAATACGAGAAAACACCACCTTTCTCTACCCTGCATCACAAATGCAGTCTTTATACAAAAATCCAATGACTTCGTGTTTTCGTGGTATTTTTACAAACTTTGTTTGTTTGAGTCAAATCTTGCAACTGAATCTTACATATTTTCTCCCTAAACCCCAATCTATTGATTAATATGCCAAATATATTCGGTGACAATGCAAAAATACGATAGCAACAAGCTGCTCTGTTGATGTAGTCGGGAGCTTTTTAAATAACGGTTGCAGAGTTGCCGTGGGTATTTCTACGTAAAAGTTACGTTTAAGTTCTTAATACTATACTTACACAGCCTATACTCCTGATTTTTACATAAAAAATAATTTTCATTTCCTTACCTTGTTGACAGGTACTTCAGTACCCAGAAAAGTCCCTTATCTGTATCGCTCTTTATCTATTCCTAGAGGTATCTAGGTACTATCAATTATAAAACGTATACATGTGGCATACATAACCCCGTTCAAACGGCAAACTGTTTCGCACAGTGTATTTACAGATAACTTATCTTATTTGTTATCGTGTTTGTGATCGCTTTACCTCGATCTAATTCGGAACAACGCAACGCTGCTGGAAGCAATACATTGTTTGCTTGATTTAGGCTGCCCGCCGATTGGTTGACATTGCGAAATCAATAGAGTTTAACGTACCTATATTGGAAACGCTCTCGTTTATTCCTATCGTTTACACATATTTCTACAGCAATAAAAACTGAAAAGATAGTAACTCTATATTACCTACACCAAAAATAATATTAAACTAAACTAAACCTAACAAAAGTTCGAGATGGTACAATGGGCAATCTCTTCCAGGCAACCGTTTGATGGACTTGAATTAAAAGCAGATATATTAGAAGGAGACCTAAGGTTTCACAAGGTGCCTACATTGCAGGTTTTCTTCAGCTCTAAATCATCAATAAATCTAAATCAACTCAACTTATATTATGATCATATCATGCACTTAGCTTATTGGTAGTTAACTGTGTAGTGTTATGAATAGAATGTCACCAGCATCGCGCGATCACAACAGGACAACGTCATCGCATACAAAACACTGAACGTATAGGGTATTTTAGGATGACAACATTGCCAACCGCGCAGCGCTGAAGCATGCTTACTCAATCTCGCAATCCTTCCTGAGTCGAACCAGTAAGTCTGACTTGTAGCTTACATCTTATCGGCCTCGGGAGAACTCCGCTTTATTCAAATTCTCATAGAAAACGGGAGTTTTACCGAGAAGTAATCAAATTATTTTTATTGACAAGTCCATGCTCTGTAACCAGTTTTACTTAAAATTAAAGTTAGTTAAATAGTGATAACCTGCTTGTTAAGTCATACTTCTCAACCACAAAACACGTAAACACAATAAACATTCAATAGGATCATAATATCGTCGGCAGCATCACCACGGTTTTGTGGTTTTTTTACGAGCACTTTTTTGAGCTCACTCCCTCTTTACAAGCCACGAAATAGCTCAAGGAGAGTTTTCTAAATTCAATCATACAATCTGTCGCCGTCTCTGACACTCTAAATTCGGCCATTCCGTTGCCGAACGAAATAAACGAGTCTTTAAATAATCCGTGAAGCTCAATCTGATATTTCCTGTGTGAATATTGATATCTATCAGTTCATATACGTAGTGGGTTTGAACTTTGAAAGTTTTGTCTAACCGATGCATCGTAGAAAGGGGAAAAATGGGCTTTATCATGTGCACATGGAGTTGCAAGTGCATTGTTGACGATTGTTAATGGGACGGGTCAGTATTCCGTGGTTGGCTCGTCCGCTGGGAGGTCGTCGAACTCTGGCACGCGGACTCCTGGACGCTTGCATTGTCACCTTCCATCACACCCACCCACTTGACACTGTTAGCCATTTTCTTTTGCTTTGCTATTAAAGTTCACAGAAGTTCACAGTTATGGTCTAATGAAAACAATTTCATCCAAGGAAAGACACTTCACTTGAAATTTCCGACTTTCGAGTTGTCAAATATACTGTTACCCTGTTACCCAGGTGCTCGTGAATACTTGCACCTGGGTAACAGGTAAACATCACCTAAATTATAAATAAGTAAGCATAGACTGTGAGTCTTGATTTCAAATTCGTTTCTCAGGAGGCTAACACAAGTCTACAAGCCTAACCGCATAATTTTCAAATACATGCAGCTATCGTCTGTCAGTGTGTGAAGCAAGTGTATAATTTTGCCTAGCTCTTCATTGATACCCTGCTGTCGTAGTCTGCGTCATCCTTTAATGCTAAGCAGCTAATCTAAACCGCATTGAGTGTGATTACGCAAGCAAACGTTGTCAGTTTATAAGTGGCCTAAATGATACCATACATAATGTCTCTAGCGCTTACACTGCGAGCGAGATATGCATTATACCCAATTAAATGAAATACTAATTCGTGAATGCATGTAGTTGTGTGCAAATCAGGTTATCGATTGGTGGTTGTGGCCGGGCGTCGACCCTTGGGCCGAGCGCAGCACTGCAGTCGACCACTCGTGTCTCCAGTCTGACCCTTGGAAAAGCAACGTCCGCCCGGGCGAGGGCTTTCATTGGCTTCGCTTTTGGATATCAATTACAATTATCGCATTGGCGAAAAGGAACTTGGAACCTTGAATGCGGTTAATGATCTTCCGCCAGAGAATTGGTTCTTATTTTAAGAGTTGTTTTCATGAATTCCTGTCTATATTCATATAGCGAGTACGTTTAATAAAACAATATAAGTTATCTAGTTTGGTACGGAAGCTTAAACGAACAAGATCATTAATAGATCCTAGATCCTAAAAAAATTCTGAGTCCTTCTCGAAATTGTCGTAATCGACGCTTTATATTTCAGTTTTCATCGCATACAATCAAAATTGTACATTATTGCGCGATGTTATACAGATTATAAATAAAAGCATATTTTAAAACCTCTATTGAATTCAGTTCAGCCGTCCTGCCCGGGGGACAAAGACATGAAAATGGGGACACAGTAAGTACAGCCACGCCAACCCACTGCCGCACTTCGCACTGCTCTGTGTTACTTCTGTTTCAATTCATTTTGTACGTAGAATAAACTAGCGCGTTTAAAAACACATTATGGAGGTTTGAATCCGCTACCATAGGACTGAACTATAACCGTAGCTAAAATAACCTCAAACAAAAACTTCGGTGAACAAAAATTTTAAGTTCGTTTATATAACTTTCTTCGCTGATGTGAAGACACTTTCATTTAGTTCAGCAAACCGTCTTTTGTTTTCTTTGGTTTTATTGTCGTCAAGGGTTTTTTATGACTGTTCACTATTACCAATAAGTAGGTAGGTACTATCAACCTTATATTTGATCAATCCTTGTTTGAAAGACTCGCATCGATCGACGTTCTAAAGAAAACGATGAATTTAGTAAGATTAATGTTTACCGCTCGAATCCGTAAAGATAATTGGATCAAGTTATCACATAGATATTTCTTTGAACATGACGATCGCAGCCAACCTACTGGAGTTTCAAGTTCTTTTGGGATATCACAGGATCGAGAACGCAGTAAATGTGTATGTTACCTACTTTAAGTAATAATGTCAGTCATTGTAAATAGCCATATAAATAAATGTTTTTGTACGGTTTCACAATATCATCGGGATAAAAATAATAATTTTTAACATGAGTTTTAATAATATCCATCCAGTGGGTATGCAGTAGGTATTGATCGTACCCATGTAATTGTAAACATCATGCCATTATTTCGCGATGTCATCACTTATAGCATCGTTTAAAAAATTATGTTTCCTTCCAACGTTCAGCGCGACCTTATGAAAGTAGGACCCCGCAATCTCTTATCTAACAAAGTTTGCCGGTTGCGGGTCTCGAAACGAAAAGAGAGGTCGAAAGGGAGGGGGGAGGCTGGGTCACGAATTTCACGGGTCCGGGTGTTCTCGACCCCAAATCAGTTGCTGTAAGTGTGCCACCGATGTACCCGTATGTAGGTTAACATCGGACGCGCTCGATACGCCACCGACGCCGCTGATGCCGACCACCTAACCTAGATCAGGGTGCGGAGAGATCGCTTATGAAATCTGGCGCACGCCGACTGCATAAATGAAATGCCACTTTATATGCCCGTTTGAACGGATTTGACATGACACATGTCGACACGTGTACCTTCCGCGGTGAAACTGATGGAGAAATCACGAATGCGTTTTGTAATAACGCAAAAGGGAAGGCAAGCTAGTCGAGGTAGCAATCAGTGTCTTACTTAGTTAAAATTACAACTGTATCCAATTCTCATGTTTTACATGATTGTTACTCTGTAAATAAGTGCACACTGAACTATAGTATTGACAAACGTTAATTCTAATTTATGTAACTAATATAGTTGCATGGTCATCATTGAGTACAGTATTCAAAAACCTATTTGTAACTTTTGTTTTGCACGCTATATCTCGTTACGTTCGCCAACTGCTGTAACACAGTTTCCAAGCCCGCTTTGCAATAGAGAGCCAGTGAAATTATGTCACATTCTCTACGCAGCGTGGTAACACGAATTGCAAAAGTCGTGATTCGCGCTCGTGAGGTTTCGCGAACTTACCTTAATTATATTATAGGTGCATGTCACCTTAAAATTATAATACTTATACCATTATGATGCTTAACTATTGAATTATCGTGACTGTAAAATTATAATACTACGTATCAACTTTACCTTATCAACTCTATGATAATTGATAATACTAATCTGTCACGGAATCTAAACTCATATGAAAGAAAACTTTAGAAATGGATGCTTAAAGATCACAAGCTACTGCTTGCATTAGGTCTCAGGGAAGTAAAACTACAGTCCCAGTAATTGTGACCCAGTAACTTCAAGGAGACCTGTCATCAACCAGAACACGGTTGGCACATTACCCACCTGCGGTAGAAATAGTTATGCAGGGCGAAAGTAAATGTAACAAAAATTAATGCATGCCAGTAGCGGCATCGTTAATAACCAGTTGCGCTTAACTGCAGAAACCAATACTTTTATTTAGTTTTCTAAATTGAATAGCGTTGAAAGTATCGTCACTCGTCACGATCATCCATCAGAAAAGAGAAATTATTTTCTTAGTAGACTTTCGAGCGTGCTAAATCCCAAAAAGTTTGTAGACAGTTCTGTATCATAGTGATTTCTCCAAGATTCCTGCGCGGCTTATATTCTGCTTGAGTAAGTACGACAAAATAACTTTTTAATATTATACTTAATCCTGAGAAAACGTAGCTTTTCCTTATTTGAATCGTTACGTCATACGAGGATCAAACAGACAGAACCAATCCTCGTTGAAGACCATTGAAAAATAGCAATTTTTATATACAATTACAGTGGCAACCAAGCGTACGTCCCACTAGATGGTAAGTGGATACCACAGCCTATGGACGATTGCAATACCAGAGGTATCACTCACGGGTTGCCCTGAGACGTAGCTCGAAAGTCTCATGTGCCTGCAATTTCACCGGAAACCATACTCTTCGAACCGGAACACAGCAATGCAAGCATTACTGCTTGTCGGCAGAAATAGGCCGATGTGTTTAAATAAATATCGAAATCTAAGCCAGCCAACACCCATTTTTTATGTTGATTTTTATTTTTGCATAAAATTGAAAACTTACTAAGATGCTTTCAGCAAAAATATCAGAATCGTTTTCAGAAACTGGTGCGTATCATGCATGTACCGTAAAAAATGCTCTATTTCCCGTAGATCTAAGAGACTGAATGTTGTGGGGCGCATTCCTCGAGTGTTCAGCTCGGAGTGCAGCTGGTTCGCCTGTCTCGATACGGCCAATTGTGCGCGCCGATTTCAAAACGAAAGTACCGCGCGCATCTGGGACGGTGAACGTATTTCTCGACGAGATCTCTTGCAATTTAAGCCGTGTATCCACTTGGCTTGATAGAGTTCTGCAGATGTAACTAGGCCGACCTAGTTTTGCAACTTTTTCACATTAAAGTACATAACTAAGTTCGTGTGAGTCAGTGGCCAACGTTGACGGAGTTAATCATGGCCTAACAACTTTAAAAAAAGCCGGGACCACCGTCTGCTTAACTTACCCTTCGAAGCATGGAAGTCACTCATCCAAATAGTGACCTCGCGGAACAGTGCTTGACTTGAACTTAGCTTGAACTTAGCCAATTACGCCACGAGTAGTAGTGTACTGAGTAACGTGCAATGTAACATGCGATGAACGAAGTCGAAAGATGTCATGCTACATCGAAGCTTGTGTGTTGTTTAGAATAGAAGGTTAAAGATTTGCCCCCCGGGTAGGGTGTATGGGATAGGCAACCTTGCTGATTAAAAATATTGTGTTGTCAGACTATGGTGGTTTGCCCTTCGATATCGACATCGATAGCAATTTTATTTATGTTTCTTTAAACAAACAACCATTTGGTTAGTTTAATATTTTTTCATTGCGACCGTGTAGGACCGAGACAAACCTTATAAGGTTTTACAGTGCTTATTCTTAAAACAAATATTGTAACCCACATGTTTGAATAAATAAATACAAGAAAAAAAAATGGTAAGTAAGGAGTGACAACTTGTCAGTAAAAAGTGTTCGATAACTGAAAATAGATATAAAACATAATTATTATAGGTACTGTCTATATGTGTATATATGACTGTCTTCAACTTTTCGGGCGCCCTAAAAACTCTGTCACCATAGGCCACTGGCTCATACGAACTAACTTACTTTTCAACTAGATATTCCTTTGTCTTGACACGTCTCTTAGTGTTTTTTAGATGGGCGAACCGCCTAAGATTTAGAGCAACGTGTTCCCCAATACATGTTGACCCGTGGAAACTTGGCTTTAGCTGCCGCTAGGCATTTTGTCAGAGAATGTGGCATAGCCAGATTGTTAGATATTCATAACTTGCAACATATTACCGACTAATCTAACCCATTAGAAACTTGCAAAACTCAACGTTTCTAATGCAGTTGATTAGTACCTTAACTACCACTTGCTCGTAGGTTCGCCTTAATATTTGCGTAGTCTGATCATTCAGGCGTTTCAACGGGAACTGTTTTGGTAAAACTTTTAAATTATTTCACATTTTCTGACACGTTTTCAACGTTCATAATCATTTTAATCATTGCTTTTTGTGGTTTTTTAGCTCTTGAAACAAAGTTGTTTCATCAAACATCAAAAACTCTTTAACCCAACATAAAACTTGTTCGGTATCATTTAATTTGGTGTTCTACTTTCCCAATATTTCAGTTTTGAAACTCTTATGAAAGTTGCTTCACCTGTGCGTTGTTTTCATTTCATTGTAGTCCTTGTTTTTACATTTTTGTTTGTAATTGGCCAACTTCAAAGCAAGCAGTTAGCTTTTATTTGAACCCAAGTGGGCTCGCAAATGATTATGTAAGTACCATCATTTGCGACTTATCCTTGCATTAAAAACAAGCTTTCAATTAGTTTCAATAAATACTCAAGGTTTCAATTTTCTCTGCTGCTACAATTTCTCTGCAATATAATTGAAAAAGAGTTTCCGTATTTATTTTATCTTTCTCTGGCTCTTGGCATACTTATTGGGTAAGAATAAGAACCGTTCTCGTAGGTGGAAGGGTGTTACGAAAGGCGACTGGCGCGTGAAATCGCACGGCATTGCAGCTTTTCTCTTCCTTAAAGATCTTGACTTATTACTTAGGTAAGCACCTTCCTTTACTTGCCTTTCTTAAATGAGAATTTCTACAGTGTTTTTTCTCAAAAAGTTTTCTTGTTTATTCAGACTCTGTCAATAGACTTAAAATTCTAAAAAACGTTTTCTTGGTAATAAACCTACTAGAGATTAACAATGATATGAGATTAGCATTTGTGTTGAATATAAAGAACCTACATTGATATCCTGAAATATTGATAAACCCTTTAACTTCTTAATTGAGAAATGAGATTCGGTGTTTAAGTACATCACCATGTAATTGTTCATATCGTGAAATCCGCTTAGTTATATCGTAAGCATTTATGTTGAAGATTCTATCTAACTATGATAGACTTATAAAAAGAGTAATAACTAGCTCAGTGATTTTATATCCCAGATAAATCAATTTAACTTTTAAGTAAACTTTTAAAAATAACAAAAACATAAGGTTTTTTTTTGGTGGTATAAATATGAAAAATATCACATTGTTATTGTTTTACGTGATGTTTGACGCTTCGTATGAATCATGTGAGCTATATTTACGCGATTCATACGTAGCGTTTTCGAAGGAAACTTTTGTACATTAGTTGGTAAGTACTATTATTGGTTTTGTGCTTTGGTAGAGCAATATTGCGACCGCGGGCTGCGATTATATCACACTTTGGCTCGTTACTTTTGTTCCTAATAGAAAGTGCGCAAGCCTCTCTCCTTTCCGTTCTGTTACTATTTATTGCCTAAAGATTTTTATTCTAGATTGGCCGCTTTCAATAGCACACCGTTTTCTAGTTTATTTCCCTTATAATTATCGGTTTCTAGTTTCTCTTCGTGTTTGTTGTTTTAGTGGTAGTATTAAATTAACAAATATCTAGCAGTTACATACATAAGCCTTGACTCCTGACCTCTCTAGTGTTGTGGGTTAGGTATTTAGAACCTTCTACGAGTAACCGATTTGAACCTGCATTTTGTTTACGCAGATTAAATATATTACACAAAACCTCTAAAACCCAAGTGGGTAACTATATAGATAGAGATTCGGGTTGATGTCTACAACATCCTGAGGATTGGAGTTGGTGACCCCTTCGAGAGTGAGCTTTCTCCAACGACATGCTGTTAAAAATATAAGAACCATGAATCCACTTATGTACATTTTTACACAAAAAAATCAATAGTGTGAAAAAAGTGCGTTTCCTTTGCGCGTCTCAGCCAGCCGCCTACCGCTACTACCGCTACATATAGAGGATTCAAATCGCACATTCAGTTTTGTATGCCTTCGCCTATTTTTATGCCTTAATGGGTGCACTTTGTAATCCTTGAATTATATTTACCCTATGTACCAATGTGATGACAATAAAACTATTGAGTATGTAAAAATTTACAGTTCATGATGTTGCATAATAAAACCTCAATCTATTATTTATATCTCATTGATACCCACATCATCTCACCTGTCGAATTCCTTCAGAAGGATTACCTATGTTTAAAAATAAAACACCATCTTTTGAACGACTGACTGTACCTAGATAATAATTCTACACAACACTGCATTATTTTTCTTGCTGAAAGGCATAAGTAGTGCCCTGCGGCGATGAGCTAATGATATATCGTCTTTGTGATGTACGGGTGTATCTACACGAGCGTTCTCTCAACCTACTTCTTGAATGCCGCAGTTGTTTACACAGAAATGAACTTTATTCTTCAATATTTAAAGATTAAATCATTATTCTCTTACTAGCGTTCTCAATCCTACATTTAGGAACTACTTCTTTAAGTGCTCTTTCATTGTGAGCTTTATCATTGTGTGTGAAGGTTGACTGTTGTTTGCAATGAATTGTTTCATTACTGTACATGTTCCATTCAACCATGAACTCCTTTGAAGAGCGTCCCGCGCTGAGACCTCAATTTTTAAACTCTCTCACTTATTGGTCAATCAGCGTGACATTTGTATGGTAATGCTATTAAAAGTGCTGTAAAATGACCGTTGCAAAAATGCCTTTGCCTATAACAGACATAGCAATCGTTGTATATCTGGGCTAGAGTTGAGTTGAAAAACGGTTTTATATGAAGAATATATTTCAAAATATTATGATCATACAAAATATAAGTACCTACTTTACTACTTTACTTTTTTTTTATAATGCTATTAATTTTATCAACTTCTTTATTTGACAATCAATGTCACATTATATTGGCTTATAAATACAATGAATAGTTAGTACCATTTTCATTACTAAATTAAAACTGTATTAAGTATATAGGTGTATTTTCCAACAAAACTATTACTTATCATTGTAACACATTACTGACACACGCATCCGTCGGTATGTAAAAGAAAACAGTGTCAAGGCGGATTATATTGATTTCATGCTTGTAATGAGTACAAATAAGCTACCTACACAGCTGATTTTATTACTACGCGTCAATCGTTTTATTCTGCACTCTGTACGTTACGTAAAGAAAGTTAGAAACTGCAACCGATCATGGCCCGCGGATTTATAGCTTTCCAAGTTTCGATTTATGACTTCGGTTTCGGTACTGAATTACGATACACTTGTCTTGCCACTGACAATAATCGATACGCTCAGGTTAGGCTGCCCCGAACACCTGACATTACTCAAAACTCAAAAAATACTACTCGTAGGTACTACACTCGTTTACAACTTTTTTTTTACTATTTTGACCAATTCCAATTGACCTTTTAATTTCGAAATGAATCAACACTACATTCATTTATACGAATTGCCAAAAATAATCAAATTGGGTAGGTAGACTCGCCCGGATCGGGGGAATCTAATGCTTTTATCGTAAACTCTTCAAAATATAAACTAGATCTGATTGCAGCTGTTTTGTTCCAGGTACTAACAAAAGGCCTCTGGATCTTCGCACAAAAGTGTAAGTGTCTTTGTTACATTATCATCTTGTCCTGTATTTATGATCGACACGAACGGCTAGCTGAACTCCCAGCGATGCGCTTCGTCGTTCTGTGTCAACAGTTGTGTAAGCGCGCATTGTACAGATTGCTCAATCGGATGCATCTCGATTGTAGACGCGTGAGAGTCGAATTTCCCAAAGGCTAATTGTGGAGAAAAGTCGATTGCTCGATGCGGCTGTAGAAAGTCCCCAATGCAGGAAGCGCAGCGCTACAGTGCACGTGCAGTGCTCCAAAGCCCCCTCCGGCCGATGCACTTTCATGCTGGTGACGTCACTTCTTACCTTTCGACAGCGTCACAGCGTAAGAGCTGTTATGCAACGAACGCACGCCACTCAACTTTCCAATTTCGACAACGCGCTATTGTGTAGCGCTTTCAAATTTTTACTGTACCATCGCTCGCTTAGCGCTTTCTTGCATTTCTCTCGCTGTGATCACGACTGAAAAATTATCTAATTATTGCGATGCGCAGTCGCAGCGGTAACTTCCACCATTACGTCCTTTCTTGTCTAAAACTATGTGACGAGACGTTTAGACTTTGTGGTTGACTTTGTATGTGGCTTGAGTTTTATGTTCTTGAGTACCTCGAAAAGAAATACATGGACCCCATGTATTTTTTTTTACATAGCTTTAATTTTAGAGAACACAAATTTTATTCAAACTAATTAACATACATTAAGTTTTTTTTTAACTAAATCAATTCACATTATAATAATTATTAAAGAAAATATGCATAAAAGTATCGCGTTAAGGTCTTGTGTGTTGTGTAGGAGTTTGAAAGTTGTCCAGAGAATAGAGATACCTAAAAGCATGCGTGACAGCCGCCAGCGCCAACTTTCTGGGGTTTTCACCTCATCTAGCGATAGCGAGCTTTCCCACTGCTTATAGGGTTGCCACCTGAATTAAGACAGGCCACGGAGATGAACTAACTGAGGAAAGGACAAGAAAGTATGAGTATTCATTCATTATTATCAGCAGTGGATAGTTCAAGACTCCTGGGTCATTGAAATCGGGAAAACTATAACTTTACACAAAAAATATTTTTCGTTCGGGAAATTATTGCATATGTCACAGATACCGCAGAGCCACTGGCAATAAGTCTTCATTGGCCAGTGATGGGCTTTTTGAGGGAGGTCTACGTCCAGCTGTAGACATCTATTGGCTTAAAAAAAACAAGATAAAACCCTAGGTCCCGTGGGAACAGGTAGCAATTCTTTACGACACAAATCAGAACGCGTCTGCGTTAACAGCTTAGCCATGTTGGTTTGTGCAAGTTCCTGGCACAAAAACCTTGCAAATAAAACAGTTGAGTTTCAATATAATTTTAAATCGATTTTTTCAAAATAGTCCCTTATTGCCTTGCGCACTATATAGAAAGAAACGAAAGGTCAACTTGCATTGTAAATGAGAAAGTTAATCGTGGAAAGTGCGAGCGAGCGAATCTTGGTGCAGTTTCTAAAAAAAATATACACACCAGCCTTTCGCCCCGGAGAGGTCTGCGTTTTTAGTAAGCTCTCTAATATATCTGGCATTTTAATTGCAGATTTTTAAAAATAATTATACAGTCTATGCAACTAAATTCGATACTTATACGACTACGATATACGATACAAGTAATCAGTGATGTGAGTGCCTCTGGGCTTCACGAAAATATTTTTTTTAAGTCGAAATGAAAGTGAGCCTTTAGTTAGAGCATTACCCGTAAACAACAAGTTAAAAAATAAAAATAATAACATTATTATAATAAACAAAACAACTACTTAGCATGGCACACTGACTGATATTATTTACCATCAATAAAATTGGTTTGATCGTGAGTTGAACACTTACTAGAATAAACGTCAGCATAAATGACAAATTCAAGTGGTAAATAGCCGTTAATAATTTAATAGAATAATCTGTTTGAAACTAACGACATATTGTTTTTTATCGGGACATTTCAATTTGTAAATAATAGTTAACTCAATTTTATGAGTATTATTAGTATCCTAATCCTTAACCGTATTAATTAAACAACTGCTGGGGCATAAAATAGTGTTTATTATAAAATCACAAACACATTTCTGATCGTAGAAGCAACAACCTCTTAACCTAGATCTAATCTTGAGACAATAATAAAGTGCAGTTTGTAGGTTATTTATCTGTCACATGAACATGCCTTTCAGGTTAATTGGATTTTTAGAATACATTGGAAAAGAGGTTACCTATTTTGACGCAGTAGCTATATGGTATTCAATGTAGGGTGGGGCGAATTGTCCCAGTGCCCTTGATGCTGTACCAGGTCAGGTCAGGTCGCTCAGGCCCCAGTGATGACGCGGATCCTAACCCTGCATATTGCAAACAAACAGCCACATATTATGTAAACTTCCCATATATATACCAATGTGGCATAACATTTTATAGAACCAATATTAATTAAGTACAATGTATCAGTTGTTGTAAACATCACAGATAGATATAAAATCTTATGGATTAACTTTAACAACGACTTTAGTAATGTTGTTGACTTGCAAACCGAATTTCAGCACGGTCTATCTGTTGTTTTGGTTGCTGTTCAAAGCAACTGCATTTTTTGAGACTTTGGCAATAGTGAAAATTTTCTTTAATGAAAATGGGCTCATATAAATACGACTTTTTCTATTTATAATGTAAAGTATCCCAAAAGGGGTCACTTTGAACATAATAGGAGATCATATTTTTTTTTGGAGAGGCAATAAAAACATAAGAATTATTTCTGATATAAGACTTCTGTTCTCGTTATAAAATTTTGCAGGATATGTTATAGTTCGCACAGCGGATCTAGGCTTCCGTGAAGTTAGCCGTTTGTGATGCGCAAAGACAATTTAGTTCGAATAAGCTCCATTGCGCATCGAATCGGCTAACTTCACTACGGCCGAGATCCGCTGTTGGAACTATACACGTATGTTACAAGAAAATATTTGGATACGAAGGTTCGCGTTGAACAAAAGAGCCAAGATTCCGAGCAGGTAAGTAAGGTATCCTCGAGGCCACAGGGCTCTTTCCCCTCGGGAGGTTAACCCTGAAGGCTCGAGCCAAGGTCGACGAGTGTTTGAGACGCCTTTGAGGGGCAGATGACTCGTTGACTTTGACTAACCCTCCCGGTCACATTATTTAGTTTTGTATTCTGCTTGTGATGCCAATGCACGCTTTATGAATGCACTCAGGCTGCAGCCTACTCAAATTAGCTTCCTTATTGGTTGACAGAACTGCTTTTATTCAATCGAGACGGATCACAAAAAATACTTAAAAATCCAAGCTCCAGAATAAGTTATCGTAACTCTCTTGATATTATATATTTGTCTCTTCATGTTCTCAAATAAGTGATGATTGTTATAACAATGTAGTTAATCGACATCAGAAATTTCGAAAAAAAAAAATGCGTACTTTAGTTGAATACAAAATGTCACCAAGATTAGTAATGGCAATTTTTGTATCATTTTCAACACAGTTCTATAGCTGCTACACAACTTTCTCCAAATTACGGCCAAAGAGAGGTTTTATTACAAAAAATAAAAACCTCTTTAAATTCACTTTTTTAACTCAACTATTTTATTGACCGAAAGAATAATTATTTGTCTATACAAATTACTAACTGACTGACTAGTGGCTACGAGTCATTGTAAGTTTTCGTTTAATATTTATTACGGTCTATTCTACTAACCATTGTTGTTTA
Organism: Colostygia pectinataria; assembly: GCA_951394395.1. Lineage (NCBI taxonomy): Eukaryota > Metazoa > Arthropoda > Insecta > Lepidoptera > Geometridae > Colostygia > Colostygia pectinataria. Next base: position 4,611,773 of record OX596356.1, on the reverse strand, counting down.
TCTATGCAGAGTATGCAGTGTTTTAATGATTTATAAAATATTTATCTACAGCTATCGAATGAGCTCAAAATATTTTTTATATGAAACCAAAATGAGTAGAGTGACTCTACTGTTATAGAGTACTGTAGTACTGTAGATTCCCAACGAATCCCGAAGTAATAATATGAATAACCTTTGATTTTAAGTTTGTAGGTACTCGCCTACTTAGTTCAGCATTTGCGAACAAAGGGTTTGACATAATGTCTTTTATGCTCTTGATTAGTGTCTTGACCGCGATGATACAAGGTACATTGTACTGTTTATCGCTGGGCTCTAAACCCTAGACATAAAGTTTAAAATCGATATAAATACAGTCAGTGGGAGCAGTGCCTGGCAGGGCGACTCAAGGCTCTACACGGGGGCAACAACTTGTCCCTTCGTGCACTGAACTAAGCTTCAACTGCAACTGAATAATTTAAGCTTGATGCTACGTTGAAACCCGACATCCTTTGTTTGTACGCGTTCACTCCAATCCCACAAACTACTTGCCATTTTATTGTAATCATACTATTCGTTTGTATTGCATACTTACATGAGTTGACACATTTTGAAAGATCGTTCCAATTTTCAGTAGGTAATAGGTTGTTTACGGAACGGACCATTCATCATCTATTTATTCTGTGGCATCATGTTATCTAACTAGTTTTAAGTTTTAATTAAAAAGCCCTGTGAGATGTATTTAAATTAGGCTTATAATTTTTTTTTGAATTTAGTTTTACTTATACAAATGTTAGTTATATTTCCCTAAATGTATAATCTTAGCATTCCATCGAATTAATGAATATAATTTCCAATTGAAATGACTCGGGTCACCAAGGCAATAAGAGCAGGAGCTTTCACTATTACAATGAAGGTAGATCAGAGAAAGGGTCCACGGCGCGGCGCGCAGCTGTCCCGCGGGCGCCGCCAGTCTCTGGCGCTCCGCCCTCGCTGACCCCGCGCCGCTCTCTAACACGCTCACATTCTCACAGCGGGTCGGCATCGGCACCCCGACTGCTGAGCGAGCCGCGTAGCGTAGCCGAGCCACACTCACTCACTCGCGGCAGTTGCTCGTCGATACTCAGGCGAACCGTACGTCACGTCGTCGACGCAACCACTCAGCCATGTGGTGAAGTGAAACTGTCAAACGTGATACATTTTCGCATACCAGTGTCGTTCTATTTCAGTGGACCATTGCACTTTAGTAAAAGTTTGTGTTATCTGGTGCAATTATTTGGAAAATTGGATTATACGAAAGAATAATGGCCTTAGCCAGGTGAGCTATTTTGGTTGTTGGAGTCAACACGGAACTAGTTTATTTTATCATGTTCATCGAAGGACTTTCCGACGATAGAGCTGATATTTGATTTAAAACTGAAACAGGTACAGTATTATTGGATACACTTTTGTATGCTTGTGTTGTCTGTTTTGATTCCCATACTACCAAATAATTACCAAGTACCATCATTATTATTTAAGGAGTTCAAAAACTTTTAGTTTCATATAAAATCATTGATTATATACTACTCTCTACAATAGGCGAAAGTTGCTTTACCCCTGCACACGCTATTAACTTTCCTTATTGTGTAAGCTGAACGTCAAATGACAGGTAGAGGGAGCAACTTAGAAATCGAGTTACTTTACTGTTACCATTACTATTGGCTTATGTGTAAATTTAAAAAAATATCCATTTTATTGTAAGTTTTGTTTTATTAAAACAGATTTTTATAGTTGTTTTGCTTTCCCTTAGCACCCGAGAACGCTCACCACCGTTAATAGCGTTTCGATGTTTCGCTTTATTCCTTCGCACCCTCTTTCGTTACGGTATCCCCTAAAGGAACTTGGAACCCCGAACCCCACCGTAGATATGCTGTGATGTCGTTTCTGTTTAAACTTCACAGGCTAACGTTACGATTTTAAACATCCTGTCATATATCAATGTTATTACTTTTACCGTGATCTTATTCGCAGCATTGAGAGACAATTAACACCAGGAAACATTAAATTGTTCTCTATCATTGTATGTAACATAGTAAGAGATCAATTTATTAAGTTTATTTTGGTGTTGTGTATTAACGACATATTTAAGCACGAGGATATAAGTTCTGAATTTCCCCAGTTATATTATGTTCCACAGCAATAGTAACAAGTATTTCCTCTTTTTGCCAAGTACAAAAAGTATTTGTGTGATAATTTATATAATTTGTTAAAGTTGTCAAACCAGTTCCTTCGATAACAAACAATTTGTCTGCTGATCGTGTCTTTTCTTTATACGTTGCTCGTCGTTAGGGCAGACTCGTTTATTTCACATAGCAGGTAGTCGATATCCGCGACCGGAAAGCGCTCACCTTCTGAAGTTCCAATAGCTTTTTTCATGCACTTTTTTGAGAGACCTTATCAACGTAACTTACCGACATTTGTTAAGACTTCTAAGGCCTTTGCAACTGTTTGGACGTGAAGAGTTTTATAAACATTTACCGATTGAGAGAATCTCGTTTCTCTGTTTCATATACTCAGATAGGGATTTATGTAAGTAATCGTACAGACTTACCTTGTTATAGGTGTGAAGGTGTGTTCGATCTGTCGTCTGCCCTGCTCCCCTAAGAGGGCGATGCCTATACCAAGTTAGAGTTGTATAAGTGTGATGTGGGCAGAATATAAAGATTTGCGGAGATGCTCCTCCGTGAGGTCGATGACCTTTCTTCGTGCAAAATGCACGGAAGAGCATATAAACACAATATAAGTGTGGGTAGATGCCTTCTTCTCGACCCTCTTTATTCTTATTTGTAACGGCTCGTACCCCAAATATTTTATATACGTCCAAAATAATGTTTATTAAGTTTTTTTTTTAAATGCTGGACAATCCACACAGCATCATCTAGCCCCGAGTTAAGCAGATCTTGTATTATGGGTACTAGATGACCGATATACCTAATACAACACAATGCATAGATAGGTATTTTTTATTATACATAGAAAACGCCCGGAACAAATAATTGCAGATCGAACAAACATTTGTCCCAAGGCGGGAATCGAACCCGCAACCCCCTGCGTCGCAGGCGGATTCGCCTTTGCCCGCCGCGCCACATTGGTCGTCCATAGTCACATTCGATATTTACTTTGTCTTATAAATCTGTTGTAGATTTATTATTATCCAGTGGTTATTTTTCTGGAGTAAAAGAGAGATCTTAGTAAATTAATTCATTTAAACTGCTAACCGTACGCGTTTAATATTAAATCATGTCAAGGCAGATGGTGCGCGCCTACATTATAACAATCGCATGAAAATCAGATCGGAACTCACAATTTATGTTGGCCATACCCACAACAGACTGCAGGCAAGGTTGCAAACGATTTGCTTTTGAGATTAATGAATAATTTAGTGAAGGGTATAAATTTCAATAACAAGCTTGCAACGCTAACTTCTCCAAAAGATACAAGAAACACAAAGCTTTAAGTTTTTAAGTAATAAACACAAACACAATGATGATAAAGAATCATAAAAAGAAGCCAAGAAGCATTTTGTTGATGTTATTGAATCAGAAGGATATTAATTAGTTGATATTGTATCAAATAATACAATAAACACTAAAGTAAATTAACATAGCGGTCAGTTACAATTGTGTTTGAATAAGTTGGGCGAGGTTATTTCGCAAGAATGTATCAATTTAGCCGAGCTGAGGGCCGGTGTGCGTTCACAAAGCGAGAGATTGCGGCCGGCCAGCTCTCAGTTCTCGGCGCTCCTGTTTCGTTGACAGCGGAATGCGATAACTAAGTGGGTTTTGGCGGCACCAACCTCGTATTTCAGTTAAGGTAAAGTTTGATAAAACCCTAGATCAAATAAGGAATTGTAGATCTAGAAACTAGGGAACGTCTTTCAAATTATACTTAATGGATCTTGCAATCCTTTAAACTGTAGAAATAGCTTCATAATCTGGCATTATTCCAAATTTAATAGTGTCATGATGATTGTGCTGATGTATATAAAATAATTTGTATAAAAAAATATACTATTTGTAAAAATATACTAATTGTTGTTGTGAGTTAGTTAACGGTTACGTAACGTGCGTTTGAGTGCTAAATCTGCTAATAGACATGTAAAATTTATATTATAATTTTCCTTCCTCAAGGCTCAAATCTTAAACTTCCGCATTATGAAGCAGAACAATAAAATTATCACATTTAACAGAATCAGAATAGTAGAACATGCGAGAATGATTTCAGGTCGACTGCATTGTCCGCATTTCTTGAGTATATTTATAATATAGTATATTTACTAATTGTATTTTTTGTATCGTTCCAAAACTAACCTTAGCGTATCGTAATAACGTAACGCAGATTAGTTTTTATGTCTGAAAAGCTTTATTTTTTGATGCCTGGTGTTATTTGTTATACTTATCGATAAACAATTGTAATAAGCAAACTTAGTTGTCGAAGTATTCTTTCAATAAAACTTATTTATGTATGTTAATTTCGAGTCTTCCTTATTACCGAACTGTTTGTATATCTCGCAAGGCCAAGGTTATCTTAAAGCACTGCTTGAATTGTTTGGGATATCTATTACTTCGTCTTACGCATTTGCTTAGTATTGATTTGGAAACGTGTGTTGTACTTTCTAACTCAATTTTGCACTAAAACCTTGACGCATTCTTAGTTCTTACATTATACTTACTTATAATGTGAACTGTTGCCACAGCAATTGAAGTCAATAGTTTGGTTTTGAAACGTTAAGCCAATACAATGTACAAACAATAGTAGGTATTAAAACAACAATCTCATTTATCAACGTTATTATCTACACGATGAGCGATAGAACGAGCCAAGTACAACAGTATGATGATGATTTCTTTGGTGAAACTTTATAATTTGAATATCTCTCTTTTGTCGATGGAAAGTGCGTCTATGCGTCGTCGTCGTCTTTCTTTGGTACGGTCCGCGGCGCCTTCTCTTTGTGTTATGCGTTGATCTCGATTAGTTTCACTGCCACACGCCTTTATTCATTATTTTCTAAGCGCTGCTCATTCACTAGTAAGATTAAACAACTTTTAGAAACTGCTCTTTGATATGGCGTGAAATTTTATTTGACGCCTTACTTTTTATTGAAATACTCATAACAAAATAAAATCTGCAAAACAAGTCTTCGTTATCTTTGTTTATCTATTCCGATATAATACATTGTCCGAGGTGAGATGAGGTGTGTCATGTCGCAACAGATAAATGCAACGATGTCATTACTCAGCTGAAAGTGGCTCATGAAACTGTGACGCTCATGCTGACAAGACCCGGTCACGTAAGTTCTCTCAATTTGTGCCCACGCCGCCACCGCCGTCCTAGTTATTACTTAGTGGCTCTACTCCATAATACAATTAATCCCTAATTTATTTTAATATTTTGAATACTGGCTAAACCATAAAATTTATGATTCAATTTAGAAAGCTAATAATTAATATGCAACAAGTCTAACTTAGAGTTCTCACATTGAAGGTATTTTTTGAATAGTGGGCAAGTGTTGCTAATTTATACATTATGTGCATGAAATATAGGGTTTAAGGATATACTGTAAATCATCATACTGTAAATATAAAAAAATATTTATATTCTTGGTCCTCAAGTCTGACGTTCTAAAAAATATAGTCATCAAAGAAGTAATAAGACTATGACTTGTAAATTATATGTCATAGATTGAATTGGTAACCAATTTAGAGCAGACCTGCACGGTAGCGTTAGGTGTTAATTTGCTGACGGAGCAATAAGAGACTGCGCTCACATGGCGGCGCGCTCTCCTACTATGTCAGAAACGCGCTTTGACCCATTTTGCGCTTAATGCTGTAGTGTATGAAAAGTGGAGGAATCGATGATTATACCAGCCGAATCTTGAGACCTTCGCGGCGCTGTACTGATGAGTTCGGATCTGTGTCAGGGTTCTCGGCCTCCCCCGCACGGGCCCTGCGCCCTTCGCGCCTCTATGCCTCCCACTGGCACGGCATCCACTCCCCGCACACCAGTTGACCCGTAAAACTTGAGTATTTGTGTTTCACCTTCCTCGCTCCTGTTTAATGATTTGGGGTCACCAGTTTTCGCCTTGTTGGTTTCGATAAAAAACTACGTTCCCATTTTCTCACGAGCGCACAAGTCAAGCGAATTGAGATTTATGCCACATTCAAAAGTAGCAAGGTGATGTTGATTGATAAACCGTCATTTTCAGCTAAAAGTGGTTTAGAGGTCATTCACAATTTTTCACAATGTAAACTACCTCCTTGAATATGAAAATATCCCCTTTCTAAACTGGAGTATTTAAAGTTTAGACTGATATAATATTAGAATGGCGGCGGCCCCTCACTGAGTTGAGAAAAGTTATTCTACGTTTGAGGTCGACTGATTCGCGTACTCAAATCAAAGGTTTTCGTTAGTGCCTTGTGTAACTTTCATTATCGGTTAATATATCGCCTATATAGTATAGTATAGTTAGCTCTCATATCGGTATATAACCTTAAACTATTTTTACAAATTTTATAAATGTTGGCGTACCTATTCCGAATATATAAATATTATATATTTTTTATATTCTTGTATATTTACATAAATGAAGTAAAATATACAATCGATGGTTCCTAGTTTAACACTTTTTATTTGATGATTCCAAGTTTAAACCTTTTTTAAGCATGACAGCTGACAGTTTAGTCGTTGTGCATGACTAAACAAATTATAATGAGATACGATAAATGAAAAGGTGCTCTCGCTTTGCGATCGACTGGTGATCGACCTTTGCAGCTCCGTCACCTTCATAGCATCGACGCGGCTGCTCTGGCATTGTCGCTTCGACGCCAATAGGAAGCAGCGCAGCACGGCCGCAGATTGCTATTGGGCTTAAGGCCGTTCTCAATGCACCATCTTTTACCTTGTGCCCCTTATTATGCGGTCTGACCCCAAACCTGAGCTGCCGGAGGCAATAGTGTGTGATGACCACACGAGCGAAGAGCGACACGATTGCCTTAATTTAAGTTGCTCAATAATGAGTTCTTCTCGAGATTATGTTGACCTAACTCTACTTTTTTTTCACAAACTTATATAAGCATGCCGCTTTCGTAGATAGTTTCGTTTCACATAATATAGCGGATAAACAAGAAGAATTTTATCTCGCCGTTTCTCCTGCTTTCACTACCAGTGAAAAGAGCGAATTTAAATTCTAGGCACCAAAAATACAAGCGCGTGCCGAATTATCCAAATATATATTATTTCAAACGCCATTCATTTACCATGTAGGTCAAATGCATTACGTTGTCGAATTTGACTCGGTTTTTCTGCAAGAACAATTGAAAGTCTTGAGTACATATAGTTTTTTATTAAATATGTCCTAACCCAAATAAAAAGTAGAGCTGGTGTTAAGTATTTATTAATATAAAGTGATTGTGATGCATGATTTTGAAAAAATATCCTTTGCCCTCAAAAAATATTATTAATTCCTTGGCAGATGGTGATTAACGCATTGTTAAGATGTAGGAAAGTAGAACGGGGGCGTCAAATTCAAGGCCACGGACGTAGCTGAACAAACATATTTAAACGGCAAAATTAGCGTTAACTTCAATATTGAGATACCTTGGAAACGATATATATTATAATGTGGGATATACAGACATCACAAGGTCCACTGTTAGACTTCTGGGTACAGCACGTTATATTATAACGTCTATTTACGATTGGTTATAAAGGTCAAACTTCTGTAACTGTAACTTAATTTGATTAACTAGTTACTTATACTTAGTGTCAAGTACTGAAAGTGCTCACTGTACCAACATTATATGAGCGTCATCCATCTGGCCCTGAGCCAGTTGGATTCTTGCATTTTTTCCAACGAGGAAAGTCAATTTTCACTTCTGTAGCCAACAGCGTTAAAATATTCTAAACGCGAACCCTCGTATCAATATCAAACGTGCTCGTTTCTAATGTGCCCACTGAAGTTAATCACATTTTCGCAATGGTCCGTCGTTTTCTATAGTATTTTTTGCGTAGTGTTTCTTAATAAACGTTTCGCATACGAAGACTGAAAGTGTGCGTCCGCCCGTGTGCGCGGCCTCAACCGAGTTTTGTCGATGCTTTCTCGGGCGGCGAACCGGGTCGTGTTCTCGATGTGCTGCTGAGGTGGTTGGTGCCGAGCACCGGCGAAGTGGCTTCTCTCTACGAGTCTATCACACGCACACTACGACACGCGACTCCGATGTAATCAAACACCCACACGTGTCAGGGCTAACTAGAAATGCAAAAATTAAAAAAATGTAGAGATTATCTGATACCACATTATTATAAGTACCTAAAAGATTTGCAAAATACAACTAAAATTTGTAATCTAGTTGGTTTTCTGTTAAACTAATATTTACTTACAATATATTAGCTTAGGTTGTCTGGTTTTCAAGGGACAGGACATCCTATTTAAAACGGTCAATAACCATAACTCAATATTTATCGTATTGAAGGTAATCGGCATTAAGGCACACGTCTATATAGATGTATCAATTAATAATATTATATCTGTTCAAATAGCATAATATTAAGTGACCGTCAGAGTTATTAGCTGAAATTAAAAGTAATCTACACTAACGATGACGACCCTCGACGTTGTAGGAAGTGGGGTCACACAATTTATATTGGGCCGAAGTCAAGGTCTTGCCAATCATTTTGGCCATCTAGTAATTCATAGGACAATAAAACTTGAGGTCACACCAGCTCGGTTATATTAACCATCCTTGTCAGTTGTCATGTCACCCAACATCCACAGTAACTTCCTGAAAACACGTTCGTATAATGTATTGTACTTTGTATTAGATAGACGCACAAGACAATTGGTCAATTTCATTATGCTTATAGATTGTAGTTTCAAACTTGTAAAATTATTGCAATGATCTTTGTTTCTACAAGAAGAAATAAGATTCATAAACGTCTATTCGATGTCTGTTTGCATATTCATGGCAAAACAATGTGGAACGCGGTGCAGCAGGGCCGAGGTGGCACAGTTTCTTGTTTGAGCTATAAATCAATCTGTCCTAGTTAGATTTGCGTCTCCATGTGGTGTTACATAGCCATCGATGCCTTTGCTTTCGAATGCCGTGTTGCCAAATGTGTATGATGGTTTCTCGGCCGGCCCGTGTTGCGCTAAAACCTGTGTCAGTTTCGGTTGTACGCTTTTTACGCGCCTCCCACTACCGCATAAATGTATTTTATTATATAATTTTTGTTGCATGTAATTGCTCTTTGTACTATAACATGTACCTACCTGAGTGATGTTATAGAACTTTAAAATATTTTGATATTAGCTGTCGCCTACAGGTTTGCTCGCGTATACATATTATAAAAGTAGCCTATTTGTCCTTCCCCAGGCTTTTTACTATCTCCGTGCCAAATCTTTCATCCAAATCGGTTCAGCGGTTTAGCCGTGAAAACATAACACTTTTTCACGGCTAAACTGCTGAACCGAGCCGACCGTCAGACAGATAGAGTTACTTTCGCATTCATAATATTAATGTGATTAGTATGAATGATATGAATAGCGATAGAGAACGCATTTACATTTCGATTGCTATGGGCGGTTACCTACGCTTAGATCTTCACTCCTGACCATGAGTAGTGATCTACCTACAACATTTCGAATAATTTAAAAAAATAATTGTCGTGCAAGTACTGATCATGGAAAACAATGTAGTTCAGCTGGCCATGCGTTCAGGTTGGTGAATTGGCCGTCCGTCCTCGGCCTCGCTCGTTTGCTTCCGCATCGCAGCTTATCCTCGCTTTGCGGTGTTCATGATAATCTTTTGTGTTACGAGCCTTGATCCTAGACCTTCCTGACAAAGTCACGTGTGTTGTCTATGTCATAATATAATATAACGTTATTATCATTTCCTTTCTAGGTATAATCAGCAAACCGCGCGCTCCTCTTGGTTAAAGTACGTAATACTTTTGTTACTCATTTCATGACTTCCTTGCTAAACCTCATTTTGTAGTAAATCATGTGGTTGCCGATAATCTGGTGATGGGTCTACTAACATGACGTATTGATGGCTATATTTTACATTGATTTTCTTACTTGATAATGGCTATTTATAATAATATAGTTCTACTTTTTTCTATTACTGTATCTCATCTGTACTCATTGTCCATGGCTTACCATTTTGAGCTTTGTTCATTTTTTATTAGATTTCTTATGCAAGGTCAGTGATGTTTCGGTAAGTTGCTCTATCTGCTCTATGTGCTTTCTCATTTTCATCGCTCGTTTAGACATTTCTTCTAGCTCGTTAGAACATTTTAAATTAGCTGTTTCTGATTTTAAAAAACAATATTGTCTTTGCATAGAAGTTCATTCAAGAATGTAAGCTAATAGCGCTCGTCAGTAACTTTAGTTTTATTAAGCCACGTGCGAACAGGTAGGCGTGAATGCGTCTACGTCATACCACCGCACCGGCCTATGAAGGTCATGACGTAACGAAGTCTCACGATTATTCGGTTTGTCGATCCATCGTTCGGTTCCTGGCGAGGTCAGAACGTTATGTCTATCAACATAATATTCTGTGCTATCACTTGGCAAAGATTGCATTCTATAAGTACTTACTTATCATTCTAGTTTTTTTTATTTCAAGAGTAATTATTACAGTTGCCACTTAAAAGTACTAAGACTTAACTGATTTACTAACAGGAAATGTTCATCGTATTCAAACCGCTAACGGACGGCCTTAACATTTTGCAACCCAAGCCTTATGTAAATTTTACTTCTTTAACATATCTGAACACGTCTGATTGAATGAGTTTTGGTTTTAATATTAACACAACCATTCTCCAGACTTTATAATTCACTGTCCCACTGCAGGGCGAAGGCCTCCCTCCCTTTCTTTCTTTCTTTCTTCCAGGACTTCATGCTTATTATAAATTGAGTAGTGAATAAGATTCGTCTTTCGTAATGCAGTATTGTCTGTCTTACGTCGTTGGATGTTTGCCAATGCTCTTCTGGAGCTCTGATCCTTTTAACTCTAGTATGCGCCGAGATCTTCAATATATCGCTTGAAGTTATCAAAATGCAATAAAGGAGATGCTCAAAGTTATGTTTATTCTGTGCTAGTCTGGCTGAAAACAGCACTCTAGAATAACAGCAAAAAGTACCTGCCACCTAAACATTTATAAATATAAAATAAAAAATATTTTTGAAAGCAAGTCAAGTAAAAAAACTTATTTATATGAGAGCTCTTAGGTATATAACCAAATTATTGATTTACTTTATTAGACGCAGAATATGTTATATATGTATGCAATTTAAATAAGCACAACTCAACGGTATATTTTTTTCATTATTATCATACTATAGAAATTATATTTTTAAGAATAAATAATTTTCTTCTGTCCCATAGACATAACAGATTTTTTATTTTAATTGTTCTAACTCAAATTTGAACCAGGTTAGTCTAAAAAACAGTACAAGTAGGTAATGTATAAAAAATAAATAATATTGAAGTACAATAGATGTATATTATTCGAAATGGCTTAACGTGACTTTCATTGATTATTTTTATCTTTCAATGTCAAAGTGATAAGCATATCTAACAAAATTTCATTTCATCAAACATTATATTATAATACTTATTGCAATCATTTCCTTATTGATATGATAGGTTTATTATTATTATACACTTTAATTTTATAACTACGGTACAATTCATGTGTATACCATACCAGCCAAACCATACATTTTTCTTGAGCATTTAGTCACTCATATGTAAAAGTTTAATAGAATTTACTTATCATTTATGTTGGTAGCACTCTTTCTTGGCTTGTACCACGGCTTAACCACAGTACCTTGACATAAACACTAATTCAAAGTCCATAAATATGAAATGTCATTGGAATCATATCATAAAATGAAGGAAACAGGTCTAATCCAAATCATAGGGGCTTTGATAAGGTTTGTGATAGGAATCGCAATACATATTTAACTTTTTCTATACACACATTTTACTTGATTTAAAAAAAAAATTACATATTTTTTTTATAGAAGAACGTATCAATCAGCATTATTTAAAAAGATGGGTTCGAATCTTTGAACAGATTCTGTCGTTTAAGTAGCACAACATTATAAATCGATGCAATATTGTCTTTAGCCCCGACGAAAAAGAGGGATGTTAAAAGTTTGTTGTGTGTTGTCTGTCTGTGATGCTCCTGGCCGGATGAATTGATTTTGTTCAAATCAGTCAAATCATTTTTAAGATTATCTGCACAGTCGCGTCGTTCGATCATCTTGTTGTGTAAGAGATATAATCTTCGACTATAAGAGTGTCGGGGGTTTCTTTAAAAAAAACAAATATGTTTTTTTTCATTTGGTGCTAATAAGATCGTGAAGCATGGTCTGAACAACGTTTTTAAATAAACAGTAATTTAATCATTTTACAAGGTGTGTAATGAGAAAAGTTCCATTTGTCTTTCGCACAATACAATCGCGGTGTCGTCATATCCCATACATGTGTGGTGGGTTGGCGCGGTCACCTTGCACGTCCTTACATCTCGGGCAAATAGAGGTGGCACGGAATAAGTGTTCCACAGTTCCGCGTTCGCACGCTTTACTGAGGAATAATACTTTACATACCGTTTACTGACAAACAGTTAAGAATATAAATAAGTAGAACATAAATACACCATTCATCTTAAACGATCGTGCTAATGATATAATATCTTATCGATAACATAAAAAAAATAGAAAAATGTCAAACATCATTTTGTATTGTTTACATGTTACACTAAGCCAAATGGCCTTCTTACCAACATAATTTTTTACTTTTACAAAAATTGAAATAAACCTCAAACAACTTTAAACTCGTGATGGTTGGTACGTGTAACGTACCTACGCGTAAAGTCTGTTTAGCGCTGCACAGGTTTGCTCATCCAATATTAATATTCTTAACGATAGAACTCATTTTGCTTCCCCACTAAATAACCTTCACAGCCTTAAAGGTATGGCGCCCCCATCCAAACACAATATCGATGTCGTTGCATTTAACTTTCAGCCCGTTTCATTCTCTGTCTCTTTTCTTCCTGTGCATCTCCAAGCTCTGAGAATCCAAATCGTATTAAAGCTCCCAAAACTATTGAATTTTACCATAAAGTTATTCTCCTTGTAAATGATTGTATTAGGCTCTGATTTCTGCTCATTTAAATATACAAGCTGGAAGACAAAGACTAAAAAGACTGCAGGTGGATCAGAGAAACACTCCACGGATGTACGAGATACTCGTATTCGATTCGTAGGGCAACTACGTAATTCAGGAAATCAATTGTGATTTTTAAACGCTTTGACATTGAAATTTTATTATACATAAGTATTTACAACGTACTGTGCGACTACGACGGCTACCTCAGCCTTGAATAATCATATGTCTCATTACTCTACACTACACGTCACACAATTTGCGCTGTTTTTATCTTTTGGTTGCCCATTCCACGCTATTTGTTTTTTTTCATGTTTCATAGCATAATTATTTATTTATTACGTTCTCTTTCTCTACTACTTTGCATTCTTGGTTTGTTATGAGGAGGCTTATGTAGAACATAATGATCAACGATAAAATCGTGGCATTACAAAATGGCCCGTAATGTGTGGTCTGAAATTTAATTTGTGTAGTCTTCACTTATCTATACAAACAAACTCAAGGTTATAAAAATTTGCAAACCTATTATCATCACATATTTTTAGCTCGTTACAAACTTTACATATTTGTCATTGTATTTTATACGTGTTTTTTTCGTGTTTTTAATTTTGTCGAAATACATGAGTGTTATTTATTGCTTCGATTACTGCAGTTTGTTGACTTCAAATAACGGCCAACAAACTCATTTATTCGCTTAATCTTGGTGAGCATGGGGTTGATACGTTTGTAAATTTTATTCATAATAAATTCAGTGAAAATAACCGACGCCATTCAATATTTCGACGAACCGAAATATTAAATCTCAATGTCACCTTATTTTTTTTATGAAGTTTGTTTTCAAAACATTAAGAATTAGTTGTGACTTGTGATAATGTTTTTTAATACATATAATGCTGGCACTTCACTTGGCATATTTGCTCAAATGTTTGCGTTATCTCATCAATACAATCTTATCTTTGTTTATTACTTTCACAGAGCTGACTTTGTATTGACGAAATAACGCAAATATTTGAGCAAATAAGCCAAGTGAGGTGCAAGCATAACACTACATAGTATGTTTGAACTTTCTTATCTGCTTTAACACGATCACATTTAATGATTTAGTAATTTATAAATTACAAACGCTTACGAATAACATTTAAGAAACTAGATTCAAACATTAGACTCTTTATGAGAAACAACTCCCATTCTTATTGCTGCAGATATTGTACTCCCGAACAATGGATGACAAAAGTGCTTTGCAATAATAAGGCCGATATCGAAGGGCGATTTGCTCGCGGTAAACACAACGTCCTTCAGAATCCAGTCGAGGACCCTATAATGTCGGGTCGTCCTCAGGGCGTCTGAGTCACAGCAGCAGTCATCGTAAAGAGGGCATTGCTCACTGGTTACTCCCCCCTTAGCTCGGCCGGTGCAGCAATCCTTGCTGTTTTAAATAAAACCACACTTGTACGCGTATCAGGACGCTTATTGTTCTATCGTCCTTATTCCGATTCCATTGTCTAACTAACAACTGCCCTCAATTTATTATTATTGATTGCAAATTTATGGTTTTACCGACCTGTGTCATATCATTGTCAGCCTTTCAGGGTCTAGTAATGCTATGTAACTACCAACTGTTTAATAACGTGCTTATTGTGTTACGGAAAATCATGTCAATTATTGTTTTATGTATCGCGTTTTATTTATGCGTTTCATAAATGACACAGAAATCTAAATAATTTAACCTTGTTACACAAAATATGATTCACCTATTAAAAGAAGTGACCCAGTAGTGAACATTATTCGACGTAATCATCGTTCAGCTCTATTATTGTGATTGAAAAGTTTTGAATTACATTACATTTTTTTACATATTTATTTTCATAATACTAGCTTCTCTCACGTGTCGTCCATGTTATACCATCTTTATTACCTTCATTGTATTTAAAACATTGTTTGATGCGTTCAGTTTCAGTACAACTATACATACTCTGTGCCTTTAATATCAGTACTGTATATTATCTCCGGGTAGAGTCTGTTAATCTTTTTGTTGTTTTAAACACAAAAAGAACTTTAAATCTTTATACCTACTACTGGTCGTGTAAGCAGTAAGTTACGTTACGGCAGAACTTTAATAAATAGTGGTAATAGGTCTAGCTACTAAACGAGCACCGGATATAATAAAATTATAGTTTTATGATAGTATACACATGTGTTTTTGAATTGCAATCTCGCTAAAACAATAATAATGTAGTGTATTCTATTATCAAAATTCACACAACTCTATAAATTAATTAATCACGTTCTTTATTATCAATACACTTTCTTTCAGTGACCGTGTCATTCGTCTCAATCAGGTTAGCTGTTAGAAACATGATTGGAATAACCAACATGTCTAAACATCAAAACATTCTCATTTATAATGAAAACTACTAAAACTTGCTTATAATAACATGAAAGTTTAACTAAAAATCTCTAACTACTTAATGAAACGCCGCCGAGTAGGGTTTAAATATAGAAGAGGATGCAAGCAGGTCGGATGACACCTATAATAAGACCACGGGAGACCAATAATACGTACCTACCTAACCTACTCTACAGCATAATATTGCTCAACATTTCAAGGGACTGTTAAACTAACTTGTTAAATTGTTAATTCTTTTATATATAACTATCTGCTTTTATTTTCTTTGAAATACAATGCGTATTTTAAGTGCTTCCGTATTATATATTTAAAATTTAGGTTGCTAGAGAAAACATGTAGGTAAGTAATCAAAGCTGTCCTATGACTGTTGTATGTGTCTGTCGTATGATGTCCGTCTGTCTGTCTGTCAAGACACTTTTTCTCAGGAAAGGCTAAAGGTATAAAGTTTACCAAAAGGGTCTGTGAGCTTCTGTCGTTTTATACTGCATTAAACATTTAAAAAATAACATGACAACAAATGTCCAAACTTTGTATAAAAATGGTAAAATGGAAAATCTTTAGGAAACTTCCAGTAACAAATTCTAAATTTGAAAAAAAGTTTTTTAACGTGTCCTTATTTCATTCACTAATCAGAGCGAGGTAGATATGGCTCGGTCATAGGATTGAATCTATTCACCTAATCCAAAAAGATAACCGTGTTTGTCTAATGAATCAGGGGCGTTGACAAACGCAGTATCGTTTACAATACCGTTGTTTTTTGTTGTTGGGAATGATCGCGGTGGGTCCTGTACACCGGTGGGTGGTCTACCGCAAGGGCTATCCGGGCCCTGCCTGCCGCATGCCGCAACGCAGACAGTGAAGCATAACGAATTGCCCGCTCACACGACAACCCTACTCGTCTTACTCAAAACATTGTGGCTGAAGTACTTTTAGCTCTAGCTTACAAGCCTGGGGGTCTACTCTTGCAAACCAAAGCGATATTATCACGCCAGTTTTTGTGGTTCAGCTAATTTTCACCAACATAAGTTGAACTACGGTATTTGGCACGATTATCGTTTGTCGCTTGCTGTGAAATTTTCGCATAATATACAACTTTCGCATTTCGCATCGGACGATCTGACTCTCGCTTTGCTCGTCCGATCGAATGTTACTCGTATATGCGAAAATTTTACAGTCAGCTGAGATTTTGATGAATTTCGTATGCTTGAAGCTTGAAAAGGTTACGCATCTACTACGCGAGCAAAGTTTAGTGCGGCAGCTAGTTATCATCAATTGCATCTACCTTTTCAAATCACATCTCATCGTTTAATCACTTGTTTTGTTATTTTATCTGTTTCATTAATCTCTTATAACATGTTCGTGTAATTATGACCTTTTATGTAGGCCAAAAGTAATAGATGAGCTGATACGATGATTCACCTATTGTTAATCGCCATAGGAGCGGTTTACCGAGCATGTATTGAATGCCTTGTATTTAGGTCGGATCGCTCTATTTGCTACAGTCGCAAATTGTCGATCGACCTCGGATGCTAACCGTGTGTGTACGATATCTTATCGCGTAAAAGTTGGTCACATATGAAAAACACCCATCAAAGTGGAGAGTGACCTACTGGCAAACCTATGTTGCAATGGTTAACTGGATCATAACTTTATCGTTTCGCTGTATCAAATTATAATGGCATTGGCAGTTGGCACTTTGATACATTTTTAGTTATGCATACTCAATTGCAAGCGTTTTTAAATGACTTCGAATGAAAGACGTGGTTCTCAAATTGGCTGTATTTTTTATGGTTTAAACGATTTAGGAATACATGTATGTATTCTAAAATCAACCTGTCAACCGTTGTCTTTAATTGTCCATTCAATTATTTTATAATCGTTTTGCACGAATCGGTATCCAGAACCTAACATATTTTTTTAATAAAATCATTTTACTACCAGCTCTTTTACTATTAGATATAGTATATGATATATCATTAACGTTGTGGTAGCAATGCCAACATTAAAACACTATTAATTTGCGTATTGAGCGTCATTCAGATCAGACAAACCGTTCTAGCACTGGTCGACCTCAAATACATTAGTTCATTAATGAGGTACATAAATACGTAAACTTACCTGTTGAGTTGCTAAAGGTCTTGATTTATTACCCAAAGCGATATACAAATATCCGAATAAATATAACTCTTCAATACTACGTGCCAAGCTTCTCCATAGTCAGTCGCTGACAGTTTCTGGGTCGTACCGATTAATTCACTTACCCTACTTTTATTAGTGCTGTGTGTGACACTCTTTTACGTTTGACATACATTATTTTATTACAAGTATGTACTTACTCTCCTTCTTTATCAGGATGGGCAGTCATCTTGGCGTGTCCTATACTTACGCATAATACTTACCAACTTATATTTATATAATTTTTAATTTGTCTATTAATCTGGCAATGTCCTATACATTGCCGGATTATTACATAGTAAATCCGTAAAATAATTATGCACACAATTACGGTATTGGAAACATAAAATGCAAAACAATAAACCCAAAACTGTACCATAGAGTATTTATCAATATGCGATTACACTGTAGGTTCGAAGCTAACCATAAAAATGGTGGGTAAAAACATTTTAGGTTCGCTTTATCAGAATATTTTTACGCAGTATGACCAGCAATGTTTGACGTTGACCACGAGCGCGCCTGTTCCCCCCGATAAGCTCAGGAACTGAGGTTACCCGTACCACAATTGGAATGAAACTAATTGGACTGCTAATAATATAGCATGTCATTAATTTAAAAATATGTCATGGCAAATGGTCAAAGTGACCTCAGAAGCTTCGTGTGGAAGTCACCAATTATATATTAAACGAAGGAGCTCATGGAAACCCAAAACCCACGCACACTGGCGTAAATTGTGCCTTCACAAGAGCCAGCACACGGCCCGTGAGCGGATGCAGTGCTGTGATGAAACTGACACAGATTCTAACGCGTATTTGGTAATCGAAATACTGTTCGTGAAAGTCTCACAGGACGGCCATATCTCTCATTGTACAATGTACATGTCCCACTTTGTTACTCTCGACATTTTGACGGCACCAAAACCCAAAAGCCGAAAGCCACTTACGAGTAGTAGGTACTTATAGATATCTCTTGTTGACAGCGATGTACGCTCGTCCATATTTTGGTACGGTAAGAGTATCCGTATTATAATAAAGTACCTTTTATTATACTGGTATTGTGTTCGTGTCCCAGATTTGTGAAGCGAAACTGCGGTCGTTGATTGGCGTATTAACGACATTGCTACATTTTCGCCTCGTATTCATTATTGAATTCCATGAGAAGTTGCATATATTGACTATCGACCACTAGGTCACATGTTGGCATATCGTTGGCGTTAGACGTACAATAATGTGCATATTCATATAAATGCTATTTGCTTAAACCATTCGCTAGTTTATGCTTTAATTTTCAAGTTATTGGAGTATAATAATAATGTTACTAAACATACTCATGACATCACTGTCTCGTGCACGATTTTATTTGATATTTTATTTTTACTAAATACCTCAGCTACGACTTTGCGTCACAAAGTCTTAAACAGGCCGTAAATCATTTAGTTTTATTCCTTTTGACCATCATCAGGAATTCTTTATTTTTAAAACCTTGTGATTTTTTTTTGGTATCTAGTCCCCAATGACTCTCACAAAAACTAATACAGCACAAAATTATCATTTTAAGCTCCGATATAAGACACGATCTGCTTAAAATAAAATATTGATGATCTAAGAAGCAGAATTCATCTTTTTTTTTTACGATGCGTTACGCATTTTCCTCAGTTCGGGGAGAACAGAGGGGGTATGTCGGGCTCTCCGTCCACTACTAATGATGAGACATTAGCAACTGACGGTATACCGATTAAAAAAGTAAGAACCCATTAAATCTTTTGTGTTCATCTCAGTGCGAATAAATCATCGATCGAACCATTCAACTCCAGATGATGACTGACTCGACGCCGACGCAGCATCCGCACTTGACAAAGCCACGGGCCGATTGGATTCTACCGCCACAGCAGATTTTATGCTAGCTCGATATTTTACTAGTTATAATACTAGTTCGAGGGCTGGCGATTTCAACTCACATGTCTCGTTGTCGATGACAAATCTATTGGCTATCAGTATCAGTGGCATAGTTATTAACATTAGGTTTAGTTTAGTTAGTAAGAGTTGTCTGGAAGATATCGCTATTTGCGATAAGACCGCCATTTGTAGGACTATTTTATAATATGTAATGTATGTTAATTATGAAAAACTAACATGCAAATTGTGTCCTCAATAAAGTTACTATTCATTTATTTGTTTACTCCTGTTGCGTGTTATTATTTTTTTTCTATTTGGTTTCGCGCGTTTTGCTAATTTGCTTCTCCCCTTTCTTCTTTTTATGTAGCTTTTTGCGTGTTATTATCGTTTGTCTGACGAGTGTTTCTCTTGTCCACAGGCTCGGGTCAGGCAGCGAGTGCGGTGGCGGGACCGGCGGCGGCGCGCCCGCTCCTCAGTCGGCGCGCGTGTCTTCCAACGGCGCCGGCAGCGGGATGGCCGTAAGCCGCGTGCCGAGCCCGTTGCACGACGGGAACACGCCCGTCGCTGAAAACTGGTGTTTTACACAGGTACGTGACTACGTAGTGACGACGGGGGAACGATTGTCGCCAAAAATGTGTGCTTTGTGTAGAGAGAGATGATAGAGAGGTAGAGGCGATAACTCACGCGGTATAACAATGTAAAGACAAAATACATTGCTGACAAACCCGAGATTAGGTTAGTTCAGTACCTAGTAGGTGTTTTGAGATAGGTGTTTTGCAAACGCCCGTTGGAAATCATCAGACAAAAAAAAACTGAATTGGAGGCGAAGCACCTGTTTCTGAGCTATGATAAACCAGGAACCTCTTAGTTTACATATTAAGTAGTCTTTAAAATAGTATTCAAATATAATGATATGCGTTGCGAGTTTGTGGCCTATAAAAATGCTAATAAGATATTGAATTGATTACGTTAAAGAGCATACTGCAGTGCATGTGATTGTAAGTGCGTGAGATAAGGAAGGACGAGCTATTTCTGTTTGTAGTTCCTAATAAAACGGAAGCCTAATTTGTCTGACTAGATGGCTCATCAATGCGTCATACATACATTTCTAAACAGGACAGGAACGCAATGAAGATAAGGCACGCTATGCGCTTGTCTTTGCTTACCCAGCTTTGCTAGAATTACATACTCATCGTGCACATAAACCCCTTACGCGCTATATACTAAGGCAAAGATAAAAAACAAAGATATGACACCACGTATGTAATTGAGTTTGCCTAAAAATATCAAATTGAAATATAAATCTCAACATAAACTCGTTGCGTTTCTGAATGACCGAGTTGAGTGACAATCAGAGCACAGCTAGAACGATATCTTAACTGAAACTCATTTATGAAGAATGTGTTCCTTTTAATAAAGTAACCAAGAGAATTAAAAAAAAAAGTTCCCGAAATTCAACTCGGAGAGGTCGCAGCGGAGTAATAAAGTTTGTTTACTTTCCACTAGTTTACAAATATTTTGAAGATAAAAAAGATAAGTAAACAGCAAAGCTGAAGTCTAAAGGTTTTCTAGGTCCTAACAACTAACCCTGGCCACCAGGGTTAGTTCATTATTGTTGGTAAGGTCATGTATCAAATTAAATACACGTTACGCAAATACCACTTCCTGATTAATATTTTTATTATTGATTGGTTGGTATATCAAGCGGCCTCGACAAATTGTTGTCAAAATAGATTCCCGTCGTCGGGCAAACCAAAACTAAGTGCTCGTAAACCTCCATCCACGGCCACCGTTCGTCGTAAATTCTACAAATCATCTGATGCGGAGCTAGCGATTATATTGTTTACTGAGGCCGTTATCGGTGAACTTGAAATGTTGCGCATACGTGCAGATTGTGTTAACATGTACATATTTAACCAAACTAGGAAGTATACGTGTGTGATGTTCAAACTGGCGTTGAGAAGGTACGAGTGTCACGTTGGTGCTGGTAAATGCGATGCGCTATGCGATTGTCCGGACACACCAACGTGATTCTCAGACATATTACCGATAAACATTCCGCGAAATATTTCCAAACAGATAAAATGTGATTAATTGCCAACATACTAGTCTAGGCACCCTTCCAAAAAACGTGTTTTTCAGCAACAAATGACATAATCGTATATTACGTAACTGAAGCCGTAACCTTCACGGACGTTAGTGTATCAGCATTGCGGTATACTCGCTGATAAGAAACCGTGTAGCTGGTTAGCAATGCATGATTTTCATCTTTGGAATAAAGCGATGCAGACGATATTCTACTACTACGTTATTCCACTGGCCGGTGGTCAACGGCTACAGCTCAAACAATTGGAACAACCGTTGTTCGACTTAGTCGGCCGACCCGGTATTACCTTTTTGATGCTTTTTACCCAAAAAAATATTTATTATTTGCAACAGTAGCGGTATTTTTTGCTGTTCGGTCCGAAGAGTCCAAATCAGTGGCACGTATCGGATCATCAAATTCATGTAGACCGTTATTAACGGGCACCGTGACTAAATACTCTTTGTGTTAATTGGTGTGCCTAAAGTTATAAAATCCAAGTAGTATGTTTAATTGTTGGTTGAGATTTCCTCGTCGGCTGATATGTAACGTGAATAAAACACGTGTATTCTAAACCCTTGTGTACACAGCACACGTGCCTACAGTGGCGCGGTCGCATTGGCGATAATAGTTCTTCATTACTTGGAATCGCGTCGTCGGTAAACTTCTCGTTTTCTGTCTGCTGTTAGTAGGTATTCTTTTACTGAATATTACACTTAGTGAATGAGAATCAAAATTAAAATTTATAAGGTCACACTCATTCAGTTCCGAATAAAACTATTGATATTCTTCGATCTTCAAAACGTTCTCTTCCAGTGTAAAAGAAACAGAATTTGCATAGATTTTGTAGCGACTCGGAGGAGCTTAAGATATTTTCCTTGGAGGAGCCCAAGCAAACTCGCAGATAAATCAATTATCAAAACCATCGCCGGGTTTAACGTATGGCAAACCAAAGTTTTTCGCTAATCTTATCTAAGCTGTAGCTCACGAGCGGGGATGATGCGGGCGGCCTTGAGCCGGGTCGGCGACCGGGCGAAGACCCCACCAGCACCGCAAGCCAGCAACGGTCGGGGGCAACGACCACTGCGCCTAGCCTGCGTCCGCGCAGACTACACCTACTCCTCATGACCTTCACTGACCACCAAGAGTAGCCAGGGCCCCTGCCCCCAACATGTCATAGAACCTGCGATAGAACTCCAAGAACCTGCTCCATCTCGCTTTGACGGCTTTTATATTGCTTAAGATTACACGGGTAATAAAAGATTATAAGTACGTTTTATAAGCACGATAGGCTGCACAATTAAAGAGCATTTTCCACTATGATCCAATGCGGGTTATGGTTTTGAACTTATAATGAGTCACGTCGAAAGTTTACTACCTACTATGTATAGGTCGCACAGCGGATCTAGGCTTCCGTGAAGTTAGCCGTTTGTGATGCGCAAAGACAATTTAGTTTGAAAAAGCTCCATTGCGCATCGAAACGGCTAATTTCACACCGAGATCCGTCGTGAGACCTATAATAGACAGCGTGTGCTATACAATGTAGTACTCGTAGTAAATCGTAGTTTTCTTCAGTAACAGAACAGCAGAATAAACAGATTCGTAAAAATATTATTACAGACCTATTAATTAGAAAACAAAGTTTGACTTTGAAGTCAATACACGCAATATTTTTTTCTTATTTTAACTTGCCCTTTACCTTTACCTCTAGCGGTGGGGGCGATGAAAACTGTGTAGGTTAGAATAAGCTAATATAATACATAAATGAAATTTCGTCAAAATTACTGCCGTAGTTTTATCGTGATATGTACTAATAATAGACATGTAGACAGACGGAAAACCAGAAATTATTTATGAAATGCTAGGTTCATATTCTTCTTTTGTCGCACCAAACCATTTTCCATGCAAATATTTTCATTGTATGCACAAACTTTCCGACATCTACTGTTTATTTTACGGATGACACCATAACCTTGAACTATGAATGACATAATAGATGTTTAAACTTTAGCACGCCGTACAGTAAAGTTTTATTTGCCATAAATAACTCGTTAAACGCACGTCCGAAGCGTCCGTTTGTTTCTACAAGTCCTATCGGCGAGGCAATTAGAGACAAAGGCACACGAAGGACATGCGACGACCGCGACGCTTTGAATAGTTACGAAGCCGTTTCATGGAAAATTTATAGAATTACGAAAGGTCGAGAGGGTGCCCTTAAAGTTACCTTGTGAAAGCATCCGAGCAGAGTGCACAACAAGTGTATCAAGACTGGACCTCTATCGGATATGCTAAAAAAGTAAGAAAGTATGAGTCAGTGGCCAACTCCGGTGACAGAGTTTTTAGGCCGCCCCAAGGCCTCTGTCATGGCTTAACAACTTTGAGAAAGCCGGGACCGACTGCTTAACGTGCCCTCCGAAGTACGGGAGCGCTCAATTGAAATTGCCACTGGCGGTCACCCATCCAAATGGTGACTACGCGGAACGGTGCTTCGTATCGGATATGCTACTCTGCAACTTCGAGAATATAAACAAATGCAATAAGCTCTTAACTTTACATTCTGAACACCCACCGTCACACCGGTCCGTCTCACTTCGTCCTCTTTGCCTATCACCGTAACAACTTTGATCTCAATAATGTAACAATAAAATAACCGTTGTCTCTCTCTTTTGTTTCAGGTCAAAGTGGTTAAGTTCAGTTACATGTGGACAATAAACAATTTTAGTTTTTGTAGAGAAGAAATGGGTGAAGTCCTAAAATCATCGACTTTCTCAGCTGGTGCTAGTGATAAATTAAAATGGTGTCTGCGCGTAAACCCAAAAGGACTCGATGAAGAGAGTAAAGACTACTTATCGTTATATCTATTATTAGTGTCGTGTAATAAATCTGAAGTGCGGGCAAAGTTCAAGTTCTCTATATTAAATGCGAAACGGGAAGAAACCAAGGCGATGGAGTCACAGCGCGCATACAGATTCGTCCAAGGCAAAGATTGGGGATTCAAAAAGTTTATAAGAAGGTAAGTTTCCATTACAATGCTCATTAGATGCAACTTTATGTGCTCTACTTACGATCAGTTCTTCGGCTAACAAAAACAATAATTTACGTTAATTACAGA
Organism: Colostygia pectinataria; assembly: GCA_951394395.1. NCBI lineage: Eukaryota > Metazoa > Arthropoda > Insecta > Lepidoptera > Geometridae > Colostygia > Colostygia pectinataria. The sequence goes on along the minus strand of OX596356.1, from coordinate 4,586,908 downwards.
CGACAATATAATACTACCTACTGACCGTCAATAAAACACTGAATACGATCATACTATTTAAATATCATAGTACTTTGAAATGTTTGATATTATGATTCAAAGTTGTCATGTGATTTATGTTTTCATATAGCTCATTTCTTCACTTTCGTGACTTCTGCTGTTATTTTCGAAGGGTTTATATCAACCCACGCTTTTCGACTCTGATTCAATCGAATGGGGGCGGACCCTATTTTAACGGTGCAATATAATTTTCCCTTCAATAATACGTCTGAGGGCTGTAAACATTGTGTGTTGGTCCTTTATATGGGATAATAATGCGAAGCAATCTTGGGTACTATGCAGGGCCTTTTATTCCATTATTTGATGTGACTGGATCAACCCTTTCTGGGGTTTTACGACTAATATTAACGGATGTCGATCAGTGAAACGCTGACTATTCTGTGGCTAAATCTATTTCCTAGTCGACAAATAGCCCTTTATTAATATTAGATAATAAAGGTTTTGTGTATGATACTACAATGGCGTGTTGGATTTAAATGAAATTTGGTAATAAGTACTTTGGAACATTATATTCTACTTGTTATCCAAGTTACCAATCGAACAAAGCGAGCAACATGCAGAAGCTAGTTAATGATACAATGCCAAAATTGGCAGTGAATGTGAAGCAAAAACAGGCTTAGAATATATTAAGCAGGTTAACGAACTGTCCCTAGAAGTTACCTACCATTCCAGCTACACTGCGATAAGTCCGATGACGATGACGTTCTATGATGGGTTAAAGAACTATTTATAGGTACTTAATTCTTAGAAAGGATGTTATATCATTCGTGGAAGTGATAATAGGTACAGCACACATTAAATAAATACTAAAAAGGTCTAGCACTTGATTGATAAAACTTGTTTGACAAATTCTGGGTCCACCTTTTCATCAATTTGTCATCAATCACTCGTATAAAAATTGTTGATCAATCACTCTTCATTATTCGCCGAATATAATTCGAAATTTATGTCGAGCGCAGTTGTGGTCAGTGATATTTTATAATTCGATACAATCGCACTGTCTAGCAGTCTTATTTTTATATAGTAGATTTTTCTCAGCACGGAAAACTTCAATTATAGTAATTTCATTGAATAAACCTTGATAAATGCAGCATTAATCGTGAAGTTCTTAGTTTCCTCGTCAATCATATCTCACAGAAACCTTTATCAATTCCAGAGATTTCCTGCTAGACGAAGCGAACGGTCTCTTACCAGAAGACAAGCTAACGATATTCTGCGAAGTGTCAGTTGTAGCGGACAGTATCAATATTAGTGGGCAAAGCAACGTGGTCCAGTTCAAAGTCCCCGAGTGCAGACTATCGGACGACTTAGGGGCACTCTTCGATAACGAAAGGTTCTCCGATGTCACGCTAGCGGTCGGCGGCAGGGAATTCCAGGCGCATAAAGCTATATTAGCAGGTGAGATTTTCATATAAATCTGCTTTCAAATCATTAGAGTTATCGCTACCATTGTACAGTAAAGGGGTTCGTTTCACAATAGCCTGGGTTTTGATCTTTTTAATTTGTTTGCTGGTCTTCCAGGATACTTTTGCTTATTGAGATATCGTGAGGGATAATATAAATTTCTGCAAAATGCGCTTTTGTATGATAGTCATAGGTTCGACTGCCTGACTCGAGTGGACAATGCACTTTGTCTCGATAACCACAACAATACTCAGTGTTGCTTCCAGTAGGCCTTGTTCAACTCGTTCTGTCGCAATTATAACTACCGTTGATATGGAACAAAGACTTTACTTACTTATTTTACATAACTAGGTCCATAGTAAGCTCAATAAAATGATTAAAATGTGCTACATTACAAATTAATGCGCATTTAGGTTGACGATAACACGGTAATGTCTTGGTAATACCGTTAATTATTTGTATTTCCTTATATTCCACGCTTTATTCGATTTTATCGCAAACACGCCATTGGCACGTCATTGAAAAGTAAACAGACTTCTATTGCTATAGAGATTCATATTCACAGCACGATTCACGATCCATAGGTATAGTTATTTCAGCAAACGTCTGCTCGTCCGGTGACATTTTTGTCATTGATATAACATTCAAACTACAATGATTCACGCGCTTCCGTGTAAAGATAATAATAAATACGTTGCTTAAAAAGTCACAGAAATGCTAGGTCAAATTATGTTACGTCTTCAGGAATAAGCATGTCTTCTGTTACGAATATGGTAAGGGGCTTGCGTCCGCAAATACGCCTTTTAAAATATAAGAGAACTTATACAATATCGGATGGAGAATCGTCAATAACGTCATTATTGAGTAACGTTTCTGATGGCTGGCGTGTGCTCCCAGATTTAAATTGACATGAAAGTGATTTCACACTAATATTATAAATGCGAAAGTTTGTATATTAGTTTCTCTATAACTCGATAATCACTGAAATTACGACAGTTCCACGCGACCCAGCCTAGAAAAAATCAGGCAAAAACGTGGCTGGGTCCCTAGTTATTTTTTCGATGGTCCCACTTCATCTTTAAATTCCAGTGTGTTCTATGTATGATCTGTGTTTTGGACTAATAACTGTTTTTTTAATCGATACTTAATTCGCTAACCATTTGTTAAAACAGCAAACCACGGCTTCTGCTGGAAATAAAACAGAATATTAATCGTTCGCTGTAAACTATTGGTTGCCTTGACTACCGATCAAAAAATCGGACCTAAGGTGGGTACATAGCTGGTCCCTTCCATTAGACATACATTCAATACGACTGTTTCCCGTAGGAGCAAACAGACCATGGATTTCCACTTTCTACTATCCTGACATACCTCTTTTTGATTCATTCACTCTCATCACATTCTTTATAACGTAGTGTAGGGCGCCTTCCGGCTAGATGGAGTGACGACTTGCGCAGGGTGGCAAGTAAAAACTGGATGAGTGGTGCCAAAGACCGGGCTTTAGTGGCACACTATGGGAGATACCTATGTGTAGCAATAGACTGCAATAGATTGATGATGATAATACCAATGAAGGTGATAGTGATGAAGATGATAATGGCATTCTTCATACACGCTTGTTCGTTTAGGACATTAGAAAAGCCAGGTTTCTTTAAGTGTTTTGGATTTTTTTCTGGTCCCTTCAGCTTCATCATAGACCTCTTTCCCCTATTCCAGCGCGGAGTCCTGTGTTCGCGGCCATGTTCGAGCACGAAATGGAGGAGAGAAAAAGAAATAGAGTGGACATTACAGATGTAGACCACGAGGTTCTAAGAGAAATGTTACGCTTCATCTACACGGGACGAGCGCCTAACCTAGACAAGATGGCGGATGACTTATTAGCGGCTGCAGACAAGGTAACATTAATAAATTACTGTAATTTTTATACACAACTGGCGATCTGCCTGACTTTGCACCGGCTTAAATAAATAAATAAATAAATAATGCTGGACAATCCACACAGCATCATCTAGCCCCAATGTAAGCTGCTGGTAAACAGAGCTGTATTATGGTACTAGATGACTGATATATATTTAATACAATACATATATAAGATAGATATTTTTTATTATATATAGAAAATACCCAGAACACCCGGAACAAATATTTGTAGATCGTACAAACATTTGTCCCGAGGCGGGAATCGAACCCGCAACCTCTGCGTCGCAGGCGGACCTGCGCCGGTGCGCTACATCGGTCGTCAATAATATACGTATAAACCTTCCATTTGAATCACTTTATCTATTGATGAAAACAGCATTAAAATCATTGCTTTAATTTTTATACACAACTAGCGACATGCCCCGGCTTTGCACCGACTTAAACAGTATAGCTTGCTGAATACATACGTATAAACCTTCCTCTGGAATCACTCTATCTATTGATGAAAACGCATTAAAATACGTTGCGTAGTTTAAAAGATCTCTACATACTAAGGGACAGACACAGGCGGCGCGGCGGCAAGCTACTCTAGTACTGTATAAAGATAGATGATTTATTTAATTAAAATAATGAATTATTTAATTATAGATTTTCTTTCTGCTATGTTTTTCGGAAAGAGATTCTAAATTGCAGTGCTTATTTAGATTTGAATAATAATGCGAAGCAAGAGCTTATTTAGAGGATTTTAAATTGGCAACAAACTTAGTAATAACTGTAATTTAGACTGGCTGGCTGCAATCTAACTTAGCCCACAGCTGATTATAGGCCTCCCTTAAGCCCAGGGTCATCTACCGGTCCTGAAATTTAAATTAATTATTAAAGTTTTTCGTGTTTTAGCCACCCTTTTCGTCTAGAATAGAGAATAATCTAGTTCTATTACCACGAAAAACATGGAGCGCTATTGACTTAGCTGGTTGTTCTTAACAGATCAACCAAGTTAAGCACTGTTCCGCGTAGTCACTATTTGTATGGGTGACCGCTAGTGGCAATATCAACAGCGCTCCCGTGCTTCGGTGGGCAAGTTAAGCAGTCAGTCCCGGCTTTTTCAAAATTGTTAAGCCATGACAGTGGCCTTTGGGCGGCCTAAAAAAACTCGTCACTAGTGTTGGCCACTGATTCATACGAACTTACTTACCACGAAAAAATATTCCTTCTTCAGGTTACTAAACTACTCAGGTTTTTTGTCTGTTTGTTGTTTGCCAGTTCAGTAGATAAGACTAATGTGGCAACCAAGCGTACGCGTAGCGTACCCACAAGATGGTAAGCGGTTAACGCAGCCTATAGGCGCTTGCAATATAAGAGGTATCACTCACGTGTTGCCACCCTGAGACGTAGATCGAAAGTCTCATGTGCCTGTAATTTTACCGGAAACCATACCCTTCCCACCGGAACACAGCAATGCAAACATTACTGCTTGACGGCAGAAATAGGTATGTTTATTGACATAAAAATGAGAATGAAAGACAATAATGGCAAGCCGCTAAAATGACAGTTTTTTTTAAGGGAGCTAATAATAAATAAATAAATAAATAATGCCTGGACAATCCACACAGAATCATCTAACCCCAAGGTAAGCTGCTGTTAAACAGAGCTATATTATGGGTACTAGATGACTGATATATATTTAATACAATAAATAGGTAGATATTTTTTATTATTTATAGAAAATACCCAGAACACCCGGAACAAATATTTGTAGATCATTCTAATATTTTCACTACTTGGACACTGGTTTCTTTGTGAATTAATTTGTTGAATTTTGTACTTTCGAATTCCTAGTTTCAAATGTCAGTTTCTTCGCAATGTTTTCCTTCACCGTTTGAGCAAAGATACTTAATTTCTTTTTCCAATTGCAATTTATTTATTAATCAACAAAAGATCATTATGTCTATCATCATGACAGCCTTCTAATGTTCCCACTGCTGGGACACTGGCCTACTCTCAGGCGAGAGTGATTGGGTCTTAATCCACCAAGCGGACCCAATGCGGATTGGTGGATGGCACATGTCTTTCGAGTTCTTGGACATGCCGGTTTCCTCACGATGTTTTCCTTCACCGTATGAGAGCACTGGCATTGCGCACATACAATTTTTCGAACAGAAAAATCCATTGGTGCACGACCGGGTTTGAACCCACGACCTTTTGACGACACGAGGATTGGAAGGCGGGGTCACTACCACTAGACCACCGGTGCTACATCACTATGTACTTAGACATTATCCATTACCCTGCCGTCACTCAGTTAAATCTAGCCCGGAGGGTAAGGTTTTACAACTTTTCCTAATGACCTACCGCTACTATTATGTACCTACTTCGCGAGCAATATCCAAGGTCGTAGTATTAAGTACCAATATCTAGGATCTTATATGTAGCTTTAAGGTATGTTACAAGAAATTGTACCTTCATCTTTGAGAATAAAATATCTTTATCTTTATCTTTATCTTTATTATTATACATACTTACATTACATTAAATTATTACATTAGAATCATTAGGATCTTCAGGACACCTCGTACTAAACATATAATGACTATGCTCTACTTGTTTTCAACAACATTCCCAAACACGTTAGTACGTAGCATTGAATGATTGATGTTATGTAAATTATAACATAATTTTCCCTTGACTGAGTTTCGCCCTTGAATTACTAACAGCTTGAGTATGTACCTATCATTAGTTATTATATTTATTGGCATGAATAATAACTTAAGTAAAGTATGTGTAGATTGAAATAATAAAATTGTTACATTGCTGACTGACTGAGTTATAATCAGAAAAACGCTCGTGAATGGGAACTTTTTAAATTATTATTTTTCATTCCCACGTATGGTACATAATCTTTGCAGTAATGGGAATAAAAAGTGTGCAGTAAAAAGTGTGCACTAGAAAACTGGGCAGTTCGCAGGAATACCTCGACGCAGCTGGCTAAGTTATTCTTATCAGATTAAAGAAGTTAAGCGCTGTTCCTCGTAGTCACTTGGGTGACCGCCAGTGGCAATTTCAACTGAGCGCTTCTGTGCTTCGGAGGTCACGTTAAGCTATCGGTCCTCCACGTGAACAAAGCTGCAGGCGTCTAATCTATACTAATATTTTAGAGAGAAAATTGTATAAAACTACTAGTCCGATTGCAATTTTTTTTACCATTTGAATTCTCCATTATCCCTGAGTAACATAGGCTATATTTTTTACTAGCGACTTGCCCCGGCTTTGCACGGCTGCTTAAGTTTTTATTGCACCCGTGCGAAGCTGGGGCAAATCGGCTAGTGTAGGTAACATAATTTATATTCTTATTAAAACAATTTCTGACGTGTATACGAAAAGCACAAGAGTTGAACGCGTGGAACTGGTGTAAATTCACCAAGCTTTAAGACGTTTCAAAATGATCCTTGTGATTCTATTGAAATAAATCGTAGTAAAAGAGTAGTAGAGTTCTCTGTGATAGAGCTCGTCCGGGGAAGGACTACCACCATACCTATTTTTGCCGCCAAGCAGTAATGCTCGCATTGCTGTGTTCCGGTGTGAAGGGTATGGTTTCCGGTGAAATTATTGGCACATGAGGCTTTCGATCTTAGCCTCAAGGTGGCAACCCGCAAGTGATACTTCTGGTATTGCAAGCGTCCATAGGCTGCGGTAACCGCTTACCATCTTGTGGGCCGTGCGCTTGGTTGCCACTTCAGTTGTATATAAAAAAAAAACATTTTTGACTTTGACTTTGAGTTACATTTCGTGTCAAGGTCACCTATGCTGTGAGTATCACAAAATGTACGAATAAGTACCAGTAAAACCTGACATGGAACAAATGTTTTTATTGCAAACCTAATTTGTCCTGCAGCGGGGTTCGAACCCGCAAGTGTGTGTGTGATAAATAAATTCGTAAAATAGAAAGAAAGAAACAAAAGAAAACTATTTATTCGACCACCACAAAGTAACAGAAAATGAAAAACAAATATCACTATATAAAAAATCACGCCTGTATCTTGTGCCCGTAGGGATAGGCAGAAAGTAAGTAAGTTCATATGAGTCAGTGGCCAACTCTGGTGACAGAGTTTTTAGGCCGCCCGAAGGCCTCTGTCATGGCCTAAAAACTTTGAAAATGCCGGGACCGACTGCTTAACGTGCCCGTCGAGGCACGGGAGCGCTCTGTTAAAATTGCCACTGGCGGTCACCCATCCAAATGATGACTACGCGGAACAGTGCTTAACTTCGTTGGTCTGTTAAGAACAACGCCAGCTACGTCACGAGCTCTCCTAGGGGTCGGCAGAGACCACGGATTTGCACTTTCTACGATCATGGCACAACTCTTGTGATAAATGTTAAAGGGATAGTCAGTGATGGTGAAAACTTAGATCGCTCGTAATAGCGCTCTTTTGTGGAGGTCTATGTTCAACAGTGGACTTACTCGTATATTAGCGGATATGATGATGATCATACAAAAATACAAATCAATATTAGTATAGATTAGTAAACAATGCGCAATTCCATTTATGGACGACTATGCGCGTCATTGAAGGAAAATAAACAACTATTTGTTATTTACTCGTGTGTCAGTTAAACAGCATAGCTAGGTTAATCATATACTATTCAACGTGCAATAATTACATTATCTCGAAAATGGGAGTAAAAGGATTACCTTAGAAAAATTTGTAAAGTAAGTTCGTATGAGTCAGTGGCCAACTCTGGTGACAGAGTTTTTAGGCCGCTCGAAGGCCTCTGTCATGGTCTAACAACTTTAAAATAGCCGGAACCGACTGCTTAACGTGCCCTGCGAAGTACGGAAGCGCTCAGTTGAAATTGCCACTGGCGGTCACCCATCCAAATGGTCACCATTTGGAAGGGTGACCGCCAGTCGTAAATTATAGTGGTTTGGTTCAACCCCTGCTAAGGGGATTTCATAAAAATCATAATCATTTATTGTTTATTGGATTTCTAGTATGTGTGATTTGAATTAAAGCTTACACGACAGAAGTAGCTTCCAATCAATTATCTATAGTCATAGAGCGTTTGGTCGTTTAGACATGTTAACTTTACCAAGTTTCGACCAGATCGGTTGAAAAAGGCGACCTGTAGGCGAGACAAACGGACAAAAGCATTATGGACCAGGCTCGCTCGGTCAAATTATAGTATGTGTGATTTGAATTAAAGCTTACATGACCGGTTTTTTGTTTCAGTACGCACTGGAGCGGTTAAAAGTGATGTGTGAGGAGGCGCTCTGCATGAACCTATCTGTTGAGACAGCGGCCGACACCCTCATCCTGGCAGACCTTCATTCTGCTGACCAACTGAAGGCGCAGACTATCGACTTTATCAACACGTTAGTACCTCTATCTTTGATAAATAATTTTGTTCTTATCATCACGTCACATTTCACTATCACATCACACTAAGTTACACTAATAATCAAATAAATTGTAGATGATTTATACAGTATCTAGTGGCAAGTTGGTTACTCTTGTTGGCAACATGAGCACTGCTGAATCCGCTTTCCGATCCGGTCGTGGATTCAAACCCGGTCGTGTACCAATAGGTTTTACTATTCGAAAAATGTAAGTTCTCAATGCCAGTGCTCTCATACAATGACGGAAAACATCGCGAGGAAACCGGCATCCAAGAATTTAAAATTCGGAAAACATGTAAAAGTCGCGGGCCGTAAGTGGATTAGATTAGCACAGGATCGTGGTAGATGGCACAAACTAAAGGAGACCTATACCCAGCAGTGGGTGAAGTCAGGCTGTGGATGATGATGTTGATGATGTGCCATCCACCAATCCGCATTGGGTCCGCGTAGTGGAGTAGGCCATGACAGCCTTCTAGTGTTCCCACTGCTGGAACACAGCAGTGGAAACATTAGAATGCTCTCACGATTACAGTAAAAATTTAAGAACAGCGATTCACTAGCACCATCTCATTCTTTTATTGCCAAATACTCACCAGAGTCGGCCACTGACTCATACGAACTAAATAACTTATTCCGATTGCAGGAGTCACGCGACCGACGTGATGGACACCGCCGGCTGGAAGAACATGATATCGTCGCACCCGCACCTCATAGCGGAGGCGTTCCGCGCGCTCGCCACGCAGCACCAGCAGATACCGCCCATCGGGCCGCCTCGCAAGCGCGTCAAGCAGGCCTAGGCTCTGCCGCCCGCGACCGCTCACCGCCGACCCAACCCTCGACTGCGGATCTAGATATCGATACTTCAATCTCAACATGTCTCATCTGCGAAGAGATAGGGATCTAGAAAACTGCCCATCAACTTGAGAGAGATTGGGATCTAGAAAACTGCCTATCAACTTGGGAGAGAGGGATCTAGAAAACTGCCTGTCAACTTGGGAGTCTAGAAACTGCTTATCGACTTGGGAGTCTAGAGATAGGAATCTAGAAAACTGCCTATCAACTCGCGAGAGAGAGATAGGGATCTGGAAAACTGCCTGACACATTGGGAGTTTAGAAACTGCCTATCAAGTCAGGAGTCTAAGTTGGGAAACTAGAAGGATAGGAATCTAGAAAATTGCCTATATCAACTTAAAAGAGATAAATAGGCATCAAGAAAAGTTTGGCATTCTAGATACAGATTGCTGCCTTTCAAATTGGAGAATCTAGAAAGATAAGGGTCTAGTAAATTGCTAATTAACTTGGAGTGTATAGAAAGATTGGGCATTCTTGGAGTAGGGACCTTGAAAACAGATTAACAACTTGAAAGGTCTAGCTAGATAATTGCCTACATTCTATAGTAGGAATAAAGAGAAACATTACTTTCAACTTTAAGGAGAAATAGAACTCCATAACATTGAAGTAGATTTAAGCCTAATAGGTGGCTAATTTTGCCTTGAAGTGGCACCAGAAATCGCAAATATAAGACCAAGTGGCTGAGTCCAAGAAGCATTTTGTCTTAGTTGACTTGTGAATTGATCATACACGTAAGGTTTTAGATTAATTAAATACTGAAATGAATCCTTTAGTTGAATTTCACTGATCACTCACAATAAAAAGAATCCATCTAGAAAAAAATCTAAGAATCTAGTCTCCAAGCTTTGAAAGTGTGTCGGCAATAGGGTTAGGTTAGGTCTATAGCGGCAGGGTGTTGGCAAGGGAGCGCCTCTATACCAAAGACACGCCTCGGGCGCGTCGGGCCCGCGACGCCGACGCGGCCATGCGTCTGTTAGCGTGATAGTGGATTATTGATCTCAGGACGATATTTTATTTTTCCTCACGCGGTGTCAGCGCGACCGCTCTATTTTAATATTAATCGGACGCTTTTTGCGCGTTTAGTAGTCTCGGTAGGCTTCGGATTTATGTTATTTGAACGTTCTCGCAGCTACGTCTCGTGTAAATTATTCTAAACGTGTCTAAAAGGAATTTATCCATGTCATTAAATTTTTTATAGTATTGTAACCATCGGTGATGTTACGGCTCTTGCACACACTCGCAAATGCTGGCTTAAATAATGATACTTTTAGCAGAACTTCAGAACGAATGAAATACTGAATGTTCAGTTGGATAAACCAGCAACTCTGAATTCTTCTAGTGTAAACACTTTAGCCAGCATTGGTTGGTGTGTGCAAGAAGCTTATAGGATGGCTCTATGGCTCTTGTACAGATGTAATTATTCGTTTGAACTGAACGTTTTTTATCGAAAGTCTTGGTGTTTCGCGTTCCCATAGTAAAAAAATTGAATGATTCTTGTTAGACTTAAAAACGGTAGGCCATTTGAAAATATTTGAATTAGCGTGGTACTTGAATGCAATAATGTAAAGTGAAAACATAGTTTTGTAAAAAATGTTCTATTTCTCGATTTTAGATACTGAGTAGTTAATGCTTTACTGCCGAATCCACGATATTTTCAATAATCTATGATCCAATATGAACCACATAGTCGTAACCTATCAGGGTCGACATGCCATGAAATAATTTTGGATAATAGGTTAGTTGAAAATGAGGAATGGTAGTTAGAACAGTTTGTACAAAACTGTGTTGTGTAGACGCCGTAGGGACTCGAATGATTGTATAAGTCTATTGATATTGTTGGTATTGTATATAGATGAGCTACGATCCCACCATTAAAATATTTCTAAGTACTAACTCGAATGGTATTGCTGGTGATACCATTATTTTTTTATTACATCAGTAGGATGTTATTCCAATGACACATATTGTGATTTTTCTTTCATATTTCCATAGGTTTAATAACTTTAAAACACACATGCTTTTTGTTTTCGTATGTATGTAGATCACTTGGATAATTTAAATTTTAAATGTATTGTTGTTGTTGATTTCGCTTCCTCGATTGTATTATAATTGCGTGTAAAGTCCTACTTCGACTTTGTAAGTTGCCATTCATTTTTGCTCACTTTCCTAATGAACTTAATGAAGTTATACCTTGAAGAGACATTGATCTATTATGTAGATACTAATCTATTTCAATGTCGATTTATAATATCAATAATGAATCAATTGAATCCGACTTTGTGATGAAACGAATCTACCCATTTAGAAGTATGTATATTGTAAAACTATTCAACAGTAGGTATTATATTTAAATGTATTGTGGCCAATAAATTATAATATTTAATACCATTTTGTACCCACTTCCCATTTACATAGCTGACAGCTGTTAATGTGTAATTGAATAGTTACAAAACAATTGTCAAAAATAACTGTGATTTTTCGAAATTGTCTGTAAGTTGAGCAAATAAATGAAATGATGTAAAATATTGACTTTCTCTTATAATAGTAATAATAATAATGCTGGACCATCCACACAGCATAATAATAATAAGGTACGATGATGATGCCTTTAGCATTATGTAGGTCTTCAAAAAGACATTGAATGTAGGAGGCTATCCCCCCCGAGAAAGCCCACAGAACAGTGTTCTGTGGCTTAGCTCATATTAATGTGTTATAATTCATTTTATAGATGGCGCTGACTTAAATTTTAAGAGTTTTTCAACTCATTCTACGATAGAATAGTTTTTCGACAAAAAAGTTTTAACTAAAAATCTGAAAAATAGAATCCTAAAACTTAAAAATACTTTTTCATTTTGCACCTACTTTGTAACTACATTTTATCAGAAATAATAAAAACACGTGATTTCTTGCGAGACTATTTTCTCTTCTTCTTTTAATTTGTGGCGTCTCTGTAGGACTATTTTCTCATTAGAGTTCGATAATTTGGTTACAATACTTGACACTGGCAGAAAAATTGTTCTGACTTCTGAGGGGTTTTTTTTTTTTATGTTTTTGTTAAGAAAGTTTGTTAGGATTGTCTTTGGCTATCTTGTCAAAACGACATGGGTCTTCCCATTTTAATTATTTTTCTCGTGTTATTTTAAGTTTTATTGCGTAAATTTGGTGGCAGTTTATCCAATTTAACTTGTTTACTTAGCACAAGTGTTAGTAATTGAAATGGAGGGGTAATGTTGGTTGGTAATTTAGTCAAAGACTTTCCAGGAGAATTTTGAAAGAAAAGTCATCGTTTCTTTCCAAATTTCGTTTGTTTACGTTGCTAAGCGACAATCTATTTAATACACTTGACACTGGCAAAATTGTGGCAAACTAGCCACAGAGGCCATAAAACAAAAAAAGGAGAAAGTTTGTTAGGGACATTAAAAAAAAAAAAAAATTGTTTTTGTTTGTTCGTAGCCCACAGCACAGGACCAAAGCGTACCAGTTTTGAATTGTTTACGACACATCTAAATAAACATTACAAAATCATAATAATACCGATTTGGATTGCTATATAGATAAGTCTTATAAAAACTATGTCTAGTGGCGGTTTACGTCTCCGTTTTCCTACTGAACTAAAAGCAGCCACTAGCGCTGGCGCCGTTGGTGATGGTAAGTTTACAATACAGTAGGAACATATTTTGTTCTGTACTCACCTGCATTTTGTCGAACTTATTTATTCCTACTTCCTGCTGGGCAAAAGTCTTCTCCAAATCTTTCCAATCATTTTAACTTTTGCGGTCGCTCGGACCTTCCTCTGGAGTGCAGGAACGGCATTGCGCCTGTAAATACCGGTGCAATCACTGGAACCGCCTGCCACCATGGGGATGGGGGCCTTGGTAAACTTAATAGGTACATAGGTACATAATGCTTTGATTTTTAGAGGTTAAGTAGTATGTTTTATAGTCACCTGACTGAAGAGAGCACATGACCCTGTCCTGAGTACCTTCTGTCGTTTATAAATGTACTGACTGTGTACCTTCGTTTGTGATCCTTAATAATAAATAAATGAAAAAATAAGTACCATAGGTAGGTAAAGTTCTCACAACGGATCTCGGCCGTCGTGAAATTAGCCATTTCGAGGCGCAATGGAGCTTTTTCAAACTAAATTGTCTTTGCGCATCACAAACGGCTTACTTCACGGAAGCCTAGATCCGCTGTGCGAACTATATTTATTATTTACTAATTTTAAAGTTCAAATAGTAGGTAATTAAACACATTCATTAAATATTTTGCAGATGGTCAAGAAATAGCTGATTCACCTTCAAGAAGAACATCCAGAGTCCGAACTAAACCAAAGAAATATGGAGACTATTTGGAATCCACACCAACTAAGAGAAGATCTACCAAAGAATATGAAAGTACTGATGAAGAAATGGATGAGGAGTTTATTCTGCAGCATAGCAAACCCACAGGTAAATAAGGGTCAGTTTTATACTATGTAGGTATGCTATTATGGAACATTAGCGCAATTTCTTAAGAAAGATGATTGGAATGAGTATAAAAGTTATTAGAACAATTAAAAAGGTTAGGAATGAGTCTAGGAGATATTGGAATAATTAAGGAGGAAAATAGGAATAAATAGGTCTAAAGTAGAATTAACAATTCAGGAGCACTGTTTCTCTGTATTAATTTTGTATGTGTGTGCTTGAATTTGCAAATAAATGACTTGTCTATCTATCTATCAGGAGGATAGGAATTAGTAAGTAAGTTTGTATGAGTCAGTAGTCAACTCTAGTGATGGAATTAACAGACCGCCTGCCTGAAGTACAGTAGAAATGAGTACAGTATATATTGGAACAATTAAGGAAACAAATAGTAAGTATAGAGATACTGATTGTTGACCTTTATAACAATTTCAGCTCTATTCAGCAGTGAAGATGTGGAAGGACAAGACATGTTTCAATTCAAATCACGACACACAAAGCTAGACCTGCAAAACAAAGTAAAGTCAGTTATTAGTAATTCCCCTAAGCTGATAGATTCTCCTAAAACTCCAAGAAAGACAGTTCTGTCACAGGCGATGCAGAACTCAACCAGTAAAGTGACTGAAGCAACACCTAGACATGTCAAGAACATCATAAAGAAAAGTATGTATCAAATTATGGTAAAGTTTTTTACTAAGCGACATTCAGCATTCACTTATTGACAGTAGCAGGTTCGATTCCAGCCTTAGGACAAATGTTTGTATTATCTGCAAATATGTATAATAAAAAATTGTTTTGCGGATTAGTAGATGCTATGTCGGGTCTTTCAAAATCATAGTATTTGTTACTGCATTGTTAGCCTTCATTATTTTTTAAATAATACAGTACCCAACCAACCTATTTTCAGGAATCATTCAAGAAGTGGAGAGTGAGAGTGCGGAAAGTGACTTCTCAGCGGGCAGTAGCAGTGATTTTGCCCCTGAAGGAAGTGATAATGAGGTAAATTTGATTTAATATCAATAAAAAGGGTTGTCTTAAAAAAAATCATACATCTCAGTCAGTCTCAGTGATCCAGATTTTTTTTTAAATGTTAAATAATAATTGTTAACTTGAAACTATTAATTTCCAGTCTGAATCTTCACAATCGTCGGAAGAAGCGGAGAACTCTTCAAATACCGATGAGGAGTCAAGACAACTGATAGAAAAAGTACAAATAAGCAAAAATAGGAACAAGGCAAAACCTAAGGATACAGAATATTTTATCACACCTGATAATTATTTCTTGATGCATTCTAGTAAAAAGGTAAGCAAAAATATGTAATTTATGGCTCAGGATGCTAATTAGTTTATTAAGAGCCCTATCCTTGATAATCCTTGAATTTTCTTGTAGCCCGTAAGTTTCGAACACTATTGTGGCTCATGTGTTGAAGATATGATATGCTTTTATATGTTTTTATAACGAAAATAAAAACATATAAAAGCTTTATCCTTTAAAATTTAAGCCAACAGAACAAATATTAATTAACTCAAGACACAATTGATTAAAAAAAATATTATTAACGCACGTTTCGTAAAATGAGCAATTCCAGTCAACTTTCGATCATGTTTTCTATGAAATAACAAGGTCTAACATATTTCCAAAAATGCAATTATAATAATCACAGTTTTAAAATTTAAGTGTACAGAGAAAAATACAGTATGTTAGTTCAGTATTTTTGAAAAAAGGAGGTATAAAAAACGCGTACTTTTCTCAATTTTACGCTTGTTATTTCTGCTAAAGTAAGAAGCTTACAATAAAAATACAACTACTAAATTAAACTTTAAGTTTTTATTAAATAAATACAACAAAGAAAATAGTCTAATAGCATTGACTTTTTTTAATACGAATTTTTTAAAATCACACCTTAGCGCACTTATCGATCGAAGCACCGACTCTCAAACCGCGCTGAGAGCGGAGGGAGGATGTATCGCTCCTCGTCGCGCGCACTATTACTTATTCTATATAAAGATATATTCAGGCAAACTTCATGAATTATATCGCTAAATCTTGGAAAGGCCTCTTAAATGCACACATACAACTGCAACTGCATGCTAGCTACATACATCATGACATCCTAATGTTCCCACTGCTGGGCCACTGGGCTACTCTCGAGCAAGAGTGGTTGGGTCTTAATCCACCACGCAGCCCCGGTTGCAGATTGTTGAATGGCACATGTCTTTCGAATTTTTTATTCGTGGACATGTCGGTTTTCTCACGGTGATTTCCTTCACCGTATGAGAGCACTGGCAGTGCTAAGTTAAGTTGCACACATCTTCATTAGAAGATGAGCTTCATCAAAATCCATTATGAATGAATTAATTAATGAATGAGAATACTTTATTGTACACCTTAAAAACTAAATTACACAATTTAGGAATTCATTAGTGCACGACCGAGTCGTACCCACGACCTTAGGATCGGAAGGCGGAACACTACCACCAGTGTTACAAGTTACACACATAGACACTTGGCATAGACCACTGATACGCATCTTTGGTCTCCTTATTTGGTTATGGGCAGATTATATTTAAGCCTGTGCTAGCTTCAACCATTGTTGTACTACCATTCAGCGGGCTGGTAGTTAAAACTTTCTTGGTCGCATATCTCTTGGCCCCTTCGTCAAAGCCGATCACGCAAAGTTTTGAAATTGTGTAAATTCTGTTGTAACATTTTCTTAACTAAACTAGGTACCTAAAATTGTTTCCATCCTTTTCTAATGAATTAAAATACAAAAGACCGCGATAATTTTGGTTAGCTAAGTTTAGAAAATGTTACAACAGAATTCTATTCCATTCTATTCTATAGATAAACGTATTTTCTTTCTTTCTATCAGCTTTCTGGTTCCCATAGTAAGTGCGACCTTTGCTTAGTTTGGGGTAGGATGGCGTTGTGTAAAAAATATTTATTTAATTGATTCACATATTATGTTACAGATCACAACTTCAGACCACACATTAGCCAGGTTAAAGAACTTGAACTTAGAAGACGAATCTCAGAACATTCAGATATCAAACGAACACAAAAGTAAAATCATCGAACTCAACAATAACTACAGTTCACTCTTCAACAAATGGCTTTACGTGTTAAGCGAGAACTTCAATATAATTCTGTACGGAATCGGCTCAAAGCGCACGATCCTACATCAATTCCAAGTAGAAAAGCTGAAAGACTTTCCTTGTATCGTTGTAAACGGATTTTTCCCAAGTCTGACAATCAAAAGTATCCTAGAATCGATTGTAGTGGATCTTTTAGAAAATACGCACGTGCCTTCAAATATAGGAGATGTCGTTAACCTGATTGATATGCAACTGACTGAGAATGGTATGGATTTGTTTCTGATAGTGCATAACATCGATGGAGCGATGCTACGCAACGCAAAAGCACAAGCGACGCTAGCCAGTATATCGCAGATCAAGAATGTTCACACTATAGCTACGATTGATCATATCAATGCACCTTTATGTAAGTACACTATAATTTATTCAGCAGCATTTATTGCAAGCGAGTCCAAAGCGAGGCGAGAGCGCAGCGAGCCGCGAATAGCGCCGTCATCGACGCCATTTTGTACACTCACGTTCAACAGCGTTTCGCCCCACTTCCACCCCACAAAACGCGGACTTTACGCCGCGAACTCGTTGCGCACTCGCCTCGCTTTTCGCTCGCAAATCGCCAGTGTGATATCAGCCGGCAAACGTTTTGTATGTCTTGGGAATCGAATACAAAACAAGCAACGTAAGCACGGCCATTATGGGGATAAGTGACGGCTAGTAGCATTTACTTGGTTGCTTCTGTTTTAAAGCATGTTAGGAAGCCGGTTCTGGTTTTAATAGTCTTCAGACCTTGATATCTAGACGACCAATGTGGCGCGGTGGGCGAAGATCCGCCTGCGACGCAGAAGTTGCGGGTTCGATTCCCGCCTTGGGACAAATGTTTGTAGGATCTGCAAATATTTGTTCCGGGTGTTCTGGGTGTTTTCTATGTATAATAAAAAATATCTATCTATGTATTGTATTGTATTAAATATATATCAGTCATCTAGTACCCATAATACAGCTCTGTTTAACAGCAGCTTACCTTGGGCTAGATGATGCTGTGTGGATTGTCCAGCATTATTTATTTATAATTTTTTAATTTATTTCAAATGATCAAAATGAACCTAAAACTAATAAATATCAAAAATACGTTGTTTGGTCAAAAAATCTTCAATTATGATGGAGGTTCAATACCTTCAATACAGGATTTCTTGTTTCAGTATGGGACCATTCAAAGCTAAGCAAGTTCAAATTCACATGGTGGGATGTAACCACTCTGATGCCTTACGTCGAAGAGACGTCTTTCGAAAGCTCTTTGATGAGCTCTAGGAGTGGCGCGCTACAACTTTCCTCCCTGAAAAGCGTGTATCAGTCTCTCACGAGCAACGCTAAGGGAATATTCAACATTATCATTGAATACCAGCTGGAGAATCAAAAGCAGCATTATGCAGGTTAGTTTAACAGCCCACTGCTCGATAAAAGGTTTTACTTTACCTCGATCGCGAGTTAGAGAGCACTTTCGGGGGCGCTAAAGCTAAGAGCTTTACGCACGTGTTTTTGTTCTGTAGTTCACAAACAATCACAAAACGGAAACGGAGACGTAGCTCGCAAAGCATGCTATCTCACTTTTGCGGTAATTGGTGCCAACCATGACACACATACAAAGGCACCATTTACAGACACAAACTATGCATGTGGTGATAATGACGCGTTTATTTTCATACATTTCATTGAGAGCGTCCGGGGTGTGCCACAGGATAAATATTAGTATTCACATTTAGGCTGTTGTTAGGAACCAATAGAATCACTTCATTTACCTAGTCTAGCTCTGACAGCTTTAATGAAGTGATTCTATTGGTTCCTAACAAACATTTCCCTTGCTACGAATCCTCGCACATCTCTGCACATCTTGGAAACACAGCCTTTAGCGGGGTTGCGCTTCATATTGACGATCAGTTACGTTGCTATTTTTTATATTGCGATTTAAAATGTTGTTCCAGGTTTGCCTTTCAAAGATTTGTACTCAAAGAGCAGAGAACAGTTCCTGGTAAGCTCAGACCTCGCGTTAAGAGCACAGCTCACAGAGTTCCTAGACCACAAACTGGTGCGAATGAAGCGAACTTATGATGGCAGCGAAAACTTGGTTATACCTATTGAAAACATCCTGTTACAACAGTTTTTGGAGCAACAGAAAAGTTGATGAAGCAAGAATGTTGTTGGTGTATAATGGTTGTAATTTAATTATTTGAGTGCATAGTTTTACGGAAATTAAACGAATCTGTTTATGTTTATCTTTTATTTTACAATCCCAGAGTTAAAGTCTTATTAGGATTATATATATTTTCAACAGGCCAAGTTGTAAATTACTTAAACTTAATGACTTACATAATAATAATAAAATTATTAACTAAAATTCTCTTTTAACATATCTGGCACGTTCACCATGATGCATCAACCAAATATTTCATTGATATTTACGTGTGCATATTATCGCTCTATTAAAATTTAAAAAAATATTGTAGAAAAATACTCTCCGAACTCATTAGATGCCGACATGGCCTAATTTATTCAGAATTATGATATTTCGCCCATTGGTTTTGAAAAAATTCAGTTATCATTAGTGAGATTATTATAGTAAAAATAATACGCCATTCTTGACGTGTGTATGATATCTATTTAAAATTTAACAGAAAGTTCTCAATGGAATGAAACGATACCACTAAAGGTGGAAAAGCAATTCAACAATCAATAAATTATGTAAAAAATTGTTGAGTCATTTTGTGTGGTTTAAAAAATAATTTTTTTTGTTTGTTGTATGCCCTCTTGTTGTTGTTCATGTAAAGTAGACATCATAATAAAATGTAAATAATTATCTACATGGAAATTGACTTGTCGTCATATCAGTCTAATTTGGTCATTCAAACAGGCGGAGCCCACAAATTGTAGTTGCAATGGATTCCAAGGGCATCAAATAATTTTGTTTAACAATTCATCCACATACAACTTACACTAACTAATACAATAATTCATTTAAATCGTTTTAATGAGAGCTATTATAATCCTAGAGATGCACTTTCATTTCAATGATAAGACTAAAATTAAGCATGTCAATAGAATAAAAAATGATTATTACATAAACAATTTAATTGAAACAACTTGTCGGACAACAAACTACAGATTTCACACAATATACAACATTAATGATAGAAAACAACTTTTAAAACCTCACGGTTCAATGTGTGTTTGTAAGTAAACCTAGTGAAAGCGCAGCCGCTATCGGTTCGCGCGACGGAATCAATCTCACAAATGACAACTAGTCTACGGGTATGACTGCAGTGTACCGTGATTGATTGTGTTTATTGTCCGATGCATCGGAGCTGTACACTTACAAACTAGTAAGATTACTCCGCTTAAGGCAATTCAATCTTCGCTCAATTTTCGTCTTCATCCTCATGTTTCCGCTTTTTACCCCGAGTGCTTTCCTCGGGCGATCCGTCTGCATTATCCTCACCATCTGTTAGTTAAATAAACACATACATATTCATATAATTACCGGAATCACCGGCATTACTGCTTGGTGGCTAGATAAGTTTTAGTAGTATCTACCATTACTTGGTAAGTTTTCAATAAATAATGATTAACAAGAAGGCTTATACAGAGTTTAAGGTTTTGCTTGTCTGAAGAAGTTCAGATGAGTAGAGCTCATATTTTATTGGAAACTTACCAAATAATGGTAGGTTTTTATGAGACATAATAAGTACCATGGTATCACAGATCTCAAAACCACAACAAATATAAATATGCAAACATTTTCCGTTATAGAATAAAAGGTGTCCAATCCTTTTATCTGGCGAATAAAGGTGCGCTACCTTGCGTCTAAACCTAATCTTTAGTGAATAAAGGTGCATGCATTGTTTAACAATCTAACATTTTCAAAGTTTTTGTTCTAATTTCAAATAGCAAGTCTTTAGATATTAATAAATGCGAAAGTCTGTGTGTATGTTTGTTACCACGTATCTTCGTGACGACTTAATCGATTAGCATGAAATTTGAAATGTAGATAGCATAAGTCCTGGAATAACACATAGCCTACTTTTTATCCCGGAAAAATGAACTGTTCCTGTGGGATAGCATAAAAAGTGCAATAGCGGGTAAAGCCGCACGGCTCAGCTTGTTTGTAATCATTTGAATTTAAAATAACAAAAAAAAATCATAATAAAATAACAAAAAAAAATCTATAACTCGCTAGTGAGTTATAGCAATGAAAAAGTCATAGTTTGATTATGGGTGTCATTCTGTGCCTAATTGCGATGACCATAGAGCCACTATAACTCACTAGTGAGTTATAGCAATGAAAGAGTCATTGTTTGATTATGGGTGTCATTCTGTGCCTAATTGCAATGACCATAGAGCCACTTTATACACAAGTGTGTTGAAAAACGTCGTATGATACACGTGTGTATTGATGATTACCGCCCTCGGCTATCTAAAGACCCTCGCCTGCGGCTCGGGTCTCAATGGCGCCTCAGCGATAATCACCAATGTTACACACTAGTACCATAATGTACTATTATTTGACATGGGGTAAGGTAAATGATATTTGTCCCGTTATTTTAAACGTACCCCCTACTCTAGTGAGTGAAGCTCTCTTACCTTGAGTCTTGGAGTGATTGTTGCCCTCAGCGTCGTTTTCCCCCTCGCCGTCCTCCTCATCCACATCCTCCTCCTCTTCGACATCGCTGCCTTCGTACAGAGAACTGGCGGAGCTTTCCTCTTCTGGAAATACCAGGTAACTTTGATATTTTAAACAGTTTAAAGTTCCTTTGTTTAACCTAGCTTTGGATATAATTTGTCTGTGTATAATGTGTCTGTGTGTCTTATCTTATCTATACTATATCTACCAACTATTATTAACGCTACTGCTTGCTATGTCTCTAAGCACCGAGAGAAACCTTAGAAGGTTTTACAGTGCTCATTCTTATAACAAATATTGTAACCCACAGTTTGAATAAATATATACAAAAAATAGTTTATTAATAACTAGCTGCGCGGTTTCACTCGTTATTTTTCTCACCGTTTAAACCTTTTACACTCTAAACCTTTCCTGGACTCACACAAATATTTTAAGATCAATATTAGCCAAATCAGTCCAGCCGTTCTCGAGCTTCAGCGAGACTAACATCAATTCAGTGGGTACCGGCATGTCCATGAACTAAAAATTCAAAAACCCACAATCCACCTTCTCGTTCCAGAGCATAAAAAGACTGACCATGGTGTGAGATAACAAACAAATAAATAAATAAATATATAATGCTGGTCAAAATGTTAGCAGATCATGCAAACATTGTGTCCCCCGCTTTGGATATAAACCAGCAACCACTCGCTTCTCAACCGGACACTCGCCTACTACACCACCGAGGTCGTCAAGATGATAAAGTAAATAAGTTCGTATGAGTCAGTGGTTCGTATGAGTCTGGTGAGTTTCTATTTTTTTTTTTATACAACTGAAGTGTCAACCAAGCGTACGGCCCACAAGATGGTAAGCGGTTACCGCAACCTATGGACGCTTGCAATACCAGAGGTATCACTCGCGGGTTGCCACCTTGAGGCTAAGATCGAAAGCCTCATGTGCCAGTAATTTCACCGGAAACCATACCCTTCACACCGGAACACAGCAATGCGAGCATCACTGCTTGGCGGCAGAAATAGGTATGGTGGTAGTCCTACCCCGGACGAGCTCAATCACAAAGAACTCTACTACTCTTAAAATTCTAGGATGATGTCAAGATGATGAAAGGATAGTACTTACCAAGGTTCTCATTGTAAACTGCACTTAATGACACATCTTCATCCCCTTCATCTTCTTCATCTTCGTCGTCGACGTCGGAACCTGCAAATAAATTAAGGGCCTCATTCATAAACGAACTATAAACCTCTGTTAGCCAGACCGATGTGGCGCGGCGGGCGATGGCTTGCCTGCGACGCAGTAGGTTGCCTTGGGACAAATGCTTGTACGATCTGCAAATATTTGTTCCAGGTGTATTAAGTACATCAGTCATCTAGTACCCAAGTCACAAGCTCTGCTTAGCTTGGGGCTAGATGATGCTGTGTGTACTGTCCAGCATTTTTTTTTTATTTTTTATCTGTCATCGTTTTGGTCATTGACTTAAGAATGACAAGGAAAAACATTACTTCGTATGCCCTAAAGAATTATGTGTCGGACTTTCGACTAAAGTAACACTTAGGCTGTGGAATTATCTCCCTGCTGAGGTTTTTCCTGGAGACTATTATAGTATTCTTCAAAAAGGGTGTTTTAAAATTCTTAAAGGGTCGGCAACGCGCGAGTGATACCTCTATTATTGCAAGCGTCCATAGGCTACGGTAACTACTTAACATCAGGTGGGCCGTATGCTTGTTTGTCACCTTGGCCTTGGTGGTATAAAAAAAACGAAATAAGGTCATAATTTCTTGGCAACATGGTTTTTTAAAATAAAAAAATAAATACTTTGCTAAAACGAAGTCACGATACATTCAAAACATTATAAAACAACACGCATGAGTACTGGCTGACATAAATAACCGCCACTTAAAAGATGCTTACTCTTCAACAGTAACCCCTTTAGGAAGAGCAGACCGTAAACAGTGTACAGTATCAATGGCAGAGGAGTTCTACCAGCGGGGCCTTCAGAACTATCATCTATCACCAGCGGACCCAAATCTAGGCCCAGATCTGGAACACATAGTTCTATTACAAATACCCCCTTGTTATGATAGCCTTCTAATGTTCCCACTGTTGAGTCACTGGCCTACTGTCGTGATAGGGTCTTAAATCCACCACGCGGACCCATTGCAAATTGGTGGATGGCACATGTCTTTTAAAATGTTTAGTTCTGGACATGCCGGTTTCCTCACGATGTTTTCCTTCACCATACGAGCACTGGCATAGCGACAAAAATTTTTTTAACAGAAATATCCATTGGTGCACGACCGGGTTTGAACCCACGACCTTAGGCGGGGTCACTACCACTACACCACTAGTAATCTCGACTTGACCCCCTTGTATATAACATATACCAACAGGACTCTACCAATACAATTCTTTATTTAATGTATGTGTATGGATGTGATGGTGGCTCGTGGAACTATATCTATCAACAAATTTAGACCTTAATCTGGAGCACTTAGTTCTATTCCAAAAACACCCTTGTATACCTAAGGCAATATAAATTATTATTTCACATATAAACTCTAGATTAATCCAAAACAGTTTAAAATCTATTTTGAGTCTAGAATCCTAGTGATGAGTCAGTTAATAATGACATTCTTCGCATTCATATTTAGATTATACTTGGTTTATATTTTACTAGAATTTAGTTGACTATATTCTATTTTTTTTTAACTTTGCTTACATTCATTTTATTTGCCTGCAAAATTAGAAATAATGATTTTGATTTGGTATGATAAATAATTCATACCATCCTCAACATCTTCTTCACCATCGCTGTCATTGTTTCCATTCATTTCATCACCATCCTCTTCCTCTCCATCACTGTCATCAGCTTCTCTGTCCTTTTTGTCGAAGCTGAAATAATAAGATAAGAACATTAGATTTTATCTCTGCTTGACAGCACAAAAAAAAATAAGCCTTGCATCTTTGTAGTAATTATGGCTGATATAATTTTTTTAAGTACATTACGATTTCAACTTACCCATCCAAGTAAAGTAAGGATGAGTGCAGCCCAAAGACTTTGTTCCTGTAATCTTCAATGGATGTGACCTCATTATTAAAAAGGTCCAAGTTCTTAAGACTTACAAAGGCCTCCAATGGCTTTAGTGTATCTAAATCTTTAATTTTATTCCCTGACAAGTTCAGATGCGTTAATTTCTTGCAGCCACTAAGGAAGTTCAGTCCGTTAGATATTCTGTTGTCGGAGAGCTCAAGCTTCCTGAGTTTGGGAAGGCTTGGAAACCCTTTTAGTGTTGTCAAGCCAACATTATTGAGGCTCAAGATTTCCAAGTTGGTGTATTCATCTGTGAGTCCAATTATGTTGGTGCTGCGACAGTTGTCGAGGTTCAAATCTTTTACCTGAAATTAAAAAAAAAACCATTTTGTTTAATTAAGTGAATAATATTAAAATAGTTTTAATAAAGTACCTAGGTTACCCTGTAGTAAAACTGTTGTTGTGTAATTATCATTAATTGAATAGGACATACAGAATACCTACATAAATAGATTGAACTAGGTACTACCTATGTAGGTAAGGTAGGTAGTTACAGGAACCTATATAGTTTGACATCTAGGTACCTTATCCGTTTCGACGATTCGATTATAGAACCACAAATGAAAACTACCTACCTACTTAATGCATTGACCTTACTTAGTAACTAGGGTGATTTAGAAATTACTTTTGAAAATTATTTAGGTAGGTACCTACTTTATCTATCTTAATTTAGGTGGGTAAGTAAGGTACCTACCTTAGGTACCTTGTTTTACCACACAGCGGCCATTTTCAAAAAACAAAGTAAAACAAAGTAGCTACTTGGTTACCTACTTGGAAACGGAACATTTAGTCAATCAAACTCAAGCTGTAGCACTGGTAGATATCTACCAACTTCTACCAATCTACTTAGTTAGGACTTAGGACTGTTATGTATCATAATATTAACTTACTACTGCCACAGAACCGATAGTAGTACTAGGTATTCTACGGACATAGAGTACCTTTCAGGCCCGCCCGACAAAAATGTATGAACAAAGAAAGATTTCTAGGTAGGTATGAAATGTAGATTTGCATCTAAAATCATTCTAAATATTTATATTACTTCCAACTATTCTCATAACTTTAAAGTGAAAAGCTAAGAATTAAATAGTAGTGTTATTGATTGGCGAGTATTTTTATCCCGACAACAATCCCAAAACGTCAAACCAAAATGGTGTAACCTCGCAGATGTCAAAGGCACATCGTAGTTAGTAAAATCTGTAAAACAAGTGACTATTTCGGAGAAATATTCATTGAAACATGAATGGGATGTGTTGTTAATGTCGATTGTACAAAACAATGTTGTTAACGTGTTTAAAATGCGGATAGAAACATGATTGTTTTAATTTTACAATGGCGGATGACACGAATCATTCATCGCGACGTAATAAAAATGGCCGCTGATTAGTTAGGTAAGGCGTGCGTCAAAATAAAATAATGCGACTGCAGTGGAATGAAAATCGAAAGTGTATGATTTAATTTTTTCCAGTTTAGGTATAAAGTGCTAAAAATAATAACTGGTCTACCTACCTACGTAGTAAAGTAACGTTTAATATTATTTAATAACTGAAGGGTGTATTTTATGTGGGTGAAAGGGCGCGAAATCACGTAGGTGGTTTATTCATAATCGCTGTCACAGATTTGTGTACTAAATTAAATATAATAATAACGAATTTATACCTATATATTCCTACTTAGACACATTACAAAATGCTAAAGTACTTATCACACATTAGTACCTAGAATGTACTGCCTCGTTTACTAAAAAACACCTGTGAATTTGCAATTTTATTGTATTTATTTAATGACATTGACATGTTAAATCAATGATCTTTCTTCTATAGACTTTCGTAAAAGTTTAGATTAACCTGCTAAATTTAATCCTAGAAACTTTAGCAGTCTTTTAAATCTAGTTTAGTTCCTCTTAGGTTGAAATTGCCGATAAATAACAATGTTTTTGCGTCTGACACCCGTTTCGACACTTAACCTCAATAGGTACGTTATTATTTACAGGGGGAATCGGTGTAAGCGCTTAAATAATCATACTAATAGAGGGTTTTTAGATTTTATAGGGTAACTTAAAGTTCTAGTTGATATTCCAAATGAATTAGTTCATTAGTTTCTTTGGTATGATGTCCACATGAATGAAACGTAACAATCGGTAATGGCCAATTTCTCTAGATGTAATGCCACATCTATAAGTAAATTTTAATTTACATGCAATAAATATAAAACAAAGGGATCAATTTTTACCCTAGTTATGTTAGAGCAGTGCTATTTCATATGTATCACACATGAGTGCAAAATGAAATACGTATCGACAAAACATTCCATTACATCGTAAAAAAGATTTTATATACCTGCGAGGGGTTCCTTCCTCTTAATTCCAAGGCCACTCTCTTCTCCATAATAAAGACACTGGATCCACACGGTAAAACACTTAAAATTCTATTTTTTACTGGTTCTCGAGGAGCTAAATCACCAAGCTTGGGTTTCAAAACAGAAGGAAACTATAGATACAAGACTGACGTCGTACTGGTGGCGCCCTCAAGTGGCGAAATCTAAGAACCGGATGTAGTACAACAGCAATACTTATAATTTTGGAAAACCTGCTTCTTAAGTATATTATTTATTTAGTTCTTGTAAATTGATATAAAAAAAATACGATATGTAATTAACAATTACAATAACAAAACAATGCGGCCCAAGTGCATTATAAAACACCGGTATTTATGTACAATGTTGGTACTAGTGAGTAGGTTGCCTGTCCTGACCAAAAAAAGAGCGGCAAATACAAACTCTGTTGATAAGTTTGTGAGCTAGTGCCTGCCTGCCATGCCGGTCGGTAGGTATCTCGTTTATTCAAATGGTTCCTATCATTCCGACTCCTTTTTCGGATGGAAATCACTTTTCATACAAACAAACACAATATTATTTAACTTTGTTTTTCTAACTAGTACACGTAATAGGTACCAAATTGAATGAATCGTTGAATTTTAAGTTATAGG
Organism: Colostygia pectinataria; assembly: GCA_951394395.1. Lineage (NCBI taxonomy): Eukaryota > Metazoa > Arthropoda > Insecta > Lepidoptera > Geometridae > Colostygia > Colostygia pectinataria. Next base: position 4,558,974 of record OX596356.1, on the reverse strand, counting down.
TTACCTAATTTACAAAAGAAAAATTAAATTGTTTTATTACGTAGGTTGGTACTGTAAGATACTTAAGTACCTACCTATCTACTAAAATTATTTATTTTAACACTTTTTTGCACTAATAAAAGGACTTAAAAAAAGGAGGGCCTATTATATACATAAATAAAATAAATAGATATTTAATAAATAATGCTGGACAAGTGGACAATCCACTCAGAATCATCTAGTCCCAAGTTATGCAGGGGTGCTAAATGACTGATTATAATACAATACAATACATTGATAGATTGATGAAAAAAATATTACTTAGAAATAGAAATTACCCAGAACACCCGTACAAAATTTGTACAGGTGTTTTGGGTAATTTCTATATAATATATATTTTTTAAATTTGCAGATCGTACAATACAATTTGTCCCAATGCGGGAATCGAACCCGCAACCTCCTGCGTCGCAGGCAGACCTGCGCCCCCGCTGCGCCACATCGGTCGTCACACACTATTGCTTGGAGACCTACCTATCTGGCACTGCAGTGGTACCTGGTTAGAGAGATCATTGCCGCGCGGGTTATTAACTCGCGGGTTATTGACTCGCGGGTTGTTGACGCGCGGGTCATTGACTAGCACCGCGCGCTCCCGTCTATATTTCCATTGACCAGATAAACTTTATCGATTTAGTCGAGATTTTTAACACAAAATGTACTTACCTAACTATAAAAAAAGGTACATGTAGCTCAGTAACTAGGTTAGTATAGGTACTTATACTGTGATCTTTGGTAGGTAGGCCTACCAAAGATCTACCTACCTACCTAATATAATTTATTAATGTGAGAAACCTATTCCTTAAATATATTAGATCTATAGAGCTTCGAACAAGAGTCCTAACATGAAACAGACTAAGTACCTACCTAAAGGTACTAAGTATAGGTACAGAGAAATCAAGGTATCTAGATTGGATGCAATCTAAATATCTATCTATAAACCTTGCGATACTGGTCTGACTGACAATCAATGCACAACAAAAACGGTAGCTCTGAACCTGCAATTTCCCAGGTGTATTCTCTAGTGTATTGTGCATTTATCTTCTAGTAGTATACCTTACCTACCTAGAAGGCGCAGTGGGAAAAATAGGTTTAGGTACCTCTACAATTAAATATTTTTTTTTAATTGTAGAGGTACCTAAACCTATTATATTATTGGACCTCTGCGGACAATATTACAGCACAGGGCGTTTTATAATATGTTTCATTCGTTATCAAGGACTTCGAAGTCCGAGCTTCAAAACCTTCTAAGCCTCAGTTCAAAACTGTTAGTATTCTGTGGTTAGGCTAAAAATATTCTGTGCTGTTTGTTTGATAATGAACATAGCATAGCACGATCGTAAATTATTATCAATTTACTCTGTGAGCACGTTTGTAAACAAAATCTTTTATTGTACGTAGTACCTATCTTTCAAATGTTTTTAAAAGTATTTCGATTAGTTTTTCGATCGAATAAGTATCTTCGTTGTATTTTATTTTTCATAACAGTAGTATTTTTTGCTTACAAGTCAAACAATATAAATTATGATGACAGTTCGCAGAATTTCACCCTACTTTCAAAGGAGCAGCTTTACATGAATGCTCCGAAGATTTCCAGCTATATTCAATCAGTTAATAAAAAAGAAAAGATAATAAACTCAAACACTTTCGGAGCTATAACAAAAGATACAATAATTCTTGTTATATTGCTCGATAAGTTTTCAAGTGGCCTCAAGTTTGTCATTTCATCTTTGAACGAAGTAAAAGGAATAGAACAAGTGTTAGTAATATTTTCTCATTCATATTTCGACGAGAACATAAACCGTGCTATTACAGGGATTGACTTTTGTCGGGTTATGCAAATCTACTACCCTTATTCGGTACAAACACACCCTGAAGAATTCCCTGGCTATGACCCAAGCGATTGCCCTTACGATCTGAACTATAAAAACTGGAGAAAGAACTGCACTTTTTCACATTCCCTAGACGTACGCGGACGCTTCAGGAGTCCGTCAGTAGCCGAGAGAAAGCATCATTGGTGGTGGACTGCTAATAAAATATTTGAGAATTTCTCTAGCACCACAAAACACACAGGCATTGTAATATTTTCGGAGGACAATTTTATATTCACGAATGATTTTATTTACATGGCATCATACATGAGAGATATAGCAAAGGCACTGCCCCAATGTGAGTTTCTGTCTTTGGGGCATGATACTACTCCAGCAGAGCCGAAAATGCTAGAGTCGAGTGATCTTTACAGCGTGAAAGTCTCTACATGGAACCCGAATGAACATTCAAGTGTTTTAGCATTTGATATAACGGTTTGGAATAGCATTGTTTCTCACTATGATTTGTTCTGCACGCTTGATGATGCATCCTGGCTTAGGTCGTTGTTCTATGTCTCTGTACGCCGAACAGATGGAAAGAAATATAAAACGATGTCTGCTGTGACTCCTAGAGCATTTAATATCCACAGCTGTAGCACTAAATTTGGCAGTTCTTTTGGTTACCGATGCAGTTTACTTGAAAATTTTATAACCGTCATGAATATTGAAAAATTGAACGAAAAAGAATGGTTTCCTTCGCACTTAGAGTTGTACATAAATGTGGAATTAGATGACGAGGATAATATAATTTTCGACTATTCAGAGGGCAACGGAGGATGGGGTGACCCAAGAGACTGGGAGCTATGTCGCAATATGACTGCTGGGAAAATTAAAAAGGTTTTAATGGAAATGAGGAACGAATTTCATGAATATTTCAGGGAAGTTTGAGAATTTTAAATTGAATGAAATATTGGCGGAAATCATATTTTAATTATTTTCCGTCATTTCATATTAGGTATATAAATTTTACCCTTGCTTCTTTAATAAATAATTTTAAATTTATTCTACCGATCCTATTATATTTATTTATTTATATAATGTCAGCAAGTGGCATGACAAACAATCATGGCGCCCACCTGATGTTAAGCACCACGCCTGACTATTACAGATGCAGTGCCATGCCACCCACAAGTTTTGGAGTAGGTAGGTAGGTAAATGCATTGTGTACAAAACTAGGTAGATAATACAGTGGCGGGTAGGTATCAAATTAAAACCCGTGATTAGAAAGTAAAGTAAAAAATATATTTATTCAATAATATCATAAGGATCATTTTGAAACGTCTTAAAGCTAGGTGAATTTACGCCAGTTCCACGCGCAGCAGTAGTTAGACTTTTTTTTTTAGTTAAGTTTATATCACGGGAAGATAGCTCTGATATAAACGTGCGCTAGATAGACGTTACAATTAGATGGGGACAAAGAAGTGTCTGTAAGGATTGGAAAGGATGGCGTGGTTACTTGGCGGCATCATTCGGTGAAGAGCTGCGGATGAGGGTGTTGTTGCCAACTCGCAGAAATGGCTAAGCTGGAGCTCTTTTTGGTAGAGCTCGTCTGGGCCTACCCCTACTAACTAACTACCCTGCCTTTAGGCCACTTTGTGATAGTGCTGTTAGAATGACAACATTGCATTGGCAATAAAAAAATTGTCACTATAAGTAAGTATAACAATCAAATAAAGACGGTTGTGTAGTATCAAAGTTTTATTGTTAGACACATTTTTTCTGAGTAGAGCATTGATATTTTTCTATGATTTTTTGTAGGATCATCTGCACAGGAAAGCATCTTAAGAATTAGTGTTTGAGCTCTCCATTCAGACAATTCAGACCTATATTCGTTTCTAGTAGTAAAAGTTTTGAGATAATGTAATTTAAAGTACCTACTTGAGGTATGAGTAAAGTGCATATTCAGATTTTCCCAGGTTTCTATGTGATCATTATTCCACAGGTTCCCACAGAAACAGTAATTTTTTCGTACCTACTTAATATAAAAAAGCCTATGTGCTATTCCAGATCTTTTGATGCCATGTGCCCAATATCATCAAATAGTGCGTCAGTAGTGATAGTGTGACAGTTCACTCGCCCTGAGAAAGACTCGAAATTGAGTTGAAACGTTGTCGGCCTACGCTGACATACCAAAATAAAAACACCAGTTATTCTATAATAAGTGTCAAATCTAGCAATGAGAGGTGTAGTTGGCAGCACTGGGGGTGCGTAGCGCGAGCATGCGCGCGCCGCCCCGGCCCGGCCGCGGCCAAGCAAAGCAACAGTCTGCTAGTCTGCTCGCGTGGGCCGACGCTCGCGATACCCACCACCACCACGCACTATAATGCCCTATGGTAAGCATAACCACCATAATAACCGCGAAACTATACCTCCCACCTTCCACGACAAAAATAAACCATAAAGTAACATCCCGTAATATAAAACGACGTCATTTTCAGTGATGATTTCATTTTTCCATTATTTATTTACGGTAACGATTTTAAAATGCATGAAAACGTGTGATATGAAGGAAATGTGTAAGATCATGCAAATTTCTAAAATAGGTCCCTCGGGGGCAATTATGAGACTATTAGTAACAAAAGAACTCAATGCAAAAGGTTTACAGTAACCAAATTCATATTTTATCCAGTTTTGAAATACTCATACAATGAGATGGTAGTATTTATCCAAATAGCCGTGAACGCAATTAAAATGTGAAATGGTGGATGAGGTTTAATTTGCTCCGAATGGTCGGTAAGTCTAGTTATAATTCATTACTCTACCACTTTAACTATTAAGTATCTCTTTTTTCCGTTGACGGTTTATTATAGATACTTAAGTATTTACTAAGTAACCAAATGCAGTTATGCATAGGTTCATAACGTTTATTAGTACCTATCGGTGTATACACCAATTTTATTGAAATTATAATATCAACGTAAAACCACGTGCTCTTATCTATGTTTTATTTATTTAAACAAAGGATGTGGTCATTTTAATCGAAATAATGTACCTACCGTGTGAACCAAATTGTTACCTACCAATATTATCACTTCGTACAAAACAGTGTTCCTGTTAGACTGAAACTGACCTAAAAACGGCTTTCCAAATGAGCCCTATGAATGTTTAATTGGTACTTGAATGCGAAAGTCATTTGAAAGCTATCCTTATCATACCCTAACTTTCCTAATGCATGATGTGCTTGCAAAGTGAAGTAGATTCTTTATTACATAATTCAAAAACTTATATAATATATTGCCAATATTGCCAACAATTTTATAAAGCTCTACTTAGTAACTACATCCGTTGGTCAATATCCGACTGCGAGAATTGACCTACGACTGCTACGAGTTGATCTATGACTGCAACGAGTTATTATATGACTGCTACAACTTAGATACAAGTGAGTGAAATATGACTGCAATGTGTGATTTATGTCTGCTACGTGTGACCTACGACCTACTATAGTGAACCGCTTGCTACGAAAGCTATGAGTTAACTACAACTGCTACAAGTTTACCTACAACTACTACGGTGTGGTATAAAGACTGCTACGGGTGACCTACGTCTACTACATTTACCTACCTACAGAACGTACGCGGTTTTGTTAAGTGTTCTATTATTTTTACCTAGTCTAACTTAAAATATAAGTACGAATGAATGCGTTTTGGCTTATTTTATTACCACAATAAAATATCAAGATCTAAAATCAAAATCACACAAAGATAGTACCTAGAGGCAGGTTTTGAGTTTGTAATAATACTTATAATTGAGTTAGAAAAGGTTTGAACACGTGCTCTTGGCTCTCTAAAATATTCTGTCTTTTTACTTGGCATTTATAACATTCCCCATCTGTTCAAAAAGTTACAATTACGTTGGGAGGAAGGTAAATAATTAAATTTTCAACTGAGGTCCAACATGAGGAATGTTGTTGCTATCCATTTTATTTATGTTTTACATTAGCATTACATAGCTGATGTGCTCTTTGCTTAATGTTTTCACGGCACAAAACTCTTCAATTCTATCTAATATTCAAGTTTATTTATTTAATACTTTATTGCACAAGTTTGACTCGTTCTTGGCGGAACTAGTTAAATAGGTAGTTAAATATTATAGTTTCGTTAACAGTTCGATAGAGAGCACGTTTCCTAAGTAAACACAGGTAGATCTCGTCTCTATACTCGGTATCTCCACTCTCAGCTAAATTGGTTTGTTAAACTTGGTAACTTTATACAGAAGACTAACTCAATCATTCTATATTTATCGGAATCACTATCGAACATCAACAAAACGTAGCAGAAGTAATGAAAAGCTTAACATACGCGCGATTGATTCGGCTCGTTATGAGTCTTTGTTTGCAGTTTTGGCATGTTCAACATAAACTACAACTCTATTGAATACTCTATCTCAACTATGGCTTAGTATGTACATACATGTGCCTAGGTTGTGCTGATTCTCACGCTAGAACGTGCTAGGATTAAGAAGACTAATTATAGAAATTGATTATTTCGTGCCAGTGATTTACTATAAATCACTTGTTACTTTAGTGTGATGTTATAACGTGAAAAAATTAATTACTCAGCACTGATAAAATTTCAAATCAAATTTCGAACTTAAATTCGTATAGTGAATGTCTCAAGTGCACTGTCCCTAATAATGATTCAGATATTAAAAATAGATAGAAACACACACTCGCCCAATACAAACGTAACCCACTCAAACGTCGTGTTGAGTTAGATTTACATTTGTTAAGCTTTTAAAAAAGAATAAACAACGCGAAGCATCAGTACAAGCCGTACCTAATTGAAATTCTCTTCAGATTATCACACTAAATTTATAAATATCGTTTTTTTATGAATTAAGAGGCCTTTCTAAGATCTAGTGATATAATTTGTGAAGTTCGCCTGCATGTATCTATACAGGGTCAATCATTATCAACCTGACAAAATGATGGGGCATAATTAATCAGTTGTAAATATTCTTTTGAACGATTTAATTCTAAAAGTCATTCCAATTTTAATGTCACAATTTCATATTTAATGAATTTATTTTATATACTTAGTATAAGTAATAGCGCGCGCGACGAGGAGCGATACGTCCTCAGCTATTCAATACGGTGATTTGGGTAAAACAGTAGCTAGAGCTTTTATGAATAGTTCTTGGAACAATACGAGAAAATACAGCGAATTCCATTTTTAGTAGCGAACGGAAGTTTCGAAGACTTCGTGCGGTCGTGGTCGTATGCTTTGTTCTATGAATCTATGCTCTCGTAGTATGTACTTAACTGGAAATTGATTTCGTAGTTTAAAATTCACGTGCACCTTCAATTGGACTTTTTAGTAGTTTTGTTAGCCTATAGTTATGTCAGCAAGTGACAGGACAATTAAGGCGCCCACCTGATGTTAAGCACCACAACTGACTATGACAGATGCAGTGCCATCCAAAACTTAAAGTTTTAAAGTGTTTGCGTGGCACTGCACTGCGCTTATCACCCTGAGACATTGCTGTTAAGTCTCTTTCGCCCCGTAATTTCAAACCCTTGTGCCCTTCAAACCTAAACACAGTAATGCTTGCACACTACTGCTTGAAGATAGAATATCTGACACTGCGGTGGTACCCACCAAGACGGACTCTTGCTGAAGAGTCCTACCATCAGGTACGAGGCTATCTGCTACACAAACACAGAGCATTGTGTCCTGCAGAAGTGCGAACAGGTACCTATAGGTGCCTTTAGCAATGTTTCTGCAGGTTTAACATTTTTAATTCACATACTAGGTGCTGCAGATATTTAGCTAAGGGATCACAGCAAAAACTCTCATTAACAATATAATTAGTAAAGAAAATACTTAAAACTAACAAGACACGTCAATTCACATGACCGAAACAATTGTTTTGTGTTTGAAACAAGGTGTTTAAATTTTGACGAAGTTATAAGTATTTTCATGGGTACATATTTGTTTCTATGTTTGTTGGTAAAAGAATTCATCTTAGTAAATATATTTGCAAGGTAAAATATAATTAATATCTGTGTACTTATGTACATTTATAATAACTAGGTATATACGTTGTACGCGATCTTCAACAAGGGATGTGAATGACGTCATTACGCCTTATCTGACTTAACCCTGGAATCTCGGGGGTTGGTACAGTTGCCGACAGAAGTACCCACCCAACATACAAACTATTTTACTGTAAAAATTCAAATGTCTAATAAAAATAAATGGATTTGTAAATAGCTTACCTGTGATTACCAGGTTTGTACTTACCTGGTGGTAGGACTCTTTAGCAAGAGTCCATCTTGGTGGGTACCACCGCAGTGTCAGATATTCTACCTCCAAGCAGTAGTGTGCAAGCATTACTGTGTTTAGGTTTGAAGGGCACTGTAGCAAGTGAAATTACTGGGCGAAAGAGACTTAACAACAATGTCTCGGGGTGATAAGCGCAGTGCAGTGCCACGCAAACACTTAAAAACCTTAAGCTTTGGGTGGCACTGCATCTGTAATAGTCAGGCGTGGTGCTTAACATCCGGTGGGCGCCTTGATTGTCTTGTCACTTGCTGACATAAAAAAAAAAAGCTTGTGTTGTAATCACAATTATGCCAAGTAATTTGATTCTTTTAAAAACATTTATGTTAGGTATTAGATTACGCCACAACGTGATTCAGTCAATAAACTAACAAACAACAAATATACATTATTATTACTGTATACAACCAAAAAATAATTATTAAAATTTCTGCTAAATTTAATTTAACCCGTAAAAGTTATGCCGCTGTAAGCTCTGTGGGCTAGTTAGTAACTATATTAACTGCTGATATCAAACAAAAGTTTATAAATAGTGGAATTTACAGCTTTCACGTGGTACCATAATATGGTAACTTGGAAACTTACCGTTTATCATTTTCCGCGGAAACAAGAAAATAACTTTGTAATATTAAAATATTAAAGGCTCGCTTGTCCTTAGTTGAGAACAAGATGAAAGTTCAGAGGAATTGTGACTCCATTTCGACAATTTGTGTCCTTTCTTATTAACAATTGAAGCAGTTCCCTGTCAAATTCATCGGGTACAACTACTTCAGAATCAAATCGCGTCGTAATTTTCTTTGCTTAATTTTGGCCTAATTTTTCCGTCTGCTTATCCGTTGTTTTCCAATTTTCATTTCATCCCTGTTATAAACAACCCTCGGTTATACCAGTATTGCTACTAAACGGCTGGCTAATTAGCTTAACTCAACTAAAGACCCTAGTGAGAACCTCAGGGTAATAACTGAGACAGGTTTATTTACTTACCCACTTAAACGAAGAAACTTGATTAACTCGCCTGTTTACTTAGTTTAGCTCAAAATTTGTGTTCGCGAAGCATTTGCGCCGTTATGAATTAGCAGAGTTTGCAGTCACACACCTTTTCACTTGCGTTGATTTATCATTTCAAACGTAACTTTATTGAATGAAAGTTGAAATTATAATGCTTTATGGTCCATTTACAGCATACCATAATTGTATGCAAGAATTGCCTTCTCTAATTGATTTTAGTACAAAAATGTTCTGAAATGAAATTGACAAGGCAATTCTTGTATACAATTACGGTATGGTGTAAATGGGCCATTACTGTAAATAGAGTGTTGTATTTAGTGAATCTAAAATTGATGAAGTGCATGTACCAAAAGAAAAATAAATGAATTGAATTGAATGGAATTCAAATTGTACATTTATTTTTTACGTCCCGACTCAGTTAGGATTGCAGCGTGGCCTGAGAAGAGAATAAATCAGTATTTTGGTTGTATAAAAAAAAATACAATTAGGTTCTTTAACAATTTAGGTACTTAGTTCATACACGTCTGCATACCTATTATTTAGTTAGTACACAAATACCATAAAAAATATCATAATCTAATTTGAATTATTTATTGCATGGGTATTGTATATAAAATACCTGACTTTGGAGGTAACTTTCAGACTGTTTTCTAACGAGAGAACTTTTTATAATCTGGTTTTCGACTTTCTTTAAGCGTTTGTTCAATAACCATATCATAATATACTCTCAACTACCATAGTTTTATTACTAACACGGTACCACAGAAAATAAACTTATTATTGTTAATGTTATTTAAACTATTATGCCATTATGTTTATTAAAAATCAAATGCTACAGTTTGGTTTTAAATGAAATATATGACACGCAGAACTTACACTCACTCTCATCCTTACCTCAAATTTTATATAAAAAGAACTCCAATGTTGTGAATTTTAAAACCAAATTTACGAGTCATTGGGGTATCCCCAAAATTTATACCTCACTGCTGCAGAACTGCTGTATTTTGTATCTTTTTTCTTTACTTTTTTTTTGTATTAACTAATATTAATTTTGAAAGCCAAGCAAGATGAAATGAACACCCACACAGCTGTTATCAGAAAAGCGAAAATGTCAAACTTTTATTCGTTGAAGACTTGTTCATAAGAGGGCGACCAAAACGGAACGTTAAGTATCTACTTTGTTAAAGGCCTGTTTGACTTGCCAGGATCGACAGTTTCTTCGCGAGTTGGTAGGTAGTTATACTACTCAAAAAAATAGAATATCAAACGTTAAAACCGGCTATTGTGTTTCGAGCAATAATTTAATAATAAGAAGAAGTTCAACCCATTACTGATGTGTATTTGGCTTAGACCCGTGTGCTCAGTTAACTCCGGTGTCGAATAAAACTGAGTAAAGTAAAATCTAAAAACACAATATTAATAAAATTACCAACAATAATTAATATAAAATTATTTTTTTATTGAGTTTGATAGCACTGAAACAGATTTTTTGAAGAGCCTGTAAAGTTTTGTACTACAAATATTGATCCGGATCGCATGAGCACTGTACACAACGACGATTTTATTACGGAAATGTAAGAAAAATACAATTTCTTACAAAAAAAACATTTTTGTTTACTTTTATACCAGACATAGATTTTGTATAAGTAGATGTTATAGAAGTTGTGTATGGTGCTCATGCTAGCCGGGCTGCTTTTTTACAACATTTTCATACGAAGGGTTCGCAACTCTTTTTTTTTCTATAAGTATGCCACTTCAACCAAATATTGAAAAAATATCTAAACTCTTGTATTTTTCCTCTAAAATATTGAACATTCTGTTATAGAACAAAGCAAAGATCAAAGAAGAGACGATTAATTTAACGGGCCACTGATTCGGAGCAACGAGATTAAATCAGGAAAATGTTCACTGAAGAACTAGTCTTCAAAATACGATTATTATATAAAACTAGTTGAAACGCCCCGCGGCTTTGTCCGCTTTGACTTTTACACAAAATTCACCTTTCAACTGCGTTCTCTAGGGTTGAATTTTGAAAATAGTGCATCTCTATTTGTTTGTAACGCGCTACATTACCACTTGCTTTTTTAATGTTTTATAAAATCTAATGCGTATAAGTACTTCAATAGGTACCTACACGTTGCGTAGGTCTTAAGCCAGGGTTACAATATTTTGTCGTGGAGTGTCGTGACGCGTCATAAGTATATAATATCCATACATTTACAGAATTCGTCCCAACACACTGCGCTTTAGTAATATAATTCTAACCATACAAAATGTATGGATATGATATGCTTATAACGCGTCACGACACGCCACGACATAATAATGTAAACGCGGCTTTAAGATATTAAAAAGGACTGATTCCACCAGACTTACTGCTTCAAATTGTCAATGTCGTCGATATTTTATAGCTGTGGAGTAATAATACCTACTTACGTGTTATAGGCGACTGCTAAATCGTTCTTTTTTTTTTAATATTCGATTACACAATGAATAGAAGTTACTATTATCGTAATGTTCAAAACGCAAAACGACTATTAACCCCAGACAGATCATCATGGCACTCAAATCCTAATACCTACTTTATTTATCTCCATGTCATGTGAAACGTACTGCTTGAAATTGAAGATCTGGCTCGATGTTACTGCAAATTAAAGTACAGTATTACCTTACTCATAAAATGTGTCTGATTTATTTAGATACTTAAACGTAACGATGGCAGGTATAAGCTGAATTTATTTTCCGAGTATCTCTTACATTTTGTTTATCAACAACACGTAAATCTCGCACGTAGATCCCACCGTAAATTATCTTCACTGGAAGCCTGTACGATACGATGAGACACGCTAAGCTTTACTTCACCTACAACGTCTTCACGAAGATCAATGCAATGATTGTCATTTAATTAACTATTTATTCTGAATAATACAATTATACTATATAATATTTATATCAACTTAATTTAAGTCTTGCTCAAGAGTAGGCCAAAGTATCAGCAGTGGGAACGAATTCTGTCATGATGATGATAACATTAAAAACAATTATAGAAGCTCTACGTAGATTGTAGCTTCTTCGTAGCAGTTTTATAACACGCTTCATTATTATTATCATAAAGAACTTTCAAGTAATGAGGATAAAAAATGATTCAGATTATTATATTATTGTCCCCAGCAGTGAGAACATTAGAATGCTGTCATGATGATGGTGAACATGATTAAAAAAATCGTAGAAGCTCTACGTAGATTGTAGCCCCTTCGCAGCAGTTTACGTAACACGATTCATATTATTATCGAAACCATAACTTAAAAAATATTGTAGTATCATCATTTGTAGAATCATTATCCTTATTTCTCTCTTTGAATTAACCATGGGTTATCGGATTACCTTCTAATTAAAACGTTTTGTTCAACACTTAGTGTCAACCTATGGCTTAGTACTTAATTTTTTAGTTATGTATTTTATTGTCATTATCAACCGCCTGAGTTCTGGATGTATGCTTAATTTCAAATATTTAAGTTAAAAAAGCCCTAGTCAAATTTGTGGTTAATTAGCGGGGAACTAATAATAAAAATTCCTTCTACGTAGCGGGTTACGAATCTTGGTTACGTACGCGCACTAAAGGGTTTTTACTGCACATAGATTGTGAAACACGAGTCAATTTTAAGAGGTCATGGGCTATCAAGATCTGTCAGAGCTGACGTAGATATACTACGAGTTCTGACCTCTTTCTCCAATGTTTTTTATAATAAATTTAATATAAAAATTCAGTTCTTTAATGTTTAGTGTTTAAAAGGAACGGTAAGGGTTGCTTTTGAACTATATACGAAGAAAGCCTATTGCGCTAAATGTTTACGTAAAGGAAACGTTTTAGTTTTTTAGAGCTACGAGTGCTACAGCAAAACGCATTCATTATGTTATGCTCTAAATTTAACATTTTTACAGGCATAAAGCTTGTTTTCGTCGATTCGCTGATATTTTCAAAGTGGTAAACAATCTCAACGGGTTAAAATGGTGTCTGCGCTATCTTGATCTATGTCACGTGTACAGATAAGCTATCTTTATATTTTATGAAGAAAAACTCTGCAAGAGCACCTTTGGAGTGTTAACAAGTTTGAAGTTTTTGGGGTTTGAGTTCATGATTTTGCACGAAAGTCAATACGAAACAAACTTCGTTTATTTTTGACGGGTATTTTTTTTGCTAACAATAAGGTCTAAAATGCAAATGTTTTATTTTATTTTCTGTGAGGTTTGCAATAAGCGTTTTCTATTATGTTCTTATATAGAAGGAATATATAGAAAGCGTAGCATGTGTTTTAATTTTTTTAATAGAATACAATATTTTAACAACAAAATTTTTTCAGAAATATTTTTTTTTAAACTTAGTAAGTGATCATGATGTTCAAGTGGGTCGACTACGCACCCAAAAAAATTCACATTTACATTAACTGTATCTTTACTAGGTTAAATATTTTATAATTGAACGCTCAACTCATGACTCTAGATGTGCCTATTGATATCTACATAATATTTAATAGTATATCCGATGGTTATACCTCCAAATATTTTATCAAAACTAGGTTGGTACATGTTACCACTTTTACCACCTAGTAATTGCGCTGAACCAATTTCAGGAACACTTTGGTTTTACGAGCATTGGTGTGTGAATTTTTAAAAAGTTACGTGTAAAAGCTAGGCTGTAATGTGTTTCGTTGCGTGATACCGCAGAATACTTAACAGCGCACTGGCCTAGTGTTTAGAAAAAGAAAAAAAACGGGCTTTAATACCCAGGACATAGTAAACATTCATTATAATGTAGGAACGGTATTCGCACCTCTATGACGACATGCGGCATGTTGCAAATTCATGTCAATCGCCCGGGGTTGCTAGCCTATAAATCTTCGGGCAGATGCGGTGGTTGCCGAGACATGCGCGCGCGTCTGTTCCTTTGCGCCTCTGCGCCGTATCCGCATGGACTCCACGCTTGCCGTCCTTTTCATCAGGGTCTAAATCACTGTTTTACCGTCTCCTCAGACACGTTGCATCGTCCAAGCGGAACCGATACGAGCAATTTACATTTCGTCGCGTAACGAGTTGTAGCCGGCATGGAACTAATAAGTACTGTTGTTTACTTATCCTTGGTAGCCGGACTCTTAGATCTATAGGTCGTGCGGGATGACATATTTGTCATTGGCGCGGTGGGGGAGTGCCCGGTTGAGAAGCGAGAGATTGCGGGTTCAAGCCAGCTACGGAACAAATGTTTACATAATCTGCGTGTCTTCCTGGTCTGAATGTTTCTATGTATAACAAATATGTACCTATTTAATAAAAATATATCCTACCTCTCAGTTATCTGGTTCTCATAGTACAGGCTTTGCTTAGTTTGGAGCTAGATTGTGTGAAATGTCCTTCATTATTTATTATTATTTATTTATTTTAATTCTTACAATTTGTATAACACCACCTTCCACCTGAGGATGCGGCACTAGACAGTAGTCAGTGGCTTATCCAAACATAACGAACGGCGAACGATAGTTATTACACCCTCACAAACAATATTCCAGCAGTGATAATATTAAAACAAAAGATACAAAGTTAAAGGCAATTTCCAGGCTCCATTAAAAGTATCACACACCCATTTGAGACGCGACTTGCGTAATCTCAAATACGTTAGGAAAATCGTTCTGCGTATGTGGCAAATATAACAGATTCAGGGAGTATTATTGTTTGAAAACATCCTTTAGAAATTAAGGTATGAAAATACGTTTCTACATTTACAGAGTTATTTGGCAAATTTGGTGTGCGGGCTGGCGGTTCTTGGTGCTTTGAAACGTTTGTTTATTTTATTTATATAAAGACACTTATATAAGAACTTCTCGCGGTTTTATTCGCATAATTTTATTTCTTGCAAGCTTTGACTTCTTGCTTCACCTTAAAACGGGTTGAATTTAACAAATATATCTTACGCCTTTGCACCTTTAGATCTTGAAAACAAAATACTTTCTATCATAGGCAAAACAAAGTCGCTTCTCGCTGTCTGTCCCTATGTATGCTTAGATATTTAAAATTACGCATCGGATTTTGATGCGGTTTTTTTAATAGATAGAGTGATTCAAGAGGAAGGTTTATAGCACCCGTGCAAAGCCAGGGTGGGTCTGCTAGTAATATATAAAAGACAGCATATACTCGTAATATGACAAGTGGTGAATGGCCATTCATAATTATATTTTAGAAAAAAATGTTAAAAACTGTAAGATCTAGCATAAATAAATCTCTTGTATCAAATAAATACAATTGAGTGATATAGCCAATTTTTTGTTTTATAACTTTTTTAGATCCATTTTACTCACTTGACTGGCAAATAAACCGCAAGCTAGTCCAATTTTTCCTTTTATCTCGTGGTTTTCTCCAATTCTTTCAACTTTGATGGATCGTTTCGCGTCATTATTGTTTGAAAGAATAAAGATTTTATTTTTGTCGGGATTTTATTGGTTAATCGTTACATTTTTGTCATTGATGAAGTAGAATTGCCATTGTAAAGATACATTATTGTTGGCTCTATTCTACGACATGAGCACGAGTAATGGCCCATTTACACCATACAATAATTGCATGCATGAATTGCCTTGTCAAATTTGAAAATTTGAATTGGAACAAAAATGTTCGAAAATGTATTTGATATGGCAGAATAACCTATGTATAGATAAATATGTTACACTTAAAAGTAGATGAATATTTTATTATTCTGATCCATTAAGGTTACGAATTATTAATTGTGTTATCTCACTGAATTACAATTAGTGAGCATAAAAATACGTCAGATAAACTAATAATAAAAAATCCTTTTTCGTAGCTTACGAATCTTTACGTACGCGCACTAAAGGAATATTTTTTTGTGCCGATATAAAACAACTTGATTAAGTATTTGAAATTAGACAAAAAAATATGATGGCACTAAGATGCCGCCCAATGCTTTACTTGCGTCTTACCTAAACAAAATATTAATCCCAAACGAAATATTTACGAAATACGAAGTGTAGTGCGGTCAGCGAATCTAGGCAATCGTGAAGTTAGCCGTTACGATGCGCAATGGAGCACGTGAATGAATTGTACGAAATTATGGTCCGTAACTTTGGCATAATATGTCAATAATGTTTGGTTGGGCACAGCTATTTTGCGCTGAGCGCGAATGCGGATTGATGGATGGAACATGATTTTGAATTTCAAAACTCGAAAGTAAGAACAATGTCATCAGTGCTAGAGCACTTTAAGAAACGGTGAAGCAAAACTTCGTGAGGACACCGGTATGTCCAAGAAATGGGAAATAAGAAATAAGGAAAAACAAAATAATTTATAATTAGCAGACGTATTAAAGTACCAGTGAGTGTGGACCTTCTATTATTCACTAACATAAACCCAAACATCCATTATTCCTTTGACCTATAGAAAATGCAAATATCACCGTCTCTCAATGCAAAATAAAATTTACCCGTTGTCGAGTTCATCAATGAACAAAGCTTTCGCTTAAAATTGGCTTCATGCTGTAAATTTATGCAAGAAGTTCGTTTGAGAGCTCGAATCGACGGCCACTAAAAGACATCTTTCTTCGTAATACCTTCACAGATTGTGGAGCAGTCTCTTAAACTACGACGTCTTTTTGCTGTAGCCATAGTAGAGGCGTTGCATAATTTTACGTCTGTCGTATTACACTAAGTAATCATGTTTCTTACTTATTGGGACTACAAACAACTCTAGAGACTTTTTTTTTCAGGTCTAGAGAAAGATTAATATTTAGACCTAACCTAGGTCCTAACCTAACCTAGTGTAAAAAATAATAATTATTTTGTAAAAATTGGTTATGCACCGTTCTAGTTAAAACAATAAATAAATAAATAAATAATAAATTAGGCAATATTTAGGCATTTTTGCAAGCTTAGCTTATGCGAGAGTTTATTGTGTTGTTTTACACAGTCGCAAGAAGTGCTAATAGAGACTGCTATAATTTATTTATTTAATTAAAAACTAGCTGACTCGCGCAGTTTCTATCGCGTTATTTTTTTGAGTTGAGTCGTGTAATTTCAGTCGCGTAAGGCTGTAGCTATCAAACGAGCGTAATTTTGAGTTGTGAGTTGTGTAATTCAGTCGCGTAATTGAAAAAAATAAAAAAGGAGTGAACAAAATAGGAGTTTTGTATGAAAAAATTACGTGACCAGAAATTACGTGACCGAAATTCAGCGACTTACAACTTCAAAATTACGCTCGACTGGCTTCACTCTTCTACAAATACTTCAAAACCAAAATATGCCAAATCGATTCAGCCGTTCTCGAGTTTAAGCGTGACCATTATTTTTTTAAAAAAATATTAATAAGTACAAATTATTGTTAACTACACCTACTCCTGATATTAGCTAGCACAAAACATGGTTTACGACTAATCTCCAAGTAATAAATAGATTATGTTCCAGATGTAGTTACTCAGGATCCCTGATGAGTATATATTACACTATATTACGGCTTACAAGAGACAACCATTGTAAGAAACCAGGGCTGTATAGAATGTACCTCTCAACTAGCATTATCCGATAGCCGCTTTCGTCTTAATAGCTACAAAGAGATGCCTCGTCTTGTAGGAAACCGTTTCTTGGTTACATTTCTTCTCAATCAACTAAAATATGATTTGGTTGGAATTTTTTTACTGGCTGTTTTGAATTGGTAGTATTCATCATAATGCACTGGTTGTCTAGCGGTAGTGATCCTGCCTTCCGATCCTAAGGTCGTGGGTTCGAATCCGGTCGTGCACCAACGGATTTTTCGCTACGAAAAATGTACCTATGTGTGCAATGCCAGTGCTCTCATACGGTGCAGGAAAACATCGTGAGGAAACCGGCAGGTCCAAGAACAAGAAATTCGAAACACATGTGCCATCCACCAATCCGCATTGGGTCTACGTGGTGGATCAAGATCCAATCACTCTTGCTTGAGAGTAGGCCAGTGTCCCAGCAGTGGGAACATTAGAAAGCTGTCATGATGACCGTGATGCCAAACATTCTCATTGCTAAGACACTGGCTAATATTAAGCGAGAATTTATGTTTTAATTAATCACGCAAACAATGCGTATTGGTGAAGTTAATTATCAACCCACACGCAACCTTTGACGCAGCTGAGGGTTTGACCGCATAATCCATTATATCATCGCACAACATGCGTCTGGCTATTTATATGTATAAATGGTCATCATCGTGACAGCCTTCTAATGTTCCCACCGCTGTAGGACACTGGCACTCTCGAGCGAGAGCAATCGGGTTTTAATACGCGGACGCGGACCTAGTTTTCGGAGATCGGATCGGAATCGTAGACATTTCTTTCAAATTTTTTGTTCACATGTCGGTTTCCTCATGATGTTTTTCTTCACCGTATGAGAGCATTGGCATTGCGCACATATTTTTTTCAAATAGAAAAAACTATGTATGCATGATCGGGTTCGAATCCACGAGCTTAGGATCGGAAGGCGGGGTCACTACCACTAAAAAAAGCAAGTAACTATATTATTTTTAATATACGACTAGATAAATAATAATAATAAATAAATAATGCTGGACAATCCACACAGCATCATCTAGCCCAAGGTAAGCTGCTGTTAAACAGAGCTGTGTTTATGGGTATTAGATGACGGATATATACCTAATACAGTACAATACATAGATATATATGTAAGTTGAATAATATGTTATATGTTGAAGTTAGTTCGTAAGAGTCAGTGGCCAACTCATAAATAAACTTAGATATTAGTAATGTGACTAAACCATAGGTATGAGAGGATCAGTTATATAACACGGTGTGCGGTGTTAGAACAAAAGTTACATCCTATAAGTCACACGTCGTGGAGCAGCTGTAGATGACAATGCACTTGGATTCCCTCGAGATCCGCTCTAACTCGGCCACCGTCCGGAAACGCGACCGGTCGAACGACTAGATACGAGTAACGTGCAGCTCAGCTCAGCCAATATACTCCAATAGTGGGATTTTTACATTGTAAAATAAACCTTGCGCCTCAAATATTATGTATTTGGAATTTGATTAGGTTTTTCTGAAGCGCACGTTAGGGCATCATGCACACAAAAGCCTTCTTTACTTACACTCTTTAATTCTATCGCGCGTGATTGCGTGCGCTTATCAACCGCGCAAGCAATACGGTCAATCGCGCAAACAATCTTGAACGATCATTTCACAAAAGCCTCCTTTACACGCATTCTCTTCGCGTGATTAGGTGCTACCAGATCCCCGATGAGTATTGTACTATATTACGGCTTACGAGAGACAGTGCATGCATGCAATCTTCTCAGCCGCGTACGCAATTCTGCACGACCTTTGTCAGTACCCGTGAACCTACGTGCCTACGTTTTGAACCTACGCCTTACATGGTTATGGATGCTACGCACCACGGTACCATTATTGGCTACTACCTTGGAATCCAAGTATATTAGGCGTCTATTGTGTTTTTGGAACCGTACCTACCTTTCATTTAAATTTATACATTCAACAACCGTTGCATTGACCTGTGGATACAGGAATTATACAGACCAAAACTTGTATAATCTACAACTCTAGCTGTACATCAGTACCATGTCCAATGTCCGTCATGACGATGATTGTGAGCTAACGAAGTTGACCTGACCTACTTCACAGAATACTCAGTATACAGACTACGAGTGAGTACCTCAAAATCAATGCTACATTGAATTCTTATGTGAAGAGAATGCTAGGATTTGCTACAAATACAATACGAGTTATATGAGCATGCGGAATAAAAAATCTATACAGGGTTTATGCCAAAATAAGTAAGGTCAAATAATTAATAATTTGCAGAACCAACAGCTACAGAAGGTTTTTTCAATGAACACACACTGAAAACCGCAGAAAGAAGGCCACACAACGAACTTTCCGGAATCGAATGTCAAAAATAGTCCGAGACTTTCCCGGCTGAAAGCTAAAAAAAAATGTGCACGTTGTATAATATTTCTTTGATACTGTCATAAATTAAATAATTCTCTTAATTGCCCTTAGTTCATAAGTAGGTACATAACGTTCATGGCTTGGATATACAAAAGGAGATTGTAAATTTGATCAGTCGTAATGGCGTCACGGGCTTTGAGGAGCGCCATCAAACGGCAAATTAAATCGTCCCTGTGACCTTCATTTCCGTATCATACCCCGGCGTTTACTTTGTGCACTCACTCGTATTCAATTGCCATTTGATTCGTATCTGCTTTTTAACAAATGTAAAAGCTCGCATATTGTCTGTAAAGCTGGTTCTACACTTAAATTATATTCAGCAAAGTAAAACTAAGATCTGAATTTCAGAACAAAAGTAACCGAATCGAGACTGAAGCATGGTTTTATTTTTACCATTAAAGTGACAACTAAGCGTTCGGCCTACTTGATGGTAGGATGGTAAGACCGTTACCGTTGCCTATGTACGCTTACAACATCAGAGATATCACTTGTATGTTGCCATCCTAAGACATAGATGAAAAGTCATGTGCCTGTAATTTTGCCGTTTTTTAGACCCTCCCTTCAAACAGCAATGCGAGCTCTATTACAAAGAGCTCTACTATGTACTCATTTCATATGTCCATAAAAACAAAACCTTTAACATTGGTGTCTATTCAAATAGATACAGTTCTGAAACACAGTAAGTGGTCGCCCTCAGGCCTCAATTGTTATAGCCGGAGCGTACCAGAGCACGGAAATTATTTGTTATAATTACCACTCCCTTTCGAAAAATACAATGATTTAAAATATAATATTTATACCATTTTTAAACACTGCTCAAACAAAGGCAGTCTGTGGATGGTAGGTAAGTAAGATCGTGTGAGTCAGTGCCCATATATAGGCCGCTCGAAGTCCTCCGTCATGGATGGTGAACGCTCAAGATCGATCTTCATGGCACGATCGGGGAAGCTTTATATCCAGATGTCAAGGATAGACGCTGGCTGATAACTACGATAATGACTCAAACAGCTTACAAGCCTGAAATAACAGCTGTATTATATCACTGACTGTACACTTTTGGCCTCTGTGATCACTCGTTCCTAAACCACACTGCGAAGGGCTTCTCCCGTTTTTGCATGTTAATTAGACACCCAATTAATTACGAAACAGATGTGTAATTAATTTTGGAGAAAGTTTATCTCTTGCGTCTCGTTTTACCTGTATGTTAGGTTACGAAATACGAAGTTAATATAGCATCGTTGAATTAAAGTTGTTATTGGAATGCGTTTCGGTAACAGTTTGGCTGTGCATAAGTTCACAGTCAAAAATGATTTAAACGTACTACCTAACACCAAAATTTTTTGGCACGTCCCCCTTAGCCTTTTTGGAGCTAAACGTTAACTTGAGGTTAGGTTTACGCAGATTGCGTGAACTATGCAGTGCGCAGAGTGCTATAGCGAGCAACACGTATTCTAATTAAAACTTATATTCAATGTTTATGTGTTCATCAGAAATACTAGTACTCAAACTTTGGCGATAGAGGTCCCGGTTTCCAGTGAAAAACAAAATAAAGTTTTAGGTATTGATTTTGATATTGTGCGCTATTACGGCACATAGGTGAAAGTTATGGCTGTGTTGCTTGTTATTCCATTCAAATTACGTTATCGACCACCTTAGGCGGTACAATGGTTAATAAATATTCAATGAAGCTACCTAAGCTTACTTCCCTTGTATCAATTTCAGGTTTCAGGTCTGTTATTTCAAAGAGTGTGCGTTTTTTATGTAGGGAGTTGCTGAACTTTGTGATTAACTTGTCCCAAGAATTAGAGATCAGTCGAACTTGCTTGCATTACTATTAACAGTATTCCCGTTCAATTTCTGTGAAATACAAGGCACATGAGATATTCCAAGTAATAATTAAAAGAGGATTTATGGTGAAATCTAGAATAGAAAATTGAAGATGGGCTCACTAACCCTAAAGAAGGGCCAGGTCAAGAGTATCCTAAGGCGAAAAGCATTTACGAAGAATCTGATAAGTAAGAGTGAATGAAGCAAAAGAGGTGTTTTATGATCGTAGCCAGTGGAAATCGGTCTAGTCTCTGCCGGGGTAGGCAGAGACTATGGATTTCTAGTTGCTAAGATCATAATACTGGATACAGGCGTGATATGTATGTATGTATGTCCAGAATAGAAAAGTATGTTTGTTTGTCTTTAAATTTATCCTCAGCAGCCGTTTTCTTAAAAAGTAGGTTTACTTCATTGTTTTGTATGTGTTTACTACAAGCTTATAAAAAAACATGGTCGAATTAAGAATCGTCTCCTTTTTGAAGTTGTTTGAAAATTGGATGCACTGTAGATTTTCGTCTATAAAAGATTGTAAATCTGTGTCACGTCACACTCGGGCTTTATGTCGTCAATGCTCGTTGTTTGAAGCCTTTTTCCTCACTCATGCTCGCATGCTCGACTATTCTTTTGGAGATGGTCTTCTTTTAAAAAAAATCTAAGCTTACGTTTCTTTAAAAAAAAAGGCATCATCGTCTTAAATTCTCGTGCTTACAAACCGTGATATTGTTCTTCATATATGGCAAAACTGCTTAATATCAGGTAAGTCACAAAATCGATTATATTTTGAGCATTTTACTTTTGATCTTTTGCTTTTTATTATTGTATTTAAATTTTTGAAGTAGCCTTCGCTTCATTTTCATATTTTTTTATTTCTACAGAACCTTCTGTAAGTTTGGTAAGGCATTGTAGATACTTTAGGTACAAACATTAAACTTTTTTTTTCTAAACATTGATTGGTAAGGCATTGTAGATACTTTAGGTACAAACATTAAACTTTTTTTTTCTGCTGCTGTCAACTACCATACGCTGCTACGGCGTAGCAATGCTACGAAGCTAAGGCAATCGAATAATACTTAATCGTGTTACAATATTTTTACATTTTAATTCACTGAGCGCCGCTAGCGATAAACTTTCCTGAAACACCTGCGTGCAAAATTTCCGCACCATCGCATCGCATCGTAACAAAATAAATATAAATGTTCCAAACGCGCCAGTGTTGAATGGACAAAATAAAACGTAACTTCAAATCGCCAATATAGACATGACGCTAGAGCTATAGCTAACACAGAACCAATATTAAACATCGTGAGGAAACCAACATGTCCAAGAACTAAAAATTCAAAAGACATGTGCCATCCACCAATCCGCATTGGGTCGATTGGGTCCCAATCTCAATCACTCGATTGGGTCTTACCACCAAGCGGACCCAATGTGGATCGACAAATTGCTTGAGAATAGCCAGTGTCCCAGCAGTGGGAACATTAGAAAGCTGTAATGATTGATGATGATAAGCAAACCAAATTACTCAGAAGTTTCTTTGCAAGTTTTACAGGGGCGTGGGGCGTAAAACGTGGACAAAAGGTAATGCTTGCGGCGGCAGGTTTGCATGGACAATAGCCGTTAGTTAGTTAGTTCGTATGAGTCACTGGCCGACTCTGGTGACAGAGTTTTTAGATCACCCAAAAGCCTCTGTCATGGCCAAGCAACTTTGAATAAGCCGGGATCGTCTGCTTAACGTGTCCTCCAAAGCACGGGAGCGCTCAGTTGTAATTGCCACTGGCAATCGCACCCATCCAAATGGTGACTACGCGGAACAGTGCTTAACTTCTTTGATCAGTTATCATAACAGGCAATAACCGTATACTTAATATAGGTACAATAAAAAGATGAAACCTGCCTATTGAGGTAGTTAAATACATATTTTTATATCGCACGGAATTTGTTTGACTTATTCACCGTGACCTTTCCATCTATTGAGGCCACTGATAGGTTTTATAAAGATAATTGAAATTATAATTGCCTGTTCAAAGCGAATTGAATTATAACTTAGTTATAACGTCTGTCTAAGCGTCTGTTATTTTGGGTAACTATCATTTTGATCCTACATAAAACTATATTACTACATAATACTGCCATTGTTACTTACTCTCAGTTCTGCATAAGTTTTGTTATTAAAGTATGCATAAGATTGTGTAGGTCATAATACACATTGTGTACGTGTTTTTTTTTTATTGCATATCAAAGATGTTTTTGAACTTTATTACCAGCAACTTTGTTCGCGTGATACATTGATAATAATAAGCCTGTCTTTTTCCAAGGATCAAGTTACTTCAAAAAAATCATAGGGGAACAAACGAAGTCGCGGGCGACAGCTAGTCACACTAATTTATAATATAGATAAAATACACATAAAAATCCGAATAATAACAACCATTATAAACCACAACACGAGCGTCTACATTCATGTGGAAACCTCGAATGAGAAATTGTAAGACGAGATGATATTGTGAAAATGAGAATTCAGATTCGAGCACTTTTCAACAAGTAACACTTTATTTATGTGCTCTTATATATACTATATCTTATATATATATATATATATATATACTTTATTTATGTAGTCTATACTAATATTAGATCCGATCCGATTTCAAGTACAATACTTAGCTAGGGGCTAAAATGACAGTTTTTATGAATAATCGCAAGACGTCCGATATGAAAAGTAATCAGAAAAGTATCAGAGCTTTTTAATAAAATTATATATAACATTTGTCTTATCAGTAACTTTTTTGGTAGTAAATTACAATTACCCTTCATAGGAGTGATTTGTTACTTATTTTTTCTCGGAAAAGTGAAACAATTTAATAACAGAGTATTGTACATAAGAAAAAGTTCCAAAACTCTTATAACCATTCAAAAGTTTCCAATTGGGAAGCTATTAAAGAATTTGTAAGACTTACAGAGAAAGACCTTTACATAAAGATTCATGGAAAGAACTTATCCATTTATGCTTGAGTTAAGAGACAGTATAAAAATAACAAGACAAGTTTTGAAAATTTTTGTTGTTGCTGTTTAATTTACGTAAAAAAACTAACCTTGTAACCTTTGTAAGGTTGGATTTGACCAAACTTGAATAGGCACTATTCTCCGAATAAACCGTAGTTATTCGCGAGTAAATTGACAGTTTTCTTGTATTTGACATTTCTTATTCCGCGGAATAGTTATTCCACATGTTGGTAGAATCAACCATAAGTAAACTAAAACCTATTTTGTACACTAAGATGGCAATAAATTCCTAGTAAATGACCGTAGATAGCCTACGTTGCAATCACCACCCTCAGATATTGCAAGAGTAAAAAAGTATTAACAGTTCTATTTACAAGGTATTATTATTTGTATAGAAAAATAGGACAGTTTTTGTTTCAACAGTTCTGCCATAGAACTACTTTGACAAAACGTTTTAGCAGTCCTATGACGTCACAGTTCTATATATAGAAATGGGAGATACCCATAACGATTGACATTAACAATTAATTTCACCGTCAACTACTACCATTAAAACCAAGGTACAGCAATATCCCTTTTACACGCTTGCTCTATCACGTGTGAAAAACGATTGCTGTGTGTAAAAGAGCGCGCGTGTATTCGCAGGGGAGTTTTTAGTTCAGACTGACGCACCACGCGCAATCCTATACGCCGATAGAGCGAGCGTGTGATAGGGTGGGGTGGATTACATTTACCCATAGATAGATAGATATATAGATAACTCTCTATTATATTACTCCTAAAATAAAAATTAAACTAAAATAAAACTAAAATTTTGATTTGATTTGATTTGAACATAATAATACTAATACAATATGCCTACTTATATATATAATTATCCTACTTATATATATATATATATATGATCGATGGTAGTTATATATTCACTCGTCATAAAGAGCTCTATTACTACTCTACTTACTAATTAACTCTACAATATCAGTGTCATTTAAGAGTAGTAAGTAAAGTAAAGTAAAGTACATTTATTTCATTGCTTTAAACATGAGGTGAAACAATAATAAGTAGAGTTCTTTGTGACAGAGCTTCTCCGGGAAAGAACTACCTAGCAAGCGTACATAGGCTACGGTAACCGCTTACCATCAAGTGGGCCGTATGTGTGGTTGCCATTTTAGTGGTATAAAAAATTTCAGTACCAGGTCACCATAGCATATCTCTCAAAGGAGAAAATAATATGAGATCACTATCAAATCTTACTTATCTCCTATAGGTAATCTGGTTTCTGAGTTTATGAATGTAAATGATAAAGGGATTTCGCCACTTTTTGTTCACGAATACCCTGCAGCAGATAAATTCGATAGCAAGGGGATTTATGAACAAAAATTGGTGAAATCCTTTTCGCAGGGGATTATCTCAGGGGAATGAATGAATGAATGAAAATTCTTTATTGCACAGTGTACACCTTACAAACTATAAAACAAGTGAAATAAAATAACGGAGACTAATTACAATGTACAATGGGCGGTCTTATCGCTAAGAAAGCGATCTCTTCCAGACAACCTTTTATTTTTAAGGGGATTTAGGAACCAAGCTAAAAAACGTCTAGAAACCAAGCCGAGTTTGTTGCTAGATTCTTCAAGGCTGGAATCTAGGCGCGTGTATCCGGCGAGACGTTTCATAATGACCCTTGTACTTTTATTGATTAAATATAATTTGAATTCGAAAATATGAATTCATCATCATGACAGCCTTCTTATGTTCCCACTGCTGGGACACTGGCCTAATCTCAGGTGAGAGTGATTGGGTCTTAATCCACCACGCGGACCCAATGGTTGGGTTGGTGGATGGCACATGTCTTTCGAATTTTTAGTTCTTGGACATGCCGGTTTCCGTATGAGAGCACTGGCATTGCGCACATACATTTTTCGAACAGAAAAGTCCATTGGTGCACGACCGGGTTTGAACCCACGACCTTAGGATTGGAAGGCGGGGTCACTACCACTAGACCACCGGTGCTCACAGACCACCGGTGCTCACAATATGAATTATGTTGCCTAAAACAATAGCATTCTTCAGCACCTTTATGTTACCTTAGCTAAAGAATCTTTTTCAAGTTAGGAATAAAACTAAAAAAGTAGCGTAATCTGATCGGTGTTCAAGCTCCCTTTCCTTCTACGTACGTAATTACTAATTACAGATAAAGTTAGTTAAAAGCTACTTGGTCGGGAACAGTGCCGCAGATTAGGACACAGTAAAAGACTTCAGTCTCTCCGGCAATTAGCTTTCTGCGTAGTTGAACATGTATTATACATATAGCCCATTATCTTAGTAGGCGGAAATGGTAACGCTCAAAGCCTTGCGTGTCTCATTACAAGTACAAAGGTAGGATATAGATGTTCTGTAATACTCCCTCAGATTTTTGATCTAATGTGCCCAGAGCTATATATTTTGTTTAAATCTTGGATCAAATAAGAAATTCAAAATTTGATTATTCTTTTTAAATAAAAATGTATTGCTGTGCGTTAGGCTCGCTAAAACTCGACAACGGCTGGACCGAATTGGCTGATTTTGTATGATCAAGCATTTGGAAGGTTTCAACGGTGAGAAGTTATGGAAAAATTGCCGTATAGCTAGCGTATAGGCTACGGTGACCGCTTACCATTAGATGGGCTGTTCGCTTTGTTGCCATTAAAGTAGTAAAAGAACTTAAAAAAAACTCTGATTATAAAAGTGTATTATAATAATGTTATTATAATAAAACCAAGTTAGTATTATACTCGCAAAACCACCTCTGTAAACGGACGGACGGGTTGGTCATTAAATATCACTTCAAATGGTATTAGCGATCAGCGCATTAGGAATCAATACCCTCTATTTATACTTGTAAAATATCATAAATGAAAAGGAAAAACTCTACTTTGGTTACGAGCCTTAGGTTTTATATTATGTTGAAGTTTTAGTTGCAATATGGTAGAGCAAAATGTGATGATATCAACAAAGCTTTCAGTCCCTAATTTAAAAAAATCTAAAAATAAATAAAAAAATAATAATTTAAACGTTAAAACGCATTCCAATTTTAAATTTAACTCTACAGTGCTACTATTAAAATAAAATAAATGAAAACTTCAAGATAGTAATCTGAAAGCAGAGCCTGCTCAGACTCCTAATTTAAATGATCCTTTTGTTAACTTGTTTAGGTTCGAGCAGCAGAAAACGTTCCAAACTTACAGAGCAACAAAGGCAGCACAGACAGACAAACGGAAAGACAACCGTTACAAAAGTATGTTTCTCGCTATTTAACTTCGGAAGACTAACCAAACATAAGTTAATAAATAGAAGCAGTGTTGTAGTACCAAATAGCCTTTGTTCCGTCAGTTTAATGTCTTGGTAAAATAACACCGGGCTTGTTTTCTGCGAAAACTTTATTAAAGTTACTTGGCTTTGTTTTCACGCTGATGTTTACAGACTAGAAGTTTAAAAAACAGACGAAAAATCTCTAGTACTATTCCGCTTAACCTTTTAACTGATGAGGTCACACAGTTACCACAGTTAACCTCAAAAGAAAAATATCGACACGTGTTTCATCCCTCCACGGGACATCCTCAGGACCATCGACTTGTTCTCCGGCAGACGTGTTGCTCCGTCGAGCGCTGGAGCCAAAGTGAGAATTCGATGCGACAACCCCACTATTTATAGTCTCAACCGGTATGGCCACTCCTGCGTTCTCTGAGTCAACGCTACTTGTTGTAAACAAACGCAACAAAGGTGACCGTGGATAGGACATGTTTAACTCGTTCAACAGTGTAAAATTTGAAGTGTTATGTTTAATAATTTCTAAATTTTCCAATACAGTTAATTTTAACCCTTTATTACAAGTATGCAAAATATCAAATGAGTGGTTGTTACTTAGCGAATGCCCGGAATCAATTAAATGCTTCGCAAAATGTGATCTATCTGGGTAATTATTTCTATAAGCAGCTATGTGTTCTTTGTATCTTGTTTGAAAAGTACGACCAGTTTGACCTATATAAATACTACCACAGTCATCGCAAACCAACTTGTAAACACCCGATTTCTTGTGACACTCTAACCTGTCTTTCCCATTACAAATCTTACGTAGTGAATTGTTTGTGTTGAAAGCTACCCTTATTTCATTTTTAAACAAAATTTTTGAAACCTTATCACTAATTGGTCCAAGATAAGTCAAACTACCCAAAAATCTTTGTGGCTTCTCAGGGGGAACTGGATACAAAAGAGAACGAACGATGTTACGTCGTTTACTCATAATTAATCCATCTACTATACTTTTATTATAACCGTTTCTAGTAGCTATATGATAAATTATATTAAGTTCCCTATCATAATTCTCTTGAGAGAGCGGCACTGATATCAATCTATGTACAAAGCTACGAAAAGCTGCTAATTTATGCTGATAAGGGTGACAAGATGTTGCCGGTATAGTAACGTCTGTGTAAGTTGGCTTCCTATAGATTTTGAAATCGTGCTTGTCGCCTATTCTTGAAACAGTTAAATCCAAAAAATTCAAAGATCTATCAATTTCTAGTTCTAATTTAAACTTAATTTTGGGATGTATTCCATTAATTTTGTTTACAAAAACATCTATTTGACGAAGTGTACCGGTCCAACACATAATAATATCATCGACATATCTATAATAATACAGTATGTTTGGCTGACCTACTATATACTGGTTTTCAAAATGATCCATGAAAATATCAGCCATAAGTGGACTTAACGGAGAACCCATAGCTAAACCTTCTTTTTGTTTATAATATTCACCATTAAATCGGAAATAGTTTTGTTCCATACAAATCTTTGTCAGAGATATCAATTCCTCGACCTCTCCTGGATGCATACGTCGTCTTTCAAAATGACCTTCGAGAATCCTCAAACATTCCCCATATGGGACGTTCGTAAACAAACTTTCTACATCCAAAGACAACAACTTAGCATTCACAGGTAAACTGACATCTTTAACTTTATCTATTAAATCTAAACTGTTTTTCAAACTAAACTTAGGATCGAAATTTGATTTGGATTTTAACAAAAAGTTCAATTGTCTTGACAAATTGTGTGCCGGAGCACCGATATAAGAAACTACTGGGCGAATAGGAATGTTATCTTTATGAATTTTCGGTAAACCATACAGCATTGGGGATCTAGGGTTCATAGGGATTGCATATTTTAAAGAATCTGGTGATAAAAAGGATGTGTTACTAGTAATACTCTTTAACTCTGATGTGAAAACTTTAGTAGGGTCAGAAGCCAACTGTTCAAAATCATCACCCTGTATAACCTCATTAACTTTTTGTACATAAGTATCCTTATCCATAATAACTACTGTATTACCCTTATCAGCTTTAGATACTATTAAATCGTTTTGATCAATTTTCAGTTTTAAAGACCTGAAGATATGACTTTCTGATGGAGTTGACGATCTATTTATTTCAATAAACGATTGTTTAATTTGATCTGCTACTTGGTATTTGACTGATTCCTCTTTCTTAGATCTAAAAATGGCTATTTCTGAATCTACTGCTAAGGACTCTAAAGGTTTTTTAGATAAAACAGGCTGTATGTTGTATTTAAGGCCTTTTTCTTTTGAGGTTAACTGTGGTAACTGTGTGACCTCATCAGTTAAAAGGTTAAGCGGAATAGTACTAGAGATTTTTCGTCTGTTTTTTATCTTGTAATGGATTTCCGCAAAGTAACGCCTGAATCTATCAATTATCTTAGATCAGCGGGTACAGCTGTACAGGCAAAACTTTACATCAAACTTACTAAGTTACACCGTATGGCTGCTCAGAATGTACAGTAGTTATTATGGATAAGGATACTTATGTACAAAAAGTTAATGAGGTTATACAGGGTGATGATTTTGAACAGTTGGCTTCTGACCCTACTAAAGTTTTCACATCAGAGTTAAAGAGTATTACTAGTAACACATCCTTTTTATCACCAGATTCTTTAAAATATGCAATCCCTATGAACCCTAGATCCCCAATGCTGTATGGTTTACCGAAAATTCATAAAGATAACATTCCTATTCGCCCAGTAGTTTCTTATATCGGTGCTCCGGCACACAATTTGTCAAGACAATTGAACTTTTTGTTAAAATCCAAATCAAATTTCGATCCTAAGTTTAGTTTGAAAAACAGTTTAGATTTAATAGATAAAGTTAAAGATGTCAGTTTACCTGTGAATGCTAAGTTGTTGTCTTTGGATGTAGAAAGTTTGTTTACGAACGTCCCATATGGGGAATGTTTGAGGATTCTCGAAGGTCATTTTGAAAGACGACGTATGCATCCAGGAGAGGTCGAGGAATTGATATCTCTGACAAAGATTTGTATGGAACAAAACTATTTCCGATTTAATGGTGAATATTATAAACAAAAAGAAGGTTTAGCTATGGGTTCTCCGTTAAGTCCACTTATGGCTGATATTTTCATGGATCATTTTGAAAACCAGTATATAGTAGGTCAGCCAAAC
This sequence comes from Colostygia pectinataria, assembly GCA_951394395.1. Lineage (NCBI taxonomy): Eukaryota > Metazoa > Arthropoda > Insecta > Lepidoptera > Geometridae > Colostygia > Colostygia pectinataria. The sequence goes on along the minus strand of OX596356.1, from coordinate 4,527,433 downwards.
ATACTGTATTATTATAGATATGTCGATGATATTATTATGTGTTGGACCGGTACACTTCGTCAAATAGATGTTTTTGTAAACAAAATTAATGGAATACATCCCAAAATTAAGTTTAAATTAGAACTAGAAATTGATAGATCTTTGAATTTTTTGGATTTAACTGTTTCAAGAATAGGCGACAAGCACGATTTCAAAATCTATAGGAAGCCAACTTACACAGACGTTACTATACCGGCAACATCTTGTCACCCTTATCAGCATAAATTAGCAGCTTTTCGTAGCTTTGTACATAGATTGATATCAGTGCCGCTCTCTCAAGAGAATTATGATAGGGAATTTAATATAATTTATCATATAGCTACTAGAAACGGTTATAATAAAAGTATAGTAGATGGATTAATTATGAGTAAACGACGTAACATCGTTCGTTCTCTTTTGTATCCAGTTCCCCCTGAGAAGCCACAAAGATTTTTGGGTAGTTTGACTTATCTTGGACCAATTAGTGATAAGGTTTCAAAAATTTTGTTTAAAAATGAAATAAGGGTAGCTTTCAACACAAACAATTCACTACGTAAGATTTGTAATGGGAAAGACAGGTTAGAGTGTCACAAGAAATCGGGTGTTTACAAGTTGGTTTGCGATGACTGTGGTAGTATTTATATAGGTCAAACTGGTCGTACTTTTCAAACAAGATACAAAGAACACATAGCTGCTTATAGAAATAATTACCCAGATAGATCACATTTTGCGAAGCATTTAATTGATTCCGGGCATTCGCTAAGTAACAATCACTCATTTGATATTTTGCATACTTGTAATAAAGGGTTAAAATTAACTGTATTGGAAAATTTAGAAATTATTAAACATAACACTTCAAATTTTACACTGTTGAACGAGTTAAACATGTCCTATCCACGGTCACCTTTGTTGCGTTTGTTTACAACAAATAGCGTTGACTCAGAGAACGCAGGTGGGAGTGGCCATACCGGTTGAGACTATAAATAGTGGGGTTGTCGCATCGAATTCTCACTTTGGCTCCAGCGCTCGACGGAGCAACACGTCTGCCGGAGAACAAGTCGATGGTCCTGAGGATGTCCCGTGGAGGGATGAAACACGTGTCGATATTTTTCTTTTGAGGTTAACTGTGGTAACTGTGTGACCTCATCAGTTAAAAGGTTAAGCGGAATAGTACTAGAGATTTTTCGTCTGTTTTTTATCTTGTAATGGATTTCCGCAAAGTAACGCCTGAATCTATCAATTAGACTAGAAGTTTGTCTGTTTTTGTATTGTGTTATTTAATTAGAACGATGATTAGGTACCCAAAACTAGACGCAACCATCTGTGACCGTTATAGTTAGAGCAAAGAAAGTGATAAATAGATTGGTACTTAAGTACCACTTACTAGCTTAAATGTATGAAACTTTAAGTAAGGCGATTAGGACGTAAATTATTGCTCAAGTCAATACCGAGCTTACCAACTTTTTCAATAAAAGTTGATATGTGCAATTTGTGCAAGAATTATATTTTTGCTTTGAAATACGAGTGCCTATAAGAAAGCGATGAGTAGATTTCTTCCGCCAATAATAATGAAATAAAAGTAGTATTCCCATAAAAGCTTAAGAGGTTCTTCGAACAAACGTACGAATATGTTGTAGAAACACGCTTCAACCAATACGATATTTTAAGTATGTTTTAAGCAAATAAACGTCGCATTAATTTCAGAATAAAGTTAAGAACAATTAGTAATAATCGTTTTCTAGATCGTTTCTTGAAAATATTAAAATCCACGTAAACTTTTATAAAATAAGTAATACCTACTTCAGAATTCGACGTTTACTTCGAGGATTTGTTATGTTGATAGAATGACTGAAGTTTTTCATTCCTCATGGGGCCGTCAATAACACGCCACGCCGCTTTGCTTCGTAACGTTAAAAAATATATGGGCTCTGTAAGGAAAACCTTTTATATCCCTAAGATAGATTTTTTTTACATAACAGAAACATTCCTTTATTTAAAAAAAAACCAGCAATCAGAGATTTTCTAAAATTCACTTGCATCAACCAAGAATTGCATCAAAATAATGATATCACCAATATTTCAAAAGTCTTTTTCTTTCGTATTATTAAACTACTAGCGACTCGCCCCGGCTTTGCACGGATGCTTAAACTACGTATAAACTTTCGTTCTTGAATAACTCTATTGCTGAAAACCGTATTAAAATCCGTTGCGTTTGTTTAAAAGATCTAAACCTACATACATATAAAGAAAGAGACGGAGGGAAGCGACTCTATTTTATATTATGTATTGATTGATTGATGGGACCTGTCATATTATGAATTGTTCTAATATTAAAATTAGAGTTTCAAAGTTCAAATTCCTGTCCTACATCAATTTGGTTTAATATTTTGAGCGATACAGAACAGATAACCGCTGGGGAAATGAAACGAAAATGGCGAACACTAGCTGAAAATAAAAGTGTACAATAGCCCCTATTATAGATGAATCGATGAGGTTTCAGCGTTGGTAGAAAGTCGGTAAAGGTTCAAGATCAGTCGTTCTTGCACTCTTTAAGAGAAGCCCATGTCCAGATTTGGACGTCTTTTGGCTAAATGATAATGATAATGATAGTCATCTTGACACTTTTACAAAAAACTACCTGGTAGAAGCAGACAGATAAAATGCAAGCCAAGAACATGACCTTCACGATTCGTTCAGTTGAACCATAAAATTAAAACGGCTTGGCGACTGTTTTCAGTTAATATAACTACTTCTAGCTGTCAGACTGTGCTAGTGTTTACGTTGTACAACAAGTAAGTGATCCTGTAAATTATCTTTACTATATTATAGTTTTTACTAGATCAGTAAATTAAATTCAAATTCAATTCAAAATCCGTTTTTTTGTTTTATACAAAATTACATGTATGTAATTTTGTAGGTCTACTTACGTGTTAAAGATATTGCAAAACGAATTCCAAGAACTCATAGTAGAACATGTTATCTGTGGTAGAACTATTCTCTCACTCATTGAACCTTTTCTTAGTAAATTACGTATCTTTTTGCCTAATGCCATTGCTTTGAAACACTGAAAAAAAAACGTCATGAGAAAACCGGCTGGTCTACATGGGCCTCCACCAATGCGCATTGGGTCCGCGTGATTGAATGACCCAATCATTTGAGAACAGATCAGTGTTCCCGCAGGGGGGAAATTAGAAGACTGTCATTCTTAATGCAACACAGACAAGGCTTCAACCTACTTAGTGAAGGTACATTATAAAGTCAATGAATTCAGCCTCACTTTTATGCGTCAGGGTGTTTCAAATGGTCCAGACAATGCTAGTATTTATTTAAAGGGCACCCCTTTTTACGTTGGTTCGTAAACAGACTTTATTGAACACGGATTATCGACTTTATTCTATTTCTCCTTACCGTTTGTTCCGATATTGACGCGTTTCGTGTTATTGGATCGGAATGGCTACTGATTCGTTTCACACGTTTGGAGTTTGCCGTCACCCGCGTCCACTGGGGACCTAAAAGTTTATGCGAACTGGGTTTACAAAGTGTATAAAATAAATTGGATAGAGAAAGAGCTGCAGTGCTTCAAACAAAGCAATGGTTTGTTTTATTGGTGTAATTCAAAAGAGCTATTGGTTGTACAGGCGATAAAACAATATAGTGTGTATTGTGTATTGGGTAAGTAATTCTTCTATTTACATTAAATTTGTTTCAGTAGATTTAGTATACTGCCAGCGGATCGCGGCTGTCGTGAAGTTAGCCGTTTTTATACGCAATGAAGCCTTTTCGTACTAAATTTTATTTGAATAAAATTTATCGATAGTAAATAGCGGAGGTAGTCGAGGATAGAGTCTCTATTACTGTAGTACAGTATATATCTTCAATTATTTATCAATTTGCCTTAATAAAAAATGAGCGATATCACCGATGATGTTTCTAGAGAATTCATGGATTTACTGGCAATATTATTATACCGTTTTGATTATACCGTTAATGATGCAATCCTTCTATCGTAGATAATGTTTACACTCGGCATTTACAACATAAATGTAAGTATTTTGCTTTTAATCTGTAATCTGGAACAGTAGGCCAACGAATGCCTAATGGAAAACCGGTATGAGTGTCACAAAGCTAAATTAATTTATAGATATGACGTGATACCATGTTTTAATATAATATTTTTACCGCGACGTAAATGGATTTCGGATTGATGTTACTTACCCAACTATTTTACCTTTATTGATAAATGATCGTGATAAAAATAGTTACTTTTGCTGTTGTCGGTCGGTACGTAACTCTACCTTTGATTATTCACAACCTGACCCGCGCGGTTTTACCCGCGGTTTTTTTGTTTTTATGCTATTCCACAGGAACTGTCAGCTTTTCCGGGATAAAAGTAGTCTATATTCCAAATTCAAAGATACGTGGTGACTTGATAGCAAGCTTGATACTCTCGTCACGTTCTAAATAAACAAAAAAACTTTATTCAAACTATAAGTACCTAGTACAGATCTTTCAACATTTTTTACACTTTTCTAACAAGCTTATATTAGGTAAGGTAATCCTGTTTGTTAAAGGTATATTTCACACAGAATTTGCGGATCCTCTTTCAAAATCACCCAGTGATTGTCAAACTACATCGGCGTATTTCTCGGCTTTACAAACGTGCCGAGCCATAAGCGAACCCCTGACACCGACAGGTGTAATTTCTCTTCAAAGCCGCGCTGATGATGGTCAGAAATGACCTATTTAAGCTTACAATAGGCAGTTGACTTTCGAACCGTTTTTGCTCTGGTAATTGTTGAGGACCACTGATGATTAAACGCTAGTTTGTCTAACGTTATGTAGCAAAAATGTTTTACGTGAAATAATTCGTTTTTTTTTTCTTGTTCGTCTTGTCACTTGCGTCGTTTTTTCATATTGATCCTATTATTTTTAAAGTACCAATCACTCTAGAGGGCCTTTGCCAAGTTTATGAGGTGCGCTGAATATATATTTTCATACATCTGAAATGACCCACTTTATGGTAAGTAAATGATTACGTGCTTCGGAGAGAACGTTAAGTCGCTCCCGGCTTTTTCAAAGTTGTTAGGCCATGACGGAGGCCTGGGTGATGACTTCGTCACCAGTGTTGGCCACTGACTAATACGAATTTCCTTACATACAGTTGAACGCCGACAATATCAGTACTGTTTATACCTACTCTTGAGTTTCATGTTCAAATGTTCCATAATTTCCATGCAAATGATGTCTCTCCGTGCAGTGTTTGCGTATTTGGTAAAACCGCATAATTATAAAGCTGGTTCTGTGATGCGATGCGGTAAATGTTGCGAAAATGCGAAAGAGCCTGTGTTGACACATAATAATAAAACTTATTCTCACTTGGAATATGTACCTACGCAAGTTCGTAACACTCTGGTAACGGAGTTTATAGGCCGTTCGAAGACGACATGTTATAGTTGGAATCTTACAATTTAAGCTGGAATTTTATTATGGTATATACAACTCACTAATTGTGGTCAACCTACTCTTCACGTTAGGAATTCTAAAGATATTGACCGATTTTAAAGGTTGAAAAACCCAAAAACAATATACCCTCATAAAATCTAAACATTCAACCTTGAAATGTCTGTCTATTATCTTTGTTTCGTCCAGCCCAACTAGCATGTCTCCGTAAACAACGGTTTTCTCTACGGAAATGTAGAGAAAAATCACAGTTTCTTTTAACAAATGTATTTTTTTTGTCTGTAGAGAAAAATCCGCTGAACGTAATAAAATACCAAGAAGAGCCTTTATTCTTAACTTACTATCCGGCTACAAAGAGCTTCATTAATTAGATAGAGTCTGTTCAATGATAACAGTTGTCAGGTGACTTTTATGTCGTTGACATAATAATTGAAATGGGTTGATTCAAGGTGGTTCTCTTTTCGAACAGACTACCATCTTTTTTGTTGCAAAAACCTTACTTGTAGAGTTTTGACTTCTTGAGCTTGGAAGACAAAAAAAATATTTACTCGGAATTTACACTAACGTATCGGCACTGACATACTCGTAGTCTAAATTGATATTGAATAACAGAACAGAAAAAAAAATATTTACTCGGAATTTACACTAACGTATCGGCACTGACATAGGTACTCGTAGTCTAAATTGATATTGAATAACAGAACAGAAATTCAGTAATAAAATGGTCAAACCACTAATTGAAAATATCACAGCAGCGCTAATGGCCAGTGGCAGCGAACGAATTCAAACGAGGCATTTATTTGTACACTAGTGGAACGCCCCACGGTTTTGACCACGTTGTAAAATTTAGTGAACTCCTTTCTTAGTTTACAGCAGGAGCTCTCGTGACGTAGCTGGCTAAGTTGTTCTTAACAGATCAACGAAGTTAAGCACTGTTCTGCGTATTCATCATTTGGATGGGTGACCGCCAGAGGCAATTTCAACTGAGCGTTCCCGTGCTTCGGAGAGCACGTTAAGCAGTCGGTCCCGGCTTTTTCAAAGTTGTTAGGCCATGACAGAGGCCTTCGAGCTGCCTAGAAACTCTGTTACCAGAGTTGGCCACTGACTCATACGAACTTACTTACTTTTAGCAACACAAACCTTCCAAATTCAGTTAAGGTCAGGTCAACCATAAGCCCTAGACTTATTGTTTAGGCGGTGCGTTGATAGTCAGTCAGTTAGTCTATAACACTACATTTTTTTATGTAATTAAACTGAATCGACTGTACGACATAAATGCCTATGTAGCTTGCTTTAATGACATGCAGCTTGCAAATACCTAGCTTTGGATCGTGTAGATTGTACACTAAAATATGTCACCACATACGAATGTCATACATACCGTTAACTAAAATTATAATAGCATGCCAAAACTCAAATTTGTGCATTTTATTTGCATGTTTTTGCGGTAAAGCTAAAGTGCATGCTGTGTATCTTCCACTTATTATCTTTTTTTAATAATAATTCCACATCTACATTGCTAATAAACGTTTGCTACATAGGTAATTATAATGATAGCTTTCTAATGTTCCCGATGCTGTGATACTAGCTACTCTTGAGCGAGCGTGATTGGGTCTTAATTCACCACGCTGACTGAATGCGGATTGGCGGATGATAGACGTTTAGTCTATTATATTTGTTTAGGTACAAATTACCTAAACATTACCTAGTAGGTACGGTAAAAAAAAAAACAGACGAAAAATCTCTAGTACTATTCCGCTTAACCTTTTAACTGATGAGGTCACACAGTTACCACAGTTAACCTCAAAAGAAAAATATCGACACGTGTTTCATCCCTCCACGGGACATCCTCAGGACCATCGACTTGTTCTCCGGCAGACGTGTTGCTCCGTCGAGCGCTGGAGCCAAAGTAAGACGTTGGCTCCAGCGCTAGCGATTTTTCGTCTGTTTTTTATCTTGTAATGGATTTCCGCAAAGTAACGCCTGAATCTATCAATTATTATAGTAGGTACGGATTATTATCCTGTGGATTTTTCTGGAATCGTCTTAATAGTTAGTTTGCTAGCTCATGACTGGTTAGATTGAATGCTTCTGCTGTCTGAACTGTTATTACCTATTTGCTGAATGAATGAAAGGCGAAAGGTAAACATCATACAGAAGGATACACAACATTACGATATACGTATTACCCCATTCTACTAATATAAATACGAAAGAATATTTGTTGCTCGGTTGAGTCGTTGAGTCGGTTTGATACAACTTTGAACAGATGGAACCGAACAGATGGATGATTTCCTGAAACTGAAATAGCGTAAAAGGCACGTTTTATGCATATGACGAATAGAAGCTGCCTATATTATAATAGTAGGTACATTATGGTACTAGTGTGTAACATTGGTGATTATCGCAGAGGCGCCATTGAGACCCGAGCAGTAGGCGAGGGTCTTAATATCGTAATCCGAAATCCGCCGAGGACGGTAATCATCAATACACACGTTTTTCAACACACTTGTGAATAAAATAACAAAAAAACTCATAATAAAATAACAAAAAAAAAATCTATAACTCACTAGTAAATTTAGAGCAATGAAAAAGTCATAGTTTGATTATGGGTGTCATTCTGTGCCTAATTGCGATGACCATAGAGCCACTTTATAAGCAAGTGTGTTGAAAAATAACAAAAAAAAAATCTATAACTCACTAGTGAATTTAGAGCAATGAAAAAGTCATAGTTTGATTATGGGTGTCATTCTGTGCCTAATTGCGATGACCATTGAGTCACTTTACAAGCAAGTGTGTTGAAAAATAATTTAGGGTGCCCGGCATCAGAGAGCCTTTTTCTCTAGACGGGACGTTACGAACTTTTTTGGTTTAAGTTTGCGTAGACTGCGTAGCACGTAGGGTAAAAGCACCAGTTATGGGCTACCTAAGCACAATTTAAATTGCTATAGTTTCTTTAGGCGTCATCCAAATGATGTTTTTATGGTGTTAGTGGAGACGGAAAAAGTTCTAATATCATTTTAATAACAATAAAAATAATTAACATTGTTTATAAAGTTTTTATATTCATTCAAATAAAAATTGTGTTACTGGCACCCCAGAATTAGTTACTGGCATGTTTGGTTTCAGTTATTGGCTTTAGCATTTTTTACGAAACACAGCAGATTATAGTCATTTTTTTTAAGAAATACAAGGAGCATAATTATCGAGAGCTTAGCTCTGGTATAAACGAACTTTTCGAAGCCCTTGTATAAATAATTACAGTATAAAGTTCACCAGACAAAATGAATTAGTATCGGTTTCGGCACAAGTTTATTACAGGCCATCAGATCTTGAACTGATCTCTGCATGCGGTGGTTACTTAACTGGCCATCTATGCTGTGCTCTTCAGCAAACGTCAGATTGAGTTAAAATTTTGCATTGAACCGATTGACCAAAAACTAACTAAGTCGTTTTTATTTATTATTCCGGAGTAAGGTTCCACTCGATCGCATTACTTGGAAGAAGGCCATTTTGCAAACAAATTTGACAAACTATAAATTGAATTCGTAGGTGACTGGCGGTGATGTACATGTATAGCCAGTAACTTAAAACTTAGTTTTTTTCGTTTCTGTTATTGGCTATACCATAATTTAATGTTTTAAAGTAAAAAAATAATAAAATACATTTAAATTAAGATAAAATAACTTAAATAGTAACTAAATATGGATCAACTACAGAGATATGAGGTATGAGACATGTTTCATTCGAATTGTAGTCAAACGCAATCCTTACCGTTTTCACAACAAAACCCCACCATAGGAGCCGGATTGCCGATTGTCAATCAATTATGATCTTTTTATACGAAATTATTCAAAAGGTGGTACAAATCGGCACAAATATTAAAGCTAAATATGTAAACTATTCTCTAGAATGAAGGGAGATATTGTACTTAGCATCAGTAGCTTTTAGGAAGTGTTTGAGTATGAAGTAGCCAATAACTACTGCCAGCCAATAACTCATTCATTTACCCCTAGGTACAGCAAAACGAATTCTGATTTCAACCTTTTTTTATTCTTTTTTAAATGGCAGTCTGTTCAGACAATATTGCCAGTGTCAAGTCATACCAACGTTTACTTACAGACAAAAATAAACGAGTCTAGTTCGAATTTCGAATTTGACCAACAAAATTATGAAAGAAATGATGGCGTTTTTTCAAAATTTTCTAAGAGAATCTTCGACCAATTTACAAACTAATATCACCCTTCCATTTCAATCACTTACACTTGTGCCAATACTACGACTCGTATTGGTTTAACTGCCACTTATACAATAAAACTCAAAATAACACGAGAAAAATAATTAAAATGAAAGGACCATGTCGTACCGACAAAACTGACCGAAGAAAACTCACTATACGAATGTGTTTGAAGCAAGTGTCATATAGAAAACCAAACTTTAAAGATCTTACCGTTTTCGTTCAAGTTTAGCACGGTGACGTTTATAAAAAAAGTGATTTTAAAGGAGTTTAAAAGAAAACAAAATTTTAAAAATTTCACGCCAGTTTTTCACGACAACTTCTCCCAAAATCTTCAGTCTCAAGGTTTTTTGTTTTTGATTACAGGTGAAAAGCGGCGCTTGCTAGCGTCTGGGTCGGGGCGATGATCGACCACGCGGGTCGGCCGCGCGCACACTATGCGACAAGAGTCCACCGATGTGAGTATAATACATACATAAAAATACTAGACTTAACAGAAACTACGTTTAAAAAATAAAAATATAGCAGTCCTTCCCACAAAGAGCGCCGTGAAACCTATTTTTGAGCCTATTCCGGTTACCAGCTTCCTGTAACCGCTATAATTTCATCGATCCATCGAGGGGGTGGCCGTCCTATACTTCGTTTGCTTTCGTTACAGCCTCTTGATTGAGTAACAATGTTATCATTTTAAACAGAAGGAATTATCCTTTTGTTTTAAATGAGAAAAGTTACTGATATTTCTTAGTTATTTATATAATGATTATATTAACCTTTCATCTAGTTGAGTTTCGATTGTCTTCATAAGTGAATGGTTTGGGCCCAAATTGTAGTTTTAAACTCATAAAACTCATTTTTATAGCCCATTGTGTTAGAATGGCTGATATAAACCAAATTGGGAGAACATCAAGAAATAATATTTGAAAAGAAACATAACGCAAAGCTTTGAGCTTTTTATTAAACCAAAATGCTGTTTCAAATACTGTGTCGTGAGTATTTTTTTTTAATTAATAGAACACGCCCTTCTTCAACAGATCATTATCACCATGTCAATATACACAGGTAAATACAGAACTGAGATTGTACAATAGGCATGATGATAATAACCAAGAATCACTAAAATTACGTCTTCAGATAATGAAAAAGGATTCAAGGAATAAAAATATCATATTCATTTTTACCACTATATGCGAAATTGATAATATTTTTAATAAAATAAAACTACAAAATAGAGCAATCCGCCATAAAAGGTTAAACACCAACCAGAGCATCTTGGTTCTCTGATTGGTGGCATCAAAAAAATATTGCAGAATTTTGAACCTCATTGCTAAAATTTTACATTGAAAACACCACTATTGCTACGCCGTGACTTGGACACGCTTTGGCGTGAATTTTAAAATTCAAATTTAAATCGCGTTTTTGCGACTAAACCATTTTTTACATAATGATACTTTTGAACATAATAGAACAGTTTTTCAAAATCAGTCAGCATGCCCATTCATTTTATTCAAAGACATTTTTAATTCCTTGATTTTATTAGATCATGAAGATGAAATAACAAATTAAGGCCTTTGGTGAAAGCGGCTTAGAACTCCGTCGTACACACTTACGTGCAATACATTTCTTATCGCTTTAAGTAATCTCATCAAGACAACCTTAGATACGATCTAAGACGATGGTGTAATCGAGCTACGTAATCGAATCAATTAAAATAAATGTAATTGGTATTTTAAAAGACTTCTAAAAGTTGAAAGTAAAATTTTTAATATATTTTAAAGATATGACATCGAGATGAGAGGCTGACTGGGTCATAAACTTTGAGTGACTTTAGTTTATAGTTTAATAAAAATGTTTAGAAGTAAATTTGCTCTCACATAGAAATATTTCGATCATAAAACAGTTATAAATACGTAAAATGGCAACCAAGCTTACGGACCACTATTATATGGTTACTTGTTATATACTTAGAGACGTTTGCAATATCAGAGGTATAAAACTCGCGCATTTTCTCACGTAGATCAAAAGTACCATGTCATACGAAATAGAAAACACACAAAACATTAAAACAAAAAAATTGCTTAAAAATAATAAATAATAATTAGGTCTATGCCAGGACTTTTTAGACTACGTGTGTGTCACCGGTGCCCATGTGGGCATGTGGCAGGTGTCAGTGATGATGATGATCATCATCATCATCACTGCTTAACGGCAGAAATAGTCAATAGTTTTAGTACTTCTCTGGACGAGCTCTATAACAAAGAACTCTACCAATTTTTGTTTTTGGTTAAACCACAATACGTACTTTTATAAAAGCGTTTATCACAAAAGTTGAAACACATTTTTATGCCAGTAATAATGAGCATTTTTCTAGAAATGCATTATTACTATTTGGGGAATAAACTGTCTTTCTGAAACACAGTGAAAACTAACTCAGAAACCAGTGAATCACTACTGTGTCAACATTTGTATTTGTGGTTAATAAAATATTTGTATCTGTATTATACGCTGACATAATTTGAATCTTTTATAGCGAAGGCAAACTGATGCCGTACTGCTCCCGACAGATTGTTATAAGTTTGTTGAACATAACCCCTATTAGGAGTCTGTTCACGTTCTTTGAGTCAGCTAGCGCTAGTTATGAGGGTTGTTACACTTAGTTTTCTCAGGCTCATCATTAGTTAGCTTTTTAGGCTTATTATTCATGCCCTAATTATACAACCGGAGTATAGGACTGCCACACTCTCGATGGACCGATGACAATAAAGCGGTCGCAGGAAGTCGATGGATGGTGAAGGCAAAATATCGGTAGTAATGGCACTCTTAGGGGGAGGCCTAAGTCCAGCAGTGGACGTCTATAGCTCTTCAAAATCCATTAAATTGCTTACTTTTAAAAGACTGTGCTCCTCCTCCTCCTCTAGAAAGCACCACGCCTGACCATAACAGATACAGTGTCACCTAAAGCTCAAAGTTTTTAAGTTCTGGGTGGCACTGCACTGCGCTCATCGCCCCGAAACGTTGTTGGTCTCTTTCGCCCAGTAATTTCACTTGCTACAGTGGCCTTCAAACCTAAACACAGTAATGTGCAAGCATTACTGCTTGGAGGTAGAATAACTGGCACTGCGGTACCTACCTAGACGAACTCTTGCTGAAGAGTCCTACCACCAGGTAAAAAGCAAAGTTTTTTTTTATACAACTGAAGTGGCAACCAAGCGTACGGCCCACAAGATGGTATGCGGTTACCGCAGCCTATGGACGCTTGCAATACCAGAGGTATCACTCGCGGGTTGCCACCTTGAGGTTAAGATCGAAAGCCTCATGTGCCAGTAATTTCACCGGAAACCATACCCTTCACAGCGGAACACAGCAATGCGAGCATTACTGCTTGGCCGCAGAAATAGGTATGGTGGTAGTCCTTCCCCGGACGAGCTCTATCACAGAGAACTCTACTACTCTTAAATGTGGCCAGAACTACTAGTTTTGATAGGTTTAGTTGTGTTTCCAGACGGTCGACGTGGCGGTGTGCACGGAGGAGAGCGGCGCGGCGCGGCTGGAGGCGGTGCTGGTCGCGCTGGTGGAGCGCAAGGCGCGCGCGCTGCACGCCGAGCACTCGCGCACGCATCCGCTGCTGCTGCTTCTGCGGCATTTGCCGGACGGTCAGTCACTGACCCCAGAGGGTCTTTCTAATGTACAACGGTTGAAGTACTATAACGTTGTCATTCATTGTTTTTTTTTATACCACTAAAGTGGCAACCAAGCGTACGGCCCACTTGATGGTCAGCGGTTACCGTAGCCTATGTACGTATGCAACATCATAGATATCACTTGCGTGTTACCACCCTGAGACGTTAGATGGAAAATCTCATTTCACCGGAAACCATACCATTCAAACCGGAACACAGCAATGCGAGCATTACTGCTTAGCGGCAGAAATAGGTATGGTGGTAGTCGAGCTCTATCACAAAGAACTCTACTACTCTTTTACATTCTATTCAAATACAAATTTAGGTACTTTACTTACTAAATAATTATGTAAATCGAACTCAAGTGTTGCAACGCCCTAACAGGGCACATGTACATACCTACTAACGTATTATAAGACCTAAAGATACTAACTACTCAATGAAAATGATTGAACATGAAAAAATTAAGTGAAATGAAATAACAGAATACCAGTTTAGTTGCGTTTCGTTTACGATCTGTCAAAAGTTTGCTAACAGAATCGCCGCCCAGGCAAAGCTGACGCGTGTAGACAGGCGTTAGTATTTAGTTTTGCTTTACAAAGTGTCAGGCTTCATGATAGTTTCAGTTTAGTTTTTGGCTCAAGAAAGGCAAAAGAGCGCTACAAAAACACCAAGGCCGCTGCCACTGAAAAAATAAGGGAAAAAACTTTATTCTGGACACACATGGCACACACGCATACACTAACACAGTAGAAAACAATTTTAAAAAAGTAAAGGGTTGTGTGAACTGCTGCCGTGGGCGTGATTATACCTTTCAGAAAAGGTCTGAGCGCAGCATACGTTGAGGATAAAATCCACAACACTAATTTTCAGCTCGCGTTCACAGTCGTTCAACCCAGTTCACCATTGTCACAGTATGGTTTTACTAACACTTTTTAGTTGATTGTACTAAAATTCACCCAAAGTAAAAGTGTTGTGAGTTACAGAACGAAGAGTAAAGCGTTTTTACGATTCGTCAACTCACACCAGTTGGAACAAGATTCATGGTGTGAGTTGAGGATGATCTCAGGTAGAGCTTTGCACGTTTTTTATGCTGGTTTTAAATAAAAAACTATAAAAATATAAAAGTGCTTGTTCGGAACCCGAATATTACCAAAAGAATAATAATGAGGATCGTATTCTAAAAGTAAGCTCAAACTGCATAAAGGACATTAGATAAGTTTGGTTTTACCTAAGTACAACGGTACTTGCGTAGAAAAATGGTACATGATATGTTTTTTTATGTCTAACTTATTCCTTAAATATGTCAGGTTGATAATAAAATACCTTATAATAATATGCTACTTAATGTAGGAGTTAATTACAAACGGAACATAAACAAAGCTATCATAAGTCGATAAACCCTTCGTAAGTCGATATTACCGCACAATGAAATAGTTCCTCTCATCCGAAGAGGGAATTAGCTTTCCCTCACTTCCCCAATTTGTTATCGCTTCATAGATTACCCGGTGATAATATACATAACGCGGGTGAGAATAAGCCGTGACTTTCTATGAAACGGTCGTTACGCTCGTAAAATAACAGAGACTAATATATTTTTTTCGTGCATAGCGCAGACCATACCGCTTTTTTACGGAGAAGAAGCGGTAGGATGTATGGTGGTACTAAACATAATTGTGTTTTTTCTATTTTATATATTTAAAGTGGCAAAAGCCCGAGCAGAAAAACCCTGCAACTGTGTTTGTGATAGGGATTTGAGTGTTTACTGTTAACCTATAGCCATTTTGGAAATTGAGTGCTTTTTTTTTACGGAACACAAACGCTACGGTACAAAAATAAGACTTAAAAAAAATCTCTACATTTTCTTAGAGAAACCCGGAGAAAACCGAGAAGTATTAAACATCTTTATTAAATATATCTTTACTACTATTTTACGACCGTCAATGACGGTGTGCGGTTCTTAGATAAGCAAGACATCAGTAATGCGGAAACAGTGTGTTTATGAAGCATTTTGTATTACCATAAGCCGCTTTATGTGACTTGCGGGCATAATATCTAAAGGGAAATCATAAAGAGTAATGAAAAAGCAATCTTTATTTTCTTTCTACGAACGTCTAAGCAGGAAGGTACTAAAACTGGTATTGTTGTGAAAAGTCTAGATTTCATGTCGTTTTTTCAACTCACTGGAATAAACTGTTTGACAAAGGTCCAAGGTTACTTGCCCTCCAAACCTCCAAAACATCATACAATTCTACTTGCAATTGCAACTGTCATCATCACTCTTATATATATTTGATTTTTGGGTGTTTAGATGTTTGGATGTTTGTTCCTTCAAAACTCGACAACCACTGAACCGATTTGGCTGAAATTTAAAACATAAATAGATAAGGGCTAGGAATATGACATAAGCTACATTTTATGTCAGGAAAAAGTAGGTTCTCGAGTTCTACGCGAACGAAGTCGCGGGCAACAGCTAGTTCTATTATAAGTAAGTATTGGTAGCATTGCCCATCTGATGTTAAAAGTGTAAATATACAAAACGATAACTGGCTATTACTATCAGGTGAAGGCTTCCTCTGATAGTAATAATATTATTAATATTATTATTATCATTATTATCAGACGACCTTTATGGTTGTTTGTTTTAATATATATTTATTATATATTTATTTACAGAGGAGGCGTCGATCATAGGCAGTCCTGGCGAGGAGTTGCCCTCGCACTGGTGCGAGCATGAGATTGCTCGCCACAAACGCAGGAAGCTCAGGCTACAAGCACATCGCAGGTAACCCAACCAGCAAAGTAGTCTTATAACTAAAGCTGTGTGAACGACTTATTACAGTTTTCGCGGTGACAGCGTGTTGTATAAAAGTGTTTAACAATACATTTTTGCTTTATAAGCTTAGAGAGCAAAAGTTAACTTTAAACAATGGATGGATATTATTTTGTAAGCTAACGAATGGAAGTAGAAGGTATATTTAAATAATATGGGCGGAAAATTGAAAGCAACAGCAAGCAAACAAAAGAGATGGATTTTTAATTTTGCACATGCAATTTTCGGATATGATCAAAATAGTGCGTAAACATAGACCATGTTTTACATTTGCGATGCAAAAACAGTATTCCATGCGTTATCGCTGTGTATTGTCTGATTTGTCTGTTCAACCAGCAGACTGCGTTATTAATTTTAATTTAAAATAGTGCTCACGAACAAAAACATTGAGAATCCTACGAATTATCCCAAAAAGCAATATAAACTAAAATCATTATAATAAATTAAGGTGCCTCCCATTTTAGTAGGGCTTCAAAACTTGAACCTTTAGATTTAGTATTAGATACTTACTCTTTGAGACGAACAACCTGTAGGTATAACGCATCAGCTTTACGACAGAAACGTGCTAGTTATTGTGCTAATATAAAATTATACTTAATCATTATGAATATTTGTAAATTGTATTTTATATTTACAGTAAGGAGCGACGTCCAGAGCAGTTAGAACGAGAAAAGCGCAGGAAGAGAAGACGTAGGCGTAGTCCTGACCATGCGAAGCCAAAGAAACACCGTACTCTGCTGGTTTCAGCTATAGACGAGCAAGCTAAAGTTATACATGTAAGATTTAGTTTGTGTTCTGTTGTTTTTAATGCATTATATTCCGTAAAATTAAATGCGAAATACGAGATGGATTTATAAAAATAGTAGAACACAGACCACTGGAATGTGGAATAGAATGAGCCGATCTTTAAAATAAAAGTAAAACTAGTTTTTAAATAGATGGCGTTACTATAGATTATCAAAATCAAACAAATAGAACCGTTGTGCTAGTAAGTAGGTAGATAGATAGGTACTATTATCAAAAAGGCAACAATCTATTTGAGCCCTTTTTCTTGAAAAAATTTATGAACTATCTAATATTGAGTTCTGTAAGCAACAAATGTAATTTTGATTGATTTACATAATTATAACAGCTATCTAATAAACACAAGCCATGCAGTTTCCTTCTGAAATCAGGTGGTGGTATTTTCGGCCGTTTTTTCATGGACCTACTATTTTCTCCTATTAGTAGGACCACGAGGGAGAACTGTTTCTCGTAGTCCCATTCCTATGCTCAGTAACGTATTTATAAATAAATACGTATTATTACGTATTTATAATAACGTTTTTTAAATACTAAATTTCTGGCGCTTCGGCGGCCGCTGCCGCGGCACGCTCGCTACGCTCGCTCGCCTCGCGCGTAGTTTTTCACTAACCTAACATAACCTAAACTACTGATTTCAATCTAATGAATAAGTGACATCCGCTTAGATCGAAATGAGTAGGTTAGGTTATGTTAGGTTAGTGAAAAACTACGCGCGAGGCGAGCGAGCGTAGCGAGCGTGCCGCGGCAGCGGCCGCCGAAGCGCCAGAAATTTAGTATTTGTTTTTCGATCTAATGAATAAGTGACATCCGCTTAGATCGAAATGAGTAGGTTACGTTATGTTAGCAAGAAGAATACCTATATACAGAAGGATAAATACTTTACTGAGCATAGGAATGGGACTACGAGAAACAGTTCTCCCTCGTGGTCCTACTAATAGGAGAAAATAGTAGGTCCATGAAAAAACGGCCGTATTTTCCCAAAAGATGGGAAGAAAAAGCCCACTCTGAATTCCTTCAGGTAGGTATTTGTTAGGTATTTTGTACTTAGAGTTTTAAAATCTAATAGCACAGAATATAATATTGAACGCGTTGTTGGTTGTAAGAAAAAAAATGAAAAAACGCCATCTATTAAAATAAGTTAGCATCCTAATTCAAAATAGAAGAACGCAGGTTACATTCTCATTTTTGTTACGCTGACCATCCAAGAGATGGCGTTAATTCTATTCGGCGGCTGCTAGCAAATTTCAGGCGAAGCTTGAGTTCTGTCGCTGTTTAACAGATGGCGCTAAGAGTTTGTTTTCGTGGTGTTTCTTTCGTGACACAATATTTACGAGCCACCTGTAGGGTGCGGCTGTTGGTGCTCCCATTTATCACTGCTACATGGGTTATGCCTTTGTTTACGTCTACTTATTTCCTGCCCTACCAAGCAAAATGGTTTGTTCTACAACATTTTACCGCTGTTATGTAAATTGAGCTATTATTTTAATAGCCTTATCGTATAATGTTTCTGTTGGAATTGTAGGCACGCATTACAGGTCGCTGCATAGTTTGCATTGATACCTACCCTTTTGTAGTAATAATAAAAAATGCTGATGATATTCCTTGTTTATAAACGTAGGTACTTTACCTAGTACTATCATGCCTAGGGTACCTACAAAATGTTGATACATATAATAAAATCCTCAGGTGTTAGATCCAGATGAGCTCCCGCGACGAGCTCGCTACACCATCATGGTGACAGCCTGCTTGCTGCTCTTCCTGTGTCTGCTACTAGTCGGGGTCACTCTGCGAATGGCACCGCTCATCGATGATATGGGTAAGTAAGATTGTATGAATTAGACAACCTTGGGGCATTGCATAATAAAATACAAGTTCATAATATTAGTGATTTGTTTAGAATAACATATCATAGCCTTTACTTCTTGTTATAGACATTTACTTCTCATAAATAGCGTTACATTCACTTAGGTAGATAAAGACTGATTATTTAGTACTTATTACTATATACTATATATTGAATGAGAAAAAAATAACACAAAACTTGTTAATAGACGTGATTGCGAGTAAATTATGGCCACTATGGTATTTTATTGGTATTTTATTATGCAATCAACCTCAGGGCAGGAACTTGTGTGAAAAACAAAGGAAACATGGATTAAGAAAACCAATGGGAGTAAAATATATATAGGTAAATACCTATAAGGTAAGTCAGGCATGGAGTTAAAATACTGTTACTTTCGAAAATAGACAATTGATAAGGTCAGGCGTTACTTTGCGGAAATCCATTTAAGTCTATGTCTGTATAATATATAGACAGCCACATATTATGTGGCTGTCTTCATTAGTTAAAAAGTGTAAAGCGGAAAAGTACTTACTAGAGATTTTCTGTTTGTATAATATTCGATAATAGCACAAAGATTTTTAAACAATACCTATGCATATAAACCGGCTGTAGGCGTACGTTGACAATGCTTATTTACAAAAGTAATGATAGTCATGAATGTAAATAAAGCTCTAACTTCTGTGGTAGGTAATTTAACACGATTATAATTATGATGACAATTAGACAGTGATTTTTTAATTATTTAGGTATTTTTATCAACTTGTTTTATGTGACAAAGTAAAAGCTATTTAAATTTTCAATTTATTACAGCACTGTGAACCCCATTTTAGTATCTAACAAAAGCGTCGTTATCAGATGCTACCCAAGTTCCTCCTATCGAGTTGACAAACTGATTCGATTTCATCGTCACCAATCACGGCAAGTGTCAAGATCAAGACCTACTCGTACAGTCAACGTCGAAATGAAATAAATTTTTAGTTATTGAAATCATAAGCATCACATCGAATGGTCTTACAAACTAAATGAGTTTACGCCTGTTACTTGCGCCCATGCCTAGAATATTAGGCACGAACGAACATGAATATCCTAGCTTTCGTTTCGTCAACGTGTGAGCAGAAAACCTGTATGGTTAGACTTAGTCCTCGTGCGAAGCATCTAGATCAATTTTTTCTTCCCACTGCTGTGGAAAGTTCTTCCCGAAACAATCCATCCATCGCAGAGTTCTACTAGTGATAGAGTCAAAACATCTAATTTTTTTTCTGTTTTCTGTGTTTCTTTTAATATTTTGGGGTGCACTAACAAATAATATCCTGAAATTTTAATCTCTTATTTAGAGAACGCAAAAGTAAAAAGTTAGCATAAAAAAAACACAGGACGGACAAAATCAACGGGGCCATCTAGCATACAATTTATGTAGGTACATACCAATTTAACTTATAATATTGACTGTTCGTATAGAATTCCAAAAGGAAGGAATATTTACATATCCGAGGTTTCATGATCGTAATCTAGCGAACAATTGCTTAGTAGGTGCGCGGTTCAAGTATGAGGGATGGAGAGCAAACAGAAGGGCAATTCTACTAACAAAGATTGAAACGAATCGTAGCCGAATTTTATCTGTCTTGAGTTGTTTTTTTTTTCCACTGTTGAACAACGATACAGCTGCCACGTTTCACTTAAAGATCGAGTGCTATGTTTATTTTGCCCAGCAGTGATAGTTTTGGGGTAAAAACCGAAGCTCGATAGGAACTGAACTAGAGTTAGAACTGAATAGGACGTCACGCATTGTTTATTAATAGAATCGACCTCCAGATGCTTACAGAGGTCGGCTCATGTTTGGTGAGATATCGACTAAACTCTAGTGGTTTTTATCTAACTGCTGGTATATAAGAGAGACTATTTAGCTGTATAGGTATGTTTATTATTCTGCTAAGCACCTTGAAAATTGTCATTATATTTTTAAGTAACAGCAAGCAATCCGATCCGAAAGAATCCGATCGAGTGGGGGGTTTTTCGTTCCAAAAAACTCCATAGACCGATGACATCAAAGCGGTCGCATGAAGTCGATGGATGGTGAAGGCTCAAAATTGGTCGTCATGGCGCTCTTTGGAGGAAAACTATGTCCAGCAGTGGTCGTCTATCGGCTGATATGATGAAGCAATCTTCAGCAAAACTGAGATAACAAGAAATATAAGCTTAGTTGAAATTACCACCCATTTAAATGGTGACCACACGGAAATGTGCTAAGAAAAACTTAGCCAGTTAAGGAACGAGCGCTTTGTAATACCGTATTCAGTACTAAAGTAAGTAAGTACATATGAGTCAGTCGTCAATTCTGGTGACAGGGTTTTTAGGCCACCCGAAGGCCTCTGTCATGCCCTAACTGTTTTCAAAAAGCCAGGACTCATACTTAACTTCAATACTAATATTATGGTATTTACATAATATGTCTACTTTATCTTTACAAAAAAACGTACACTTATTACAGAAAAGAAAAATAATTATCTAACTACTTTATGTTTTATTTCACCGCAGACAACTAATTTGCACGTAGAACAAAACCGACTAAGTAACGATAGCAAAACAGGGAACGTTGACTGTAAAATGTAAAAAAATATTTTTATTCAAACATATTTTTTACATTACAAAGCTTATCACATTAAAAACTAAATAAATATAATACAATCACTACATACTACAACCAAAATATTCTATAAATAAAACAAATTTAAATCTAAAAATAATTTCAGAAACAGCAAGATATTATAGTTAATTTTTTTAACTTTATATTATATTTAATTTTCCAGCAGTACTTGCTACACTACTACAACGCTACTACTTGCTACGAAATTGACTCTTGTCGTAGCAGCTACGGCGTAGCAGCGTAGCGTTTTGCTGTAACCTTGTGCTACTAAAGTAAAGATGTGGAACATCTTGCAGAACTCTTGAATAAAATCCCACTGCATTTTACGTCGTATTATTACAAACTTTTCAATTAAGCCTCATTTCTAAACCCAGATTGAGGGAGCGATTGCGAAACCTCTGAATTATTTTCTTATGTAAAAGAACAATGCGGTAAAATCTCGGTTACGAGATTTTGTTTTCAGATGACCTTTGTAGTAATAAGACAGTCGTGAAACTGAAGATACGGTGCCTTACTGAGTAATTTCGTTTAGCTGCTCACAGAGCGCTTATTAGATCATATTTGAGGTTAGCTTCTTACTTGGTATCTACTTCACGTAGCTGTACACTGTACATCACTCAACACTTTATTAAATTTAGGGTGTAATTTTGAGAAGGTAAGGGCTGTAAAAGTAAATGACTAATGATAATTATGGTAAATGGTAAATCAGTAAGTCCATATGAGTTTTTTCATATAGACATATTTATAATGACAGTAACCAGTAACCAACCATTAAAATTACGTCTTCACTTTATGAAAAATGTTTCAAGAAATATAACAACCATAATCCTTTTAAAAAGTTGAACTCCAATCAGAGCATCTTGGTTTTTTGATTGGTGGCATTAAACAAAACGGCAGAATTTAAAATATTATTGCTAAAATTTTAGATCGTTCGTCAACTCACACCATGAATCTTGTCTCAACTGGTGTGAGTTGACGAACTGTAGAAAAGCCGCACCATCGAGGTTTTCATGTAATATTTTGACAAACATTTTTAAGCTATTTTTCAAAACATGTACATGTTGCCAAGTGATTTTCTTCACCGTCAGTCGACTGATGAATGTGCACATGAGACGCACCGAGGCAGGTCTGGGCTTAATGCGTTAAACACGCGCTCCGCTGAGCTAGGGGTGGCTAATAAATGTTGACACTTACACGTACCAGTATCAACTGAACTGTTCTCGAATAGACACGATGACAGTAACCTAGAATCACTAATCACGCCTTCACCTTATGAAAAAAGATTCAAGGTATATAAAAACCATATTTGTTTTAACATAAGATGCGAAATCAATAATATTTTTTAAGAAATGAATGTACGAAATACAGAGATTCGCCATAAAAGGTTGAACACCAATTAAAGCATCTTGGTTCTCTGATTGATGGCATCAAACAAAATTGCCGAATTTTGAAACTTATTGCAAAAATTTTACATTAAGCGCGTTTTGGCGTGAATTTTAAAATTCATTTTACCTGCGGTTTTTTAGTATAATGCTATCCCACAGGAATATTCATTTTTATCGGGATGTGTGTCTATGTGTAATTCTTATTCATAAACTTAACGATTTAGCTTCTAGCATTAGAAATCACCTGTGCATAATTTGTAAGCCTTGATTTCTGGGCTGCATCTCCTCTTTCTAATTTGCAATAAGTACTGGTACCAAGAAAATCATTCTAACCAACTATTCAAATAGTTGAAGCTACCATCTACAAACGCAGTTATTACAAAAGTCATACATTCCAGAAATCCAGACCCATCTCATCGCATCCACTGAGGCCGACTCAAACTTAACTGGCGCTGTGAATAGACCTTAATTATTAGGCGAATGCCACACACAAAGTTCCTTATACACCTATCCTAATATTATGTATATCGCGTTGCGATAGAGTTGTATCACTCCGTAAAAATTTAGCCGGACCAAGAGGCAGAACCGCTAGCTTTTAGAACCAAATTTTTGTTAATTTCAATAACGCTGACAGTTTTTTTTTTATGTCAGCAAGTGATAAGACAATCACGGCGCCCACCGGATGTTAAGCACCACGCCTGACTATTGCAGATGCAGTACCACCCAAAGCTTAAAGTTTTTAAGTATTTGCGTGGCAATGCACTGCACTTATCACCCCGAGACATTGTTGTTAAGTCCCTTTCGCCAGTAATTTCTTTTGCTACAGTGCCCTTCAAACCCAAACACAGTAATGCTTGCACACTACTGCTTGGAGGTAGAATATCTGACACTGAGGTGGTACTCACCAAGACCACCAGGTGAGAGTTTAACTTTTCAGTTTTAACTCCTCGCCATCATTTTATTGATTACATAAATCTTTTTCGGTATTTTTCTATTGAGTTTAACGGTTCGTTCTCATTAGAACACCATGGTAGTCACTGGGTCACGCCACCTACAAAATTTATACAACTGTATGGAGGGTACCTCACCTGAGCCACAAATTATTATAACAGATTATTCCCGATGACCCCATGTCTTGCACCCACTGGGAACCAGCGGGAAGTTTTTTTCTCGATAACCCCCATCGAGGTCAGCGGGAAGTTTTTCAGTAGCGCTCGTCTCCAAAGGGGTCTGGGCCTCGAATACACTAATTGTACAACGGTTGACGAATTAAGTACTTGGTTTAGCTGTAGTTTAGTTTAGATTGCAGTTTGTATTGCTAGTGTCGCCACCGCAGTGTCCTAGTGAGATAAAGCTGCCTTGACCTATTTGTTGGTCCGCCTGTGTCGCAGGAGGATTCGATTCCCGCCTTGGGAAAAATGTTTGTATGATCTGCAAATATTTGATCCGGGTGTTCTTCTATGTACAATAAAAAATATCTATCTATATTGTATTAAGTATAACAGTCATCTAGTACCCATAATACAAGCTCTGCTTAGCTTCGGGCTAGATGATGCTATGTGGATTGTCCAGCATTATTTATTTACTATTATTATATTTACATAGAATAAATGTTCGATAAAAAGCACCGTCTTTTACCATTATATTGTTCGGGTAAAGTTAGACGCAGCTCTAGTGATGTCGTCTGAGCCGAGACATCGAGTGAAGAGGCACGAAAGCGTATGTTAATAGTCTTCCGGCAGCATGTTCGTTAATAGAATCGCAAGTTAGCGAAGAGATATACCGGGTACATAAACTAAACAGGGTCTTTCAATATAAGTGCATAATATCCGAGGAATAGGTTACACAAAAAAAATATTACGCGCTGCCCTTTCAATTTCCAACAATGATAGCTAACAATTGTTTTTTTTTTGTAAAAAGCTAGGTACATGTATTTTATTCCTTGAATATTATGCACTAATAATGAAAGACCCTGTATAATAGCTTTATCCAATAAAGAATTTTGACCTCACCACACTGTACCGAAAATTTTTATATAATTTTTTGATAATGCACAGCTCTTTGTAAAATACCTAATGAGTCTTATAGTTAATTTTAAAGCCAGTGATGGATTTTTTTTTCTTATTCTTTTATGCGACTGTCACTATAAAACAACAAATATTCAACAAAAAAAATATATTAGTATATACCTAGAGCAAGCTTGATAAACTTTCTAAATCGCTAAAACAATCTGGCAAAATTTGCTCTATTTGTAGAATGTCGTATTAAAAACTACGTTATTTATCACCTTGCCTTTCAGGAAATAACTTCAACTTTTTTAATGGCTTAAAAAGAAGTTGGTACGGCAAGCAAGTTTGTAATCACGCGCCATATATCGTGCCTACTCGGGGGATTTTATTCTGCTTCACAATATATTATTGTAGTGACGACAAAGTGAAATTACATTTTTTATTAGCTTCATAGAATGTATTGCACGTTGGACCGTGACCTCGATACGGTAGTAGCGAATCTTAGTTACTTTTATATAAATTGCTTCAAATTTTATTATTAAATGCTTCTAAACTGTGTCATTATTTCATGACTTCAACTTATCACAATTTTAACACAATTCTATTTGTTGACGCAGCTTCATCGCTAGGGTCAACCTAATATAAACCTTACTAAAATTTTATATTAGTTCTAGACTTTTATCATTATTTAAAACTTTAAGTTTATAATATTGATACTAATGAATGCATTCTGCCTTTTGAAGTTTTAGCTTAACTTTTTATTCGACCTGCATCTGAGCTGAGTCTCTAAGTCTTCTTACCGTCTCTTTATGTGGTGTTACACTGCAAAGATCTAGTCTTCCCACCTTGTTCTTTTGAAGTTGAAAATATAAAAATATGATAGGTTATTAATAGGTTCTTGGGTAGGATTATAAAGAGATTGCAAACAAGAGAAACCGTAAATAGTCTTTTCTGTTTGGGACCCGGCCCCGTCTCGAGCAGATGCCGTGTCGGCGCCGCCCTCGTTCATTGTGTATCAGAGAATCATTAATTAGCTGATGTTGATACCGACTGCGTAGCTTTTCAGCTAAGTACATAGTTAATTTGGGCCAATATGAATTATACTGATGAAAGTTATTACCCGCAACACACAGAACGCGGGTGTTTTTTGTTGTATTTGTAGTAACGTCAAGGATGACAACGCGTTCAGTGTGATGTTATCCTTTGTGTCCATAAATATTAAAACAAAAATACAGGCGGCGGATCTGAGCCGACCCGCGCCCGCCCGCTGTGTGTGTTGCGCGTCATTGTAAAATTGACATTCTTATGTGCAATGTGCCTATTATGAAATAAACTAAAACTGAAACTAATATAGTTGGTGTCAGCTGGTGCTATAACAGTCTTTTATTTAGATTTTATAATGCTTAGAAGAAATACGAGTGTCGATTTTCCATGAAAATATTATTCTTCTAACTCTGTATTTAAAATATCGTATAAAGGCATGTCTCTGTTATTGGATTTGTGCGCAACTTGTATCCAAAAGCAATTATTATACACGGGCAAAACCTGACACCGAAGTCATTATATTACATGGTAATAAAGGCGAGAATGTTCTTGTTTAGTTGAAAACTCAATAAACCAACTGTAGAGCAATAATAATTCGGAACAACGCGTGCAAATAACTGAAGAGTATTGGAATCGGTAATCAGGCCGCGGGCAACACGTTGATTACAGACATTGGGGGCATTTATTTACTGTGGGGGTTTCTGACGGCAAAATAGATTTATTATGGTAGAAGCTCATTGAACTTTTAGCAAGGCCCATATCCACCAAAACTTTTGCTCTCTATGCCTTTTCGTTCATTTTCTTTTCATTTTCGTTCGCTTTGGTTTTGTTTAACTGGTGTGTTTTCGAGCTTGGCTGATAAAAAAACTGAACACTCTAGACACTGGTATCCATAGTCGTTAATTGTCTTGCTTGTCAGTGAGTTTTTCTATTTAAAATTCGATACCATTTTTAAATAGATTAAGATGGAGTTCTGAGTAGAAATTCTCATTTTCTAGTCAAGGACTTAATTTTGAATAAAAAATTAATAAAATACTGATATAAAAAAATGAACTAGACGTGATAAATTCCCAAAACTTTTTATTTCGTCCAAGGTCAATTACTATTATACAATATTAATTATAATTAATTAATTGTTAATTATAATTATTATATTGTAGTTATCAACGTTAATTTACGTACTTCAAATCAAATCATTTATTAATTTTGCAAAACATGGGTTAATAGAGTTGACATGATAATTTTATAGTCATAATAGTCATAATAGTCATTTATCAATAAATGACTATTATTAATAGATATTATAAGTCAAATTACATTGGTAAAATAAAACTTTTGCTACAACAAAGTAACCCACGTTCACACTGTTATTAACAATGTCAAAATAAAAATCTGTTTTTTTTTTATTCAACTGAAGTGGCAACCAGGCGTACGGCCCACAAGATGGTAAGCGGTTACCGCAGCCTATGGAAGCTTGCAATACCAGAGGTATCACTCGCGGGTTGCCACCTTGAGGCTAAGATCGAAAGCCTCATGTGCCAGTAATTTCACTGGAAACCATACCCTTCACACCGGAACACAGCAATGCGATGATATGATATAGCCATGATCAGCTGCTTAATAACAGCATGCAAAATTTTGGGTTTACGCAGTATTATTATGATATAAAATTAATGATAAAAATAATGTGATCTAGTTAAATAAAATTAATTAATAAATTTTATACAATAATAATATTAATTCTAACACATTAATATAATTATTTCTTACGTTTATAAAGTGATAATTTATATATCTATTCCAAACTTTATTATAAATTAGCTTACATTTTACACCCGAACAGCTACAAAAATAACAGCATTATTAAAACATTTAGGGTAATAAAAATGTAAAAAGGATCCACATAAGCCGCTTAATCGACAAAGCACATGCAAATTGCGGTAATTAAAACCTAACAGACGCTTGTAGATAAATTCGGGTCGTCCACGAGCCTGCAAGTCACCTCCATAGATAACGTCACTCAAACTTGACGCCACCTTAACTCTCAGAAGCCGACCTTTCAGCAAAAAATGAGATAACCACAACGACTTATTATAAACGACTACTCAGTTCTTGGGGACAGGTGAACAGACAAGTTTAAAATAATTTGTGTATCATTTTGCTTTATAAAAATTAAATATATCTTTATTTTGGAACAAAATCCATAGGTAGGACGATAACAATAGTGTGAGAACCGATGACGTCTGTGGAAGTGTAAAACTGTGTCACAGACATCAACGCCCTCCTCCGAATACAGATTATACAGAGTTCCATTAAAAACGAACAGAATATTTAATAATATAAACTAATATTAATAACACCTCTAAGCATAATCAGTAGATCCGACCTTATGAGTCGGGTTATAAAAAAATATCTATAAATAGTCGTATAATACTAATTAGTTATGTAGTGTATGTGAGAGCGTGTAAGAGTGGGGTGTGATTGTGAGAGGGTGTGTGCAGGTGGATTTCCTTGTTCCTCCCAGTCTCTTAAGAGTCTGGTTATCACAGCGGGAAATCCACAGCGTGTGTGTGTAGGGTGTGGAAATGTGGGTAGTGAGGTTAATTTATTAATTAATTATAATATAATATAATATAATAAAGACGACCAATGTGGCGCGGTGGGCGAAGATCCGCCTGCGACGCGGAGGTTGCGGGTTCGATTCCCGCCTTGGGACAAATGTTTGTAGGATCTGCAAATATTTGTTCCGGGTGTTCTGGGTGTTTTCTAAGTATAATAAAAAATATATATCTTTGTATTGTATTGTATTAAATATACAGTCATCTAGTACCCATAATACAGCTATGTTTAACAGCAGCTTACCTTGGGCTAAATGATGCTGTGTGGATTGTCCAGCATTATTTATTTATTTATTTATTTATTTATTTGGTTTGAAGGGCACTGTAGATAGTGAAATGACTTGGCGGAAGGGACTTTAACTACGTCTCGGAGTGACACTGCAGCTGTAAAATGTACTAGAAAGTGACTTTCTTTTACACTATGTAAATATGAATTCAGGTGTCAAGGACTTTGTATCAATTTGTGCCGTACATGAATGAGCTTTCGTTTGCACAACTTTACATTATCACACTAATAATAAAAATGCGAAATTTTGAATGTTTAGATGTTTGGATGTTTGTTCCTCTATTACTCAACAACTATTAAACTGATTGGGCTGAAATTTAAAACATAGATAGATGATAATTGGTAATAGAACATAGGCTACCTCGTAAAAAAGTACGGTTTCCGAGTTCCACGCGAACGAAGTCGCGGGCGACAGCTAATAAATTTATGACATTCTTACAATAACTCCATTTGTTCCAAATATTAGTTCCAAGTATTCCTTCCAAGCATAGCATAAGGAGGGCGTGTGTTAGGCCACGAATCTGAGTAATGCAAACTATGCACTGCGCGACTGCTATGTGCTACGCGTTTGCTATGCGTGCGCCATAGCGGAGCGCGCCGGCGTAAAGCTGCGTAGCTTGCTTGAGTCATAGATTAAATGCATAGCTGCTTTTTTTTTTTTTTAGTTAATTAAGTATTGTATGTTTTTTATTTTTATTTTGACAAAATCTTTATCGTAATTTTATCGACATCGATTATTATTACTCTGTATTTTCTATGTTGGGTAGGTGGCAACATCTGCTTAAATTGTTTGATAGACAAACAAACAACATTCATTCTTTTCTTTCTTGTTTTAATCATTGTTTGTACTGTTTTGTACAGTAAAAATTGTAAGTTTTTTATTTTTTGTTTTTGATGTTTATTTTATAATATTTTAGTGACTGTATTATGATAAGTATATCAATGTTTATTGTAATGTTTTGACGTGTCTAAGTGCATATACTGTGCCAAAAGAGAAAATAAATTGAATTGAATTGAAATGAATTGAATAGGTCAACATATTTCACTAAGTATGAGCAACGTCACAAACTTGGTGGTTTTCTTGGTTTGTCTGGTTGGATTCAGTGCTCGCTGCAAAAATTACATGAACTGCAAATATTCATTCTTATATATTCCAAATATAACGGCCTGTGTGTTTCTATCTTTAAAAATAAAATAATGTATTTACAATAAATAAATATAAAAAGGTTAATATTGTTGTG
This sequence comes from Colostygia pectinataria, assembly GCA_951394395.1. NCBI lineage: Eukaryota > Metazoa > Arthropoda > Insecta > Lepidoptera > Geometridae > Colostygia > Colostygia pectinataria. Next base: position 4,497,334 of record OX596356.1, on the reverse strand, counting down.
TTTTCTATTAAAGCTTTGCTTAGTTTGAGGCTCGATGGCGCTGTGTAAAAATCTCTACCAATATTTAATAGTTGTCACCCGCGACTTTGTTTGCGTGGGACTCAGAAACCGTACTTTTTTTCGGAATAAAAATTAGCCTATGTCCCATTCCCGGTAATGACTGGATTATTAGATAATGATCTATCTATGTTTCTAATTTCAACCAAATCGGTTTAGATAGTGGTTGTCGAGTAATAGAGGAAAAACATCCATCCAAACAAACATCCAAACTTTCGTATTTATAATATAAGTTTGATTAGTGCCATTAGTATGATTAGTGTGATTATTAGTGTAATTAGTGTGATATAGTGTGATTATTTATAATGTACGACGCACTTGTACTCGTACACTATCGTATTAAACTGTCGCTTCTAGAGGAATTTACATTTGAGTGCTGTCGTGTTTTGGAGGGCATTTGAATTGTCACGGTTATCACAAAAGCTCACTAGCTTATAACCGTAGAGTTGGCTACCAGCTCATACATACAGAGTCAGCGTATAACAGCATCACAATGGCGGGATAACTTTTAATCGGAAACAAATAAGTTTTCCATTTTTTAACGCTTTGTTTTTTAATTGTTACTTTATTTTTTAAAATTTAGATGCTTAAAAAACTTATACACAGATAAATTGGTGTAGGTTTGAATGAAACATAATCTACCCCTTGAACTTGAGTGTTTAATGCAATGCAATTAATAATGCAACTATAACAAACAAAAACGATTTCAAAACACAAAGCTACTCATGTAATTATCAGCTTTCTTTAAATTATTTTTTATTATATCAGATTTACGACGATGAAATGGGAAGTTTAATCATACCTTTAGATAACAAGAGCTCCAGCAATTATAACAAGCTCAGTCCACGTGGGCGAGCCCTTATCCAGGGTCAGTGGAACAAGAGTAATTCTTCCCTCATTAGCACTGGTTTACCAGTCGAGTCGCGTACCTACTTCCATTACGACAGGCGACACCCAGTCGGACGCTTTGAGGGTCTACTTCTACAAGCCACAAACGATTATCGTTGGAAACATCGTAGTTCAACTTATGTTGGTGAGAACTAAGATCAGAGCATTCAAGGATATAAGCTGAATCACGGAAAGTAGATTCAAGATTCAAGATATTTATTTGCATAAATAAGTGATACAACAGTAGGTTTTAAAAGTATTTATATGGCACTTAGAATTTATTTGCCCTTTTCAGGCATGGCAAATTTTGTGTAGGCTACCTATGCTGGGTGCTAAGCTGCTTACAGAGTACTAGTACCTATGTATTAAGTGATAATAGTGTAACTAGGTATTACAATATATCGCTATTGTTCGCAAGAGTAGACCCCCAGAGGAGACTACATCCGCTCGTGGTGTCGTATTTACAGATCAATTTAGTTATGGCTGAACGCTGTTTTCATTTGGATGAGTAACTGCTATAGGAATTGTATTATTCGTGCTCTGGAAAGTGCATTTTGACTGAAACTTTATTTAATTTGACGACTTCAGTGGCGTGGTTGCGTGGTGCCCTGTTGAGAAACGCGGTTGGTTGCGGGTTTGATTCCCGCTGAATATGTTTGCATGATCTGTAAATATTTGTTCCGGGTCTGGGTGTTCCTAAGTTTTAAAGAATATATAATATTTACAAAAAAAAACGAACATGAAGTATTATTTATGTTAGTGTAAATTAAAAGTTCAAAATGTTTTTTAGTGTTGTAAACATGTAGTGCAGGTAGTTTTCGGGAATTCTGTGTTATCAGCTTCTTAGATATGAGAATTTTAGACGGCAAAGCATTATTATTATTAGTAATTAAATACGTGACTCATTAATTTATGATGAAAGGTATTCTTAATTATAATGGATGGCTGAGTGTCATTTAATAAAAAGACCGAAAACCGTGCTCATTATAAGAGGCGCAAATTATAACAGGAGACTAAAATTATAGTTATGATAATATTTGAGCTCACTTTATGTTTATGTATATTATATACATAATTTAAGCGCAACATTAGGCAAATTACTTATAAATTTTTTACCAATCCAATCTCTCCTACCAATTTTTCTATTATTATCATACAAAAATCAAATTGCGTCAGTTTTTCTACAAAATCGTAGGTATATTGTTAGAACAGTTACCTACTCAGACTAGCAGAGGCTTTAGATTAAACGACTGCGCAAAATGCGCTGAAAAGTGGTGTGCTAATATTGATATTCACCCTTACTAACCCTAAGAAAGTAAACTTTTACACGTTCTCCCTTATTGGAACTTGTCTTTTACACGTGACTAGAACAGGGGAGGTAACCACAAGCTCTTTTAGCAATATTGAAATAATATTACACTGTTTTTTGTATGCCAATTTCGGCACACAAAACATTGACGATGGATCAATTAAGATCTTGGCAATTTACTTGTATTTTTGACATTACATTTAGTTAGTATGTGACAGAACTTGGTCGAATCCACACTTAACCAATTAAAACAACGTGAACATACATTCAAAAGTGTTGTCAAATTAATTTCATGAAAAGTTTTCTAAGGCGCCTTTTTAATGAGGTGTTTTCACTTTATTCACAAAAGCTATAAATAACATTTTTGAAAGTAACGAACAAAGAAAATTGTAAAATCAAAAGTTACATCACCACTACACTTTTATCATTAACTGTGGATTAATCAATATGCTGCTTGTCTTATAATATGCACTTACATATTAAAAGTCAAGCAACATATTAATTTTGATTGAAGTGAGGTGTGTCAGAAGAAGTCACATAAGTATGTGACTTCTTCTGACACTCTGACGTGCATCTGGTATGATAAAGCGGGAATATTGCCAGTCATTAAAGTCACTTCAGAAGAAGACGAATTAAAACAGAACCTACAGCAGGTATTTCCGTCGGTCATGATCTTCTGAAGGAACATGTCACTTGGTTTCATATTATATGGGCGAGCACCCAAAGTTTTCTAAGTAAGCATATTTATTCTGAGTTGTTTTGTATGACGTCACCGCTTCTGCCCCGCTGTCACTCTGCTCGTCGCGGTCGTCGAGGGCGCAATCTAAATGCTATTGCTTGTATAGTCATTTCATTTCACAAATGCGAGTCACGTCAATAAATCACTCTTGAATAGAACTACACAAAAACATCAAACGTATTAACTGATTTCACCAAGGTATTATAACTAAAGTAAGTAGTTTTTGCAGGCGTCGTTGAACTAAAGCTAATCACCTAATAACTTTGAAACCAAGTCGAGCTATTGATGCAAAAACATGCGCAACAGGCATAGTAGAAATATTATATGGTAGAGATCTATGTCATGATGTCATTTTGGGTACCACCATACTTATACCCGCCGCCAATGGTTTTCCACCTCAGTCATATGTATTATAAGTATTGTCAATGGATAATACAGTGAACCAACTAATCAATAACAACATAAAATATCAGTGTATTTAAATAAAATTTGTAATCTCCTTTTTTGTTTGATAGTAAGAACCTATGTCAAATCAATATCAAATTAATCGTCCAATTTACGGTATACGAGCTGACCCGCATTTATTTCAGTTTTTACGCTTTCCCATTAGGACAGTACATTTTTCGGGATAAATGTAGCCTATGTATTATTCCAGGACTTAAACCATCTACATTCCAAATATCATCACAATCGGTGAAGTCGTCACGGAGATACGTGGCAACAAGCATACACAGACACACACAGACTTTCGCATTTATGATATTAGTAGAATAAGTGTTCTTCACGCTTGATATCATTTTGTAGATTAGATACCTTTTTAATTTAACACTGCAGCATAAAGTAACTATCTTGTGTTTTAATTAAAGTCGCTCACAAAAAGGTCAAGTTACTATCTTGCCGCTAATGGTTATAGCCTTTGTCGTCAACTTCAATCATCGCATCGTGCAGTTTATACATTCTTGGGTGTACTCGGAATTGCTTTGACTAACTTTAAGAAACATAGTTTTGGTATTATTAAATATTTATTCAGCAACATAACTTTAGCCTAGAATAAATTAATTTTATATAAAGCATTGGCCCTTTATTTGCTTTTCATCACATCATTAATAATTACTATATTATTTTAAAGACCTAGTTATAATTGATACAAAATTTAAATCGGTTGAAATCTAATTTAATGGCGTAACAATAGCATTTTGTACTTTCGTGCCTTTTAACATTTTTGGTGACTGTGAATAAAAAGGTATAGAACTGATTTCTAAGGCTCATGAAAGATTAATTTGGATCGAGATGCTTTTGTTATTGATTCAGTACACGACTCCCAAAATAAGTAATAAAAAACCCTGGTGGACGAAAGGTACGGATTTAATCAAAACACGTCGTCAGCCTGTAGAACATAAGAAGGCAACCTTTTACTGCGCATAAACGCGTGACCCGAAATACACAGCAACCTTAAATGATTGCCATAAACCAGGAGGACTTGGGTTTTTCATTTATCCAATTTAAAATCAAATAAAAAGGCGTACCTGATACAGAAATAACATTTCATTGAGAAAAATAAATAAATTGTTGAATATAAATTAGTATGAAATTTTATTAATAAATACATAAATAGCTTGGCTTTCCTTTGTAAGTAGGTACTTACTTAATAGTAGTAGTATTAATCTAGGTGATAATAGTGAACGGAAAATTGAGGACTCAAACACTTCTAAAAGTCCGATTAACTGATTTTCGATTAAACAAAAGAAAATTTTAGCTGGGGATTCAAATGTAGACGTAATTAAACTTTTTAATGGATTCTTCACTCGACCCAACTGATTTGCATATCGTAAATATGTAGGGCCGTGCTCTTAGAGAAGACTAGAGAGTTATATCATGTTTTGAAGATACGATAGCCGTGTGACGGTCGTAACATAGCAGTGACTTACTGCCCAAAGACTACTAACATATCAGCCTTACATCGGCCATTCATTCATTTCATCCACCAAACCGTCTCACTGCAGGGCAAAAGCCTCCCTCCCTTTCTTCCACACTTCTCGATCTTTGGCTACTGCCATCATCACATCAGTCATGACTTCACAAGTTCAAATTCAAAATATGTTTCAAAATCTATCTATCTATCTTTCTATTCAGCCGGTAACACCCACTGCTGAGTAAAGGCCTCTTCTCTATCACGATTCAAAATACAAAGTTTGTATTTCTTTAGATATAAATGAGTATAATACCTGTGTTATGAGATCTCGCTCTTCCTTAATTAATTTTCGACTTGTGACTTCAGACAGAGAAATACATACATAGGATATACCTATACCTATATAAGTATACTTAAATGTATTTATTAAGAAAGAACACTAGCATAATATAATTTTAAAACTTTGTTAATGAGTTGTTAAGGAAATAAAAATACTTTTAGAAGTATTCTGGCGACAGACGTACCTAGAAAAAATAATTCTTTAATGGCACTGGTTTTAATCGGTATAAGAGGTGGTGTCAGCATTATTATAATGAACTTTTCACTTGACATTATTATCATAATTACCATCTGATTACCATACCTTATATAATTCTGGAAGGATTCAATCCAGGAAAGATACAAAATATTTACTATTTCGGCACCCAACGCTATTCCGTATTCGGCACCAATCAATATTTTTGAAATAGAAAAATGTTAAATCAATTCATTGTCAACATCGGTAAAGAACTAAGCTTCTCTAGAAGAAACTCTCTCTTCTTCTTAGAAACTTTTAACTATTTTATAATTTGTGAACTGTTTTCAACACAAAGAGAACGCAAAAGAAGTTTGTATAAAATAATTAATTTTTAGAAAAACAAAAACCGACGCAAACGAATTAAAAAATGTTTCGGCAGATTGTGGCGATGTAGTTATTGACGGCAATGTTTGTAGTTATTGACGACAATCAATGTAGTTTGAAAGTTTGATGATTTATTCAAAGTACTGAGTCGATTTAGATAAAAGATAAAGTTTATGTGGGACCTATTATTAATGTATTACCTATCACGCAAAAAAATACTAATTGGCGGAAAAGTAGCATAACAAACATTCTATAAAAAACATACAGTCGAATTACTGATAACATCTTTTATTGAAGCAATAAAGAGGAAGGTTTTTTTTTATACAACTGAACTGGCAACCAAGCGTACGGCCCACAAGATGGTATGCGGTTACCGCAGCCTATAGACGCTTGCATTATCAGAGGTATCACTCGCGGGTTGCCACTTTGAGGCATCGAAAGCCTCGTGTGCCAGTAATTTCACCGGAAACCATACCCTTCACACCGGAACACAGTAATGCGAGCTTTACTGCTTTGCGGCAGAAATAGGTATGGTGGTAGTACTTCCCCGGACGAGTTCTATCACAAGGAACTCTACTACTCTTCCACTCTACTAGGTTCCCCTCTTCCTACTAGGTTCCACTGGTCTTAGTAAAAAAAAATAAGAGCACACTTACCAAATAAACAAATTGCATGAGCCTCTTTGTAATCTGCATGTTTGAGCTTACTACATACACCACTCCCAAAACTTTGATAAACCTATGGTTCAACATTTACCCTAAAAGCTTTTAAAGAAAATCAATACACATCGCGATCGGTATCAAGTTTCTATACCTTTGTATGTACTCAAACAATCAGAACATATCACTTGGATCATTGATCAATATTGAACTTTTTGATATTGACATTTTTACGAAATAACAGGTCAGCTAAGTTACTTTGTATTTTGACCTTTTCCAAATGGACATTAGTTCTACATATTATTATATCAACAGAAGAAGGTAGTTTAATAAATGATCATCATTGTGGTCAATCTTCTAGCGTTTTTACTGTTGGGATACTGGCCTACTCTCGAGCGAGAGTGATTGTGTCGTCTGTTTGTTGAATGGCAAGTAAAAGACTGTCTTTAGATTCTATTGCATATATTCTGCACGATGTTTTCCTTCACGGTTTGAAAGTTTTTTCATTGTGCGTGCGCTTACATTTTTCAAATAGAAAATTCAAAGCCATGATCTTAGGATCGAATGGCGGGATCACCACTACTAGACTAACTAATAAATTATTTTCAATACCATCTCATAATCTCTTATATAGCTATTCTTGTCTGTGCTCTTATCGTAAATTAGTATTAGTGCAACGTAGAACAACAAGAGAAATCTTGAAAAGCCGATACGAAGGTTGCTAATCTGATGCCTATTATTTTGCAATCGCTTTTCAGTACTGTCCCTACTGTTTTAGCATTGCAAGATAGAATGTAAGTAAAATATTGTTTAACAACACTGGTATTGTACACAGACAAAGTTCACCTATCATTCTTTTATGAAGCGTATAAATTGCCAATTTTGATGCAATCAAAAATATATCATACTTTTTATCACAGTAGCTAAGAATTGAAAAAATTGAATAAAAGCGTTTTTTGGAACAAAAGAATCGAGAACGATGGCCTTTATCATGAGACGATACAAGCTTAAATAAAATATAAAATTAAATACTTTTTACAAAAGTGATTTGTCGACCTCGACTCGAATTTTCAATAACATTTGATTTGAACATTGCACTTATTTTTATGCAAGGTAGGAAAAACCAAAACAAAACTATTAACAAAACTACATATTGTAACGGTCCGGAAAACCAGCTTCTGTTTTTTAGGACCGTTACAATATGAGGGTCTTCAAGTCTAGAGTGAACAGGTTCTTTCTAGACCAGCGTGTTCCATCATCGACCACACCATCACTTCCCATCAGGTGAGGTAGAGGACAAACGTTGGTCTATACCAATTAAAAAAATGGATTTGCATGATAAATAAATATTATTCATTTCTACAATAGTATTTTAGTTCGGACATCTATCGGAGCTGAGCAGTATTGTCTTTATTAAAAAAACACGAAAGCTGCACACTTGACTTCTTTAGGTCGAGTGCGTGCGGCAGCTTGTCCAAATAAAGCCACGCAATATTTGGACATACCCCTAGATGTAAAATCAACCAATAAAATCGTGGTAAAACTGCGTCATTTCACCTTCGCGCCGAGGTATTTTATCTTTTCGCTGCTTTTCTTCAACTGTCACGATACAGAATGAAATATTATTTAGTGGTTGATACGATTAATATACATAATATTATATTTTTTTGCATAACAGGGATAATATCTGTTCTTTATTATTAAGTTCTGCTTTTTTTTTTAATCTAAAGATCAGCTGTTTTGCATAAAAACCATTATTACACCTACTTTATCTACTAATCTTGAAGACATACTACTCGTAGCTGTAGTAGGTAGATATTGGAAGTTCTAGTGTAATTACAAAGTCCAAAAAACAACTGAACAAAAAAGGAGTAATTCGTCCCATGAAACTAAAAGTTTATTTGCGCAAATAAACTTTTAGTCTTGCATTTTAGATTAGATCTTGATTAAAAAAAATTATCAATCAAAAAAGGCGAAGCATATTTATGCTTTAATTTTATTCTCCGTATTTACGGAGAATAAAATTAAAGTCGTTCCCTATTATGTGCAAAATTACACCCGTACGGGATACTATCTATACACTTTATTGGACACCCGTATAATCCGACGTTATAAGTAAGGGCTTTCTCACCTTCTAATCATGTTTCCACATCCCACAAGGGACTCGCGGTATTCAAAATACCGTTTTGTCGGTCACAAGTCGGGTTGGGCCACCGCGAATGTTTCTGGCACTCCATTTAATTGGAGAGAGGCTCTATACGAATTTTTCTTTAACACAAAGCAACCTTTGTAGATATAGCTTGTTTATTGTTAAAATGTCGTAGATAACAAGTCAAGTTTAATTGGTATCGTGGATTTGTTGTGTGCAATTCGTTAATGAAGCTTCGTCAGTAGGCTTTGTTTTTTCGTGTTTCAATACTGGAGAAAATATCGACTGACCTATTTTAATATACAATTTCTGTTGATATTTTCTTGTAAATGGCTTATCTTGTATGAACTAAAGAAGGGTGCAACTTTTTTCCTCCCGGGAATAATTTATTTAATTATTTGGTAAGAAAGTCTACTTTAAGGCTCCGGAAATCCCCTAAAACTTTGAGCGTCACTTTACCGCCATTACTCTAAACCTTGGATTGAAACCAAGAACCAATGGCAGTATACTACCTGATTATCATCATTAACTGTATTTTAGAGCAACAACGTCGTCGGTAAGATATTTTGGCTTCAAGCAGATACTGTGCAAGCATTACTTTGTTTTGGTTTGAAAAGCACTGTAGCATTTAATCTCATTTGCCCTGTGATATCACTACAGTTATAGAGATAATAACTATGATTCGCTCAAACAACAACAGCGAGACAAAAGAAAAAAATGTTTTTGCATTACATTTTTAGTATTCCAAAACAGTTTCAGAAATTTAGGGAAAACAATAAATGAAAATGTCTATTTGTTTATAGGTACTCAAATATACAAATGTGCGAGTCACCCATGTGAAATTGAAATTGTTCTTTTAGCAACCACCACAAAGGATTCGTACTTTACTGAAATACTTCACCATTGTGTGAAAGTTGAAACGTCTATAATACAAAAAAAAGAAGCAAAATAACTGCGTAAACAGCTTCAACTTCAATAGAATGATATTAAAATATTCTGCTAAACATTTCTCAACAAAACAAATCATAACTATTTATCTTTCAGATATTACACGGTTTATTCAAGATAAAATTAACGGCGATTCAAATGCATATAGTTTGAACGTTATGTATTAGCGATTGAATGGTCAAATTATATAATTATTGAAGAATGTCTTGTCTGCCCTTTGCGATTAACAATAAAAACACCCGGCATTGAACTCTTAGATGTACCCGAAACCACAGAACAGATATTAGTACCAGAAACAGAAACATGCATAGTGTTGACGATCTTCGTAGTATGGTGGACTGGTGGGCGAGGGCCCGGGGTAAGAAGCGTCGGTTTCGGGTTTGATTCCTGATACGGGACAAATATTTAAGATATTTTCAATATCAGTTCCTAGTTTGGGTGTTTCTTTCTATGTATAATAAGTATGTATATTTATTTATTGGTTAAACAGATGAACTCAAATAAAATACATATAAAAGGGCACAAAAGTCGAACGATATAAATTGTTTCCGGCCCTTAGCGCCCTCCTTCGGTCTATTTTATCAATTATTTGGTTTCCACAGTACAAGCTTGGCTTAGTTTGAGGACAGATGGCGCTGTGAGAAATGTCCGCCAATATTTACTTATTTATTTTAATTTTCATTGCGGTTTCATACTTCAGTCAAAGTTTTTTTCCTTCACCAAGTAGGCTGGAGAGTTTTGTCTTTGTTATAGTTTTCAAAGTAAATTATATCTAAGAATGTCTAGGTTTATGTGTATACGTACAGCACTTACACTTACATTTTTATTACATAACACCATTACACTATTTTTTATACTACTGAAAAGAACGAAAAGAGCTCAACCTTTCTTTTAAGTCTTCTAAGTACGAGTTTGTCCGTATACTTTGCTCAAACTAATGTTGTAGTATTTTATATACTCATAAAACCACTGTGGTGCTTTTGGTGTATATTTGTAGTTTATAAGATCCATTACGCATTGTTGACCGTAGTGTTGGTTGTCGGCGACTGTAATGTCTTTTGTTCTTATTGTTTATGCGAGTTCCGGAGCTTTTTGTCTTTTATGTCGATAATAATGGCTCTATGAAGACTGAAAATGATCTTCGTTATTAATAAAATGAAGTAGGTAAAACATAAAAATGACCATAGTAATTAGATTTCACGACTTACATTGGTTTAACACTATCTATTTTCTATGTATCACAATTCTAGAAGGATATTAATTTAATTTTAAAAATAATTTTATGAGAGCTTTTATTTAAAGAATCAAAAAATATATATTTAGGTACATAATAACATCAGGTAGGTTATACAAAATAATAGAGGCAGTTAAGACTTATAAAGACCGTTACAAACTATCTAAAGACAGCTCAACTGATCTCAATCACTACTAGACTGAAGCGTTCCCAACATGCTGGCAGCATTGCCATGTTGAATGGCTTTCTTTCATAATGAAAAAGTGAATAATCCACTCTATTTTTTTTTAAATCGACTGCCTTTACACAAGATCTTTTTTCTTTTGTCAAAAGAGCTTTCTGAAAGGGTTACAAAGTCACCCTTTGAGAGATGCCTGGTTTTTTTATACTTTTTTTAAATCTTGTCATAGAATTTATCTCATTTTTCATTCGAATAGTAAAAGAACTAACTGAAGTAGGTTTTAAATTATATATATATTTTTTTAAATACTGAATCGCTTGAGATTGTAACTACTGAGTAGAGTAACTTTTCAGTTACTATATCTGCGTTAGATTGATCTTTTTTGAAAACACTCTTTAGTTTGAATTTAAATATCACCAGCGAACTTTACAACAAAGTTTAACAATGTTTTATTCATACTAAGCTGTTCGTAATCGGACAAATTATTTCAGCCAGTTAAAGAATCCCTTTGGAGTCTTTGATAAATATACTTTTAAAACTTTAAAAGGTCTTAGAATGCAAATAACTTATTAAATTGCCTTAAATCTATAATGATATGCAAAAGTTTCTATAGAGACTGCATTTCATTTAAATTTCATTTAAATTTATATACTTACAACAATACAGTTTGTGATCTGTCAATAATATCACAAAAAAATCTCAAACGCTAGAGGGGAGTTATAGGTTGATCTGTTACAATACTACAGCCTACAACAAAACACCTCCAAAATTAAATTTTGTAGCAAAAATATCGGCACCTAACATTTCAGTAAATGCTTGCAAAATCCGTGCAAAAGTGGGTCGTGTTATTTAAGTCGTAAGTACCTTTTAGGTAAGTTAGAGTGGTAAGTCTATAAATCCCAATTCATTACGCCTCGCGCGCCTATAAGGTTAAATGAGAGTAAACGGGATCTTTTACTATCTGAGTGACCGGTTTATGTGAGAGAAGTGACATTTATCCTAATAGAGAACTAAGTAAACAAGCATTATACGCCTGTGTTTAGAAGTTAGACAATTTATGTGAAGCTGTGGCTAGGTTTTGGTCTGATAAGCTTGCCTAGTTTTTCACTAAGTAAATAAAAAAGAAATGTTGTCAATCTTTATTTTTTATACAGTTTCTTGTATTTTATTTTTTTAGGGTTCATATCATGAACACTGTTAAAAATAAATTGATTATCATTTGAAAGTGTAGAGAAAAACGATTTTTTTAATTATTATTTTTTTGTCTACTATTTCGCCATACTAGCCTGTGAGAAGCCCGTTTTAGTGTATTTTAAACCACATGTTTTTTTTTATTTTTGTGGCCATTTTTTAAATTCAAAAACTCAAACATTGCAAAGTACGAGTCCGTCTCGGTTTTCCGGTATTTTGATGTCTCCGGCTTTTTCATTATTGATAAAGTTCCCTTTTGAAACTGAGATTTCGACCCGTTACTTTTGAGAACGGCTTCCTTTATGTTTGAACAATAATAACAAAATTAACTTTACTCTTAACTTACTTTACCTAGAAATATTGACCAAAATCGTTATTGTATCTCATTAAAAAAGTTTTCCGACGCTTCGCCACACGTTTTTACTTACGAGTATTTCACTAAATTTTGGTGTTGCTTGATTCCTGTGCTCTTTTCAATTATAGATTTTTTTATATAGTACTTTATCAAAAATAGTACTAGCGTTATCTTTATATAATGCAACCACCACCAGTACCATGTGCCAGTAGCAACCTGTTTCGGGAATTAAGCCCGTAACCTCTCGCTTCTCAACCAAGCATTCGCCCGCTACGTCACTGGGATCAATCACGCTAGGGATATCGCTTGTTATAAAATGGTTCTGGTAGTTGCCATCTTTATTACAACTTTGCTTAGCTTGGAGGCAAGTATGGTGATATTAAAAAGTCCCTTAGGATAATGAACGTCACGTATGCAGAGGCTCCTTCCGTTCACACGTCACATATCTTTGAAGTTTCAGGCTTTGTAGCATGTCAGCTTTGCTCTAAAAGTTTTGTATTAGGGCGTGACACGTTGAGTCGTACGTTGAGCTTTGCTTTGCATTTAAAAGTCAGTGAAAACGAGTTTGTGTAGCGTGCGTACTGGGTTCAAAAAATGCAGGAAAATGCACTTTAACACGTGCTTAAAACGGTGAAAGAATAGAGACATAATGTTGAAACCGGCGTCGTTAACTCCGCACGTATTGACCATGTCATTGAGGATATACCTACGTACTGGGCAAGCTTACTTTGTTTAAAACCTGTCCCAGGTACTACAATCACACATAGAGCTCGTCCGGGGAAGGACTACCACCATACCTATTTCTGCCACCAAGCAGTAATGCTCGCATTGCTGTGTTCCGGTGCGAAGGGTATGGTTTCCGGTGAATTTACTAGCACATGAGGCTTTCGATCTAAGCGGCAACCCGCGAGTGATACCTCTGGTATTGCAAGCGTCCATAGGCTGCGGTAACCGCTTACCATCTTGTGGGCCGTACGCTTGGTTGCCACTTCAGTTGTATAAAAAAAAAACTTCTTGTGCAATTCACATACCTTGTGTGGGCAACAAGAGGATATAAACGCATCATCTTCAATAGATGTTTAGTCTGGTAGCGTGCGTAGCGTGGCTGGCAGGCACATCATCGGGTCCATGCCCTTACGCATATTCAAGTAAAAACCATATTAGTCCATAACGACGACTCAAAAAGTTTACAGATGTGCGTGATGAGTAAAAACAAAACTTATAAAATAGACTCTCGGATCTGTTTTCAGATAATTGTATAATTGACCTTATTGAATAGAGAATTGATAATAAATCATTTTACATAGATCCTTTAAGAGGTTCTTTATTAATGAATCGTTATTAACAAGTTCAAAGTCATCAAGTACGTATCTCATGAAAGAGGTAATAATAATACAGTATCTACTGTATTAATAGGTACCCCTTTACGAAATTTGGCAATAAAAGTAGCGCCTCGTGCAAAACATCAAAATAATTATCTTTATCGCAAATAATGATTGATCTTTACCTGAATAAGCCTTATGAAATTTCACCCACAGCAATTCATTAATTAAATGCCATATAGCTTGTGGTTGCCTCTGTACTAATTTAGGGATTTAATCACACTGAATTAACATTCCCTATATTGCCTTGTAATAACTATGTCACGTAGCCATTTGTAATAAACATGAGCCAACTTATTTGTATGTATATTTATACAGTCTCACTCATCTTCTTAGAAAGTAAATACGACGGTAAGTAAGTAAGTAAGTTCGTCTGAGTCAGTGGCCAACTCTGGGAGGCTTTCTGGGCCGACCGAAGGCCTCTGTCATGGCCTAACAACTTTGACAAAAGCCGGGACCGATTGCTTAACGTGCCCTCGGAAGCACTTCTCTTCTTTTTTATATGTTGAAATTGCCACTGGCGGTCACCCATTCAAATGATGACTACGCGGAACAGCAACATTTGGTTTCATCATGGTTTGCAACAAGTAATAGCTTCATTTTGAGTAGTTTGAAATAAAATTAATTCGTTTATTTACTACTATAATTAATTGTGTTTATTGGTGATACATGTAACCTTCACCGATCAAGTTGTAATAAAAAAAATATATAAAATTGGGATAGCATATTATATTTTTATCAACATCAGAAATGCTTGCTAAGTTTGGGAGATTTGAGTTTCGTTTTGATATGCTACGCCGCAGCAAGCTACGGCTACGCAGTAGTATATAAAGTTATTGGTTGTCAAAAATGGTTTTATTACACAAAATGCATTACTTTTCACTCAATACATATTAAAATACTGCACGGTACGTAATTCAACATACGGAAGAGTACGGAAGGAATATTGAAGTCGAAGTCGTTCCAACTCTGCTCTTTACTGATAAGCTAAATGTTTTTTTTTTTATACAACTTAAGTGGCAACCAAGCGTACGGCCTACAAGATGGTAAGCGGTTACCGCAGCCTATGGACGCTTGCAATACCAGAAGTATCACTTACGGGTTGCCACTTTGAGGCTGAGATCGAAAGCCTCATGTGCCAGTAATTTCACCGGAACCATACCCTTCACACCGGAATACAGCAATGCGAGCATTACTGCTTGGCGGCAGAAATAGGTATGGTGGTAGTCCTTCCCCGGACGAGCTCTATCACAGAGAACTCTTACTACTCTAATAGTTCTGTTAGTTATAATAATATAAATGAGGCGTGTGAATAAACATAACATAAACGTTTGCCCAAAAATGACATAAATAAACGTATCACAGGTGTCTTAAAGTTCAATAGAAAGAAATTTATTAACTTTCCAACTCACAAAAAAACAAAGATTAAAAAGAAGAAAAAAAGAATAAGAAAGGTAACATATTAGGGTGGTTTATAATAATAAATAAAAAAATAGTAAATCATGCTTGACAATCGACACAGTTAATACTATTCTTGAAACAGTTATTTTTGTTAGGTACCGTTTTTGACATATAATTTTTATAGTAGAAATCCTGAGTGTATCTATTGAGTTTATAGAGTTTATTAGTTCTGTTGCCTTTTAACATCTACTTGCGCGACACCTGCGAATAAAGTAGGCGCTGGAGGAGAGTGTACAATACCTCTTATTTACCGCTGATCTATTTGGTGATGGTTATGCAATATTTTTTAATTGAATGAAAATATTTTTGCGACATAAACATTGGAGTGACGTTAGAACATGGAGCTAATAAGTACTACGCGTTAGGACTTTATTCGTTTAAATTACGACGAATACATAACGACCTATTTTTATTTGCCATTAATAATGAACAACCCTACAAGGCAAAAAAGAAACAAAATGATAAGAAAAGCTCAGTAATAATATTTCACGTGAGTTGTTGTTTGTTTGTTTTTTTTTTTTTTTTTTTTTTTCGTTTGTTTGTTTTTCAAATGGAGGGATCATTTGACCACTCACATCATGAAAATTTATTTATACTGTGTTTTTTTTTTGGTTTAGCAGAAGCTGCATCGCACTCAAGTAGAGAAAACACAATCATTTTTTTCCGTTTGTGTGATAATTATGATACTCTGTTTTAACAATCTATAAATTGTAGCAAAATGTCACTTCTTCGGGGAATGGTACCGTGTTATCATCATTGACCAGGGTCCGTTTTATAATGTTATTAAACGGACCTCAAGTCAAGATCAATGATTTTTTGATCATAGAAATCAAATGCTGTCAAGGTCTCAAAGGATGAAAACATTCTTAGTAAACCGGTGTGTTTAAAGGGGATTTTATTATTTATGCGTAATATTTAAGGAATAGTTTTCACACACAAAAAAAAATACATGTAGGTACCTATTTTAAAAAATTTCGTCTTAAAAATCTCGAGTAAGTTTTCCTACAATTCTGTCATCATCGATCACTCGGCTCTTTTCAAAGCACGCTTTTTTGGGTCTCTAGTTTTTGGAATCTTCATTTGACTACGGAACACCTTTATAAGCTTTCACAGCTTAAGCGACTTTCGATTCCGAATTCCGAAAGCCTATCGCTGTCGAAAGCAGCTTATTGCTCAGATATTTGCCAGACTGAGCAGTTACACATAACTAATTTATTTTTGCGGCTTCGTCCGCGTGTTTTCTTTACAAACTTTGACATCCTATTAAGTAAATGGGGTTGGATTTAGAAGGGTAAAAAGTAAATGTTTTAACTTGAATCCTCTCAATTGTTAGTGAAAGAAAAACAAACACAACTTTCGGATTTATATTATTCGTATAATAGGATGCTTGTATTTTATCAATATTTCACCAGCATTCCACATCCCAGTATTACGATCGCATTACGGCAACAAAAGGGGATTAACTTTGACGCTTTGCCTACTTTTTACTTTTAATACCCACTTTGTGTTTGGAAAGTTGCTGTCAGTTCCGAAGTGTCCATGTAATTAAGTAGGGCAACGAAATTGAGCGTTACTTTATTTCATTTTCTACTAGCCTCTGACCGCGGCTTGGCTTTCGTAGTATTTTGATCAAAAGTAACCTTTGCTATGTTATTGTGGTAAACCTTTTTCTATCGACAGCTGAGTTACGGCGGGTTTATGAATTGTAGCATACATTTTTCAAATAAAATAATACATTGGTGCAACACTGAGTTTTTTAACCCACGACCTTAGGACCGGAAGGCGGGTCCCTACCACAGATCACCTTTGAAATTAAAGTAGGTAAGTATAACAAAACCACGAACCTAGTATTAAGTAATAGGGCTCAGAGATTGTTGAATAGTTCTTCATAACGTTAAAATTGTCTCAGCAGTCCTAAATAATAACTAATTTATATGTTTGTTACGCGATTTCTCCCTCAATTATGAATTGATTTTGGTGATGTCAATAACTACATCGCCGCGTATCACCAAAATTTGCCGAAACATTTTTTTAGTTTGTAGCCGAAAAATAATCATATTTTTGTAAAAAGTATTTAACAAGTAATTCATTTTTGTGACAAGGTATTGATATAAAAGTGCATCTGTAATAGGTATAAATTAAGATAACCTTTACTACTTGACTGTTAAATTGAGATAACCTAAACACAACTTGAGCAAGGCTAGTTTAGACTTACCCTTGCCTTTGGTGTAAGCATCAAGATATTTTATAGGTTCCTATTGGGTCAGTCTATAAATAATTCATGCCTAAAAATCCAATAAGTGTCACAGTGTCAACAGTGGTCGATATAAAATCAAAGGCCATGAGGACTGTGCTGTGACTTGTGAGACTAATTTGAATCGAGTTACTTTTAGGTTAGCTCAGAATTTGGTCCTGTTTTTGTATATATTTTTGCTATATAATATTTTTAGATATCGTTTGGTTATCACTGCTGTATTGTATGGATAGAAAGACACGTTGCTCACTAAATAAGTATTTATTATTTGTCATTTTTCATTACTACTTAATGTCAGATGTCCCTGATATTTTTTCTGTAGCAGCCATATTTCCGTTCTACACAATACACAAAATAGATGACACGGCCGCGTCAATACGAGCTAAAAGAATGTTCAAGGGTAAGATACTGTTGGAAAAATGCTCCAAGAAATGTGTCACATTTTCCCACACGTCAAAGGTTCTGAGTGAAGCATACGTATCTTATCTAAGGGATGTCCGATAGAGTCATCATTGTGTCTGCGCCATTGTATTACGACAGTTGCGTTTCAATCGCGAGCGACAGCGGGGACTAAACTTGCGATGTTGATTATAACATAGTGTGAAAATACTGTTTGAGTATTTACTTAATAGTTAAACAAACTGGCTAACTTTGACTGATTGTTATGATGTTAAAATGATTTGATTGACCTTTGACAAAAACAAGAAGAAAGATTTCAAAGTCGTCTAAAATTGTTATCTCTTTTGTAGAGCTTGTTTATTATCATCGATCGATAAAACAACAGTATAAGTTGTCCTATTAAAATCTTAGTAAAACAATTCAGGCTAGACAAATAAAATAAGCAAGAAATGAGTTTTTAATATCTTTGAAACAATCTGCAATACTCTCAAAACAAAACAGTGACTAAAGAAACAGATTGCTTCTTATTCATAGTCATACTATTTTTTATTAGTTGCAAACAGGTTGCATAATCATTTAGATCACCTACTATTTGAAGTAGTTGCGATGACAGTGTGTCACAGCACCACTATGCAGGCAGATACTGGGCATTCTCTAGTTTCTGTTCTGCCTATTGAATAGTGTCGATGTAGCGGACTCGCGACAACTTCTCTACTATCTGTTTCGTTTCCCGCCGAGACAATTTAACTTGACAACGTGGAGCCAACAACAAAAGCGGCTCGCTCTATTTAACGCCTAGGCTACGCCAATGGGACAACCATTGATATTATTATGCTTAGTTACAATTTTCGGTAAAATAAGTTTTGGTCTTTTGAAAAATTAATAAATTTGCAAAATTTATGTAGTTTTGCTTTTATTTTGCAAAAAGCTTTCCGAAGCCAATAAATTTGTTAATTCTTTTTAAGTATAATATTTGGTTACAAATCTTATTAACATTTAGTTTTCTGAGGGTTAACCCAACCCAAAAGCTCCAACGTTCAATAACGTATGCATAATAGGATTTCCTTTCCGTCCACGAAATCGGAAATCCAGCTATTCGAAACGATCGAATAAACATTTACCTACTCCAAGTTAGGCGTTAAAAGGGAAACCCAAACATCCTTAATCGCGCAAATACGGACCCGACTGCGATGGGACCAAAAGCGAGACATCGCGTTACCTTTTCGGGCGAAGCGGACGTGCTGGAACATATTCGTAAGCGTTCTTTGCGAAATCGGGGACGAGCGTAAACACGGCGCGCGGCTCGCGTGGCGGACTCGCGGGGAGGGATCCGTCACTCGGGCGGCCGCCGCCGCGCGCTCCGCCCGCACGATGTCGGTGCGAGTGGACCATCGCGATCGCGAGAGATTCTCTCGACACTCTTCGCGAGCTTCCGTCGACTTACCGTTTCCGAGTACATCCACGGCGCGCGAGCACTCGTTTCGCTCGGTGCATTCGGCGCGCGTGCCGCGCACCACCAGTGATGACTTGATGCTGGGGGCGCGCGCGCTGCGCTCGGCGTCGTGCCGAGTGGCGCCGGGTGCACCGCACCGCCTGCGCCGGCACCACTCCTCGGCGGCCGAGTGCGAGCGCGCGCGCCGCTCCCGCCGCCACACGCTGGAGCTGCCGCACAGCCGCGGGCCCAGCGTCCGCAGCCGCTCGCCGGAGCCGTCGCCCGTCGCCGCGCCGCCGGAGCTGCTGCCGCCGCCGGAGGACGCCGGCAAGGAGGCGCGCCGCCGCCGGGTGGTGGCCGCCGTCGCCGCTTCTTTCTTCGCGCTCGCGCTGGCGTCGGTCCTCGTGGTCGTGGTGACCCTCACGCACAGCTCGGTGCTCCGAGCGCACAACCAAACGGCCAAGTACTACACGTTCTCCGTGCCGCCGCACCATCCTCTCAGTGAGCCCCGTTCATGTTGCCCCACCGTCGCCCCTCCCGCTTCGCATGCGACTGTCTCCGACCCTGAGTGCGAGGGGCTGCGAACGTCGCCGTCGCCACCACGAGCGGTACTTGAATATTGTGTACTTTCTACACACATAAACAGACTTCTTCTCGAGGGTCCGTCTCGACAAATGCAGGGTAATCCCAGCATCAACCTCTTGCGGCCGACTGTCGATGAGGTATCAGATAATATACCTATTTATATCTGGTTCACTTGTTGACGCATGTGAGACTGTAACGTGGAGTTGGGTAGAAAATAATGGATAGTAAAGAGAGGGTTGATGGCTGGGGCATTGCCAAGCCTTTGTCAAATTACGCCCCAATACATCCAGGCCACACATGCTACGCACGTTCGCAACCCCCTTTCTGCATGATTAGTTACTGTACTTATAGATGTAACGTGTTTGTGATGGTTCATGTTAATTATTTACGTTTAATTAATGGTCTACTTAGTTTGTAAGTGGTATAATTTAACTGTGTTTCTTTAGTCCCCTTTGTGTCACATAGCAAATATCTGATCCTACTGAAAACATAGCAAATAAACATGTGACAGATTTCAGACTACACAAACAGTACGCACAAGCTCGTAACAGTTATTAATTACTCATCATGACAAAGGTGCATAGTTTATAATTATAACCTCTTACACTTTAAATAATTAAGTCCATGGAAATAATTTTACGCAAATACTTAGCTAATTTATTTTTTAAGCTTTTCGTGATTTTTTTTTAAATAAGTACTGATTTTTGAACCTAAGTACTGAATTTTTTAGACAAAAATAATATGAATGGTCTGTTAAATTTTTACCGTAAACCAATAAAATCATACTGTTATGTTATTTCTGTAAAAAAAAACTGTTTGGGAGCAAATACGAGCAGTCTCTCATTCTATACCAATCAATTTTGTTATCGTTATTATACAGGACCACATCGGCTTATTACCTTGAGCAAACATCGAACCCAAAAATACCATACAGTACGTAACATAAGCTTTTAGGAGAGATCCAAGGACTTATTATTAGGTACGTATTTATTCGCGATGTTCAAGCAATATTACCATTTTTGGACTAATGCGTTTGATTCGCCACACCACCAAAAGTTTTGCTCTCTTTATTACATCAACCATAAAGGCTATTCGGTTTCATGAGAATATCACCGAAATTTTATTCTTTTATCTGCGATTGGGAAGATAGAAATCATGCTCGCCCCGAAAGTTATAGAAATAAAATTGTCCATGAGCACTCAACGTAGAAGGGTTTTTACGAAAATAATATCATCTAAGTAATCAGATTGTTTTAGAAGCGTTTCTTATTAGTTCATTTTCTTTCACTGAAATAAAACCAAAGTAAATCTACATCTTTATTTATTTGTGTATATTGGCAAAGCATTCGATCATGTCTGACGTGTTGGTACATGTATAAGAGACGTATTTTTTCTTAGATCCATCATAGTTTGTCAATATTTTTTTACCTAAGGCCAAACAACTGCGTTCAGTGCTTTGTTTGTTTAAACTGTAGGCAAAGAAAGTTCCGCGTTTTTATTATTTTGTATTTTTTAACTAGCAGTTCGTCCCAGCTTTGCGCAGGCGCAATGCAACTGAACCCATGCGAAGCCGGGGCGGGTCGCTAGTAATAAATATAGCTTATGTTACTCAGGTAGGTGTAGCATTCTAATGGTGAAAGATTTGTTGAAATCGGAACAGTAGTTATTGAGTTTGTTCGTAACAAACAAAAATACAAATCTTCTCTCTTTATAATATTAGTATAGACTAATTATACCTACTAAATATGTAAAGATTATCATGTTTAAAGATATAAATAAGAGGTATTTAGGGAAACTGATAATAAATAATACAAATATTCACCTATCACAATCACAATCTATACACCCAAAGAAATGAGAATTTATATATGGATTACTTTCGATGTCGCGTACAGGCACGTAACTATTTACTTTCCGTAGTGTCACAAGGATTTGTTTCACTCATTGTATGATATAGCAAAATAATAAGTAGAACTTCGATACTCTATACTAAGTTCTACTTATTATTTTGCTAGAGATGTGCTGTTTCCAAAGTCATGTAACTTAACTTTATTAGGAACTTTAAATAACGGCTTTTTCACACTGGACCCGTCATTGACGATTCGTTATAAAAAATCAAGAAAAAAAAGTGTCATATATTTCACAATAACTCGTGGTTTGTGTGAACATGGCCACATCAATAAAACTACTTCTAAATCAATGCATGGCTAAAGAAGTCACGAATTGTAAAAAAATTACGCAACGGCAAAGAACAAAAATCATCCTCGTGTAAACGTACTGTAACGCACGTCGCATCGTCTAGAAATTAAAAGCGTTTTATACTTGATTATTGGTTGATTTTAGAGAAGACGTTCCTAAAAAGAAAAAAAAACAACGCCTTCCCATCTGTACGCTACAAATTCGACAGTGTATTCTTGCACTTTTGAAAATACCTCTGTGTAGTGTTACTAATAGGTTGGGCATTGTATACAATTGAAAGTATCAATTTACACGTCACTGTTTTTCTAGAGTTTCTAGTGTGCCTTCAGTTTCCAAGAGATTTGTATAGTCTTTAGGTACAATACTGAAATATATCGTACTAGTATAAGTTTGTAATTCGCGTACCGAAGTAGGTAAATTGAATCGCTCAACAGTATTAAATCGGTCACTTCCTCTGGGAACGCCATTGCAATTAACAAAATTATTGCTAAGCGTAGGCGAGCAGCAAACTGTTGTTTCTGTTTGCAATAAAAGTCGTTATTTATTCGACTAGACTCGAGTCGAGACTGATGTACATGAAGTAGTCTCTGTTTAAAATGTTTAAAAGAATTAAAAATAGGTTTATTTTTATAAGTTGAAACACTCTATCTAGTAAAGTTCCTTGGTTTCTTTAATTGTAAAATATGATTAGCACCAAAAGACAAAACCGAGTTCAACTATTATTTTCTACACATTTTATGCGCAGATACATAGATAGAAAACTCTTTATTGTACACCACAAAAGAAAAATAAAAACAGAAAAATAATAATTACATACAATATTTAACAGTGAAGTACAATGGGCGGCCTTATCGCTGTGAGCGATTTCTTCCAGGCAAGGAGTGCGCAGTATATTTATGTAATTAATTTGATACAGTAACGTTGCTAGTTTTTTTAAAGAAAACCAGTATTTTAATGAAAATGACAATGGTTTCCTTCAAAATTATACGAGTTGGCGCAGCGGGCGCAGGCCCGCCTGCGACGCGGAGGTTGCGGGTTCGATTCCCGCCTCGGGTCAAATGTTTGTACAATCTACAAATATTTGTTCCGGGTGTTCTGGGTATTTTCTATATATAATAAAATATATCTATCTATGTATTGTATTGTATTAAGTATATATCCGTCATCTAAATAGCAGAATCTAGAGATACATACTTTTTACAACACCTTAATGTAACTATTACCATACCTGGATTCACAAACAATAAATGATTTATGATTTATGATCTAGTACCCATAAATACAGCTCTGTTTAACAGCAGCTTACCTTGGGGCTAGATGATGCTGTGTGGATTGTCCAGCATTATAAACATTACAACATTACAAAAAAATATGAACAAAATGTATTATTACTAATACATACAATTGCCTACACTTGTACTGAAACTGTATTGGTTATAATACCACCGAAATTACACAGCAAAACTTAAAATAGTACAAGAAAAACAACTAAAATGGAAACTATGCTTTGGAAAATATCTGAAGAGAAAATCTACCTGTTAGTTACTCGTAGTATAAATAAATAAAATCTGAACATGAACAGTTCAACATTTTTGCTTTTCAGTAAAGCTACTGCTAGGCGATGAATTCTCGTAGAAATTCTTACAGCAGTTGTGTTAGACAAACGTGTTGGTGTGGGATGGATGGGGAAATATCAATCACTTTGCATTTCCCGAATCACTGGCGTCCGCGTAACTGAAAACCATTGCGTTTTATTTACTCGTTACATTTTGTAAATATTTAACTGTTTCGTATGATCGTAACCCTTGGTTGATCCTGTTATCCAACAATGTTTACTATTGTTATTATAAATGCAAAATGTTGGTTGTAATGTTTGTTACTCAACCACACCGTGATACTTAACTGGCTGGGTGCGGTTGGGTGGGATGAAATTTGGTACATGTGTAGTAAATAGCAATACTATAACTACAGGAATATTTTCATTTCATAATCTGCCTTACAATCAACCCCGTTTGAAAAAAAAAAACAATAGCAAAGCTGTGGAAGGAAACTACATTATCACTCAAAAATATTGTGAGAAACCGGATTGTCAAGCTATATAATTTTGCAGCTTTAAAGTAAACAATTTACATAAACTGAGATCTGACAATTTAGATAACCTGCCGTTTTGAAAACCTTCCAAAAAAACAAAGAAATTATTAAAACGGGTTGCGACCCGCTCGGTGGTTTTGTAACTAAAACAAAGAACAGGAACAGAACATAACATTAGAAGAACTTCGATAAACTTTATTCGAATAAAAATAAGGTTTTCAAACAAAGTTACAAAAAACAGCAGTCTGTAATTGGTTTCGTTGTATCGAGGTGTGAACTTAGAAACTTGAATCTAAATCTGGGTGACAGTGCGGCAAATATAGAAAGTTTAAAACCAGCGTTCGGTTGGTTACATCTACTATTCCAGTATTTACCAATCGAAAAGCCAGAATAAGAACTGTCTACAATGAGGCTGGCATTGTGTGCCGCTTAATCAAAAATGTGGACCTCTATCTGTCCGGCCTACATCAGGATTTCCAAATATTTCAGAATACTTTTGAACTACCCGTAAAGTTTCAATTTTCTTAATTCTACTTCATCCTTTTCAAGTATGGTTTCCTTCAAGTTTCGAGTTTCCTCAGTCACACTCAAAAAGATTTCCTAATTTTAGACAACTCTCGTAAGTTGCAATTTTTTTAACTCATTACTATCTTTACTTAATTAAATAAAAAAATAGTAATAAAAATAAAAAAAAACTGTATTCAAACAAAAGATCTTTTTATAAATGTTTTTCATTACAATTGTTTACTAAACAAGCAAACAAAGGCAAAAAATGACACGTACAATCGTACATGCTTCACTCTATTATTCACACACTAGTTTATAAAGGAACGTGAGACGAAACAAAAACGTAGCCAAAATAGGAATTTTCTTCATATGTCCCGGATATTGTAGTTGAATGAATCGAATGGTAGCATATTCCTCGCTCAGAGTATTTGCAATTGCATAAGTATTTCCACAACCTGACGATTTGAGCTTATAAGTTACTGTGATGACAGAGGGCGATTATGTAATTCAGTTGCAGTAGATTTATCTTGGTAACAATGAAAAACTGACTTATTTTGACTTAGTTCGCTGATTGAAATAAAATTGCAATTGAGTTTATATCGTAATTATATCGTAGACTTCGTAGAATCGTCTTGAATGATAAATGTACTTAGAGACCCGTTTAAATATTTTCAAATATTAAAAAAATTTATTGATTCAACAATAAATTTTGGTCAATATAAAAACAACTTTATGTAGACCTGTAGGTGCATATGAAAACATGGGCTTTTGATAATATCTTCCTTTTGAGGCCTAGAGGTTCACTTAAAGGGCATTACTGAAAATCAACTCCCTAGGGTAGAGCGTGTGCTTGAAGTTTATGAAAGAAGCCGCCAGTATTTCACTAGTAACGATCAACTAATCAAACGCGCTAAGTTTTTATCATATAATCTTCTCATTGCGTCCTCTACGACTAAAATTTTAGATATTCCTTTCATAATGATTCTATAAATGTTAAAAGGAGCAAACCTCTCAATTTCTAAGAATTACGGTTTAGGCTGTGCATTGATAGTCATTGAGTCAGTAACAAAACAATTTTATGTGTATATTTCAATGTTACGGCTTTTGCAAAATTGTTAGGCCATGACGAAGGCCTTCGGGCGGCTTATAACTTCGTCACCAGAGTTGGCCATACTCATACGAACTTACTTACTTTGTAAAAACTCAACGGTTCACGTTTTTACAACCGTAGCAAGTACTAACTCGAATCAACATAGCCAAATAAGTTTGCTACGGTAGCGATTCTATGGTGAGCTGTTCGATCTACGTGTTGAGAGGTACGAGAAGATTCTAATAATAACTGGAGTGCTCAGTCAGTCTTTCTCACATAGAAAGCAGGTTACTAACCAAAGCTAACCTACTTCTGCTAAATTACAAACAGAAATAGCTGCATAACTGTAATATAATTTAGTACTATGCCTATATTATTTGCACACCAGTGACTCGTAAACAAAATAAATTAGACATTAAAATTACATAAGACTGCGTAATTTTTATTTCTAATCTATTTTGTTTGAAGACGGTTTGACAGTGTTAACGCCGTCAAAATGTAGGTCATTAATTTCGTGGTATACAGGTTGAGCCGATATTATTATCATTTCGGCAAAAGTCTTTTCTAACACTTGAAATAAAAAAAACTCTAAAATGTTGACTCACCTCAGCTGTTATTACGCAACTGGGTTGAAACCCGATTTCAATCAACAACTTGTCACAGCATCACACAATAAAATGCAACAATGAAATTCATCTCAAATTCATATCAGTTTTATGATTGAAAGCTAAGAAAATCGATTGCAACCGAATTACATAATACCCCTTCAGATGTATGATGATGATGACAGATTTTGCCCTTAGTGTTTTCTTTTAGTTGTTTTTAAAAAATATATTCATCAAGAAGACGAATACCTCACTACTTATTACATTATAACGATTATGTACTACAAGCGTCACTAAATTATTATTGTACAAAACATTCTGACTGGCTGTTACAATCAACAGTGTTAAATTTGTTATCTAGCACTATTCTTAGGAATACATAAGTTTTCTATGTGAGTGTGGCTAGTTTTCAGCACGCATTTATGAGATTTTCTGCTACGGATGCACTCTTAGTATAACATGGTGCATCATGCATAATTTATGTGTGACTTGTTATCGTATTGTTATTGATCTTTACGATGTTTCTAATCTGACATTACAGTAAAAATTATCAACTAATCCTATCTATTTTCCAAGCTAACGTTAGAGTTTTTACATAATATTCTAAAGAAAGAGGCTTATTGCGCTAAACGTTAACGTTACGTAAAGTCTAATTTGCACTTTACAATTATACAGGGTGCCCAGTGCGCAGACTATCTTAAAGTCCTACCTACAGTGAAACGATGTTAGTTTTAGAAAAGTAAGTGTTATAACGCGAAAACTTTGGAAAATTCGTTCGACGACGGCAAAGACGCTATTGTTTTATCTGGTCTATCGCAATATGTTGGTAACTCTTATAATTTTGGTACACAAAGTGTCATAAAATATTTTAAAACAGTTCATGTTTTGCCTATTTTTAGCAACCTAGCCTAGAAGGTATATCGCGAGTGACTTATCAAAGGCATAGTCGCTAATGGATCTCTTGTAGTAAAATATTTAGCTAAAAGTAAATGCTTTCATCAAATTAAAACGATAAGAAGCGACGAACTGATCAAATATTAAAATATTAATAAGAAGAGTAAGAAGATACCTTTTAAAAATGCTTTACTACACTGAATGAAACAATTTAGGATTACACAGATACACAAAAAAAGACCCCTATTTTCACAATTATCGTATTTTCTTACTCCAAGCCGTCATGGGAGCATCGCAGATTTGTTTTCAGAATTAACTATCAAAGACCCGACTTATTGGCAATCCAATCCTCTATTGCAAATAGACGGTTTACTGCTCGTCAGGAACTTCGTAATAGGCATTATCTGCCTAAGTTCATTCAATTGTATTTATGTATTACCCCTCGGGCTTGTTCGTAATTAATCCTTTGAGCAGAGTTTAAAATTTAATTTATTTGGGTCGCTATATTTTTAATGTGATAATGGGTGCCGCGGTACAGTCAATATCATTACATATGGTAAGCTCACGTGTTTAAATAGATAAAAAAAATAATGAATATGATAAAAAAATAATGACTGACAACGTTCACAAGAAACCTGTTACATCATAACTTAAAACTTGTTCATTCAAAATTTTGGAAATATTGTGAAAATGTTAAAGTATTTTTATGTGTAGAGGTATACAAAGTCAGGAGTCCCCGACATTCTAATCATAAAAGATGTAGCAGGGAAAATAAGATTGCGTAGAAAAATGTTAGCGTGGGGGAAAGACGCGAAGTGTTTCACTAGTTTGGTTTATAAATAAAATGCTATCTTGTAAAGTTCAAATGAAAGGGTCATTTAGCTTGTTATTTTAACAATCGGATATTTTTCCCTTCAGAAACAATTTATTATCTACAAATTAAAGGGTTTCTGCTTATATCGGATACCGCTCGTCAGGTAGGCCGCTGCGTTTGTTCAACATCACAAAATCTCAAATTCTTACAAAGTTGTAGGAATGTTTCGGCAGAGTTCGACATTTTTGCTCAGAGTAAAGAGAATCCTCTTTTGTTGTTACAAGGTACTGTACTATTACAACGAAAACTAATTCAAATTAGCCAGCTTTTGTGAAATTTGTAAATGCTGGTTTGTTTTCTTGAAAACTGGTTGATTAGAAATTGATTCGACGTACCTTGTTTAGACTTGAAACATTTGCACAAAAAAATGTTTAAAAACAAATGAACTCAAACATGTTTTGAATAAACTCTTACATTAAACTTATACTTTTTACTATCAGTCATCAGTTCCCATAGTACAAGCTATGCTTAGTTTGGGGCTAGATGACGTTATGTAAAAATGCCAGTCAATATTTATTTATTTATTATTCTTATCGGACTGTGAGACAAACGGTTATAAATAAAAATAAAGTAATAAATAATATAGCATAAATATTACTAAATATAGGAAGTTCTTATGAGCTAGGCCTACTGTGGTGATGAAGTATATAGACCGCCCGAAAATATATAAAAATCTTCATACATTTTTGCGTGAAACGTAAACAGATAAATAGATAAATAGACAAAAATTCTAATTCAGATGCTATTGTTTATTATTCTGGTTTTGCTTGTAATCTAAACAAATGCTCTAAACTTTTGACCTTTTATTTTGTAATAGGTAGTGTAGGCACAGAAATCAAATACAATTGTAGAAAAGATTCTTTGTGATGATAATATACAAAAATATACATAAACTGTTTGCTGGGTTATGTTACACCTCTCTTATTGACATGTTAACCTTACCTTAAGAGTAGTAGAGTTCTAAGAGTAGTAGAGTTCTCTGTGATAGAGCTCGTCCGGGGAAGGACTACCACCATACCTATTTCTGCCGCCAAGCAGTAATGCTCGCATTGCTGTGTTCCGGTGTGAAGGGTATGGTTTCCGGTGAAATTACTGGCACATGAGGCTTTCGATCTTAGCCTCAAGGTGGCAACCCGCGAGTGATACCTCTGGTATTGCAAGCGTCCATAGGCTGCGGTAACCGCTTACCATCTTGTGGGCCGTACGCTTGGTAGCCACTTCAGTTGTATAAAAAAAAAAAAAAAAAAAACCTGCTTTTGCAGGATAGTCTTAAGTTGTGTAAACTAGATGTACACTAATAATATAGGTAACATGTGTACGAGCAATTGCAGAAAACTCCAAAACATGTAAAAAAAATACTGGAATAAACTACATAAATCATTTTTTTTTTGGGCGCGGGTAGTCAAATACTGAACATTTAGAATTTAACTCTACTTTAATTTTATTAAAAACAATATATTATTCAGTACTTACATAAACAATTTATGCACCTCATGAATTGTTGAGCCTAAACACCTGCCACAAAGTGTTTTCTCCGTATAAAATCAAGTACATAACTTTTTACAACACTCTGTTTGTTTATCACTATTGCTGAGCTAACTACGCACTATGGACAGCACTGCACACTCATCTGCTCAACAGTTGATTGGAGAACTCAAGCAGCGGATGGATTACTTTGAAGCTGAATTGCAGAAAAATGTAAATCCTTCCCCAACAATCACAACATTGGCTGCTGAGTTTGCCAGTTTCAAGACATTTACAATGACTGCGCTGCGGGCACTCCAGGAGCAGCTTGAGGTAACTTCACAGTCCATTGACCAGTTGGAGATGAGAGGGAGGCGCAAGATGTTACTCATCCATGGAGTCCCCGAAGAACAGAAAGAGGACACTGCCTCGGTTGTATGCAGAGTTGTGACGGATAGTTTGAAAGTAACTCCGTTTTCAAACAATGTCATCAGCCGATGTCACAGGATGGGTCGTGCGACTACAAACAGACCTAGACCAATTCTTGTAAAGTTGCGTGAAGTAGCAGTACGTGATAAGATCTGGTTCGCCAAGACGCAGCTCAAGAACTCCGGCATCACCTTATCGGAGTTCCTCACCAAGGCACGCCACGACGTGTTTATGAGGGCGAGGCAACAGTTTGGTGTTAGTAACTGCTGGACACGAGAAGGTAACGTCTTTGTAGTCGGTCCTGATGGGAATAGGCATCGGATCAACTGGCTGGGCGATCTACAAAAGTTTGTAGATTGGTCGCAGTCGGGGCCGGTGGCGGCTGTTGCCTCTCCCGGGCCAGTGCCCCAGCCTCGGGCTGTCTCTCCGAGGCCCGCAGCATCGAGATCTCGGCGAGCAGCAAATAAGAAGTAGCTGCGAAGGTTTTGCCATACCACAGTAGCACAATTATTTATTTTCAAACGTAGGTAGATGCCTAAAAACTGGTGTTCTGTGGACTATGCTATGGTGGTGTTTTGTTTGCCAAGGGAATAGAATCTAAACACTACAACCACAGAGCAACCTTACCTTGTTTGAGTTTTTTCACACTCATTTTTAAAGTAATGTCAAATGTCACTTTTCAATCAAATGTCAATATGAGTGTTGCCCTTGCTTACTTAGAAATAATTTGCATGTTTAAATATTTTATATTTTTATATTTTTTGGGTTTTCTTTTAATTTTAAACCTGTTGATAGGCGTCTACGTTTGTTTGTGTGTGCGTGTGCAGTATTTCTTGTGTTAATTTTATTTTTCATTAAATATTACTCTAAGTGCTTGGTTAAATATTTACACATTGTTTACTTCTCATAACACAACTGGCAGGTGGATACGACAATTTGTTTTTGTGTAAGTACATATAGTTTACATTTACTATATATTATTGTAAGTACCTACCTACCTACATACCTAATATATCTAGTTATTTATTATTGTATTATTATTATCATAATATATTTAATTTTAGTATAATATTTTATGTCGTACCTAAATAACAGCTCCGAGTTAAATGGTGATAGTGATGATGATTTTAAATCGTTTTCTTCAGATCGTTCTAGCTCAGATGACAGTTTTAGTAGTATTCCTACACTTTCGGAATGCCTAGATTCTAACTATTCTGACTGTACTAAAAATTTCAACGTAGTTCACATCAACGCCCAGAGTATTCCTGCACACTTTCCTGATATGTTGGCGTCGTTTGATCATAAAAATATACATGCAATTCTAGTCTCCGAGTCATTCTTGAAACCTTGTCTTCCATCTACATCATACTCGCTTCCTGGTTTTGTCCTGATTCGAAACGATCGTATCGATCGTGGTGGTGGAGGCGTTGCTATATACCTCCGTGCACAAATTCCTTTTACTGTAGTTAGCATGTCTCCACAACCACCACCACCGAATTCAGGTGAACACCTATTTATTGAAGTGACTTTATCACACACTAAAGTTTTGCTTGGAGTCTATTACAGCCCATCTCTTCGCATTAATTTCTTCTCCTCATTCGAAAAACTCCTTGAAGACTTTTCCCCTGCTTTCAATCATACGATCGTCATGGGTGATTTTAACACATGTCTTCTTAAACGTGACTATCGTACAACCAGCTTTGAAAACCTTATTAAAGCCAGTAATCTCACAATTCTTCCCTTAAGTGCTACGCATCATTTTCCAAACTGTTTACCCTCCCTTCTCGATCTCATACTTGTATCGTCCACAAATAACGTTCATAAGCATGGTCAATGCTCGGCAGATGCCTTTTCATACCATGACTTAATCTTTCTGTCATATAAAATCCGTCCACCTAAACCAAAGCCTAAGATCATTCTTCAGCGTAACTTCGGTGGCATGGACCTGGAATGCCTTCGTGAGGATGCACGACTAATTGATTGGTCTGCGGTAGCAAATGCTCCCACCGTTGATGACAAAATAAATTCATTTAGTGATTCTCTCATAAGCCTTTACAATAAACATGCTCCTTTAAGAAAAATTAAAATAAAACATCTCCCTGCACCATGGATCACCGATGATATTAAATTAGCGATGCACCAAAAGAATGTTGCAAAGTTCAAACTTAAATGTCGTGCGTCTGATGACAATGTCAATAAGTACATCGAGCGCCGTAATCACTGCAATAAGGTGTGTAGGGATGCACAACGCCGTTATATCCATAAATCTGTTGAAAATGATGACTCCTCTAAAGTTTGGAAATTTCTTAGAACATTGGGGGTTGGTAAATCTCGTAACGATTGTTTTCCTAAAGACTTAAATATTGATCGCTTGAATCAGCATTTCTCTTCTTCTTCTAGTATCGATGGACTTAGTAAGTCCAATACTATACGACATCTTTCATCAACACCAGCCTCTGATTTTTCTCCCTTTTTTTTCGATCAATTTTCCGATTGTGATGTTAAGAGAAGTGTCATGTCCATATCATCAAATGCAGTCGGCAGTGACAACATTAGTCGTAATATGTTGCTACCCATTCTCGACGAGATTATTCCAGTCCTTACCCATATCCTAAATTTTTCTATATCCAGCGGCTCTTTTCCTACAGCCTGGAAAAGCGCACAGATTATTCCCCTTCCTAAAAAATCCCGACCTTCCACTTTTTCAGAATATCGTCCAATCTCCATTCTCCCATTCCTATCAAAAGTTCTAGAGCGACTTGTTTACAATCAGCTTAGCAAATTCCTAACTAGTAACTCCCTCATGAATCCTTACCAATCTGGCTTTAGGTCAGGCCATAGCACCGTAACAGCCCTTTCCAAAATCATGGATGATGTTCGCCAGGGCATGGACAGAAGACATGTGACTGTACTGTCATTATTGGACTTCAGTAACGCTTTTAACAACGTAGACTTTGATATTCTTTTATGTGTGCTGCGCTCTCTTAACATATCTCCAACGGTTATTGACTGGTTTCATAGTTACCTGTTTGGTCGCCGGCAACGCATCTGTATTGATGACAGCTTTTCATCATGGTGTAATTTGACTGCTGGTGTGCCTCAGGGCGGCGTTTTATCTCCTCTTCTCTTTGCTGTCTTTATTAACTCTATATCTAAAACTTTGTCTAGTTCCTATCACCTTTATGCAGATGATCTTCAGATTTACACGCAAGCACCGGTTTGTAAATTAAATGAATCCATTGAAATTATAAATAGAGATTTGGAGCGCATCCTTACGTGGAGTAAAGCTTACGGCCTAAAAGTGAATCCTACAAAAACACAGGTGATTATCATCGGTAGCTCTAGAACGATTCCTAAGATTGATATGACAGCCTTACCGAAGGTAACTTTTGATGGTGTTACGATACCCATCAGTGATTCTGTTAAAAATTTAGGTATTATCGTGGACAAAGAGTTGTCCTGGAGGCCACAGTTAGCAGAACTTAGTCGGAGAATGTTCGCCTCAGCGGCCTCATTGAGACGCTTACGAAATTTTTTACCTACTGCCACCAAAGTTATGCTTGCTCAATCCCTCTTACTTCCCATCCTAGATTATGCTGACGCTTGCTATCCAGATCTTACCGAAAGCCAATTTGATAAACTTGAGCGCCTTCAAAATTTCAGTATCAGGTTCATATTTGGCTTGCGCAAATATGACCACGTTTCCGAGTATCGCAATAAGCTCAAGTGGCTCCCTATCCGCCTTCGCAGGAATACTCACATTCTTTCTCTTTTATACAATATCTTATTCAATCCTTCCACTCCTCCTTATCTTAAGGAGCGCTTTGAGTACCTTCATCTTAATAATCCTCTTCAGTTGCGTTCATCTGAAACTCTCCAACTTAAAACACCAGTGCACAATACCTACTTTTATGATAACTCCTTCACAGTCAAAGCTGTTCGATTATGGAATACTTTGCCTGTTCACATCAGGCGTGCAAAATCACTTACTGCTTTTAAAAATCTGCTTCATACTCACTTTTTATCACTGTCATAGACATAATTTTATGAGTTACTTACCTTTTTGGCATTATTATAGGTATATTCCAATACATGTATATATGTATATATATATATGCATTTTATAGTATATATTCATATTTAAATTTATATTTATTTAAGTATTTTAAAAATATATAATATTAATAAAACTATCATTATTATCTTTATAAACGTCACCGCCCCTTAACGTACTCGTTGTCTCTGTCCATCCTAAGGTTGCCTGGAAGAGATCGCTGTCAGCGATAAGGCCGCCCATTGTACTTCCGCAATTTTTAGTTTTTAAGCTTTTATTTTTCTTGTTTTCTGTGTGATGTACAATAAAGTGTTTTCTATCTATCTATCTATAAATCAGTGTTATGTGCTCCTTCAGTGAACTCTTTCAAAAACCTCGATAAACATTATAAAATGTAGCGCACTGATAAGATATACATGGCATTAGTTTAATAACTGCCAGTGTATTACTATCACCTTATCACACTCAATTTGAATCTATCACCAGTAATTGATAAATTAGATGACTTTTTGTCATCGTAATCTACAGACTACAGTTATTTGGTTTAAATAACTCAAAATCATGCAATATAAGAGATATCACGTGAGATATTAATTTTTGCCACCCTGAGACGTGTATCTAAAGTTTCATGTGTCTCTAGTTTGTTATATAAATATAGTTACAGAAACGATACTGAAACTTCAGCTTTCAGATTTTTGCGTAGTTCAGAAACAAGTAAATACCTACCTGCAAAGCAACTTACAATACCTACTTAAAAGACGGGTTCAAATATCACCCAAAATGATGCGTAACAAGTAAGTACTACGTTATGCTCTAAGGGACTATAAAATGGCACAAAGGAAGGTTTACAATAAATATCAACGCCGAATTTTTTCTTGCCGTTCAAACAAGTTCCGAAAAGCGGTTTCCTTTTTTCCGCTCTTTTAAAATTCACGGAAGGGAAGGGAGTACAATAATCCGATGCCTAAGGGCGGGTTTTTTTATCGATAGAGTCAATGCAACCAATTGTCAACCCAATTTTCAGACTTTACATTGAATAATAACTATTCAATGGAACATACATACAAATAGACAGACGGCGGGAAGCGACTTTATAATATACTATGTAGTAAAACCTATTTTTTTTTTCTATAATATTCTAACAAATGCGAAAATAAATTTGTCTGTAAGCCGCTGGACCTATTTGGATAAAAATTAGCACGAAGATAGTTTTAAGCCTATGGAAGGACAAAGACTATGGCTATTTTATTATGTATCTACGAGCAAAGCCGCGGGTGGCAGCTAGTAAAATGTGTAACTAGCTTCTACTAGGTTCTCTCCTGTTATAGTAACCTTATTAACATTCTGTTCCAAAATCTAAATTGTCACAGTTTTTTACTTATAATGTTACTGTAGGGATATCTTTATTGCGATATTACTTTAGTATCTATGTAAAATTATAGCTGTTTTATTTTTACTCAGGTGAAATAATTTTTTTCAAGCTTTTCTGTAAGTTGGCACTCAGGGACAAATTTAAAGATTCCGAACTTTCACGCTGCAAAACGTTATCACGTTTCTGATAAATAGTTGTCATAGAAATAATATTGAGACTAGATCGGAACGAAAGTTATTATTACGAGAAACTAGACTTCCGTAGCATAATCACACGGCCATATAGTAGGTATCTGCTATTCAGAAAGGGAAGTACCCCCAAGCGGAAGTCGAGACTTACACGAGTACAAAAGATGCGCATTATTATTAGATGACCTCCTTCGGGCTCACTTCCTTCCAATAGAGAAGCCGCCGTCTTTCTATTTCGTTCATAAAAAAGCTAGGTGATTTATAGCAGTTTTAGTTTCCCCTCTGCAGATTAAGAATGTGGAAAACTAGAGCATAAATAACGCCAAAGTTAACAAATTAGACAGAGCGTAACGAATAATTTGGCGCGTTTCAAAGAAAAGCCTTGAGTTTTTCAATCTCATTTGCAAACTGATGTACTTAATTAATTATTTAGGGATTTTAAAAAATCTATCATTTAAATAATCAAATCAACCCTATAATATTAATCGGTTAGTCTTTTGAGGAGACAGAGTTTTACCTATATTATATTTCACTTTTGATAATATAAACATTATTTTGTATTGAATTTGTATTTTGGGCGACCTAACCTTCATCACCAAAGATCCCACCTGATTCACTCGACGAACTTAGTTGTTTATTACTTTACTGTTCAAAACAACGTTTAGATCGTAAAAGGTTTTGAAAAGGAGCGAAAACGTATTAACACGGTTCTATAATCTAATCGTCGGCGGTTTGGTCTAGTTCCGAGAAGTGCGCTACCACCCGGCGGGCCCGGATTCAAACGTAACTTTTCACTGAAAAGCACTAACAAGCGACCAGTGGAGCGTGGAAGGAAAGCAGACACTGAGCATTGCCACTCCCGCCACTCATAGATTCATAGGTGCCTAAGTAATACAAACACGGAATATAGAACTTTTTTAATTTCACGCTTGATTCGAAAACTTCCACGCGAATGGGAGCCCGAGAGGTCGGGCGGATGCCAAGAACTCTGTGTTTTGTGTGATCTGACTGACACATACTTACTACATAAATAAACATGTACGTATACAAAGTGTCATTACGCCCATTGGTGATGTTTAGGTATTTATGCGCTATAAGCCTCTATTTTCCCTTGAATGTGAACGTATTTGAAAGGCAGTTTTTGGCCGAGAGCCAGCATCATCTCGACGATTATCCTGCTGTGATCTTTGGTATTTGTTAAGGTTGTTTCGAAGATGAATATCGCAGGTTTACAGAGTTATTGTAGTTGATATTAGGCCTGGTTTGTTGGAAACGAGTATCCAGAAACAGATAGCTACCGTAATTCTAACAGTTAAAAATGAAGCAGTTGACCTTTATTTTAATGGTCCTTTGCTCGCATGATACCATAATAAAAATTGTTAAATTAACCATGTTTTATACAAGTAGCTATTAATTGTTTGGACTTCATAGATCATTAAGTCTAGTAGGTTATTAGAGATTAATATAATTTGAGAATAAAATATTTATTATTTGCCCGAGGGCAGAATAAATGAAATGTTTTCCTCAAAACAAAAACATTGCAAGATATCAGTTCGGATCAAAAACTATTTGTTATCCCGTGGCTTTCTCCAAATTAGGATGTTGAGAAATAAACAAATTCTACCGATAAATTAAAACCACCTAGCCAATTTACATTTAAATGTTACCAATAGTAATTTTTTTTTGGAGTATGTGCTGATTTGAAAAATAAAATAAAAAGTAACTTTTAAGCTGAAATTGACTAAAAAAAACTGTCTATGTAATGATATTGGTTTACTTTATAACGTGTGCTGTATGTACTTTATCGTTAAGAAATCATCAATGAAACAAATTTTAAGATGCTTTTTTAAACAAAAATTTTAATCGGTTATCAATTTGGCACTTAATGTATAAAAAAATACAGATGACTTGAGAACCTCTTTGTTTAACTCTCTTTGTTTAAAGTCGGTTAAATACTTTTTTATAGATCTTGTGGTACAACCACGAGTCCCAGTGTTCCTACTTAATAACCCTGTAAGCCTTTGTGCAGTCTACTTTATACTTGTTTATTTCCTATTAGGTACTATGGAATACTTAGTTTGGTTTATTTTTCACATTTACGTCGTGGGTTCCAAGGAAATAAGAGTTGCTTTGAAGATATTTAATTCTCTTTTTTCTAAAGAGAATAAAGATATATGTAGAGTCCAGTGCGTCATATATAAAAGTAGGGTTGTTTCATACAGGGCCCTCGGAAACAAACTGGAATATTTAGAATACCAAATTGTCTCTTTGGCTTAGCTGGATACGACGTGGTACGAATTCTTTTCATTTTCGTTGAAGATTTGGAGAAGTACAATCAAGCATATTTAAGGTTGCTTTTTAGAAAAAGTGCCTAGTCAACACACAATCATAAACGGTAGCAAAGTTTATAGGTATAACCTGCGAAACTTTTTGATAATGTTGTACCAGGAAAGCAGAAGTTACCAGGGCATTGTTGATGCATCGTTTATTTGTTTTGCTACAGGTATTTTTTGTTCATTGTGCTTTCCAAGTAGGTTTGGCTTTGTGGTTTTTTCAATTTCTCTGTGACCAAAAAGTGCCTGAATCCTGAAATCAGTCCATTTGGATGATTAATTCAACAGTAATGTCAATTTAAGTGCTCACGTAGAGAACTTGATTTAACTTAGAAGAGCATAATAACAAATAACAAGATATTGTTATACCAGTGCCTTTCTAGTTAGTGGTATAAAACCACTAAAGTGGCAACTAAGTGTATGGCCCACTTGATGGTTGCGGTTACCGTAGCCTATGAACGCTTGTAACATCAGAGATATCATTTGCATTGCCACCCTGAGACGTAGATCTAAAGTATTTTCTTAATTAAGCAACATTCAGTGCGGGTACCATTTCACTAGCTACGGGCACTAAAAGAAATTTAATGCTAAATACCTATCAGGGCCTTTATTTCCGTCAAAGTTTGTACTTTATGACATTTGCTTTTCTAACTTCGAACATAAAATTAAAGTTTAAATGCTTTATGCTAATAAACTTTAACAGAGCCTGAGCTGTCAACAGTGCAGTGGATATTCGGATAATCCTGGAAATGTGGCCAATTGACTTAAAGCCAGTAAAACTTGGGTTTTTTAAAATGTGTCTACCGTCAAATAAGGATAAACACCATTTAGACCATACAAATAAAAAAATAAGCAGCCTTTTAACAATATGTACTTAGTTCCAATTCCATTATATTCCACTCTTTAAAATCCTGATAAACTATTAAAGTGAAGTTGTAAATACAAACCTTTTGAATTAAAATGTAGTTGATTTTAGGGTAATAACGAACAGTTCTGTTCTGTTCTGGAATATTCTAAAATAAATCATGCCAGTAAGCTAAGTAGATACTTGACCAATAATTCAACGCCTTCAAAAGCACGAGAGCGCTTGGATAAGGTTGATAATGGTGGTTAACCATCCAAACTATGCCGTAGCTAACCAACTGAGCCAGCTACGCCGCGGTAGAGATATTACGGGGCTCGTTTTACAGGAATCATGAGCTAAACTATGACAGAGGTACGGGTGAGTTATTCAACGTTTTAAATCCGGGATTGTAAAGCTTACCGTTCATTACGTATCTAATTTAATCTTCGCATTATGATGACAAGAATGAAAATAGAACCTGCTTTATATACTAGCGATTTTAAACTACGTTTAAACAACGTGGTTGGGCTACACTGTAATTAAACTGCAATTAGTTAGAGCAGTATAGAAAGTAAAAACAGATACAAACAAAAACAGACCTTAACTTTCTACAAATCTTCTTAGAAATTAAATCTTTAATTTATTAAAATGATTTGCTGTTAGTCTCACTAAGACTCGATTATGGCTGGTGTACACAAGTAAGTTTAAAAAAAACGTGTATTCGGATAAGTATTTTATAAGATTTGCTTAGTTGCGCTCCCGTGCTTCGGAGGGCACGTTAAGCAGTCGTACCCGACTTTTTCAAAGTTGTTACGCCATGACAGAGGCCTTCGGGTGGCTTAGAAACTCTGTCACCAGAGTTGGCTACTGACTCATACGAACTTAGGTACTTAGTTTGGGGTTATGCATGAAAATCAACATTTATCTATTTTTTACAAAGAGTAGGTTTGTGATGTGGGCCAAACTCGTCTTCTTTTTGTCCCACCACGTGTCGTAGAGCCGTAGAACAGATAATCTACCGTAAAGCTTCATTTATAAACATGGACTGCGTCTGTTGCGCGAATGTCATTGCGTCTCGCGTTTGCTTTGCTTTCTTGCTTTTCTTTCCGTCAGAACCTTTTTTACTACCGTCGAGAGTTGTTTTTGTGAATCCTGACTTTATTTTACTTCCTATTCATATTAAATAAATTTTATAAATCTTGAAGAAATTAAGTCGTGACATGTGTCGATAACTTGTGGACAATTAAACCAAAAATAAAAATTTCAGGTGGTATTGAGCTAAATATCTACTAGTGAGCGTCATCTTCCGTCAGCTTATTATTTCACACGTTCAAAGTTCAAATTCGCTAACTGGTGAGTCAGTTATACAAATTCAAATCAGTCGACCTAAAAATAGCCCGATAGGTAATAGTAACAAATCCATAAATTACCTAGCTAATAGCCGTCCTAACATGCTCGCCTGTTGATTGACGATTTGCAACATTTCGTAGGCGTATTCACATAAACCATGTTACCTACATACTAAGGAGTATCAGGTAAAAATTACTGGAACATTTCTGTGATGTTTGAAGCGCTCGACGCTCGGTGTTCAGTGCGTTCAATGTCTTAGTAGTGGAAACTAGGACTGATTATGATGATGCCTAAAAAAAGGCAGACTGTTACGTAACTGAACAGGTCTTTCTTTATTACTGCATAATTTCAAGGAATAGGTTCCACTCACAAAATACATGTATTTTTTTACACGTATGTTAAAAATCTGGAGTAAATCGCTAAATTTTATCTAGCCAATTATTAGTTATGATTGTTGAAAACCTAGACGGGTAGGGTAATAATACGACCTGTAGTGGTTATGGGGGGGTCATAGATACGCTCGGGTCATTGACGCGCGTGTCATTGACACGCGCCGTGCGCGGCCCTCTAACTAGTTTATTATTATTAGCCTTTATTGCTGAATTA
Source organism: Colostygia pectinataria (assembly GCA_951394395.1). Taxonomy (NCBI): domain Eukaryota; kingdom Metazoa; phylum Arthropoda; class Insecta; order Lepidoptera; family Geometridae; genus Colostygia; species Colostygia pectinataria. The sequence goes on along the minus strand of OX596356.1, from coordinate 4,456,399 downwards.
CATTTTTTACATTTCAACTTATAAATTGATTTTTTCTAATTTCCTTCAGGCATCAGCTTGTCCGCAGACATAGGCTTCTAACAAGGATATTTATCAATTGACTAGTTTTTTTTGTGTGTGGAACTTATTCCTTGAATATTATGCACTAATAATGAAAGACTGTATATAAATACAATGTCTAGTTTATTAAACATATTTTTAATAATAGACTTTAAATAATATGAATTTATGTAAACACTCTTCAGGGCCTATATCAGATATTTCTACCCCCCTTTGTAAAACAAATAACTTCCACATTCTTTCTGACTCGAACGCTACGCTCAGTACAAAACTAAGCCCCTTCTCTCTGAATAATATTCCAGTAAATGTTGATAAAATATATTTGGAATCAGAAGTTGATTTGAACGACGATTTAGCTAATTTTGGTCTTGAATGTTTGTAGAAGTCCAGGGAAGGTTTAAAAGGAGGGTGTAAAAATTTGCAAAAATATAAATAACGCGAGTGAAACCGCGCCTAGTCTGCTAGTCTGAAATATAATTCAATCCTGTAATTACGTAAAGTGCTTTTTAAAAATGAATTGTACGTACACTGTCTAAATTACAAATACTTTTGTTACTAAACATTTTCGTATTCGCTTTGGGAATTCGGCTAGGTATGTACCTACATTAAAAGTAAATCAACAAACAAACTTTTATATGGCAACTACTGTTAACAAACATGATTGTTTGATTTAACAATCGGTGAACTTGAACAAGCGGTTAGTGTAATGATAAATGCTTGCCGAAACCACTATAACATCGATTATTAATCTTTATTCGTCTACGCTACACGCCTATTCCATTAATATCGTTACAGTCTTTTTAGGAGTTTCATAAAGTGACTGGTCGCAAACGGAGAAAGATTTTGTTTTGTAGAACGTGATCGGAATGGAATATAATGGATTTGAAATCGCTCCGATGGATTTGTTCTCGGTTACTGAGATGGTAGATCTAATAAGTGGTTTAGCTTATTGTTGTATAAATCAGAATCTGATCTTACAATTAGCAGATTGTTGTAAATATTATACTCGTAACATCCTCTTCTTTATCATCGTTTTAACCTTATTATTTAGCAAAAGCTAAAAATATGTGATGTTGTAATGTTAGTTTTATGCAGTCACATTGACTAAAAAATATAAAGACTAGGTACTACAGTAGTTGAATTTTAAACTTTAAACTTTAAACGATAGCTAGGTGCTAAATGTCAGATATATGAAAATAAACAAACTTCTTAGAATGGGTGAATCGCCTCATCAGAGTAACCAAATGTTATAGTTGAATTTCAGAATAATAAATAACAAATTAAATTAGTAAATAAAGTCAAGTCGTTCCATCTAAGATGCTGCAAAATTACAAAAGATTTTAAAGAGCTGTCATTCCCATAACTAGTCTGTTTATCAACTTTGCAAAAGCTCAAACTGTACAAACTTTCTTTTAATAATGTAGAAGTATCTACGTAAAACACCACCAACCCATATAATATTATGAAAATGTTCTTGTGAGGCGTAACAGTTTAATCCTAAAATCTTGGCTTCTGTAACAATGCCGCAGTTTTATGGCACTTGTTGCTGCGAGGGCTATACTACTTATAAGGGTGCATTCTACTGGTTCTGTTTGGTTTTCTCTCTACAATGTCAACCGAGAGATTATTTCATATTTATACTCGTCATTTTTTCATACTCAAGATTCGTTTTGGTTATCAGGATATCCTAATTGGTACCGAGCATATACTGTCGACAAAAGGTCGATAACTTTTTTATGATATTACTTCTCGATAAAATCCGTTTTCTTGAGGTCGACAAGCAAGTAATGTCATAATATTTTTATCGGCTTTTATCGACAAGCTATACTCGCTACCCTTGTAAAATGTCGTAGGTACTTATGTAAGAAAAAAGCTGTATTAAAGATGTAACAGTGGTTTGAATTGGAATTTTATGAAATTCAAAATACTTTCTTAAAACAGCTAACCTGCTCTGAACTTTCTGAGCTGATAAATTCCTATCGTACAGCGCCTCTAGTAAAAAATAAACCACAAAAATCCAATGCAAATTATTGATTGCTGAACGATACGTTTACGATTGGTATGCTTAAATTATTATATTTTGTTTTTGAAGCTTACATGTGATGATGTGACTAACCTTTAGCGCACCCTAACTTTTTTTAGATTAATAGGCAAGCTCCGGTATCTGTGGCAACCTGCTATTTTCTTAAATGCGCTATTACTGAGATCATAGCAAAAAAAATCACCTTAAATTAAAAAGTAGATGCCGTTATTAATATTATATTTTTAGATAGGTAAGTATGGTGGTACTTAAAGCGCAGTGAGTATAAAGTAGTGCGCACGGCGTGGCGAGGCATTTACCTAGTAAAGTAACTTTGAAGTGTGTCATCTAACATAATTTATTCGAACTTTCGATGTAATAAAGTAATGGTATGTGATGCTAATGTTAGGTGACAGACGCCTTATTGGGCTACATGGGCAAGTCTGACTATTCAACTCTACTTTGTAGGATTTAAATTGTTATGTGCAAGTGCTAGCAGTATTTATCATAATAAGCTATAATCTAATTATTTTTTACTTTACTTTCCACTATTTACACTGCTAGGAACACTTAAACCTCACATTTAGCCAAGTCTAATGTGGTAAACATTAGACTTGACTAAATCTTCTTGATTGTATTAAACACTATCTGTTTAACACTATCCATTAAACACTATCTGTTTTTTTATACGTATGGACAATACATAATGTATTACATGCGTAGATTAAAGGTAGCGGTAGATCAGTGATTCGTGTATTTTGTGCAGTGTAGTTGAAGCGCATTTCGGTTGGTCATGAGTAGAGTTTATAAATATAATCTTGCTTTCGGTTTAGCAAAAACTAACTCTATGGACTGAACTGAAGGCCTACGCCAGAGAGGCGACTACTGCTTAGATTTATTTTTAATATTTTATTTGTGCACAAAGTTTATTTATTTAAGAAATACAATTAAATTAAATTAAATTAAATTAATTGTAATCATGTAAAAATTTTTTTTAGGGTAGTAGAATAAAAGGCTTTTTGATTTTATTTTTATTTTAACTCTATGAAGTAAAATGTATTGAATTTCACTACCCTATGCAGTAGAGAACAGTTAAATTAGTGTAGTACCAAGAACTCTAGACAGAACGAAAATTTACAGAACTGTAGTTGTCGATTAGAAACCGTAGCATGAAAACGAGGTGACCTTATACTCAACAGTGAAAAACATAAGCCAATAACCAGAAGAGGTGTTGCTGTCGAAAACAGGTTTAAAATATAACACATAAACGGAGAAGTATGTGTTATATTTTAAACCAAGAAAAGAAGTAATATTCATATTTTTATGTTTTATTTGAATCATTTTACCCAAAGAACACTTAAAAATTATAACTGATTTATCTGCGAGAGCTACGCGAGTATCTGTAGCTTTTTGTGAAACCAAATTATGGCCTAACGAATGTTCAGAAATGCCCCGACACTTTAAGACATCGTACCAAGTTCTTTTGAATCAAAATAAATTAAATTAAGGAACAAACAAAGAAGATTTGGAAAGGCCTTTTTTCATGTCAAGTTGGGCCGGCGTGTGGATCGATTTAGCAACTCCTATATTGATTACCAGTGACCGTTTCCGTTTTGTCATGTTTTGTTTGTCTGGTATGTCAGCATGCCTCAATGCAAATATGCATGCGGTCAGAGTTCACGAAAAAAGTTTCTTACTTGGCTGCTTAAAACGCAGAACTTGCTAAATTTTTGAGAAATATAAAGTGCTCTTTCTGATAAACCTTAGGGCGATTGTTTATAAACACGATTTTTACCAGGCACGGCTTCGGGCGAGCGTTTAGATTAACGCAACCGGTTTCTGATGGAACACGCCGCCGTGTGTCTGCTCTCATCAACAAGCTTCGTTAACAAAGCTCTATAGTGTTTCATGCACAACAGTTGGACTGGAAATCATAGGACTGGAAACCAGGAACTGGAACTGGACCGGCCGGAGCGGCGCCAGGCCGAGTAGAGCCGTGTCATGAACAAGTTCCTGTTGGTAGCTTCCACATGAAGAGCACTGCTATTATGCAATTTGCAATCAAATTTTAACCAGCTCTCAATATTTATACCGCTTCGGCGTCACGCGTCGTTTAATCAGTCAATATTTATACAGTCGTATTTATACAAAACAATATAATTTTTAATTGAAACAGTGAAATTGATTGCAACCGAATTACCTACTTCAGTACGTTCATCAATATAATTATAAAAGGCTTCGTGATTTACTAACCTAGAAAGCAGAGTCTAAGCCGCTGCACCTACAAACTTGAAACTTGGAGGGTAGGTATATTCCTCTTTTGGTGTAGGGGTGCACTAACAACTTTTATATAAAACTCAACGCAGACAACAATGTCGCGAGGCGTTCCACTAGTCATTTATTTATTTATAGAAGAGATTGCTATGCGATCGCGACCCCGGCTTCGATATTGGTGGGATCTTAATATGTTTTTAAAGAGATTTTGTGAGTTTAGTCCACTTTTTAGATACAAGCCTTTTTTGTCTTACGTTCGTGCAAGGATCAAACATTTTGAGTTGACGTTACTTACTTCTACGTACTACTTACGAATGTAGATCGCGTAAGCTTGTGCACGTGACGTGTGCCATGTCTACGGATTACGCATCATTATCAAAAGTAACTTAATTTATGTTTGCCGCCGTTATAATTATGAATGACGGTGGTGAACATAGGGTTGAAAATGGCGTTTTTCGCGAAGGCTCCCCAAACTCCCAACCCTTGGCCTGTCATTCAAAAAATGCTGATTTGTAAAACGTTAGACAAAATTCTTCTAAGAATTTTTTTGTGAATAAATTTTCTATGTAAAAAGGTAGACCTTTTGTAATATTACGTCCGTTTTAAGCAAATCTAATTATTAAGGGTGCGAGTGTCGGCAGCTAAAAATATTAAATTATGCTCACTCCTGATCGTTTTCAGAAGGTTAGTAGCGACAGAGTCGAAAACCCATCGTTTCATAAAAGAATGGTAACATAAGGAAACACCTTGTGGTTCTTTACTTTTTACTTACGCTGGTATCAATAGCCGCGAACTAACGCTCTTGATTGACTGGAGAGCCACCACGCGGACCTGTATGGCATTATATAATATTTTGTATATTTTTTCGCAATATGCCTTCTTGTTTCTTACAGGAGTCGCACTGCTCAACTACGCATACGTACGCGTCATAAAATTGTCATAAAAAAAGTGAAACCGAGGCTCAGGACTGTATCAAACGGGAAAAAAACAAAACATATACCAAACCAATAACAATCAGCTTACTTTATAGTATTTATATATACCTCTGAGTAAATACTCTGATATTTTATAATCTGTAGCGATTTTTTTAGTTTACTCTACATCTGTTATTTCTTTCTAAAATCTCACTTAAGGCGCACTTGGTATGGATTATCTTTAGATCATAACATGCCATATCCATTGGTACCTTTCTCTTCCCTTTTATGACTAGAATATGAATACAATATCTGAAGTATTATATATAGAGATACTTTATTTACCCACGCATAATGTGCGCCCTGTTTTAACAGCCATAATTACGAAAGGGTTTTCCCTTAAAACGTTTTGCATCCCAAAAGAATGTTTCTGAGGTGGGGTGCTTATATTATGTTTGAGCACAAATTATGGCAGGCAATTAAGTGGTGCTGTGACTGTATCGCCGTCTAAAGATACGTGTTTATGTTATGAATTTTGCTTTTCTAATCTATAACATGAAAACATTGAAGTAAAGTTGAAATTAGTGACACAAATTAGATGATAATGGACTTTTACTCGATTATCAAAAATCAGGTGCCTTTTTTATCCATCAGATTATCCATAATCATTCTTCTGACTATTTTCAACAACTTCAAACAAATTGAGACTTTGTAAGTTATTTTTCTCTCTTTGCAATATTTGAGTTTCTCTTTAAAGTTGCTCTGCTTTGAAATTTACGCTGCAAGCTGATAAAGTCTTCTTGTTGTAATGAGTTTGTTTACGGCTTTTTAAACATCGTTTGAAATTAAACAGCTTTTTCTGAACTGAAACTTTACCAGCTAAATATACGACAATGGATCTTATTCCATAGCTTCGTGGGATGCACCACTAAATCACTCCATTTTGAGACTTAAAGTACTGAAAAAGAACTATTAAAACACTTATCTGAATATTTATAAAACCACAATATACCTTAAATAAAAAATTAAACGAAAATTGCTCTATTTATACCCCTTGGTTTATTACATTAAATATAATATAATGTAGTTCCGAAACACGGAAGCGCCACTCTTTAACTTGGGCCTTTTTTTTTTAATACAACTGAAGTGGCAACCAAGCGTATTGCCCACAAGATGGTAAGCGGTTACCGCAGCCTATGGACGCTTGCAATACCAGAGGTATCACTCGCGGGTTGCCACCTTGAGGCTAAGATCGAAAGCCTCATGTGCCAGAAATTTCACCGGAAACCATACCCTTCACACTGGAACACAGCAATGCGAGCATTACTGCTTGGCGGCAGAAATAGGTATGGTGGTAGTCCTTCCCCGGACGAGCTCTATCATAGAGAACTCTACTACTCTTATATTTGTAATTAGACATTACCCATTATTCGTTCAAGAATATTATGTAGGTACCAGAAATTGTAAAACATACCCCTAGTAGAATTACAAACATAAAATTATCAACAGAGTTTGAGCTTTACTTAGATTATACGCTGTAGCAATTACTATATTTAATTACAGAGAACTCGGATCCGAGTGAAATAAACGGTAGCTAATTTGCGGTGTTGTAACGTCGTGTCGTATGTTACGGTTAGCTATGATACTTGGTCACAGCTATGAAAGGATACCTAGAACACTTCATACATTCGTCGCAAAAGAGAAACTATACAAGTAGAATGCAAGTCGCACACTGGTTTGTCCGTCTGTCCCCTCTGTGTGTATAACGCAACGGATTTAGATGAAGAAGAAGATGTATACATGTAGTTTAAACACCCGTGCAAAGCCGGGCGAGTCGCTTAGACATAAAGCAAGAGCACATATTTAAGCATTTGTTTTAACTTCAACTCTAGAAGTTGCCAAAACGTAAGGAGAGGTAAGAACCGCTTTTAAGGTTAGCACGCGCAGTCTTACAAAGTTAATTCATATAAAAAAAATAATTTGGGTCTTGGGTTTATTTTATGATCCGTGATTTTGGCGGGACAATGTGTAGATGACGAGCTCTCTCTACTTCTAAGCTGCGCGTACAATGCTCTTGCTATGTCGGGGGTAATTTTAAACCGGCACTGTTCAGATAGCTAAGACTGAAATGCACAATTAATGTAGCTAGATTACGTGTCTGTGGCCGACGACTTCGATATCATTTTTATACTAGAAACCAGATCATGCTGATTCTACCTATATATAATTCTATATAGACCAGATTTTGCTAGTTTACACCAACTTTCACGCAAAAGACAAGCAAACGTGTTAGACGTTTCTTAATAGACCTCCGTAATGGCATACCAACTTTGAAAAAACTGGGATTGACAGCTTAACGTACCCTACCCTCTGAAGCATCGAAGCGCAGTTGAAATTGCCCCTGACGGTGACTTATTCCAATGGTGGCCTCGCAAAATAGTGCTTAAGATCGAGAAAAACTTAGCCAGCTTCGTCACGATGAAATACCTTCTAATGAAGCAAACGTCATAGTGCACGTTCGCATGAAGCCGCGTTTACATTATTCTGTCGTGGCGTGTTGTGACGCGTTATAAGCATATCGTATCCATACATTTACAGAATTCGTCCACACTCCACGACAGAATAATGTAACCCTGGCTTCACTATTGTATGCATTTCAACTGAATATGTTTAAGCGTCATAGAATCAGCAGACTCAGGCACCAGGAGTTATACAGAGTAATAAACACATAATACCTACAATAAAATACATGCAAGTCTACAATAAAAAATATAAAACTGCCAAACTCTTATTGAGCAATCAATGTTTTAAATCCGTCCATGGTGGCAGTGACTCTCGCGATGCAATTTTGATAAAAAATACATGCACGACATTCACGTTGATAAAACCCATCTACATATGGAAATAGGTTTTTAATATGTTGACGGGATAGAGGAACTTGCGTGGAAAAGATAGCATATACTATCTGCCAAAGTGAGTACAAGATTTTATCTCTATTGAGTCAACTTAGAGTCCGTCGCAAATCGTTAAAATTATCTATGCAATACTTTTGTTAATTATTATTACACCTTGGTTTTATATCGATATTATATATATATCTTGTGTATTAATTTATTGTAGTTTTATGCTATCCATTATTTTAACGCATCATAAAATCCGGAGCAAACGAAGATTAGGTACTTCAATCCAAAAGGTAGTTTCACATTAGAAAATCACTGCACTGAAGTATTTCAAGACAAGACTAAGAAAGAACACAAAACCTTCCTAATTTTCAGCATGATAAGCGTGCGTACAAAACATAATAAGATATAAGGCAATCACGTTGCTAGAGCCCTTAATTTAGGGCCAGATTAATAATGTTATTAAATAACATTTTTGAGAACCTTCACGATGGACCGGTCATTAGGCAATTTTGACATCGAAAGAATTGAAAATTATGATGCTGGCAATCATAGGCAAAGTGAAAAACCCAGATTTGTGATCTGAAACGCAGATGATTTGCGCGAGAATCGGGATTTGACTCCTGCCGCCCGTTCCTCGCACTGTAAACTAGTAGGGAAGTGTCAAAGGTTGCGAACAATAGGTACATTAGAACTGCACTATAGACTTGTTTACTGTGTAGACCTGTTTACTGCAAGAATCTAACTTAATATTGAACTTACTCGTGTCTCAAGCTCAAAGTTTCAAGTAACGTCGTACTTACGCTTAACTTTGCTAGACAGTGGCTAAGTTACGGATTTTCAAAAAGTAGCTACCGTACTTTGCCGTCTTAAATAAGATATTTATCACAATTAATGAAGGTTTACAATTTTATAAACACGGAAATCCTGTGCAATAAAATGACAGCATAATAAAGCAACCAGTCTTATTACAATTACAAAATCTATTACATTTTTTCGAATAAGCAGCTGAACCGATTTTGATAAAACTTGATATAAATATAGCTTGACTCTTGGGGAAAGGTATTGGTGTCGATTCTGTGGTAACATTTTCTAAAGTAAACTAACTAAAGTTTTCGCCGTTCTTTTCTAATGAATTAAAATACAAAGGACCGCGATAACTTTAGTTAGCTAAGTTTATGAAATGCTACAACAAAATCGACACTATTAGCTACTTTTATTTAGGTATGTACCGTGGGCAGTTCCTTGTAGTAATATGGCCAAGCCTTATAAATACAATATTATATTTCCAATGCTGAAACCATTACAGTATCGTTATAATATATAATACAGTTATCTGAAAACTGATCGCCGAACGATGTCTTGCCAGAGCATCGCATTACAGTTTAATAGCGTGAATCTCGAACGTATTAATTAAGTTAATTAGCTGTTGACACGCCATTCAAGCTGGCCGAGTTCGAGTGTCGTGTAATTGAAGGGGACGCGTCGGAAACTTTGCGAACTTGTCTTAAAATATTGTTGGGATAGCCACATTTACGTGAGAAGCAGATTGCACGCACCGGCATGCTTAGGACAGAACCACGCTTTTAGCTCTCTTGAATATAGTTTCAAACCGCAATCCTCAATAGTTTTCATTTCAATTCATTAGCCTTTATGTTGTGAACTGACCCGCGCGGCTTCACCCGCTTTTTTGCAATTTCTAAGCTATCCCACAAGAACAGTATATTTTTCGAGATAGAATGTACCATATGTGTTATTCCAGAGCTTATAACTGCATTCCAAATTTCATCACAATCGGTTAAGTCGTCACGGAGATACGTGGTAACAAACATACAGATTTTCGCATTTATAATATAAAGTTCTACCGAATTAGTCAGACAGAGCTTTGAAAAAAAGAGAGCTAAAGTCAAGCATGGACCATTGGTTGTTGTTTATTCTCATACGATCCAGTATCGTATATTGATTGTGTAGTATTTACCATAGGCACCTGAATTATTTAGGGTTTCGATTTATTTTATTGAGGTGATAGTCACTTTCTAAATATACTGATTGTAGAGTCTGCGCCAATAACCTGCTTCATACCTGAATGTTCCGAAACGGCCACCAAACTCGTGAGTCTGTGCGAATTATGTTGCGTACAATGTTGCGAAACAATTTAATACTGCGCTAGATTAAGGACATTTGAGGGTGTTACACTGTGAAAGCTTAAACAGGTTTGAACTATCAACATTTGAACTTCAACTGTTTAGTTCGCAGTTTGCTTTGTACTTAATTGATATTTCGTTGCGTTGGTCTATTAGGATCATATCTCTACGTATAATATCCCTGGGCTAACGTACTGTTTAACAAACGGGATTTACACGTTTTGGTTACCAATAAAAATGACTAATCAATGTCCTCGTTATAGCAGTAAAGTTTTAATTGCCATGACTATCCGTTTACTCGTTTAACTTTGGACTTTGGAGGAATAAGTGTATTCATCATCATCATCATCATCATCATATATCATCGTATAACCTGACTTCACCCAACGCTAGGTTTAGGAAGCTTTTGCCGACTTCCGCAATCTCCATCTATGACCCTCAACTTTGATTATGATGATACCTACACTGAATGAACAGCTGACGTTTCTGCAGGTACTTATCGGGTACTATTCAATTATCATGTTTCTCCACCTGTCATTACCACGCCACGCAATCGAATGTCACCCATTCAGCAGTAGATTAAATGATTATTACGATGACTTCCTCTTATATTACAATGGTTATATCACAGGGTTATACAGAACAGCGCGTCTAACTTTAATTGAAATAAGGTGAACTCTCTCAAGTAATCGACATTGTTTCAACTTTCAGATCACAAAATTGAAGACTTCATTTCATAGAGCACACAAAATCTTAATAATTTATATAGCAAAGTCAATAAATTCTATTTAAGAGGTATATATCAACGAGACAAAATAAAATGTAAAAAGGCGTAAGTAGCGGTATATGTATCTTTTGTTTGTTGGGTCTACATTTTGGTAGCTCTTTCAGCGTTTTCGCTTAGTGATGATCGAAAGAAATCGTAATTGTAGTTTAAAATCACTTTAAGAGACTCGTTAGGGTAAGGAGTGGAGAGCCCACAGAGCCCGTACAGACGGTCTGAAATTAGTATGATGTTTTTAAGTTAACAAATGGTAAGATGGTCAAGTCTTTAGCGTGATATCAAGCGTCCAGTCTGATCATAACAGTTGCATACAAAGCTCTAAATTTGAAAGTTCTGCAATGACCTGCACTGTGCAATTCGACTCAAGGCGTAGTTATTCAGTAGCTTTCGCCCAGTAATTTCACTTTATACAGTACCCTTCAACAAAACACATTAATGCTTGCATACTACTGCTCGTAGGCGGATTATCTGACACTGCGCTGGTATAAGACGGCCTTTACAACGACGACTGAACAATCCTACTACCACTAAACTGTCACCAGTGCCAGTATCACCGGATTGCAAAAACAGTCGAGCAACCGTACCAAGCTGAAGTAATAAAGCATTAAGTAGAATCCATCATTAATGTTTCATTTACCTTCTCTCTTTGTTGCGAACAGACGGAAATAACATGAACGATTGCCTTTAAAACTTAGAGACGTGATTAAAAACCGTTCAGGATTCCGGAAATTTGTAGACAACCGTTTGTAAGGGTTGAAGAAAAGTTTTAAATGACATGGGTCATTTCTAGACTGGTTTATAATTATTTATCTAGTCAGTAACGTTAGTATTTTTATAGATATTATACTACAGTCATATTTTTCAGAGTTTCATTGAAATAAAAAATATAGTAAATATTATTTAGTTTATCCAAACTGCTGTGAATGTTATTTAAAGTAGCAATTTAGTTACGATTTTACGAAGTTTGCACTGATATAAATTCAGCTTAGCCAAAAATATGCAAAATCAAATTGAGTGTTCGAATAATTCTTTAAAAAATTTAATGAGTTTTTATAGGTTTATTATATTTGTATCAGTCGAGCGATTTAGGTCGTTGTGATCTTTGTTTGGCAAATATTTTATTACTATAATAGGTGTATTTCAATCTATTCATTTATAATAAAATGAAACAAAATACACTTTTCAACTAAGTAATTTGTTTTTTTTTTGTTTCGAGTCGATTGTGAGTTTTAATTCTTAATCTCTAACTTAGTTAAGGTTCTTATAAAAAAGTTTTGGGATACATCGACCTTTATCGCTTACTGCTCTTTCCGTAAGTGGATTTCTTAGTAAATGGTGATTTCATTAAAAAATTTAATGAATTTCATTTTAACATGTTAATCAACTCGAGTAGGTAATTAAATAGATACGCGTGGGCTTAACAATGTTTGATTAACTATGTTGGAGAACCATAGACTATAATAATGCTGTCGAACTAAAGAGGGCTACTTTTATAAGCCTTTAATAATCTACATAGTTACCAATAATTATCTTCGGTGCCAGATCTGTCCCTTTGCATGTATGTGTTATGCTTTGATCTATTACAATACACAACAGATTTTAATGTATTTTGATCAATAGAAAAAGTGTTTCAAAATAAGATATATACGATATTTATGGATTTCAAATAAGTACAAATTTATAAATAAGTCGAAGGTACGTATAGTTTAGTACCCATGCGAAGCTAGGACACTTCACTTTCACTTGTATACATTTTATAGTACTCGGAGAAATGTGTAAAACTAGCAAAATAATTGTTTAGGTGACGAGTTTTTCAGCTTGAGACAAACCAGACCTTTAACAATTAAGTATACGAAATAAATATAAAACTAGCGAATAAAAAGTCCCCGATTGAACCATAATAATTTGTTATACCAAATTTTGATATGTAAAAAAAGTACATTAATTGCTTTTGAATCGAAAACAATGTTCTATTTTTATAAAGCATTTCGCAACAAGTAGTAAATCGACACAATCACAAAGTATTCAATAAATTAAAATAGAATTATCCATTTAAAAGAACATGGTAACATTTTGATATCTGCACTAACTATTCCCGGAATCGGTGTTACTGTTTCGGTTTTCGAGTTCCGTCACTTGATGTTTCTTACCGAACCACCTTAATAGTTCATTAACTTTAGTCGCTCACAATTCAAGCCCCTCAATGAAACTATTAGGTAGTACTTATGAAATATGGAACAGGTAGGTATACCGCTTCCTTCATTGATAAATATAATGAACCCCGTTCCGGTAACTATTAGAAAGTTATATAATAGCTCTGCTCTCTCGGTTACTTGCAAACTAATAAAATATTACTAAGCTCAGGAAGTCACTTCCGCAAATAGTGCAATTTTCTCTATGTCTAGGCAACCGATACGTATCTACCTACTTGTAGCCGTTGGGTGTGTAAAATCGTAATTTAATACAGTTAAATTTCAAATACCCACACAATAAAAATCTGTACGCAACGTAAATTTACTTTACCCGCCCGCCTTATGCCAATAAATTTAATCGTTTGGTCAAATCTTGTCTTTTTGCGTCGGCTATCGAACGGTCCCAAACCACGCTGAGGTCCCAGGTGCAGATTTGATTTAAAAACACGGTTAAAGATTCATGTAAGCAGATACTATAAATACATACATGCCCCGGCTTTGCACGGGTGCAATGAAAACAATATTAAACTATACGTTTAAACCTTCCTAAAAAGTTATTAAATGTAGAATACATATTAGAATAATTTATACGTAGTTTATATGCAATCAAATGGTAAAAATTTGAAATTGGACCTAGTAGTTTTTGATTTTATTCGTTACAAAAATACAATAACTCAAATCTTTCCTGTTTATCTATACTAATAATGTTTGTTTGTTTGCATTGAATAGGCTCTGATTTTGTATTAATTTCTTATGTACCTATCTTTTTTTACATTTTGTGTTAAAAATCTCGAGTGGTTCTGTGGTTACGTTTGCACCTTTATGTTACCCCATTGATAGGGCAAACATAACTGGTTAGTTATGTTTTCACCATTGATGAATAGGGAAAAGAAAAAACAGACAAACAGACCGTGTTATAAAAAATATTGAAAAAAAATTCTACTCATCTGTACAAATAAATAATCCCGTGGTCCGAATCAACCGTTTCCAAAAGATACCTTAGGCCTTTCGTACCGCTCAACCATTGCGGTGCGAATGATTCCATTCGAAATAGTACTAAGGTTCTTTCGTTCGTTCGTATGAGTCAGTGGCCAACTCTGTTGACAGAGTTTCTAGGCCGCCCGAAGGCCTCTGTAATGGCCTAACAACTTTGAAAAAGCCAGGACCGACTGCTTAACGTGCCCTCCGAAGCACGGGAGCGCTCAGTTGAAATTGCCACTGGCGGTCACCCATCCAAATGATGACCGCGCGTAACAGTGCTTAACTTCGTTGATCTGTTAAGGACAACTTAGCCAGCTACGTCATGAGCGCTCCAGTACTAAGGTGATTCGCACCGCGGTTCGAACCGCTTGCTGTGCGAATCACCGAAGGACCCATCTCATAGTACTGGACCGATTTGAAAAATTATTTCACCGTTAGGAAGCTACACTGTCCCTGTGTGACAGACTATATTTGTTACTAGCTACAACCTGTAAAAAATGCCTCGCATAATACAGAGTCACTAACTCACTACTAATACTAACATACTAATAATATTATTAAGAGGAAAGATTTGTATATTTGTTTGTTACGAATAAACTTAAAAACTCTTCTTAGTCGGGCACTCTTTGCAGAGTGGTTATGGGTGGGTTCTTATGAATGACGGTTCTTGCATGCGTCTCCATTTGGTTCTATTTGAGGCATTGTGAGAGCAGTCGGTCATGGTTGATTTGGTAAGAGACTTAATTAGATCTCCCCATCTGGTCGGAGAGCGGCCACGGGATCTCTTGCCCTCCATTCTGCTTTGGACTACAAGACGCTCTATTGAGCCTTCATTTCGGATTACGTGCTAACTTAAAAACTACTGGTCTGATTTTAAAATTCTTTCACCATTAGAATGCTACATTATCCCTGAGTAACATAGGCTATATGTATTATTAGCGACCCGCCCCAGTTTCGCACGGGTGCGGTTTCATTGCACCCGCGCGAAGCTGGGACGGACTGCTAGTGTGTTATAAAAATATGCACAGGCTACAAACACTTATAGCCGTTTCATTTGTAGAAACTTGGAAAGTGCTTACTTTTGGTTTAATTTTAATTGGAAATAAGTGGATTACAACCTTCCCGGCTAGCTGGAATACCGCCAGCAGGGACATGGCTTGCTTCCCCTTTTAAGTCTTGCATTTTAAAATAAATAGTTTAATTAGTTGATATCACAAGGATCATTTTGAATCCAGTAGGTAATCAGCGTACTATACAATCTTAATGATTGTGCTACCATTCATTTTAAAACTATAACTATACTGATAATATAAAGAGGCAAGATTTGTGTTTTTGTTTGTTACGAATAAACTCAAAAACTACTTATCCAATTTCAAAAATTCTTTTACCATTATAATGCTACATTTTCCCTGAGTAACATAGGCTATATATAAATATGGGTCGCTAGTTATAAAACTAGCGACCCTCCCCGGCTTTGCACGGGTCCGGCTTCATTGCACCAGCGCGAAGCTGGGAACTGCTAGTATTTTATAATGAGCATGGATTATCAATATTTAAGAGCTAATCAGCAATCGTTTTTTTTTGTACAATATGGGTACCCATGAGAACAAAAACACTTTTTTTTTTCAAATCAACTCTGTGTGAAGATTATAATATCCCAAAAATTATTTTGCCGCAAGCGGGATTTGAACCCGCAACCACCGCTTGATACGCGGGCGCTCTACCAATTGAGCTATCGAGACATATCGCTTGGACGAAATAATCATTGGGATGTCTTCGGCTCGAAGCGCCTCTTTAGTATTCCCCTAGTGTGATGGTTAACACTATAAAAACAAAAATAACCAACTCTGTGTGATTTGAACCCGCAACCACCGCTTGATACGCGGGCGCTCTACCAATTGAGCTATCGAGACATATCTCGCTTGGACGAAATAATCATTGGGATGTCTTCGGCTCGAAGCGCCGATAGCTCCACCTACAGGGGAAACGTTGCAGTTATCCAAGCCTGTTCAATGACTAAAGTTAATTTAGTTCATTGACGAGAGGTATCGCATTGCTTATTCAATTGGTTATTTTTGTTTTTATAGTGTTAACCATCACACTAAGGGAATACTAAAGATTATAATATCCCAAAAATGATTTTGCCTCAAGCGGGATTTGAACCCGCAACCACCGCTTGATACGCGGGCGCTCTACCAATTGAGCTATCGAGACATATCTCGCTTGGACGAAATAATCATTGGGATGTCTTCGGCTCGAAGCGCCGATAGCTCCACCTACAGGGGAAACGTTGCAGTTATCCAAGCCTGTTCAATGACTAAAGTTAATTTAGTTCATTGACGAGAGGTATCGCATTGCTTATTCAATTGGTTATTTTTGTTTTTATAGTGTTAACCATCACACTAAGGGAATACTAAAGATTATAATATCCCAAAAATTATTTTGCCTCAAGCGGGATTTGAACCCGCAACCACCGCTTGATACGCGGGCGCTCTACCAATTGAGCTATCGAGACATATCTCGCTTGGACGAAATAATCATTGGGATGTCTTCGGCTCGAAGCGCCGATAGCTCCACCTACAGGGGAAACGTTGCAGTTATCCAAGCCTGTTCAATGACTAAAGTTAATTTAGTTCATTGACGAGAGGTATCGCATTGCTTATTCAATTGGTTATTTTTGTTTTTATAGTGTTAACCATCACACTAAGGGAATACTAAAGATTATAATATCCCAAAATCCAAATGCGATACCTCTCGTCAATGAACTAAATTAACTTTAGTCATTGAACAGGCTTGGATAACTGCAACGTTTCCCCTGTAGGTGGAGCTATCGGCGCTTCGAGCCGAAGACATCCCAATGATTATTTCGTCCAAGCGAGATATGTCTCGATAGCTCAATTGGTAGAGCGCCCGCGTATCAAGCGGTGGTTGCGGGTTCAAATCCCGCTTGAGGCAAAATAATTTTTGGGATATTATAATCTTTAGTATTCCCTTAGTGTGATGGTTAACACTATAAAAACAAAAATAACCAATTGAATAAGCAATGCGATACCTCTCGTCAATGAACTAAATTAACTTTAGTCATTGAACAGGCTTGGATAACTGCAACGTTTCCCCTGTAGGTGGAGCTATCGGCGCTTCGAGCCGAAGACATCCCAATGATTATTTCGTCCAAGCGAGATATGTCTCGATAGCTCAATTGGTAGAGCGCCCGCGTATCAAGCGGTGGTTGCGGGTTCAAATCCCGCTTGAGGCAAAATAATTTTTGGGATATTATAATCTTTAGTATTCCCTTAGTGTGATGGTTAACACTATAAAAACAAAAATAACCAATTGAATAAGCAATGCGATACCTCTCGTCAATGAACTAAATTAACTTTAGTCATTGAACAGGCTTGGATAACTGCAACGTTTCCCCTGTAGGTGGAGCTATCGGCGCTTCGAGCCGAAGACATCCCAATGATTATTTCGTCCAAGCGAGATATGTCTCGATAGCTCAATTGGTAGAGCGCCCGCGTATCAAGCGGTGGTTGCGGGTTCAAATCCCGCTTGAGGCAAAATAATTTTTGGGATATTATAATCTTTAGTATTCCCTTAGTGTGATGGTTAACACTATAAAAACAAAAATAACTCTGTGTGAGTTATTATTTGAGTTAAATGATTACTTTAACGCTGCCTAAAAAAGCAAAACACGAAAAACGTAAGCCTGAACGGTTTTTGATTATCTTTGTTACACAATTGTGGGCAACGGTCAGTTGAGTATTTTAGAGTAATTGAATTTGAAACAATTACTATAAAATATCTCAGTGTATGATCGCTATCATGTTTTATAAAACAAGTTTTAAAAAAAGTCAATAATTTTAAGTCATACATAAGAATTATAAGTTTAAAGCTGACTTATATTACCATGAGGTTGAACGTCTAAGATCTGTTGCCTGAGCATCTAGATGTTAGAGCATAATGTTACATAACAAAACCAATGAAGAGTTGAAACTATAGTGGTTAGAAATCATATTAAATTATTAATGGCTATTTACCACTTGAATTTGTCATTTATGCTGACGTTTCGAAGCTATTTAGAAGCTCTTCTTCATGAGCACCGTACGCGACCGCGTTCGACGGTTGCTCGGCGCCGAGCGTCTGCGGTCGCGGTCGCGGGCGGTTAATAATTTAATAAAACAAATGAATCATCAAAATGAATAGTTTTCATGATTCATTTGTTTGATCATGATATCAATACTAAGCACATAATACCTATGATTGACATTAATAAAATTAATCAATGATAGGCATTATGTTTTAAGTAGATATACGTTTTATTATGCTTCTTTTAGTTTTCTTTAGTTTTAGTTTGTTTAGTTAATTACAAGGCTCGTTACAGATGGCAGAGGCCTTTGAGCGGCCTATAAACTCCGTCACCAGAGTTGGTCACTGACTCATACGAACTTCCTGGCTTAAGGCTCGTTACTTTACTTTCATAGTACACATGTAGGTACTGGCGTTTCACGATCAATCGAGCAGAGCCGAGAGTAATAGATATACAAGTCATATACGTCAAGCAATATTGTCTACTTAGTATAAATTTTCATTTTGTAAAATAGAAAATGTAACTCAAGAGTAGTAGAGTTCTTTGTGATAAAGCTTGTCTGGAAAAGTATTATATCTATTCCTGCCGCAAAGCAATAATGGCCGCGTTGAAGAGTTCCGGTTCAAAAGTATGATTGCCGGTGAAATTACATGCACTCGTGACATTATCAGGGTGGCCATAATTTATTATGTTTGACTGCCACATAAAAAGAAAAAAAATTAAGAAAAGCCAAATTTCAAATAATGAATGAAGAGGCTTACGGAAATTATTTATTTTATTTTATTATTTAACCTATTTAATCCCACTGCTGAGCAAAACTCTATATCTATCCTCTTCGCAATATTCTAACGTCCTCTTTTGAAGGAGCTGAAATTATCCCGCCAATGTCTTGGAAAATAATACTACTCACTGATAATAATTGAATGTTAATTCATGTTATTTCTGTTTGCAAATACGATAAAATGCAATGGCCTATGGACATATGCCAGTACTTAGTGTTTACTTATTTGTATTCTGCACGCGGATTTGCTCTCTCAGTACCTAGATAAAAAGTAGCCCACATGCCGGAGTGCTTAGCACGATAAACTCGATTGACAATCGTAAGCGGAAACGTATCCAGCTGTCAATTTATATAGGTTTTTTAACAGCGTCTCTTTAGTGCGTTAAACGAACCACCAAATACTCGTACAATTCATATAAATTGACAGCTGGACGATATATGGGTACGTTTACGTTTACGATTGTCAAACGAGTTTTTCGTGCTAAGCACTTAGGTCTAGAACTATAAATCGGTGCGTGATTGAACCAAAAACATACACACACATAATCAAACTTGACAATTTATAATATTTATATTAATATGTAAAATATGAACACAATATTTCTGGAATTTAGCATTTGTTATTGTTCCAAATAAAAGTTATAACGAGGAACTCAATGCAACAACTAGCACAAAGGTCTTTTCACACACAGCATTTTGTACTTACAAAACACACAATATTTGTTAATATATCACATCAAATAATGTCATATTAATAAAAATAAAACGTTTTTGAATTTGAATTCTTTACAATACCTACGGCTTTTGATGTTGCGTGAATCAACATGAAAACACCCAGTTTTTTTTTTTTTTTAAATGCTGGACAATCCACACATCATCGTCTAGCCCCAAGGTAAGCTGCTGTTAAACAAAGCTGTAATATACCCATATTACAGCTTTGTTTAACAGAGAACTAGATGACTGATATATACTTAATTACAATACAATACATAGATAGATATTTTTTATTATATATAGAAAATACCCAGAACACCCGGAACAATTATTTGTAGATCGTACAAACATTTGACCCGAGGCGGGAATCGAACACGCAACCTCCGCGTCGCAGGCGGACCTGCGCCCGCTGCGCCACATCGGTCGTCAATGTTTGTTCCGAGTAAACTCCGAAACGGATAAACTACCTACTGATTTTGATCAGTCGATTTATAATAGTTCCTCTATAATGTACGAGCATCCGTTAGTAGGTCTCTCAGTTACTTTTTTCTATAAAAATGTAACTTGTCCGTTTTCGGTGAGAAAATATGATGGATGCTAATAACAGATGTTCGTGAACTAAAAAAAAACTTGAATGTTTTCAGTTGAATGAAGGCTCAATTTGTCTATAAAAAAAATGTCAGATCATACCTTTGGTATGTATCAAACAAAACAGCTAAAAACTTTCACTGATTACAACTTCTAAACACGTTTATATAAAATTTTTATAAGTTTTATTCCAAAAACCAAAAAGCAAGCTCAATTATTTTCATATCGAATCAACTAATTAAAATAGAAATCCCTTTGAACTTTTTGAAAAAATGGTTAGAACCTTTTATTAAATAAAGTATGCCGAAAGTGGGAGGCGAAACGAAATTCTAATTCTCTTAACCCGATCCTGTAGCTTGCTGAAGCTGTAAAGTATGATTTACATTGGGTCAGTGACTGACTTCAAATGGAGTCAGTGCTTACTTCGAGAACTGACTTGTTCTGTTTACAAAGGGTCAGTACGCGGCAATATTGAAGTCAGTAATGATTCGACAGAGCTTTACTGACTCCAAATCAATTTTCATTAGGCCAGCAGCGGGTCTGCACTGACTTAGCTCGAATACTGACTCAATGTAAATTATACAAACAGTTAACTTCGTTGAATTAGTGTACACGCACACTGGTACTAACTACTAAATGGTATAGTCAAAATAGACATTGGCTGCAGTAATTTGCTGAAAGTTTGCACGAATATGAGGAACAACATATAAATGAAATTTCTCCATCG
This sequence comes from Colostygia pectinataria, assembly GCA_951394395.1. NCBI lineage: Eukaryota > Metazoa > Arthropoda > Insecta > Lepidoptera > Geometridae > Colostygia > Colostygia pectinataria. Next base: position 4,435,233 of record OX596356.1, on the reverse strand, counting down.
CATCTGCAAAAAAATGGTAGTTTTTTGCGTTTTTAACTAAACGATATGTACATAGAAATATATGTCAATTCAAAAAAAATTTCTAAAATACGAGTATCTATAAAAAACGTTCAGATTACACTTTAATCTCTAAGAATCACCATTTCATCATTTGTCGCCACTGGCCAGTGACGCCAGTGGCAATTGCAACTTAGCGCTCCCTTGCTTCGGAGGGCACGTTAAGCAGTCGGTCTCGGCTTTTTTAAAGTTTTTAGGCCATGACAGAGGCCTTCGGGCGGCCTAGAAACTCTGTCACCAGAGTTGGCCACTGACTCATACGAATTTACTTACTTTTTTTACTATTTCTGAGATGTAGTGATTAGAAAAAACGCGTACGTGTAGCTGACATGCAGTGAGTCTCTTTTTCTATTGTTTAAGGTTTCTGTGATTCGTTCCACAATTCTTATATGATGTCAAAGTCATTGATTTAAATTTTAAATCACTGAATTAAGTTTTAAAACGGTACAACTCTGGAGGTGTATGAAAAATATTCGGTTTAACTGAGAGTGACTCAAACCATGCGAGTTTGCAGTGTTTGTTTGACGTTTGCTTCATCACAAGGCATTACAAACGTCAACAACACCGCCCGTTCACGTAACACTGCACTGAAATCAGGCCTCTGAAATTATAGTACTCAATCACGCAGAAACAAAACACGCTACAAATCAATCACATAGTCACAACACTATACAGTATTTAGGGAATACATTCGTTATAATGGATATCGAGGGCTTGGTCATTGTATCTTCATTTATCAATCAGTCTGCAGGATCTTCGGACATAACACTTTATGGGAAAATTCATAAGGTTTTTTCTAATCGATTCGGTTTCTTTACATAAAGTTATATCCATATTAGTCGTCGTCGTCGTCGAGGCATATTATATACCTACTATGTGTGGGTTCGTGTACCGAATTAACTAAATGAAAATGACATTCTCATTATAGACGAAAATTGTAATGAAATAGGCACTGTGTGGACATCGCTTAGGTTAAGGGTAGCGTTCCGCAGATTAGGTATAATAAATTACACAGAGCATAGTAGCTAACACTCAACTTTACATCTAGACTTCTGAACTGGCCGAAAATATTAGAAATGTTACTAAAATAATATTAAGTTAAAGTGTTTTTCTATCTGAATGCAAACATACTTTATTATAAAAACTAACATGTAATGTTAAGCAACATTAACTTTTCGCAATCTCAAATGTCGTAGTTAACAATTAATGTTATTTTTAACACCTCGGTTTTATAACCTTTAATAAAATGTAAACGCACCTTACGTAATTTAGATTTTATGGCAAGACAGCATACCATCACGGAGTGAAATTGAATCCTAGACGTATTGCGTAGATTGCGTTAATTAGGTAGATTTACTAACCAAATAAACTTAACCTTGTTTACCCTAACATCATAGCCCCCTCAAATCCGAGTAAATTTCCTATCTCATTTAGTATAGCGATGGGTAAACTAGCCCCGTAGGTCCCAGCAAAGTCCGTCCCTGTACCCGACAAATATTTACAATGATTAAGCTTGCGTACTTGTCCCCAGTTCGCCAGGAGAACGAGCGCATGATGCACGACGCCCTCCAGGTGGGAGTCTTAAATCGCACCCAGTCGTCGGAGGGATTGCGTTGACGCCGCGCTACTCGCCGCGCCCGCGGCTCGACAACATCCGACCTGCCGCCGCGCCCCCTGAAGAGCCGCCTGAGTATGACCCTGTGACGGAAGGAGTCGCTGAACCACTCGTCGAAGCGCTCTCTGGCTCTCACGAGGCCCAGGTGTCATTTCCACCAGCGAGCGATGCCCCCGCTGGCCCTACGTGAGCCCTGTACACCATTTCCGGTACCTCGATACCGCGAGTGAACGCACAAACTACACGTAAAATGTGACACGGCAATGTATTGTGAACAGATACAATTGTTATGTAGCCCGTTGCGGGAGTGATTCAAACGTGTAGGTAGACAGACAATGTGAATTGGTGTATTAGTAATGAAATGTTAACTGTTGAAATGTATGTAAGGATGTTAAAGACAGATTGTCAGTTACCCACAATAGTTTGTAAAAGATGTTATTTTAAGACTATTTAAGTGAGGCATGCGAGCTAAGGGAAGAGAATGATATTTGTTACGGATAAAATGTTTCACGTTGAAAACGGCCTCAAGAATGCGGAGTGATGTAGGAAGTATTAGAGGTAGGTATATGTCGGTGCTGCCAATACTAGAATTTCCGGTAAAATACGGCGCGCTTTCGTTAAAATATGTTGTACAGGTTGTTTCAAAGAACATTCTGTTACATTGCTTTTGTACGTAAATAGAGAAAGTTTCATGCTGGCTGCATTTCAACAGACAATGCCGTTGAACAATATGCGCAGGTAACATTGCTTCCCTTAGTTTTAATTAGATTTAATGTTGTATGAAAATACTGTGCCATTATAAGCACAAGAAATATTTGTGACGCCCAAAATGTTATTACTTAATTGATAACTGTTAGGAATAATAAGTAATATATTAATGTATAGCTATCGATACAGAAATGATTGCTAAACTGTACCCTAACCTAATGAAGTAACATGTTTATAACCACATTAATAAAAGCACTATGGAATCAAAATAACACTCAGTACAAACATATTTATAATAATGAACACACAGAGTAGATACAATATTCAAAATATATTTACGTGAAAAGTCGTAACTTATGCTTGTGCACAATAATATTCTGTTTCTCTAACTCATATTGTTCAGAGTCTTAAAAAGAGAGCTTTTAAAACTGCGCTTAAAATCTGTTACAATTTAAGAGCTTTTTGTATAGTAGTCGTTGTAGATAAACGTGGTGGAAAGTGCTATATCAGCATATAGCCGCTGAATTTATGTGGCACACTTCAGTGGTTTTGTCGTACATCGATGTGTTTGCACTTGTTGCAAACGATAGTTATATTATAGTTTTAGATGTCAGATAGGCCGACATAAGCATAAATTAATAAGGCCTATAACACAGTGATTAATTGTTAGCGACACGTTAGGCATTCTTACTTAAACGCCGACAGAGCTGTAATTGGATTCATTTGTACCATGTTACGGAAATTTAGCTTCAGAGCTTCAGAGGTTAATATAATATCCAGGTTTAATTTATCAAGCTCGCTATGAATATTTTGGTTTTCTAAACATCAACATTTATGTATCATAATGACTAGAAAATATAATTGAATAGAATTGCTTTTAATGTATAGTTAAATATTTTATTTTCAATGTTTTAAAACGTAAAAATATACTCACGCTAATAAGTGTTATATAATAATAAGATTTATATGGAGTGTAATATATATTTGAATAATAAAATGTCGCTGTCACTTATTATCGTAGCCGAAGCCTTAGCTTTTATGAAGATGAGTGTGGTTTTCCTGCCATGAGCACTGTATTCTTTGATTTTTAAATACAGTAAAACTCTGCTAGTAGTTTTGAACAAAGATATTTTAGGCTTTGCAAAAAATATAGTGCACATTTGTGTTTTTTATATTCACTAATGGAAATTGATAAAACCGAGGTGGTCTAAGGTGTACCTTATTGTAATATTAACCAAACTAGGGACCAAAAGCGCCCATTCTAGAACAAAAACGTCCTGACTATAATAATAAATTCGAAATCACTTTAAGTTATAGTTAATATAAGTATATATTAACTATAACTTATAAGCTCATTAAGTATGATTTAAATTTTCGAAGGACGCTGTAGCGTTCTTTTGCTATGATGGTAGTAATGTCTTTATTATTATTATTTAAAAATGCATCTATTTGCAGTTGCCATTGCAGGAAAACATTGTAAACATTGTGAAACATTGTAGCCTTATAAAATACGAAATTTTATTATAGCAAACTGTTTTATTAACTAGTTCTGTCTCTCAGTTAGCGTAACAGTGCGACTGATATTGAATACTTGCTGACAAATATAAGCCAGCATGCATGACAATTGAAATTTACTTGAAAGAGTTGAACTTAGAGAACTTAGAGCCTTTGATTTTTTTTTTCTAAACAAATAATCCCACTGTTTGCTGTATTTACACAAAAAAATTCGTAAACTTTTCAATCAACAGTTTCTGTGCTGTGGTTCCTAAAAAAGCGGTGCCCGTCTTATCGACAACTTTGATATGGCAGAAATGTAGTATACTACCTTCGAGCATATAAACCTCAATGTCTTTGTATACTACTCGTCAATTATTTTTTGACATAAGGTTTAAAACTGCCAGCTGTCAGGTAACTAATTGAATAGCGCAGAATGACACTGCTCTGATAGAGTAATCAACAGTCGAATTAAAACATACATTATTTGAATATATCTTTGTTATTTAATATCAATTGAATCTATATTTTTTGTTGTATTCATAAAGAAGTTAAATACACTCTGTATCTGTTAGTAAAACTAAGGCTAAAGCTGTCAAATACTAAGTAAGATAATATAAAATAAGTAAATGTGTACCAACAAAATGTAGGGCTTTTGCACAGTTAGGTCTAACTACAGCATAGGTACAGTCATGCTAGATATTGTAGGGTAAAACTTCATTTTGATCCAAGATATTCTGGATCAATATATTCATCTGTAAATATGTAAACAAATTTGTACCCGGACAGCTTTTGACCTCTTTTATAAAGATAATATAATATAATTTTATTAATGTCTAGGTCGAGTTTCGATCAAACGTACCGGTTACTTTTACAATACTCGATTACGATTTACGACAGTGTCGAATACGAGTACCTAAATGTTATAATTGAACTAAGTATAAATTCCACAGTCCATTTGAATTTGCGTTCGTAATTTCGTTCTACTACAGCAACGCCTTAAAATTATCATTAATAACTAAGTTAATTTTATCTCCTACATTTTCTGCATGACTGTACTATATCAAGAAATGTGTAGGCTCTAAGTGTTGTATTAGGCACATCCCCCATTCTCGTGTGATACCTTCGCTATGTTACGTGTCCATTATTTCATCGTTTGTCATATCTAAGATGCGTGAAACCTAACTGCCATTTTTAATTTTTGATCAGTCAGTAGGTATCTCAATCAGAACTTCAGTTTCAACTTATTAGTTTTGCAAAATAAATTGAATCTATTAGTTACTACATATTATAAGACCGAGTCGCTTTCGCCGGCTCTCCCTCTGTATGTATGTAGGCATACGTAACAGATCTAATAATCTAACATTTGCAACGGGTTCTCGTGCAGTTTTCTTCAATATAAATGGTACGTACTATAGTTAAAGCCAGGACGGGTCGCCTCTAAAATTATATCTCACCTCTATAACGAAGCATTGGCAACTTAGTTTGCATAGTTTGCAATCGTTTAATGCCACAAGTATTAGGTCTGATACGCGGGCGGGGTGTTAGACAAAAATTAAATATTCAAATAGATAACATAAATACATAGTGACCCCAATAAGTTAATTAACTATACTCACACAAATATGCTAATAAACACAGATAAACAGCTAATCATATATAGATCAAAAGCTAAAAATGGCGGTTATAATGTCATCAATTTTCATACGGCTATTGTAAAGATCAATTCCAAAACAGGACCTATTGACGTTACTAGTGTTAGATTGATGACGACAAAGAATTTTATAGTTGTTTGTTGTAAATGTCAGTTTTAATCTATTTTACAGAAAGAAATGTTTAATAAAATATCTTTATAAAACATTGTGTCGTTTTATTGAAAGATAAACGGTGTACCTTCTACAGGTGCCTTACTCTTGAATCTAATGACAATCCCAATCCAATCCCAATTTCTATTTACTGCTGTAAATTTTTTGTACTCTTGAAAACAAGGTTGAATTTGGCGCTAGGTTTGCTGTCAACTGTGCGAAATGTCATATTCCAATACTTGTCCAATACCGATCGCGTTCAAGAGTAAGGCCCAGTTTTGTCAACAGTGCTAATGCTAATGCCAGGCTGAAACCGCTTCTATAAGACATTTTGGTATCTCCATCGTGCATACGCCAGCTAAATTAAGGAAATCGCGTTACTTGCTCCGTGAGAGATACCTTGTGTTAGTGTAAAGCAATAAAACAGTACTTAAATTGCGGATTCGATTTCCGCTATTTGCAGGTTTGCTTAGTTAGAGGCTATACGGCGCTGAGCAACCAATTTACCAATTTACCAATATTTATCACTCTATTATTATAAATGCGAACGTTAGAATGGTTGATTGTCTCTTTACCACTAAACCAATTTAGCTGAAATTTAAAACATAGATAATGAACGGGAAAAGTACGGCTCCCGAGTTCCAAGTCGCGGGCAATAGCTAGTTTATCATAAACTGACCGCGCTGGGCGACAAGCGCCGGCAACATGTTTAGCAAGTGCTTGCAGACTTGCGTCTATAGAAAAGGCAGAGCTTAGAAAGGCGGGATCGAGGGACGCAAGGCATTCCACCACAGGCGCCTCCTGAACTATGCGCCGTGATGCGTCACACGTACATTTCACAACAACAATTTGTGTCAACATGCTCGAACACAAGGTTATGGAATAAACATTTTTGGTTTGAAATAAAAATTATGGGCCTTTTATAAACGTACTTTAAACCACTTCTTTTTTATTTCATTCATGTATCAACGAGGAAATCCGTAGAAGAACCAAAGTCATCGACATAGCTCTTAGAATAAGTTGAAGTGGCAGTGGGCAGGCCATATTGCTCGCAGAACCGATAACCGCTGGAGAATAAAGGTTCCCGAATGGCGACCACGAACTGAAAAACGAAGTGTAGGACGGCCCCCCACTTGATGGACCGATGACATTAAAGCGGTGGATGGTCATGTGTGCTGTGTCTGTTATCCGAATCGTAATCTGCCGAATCGTGTTAAGCCGAATCAGGTGCAAAGTTCTTCTAAGTCAACTTAAATCATAAGCCACGAGCATATTTCACGAAACCCACTTCGCAAATTAGCGATCGACATTCCGAGCTACGAAGTGCGCTTAGGGGAAATTGCCTGAATCCCTATTTTCCAACAAGCGGTGACTGCCTATTGACGTCCGTAATGTAAGCTTGTTTGTTACCCAATTACACTAAGCACACTTAAAATATAGCAAGTGAGTGTGTAGTAAAATGTCTAGAATAGGTAGGTACCTAAAGGCTTTTTATCAGCCGCATACATCTCCCATGGGGTGCCATTGGATGTCAAGGTTTCTAAAAAAAACATGTGAGGAAAGCCGAGGGCGGAAATTAAACCAGTGATAGCCGGTATGCTCAATGCTCAATGCCGGTTCTAGGCAATCGTGAAGTTAGTCATTTATCACAAATGACTAACTTCGCAGAATGTAAAGACAATATTAAGTTTGAAAAAAGCTTTATTTATAGGTATACCTATCCAAAATCTTTTTTGCTTATCGAATCGAACTTCACGATTGCTTCCTCTCCTCTAATCTTTGACGTACCTATTATATTAAAGAAATTATAGAAGATATAAAAGAGTAGGTATCTAGGTAAGTAGCACCGCCATATAAATCTTGCTACTTCTTTAGAAATCTCAACTTGAGAAGTCAAGAATATGTCTTCATTCTTCGAATGGAATAAGCTCGGAAGTTAGAAGGTAATATCAAAATAATCATGAAACGAATAATAACGACGACTATATTCGTTCTTCGTTCGAATAACCCAAATCGGGATTATGAAGAAAACTATAGAAATAACATCTGAAAAACATAACACGTACTTACTTAGGTACTTGTATTTGATATACAAAATCGTTTCGTTACTGACTGATTGACTGGCAATCAACGCACTGCCAAAACGAAGGTCCAGAATGTCCATTCCATTATTTGTCCATTATTTATTTATTTATCTAATAAACATAATTATCTAACAATATTGACAGCGGGCTCTGCAGATTATCTTAATTATGTCCAATTGTGATCCCCAGAGGCAACATCGAACATTCATTATGAGAAAACCGATACCAATTCTGTTACAATTACAACCCTTTAATACAAAGTTACAGGCAATTATTCCGTTTGACTGTTCTTTACGTTTCGTTTGTAAAACATACATAGAATACGTAAATTAATTTCTGGCTCACCCTAGAGACCTCATTGCATTGGTGCCTGGTACAATCAAAATAAATTAAATAAATTATTAAAGTTCGTTAGTTTGGTTAAACCGTAGATCCAAGCATGATCTCGTGTTTGAGTAAAACATAATCAAGTAGGTATTTTAGCATTGTAATAAAATTTTATGTTTTGCCTCTCAGGCATACATAAGAATAACAATAAAAATAATTTATTTCTTTTTTCTTTATTCTTTTTTAAATAAATTATTCTTATTCTTATTCTAACGTATGCCTGAGAGGCAAAACCATCATTGCACCACCACCAGCTGTTTTTTTTGTCGATAAAGTTTTTATTAATTTTTTATAGATAACTAGCAGTCCGACCCTAGTAATAAATAGAGCGGGTCGCTAGTAATAAATATAGACTATGTTACTCAGGGACAATATAGCATTTTTTATTATGAAATATTTTTTTAAATCTGACCAGTAGTTTTTGAGTTTATTCATAACAAACAAAAATACAAATCTTCTCTCTTTGTAATATTAGTATAGATAAAAAAAAATGTGATGAAATTTTGGTAACGCAACGTAACGGTAACAAACTTCACAGACTTCAAACTAAATTTCTATCGTTATGTTATGTTAACTTATTGTTTGCACCATGAACGGTTGACCTTCCATTTATAGAATAGTTAATGAACAAAAACAGTCATGTTATGACTAAATTAAGATAAATAACTAATATTTTCTTGAATCTGAGAATATAATGAATCTCTATCTACTTGAGCGTAGCAAAAAATATTCGTGACTCTGTGAATACCTTAATTTTATAAGCCTACCACGTAATTCACATACAAAAACTTTCTTTGTTTACATATAACCGCACACACCAAGTGGCGTCCTTTGGGGTCCTGTGAATGTATATGAAAATATTTAATTAGGATTACTTACCTCACACGTTTTCAAACGTGCAAGATAGGGAAGAACATGATATTTCATGAATATAATACGAGCTTATATTCTACGTGAGTAAGTATCAGATTCCATAATTATTATAGGTAAGCTCTTAAGGCTTCGTAGGTAGACAACATTTTCGTAATCGATGTCACGGAAAACGGATTACGGGTATTTAGGGTCAAGAAACCGATCTTGTTATGTTTTCGTGAACGTGTTCGGTCTCCCAAGGGTCTAGGATCGGCCTAGCATTAGTCGATACCTACTAGTTAGCGAGTAGATCGTCATGCACAATTTTACTAGAGAATTTAAAAAAAGATTTCAAGTTAAGATGCATAAAAGTAAGCAGCCGTAGTTATATTAAATTAGGAATTTATTGCTTCAAGTCGGTTGGTACATACCATGCAGATCCTAATTGATGAAACCATGCCATCTTTGCGGTCGTAAAAAGTTGATGCTCATAATCAGTCGTTCTGGCATGGTATTATCATGACAGTCTTATAAAGTTCCCACTGCTGGGACACTGGCATACTGTCGAGCGTGAGTGATCGGGTCTCAATCCACCACATGGACCCAATAAGGATGACACAAGCTTTTAAAATTTTTAGTTCTCTAAACATGTCGGTTTAAGTTTAACATTTTAAGGGCAGCTGAGGTAATCTGAAACCGTGAGAGTTATCGAAAACCCATGTTAGGAGTAACGCGCTCCATAAAAAAAAATAACTAAAATTTCACCTGTATACAGGCCTAAATTGTTTAGCGATGGACGCTTATAATATACGCAAATAAACTGGTGTTAGCCTAACAGTAAGAGGTACTAAGGCAAGCTGTAATAAAGTAGTCATTGCTGTATGTAATAACATGTCTACCTTTATTTTATTTAAATTGAATGATTGGAAATAAAACGAACTAGAACTGGAAGCGATTAACGGCTCCCCGCTTGATGAACCGATCACATTTATTTTGGAAGAAAAACACAGAGTACAATATCAACACGAGAAGAACGAAGAGAAGAAGAAATTTAAGAGTAGTAGAGTTCTCTGTGATAGAGCTCGTCCGGGGAAGGACTACCACCATACCCATACCTATTTCTCCCGCTAAGCAGTAATGCTCGCATTGCTGTGTTCCGGTGTGAAGGGTATGGTTTCCGGTGAAATTACTGGCACATGAGGCTTTAGATCTTAGCCTCAAGGTGGCAACCCGCGAGTGATACCTCTGGTATTGCAAGTAGTATAAAAAAAAAAAAAAAAAACGATAATATCCGCAGAAGTTTAGAAAACTATGTCTCGAACATTAACTCCCACCTCCGAATATAACAGGATCCAAATAAATAAACATAACATATATTATACATTGTAGCGGTCGCAGGAATAATAATAGTAAAAGTTCACGATCGTTCTGTAACATAAGTAATGGTTGTTATATTGGTACATAGGTGATAAATAAACCTTTATTAAACAAAATAAAATATGTACATAATTACATTACTTTACAAAATATACAAAATACATATGAAACAGTTGAGCCATCTAAAGACCGTTACAAACGACCTATAGATAGCTCAACTGAACCAAATCACTACCAGTACATAGGTTAAGTTATTGGAACCTTATTGTCATGACATTATTTTGGGGAAGATCTTACTCCCTGCAACATAGTGCAAATTAAAGCAGGAGGAAGTGCAACACTAAACCATGATAATATTATTATGTTTTATATTGTTGAATATATATTTTTGTATTTTTTGTATTTTTTGTTCTGGCACTGTGGGAGAGTTCCATGTCCAGTAGTGGACGTCTATTGGCTATATGACCAGAGTTGACCACTGACTCATGATGATACTTACTTATGATGATGATTGAAAAAATATCTACTGTATTTAACTAATAACCAATGTGACGCGGCGGGCGAAGGTCCGCCTGCGACGCAGGAGGTTGCGGGTTAGATTCCTGCCTTAAGACAAATGTTGGTACGATCTGCAAATATTTGTTTAGGGTGTTTTGGGTATTTTCTATGTATATTTCTAATATATACCTATTTATTGTATTAAGTACATAGTCATCTAGTACCCATAACACAATCTGCTTAGCTTGGGACTAGATGATACTGTGTGAATTGTCCAGTATTACTTATTTATTTTAATGAACTACCTACATTAAATAGTTCAAATATTAAGTAGTGTAGCTAAAGTTACTTCCACAAACGAAATTAGACAAACACAATGTTAAACTTCCATTACACGAAGTTATTCGGATAATTTAGGTAAAGTGCCATGAAATAACGTCAGTCCTAATTTGCAAACTAATCCATCTAGAAGTAGTTTTGCAAACAGCCTTCATACTTTACTAACTTTACGAGAACATTTGAAAGCATTTGGATGAAAAAAGTACCTACTGGATTCAGGCCTTATATGGTCCTTATTTTTGGCATCACTCTATAGTGTATTAATGTAGCGCTCAAGGCGTAGAAAGAAATAAAGAACATAACATAATAATAATCATTTTTACTCTTATTATATTACAGATGATGCATATAATAAATTTCCATACTTATTCAAAGCACTTTTATCTGAGCTTTTAAGCTACTTATGACAAAAGGTAGATTAATATATTAGAAACGGTCATGATCTCGTACGTAACTGATTATAAACCCCTTGCGAATAAATTATATTACATTTTTTAATTTATTTCGTTTAATTTTTACAGATATTATGAGCTCTAATGCTGGCATTTCACTTGGCGTATTTCCAAAATTAGCATTTTTTTCGTTAATACAAAGTCAACTCGGTATTTAGTTTGTATTGATAAAATAACGCAAACGTCGCAAACATTTGAGCAAATATGCCAAGTGCCAGCAAGCTACGTACATTTTCACATCCTACTATAATAAAAATGCAAAACTTTATACGATTGTTAGTCACGTTTTTACTCTTTCATGCCAGCGCCGGCGCCGTAACAATTGAACAGATTTGAGTGAATTTTGACATGTTTGTAGTAAATAGCTGGAAATATCCAAACTATTTACTACAAACATGCTTTATACATTATGAGTTATTTTACCCCATATATCTACACTTATGGGGTGTGTCCTATACTGTGTACATGAAGTATCAAAAAGCTTCCATCAGAAACTAGTAGGTAAGATAAAAGCTTAGCATGAAGACATTTATAAAAACTTCTTTAGCGTTGCTAGCGCACGCTGCAATGGAAACATTTACGCGCCCGACTTTTGCACAGTTTGAAAGCAGCTAACGTAGATAACATCAATGATAAAGCTTAAGTGAATACGATACAATAACCCAAAGGAAAAAGGATTAACAGAGTAGCAAGTTAATTTGCGTGTTTACAGCGTGTAATTAATAACAATTAAATCCTTCTCACGACCTTTTTGATGTCGCTGCTTTTGGGAAAAGCCGCTTATCTGTTAGGCACAACGTACACTGTACACTAGGTACATCGACGCTACATTGTATTCGGAAACAAGTGAGTTGATGTGTAAAGGCAGTATCCGAAATAATGCTTTTGACAACGTAAACGTCAGCTGTCAATTTGTAACAACGGGAATGTTTTTTAATAATTTTATTAAAATCCCACTGTCCCCATTAACTGGGACACGGTTAATGGGGACATCGGGTATATTATATATTATATATATTCGTGCGAATATGTATTACAAAAATCCCATACAAATCGACACCTTGACAATACATAAATAAATAATGATGGACAATCCACACAGCATCATCTAGCCCCAAGCTAAGCAGTGCTTGTGTTATGGGTACTACTAGATGACTGGTTTACATAATACAATACAATTCCAAATCGATATTTTTTTATTAAACGTAAATAATACTCAGAATACCCGGAACAAATATTTGCAGATCGTGCAAATATTTGCAGATCGGGTTCGATTCCCTGGGGCGCAACCTCTTGCGTCGCAGGCGGACCTTTGCCTGCCGCGCTATATTGGTTGACAAGTTGAAACAATTTGTTAATTATTAAAACAATTCGTTAACCTTTACGGTTTCTAACGAATTTTTAATAATATGTTTTTTTAATAATTCGCCCTTTTACTTTTAATAATAAGTTGCACGTGTCTTTAGAATTTTAGATCTTGGACATACCAATATCCTCACGATGTTTCGTGGCATTGCGCGTCTTAATTTTTCGAACATAAATCTATTGGTTCATGACCGGTTTCGAACCCACGACCTAGGGATCACAAGGCGCTAGAGCACTGCACTTTTTTCAGTTCACAGTACTATTATCTTGTTCTATGCATGTTGAAGAAAAAACAAATTATATCAATACGAAAAAAGATAGACACGACATTTTTTATTGTATATTTAATCATAAGCTGAAAGTTTTATCAGTTGTTACACTTTTTCCGTTTGAAGTGAAGATCAAATTTACGTATTTGAAATTTTTCTAAACTAACATTCAAAAGCTCTTAGTTGGAATCTCCAGTTCTCGTAGCAGCGTAGAGCCTCGTAGACACTTCGTAGAACTGAAGTTTACGTACCTCTATGTTTCTTTGGAAATAAAATAAAGCAAATTTCCAGCCACGTAATTGTGTGTTGTATGTTGAACTTATTTCTTCGTTTGTTGTCAATAGCTCGTGGCTGGTAAAGTTAATAATAGATGATTTTTCCATTAGTCATTTTGCAAATATGTGATGGGATTTTAATTGTTTTTCTCTTGTTATTTTAAGTTTTATTGTGTAAAGTTGGCAGTTTATCCAATATAACTCTAACTTCTTTCCTATTACATAATAAACTAGTTGTGCCCCACGATTTCACCTGCGGTTTATAGTTTTTATGCTATCCCACAGAAACAGACAAATTTTCCGGGATAAAAAGTAGCCTATGTGCTATTTCAGAACTTAAACCATCTACATTACTAATTTCCTCACAGTAAGCGTGGTAACAAACATTCACACACACACCCACACAGACTTTCGCATTTATAATATTTCAAAGAAACAAAAAATAATCACTGAATGGATTGGGGTATTTGGCACGTTGTAAATATCCTGTAATAACATATGCTACTTTATCCCTAGAATCTTCCCCATGGGGTGCATATAGGGTTTCAAAGTATCACGGGGTATTGAGCTCCTAAGCCTGAAAAGATACTTTGCTATACTAAGAGTAGTAGAGTTCATTGTGATAGAGCTCGTCCGAGGAAGGACTACCACCATATACCATACCTATTTCTGCCGTCAAGCAGTAATGCTCGCATTGTTGTGTTCCGGTGTGAAGGGTATGGTTTCCGGTGAAATTACTGGCACATGAGGCTTTCGATCTTAGCCTCAAGGTGGCAACCCGCGAGTGATACCTCTGGTATTGCAAGCGTCCATAGGCTACGGTAACCGCTTACCATCTTGTGGGCCGTACGCTTGGTTGCCACTTCAGTTGTGTAATAAAAAAATAAAAATAAAAAAAAACATGTGCTTTACCGTTTGTTTATTGGGCTGTGCTCTGATGCACAAAATAAATAAATCAAAAATATTGCAGAACATTTTCACACAGTGCCATCTATACATATAAACTTAGCAAAGCTTGTACTATGGTAACTCGATAGCTGCTGGAATACAATACATATTTTTTTTTACAAATATACAAAGTTTCGGATTTAGGTAATAATACCAGGATGATTAGAATAATACTTACTTACTTACCAGGATGATCAAAATGTTCTAGTAGGCAACAGCGAGTTATATTTAACAAATCATGTGTAAGAGTAGTTGTCCTTGAAAGGGGTGGGTTTACTAGTGACGGTCAATTTAGCGATTTTCCGCTCAACAATGCGTTTTCATGACCTACTTCGTCTGGTACGGAGTTTGACTAATCGTTTAGTTATTTTTAAACATTTGTGGTAAGTATATAATATTTAACCAAACCGCATTGGGTCCGCTTGTTAGATTAAGACTATATCACTCGAGAGTAGTCCAGCATCCCAGCATTGGGATTACAGAAGGCTGACACAATGATGGTTAACAAAATAAAAATGATCGGACAAATTAGATAAACTTCTGATTTCCTGATTTCATAGCAGTTGGTTGAAGATCGAAACGTCTGGTAGGAATAGAGGAACTTTACCCAGTAGTGGGACACAATTGGTTGATACAATAATTAAAGAAGAAAAATCGCCCATTAATGATTATTTTTGAATGATCTAACGCAAATAATCACGCCAAAGGGGCAATGCCATGTTGAATTAAGTTTTTTCGGGTTTTTATGCAATGCCTAGTAAATCACTTGTAATTATAACAACGTGTGTCGTAATGCTACTAATACAATGAAAATAAAATCATAAAAATCTAAAGTAAGTAAACAATATGTTAATCAAACATTTGTTTACGAAATACACCAATACATTTTAGGATCACGGTTCACAGTCACATAAGCAGTGAATGGTGATGGCGCTAACTGATTCAGATTTCTTTCAGCTAAGCTCAACTAAGCTTTGATCTATCTCGATCTACAAAACATTCGCCTCTCCATACAATTATTAAATGATTTATTGATATAATTTATTCTAATATCATTCCAGTTGGACTCGTGCTTTCCAAATAAATCAACTACTAAGATTTTCGTATACGACTAACAACGGTCAAATTCATGGCCATTTATACAATCTCTGTTGCAATCCTAAATAATTCAGTTCAGAAATCTGTCAATATGCCGTGAAATACAAAGAGATTTTGAAAGTGACTGAAGTTGATTGCAACCGTGTAACATAATACTCGTAGAGCCAGCTACGACACGAAGATGGATAATCAAACAATAGTTTTCCATGCAAATAATTCGTGTTCATCTTGATAGGTTTTGATACTAGGCTATGTTGGTTTTACATTTAATGTACATTTCGGTTAATGGTTACTGGCCAGTTCGAACAAAGACAACTCAGCTAAAGAAAAATGTTGGCCGTGTGGACTACCAGTGGCATTTGCATCTGAGCTTTCATGATGCAGAGGGCACGCTAAAACACCGCGTGGTCCTTATAACAGTCGCTCAACCATGAAGGCAGCCTTTGGGTGGCCTATAAACGGGATCACGAAAATAGGCCACTGACGAATGAGCAATCTGATTACTTATTTTTATGTAAATCGCTACAAAGTTGCCACCAACTTTTGCAAAGGTTTGTACTACTTAGTTTGCTTGATGGAAATTGGTTTCATCTTTGCACGTGTTCGAACTTTGCATAGTAAAGGCTGCTTTCAGATAATTTGCATGTTCGTACGACATCGGTCACTCCCTGCGTACACACGCTAGGTATAGATACTTTTACATAATATAAAACAATGTCGCTTCCCGCTGTCTGTCCCACTATACGTATGATGTACACTTCGATCTGTAACGGATTTTAATTTTATTTATTTTATTTTATTTTATTTATTTTATTATATAATGCAGTAACATGGTAAGTTATATTTATAAAAACAATATATATTTAATTTAACTTTAACTATTTTAGAAGTCGCTGAATTCTACAATGTAGCGAATAAGTTCGTTTAGACAATTCACTAGAAATTTTTGGTTATATCGAAGTGCTGAAATAATATTACCCGGCGACACATTGAAGTAATAAAATGAAGCTATTGGTAACAGAGAAATACTTATAAAAAAAATGTCGAATAATTTTTTCTGGTGTATTTTGTTACATGCCTGAAGTATACTGACTTCATTGTTTGTTTTGGCATCCAAGCTTTGGAGTGTTTTTGTACTACACAGTTTTAAGCATACCACTAACAGTAGTTAGTAGTAGTAGTACGAGTAACTATACTCGCGTGGTACCAACGTTTAAAGTAGCGTATATTATGCTATTTTAAATCACTATCTATATCTTTCCAAGTTATAAGCAAAGCCGTTGAGCGTGATTGAGCCATATACAAAAAATATCTAAACTTTTGGATTTAGAATATAAGTAGGATTTGTAAGTATAATTTAGGCGAAAGAAAAACCATTTTTCGGAACGAGGCATCGTATCTGAATATATCGTAATTCGGAAGTTTTGTAAATATAAAAAGGCATCGTAGTCAGTTCGTACAGTATCGATTTGGATGTTATTGAGGGAGTTCACACTCGACTGGTAGATAAGTTCCACTCGGCCGAGCGTCCGTTGTAGGTCGCCAATGAACTCGATCAGACCATAAGCCACTTTACAACATGTTACCTTTCGGAGAATTGAATTTGTTTTTTATTTTCGACCGGGGCCTATCGTTTAAGTAAATAAATAGTGATCAAAGTTTGTACTATGGGAACCAGATAACTGATTCATAACTGTACTATAAACCTCTGCTAACTAATGTGTCTTTACAATTTATATCATCGTTTTTGTTCATTGACAAAATAGTGGCATGGAAGTACAATACTTAGTGAATTGTAAAATACAGTTTATTTTATGAATAAGGGCAAAGAACCTATAAATTCTATGTAAGCTAATGTGTCTTTCAAACTACCTTTCAAAGCTTTGCTTAGTTTGAGGCTAAATTGCATTGTGTGAAATGTTCGCCAATATTTATTTATTTTTATCATCGTCGGACATAAGCACTACATGGAATGACAACACACCCACCTAATAAAATGACAGTTTATTTAACCATTACGGGCATTTCTAGTAAACATACTTTATATAATCCTGAAAAAGTAAGGATATCAGTATCAGCTGTTCAATTGAAAATACTTACCTACCCACCAGGTTCGATATAATAAAACGGTTAGATATTTATGTTGTCAGGCATCTGATGATGGAGTGGAAGATGGACCTTCCGTGATTTATAATATTAAGTAATAATACAATTTTATTTCAGCTCGAAAAAGTACATATTATATTATTTACTTAATATACGGCCCATTATATTCTAAAGACTAACATTAACATAGGTACTCACATAAAATATAAAAAGCTAATTTTCTGGCACGTATTGACTACCACAGAATGTTATTACTTATCTATTGATTTTTTAGTGAATTGGTATCTAGTGTACCTATATAAAAAGTAGTCTGTTATGCTTTTCCAGGTCCAGAACTATTACTACTGCAAGTTTAATCCAAATCAGTTCAGTAGTTATAGCAAACACAAGCATACATTTTTATGTCTGTTTTCTATTTAAAATATCAGTAGAATTGGGTCAGAATCTTCCGAACGGAAGACGTTATTTTATAAAATCTATTTAAAAAAATAATATTTATTGCCTAAAGTTTTGTTGATATAACTTCGCAAGAAGATTCAAAATCCCTTCTAAAATTAACTTCGACTAACATAATTCTCGTATCGTACACCATTTAATGTATGCAGATTAACGGCTGAATTTGCATGTAAAATTTTTGCCAACTCATATATTTGCGCGCCAATTTTCTTGCCTGACTTGGGGAAAAGCGTTTTTGAAACCATGGTATCGAGTTGTAGGAAAATGTCGGGATCGATTTCTACTTACGACGGAGTAAAGAGATTTGTAAACATACCTTCTACCTCCCGATAAATCTATTTAAACCTGTTGTATAAGTATCTCAAGAAAATATTGCAAAAAAAAGGTTGGTTGCCATCTCGTTTTCCATATTTTTTTACGTACCTTAACTGAAATTATTTTAAAGCAATTGCGTACAAACTGCAAAAGTAATGTCCATTGCTGTCCGTTTCTACGAATTTTCTATTGTATTGCTATGATACACACATCTGTGCAGCTTGCATACAAAATTCACTGCCTGTAGCTTCCAGATACCAGATTAAGCATTGTGTTTGTACCAAAATGAGAGAATTTCCCTCTGTCATAGGGCAATCATCTCTTTTTTGTTAGCACAAGTAAACGGAGCACAGCAATGCCAGCATTACTGCTTGGCGGCAGAAATAGGTTTGGTGATAGTTCTTTTCCCGACGAGCTCTTAAGCAAAGAACTCTAGTACTCATTAATTACATCTTTTATATTTTCTTTTTACCTTGTTTTTGTACCTATCTGCCTACTTTTTATCTCTGTATTTCTTCTATGTGTGTGTCTATAAATATATTTTCTTCCCTTCTTTCTTTTTTTGTTTCTTTCTAGTTATACGATTTGAAATTGCCGGTTGCATGTCAGAGAAGAGTAGTAGAGTTCTCTGTGATAGAGCTCGTCCGGGGAAGGACTACCACCATACCTATTTCTGCCGCCAAGCAGTAATGCTCGCATTGCTGTGTTCCGGTGCGAAGGGTATGGTTTCCAGTGAAATTACTGGCACATGAGGCTTTCGATCTTAGCCTCAAGGTGGCAACCCGCGAGTGATACCTCTGGTATTGCAAGCGTCCATAGGCTGCGGTAACCGCTTACCATCTTGTGGGCCGTACGCTTGGTTGCCACATCAGTTGTATAAAAAAAAAAAAGACGCCGAGTAAACAATTATTGGAATCTAGGACAGATGTTATTATAGTGGTCGTAAAGAGTGATTATGTTCTTGTAAATACGCTCCAGTTTGAGTGATCTGATTCCAATGTGAATACATTGCACTAATAAATCTAATTATATCGTTATTGAGTAAACTTTGCCGGGAAATCTCAACACTTACTTAGTTCGTAGTTTCATGGTTTTTAGTTTAGAGTAGTATAAAAAGAAGCAGGCTTACGGATGTACGCAAGTAATTTGGTGGTAAATTATAATGCAGTAAAAACTAATTAAAAGAAATTGACACCTAAAGACAAAGGAAAATTTTGTTTAGCAGCTAACAAACATTGATATGCAATCTTTAATTGTACTGTTTTTAGCGAGTGCCTGGTTTAGGAGGTCGCGGGCTTCCCCACTGTGGGACAAATGTTTGCATCAGCTGCAAATACTGTTCTGGGCTTTTTCTATGTATAATTTTTAAAAAAATTGTCGCATCAAAAGATACCATAACACACAAATAGAGTATTGTTCTCCGAGGATATGAAAATACTATTAGAAACGACTTTGTCCACTACGCTACGAGATATTACTTATAAAATATCTATAGAAATATAAATATCTATTTCAAAAGTGTTTTATAGTTTGTTAGAATTTTTTGATGAATGTGTTTAAATTTAATTTTAATTTTTATAATAATATAAGTACTAAGTGTACCATTTTTGTCTGTGCTACTAGGTACCTACATTGTATTATTGTGTGTAAACAAACTTTATGCATATTGTACGTCCGAAAAGGGCAAACTGTTGGACTATTTTTGTATTTTTAATTTTACCATCTTACATTTATAACAGTTTTACAATAAAAATATTCTTATTCTTATTCTTATACGAACGATAGTTATTTACCCGCGTATGAACACCAAATTGGTGCATAAACTTTAAAATAGTGTCTCATAAAATATTGGATAATATTTCGGTCCGCGACACGAAGGTATTCCCGCGGAGGCACCCCAGGGAGGTAGATAGGTACTGCATTCAACCGAAGTGCCTACTCAGTATCTGCCATTCCTATTTGATCCATCTTATGATCCATCTAATCTACGAGCAATCTCCATGGCAACTTTTATATCCACATAGTTACTCCAATTCAAAATTCATTTCTCGGATCATGATATCATGATATTGCTTTGAAAGCAATTATTTAATCGTCAAGATAAAATAAATCCAGTAGCATTTTGTAGAAGTAAATATTATTTAAATCAATAGTGTTGTAATTGTATAAATCATCTTCAATAGATACCTAGCATAGGCATAATCACGAGCGAAATATATGAAACTTCGGGAGATAAATACTGAATAGTAAATTGTTTGGATAAAATGCTTTTAGAATGCCCGTCTCATACGTCAGGTACATTACTATCCACATTGTAAACAGGTATTTGCTTGCATGGAATGCACATATTCGGTGCAGAAACTGAACCCAGGCTCCACTAGTTCAAATATCAAAAGCCTGGTGGTCGGAATTTTAAACATTTCAGGATTTTTAGGGAGTTTCATTTTACAGTCTTACGACGCAAATACTTTGCATTTAGGTGCAGTGGTTTAGTTTTAATTTTTACAAGCTTAGTTTGGGCACAGAACTGATATTAGTACTACGTACAGAATGGCCACTCCCTACCTCCACCGGTTTTACTTACCTCACCCGGCCGCCAGTTTGCCAGCACCTTTTCGCCGGCACTGAAGCCAGGGGGGTCCAAGCGCAAGCATTTCAGGAGCGAGCGAAAGTTTTCTATCTCGCTCTTGC
The DNA here is from genome assembly GCA_951394395.1 of Colostygia pectinataria. NCBI lineage: Eukaryota > Metazoa > Arthropoda > Insecta > Lepidoptera > Geometridae > Colostygia > Colostygia pectinataria. The sequence goes on along the minus strand of OX596356.1, from coordinate 4,414,042 downwards.
TATAATTGGGTGGGGCCAACTATGACACTCACACATACAACGGCACCGTTTTCGTACACAAACGATGCGTGTGACAGCGTGTGGTGATTGCGACGTGTTTGCTTCATACATTATTGAGAGTGTCCGGGGTGTGGTTTGGGGCTAGACGCTGTGTAAATGTCAGCCAATATATTTTTTTATTATTTGTCGTACAGTGAAATCTTTTAGCTAGCTGTGTCTATCAGTTTTATAATTATAAATAAAATTAAAGTTATTACTTACTACTATTAAAGCAGATTTTTTTATATATTTTTATGAAGGTAGGTACGTACTACGCACCTATGTCAGCACACTACCTAAGTAATTACAACTTTGGTGATACTAATTGCTATTGACTCTCTTACATTATTAACATAAATGAACCCTTCTAGGTTCTTGTTCATTTCGGACCCAGGGTTTTGTTTAGGGCCGGAATATAAATAAAAAAAAAATAGTAGCCTAAGTCTACATTTTATGTAGTACCTACCTACAATTAGGGAACAAAATTGTCTGCTATGCTGAGGTAGGCTGCTGTCTTACTAGTAAAGTGTTGAAATGAAAAAAAACAGTCATAAAATTTTATTATTCGTACATTTCGGAAGTCAAAATAGCTCCATGTTGGTGGTTACACAATTATTTTATAAGAATTCGTAGGCGTTTTACAATAATGTATAACAATATTTAGCTAGGTACGTTTTCAAGTAGCTGACTCTCGTTTTCTCAACTTGAAAACTGTCGTATCACGCCACTTGGTCTCTAAAGCAGGGGAAAACTCCAGGCATTGTGTTTGAAGAGCGCCTCGGGTGAGAAGCTAAAGCTCTCATAACATAAGGCTGGTATTATACTGCCAGTGCTCTCAAACGGTGAAGGAAAACATCGTGATGTAACCAGCATATTTAAGAACTGAAAATTAAAACCATAAGTATTTTTTCCGCATCTGTGCGGGCTGGGATGAAACTTGGAAGGTTAAAGTCTATTAAAGACATGATATTTAAAAATACTTGGTACAATTAGCATTGAAGTAACATTTCTTCAAATAGTTACGTGGATAAATTAATTACTATGTCTTATGCTCGAATTATTAATATTAAGGAAATTTCTTTTATTATTTATGTTATAAGTATTTTATCTTGTACAAAAATAATTTATCTTGTATTTGATTTGAGTGGAATTTCATTATTCTCAAGTTTTATCGAATATTGTTCACATTTCACAAGGAATTTTTCATTTTAACACGAATCCAAGACCTTCTCTGACGCGTCTGGGACACACGAGCTTTTTCTATCAAAGTTATACCACAGTGCGCTACAAATAACTCTCTAAACTCATTTCATATTAGTTTTTTAACTGATTCTCAACTCTTACAAGCAGTGCATGTGACACTTACAGGTGTCAACAGTCGTTCCCCATTTGAGGGAAAAATGCACCCACCTCACCCTCCTTGACTCTGAATGCATTAGTTTTATTAGCAAGCGCTACGGTATAAAGTAAGCAGTATGAAAAATAAAACCAATTAGTCAAACATACGTGCAAAGTACTAACCTCACAGTTGAATTGTAGTGTCATAGGTATGCTATAGAATGTGATCGTTTTTAGTAATGAGTTTGTATCTGCACCCCGCAAACTCAATAAAATGTAAGAAACAAACGCGTCGTAACTGCCACAACAAAAATTTACACACAAAAAATTATGCATGGTTTGTGTGACGTGAACGGAGCCATTTGTAGCGTACTTTTGTACGCTAGCCCGTGCCGGTCTACTGTGTCTCCACTTAGGTCAATATCAGGTAATCCTGAAATGTACGTCGTCTGTAGTCTGAGTCATCTCTTATGGTTGACACAAGGTTGTCACCACAGGTTACGTGCAATGTGAAAGCACTATTGAATGACACAGCTGAGCTGAGCTGTCGTGACGTAACGCAACCTGACAAGTTTCTGAAACAAGGGAGTAAAAGGATCTTGATTCGTGATACGCTTGACGTATAGGTGCAATTTACAGGTGTTTCCCATCTTGATAACAGGACTATTTTTCTTTATGAGATGCATAAAAATGAGCGTTATATTTTTAACTGGTAGATATTTTTCAGGATGATTTTTCTTTGAATTTTGTTTTGAAAACTCAAACACAGCTATTTTAGTGTGAGGTAGGCACCCGTAGGGTACCTAGGTACCTAATTGTGACTGTCGGAATTCAAGTTTACCTATTTATAAAAGTAGGTACGAAGGTAGTTACGAATAGGTGGTACAGGTAAGGATAGTTATGTTCCTTGGGTACAGGTGACTAAACTACTCACTCAAAATGATTATGAAGACATAATCATTTTAAGCTAAATTTCTTAATTCTTTGGCTCTAACTTTTAGTACTTGCATATTTTTTTGTATAAAAATGTAATTTATTTATTGAAAACTGTCAATTTATGACCTAAGTGGTACCTACTGTAAAATGTGCGGTCTTATCACTAATATCTGCTTATTTTATTACATAACTTACCTATATTTTTTAAGATGTATTGTAAAAGTTTATCTGATTTCGGTACTTACTCGGTAAAAAGCGCAACTTGTTTAACTTTTCACAATTACCTACCTATCGCCATCTATTATTTTTACAGAAAACGAGCATCAACCCGTCCGTTTTTACCATCATTCCAATTCTGGAAAAGCGTTTTCCGTAGCAGCGCCATCTATGGAGAGAGTTTCATAGAGCTCTGACTCTACCTACAGCAACTCTCTACAGTACCTGGCAAAAATACAGTGTGTGTTTTTCAGGTACTACGTGCTCACAGGTATCTTCCAAGGTTCTACTTTCTCGTGAGTTTCCTTACTTATTAAACTGGTTTAAGCTCGACAGCCGAGAGTTCGCTAGTGGTATCATTATCGCCCTAGATTCGTTGGTTTATTATTCCTCAAACGTATCATAGTGAGATGTGGCTATATTCAAGATATAACTCTCGTTTATTTGCAACAAACTACTAAATGATTTTTATATTTCGTTTGGTAATTTGTTATCATCGTGTTACAGTTTTTGGGTATTTATTACATGTTAAGTTACACTGTCGCCTGAGAGTTGGCCAGTTTCCCAGCTGTGGGAACATTAGAAGGCTGTCATGATGATGATGATGACATGTTAAGTAATTAAGTTTTTATGAAATGGATTTTAATATTTTTGGGTGTTATTTTTATTAGTATCTAAGTAGGTACTTTCTACCCATGGAAAAAAAACAGAGTTTCCTAAAAATAATAAGTCTGTATAAAATATGACTGATTATTTTAATATTATATTTTATCATATCATATTATATAATAAAATATAATATTAAACTAAGGTCGTGGGTTCAAACCCGGTCGTGCACCAATAGATTTTTCTGTTCGAAAAATTTATGTTCGCAATGCCAGTGCTCGCATACGGTGAAGGAAAACATCGTGAGGATACCGGCATGTCCAAGAACTGAAAATTCGAAAGACATGTGCATCCACCAATCCGCATTGGGTCCGCGTGGTGGATTAAGACCCAATCACTCTCGCCTGAGAGTAGGCCAATGTCCCAGCAGTGGGAACATTAGATGGCTGTCATGATGATGATGATTGTAATATTTAAGTAGTGTGTAATGGCATACAAAATTAATTATAAAAGGATACTTAATTGTTGTTTACGGCTTTTTGGACTTACTATCTTCTATTTTTCACATTATAAATACCTACTTAGGTATAATTATATACCTAAGTAGCCTTATAACCTTATAAGCGTAGCAGTGCTACGACGCGGAGGTATAAGGTGTTCTCTACCATTATGTACCCTTACAGTAAAAACTAACCCTGTGTGTAGGATATTTTTTTTAACCTGGTCGTAAAGGGTATTAAAAAGTAAGTTCGTATGAGTCAGTGGTCAACTCTGGTGACAGAATTTTGAATTTGAAATTTTGAAAAAGTATTATTAGAAGAAAAGTAGTAGAAAAGTAGGTACCTACTTATGTTGTTTTATTTTGCTACTCTAAACACAGTTAGTTGGTCACAGCAACATAACATTTAACTCTCAAACCCTACATCACCTACAACACCTACAACATCTGGAGATACACTATTACTACCCTGGGGTCCTGGAGGACCCTACATATAAAAACAGCTTTTTTTTGAGCTCACCAGCCTTATTTAAATTAGGGTATAAAGTATAGACCTAATAAGTACTATAGCTTATAAATTCCTTGAGTGTACTACCAGGTCTAACATTTTCATAAAAAACTTCAATAGAAGTCCTATAAGCTCCTAGTAGTGAGTCATTACGAATCAAGGATACTTCCTAATACAATAAAACAAGTAATTACATAATTATGCTTCTAGGTACCTGCTACAATATTAAGATTATTTTCAATTCAGATTACCATCTTTTTAACCCATTAAGAGGTAAATCTGAAACTCCGAGATCGTTTACAATAAATCACTTAAATCCGCGACATTAATCAAACAATAACCACCAGGGAATCGGATCCGCCTCATCACAAGCTTTTAGAGATCCTTTGTGAGCTAAAGAGCTCTGACATAACGTGTTATCAAATAAAAGAAAGGTGTGAATTTTAGCAGGCGGTTGGCCCCTCCTACTTAAGATGGCGTTATCCCCTCTACTTTGAACCAGCCAGTAGCGAGATAAGATCACACCTCAACCATACCTACAGCATCGGCAGATCATACGGAACCACCTATTTTCGGAAGCAATTATCAGTTTCCGACCACTTTAACGATCGCACCACGGCGGTTTAAAGACGACTGCTCTTTAGCAAGTGATGTCCGTCGCGACAAATATGATAAGTGTATTGTGATTTGAAACATGGAGGCAATAAATGATATTTCAAGTACGTGCAATAACTTGCCAGTGAATGAAATAACTAACGTATCATGTGATAAGGACTCTAGTTACAGTGAATCAGGGATTGAATTTGAAAGTGATAACGAAATTGACATTTGTGAAAATAGTGAATCAATCAATAAAGTTATTGATAAAAACCAAAGAGTGAGACTTGCAAACTCTTTCAATGATAAATTGTTTTATTTTGAACAGAATAAAGTCATTTTTCCAAGCAGGTCGTTCGTGAATTCAAAAAGTGCTTGCGATAGTCATTCTTCTCTGAATGCGAAAAACTGTATGAATGGTAAAAGCAAAACTTTTCTTATTGACAGTATTTTAGGCAATAATATTAGCAGTGACTCCAAAGATGGAGTGTTATCAGAAGAAGTAGATAGTTTTGAAGAAACAGCTGATGAACGAAATGGTAAGTTGGTAAACTAAGTTTATTACCTTAATAGCTCTCCGTCCCAGCTACGCGCGGGTGCAATGAAACCGCACCCGTGCAAAGTAGCTAGTAATAAATATAACCTATGTTATATTCAAGGCATTCTAATGGTGAAATTATTTTTAAAATTGGAGCAGTACTTTTTGACTTTATTCGTAACAAACAAACATACAAAAATACAAATCTTTCATCTTCATATAATAGTACTTACTTATAAAAATAATAACACGAGTACTTACATTATTCAATTACCCCACACTCAACATTATTATCTAGATATATACTAAGTATTATTAAAATGTCTTAATTTTTGTTTATTCAGTCGAAGCACACATTTAGAAACATTATCTGCAGGGAAAAACAGAGATTCCAAATAATACCTATGTATTGATAACAGAGTAAGTTCATTACCATGGACATACATACATACATACATTCGTGCCATACATTCGTCTAAAACTTTCCACTTTTGCAACTATGGCCATATTCTATTCTAAGCATAAATGCCCTTTTTCCGACGGAAAGAAGTATTTAGATGCTGTCGCTTGCCATTCATCATATATTTTTATTGACTTCCAGAACAAATTCCTTCTTCCGCTTCCTATCTGAATTAGAAGAATAATTGGCACAATCTCAATGGTTTTCGGAAACTAAAATGTTCTGGATATCCCAAAGTTGACGGTAAACTGGAAAAATAAATGTTGCGAAACCATTTTCGAATGACAAAATTATTTTATGAGCATTCATTTTGTCCATTTGTTTCAGCGATTGAAAAGATATTTCTTGTATCTTCTATCTTCAAAGATGTTAGTTGGTAACTTGTCAAAAATCAAAATAATAAATACTGACAATTTCCAAAGAAATAAGACTTAAAATTGCGCGATAGCTGTCATTTTCAAATTGGTTGCGTTGACTATCGATCAAAAAAAATCAATGAAAATTATTAGGTCACCAAACCGTGATTATTAAGGCTCCTTCCAAACTGTTGAAATATAATACAATTTTAAGCATGATTAGTAATAAGTAGGCTTTGTTATTATCTTATAAACAAAACGGTAATATATGGATGCATTGATTGAATAAATTAAGACTGGCTGAATGGTGGACGTAAGAACTTTAAATTAGATAGAGAATTTAACTGCTTCGTATGCTCTATAGTCTGAAGTCTGAACGCATAACCATTTAACCTTCACTATAATAATTTATAATTTTACAATTGGATTTTTAATATCTTTTTACTAAATTGAATAATTTTTGGCAGTGTCATCCACATCTACATGTCCCGATCTATCTGCATTGAGCGACGCGGGTATCTTAGCTGGCCACGCGTACGCACACTGGCTCGCTACACAACAACCTTCATCTACATTTTTTGGTAAGTCTCTCGCATGATAATATTTTAAAAAAACCATTATTAAATGAAGACATAAAACAATAGATACTTTCCTACCGCAACCTTTTTTTAACTGATTCTTATGATGTTTTTTCTTTATATAAAACAAGCGGCTCGTCCCGGCTTCACACGGGTGAAATGAAAACTTAAGCACTTGTGCGAAGCCGGGGACGGGTCAACTCGCTAGACATCCATAAGGTAGACACCTTGGGTTACATTATTGAAGTTTTAGTAAGGATCCTTATTATTTTCCAAAACAAAATATAGCCTATGTTACTCAAGGTTAATGTAGCATTCTAATGGTGAAAGAATTTTTGAAATCAGACCAGTAGTTTTTGAGTTTATTCGTAACAAACAAAAATACAAAAATACAAATCTTCTCTCTTTATAATATTAGTACAGACTTATGTCGTAAAATACACTCTATTTTAGCGTCTCGTCGTCACGTCGGCGTCGCCGTCGGTCGCGTTAAGTCACGTAGGTATAAACTTAGGCTTAATTACATCTGATGATGATCATTTCATACCTACAGCATAATAAATAACGGCAGGTTAAATCATCTTGCCCACTTGAGTATAGTACGCAGTGCAGAAGCACCTATTATGCGATAAATTCTTATATAAAAGATCCCACCAAAACCATTTTCATGTAAAATGTTGCCAAGACGAGACCATTGGAAATTTGAAATGGCCAAGCTACATATTTTGACTAAGATGTAGAATTTGTGAAGTTAGGGCTTGTAGAAGGGAGAGTAGTAGAAGCTGAAGCTCTAAATAGTACTTACATGTGATCTGATAACTTTTTGACAGTGCGAGAGAACATGCGCAGTTTTGTTTTGGATCTCAAGAACCCTTGGTAACCAATGGTGTTTCAAGATGATTGTCACTTTGATGGGTAGGTAATAACTATTTGATCGGTTAATAATGACAGTTTTTTCTAGTCTAGTTTTTGTAAAACAAGCAAATAACTGAGTTTTCTCTTATACCGGGCGTGAGAAGCGCCACTGTGAAGTGCATTCCAATTTTAAATTTAATTCTACAACGTTACGTTTTAAATAAAAAAAAGCCAAACGTCGAACGAGGTGCTAATCTATGCTAAGGTCCCATCATTTTAAATAAAAGCTTTATACAAAAATAAAGTTTTCAAATGCAAGTTGGGCCTCGCAAATGTGTTTTCCGTGCGATATGGTACGAATAGGTAATAATATGTATAATGCTAGAATCTTTGTACATATGCAATTGTTGTGTTGTTGAAAATAACTGTTTAAGTGTGTCTGCTAATATGTATATTTTTCCTTTACGTTTTGTATAAATACTGTAAGAAAATCAGTCTGTAAGCAAAAAATAATGCGCAGTAATATTTTTAGTTTTCTATTTTTTTATTACATACTTACCCCTATTTGTATAATAATCCTCTAAATAGTAGGTATTACTTTTTTTTTTATTGGAGTCCTTAGCATGTTTTGTTTATTTTAGCTTTGGAAAGTAGTGTAGTGATACCTAGACATACAGACACCGGAGTGAGTCCATAAAATGTTCCATATTTCCAAAAATGTTCACACGAAAATGTGAACACCAAACTTGCAAGCCATCTTTGCATCAACGCAACTATATTATAAGTGCTTGCTTGCTATACGCTAATAAAATAGGTAATTACCATGACGCCCCTACCTACAGTAATCGGATGCTGGTCCGTGGTCCATGCGTGATGAGATCGCGTGCGCTGAGAGTCTCGGGTGTCAGCATTCACACGCGCCCACACGCAATCAACCCTCCGATTAGTTTTAATACATTTCTGCGTAATGTAATGTGAAGATAGTGATTTTTACTCGACTCTATAGCATGGTGAACTTAGTGTTAATATAATTATTTACTTACATAAACAATAATCATTTATTTAATATGGTTAATAATGGTAATATTTAAGTCTTATCAATTATTTTAATGCACTCATTGTAATCATTATTCTCTTTGTCTTTTAATTTTCATTACTCGCTTGTATCAGTTAATTATTATGAGTGTATATTGTGTTGACGGCACTTAAAATTTAAATAAATAAATGCAATTCTGAAGTTACGCACCGAAGAGAACGGTTTTGTCTACCAAACAAAATTACCGATGAAAATATGTTCAAATGTAATTTTTTATTGATCTCCGGTGCGTAAAATGGAGCAGACAATAAGTAATTTTTTTTGTAACGCATCTGGCTCCACTTCAGCACAAAACATATAAGGGACGCTTTCACGAAACCTAAAACCCAGTACCATAAGTTTCAGACTTTATAATTCTCTGTCGCCGCCAGGGGAAATTATCGTAAATGAAAGCGCGCACAGCAGAACACAAACAATGTTGCAACGTTGCGCGTTGTCGATCCTCTAAGTACCTCTACTAGGCAGTATCACACATGTGGCAACTTTAAGATGTTTTCATACCCAAATAGTACCATATTATTATTCATAAACATGTTCGAAAGCACGCCCCCATTTAAAAAGTAGCTGCTCTCGCTAAAGACAAGCACGGTCAAGTTTTTTCGAGTACTAATCGGAATTGTCGCGAGCTCTTGTTAAGTGGCTATAAACACAATCAGGGTGTTTGCGGAGCGCCCGTTTGACATTGTGTGTCAACACGCCCATTGTGTGGACATACGCGTTCGACGAACGGTGCTAACCCAACGATAACCACTTGCGTAAGCGCTTCGATGAGGAATGCTTAAAACTTGAAATTGTAGTCAGTTGACTACCAGGAAGCGATTATAATGAATAAACGGCTAAAGAAATTATAATGAAGACATCACATGCACCTACAGTCAAAATCCTGTCTGTTTTTGTTATTATTTGATTAAAAATGTAATTTGTTTTGTCATCACCTATTTTTTTTTAATACCTATTTTGAAAAATAATATGCTCCTACTTGTATGAAATAAAAACATCATCTAAACCAGAAGTAGTAAGAACCCCGTAACAGAGTCCGCTAAGGCCGTGCGCAAACATGCGAGCTTTGTTGGTAATTATCGGTGCGGCAGCTGTTTACCAACACCTCGGTGCGAAGTCGCGACCACCGACCGTCCGCTGCGACAATTCGACGAATGTCTCCTCACCTTTACAGCGCGAACCACACCGAAGACTATGTGGGTGTTAACAATTAGTACGACCGTTGAACATTTTTCACGATTGACGCTAATTTTCATAGCTCTTCTTAGAACGTCTGTAGTGGTTTAAAGTATCAACAATTGTAATAGTTATGTTAAAAATATTCACATAACAGCAAATTTATTACTTACTAGGCATCAACTTTAATTAAGGCTTTCTTAGAGGGATGTCTTTGGAATCCATATCTATAAAAAAAGGTTGTCGAAGACATTATGAAACACTACTTTCGAAAACAAAAATGTTTCTTAGATACAGTGATCAATTTCTATTACAGAAATATCACAGCGCGAGTTAGTGTAAAGAAAAAATAATATAAAAAAGTTTATATCTTTAATAAACTATTAACCGGTTTAAAATTAAAATGTAGCAGAAAAAAGTGTATTCAAAAATAGTCGTGAGTTACCAATAACAAAGAAAGCTTGAATCTGTTAAGCTTTCCTTAGCTAAATTTAACATCATATTTTATACCACTAAAGTGGCAACCAAGCGTACGGCCCACTTGATAGTCAACGGTTACCGTAGCCTATGTACGCATGCAACATCATAGATATCACTTGCGTGTTACCACCCTGAGACGTTAGATAGAAAATCTCATGTGCCTGTAATTTCACCGGAAACCATACTCTTCGAACCGGAACACAGCAATGCTCGCATTGCTGCTTGGCGGCAAAAATAGATATGGTGGTAGTCCTTCCCCGGATGAGCTCTATCACAAAGAACTCTACTACTTTTCACACATAAATATCATAAATTCACACAAGATTTACAGCCACCGAAGGTGATAGAAACTTGGTAATGTTTGTGATGTCTGCAAAGAAGAAACCCGGATTTTACGATTTAGGTAGATACGTATGTTTTACAGAAGTATGCGCCCACAATTAAATGGTTTTAATTCAGATGAGACTTTTTTTGTGTTGTCTATGTTATGTTAATTCCTGTAGCTGTATTTTTCTATCTTACAGATGACAAGAGCCGAAGACCACGAAGAGCTGGCCCGGAGCGGAAGCCTCGTCAGGCATACAGCGCGAAGCAACTTGAACGTCTCGAAGCAGAGTTTAAACTAGACAAATATCTCAGCGTCTCCAAACGAATGGAGCTATCAAAGGCTTTAGGCCTCACAGAAGTACAGATCAAGACCTGGTTTCAGAATCGGAGAACAAAATGGAAGAAGCAGCTAACTTCTAGGCTGAAAATAGCGCAAAGACAGGGGCTGTTCCCAGGGCAGATATTTGGGCATGCACCGCAAACGTATTCGCTTTTAAATCCGTACGCGTATACGCCGTTAGGATGTGTTTTTACTCCAGTTACTTTGCCGTCATCACCGCCTTAGATTGTATATTATGGTCTTATTTTAAACTTTGTAAAATAATATACAGGGTTTTTCATAACAAGTGCATAATTTATTCAAGGAATAGATTCCACACACAAAAAAAATATCCTTTTTTTTTTTTTGTTAAAATCTTGAGTAAATCGATAAAATTCCTTCCTTATACTATGCACTGATGATGAAATACCCTAATAAGTAAGTCTAGCAGTAGATCACGAATGACTAGAAATCAAATATTAATCTGTATAGTCAATAGTGAAAGTCTATACCGAAATCCACCGTTTTTTTTACAAAACTAGATGTGGTTTCGAAAGACGACGTGGACTTTGTACTTTGTCTTGAACTTTCAATTTAAGATATTGATAGAGTTATATGTGGCTAGCATGAGCAGCGTAGACAATCGTTTTTTTGCTACGTGACGGGAATTGTGACGTATTAAAAGATTTCCGTCGCAAGATCACTAAAGTTTACTAAAGTTCTAAATTAGAACTATAATTAAACTTCACAGTGGTATTATCGCGGTCTTTTGTATTTTAATTCATTAGAAAAGAACGGCAACGATTTTTTGTTACTTTAGTTTAGAAAATGTTAAAATAGAATTGACACCAATGTTGAGACTATTTAAGTAAATATTTTTAACATAAACAGTGTAGGTAGTTACATTTAATTGTGCATATAAGTACTTATCAAGCAGTCTACCTGCTAAGTACATAAGTTATGAAAACAACATATCAATCACGAATTAAAATATTATTGTATTTATTGTACAAAGCTAAATGGTACGAATAGATTACCCCTAGTTTAAATCCTGTATGACATTAAGAGGTAAAATATACCAATAAAACTGTATACCAAACCATTATATAACATATTTTAATTACCTCATACACACCCATTTACACGGTTCAATAATTGCGTGCGAAAATTGCTTTGCAACAAAATACCACAAAATAGATAGAAGTTTGAATTTTAGTAGTATAGTGTGTTAAAAGGATTTTTTTAAATACTTTTGCTCTGTTCTTTCCAGTCTAACTTTAATGAAAACAAAAAAAAAATTAACCAACTGAAGCCCAGTTGAGAACCACGGAACCACAATTTGTGTACATAATTAAATTAATAAAACTAAATTTCGTAATATGAACAACCAAATCCAGTGTAGTCTTAAATAAATTATACTTGCACAAAATGTTTTTACAATTTTGCATATTTTACAAATAGTTTCCAATGTCTGCTTTCGCTTAGGAGTTTCGTAGCTTTTTCACGAGTCGCAGTGTGCGTGTGGGTAAGCCTCGTCACAGTTGGCTCCTCCCAGCCCCAGCGCTGCCGCCCTGATGGCACCAAGAGCCCCTCCGCGGGCCCAAGCCACACCAGCACTGTTGATGGACAAGATATACGTTTCAGAGTGGCAACACGCAAGTAATAACTCTGTTTTATTATCTGTATAGGTACACAGTAGTTTTTAATTTGTGTAAGTACCTATTATTTTTTGTACATATTTTTTATGTTTTAAATGCATGATTGATGATGATGATGATGATGACGGTCTATAAAATGACAGCAACTTCAAACAGAAAATCAATCTACTTACTGCCATACTGGTAACCAGAATCGGTTGACGTCCTTCAAATTTCTAGCACGTTTGTTTCCCACACATAAAGCCCGATACAGACATGGCGTAGACCTCGGTCGTAGCGTTTGAAGAGCGTATCTTGCTAGTGTGTCTACAGCCCTAAGAGACGGCTTAGATGGAGCTTCAGAGGCTTCTCGTTTGAATCGAAACTCGTCTACGTTCACAGAGTCACCATTGTCCACCATGACAGGCGGCTGGTGGTTCTGCAAATAACAGTGGACGTAGTTAGCTGGTTTTCGAGTTAGTACCGATAGAAGATTCGCTACACAACTTCGCCACACCTACTTATATTATATAAATAAACTTATTATTATAAATTTATTATTATAAACTTATTATTACATTCAACGACAAGACTTATCATGCTGAAATAATATTGCAATTATCATAAATTACGATAAGTAAATAGGCACATGATACTTTTGATCTTTGTTTCATTGTGATAATGCGTTATAAGTACTCAGGTATAATCATAGAAGCGTTCATAGGCTACGGTTTCAAGAGTAGTAGAGTTCTTTGTGATAGAGCTCGTCCAGGGAAGGACTACCACTATACCTATTTCTGCCGCAAAGAAGTAATGCTCGCATTGTTGTGTTCCGGAGTGAAGGGTATGGTTTCCGGTGAAATTACTGGCACATGAGGCTTTCGATCTATGCCTCAAGGTGGCAACCCGCGAGTGATACCTCTGGTATTGCAAGCGTCCATAGGCTGCGGTAACCGCTTACCATCTTGTGGGCCGTACGCCTGGTTGCCACTTTAAGTTGTATAAAAAAAACGGTAACTACTCAACATCAGGTAGATCGTATGCATGTTTGTCACGAAAGTGGTAAATTTAAAAAAAAATCTGATACAAAAGACATCAACGCGCACAGCTTGCTACGAAAATGCTACGTTTTCCTGTTTCTGTAAAAATTAAATATGAAAATAACATCAAGTTTTGAGTATGCTCTTTCTTTAGTAGGTACTTATCGCAGGTTTATTGTGCGTTAACATAGCGCAAGTGACAAGCGTGGACTATCATTGACTGATGCGAGCACACTAAAATAATGGTATTTATTAGCTAGAACACTTACCATGGTAATACACATGAGCACTTGGAGCACAAACATTCCGAACGACAGAAAGGCGATGCCAGTGAGCGATATGTCGAACAGATCAGCCAAACCCAGGCCGTGGCTGTCACGTTCTACCTCGTATTCCTCTACCACGTGAGCTGACGGGTGGTGGTAGAGAGGGGGAGGCGGAGGCGGCATGGAGTACTCGTAACTACCACCTGAAGAGATGAACTACTTTACCTGCTAATAAAGTTTGAATGTTTGTAAGTAACTCAATTTTGATAAGTAAGTAAGTTCGTATGAGTCAGTGGCCAACTCTGATGTCAGAGTTCCTAGGACGCCCGAAGGCCTCTGTCATGGTCTAACAACATTGGAAAAGCCGGGACCGACTGCTTAACGTGCCCTCCGAAGCACGGGAGCGCTCAGTTGAAATTGCCACTGGCGGTCACCCAACCAAATGATGACTACGCGAAACAGTGCTTAACTTTGTTGATTGTTAAGAACAACTTAGCCAGCTACGTCACGAGCGCTGCAATCAATTTTTCTCTTTTTTTTCTCAATTTTGATTCAAGATTGAAGACAGAATGATATCCCTTAGGATACCATTCCTCATTTTATTGGTACATAATAATTTAAAAAAAATAGCTTCTTGCTGTCTTTTCCTCTGTATATCTAATGACATGTATGATGTATGCGTAGGTTTTCTAAGCTACACAATAGGTTAATGCGATGTTCATCAATAAATAGAGTGATTTAAGAGGAAAGTTTATACGTAGGTGTAATTTATGTTATGTATGTATTTCTGTGTTCTTTTTAGGGTTGGACTAAGAAAATAATTGGAAGAGAATATGTGAAGAAGATGTTTGTATGAAAAAATAAAAAAAACTCCTCGCTCGCAAACAAAGTCGCAAGGGGTTTCACTAGTTAAACTTTAAACTTACTATACTTCGAGATGTCATGAGCTTTCTCAGGCTCCATTAACCCAGGCTCCCCCTCTCCCCCTTCGTACATTTCATACCCCTCTCTGGTTTGGAGGGTAGGCAATTGAGGAGGTGGAACTAGCTGAGTAGTGTTGTCCACTAGGCTGGTTATAGTAGAGTTCATAGCATTGTATTGCCTATATACGTCGTTGAGAGCTGCTACCCTGGAATGATATCATAGGTATCATATATTTTTGAGATATTTTGTGATCAGATAGCGGAACTGGCCGAAAGCTGCCCGTAAGACGTTT
This sequence comes from Colostygia pectinataria, assembly GCA_951394395.1. NCBI lineage: Eukaryota > Metazoa > Arthropoda > Insecta > Lepidoptera > Geometridae > Colostygia > Colostygia pectinataria. Next base: position 4,398,959 of record OX596356.1, on the reverse strand, counting down.
TGCGATGCGAGTAAGTGTCGCTAGATTTCACGGTACTACAACTCTCTCTAACGCGTCCCCCCCCCCCCTGCTGCTTTGCGCCGCCGGCGCCGTTCACCCTGGGACTTATGGATGACCTAAAAGTCTCATATAGGTACCTGATTAGTACGATTTATTCTGGATTACCTAATTCACTGAAAATATGCACCTTTAAGATTAGGAACACATTGATAGAAATAATATAGATTATTAACTTTTCTGGAGGAGTCCCTATCACAGAGTAATTGAAGCTGTTAACTGATTTCTCTAAAGATGACAAGAATATAAATATTGTTAGATTCTTACTTAGCCAACCATTCCTGATAATTAGCGGAACCCACGTCGTACATGAAGTTGGTCCTGAGATCTTGAGAGCGTTTCATGAGAGCTTGGTCTTTGCCCACAGCGAAAGGTTTTCCCATTCTATCTTGCACCATGTTTTTACCCATTTCTTCCAATATCTGCTCCGCTACATAGTTCCGGCAATGATATTCGTTCATCATTTGCCTGAAAAGTTAAGCATTAATGCTAATCAAATAGTGTAGTTTTAAGTTGCGACTCTATCTTACGACTCTAAGTAGGTACCTACTAATAAATCCAGCCTACTTATGCCTAAAATAATTAGTATATCTAGGTTATTTGAAAAATCTGTTACTACCACCTACCTAGGCAACCTAGGTAGGTACCTACATAAATTAAAAAAAATACTAAAATATGGAGTGCGAGATGAGACTAAAATATGGAGAGAGTATAATCAACAATTCGGTCAAGTTATAAATATTTTTAACACATCTCTGATGCCTTTAGTGCTCGTACGTAATTGATTAATTTATTTATTTATTTATTTATTTAAAGGGTATCCAACAGAGAAAACACATAAAAATACAGTAAATAAAAAACAAAGGACTTAAATCTAAGTGTTCCCCTAATTAAAGGATACCGCAGCATGTAAAAAAATTAGTAAACTTAACCAAGCTAAAAATAATTAATTACGCACAAACATAAAAGCTTATGACTATGCCTAAGCTTAAACAAAACAAAACAAACCACTTAGGTATTAGAAGTTTGTTTCGAAAACTTGTTTGGAAATTATTAGATAGTGCATAAATCATAAAAATGAAAATAAGTGAATATGACGTTGGTGGGTATGTAAAAATTAAAATAAAATATTAAACTATTGTCACTACGAGAGAGATCTTTAAGAATTTTATCAAACTTACGTGATGTGTCGCTCAAATCTAATAAGTTGTCTTTAGAAAGAGTGTTATACTGCTTACAGAGTCTTGGCAATACTGAATTTTGACCTAGGTTAGTTCTGAAATATGGAACTGAAAATAAATTGTAAGCACACGATCTGGGTAGTCTGGAGGGAGCGTTAATTTGAAGACTGTTAGTCAGTTCGATGCAGTCAATTTTACCATTTTGTAGTTTGTGTAAAAAAATTATATCGGCTATCTTCCTTCGTGTTTCTAGAGATGGCAATTTATAGTGCTTCATACGCTTGTCATAACTGCTTAACTTTTTCGCCAAGTGATCACCATAAGAAAGATGATACATGAACCTTTTTTGTACGCTTTCTAAACGTTTTCAGTATATGTCGTAGTGAGGATGCCAAATTACTGAGCAGTACTCCAGTATAGGACGAACTAGAGTTTGATAAAGTATGATTTTGGTGGTGGATGATTTAAAGTCTTTGCTATTACGAATGACGAAGCCTAAAGTTTTAAAGCCTTTTGACACAGATTTAAGAATTTGATCATTGAATTTTAGCTTAGAGTCTATTATTAGATACACCTAAGTCTCGTAATCGATGCACATTTTTTAACTGTTTATCATTAATAAAATAAGGGTGATGCTGCACTTTTTTTCTTGGGTTAAATTGTATATGATAGCACTTATCTATATTAAGGAACATTTTATTTTTTGAACACCAGCATGCTAAATTATTTATATCGTTTTGAAGTAGAATGGAATCTGAGAGGTTATTTATGGTCTTTACAATTTTTAAGTCATCCGCAAAGAGATAAAATGAAGAGTTTTCAAAACAATCCGCTATGTCGTTAATAAATATATTAAATAAAATAGGTCCTAAATGTGATCCTTGTGGGACCCCTGAGGAGGCAACAAATGAGTCTGAAACATATTAAGTTGTTATAGACTTACTCTGTTACGAAGGTAGTGTCGTTGTAAGTAGGTACGTAGGTAGGACTAACCTGTGGTAGCCAAGGGTAGAGAGTGCAGCATCTATGGACCCGTTCACTGACTCCAAGCTCTTATCGATAAAGTAGTTTGCATTTTCTTTGTTCCCTTCTTTTATGAAATAAGTTGGCATTAAATCCGTTCTCAGAATATCATTGACGTTTAGTTCACTCTCAAATATTTTAAAACTCTGAGCCTTTGTGAAAAGTAAAAAATATATAACACGGAACATTTTCGTGTCACCTATCTCTATAGAAAGCAAGAAATGAATGTCACATACTTACATCAGTCAAACGCATTATCCGAGTTGTAGAGCGGAAAATTTTCGAGCAAAGCATTGAGATTTTATCCACTGACTCTAATTTGAGTAGGTAACTGTTCATATTAATATCATAGAGATTGTTGTTTAGCATGCATAGGTGCCTATTTTTATTTGAAGTTACCTATGTAGTACTTATTTTATTCCAATTAATTAAATAGGTAAGTATTTATATTTTCACTTACCTACACGTAAGAACCTATATATTATAAATAAATAATGCTGGACAATCCACACAAATCATCCAGCCTCCAACTAAGCAGAGCTTGTTTTGTCTATGGGTGCTAGATCATTGTGATATAGGTACTTACTGAGATATATTTGATAATACAATACTTAGATTGATATTTTTTTATTAAACACTAGAAGATCTGCCCCAGCTTCGCACGGGACAGGACACGGGTGTAATGAAAACTTAAGCACCCGGGCAAAGCCGGGAGTCGCTACTTTATAGCTAGGTACTAATAAATATAGCCTATGTTATTCAGGGATAATGTAACATACTAATAGAGAAAGAATTTTTGAAATCGGACAACTATTGAGGTTATTCTTAACAAACAAAAATACAAATCTTCTCTCTTTATAATCTTATAGTAGGTATAGATAGAAAATACCCAGAAAAACCGGAACAAATATTTGCAGATCGTAAAAACATTTGTCCCAAGGCGGGAATCGAACCCGCATCCTCCTGCGTCGCAGGCGGACCTTCGCCCGCCGCGCCAAATCGGGTAGGTATATCTCTATTTGTGCAACCTATAGATACCTCGATTTAAATGTATTGTAACCTACACTACAACCTTCGTACCTCTATCTACCTACATAGTAATTAAAAAAACCAAAACATTTCCCTAAACTTCGAAATAATTTTTCTCTTCCTCGTAAAGTACATAAATCAGATTTTCTCACCCAGTAGATAAATAAAACTCCCGGTGGTCCAGTATTAAAATTTACCCCACTGGGCTGCTGATGGTCCCATTATAAAAACCCTCCCCTCCCGTTAGATCCACTTAGGGTCGGTAAAAGGATCTATTGTTGTATTACAAATGTTCGGATGTCATCGAAGAGACGTTTGACGTGAGAACAAACCACACTGCTACCATTTTACTGGTAAGTGGATAAACAGATTTATACAATCTCTTTAGTAAAAATATCTAGAGTAGGTAGAGAAGTATCTACCTACCAACCTAATGGGTGTGTGTGGGGCGCCCTGCGGCTAGGTGCAGCGATAACCTTCAAAAGGCGGCGCGGCAGGGTGTTGGTGTGAAAAATCAAATACTGCGCTGTGGCGCATAACAGGGAAGGCCCATATGCAGCAGTGGACTAACGTGGGCTGATGATGATAATGACCTTCGTAGAGGAAACTATTTTAACGGAAATAAACCCAAATATTTTATAGCATCATCAAAATTTTATTAAATTGTAGAAGCTTTATCCTACTTTTAATGAATAAGTTTTAAAAATACATTAAACAGATATTATTGCTTTAAGTGGGTAGGTATATTAGGACTGGTATGTATAAATGTAACAAATCAATGAATACATTGTATTGTTCTATGAGTACTAAAATTTTAATTTATATTATTTATTGCATCAACTTTCTTATTTCATGCATAATTTCATAAGACAATATTTTTAACTGATTCCTAAGATTCGATTTCATCATTCAAACTAAATAAACTCACTCTGCTGAGCCTATCAAACAGTATGAAAACTGTTAACAGCAACCGATAAAAATCGGTTATTTAAAAAAATCACGTTTGAAGCTAGCCGTTAGAATGGTGAAATCGGCTTTATTATGATAGATACATGATCAAAATGCTCTAGCAGAACCTAAGAACACTGATTCATTTTATACATAGATGACAGTGAAAGCGTAACTCTTTAGAGAGTACGACAGAGTAGTAGACCTATCTAGAGCCTATCAAGAGTCTGAAGTTTGGCTCTTTTATATTATCTGCAAAACTACATCTTATTATGTACCAAGCAAGATCATTATTAAATCATTAGGTAATTGCAATTCGCAAATAAATACACCTTACGCAACACTGGTTATCAGTAAACTAGTCTATTAAAAATAAAATGCTTTTTCAAACAGTAGCCTTATTTTATGAAAATAGTATGTTTTTTTCTAAAATTTTGTCAACAGTTGAAATTTAAGTTGTGATACAGTGCAACCAAATAAATAGTATTTTTGTAAGAAAATAAGAGATCTACACTATAAAATCTAAGAAGCCATAATAAGCAAAATATAACGCAAAAAAATTACAAATACTAGATTAAACACATACATAAGTACTCTAAATAGATATAGCAAAGTGATTCACAATACACATCTGATTAAAACCTCTACTCTTTGATTGACTTGTCCTTCCAATTGCTGTTAGGCAGTCAGTAATACATCCCAGTTAATTTCATTATTATACACCTCCTGATCCAGCCAGACTTCGTAATTGTCTTTGAACTCATCATCCAGTTCCATATTCATTTCAAGTACACTGTTTATATCTGTCTCCAATGGAGTCAAGTCGATTTCCTGGTCACCACCAGTGCCATACCGCCTATGATTGAAGCGGTCCACACTGACCCTCATTGCACATTCCTCATCTTGAAAGTCCCAGGGTCTCGCGTCTACGTCGTTACCAAATGCCCAGTCATCGTTCAATCTATGACGAACTTTTGAGTATATAGCACTGATGGTTTTCATATTAGTTTTCCTCCACTGTCTTCCCAAGTATTTGCTCTGCATTTTTAATAGTTTTAAAACATAGAACTGCATTAACGCGTGCCTAACTTTTAGGGTGCGCTTGAGGATAGGAGCACTCTTGAAAACAACAAGCATCATAATCCTCGCGTTTTTCCATTTGGTTAGTTTGTTTAGGATTCTGAGTAGGTTTATGCATGAGAAAACATTTCTCCAGGAATACCAAACTGTAGTTTCTCCTATATCCAGGCATTCTTTAGTCAATTCAGGCTGTTCTCCGATAACACAGGCAGGAAAATCAAATATAGGTATAGAGTTCTTCGCGTCCACATAAGACAGGATGTTTTGATTGAAAAATTTCAGTACAAGGGGCATGCAGTTGGCAAAAACAAGGTGTTGGGACATAAATTCAAATTGGTATACATGATTTAGTTTGAAATGTTTTAAAAGAAGTAATAAAATCGCTGTGACCGCCTTTACTATGATTTCTTTGTGTCTATTTACATCAATACCAAGTTTTAGAGATTGTAAAACTGTCATTGGCATTTCTTCCGGGAGAAGATCAGCCATTATATTGATAGAGTAGGTCTTGGCTGTGGAAGTGGGTGCTGCAGCTAGCAGTATTTTCAGGAGTGCTATCATGTATTGTGGTAGATTGGGCAACATGGCCTTGTACAATGTTTCAGCCTCTGTTTCTTCCACTTCCTTTTCCCCTTTTGTAAGAGGACTTCTAGCAATCTCAATCTCTCGTTCTGCTTGAAGCTCTGACAAACTGGTGTACATGTGCTTTTTAAGAATATCAATTCCTTCATGGATTGGATTTGGAAGACCAGCAATAGTTTGTCTGTCTCCTGGCAGTAAGTACCCAACAAACTTTATCCTTACATTATCCAAGAACATGTCAATATCTTTCTGCCTCACTTTAGACATCCAGGGGAGACTTCTTGGTAGTGGTGGTGGAGGGCTCTCAAACCTTTTTGGAGACATATATGGCAGATAATCATTAGTTTCAGACTGACCATCTGATGGTATTGTCTGAAATTCCATTGAATAATCTTCAGATCCATTGCCTGTTTCCTCTTTGTCAACAAAAATCTGTTCATCTGTTTCATCCAATGAGGTTTGTTTCATAAATGTTTGTCTTCTAAGAGCCCTCTCATTTTCTTTTAATTTTCTGGTTCCAGGGTTTTGATTTTCAAGCACATCTGCAGCACTGAGGGGTGGGGAACTCGCTCTCATTAATTTAGTTATCTCAATGGTGTCTTCTGTTATCGGAGGTAAGCCCTGGTTTGCTCTTAATTTTGCTTTAGTTTCTTTTAGTTCTTTAGAACCACCCAGGTAAACAAGTAAAACTTTCCATAAAAGCAATAATACCTTTTTCATGGGGAAGTGGGGGGTGGTTCCAGCACAGAGATGTGTCACCATACTCAGTAGCTTTACAGGCAACAACTCATCACCAAATGGTGTGCCCAGTTCCTCTTTGAAGTTTCTTACAAGGTGTGCATATTCAGAGTCAGGGTTATCCTTTTCTGTCCTCATGTGTTCTGTAATCAGATATAGTACAGACAGGATCACTCGTAGGTTAGTGGAATCTGCCAGAGATTCTGCTAGTTTTCTTGACGCAATAGTGGTGCTGCTGCGGACAATTTCTAAGTTCAAGAGTTCTACAAACGCCGAGAAAGTGCCCATTTCGTATAGCATCATGATGTTGATGCGCGCCCAGTGGGCTTGCTCAGCGTCAGACTGCATTTCCGCCCAACAACCCTGAGCCAAATAGAGTATGCAGCGAGTCGCGCGCATCCGTACCTCACTCACAGCCACATCGAGATGCTCCAGCAGCTGCATCACAACTGTTCGTTGCTGTTTCGGATTCAACCACTGCCAACAAAGCCGGTAGTTGAATTCCTCCATGATTTCTTCGAAAGCCGCCACATTTAACTGAAATTCTGGATGTTCCGTATATGTATATAACTCGGCGATCTCGTTAGTTTGTGTGTCGCAGTCATCGTAGACGAAGTCGAGCTCAGGACCTTCCAGTATTTCCTCACCATGAAAATACTGCTGGGGAAATTCTTCCATTGGACGGCGGACGTCAGGCATTTTGTTGCCTCCACGACGACCGTTACCATTAGTTCCCATACCGATTTAATGTTAGTTCATTTTACATTATGCTAACAACACAAAAGATGTGATGTGAATTGATTGATTGATGGAGAAATTGAGTTAGAAACCAACAAAACCTTCTAAGTAATGGCCACCACCTACACAGACAGACAGACAGACAAGACAAGACAAGACAGCAGGCTGACTTGCTTGACTGATTTGACCTAGAGATGGCTACTTTTAGTTTGAACTAGACCTGTGTCGATCGTGATCGATCGTATCACAAAGACTCGATCGCGACCTGTGAGTGATCGATCGAATCCCTAGTTTTAAAAGGATTCGATCGTTCAGACGATCATTTTGGCGTTGATGCATGTAAAACAAAAGTGAACCTTATGATGTGAAAGTTAAGGTAGTTTTGTTCCCCGACATATACGAATGATCGACCTATTAATTGAATGAATGACAGACTGCATGACAGTCAAAAAACTGAACCTTATGTTGTGACTATTATGGTAGTTTTTCTCGAAAAAAAACCGTGACCCGCGACTTTCAAAACAATCGGGTCTTTCGTTCGATTGATTGAATTTTTAACAATTTTGACCTTATGGTGTGATCGTTATGGTACTCGTAGTTGTTTCCCGACAAATACGAACGATCGAGTCTTTGAGTGAGTCAATCAATTCATTCATGCAATGCAAAACAAAGTGAACCTTATGGCGTGACTGGTAAGATAGTTTTTCCCGACAAATACGAACGACCGATCGATCGAACGATAGACTGCACGCACCGGCGCGGCATGGCAGTGGCAAGTCATGGGTCTTCACGACCCGCGACCCGCGAAACGATCGAGTCTTTTTGATTCGATCTTTCTGCAAGTTCGATCGTGATCGAACAGGTCTTGAAAAATTATCGATCGACACAGGTCTAGTTTGGACACTGGCAGACTGACAGAAACGCTGACACTGACAGCGTGGCGTAGCGTCAGGCAAGGCCACATAATAGAGTCTACCAGATCCAATCAAACTATGATGACCATAATAGAATAAGAAGACCCCACTAAAAAATTGAGGTTAAACGAGCGTCACGCCAATCATCGAGGTGCATTTTATTTAAATCTTTGTCTGAGGACAAATCGCTGTGAAACCTAAAAAAATATTATCACTTAGTAGTATCTTTTAATAAAATTCGGGTTGAGTCATTTTTTTTTAATACAACTGAAGTGGCAACCAAGCAATACCAGAGGGGTTGCCACCTTGAGGCTAAGATCGAAAGCTTCATGTGCCAGTAATTTCACCGGAAACCATACCCTTCACACCGGAACACCGAAATAGGTATGGTGGTAGTCCTTCCCCGGACGAGCTCTATCACAAAAAACTCTACTACTTCACAAGTTGCGAGGCGCCATGCATGCCTCAGCCTTTTGCTTGCTTGATTTGCTTGATTGACGTGACATCGACTGATTCCTCAGACAAATTAGAATGGACCCGCCATTGCCGCAATTTTTCTTACAAAATTTTCTGCCATTTACTGCGGGGGACGAGGTAGCACACAAACGCATTTTACACACACGTATGCATTTTTTTCTTTGTATCGCTACACGAGCACACTAAATAAAAATGACAACACATTCTCATTTTTACGCACACTCTTGCAAACTTTGTATTCAAACAACATATTTATTTAAGTAAGACTTGGTAAGACAGACGCACACAACTAAAAAATTAGGGAAAAGAACGTTAATATTATTATCGATATCGATGTCTACATTAAATGAGTGAATGAATGACATGATTTCTTGCATATTTCAATTTAATTTTATCGTATTTTTTGTATTGTGAATAAAGTTAATTTTGTACAATGAAAATAAAACGTAAAATTCGGTTAGAGCATAATTTAATAATTAAAGATGCACATTAGCCTTAGACATAATTCTCTCGGCGGATCTAGGTTTCCGTGAAGTTAGCCGTTTGTGATGCGCAAAGACAATTTAGTTAGAAAAAGCTCAATTACGCATCGAAACGGTTAACTTCACAGAAGCCTAGATCATTCCTGTCCCAAAATTGTATTAATATAACAGTACTTGTTCGAGTAGGCTACAAGGATAAAAAAGTTTTAACAGTTATATTGACACGGTATTAATACTATTCGTTTTATTGAACAAATTAATACTTAGTTCTATAGAACAAATAGGACAGTTTCCATTTGTTCCGGATGTCTTAGGTACTTTTTGTTTATAATAAAAAATATCTATCAAATAATAAACCTAATACAATACAATACGTATTGTATTAGGTACTAGCGACTCAGCCCCGCTTCGCACGGGTGGATATAAAATATAGCCTATGTTACTCACGGCTAATATAGCATGCTATTGATGAAATAATTTATTAAATCGAACAAGTCTAGTTTTTAAGTTTGTTTTTAGCAAACAAAAATACTAATCTTTTCTCTTTATAATATTAGTCGGTTTAGGTAGATAACAGTCATCTAGTATATACCCATAACACAAGCTCTGCTTAACTTGGGGCTAGATGATGCCGTGTGGATTGTTCAGCATTATTTATTAATTAATTTATCTTTTATAAAATTATCTTTTGGGAACGTAAGTATTTTATTAAAATTAATAAAAATTAGGTACACACAAAACATAAAAATGTTCAATCTTTGGTTCACTCATTTTAAACAATCGATAACAGTACCACTGCACTATAAAGTGATTTAGAGGTCAAGTGATATAAAGGTTGTCAGCAATTAGAAATCGTCTTCTTCTTCTTAAATTTGATATAGGTAAGTACCTAATCATAATATTTTTTATATAATTATATTACGAGTAGGTAAGTAATAATAAGCATCGTACTAATTAACGGAACTACTACATAAAGAAATGCAATTTCAAAGTATTTTTCTATAACAAAACGACTGCTAAAACGAAGCCAAAAAAACTGAAAGTGCCGTGCGTGTAACATTGCATTTTGTATGACACCAAAGATTTATGACACGTTTATTGTCGTTTCACATGCTTGAACTCCATGGTGTTTATTTTTTACATTTTAGGCAAATAAAATAGAACTAATTAATATAAAATGTGTTTTAGATATAAAATCGGCGAGACAAGGACTTCGAAAAAAACATTATCTATTATTATATTATACAAGAGTCTAGAGTTCACTCAGGTAAAACAGGGTTAAACAATAACAGAGATGTTCAGGGGCTGCTTAGGTACTTATGTAGTGTGAAATCACACTTTGGAGGAAAATTTATGACGCATTTTATGAATGAAAAACTTCGTTATTTCAAAAGTCGTTGAACAAACATTTTTTGCTCCTCTATAGTGACACAATATATATTTAAACACCGTGTATTTCAACCAAAATTTTTAATCTAAGTTAAACTGTATGAGTTATAATATATTAACAACCCTAACAAGTGTCTCGTGTAAAATTAGTCTCGTGGGGAATTCATAGGTAGTCTCGTGGGAAGTTCATAGGTGTCTCGTGAGGAGTCTCAGCGGATTAATCATTCATTCATTATGGCGGTAAAACTACTCAATTTTAAAATCTAAAATGTATTATAAAATTAATAGATAGGATACAATTAAAATACTCAGAAATGAAAAGAGATGCCGTCTCTTTTAAAATTTAACGTTTTCGTCTTGTTTTCGCAATAAAATATTGCACAAATCGGCGTTTTAGGGGAGCTCTCATGCTCACGTTCCGAAATATAATGTGTCAAAACAGCGCAGTCAAAGTAGTTTTGTCTAGCGTATAGGTGTCACAACGGATCTCGGCTCCGCAGGAGTTAGCCGCAAAAGGCTGCGCAGTAGGCGTTTTTTGGGAACAAATGGTGGTAGGGTAAGGTATAGCGGGGAGGGGAGTGCGCCAGTCATTTACACTTGAGATGCACCTCTTTGCAGTAAATAAATCAAATCGACTATTTCGAAATTTTATATCGACTAATCGATTCCAATTATTTTTTAGAAGTTTTTATACAATTTCTTGTATTGAATAGGTACCTGAGACTTCTTGTATTCTACCTAATAATTTCGAAAGTAATCAAAAAGGGTAAGTAAGCACTTATTTAATAAGTATAAAAAAAAATCTGATTTAGTTTAAATGAATATAACGATTATGAGAATTTATACCTATCATTAGTGTTAGTTTTATCTAAATCGTATTTATTACAATGTAAAATAACAGAAAAAAAAACACTCGGAATCATGAAAATTGATAATGCACCGCATCCCTACCGATAAACAATCGGAATAGTTCGTCCCGAGTCGGGTTGCGGGCCTCGGCCGAAGTCTTTCTCACTTGCGCATCAGCTTTCGTTCGCAGCGCGTGATTGCTGTCTCCTACCAAAGTATAGACGAGTACAAAACTGTTCTATTTTAGTTGACTGTTATTTTGTGTTTTTAGTTTTGGTGGTTGACTGTTAACTTGTTAATAAGTATTTTGTTATTGTTGTTGTGTTTGTTCTTATTTTTTTTTTGTTGAAATCTGTTTGTTGTTATACCTCAAGCGGAGCACGTGAACATTAATGGAAAGAATGACGGTGATGAGTGACAGTTCGAGCGATAGCGAGTAAAACTGTAATACAGTAAATATATAAACTATTATAATAAATTAACTAGTACTTTTTTAATGAAATCCTTATCTCCTAATTCTCACTCATAAATAAATCACTCTAAAACTTTTCTTCGTGTCTGTACATGCGCGAACATTCAAACGCCTGTGTTCACGGAAGCCAAGATCCGTTGAGACACCTATACATGATTTGGAATCATATCGAGTTTTGGGTTTTGGCAGAGGGGAAATGCAAGGCATGGCGCGTCCATTATAATTTGTCTGAGACTGATTCACTCATTCATTTGATTGATTCGGTTGATTTGATTGATTTCAGTCAGTCAGTCAGTCCAGCCAATCAGTCAGACAGATTTTTGTGTTCGTTTTTGGTGTGTGTTTTGCACCCAAGAGAATGTAGCACTAAACGTAGTGCTTACATTCTCTTGGGTAAGCACTTGTTTTGCACCGAGTTTGGCGAGTTTTCCATTTGCGTTGCTTGTTTGCATTTGCAGCAGTGCGTGGCGTGCAGTGAATCAAAGTAATAAATTGATGCCGTTTTATTAAATAAACCAGAAAAGTACGTACCTATTGTACGTGTAGTACACCTCGCTCGCTACAATAACACATCACTCACCGTTTCCGCTCCGCTCTGTCGTGGAAGTGATACACGGACACACCTATTCCCATTTCCTTTATTTTACAGTTCAGTTACACACAATGGCTGAATTAGCAGCGCTCTTGCAAACGGAGATCCCTGAAGGGCGAAACAATCTAACAGACAGCCACACGAATCTCGAACGTGTGGCTGATTACTGTGAGGCAAACTATTTCCAGTCAGAAAACAAGAGACTTGCTTTGGAAAGTACCAAAAACTACACCACGCAGTCATTAGCTAGTGTAGCCTACCAGATAAACACTCTAGCGTACAATTTTCTCCAATTCTTGGAGCTTCAGACCATGCAGTTGTCTGAAATGGAGGGTCAGATGAACCACATAGCTCAGACCGTCGCTATTCATAAAGAGAAAGTAGCGAGAAGGGAGATAGGAGTGTTGACGGCTAATAAAGTAACTAACAGAAACTATAAGATCATTGCTCCAGCCAATCCTGAAAAGCCTATAAAGTATGTGCGAAAGAGTATTGATTATAATGGTAAGTTTGCCAACCTTTGTTTAACATGAGCTTAGGATACCAAGAATAATAATAGACATCAGGAGTTACACAAATATTTGGTCTTATTTTATACTTTCAACAATAGTGCAGTATTTGTTGTTTATCTCTCTCAGAATCTGATATGTGATAATACTTATTTGATTGCTGAATAGTTTGCTGTAATTTTTTCCTGTTTTGTTAATAAATAATTTGTTGTTAAATCAGTAATGTAAATAATGAGGATACTTTTAGCCAGCTGTACTAATTCTAGATTTGTTTAAAGGCCAAAGCACATCTGTTCCTTATCATACATCCATGCATTACATCGGAGTATTGTGTGCACATGGATGTAATGCTTTTGTGCCATGTATTATTCATATCCATATGCATTATAATAGGTAGGTAACATGCATGACTGTAAACTAACTAGTAAAGTATAGCTATTTAAAATCTGGTATAATGTTGAACAATATTAGCTGACAGAACTTGTTATTACAGAGCTTATGCTCTGGCAAAGTTGTTCTTATCAGATCAAAAAACTAAACACTGTTTTGTGTAGACACCATTAAACTTCGTCACCAGAATTGGCCACTGACTCATACGTACTTGTTATATCTGCAGTACTAGATGACATTGGTCATGGAGCTCGTTGGAACAGTGGAGCGAGCGGTACTCCTCGTGGCCGCCGTTCGGGCTCCGCCCAGGTGCCTGCGCCGCTGCCAGCTCCTACTACGAAGCCCCCCACCCCGCCGGCGGCGCGCGTCGCCGCTGCTGCCAACACCGGAACCTTGGGACGTGGGACCTTGGGTAAGTTGGGATTGAGACCAGCTTGACGATTAACGCAACTCAGGCTGTAATCGAAGGGGTGATTATGCAATATGGTTGCAATCGATTTCACTTGGTTTCAATAAAAACTGACGTATTTTGTATGAATATAACAGCTACATGGACGCCGGAGCACGGTGCAAGGGGGTGCACTTGAGCCCCCCTGGAAATAAAACAACAAGTTCAACACTTAAATATTTCGCGGCTCGCTACGTAAATTGAGTTACAAAGCTAAAAAAATTAAAGATATTTATAGCAGGCGAGAGAACATACATACCACAATTATAGCTAAATAATGTTGGAACCTGCCCTGGCAAGATCTAACTATGTAAGCTTTAAAAATGTAAAGTTAGAGGCTGTTGAAAAGACCTTAGCATTCGTGAAGTTAGGACAAAAGTTGGAAGCTCCATTGCTCATTGGCTAAGTTTTTTTTTTATGTCAGCAAGTGACAAGACAATCAAGACGCCCGCCTGATGTTAAGCACCACGCCTGACTATAACAGATGTAGTGCCATCCAAAGCTTAAAGTTTTTATGTGTTTGCGTGGCATTGTACTGCGCTTATCACCCTGAGACATTGTTGTTAAGTCTCTTTCGCCCAGTAATTTCACTTGCTACAGTGCCCTTCAAACCTAAACACAGTGCAGCTTGCACACTACTGCTTGGAGGTAGAATATCTGACACTGCAGTTGTAAGTTCAGGAGGAGCAGTATATAGTTGTTTGTTGTGCAGGCAAGTCGTCCCGCGAGTACCGCACGCCGCCGGTGGTGGCGCCGCCGCAGGTCCCGTCGCACTACGCGCCCAACCACCCGCGTCGCGCGCCCGGGTACTCCACGCTGCCCGTCGCGCAGCCGCAGGTAACCATAACCTTATTTTCTTTTGACGACCGATGTGGCGCAGCAGGCGCAGGTCCGCCTGCGACGCGGAGGTTGCGGGTTCGATTCCCGCCTCGGGTCAAATGTTTGTACGATCTACAAATATTTATCCCGGGTGTTCAGGGTATTTTCTATTTATAATAAAAAATATCTATCTATGTATTGTATTGTATTAAGTATACAGAGTAATTTTTTTAAATGGGACAGTATGGGGAAATCCGAATCTAAAGGAGATAGAGGAAAAGTGTCTAAGGAGACATTAGGTGTTTTTTTATGTAAACAAATTTGGCTCGTTCAAATTTGTGGTCAAGCGTGAGTTGTTCTTAAAAAATTATAAAGTTGGTCAATTTTTTTTTTGACGCGGATCGACTCTGTTTCATGCAAGGATTATTTCATTGTTTGGAAAGAAAAAAATCTGAACAGCAGAAGTTGGTCAAATTTAATGAAAACTAATCTTCATACAGTTGGTTTATTACTTGAGTAAATGTTCGATGTGGCCGCCGTCTTGTCTTATGCAGGTACGAGCACGCTTCAAGACACTTCTAGTTGCATTTAACAGAGACTTATGGTGAATTGTGTTTAAAGTGTTGTAAATCGAATTTATGTATCGGGATACATAAATTCGACCCTTAAGGTAACCCCATAAGAAAAAATCTAATGGCGTTAAGTCGGGCGATCGTGGGGGCCACTTTATCGGCCCATATGTACCCATCCAACGGTTTGGAAACTGCTCGTCCAAACATAGTTTACTTGCCCTACTGTTGTGGGCTGGTGCACCATCTTGTTGGTAGATTATCTTACCAAAGTTCCTTAAGCTAATAGTCTCATCCACTAAATCTGCAGCCATGTTCAATATTTCCTGATATTTTTCACTATTTAGCGTTCCTTGGTAAATTTTGATAGCAAGAATTCTGTTATGTAATATCGCACACCAACAATTAAAAGAAAATCGGATTTGGTTGTGGGTTTCTGTAGTTCTTAGCGGATTTATTTTTGACCAGTAATGGTTATTTCTCCTGTTGTACATGCCATTGTTCGAAAAGTTGCATTCATCAGTCCAAATAATAAAATTAGGAAAACATCTATTTCTAATAGTCTGAGCCACATACCAATTACAGAAATGTAACCTGCGGTCTTTATCTCCAGGTAGTAACGCTTGTACAAGTCGACCTTCTATGTAACACTTGTATTTATGAGCCTTCAATATCTTCCTTACAGTTGATTTATGAATACCGATAGTTTCAGCTGCTTCCCGTAACGAAGCTTTTGGGTATGCTTCAAAATATCCCAATACGGCAATAGTTATAAACTCACTATTGACTATTGTCGGCCTTTTACGCTTAGGCTTGAAACAGCCTTCCTGTCTTAGGTTCTTTATTAAACTATCAAATATCTTGCGATTCGGTACTACACGGTCAGGATAGCGTTCTTGATACCACTTAAGTGCATTATCTCTACTGCGATAATTAAGAAAATACGCCTCAATCAAATCAAATTTATGTGAATTAGTTAACGCCATGATGAATAAAATTACAAGCATGAACTGATTGGAAACAAAATCACAGCTGCAGAAATAACTTACGTTCCAAATTTGAATTCTTTTTTTTATAATTTCAAGACTATCGGTTGCCATGATGTTTACGAAGATTAAAAAAAATGTTCTTCTCTTGAATCATCTGGAGCTCTTATCGATTATCAAAATTTAAAAATGGAATAATTTTAAATATTTTTTTACACGCCTAGGCACTTGTAACAATATTAAAAGGCGAATACTGCAACTGTATGAAGATTAGTTTTCAGTAAATTTGACCAACTTCTGCTGTTCAGATTTTTTCTTTCCAAACAATGAAATAATCCTTACATGAAACAGAGTCGATCCGCGTCAAAAAAAAAATTGACCAACTTTATCATTTTTTAAGAACAACTCACGCTTGACCACAAATTTGAACGAGCCAAATTTGTTTACATAAAAAAACACCTAATGTCTCCTTAGACACTTTTCCTCTATCTCCTTTAGATTCGGATTTCCCCATACTGTCCCATTTAAAAAAATCACTCTGTATATCAGTCATTTAGCACCCCTAAACACAGCTCTGTTTAACAGCAGCTTACCTTGGGGCAGATGATGCTGTGTGGATTGTCCAGCATTATTTATTCATTATTTATTTATACCTCCTGCGTCGCAGGCGGACCTTCGCCCACCGCGCCACATCGGTCGTCAATTCGTTAGAATGCTCCATTATCCCTTAGTAACATAGGCTATATTTCAATACTCAATAGTTTTATTGTCATCACATTTGTACATAGGGTGAAAATATCTATTACCAGCGACCCGCCCCGGCTTCGCACGGGTGCTAAGCGTGCGAAGCCGGGGCAGTAGTTATTATTGCAAATTGAATAAACTTTTCGTTTTTATAAATAACTGTGATTAAAAAAAATCGAGAATCTAAATAGTTGTAAACAAAATTTGTTAGGCACGGGCTCGATTTGATAAAAATAACATTAGTTAGGTAAAGTTAAGTACTATTATTTTTTTATTCGATTTTTTTTATTAAAAAAACTTTGTATCCACCTTCTTCACCTGGTTATTTGTTACACATTTTAGGTTGGCATGGTGCATCCAAACCAACATCAAAACTCTACAACTTATTCTCAGCAAGATCTACATTCCAGTATGCCACGTGAGTACAGAATCATAAGAATAATTAGGTTAATACAGACATATTAATCAGAAATGTTTAGTTCGTTTATATGTCGATTTCCTCACGATGTTTTCCGTCACCGTATGAGAGCACATATATTTTACGAACAGAAAAATCCATTGATACATGACTGGTTTCGATACTTTTATGTAGTTTATCTATTTTGACAACAAGTGATAATAAAATCATGATTTCAGCGCCGCCCTCTCCTCTGATTGGCTCTGACGGAGAACACAGTCAGCATTCCATGACTTTGCCTGGGCAGGTTAGTAAACTTTATTGTTTCAATTATAAAATGTGTATAAAATGTGTTAAATTATATATATCTAGCGGCTCGTCCCGGCTTCGAACTGGTGGTCATAAAATATAGCCTATGCCTAGCCTATCTAAGCGTAGATCTTTTATTTAATTTAATTTATTTGGTTTCATGCACAACATTAAATATTTAAACTTACACTAAGTATTATCCTTTAGTTAATTGCACAATCAATTAAAGGTAGACACTGCATGTATTATATTAGATATATATTATTGTATGTATATTATTTATATTTATCATTTATTTAATTTTGGAAATTACCTAATAATTAAACATTCGAGAACGCGCGCCCCGTGGCGGTTATAGGGAGGTTCTATGACATGCGCAGGTCATTAACGCGCGGGTTGTTGACACGTGGGTTATAGACACGCGCCGCGCGCTCCCCTTTCGATTTCCAACAAGAATAATTAATAATTGTCCAGAAAAACGTAATCTGTTTACGCGAGATTTTTTAGACAAAATGGTTAAAATAAAAGGTACATGTGTTTTTTTTTTGTGGAACATATTCTTTGAATATTATGCACTAATAATCAAATACAAAATATAACGACGAATGAAACTATAATAGTGTATGTTGTATTACAGCGAGCATCATCATCGTCAGCGGGTGGTGGTTCGCTCCGAGGGGGCTCCGTGTCCCCCCCGCTGCCCCCGCCGCCCATGGACGACGAGCTCTCGCAGGAAGGCTTCGGTAGACCCCACCATGCCATGAACGTAAGACTTAAATAGAACTGTTGGTGCTTAGAGCGACTGGCACTGAGTGTATATTCAGGAATTGCTATCAATTTGCTACCTTTTCTAATTAGTTTCATCTGGTGGTAGGACTCAGCAGAGTCCGTCTTGGTGGGTACCACCGCAGTGCCATATATTCTACCTCCAAGCAGAGTGCAAGCATTACTGTGTTTAGGTTTGAAGGGCACTGTAGCAAGTGAAATTACCGGGCGAAAGGTACTTAACAACGTCTTGAGGTGATGAGCGCAGTGCAGTGCCACGCAGAACTTAAAAACTTTAAGCTTTGGGTGGCACTGCATCTGTTATGGTCAGGCGTGGTGCTTAACATCAGGCGGGCGAATTGATCGTCTTGTCATTTGCTGATTAAAAAAAAAAAAAGTTAGTGTTGGACAAAGACTCAATTTTAACAAATTTATGAAGAAAAAAAACATACTATAAATCTACATATTGAATCGCTGTATCTTTGATTTTTTTTTTTTTTTTTTTTTTTTAAGAATACATTTTAAAATAATGTATTCAATAATATTACAATCTAGCCTTACGTTTAGGCTAATGAGTAATTTTAAGTTGACCTACTCTTATAAAATAAATTAGTTGCTAAGAATGTGTCCATTGGCACTTTTCTTACTGTCTCTATTTATTAAGGGGAAGCACTTTGTTCATGTGTTTATTGTCATTTTTCACTCTATGTTAAGGTCACTATTGATTTTACACTACTAACTCAAAAGGTTTAGTCCTTTTGAGCCTTCTCACTATATCCGTGTTGTATCTTTGAATGAAAACCGTTAAAATCCTTTGCATATTTTAAAAGATCATATTGCTAAAAGCGACTTTATATTATAATATGTAAAGATAAAACACCAGACCCGGAACAAATATTTGCAGATCATGCAAATATTTATCCTGCAGCGGGGATCGAACCCGCAAGCTCTCGTTTTATAACCGGGCGTTCGCACACTGCGCCACCGAGGTTATAACTCGTAAAGTCTAGGTGCTACCACACCCCAAACACTCAATAAAATGTATGAAGCAAACGCGTCGCATTCACCATAGCAAGAGCGAGATAGCACACTTTCGCTTGCGCTGGCATGCGCGCACTTGGACCTACACATAATCTAAATAAACGCGTGCCTTAGCCCTTAGCTTCAGTGCCGGCGAAAGGTCCCGTGTGGTACCGGCAAACTCGCGTCTAGGTTGGGGCAAGTAAAACCGGTGGGAGATAGGGAGTGGCCATTCTGTTATGTAGTACTAATATCTGTTCTGTGGTGCTACTCTGTCGCAATGAATAGTACAGCCAACGGATGTAGACTATCGTGAAGTTAGCCGTTTGTGATGAGCAAAGAAAATTTAATTCGAAAAAGAATTGCTTAAGAAACGGCTAGCTTCACGATAGCCTAGATCCGTTGGCGGTACTTTATCTGAATTTGCTGATTTCTAGAACAAAATTGGTCAACAGTACACGAGCGCGGTGCCTGCGATCGTGCCCGACGAAGAGGATCTGCCTGGATGGGTGCCTAAGAACTACATTGAAAAAGGTTAGTTTCATACTACTGATCCGACGATGTCATTGGTATAAGAGTCAAATTGCAATCATTTACGTGCGCTCGAACTATCAGGGTCATAAATCTTTTCTTCTTCTTCTTCGTCGTTTATGGACTCTGTGGCATATTTGCCACAATTTCTCCAGTGTCAAGTAGATGAGTTTGATCATAAATCTTTTACTTCTGTCATCGTCTGTTTATTGACATAAAAATTACAAGGAAAGACAACAGTTCACATTCTATCAAGCCACTGAAATTAGTTTTTTTTATTATGGGCATTGGAGTCTAAAATTTAGACAAATCGGTACTGGACTGAACAGCGAAGATGCGTAAAAACATGCAGAAACATAGATTAATTTTAATGAGGAGTTTTCGATTCGAGATTTAAAAAAAAGTAGTTCCGATTGCTTTGACAGATGGCGCTAGCTGCCCTACTGCCATACTGTGAAAGGTAATCAAAACAAGAAAAAAGTTGGTAACTTATAAAAAAACAACTTAAAAAAAAATAGTATTGGATTTCCAGTCCAGTACAACTAAAGTTAATGTATTACGTAGTAAGTACTATGACTTTAACACTAGCCAGAGGTATGACAGACAGTGACAACAGGAGCAATCAATGTTGAATTCCCTACACATTCACCATAGCTCGCCAAACGTTACATTCTCTTGGGCCAGTTGAGCTACCGCCATCTAAATAGACAGCTTCTTTTTTTTTAATAACTTGAGACGAAAACCTCTCATTCTCTTCCGTGTTAAAGTGACTAACAACCAACCCTTAGAAGACATTCTTAGTTCATAAATAAAGTTAGCTTATTTATATTCAATAAAATCGCAAGAAATTTACAACAGTTTCTCGCGCGCGATCATGTTTTGAATTATTAATTTTTTTAGAACAAAATATTAAATTATAGAATTTAAAACATGGTGTCATTCCTTTCCTATCACTTAGGATAATATTTCTCTAGCCAAGAGCAAGCCCCAGGTCTAAAGATTAACCTTAAATTTCCATGAGTTTAAAATGTTAATCATCAAAATCACAAGGAATTTTCAATTTTTCGTGCGCGATAGCTTTGTTTGTATTTATTAAATATTCTGTGAACAAGTACATTTAAAACAAATGATTAAACCAGGAAGTTGTCATTCCTATCCTATCAGTAGCCTAGAGCAAGCAGCAGGTCTAGAGACGAACATTATTTTCTTGAGTTAAAAATGTTCATCTACAAGATACAACTTACAAAGCAGCGAGCATCACGTCTAACACGGCTTCTAACACGTAGACAAAAGTAGCACTAACAGAATGTTTTCACGTTGTTCTGTCTTTTTCTCAGTTTAAATGAGACGCAATACATCCACCAACAAAACTACTCAATGGTAAGTTATGAAGATAATAAATGTCTTGCCTCCAGTGTATTTGGATGTTACCTTATTGGAGTCCCATCACTGTTACGAATTCGGCCTATTCTCGCACTTTTAGCATGTGACAAAATTATTTAGTAATTCTACTGTTCTGTGTACACAAAGAGAGTTGTGCTCAATCACTTTCTGTGACTGTATTTGTATCGCACACATCTTCATTATAGACATTATAGTTAATGTCGGAAGTTAAAAGTGGCTCATATCTTACACGCCTTACTTACTATGAGCAATCTATTTTACCCAATGAAAAAATTAGGTCGGAAAAATCATCAGCGAAAGCACGAATGTATCGAAGTAACCTCATCACTTAGTTTTGTAATCTACTCGTAAATGCTAGGGAATGTTCGTAAAGTAAGAATATCGTTTTCTTGTTTTAGTGGTGGCTATCTACGACTACTATGCTGACAAAGAAGACGAGTTATCATTCCAAGAGAGCGCTGTTATCTACGTATTGAAGAAAAATGACGATGGATGGTGGGAGGGAGTCATGGACGGGGTCACGGGTCTCTTCCCAGGGAACTATGTGGAACCTTGTGTATAATATGAATCAATAATGTAAACAGCTTATTATGAAGCTTATATAGCTTTTGATGAACAATTCGACCGTGTTTTGGCAATTTCTTGAGTTTGTAGTTGTCGATTTATTTCGAAACTACAAATCCAGTTGAATCGATACGAATCAATTACAATATTAACAGCTAATATCAATATACAATTTGTCCATGTTTTGGCAGTTTCGTGAAATCGTAGTTGTCGATTTATTTCTAAATTACAAATACAGTTGGATCGAAGTTTTGCTGGTATAATCAGATGGGGTATATCGTTTTGATTATATGATACACAATGCTTAATTTTTTATTTTCTGAAAAATCAACTGACCGGTTTACCCCATTATAAAACTTTTTAAGGATATAAACTGGACTTTTATAAGATAAATCTACAACTACGACTCTATATAGTAAAGCGAGTGCCTTGGGAATTCCAACTAGTTTTCAAAGGCTTTTGTAAGAATAGGTGCAGCCATCAAATTGTGTAAACTGACACAATTTAGCTTTATGTATTTTAGATTTAGAAATTTAAATCGATGTAAGAAATAATGTAATTTCAGTTTTTGAAATTAGCAAGAATACGGCTTGAGATTATATAAGTAGCAAAGTACCTACAGAAAATGAACAAAATAATTGAGGAATGTATTAAAAATTCTGAACGTAAATTTTGTCATTGACTGTTTCAGAACGAAACCTAACTGGTCTAGCAAGATCACCTTAGGAATATTCTATACAGAAGTGTACAGAAAAAGTGTAATTTTTCAATAAAACTTGTAATTTAGATGCGTACTGCCATCGCTTGTGCGGACGAAAAACCGACACCGCGGCCATCCCATCGACATCCCGCCCATCTTAGTGGGCTGGTATGGTGGCCTATTGTGTAGAAGCAGCGTTACTAACGACGCCATCTACTACTATCGCGTCCTTCAAAATTAGTTTTTTGTAAACTGCTCAATCGTTGACGTCGGTTTAACGTCCTCCTGGTAGAGCAACATTCCTCATCTAATTATTATTATATTATTTAATGATGATGATGATGTAATAAAATATCAATATAGTAGGTAAGACTTTATTCAAAATTCATAGCAATAAGTACTATTGTTAGATTATATTACCTATACTGAATATAACTGGATTGTAATCAAACCAACTTGTCTTATTCTAGTTTGCTTCCTAACATTATCATTTTATTGAATTATATAATACATCAAACTTAAGATCCTATGAAATAACCTAGCCATTAGAATTAAAAATAATTCACGAATCCAATCTCTATGCAATACAATATGGTGACAAAACACTCAACACTCATAGAAAGGCGATTTATTGAATAGTTTCTTGGCTGTAATATACAGATTCTTCCAATTCGGAATACTCTGAAGTTACATAAATTTCAACAGCAAGGTGTCGAATCTGTTGTAGCATTTTCTAAACTTAGCTAACTAAAACTATCGCGGTCTTTAGTATTTTAATTCATAAGAAAAGGACGGCAACAATTTTAGCTAGTTTAATTTAGTAAATGTTACAACAGAATCGACACTAATATTAATTTAAGGCAAGTTTAAACAAACCCAATAAAAAATGTAAAACTTCCGTTTTTGGCTCTGTTTCGTGAAATAATAGTACTATGATCTCATCTTATCACCTACATTCATTCCTTATCATCAAGATCCATATTCTCAGTGTCGTTGATATCTGTACTTTCAGGCTCTTTCTTTTCCACTTTAGTTTCAATTTCCAGTTTGATATCTTCTTTCGTTTCTTCAGTAGCAACAGTTGGTTCTACAGTCTCGGATTTCACTTCGTTTTCCATTTTTGATTCTTTCTTGGTTCTGTAGATAAAAAGTAGAGATTGTCTTCAAATAAAAAATAACGTAAATTGTGTTTATTTATGAAAAATTATTCAAAAAAATTTGATTGAAAATCTTTAGTGCGTCTGTTTATTTCGGGCTCAGAAAACAGTGAGCATAATCGTTATAAAATTTTACAAATGTTTTGTTTCCCAGTCATAAAATTATGTGGCACACGTTTTGATGATTTCTTACAATAATATCAGCGTGGTTACGCACTAGTGACTAATAAAATCACCAAAGGCAATAAATTTTACTAAGGCGTGTAATAACTATTAAGCAGATAGACTCACGATGTAGGCGTGTTGGGTCCATTCACGATTTCTACGACGTCATCATCTTCATACTTGATGTTAACGACCGCTTCCACTTTATTCTGGATGCTTTTCAATGCAGAATGGAATATTTTCGAGCTCGCCTGTATCACAAAATAACTATTATTTAAATGCTGCCAAGGACCGGGACGAATGGAAGTCTTTAGAGAAGACGTTTGGCCTGCAGTGGAACAATATGTATCGATTAGACAATAATTAGCATGTTCTTGCGTTTTTACATTTAACTCCTTTCAAGCAGGAACCCTACATTACTGCTTGGCGGCAGAATCAGATTATGATATAGAAATAAGCTGTAATTGTGTACTGACCGTAAGTGAGGTTATACGGGCTCGCGCGGCGGCTAGACTCGCGCTGACGTCAGTAAGCTGCGTTGTGGCGCCGCGCTCTGCCTGAAATAAAATAAATATTGCATAAAATGTGAAATTATGGTTTAAAAGACTATTTAAAAATGCTAGTATAATGAAACTAATGCTTCTCAGCCAAATGCTAAAATAATATGGAACAACCATCATGTACTATGTCATTGTTCCATCAAGGGGCCGACCTACACTTAATTTTCCAGTTTATGGTCTCTATTATAGTACCTGTATTCCCCATTGGTTGTCGGTTGAAATTTGATAAATTTTACATAACATTTACCTAGCCTCCTAACAAACACATCCTCGTACATCTCTGGTGATAACGCAGCCAAGGCACCAGCTGTTATTTTATGATTTTTTATTTTTAAGGCACCAGCTGTAGATGATGTTTGTATGAATGAAAAGTAAGCGCGGACAATCGCGAGCCGTTCCAGTAAGCACAATGTAATACCTGTTGTATAGAGGCAGCCGCTTGCCTCGCGGCGCGGAGAGCTTGCCGCGCGCCGTCCAGCGCCGCCTCGAGCTTGGCGCGCGCGGCCGTCTCGCGCGCTGACATAGCCACCAGAGCTCCGACGTCCACCACGCGCGACTTGTACATCACTATACCTGTGGAACACTTCTATTAGGAAGAGTATTGCTCTGGTCGTAACCCCACCTGATTCTAAGGTTGTAGGTTAGAAATCACATACAGATGCCTCCTAAAACTCTATGGGCCTTTTCATAAATGTACTTTAAACCTTTGTTAGCTGTTGATTTTCAAATCTATAGTCGTCGTTCATTGACAATGTAAAGAATACAAGCCACTGAAATGAGTTTTTGAAATTTTGCGTAGCACTGCGCTGCTCATGTCTCCGCAAGACAGCTGTATGCAAGAACACACACACAACGAGAACTACCTGTCTCGCAATGCTCTTAAATTCAAAACCTACACACAGCAATAATGCTTAGAGGCAGAATATCATCTACGTAAGCGGTAAACAAACGCAGTGTTACGCAGTTTGTTTGGCCTACAATCAAATATGTAGTTTATGTGGTAATTAATCAAAGAAACTTACCAGAATCACTAACATCCTTAGTTTCTCCAGAGGTTGTTCTCTCGTCGCCCGGGGTGCCCCTGTTGAACACCGGTAGTAGATCGCAGTTCCCAGCAGCAATCGTATTCTCTAACTCAGATATCTGTTAACATAAATGATTAATATAGGCAATTGTTATACTGCTTTGTTGCTAACAAGCACAGTCCCATAGGAAAGGTCGCCTGTCGAGTTTTCTAAACTGTGATTGTGATTTCTATACTGCGGCTACGCCTTCTTTCAATTGGTTATTATCAAGAATTTATCTAACACGCACAATCTCACAGGTATGGTCGCCCATCGAGTTTTCTAGGCTGTGATTGTTATTGCCTTCTTTCAATTGGTTATTATCAATAAGACGGCATAACAAGAAATAGACTCGGTCATACAAAACAACCACCTTCGTTTTTCCTTTCTTGACTTCTGTTTGACATTTTTGTGGAATTACAGAGGCCCAATGCATAACGATCGTCATGGCTCAATTTCAGCGTTCCCTTCCTCCCCATCCCTCTTTGGTGCAAACAAAATATTCATTTAAAATGACGCGCATTTATAATGACTTATCTACGCCAGGAATTTTCTGCATAGCCAGAACCAACTATGGGCATCAAGCCTACTTGGATTTAATACCGATCTCGATCATGGTCGCTCGAGGGAAGGCTACATTCCGAGCAATGGAATCATTAGAAAGCTGATCATAGGACAGAAAAAAGCAGTATATTCATTTTGATGAACTTACGTGAGCAGGAACTTCATTAGTGACGACCGTGGTTTCCAGTGGCAATTCTTGCATGACCTCCGGCGAACCTGATGCCAAGTCCTTGACACTTTGAATCAGAGTCCTGGTAAAAAAAAAAACATTTTAATTCAGTTTAGATCAGACTCAATTCGTTATTCTCAATTGTTTGTAGTAACAATGGCGCGTGATGCGTTTTTTGACCAACAGATCAACAAACAGCCTAAACCATAAGTCCAAAAAACATGAAATTTGGATAGTGAGAAAGCAATTCCCTAAATTCCACTACTAAAGGACGCAGCGGGGAAATAAAGTTTGTATAAAAACTCAACGCGGACGAACTGACTAGTACTAGCATAGCTTGAAACACGGGGAAGGACACAGGCTACTATTTACGAATATCCCACGCGAGCAAAGCACGGGCGGCAGTTTAATTACTTGTAGTTGAAAGACTCCTTGACGCACACCTACGCACGTATCTGCGACCTCGACAGCTGCAGACCGAGACTTATTAACAGGTTCTGAAGATCCTTGTTCATGAGTTCAAGCCGCCGGGCGGTATTTTAAAATAACTTACTTGCAGTTGAAAGATTCCTAGACGCACACCTCTTCCACTCTTCCATAATCGCGCGTATGACATTTGCAGGCCAAGATTCATGAATAGGTTTTACAGGCCTTTTTTGTTTATGACTCCAAGCCGCGGGGGGCAGTTTAATAAAAACTTATAGTTCGCACAGCGGATCTAGGCTTCCGTGAAGTTAGCCGTTTGTGATGCGCAAAGACAATTTAGTTCGAATAAGCTCCATTGCGCATCGAAACGGCTAACTTCACTACGGCCGAGATTCGCAGTGCGAACTATACTTGTAGTTGAAAGATTCCTTATGACACACAGGCACATGAGACTGCCGATATACGAGTGGAAAAGCGCAAGAGATATCTATGATGTTACAAGCGTACATAGACTACATTAACAGCTTACCATCAACTGGGCCGTATCTTGGTTGCCACCATCGAGTATGTACCCAAATTGGTATATACGATGGTCGCCACTTTATTGGTATAAAAAAATGACTTACTTATAGTTGAAGGATTCCTTGACGCACACTTTCTCCATGATCGCGCGTATCTGCGACCTCGACAGCTGCAGGCCGAGACTCATGAACAGGTTCTGCAGATCCTTCTTGTTCATGACCCCGCCGCGCGTGGTGTCGAAGTACACGAGCGAGAGCAGGAGGTACGGGTCGGGAGGGAGCTCCACGCCTCGCCCGCGACGCTTCGGCGATGAGCTCCTCTCGTCGTCGCTGTGAGACTCCTGGGGGGTAACCGCAGCAATATTGAAATAATATTACACTATGTTTTTTTGTATGCCGAAATGTCAATTTAACACTATTTCAACAATGCTTTAGAGCTTGTGGTTACCCATCTGGCCATGAACCATGAACTCTTATAGCGATTCAAATGAAGACCTAAACTAAATTGTTAAAAAAAATTTGTACCATGATATCAATTAGACAATCATGTCATGGTATACAATTTTTTGACAATTTAGTTTAGGTCTCATGGCGATAGGAGTTCATGGTATGCTGGCTGGGGTATAGTTTGAAAAATTATCAGTACATTCGGTTATTTGGTGAGCAAATGAGTATTTTTTTTTAAAATATAATTTCAAAAATCCTACAACCAAGGGCCTATTTGATGTAACTACTCCGCGAGCCTGCACTGCATTATACTAAGAAGATCAGTACATTCAGGTAATCACTGAGCAAATGAGTTTTATGTCAGCAAGTGACAAGACGATCAAGGCGCTAAGCCTGGTGCTAAGCACCACGCCTAACCATAACACATACAGTTCCACCCAAAGCTTAGTGTTAAAGTTCTGCGTGGCACTGCACTGCGCTCATCATCCCAAGACGTTGTTGTTAAGTCTCTTTCAGCCGTTATTTCACTTGCTACAACGCCCTTTAAACCTAAACACAGTAATGCTTGCACACTGCTTCGAGGCTTGTATTGACTAACCGGCGATTGGCTAACTAAGCTACTCGGAAATGGTGAAATCGGCCCATAGACTTACCCGTCGATCCCTGCCGGGCCTGCGTGAATCACGCGAATCGCGCTTATCATCCTTCTTAACCTCTTTACTATCCTTATCATCTTTTTTCTCTTTTTCATCCTTTTTCTCTTTCTCATCCTTTTTCTCTTTCTCATCTTTCTTCTCTCCGTCTTTTTTGTCCTCCTTCTTCTCAACCTTTTCTTCCGGTTTCTCTTTCACTTCCTCAGTTTTCTCGGGGAGAGTGTACAGGGTCTTGTAGATGTAGAAACCGAAGTCGCGCATCAGCATCTCGTTGAACAGTTCAGCGAAGACGAATAGCTGTGAATATAAATAGTGCTTTGAATGAATATCCATACTTCAACTGTTAGGGTCAAATATTGCGGTTAGAAACAAGTTGGCAACTTGCAAACAAAAATGAAATGTACTATTTATAAAGTTTTTAAGAGTTGCCACAGAATACTATCTATTAGGTGATAATCCGCATTGGGTCTGCGTTGTGAATTATGATCTAATCACTCTCGTTTGAGAGTAGGTCCGTGTCTCAGCAGTGGGAACATTAGAAGGCTGTCATTTTGGTTTATTTTATTTCTATTTTATTTATTCGGGATAACAAATAGTTATACATTTACGAGTATGGTTAAGTAAATTAAATAAATAGATATGAAACAGGCTTAATTAACATGATGATGATGACTATCCATTAATCACTGCGGGTTCGCGTGGTCGATTAGGAATCACTTTCTCTTGAGTGACACATTTCGAACACTATAATTTTCGCTATCATTGTATCAGTAACATTGCCCCCTGCGGGCCATGATCACCATAGACAACTATTTTCTCTATATTTCATATATATGCTCATGGATTATATAATTCATTTTAAAAGAATGATATAAACCATGAGCATTGTCCGGTCGGTGAAGAGTACCGACACTGTTTCGACTCAATTTCGAGCCATCAAATTTTTGACAAACCTCAAAGCTGTGTTCCTTGTTGTCAGTAACACGGTAGTCGAGCAGCAGCGATAGAGAAGCCACGCTCGCGTTGAACTTGCCGCCTTTAGCGGCGGTACACGGATGCACTATTATATGTGGCTGCGTCGGGATCTCGTAGCGACTCTTTAGCAGTGTCTTTTCTCGCTCCAACTGTTATAAAACATAAGTTTAGCTTTGTTAACATATCAGCCAATAGACGTCCACTGTTAATAAGTTTAGCTTCATTATCATCATATCAGCCAATATAGGGTATATTATTATTAGTGCATAATATTCAAGGAATATCTGAGATCTAAGCAACGGTTTTCGTGAATAGATAGAGGGATTCGAGAGGAAAGGTTTATATGTATAATTTAAGTACACGTGCAAGCCGGGGCGGGTTGCTAGTAGCTTAATATAGCCCACTGCCACTTCATTAGCTTATTGATTTTACATTACCTTTCTCTTTTCCTCTTCTATTTCCTTCTCAGTTTTCTTCTTAGGTTCCTCCTTCTTTTCTTCCTCTTTATTATCACTCTGTTCCTCCTTGGCATCGTTATCTTCATCACCGTCATCTTTGATCTCAATGTGGTCATCAGATTTTGGCTTCTCTGCTTCGTTATTTTCCGATTTCTCAGGTTCACTGTCTTCCACCAACTCCATGACGTCATCGTTTTTGGATCCCTTATCCTTTTCTTCCTCGGCTTTGATTAGTTTGGATAGACGAGACAATAGTGCCGGGCGTACTCCTAATAATAAATAAGGTTTTTGTTAAAAAAAACCAAACAAGCTTTTAACAGGACATTTGGCATTTACTATCATTAGCTCTAAGTAACTACAATTTTTTTTATTCTTAATGTTCTCAGTCTTTTCATTTTGATATGCATATTGTAGGAAAGCATAAAAAACTTAGTACGCCATCTTGGATTTAGAATGACGTCACACACAGCTAACCATGCAATGTCATCCAAACTAAACGTGTAAGTACACTAAGTTTCAGCGCAATAGGTTGAAGATAGCTTCAAAATTATATATATAATGATATGCATATTGTAGGACAGCATAAAAAACTTAGTACGCCATCTTGGATTTAGAATGACGTCACACACAGCTAACCACGCATTGTCATCCAAACTAACGTGTAAGTACACAAAGTTTCAGCGCAATGAGTTGAAGATAGCTTCAAAATTGAGATGATTGAATCTTGAAAATGTAACAAATTATTTAATTTATTAAATTAATATAATTTATTTGTAAATATATGTTTACAGGTGTATAATAATAATAATAATAATTCGGAACTTTTTCGAACTATATTGTCTTTGCTCATCACAAACGGCTAACGATGACCGAAATTCATTGGCAGTCAAATACTTGAGGTTAAAATCTCCATGTTGTTGAGTTACATTGTTCAATTCTTCTGAAATGTTACCTTTCTCATCAGATACGACTGACTTTCATTTGATGCAAAAACGCACCGCCAGACCATAACAGATGTATTAAGCAAGCTTTGAGACATTTAAGTCGTTAACCTGACATAATGCACCACGCCTAACCATGGCAGAGTTTTTATGTGCGGTCAAATAAATATTTTTCTTTTTTTCACAATTACCTTTGCAGCTAGCATTCCTCGCACGCAACTCCTGCCTTAGCGCATCAGCTTTAATAGTCCTCAACTCTATCTTTGAGTAATGTGTGGGCTCTGGTTTCTCATCATCGTCGTCATTCTCGTCGATCGTTATCGTGCTGTTATCAGCATCCTGTTCCTGTAAGTTACATAGTGATAAGGAGCTGATCAGTTCAAAGGTGCTTAAACAGCCAAAGTCTTCGAATTGAACATGGGTATCTTTTAGGTAAATTAGGTACTTGATTACAATTTTAAAGATTGAAAGTAACAAGATATTAGGGCCAGTTACACTAGATATGAAAATGTTATTTCTCAGCATATCTGCAACTACTTTAGAATGAATAGCTACTATTAAAACTAGGCTAGAAGTTATCTGGATAGTTCCGGATATCCGCTCGACCACTGCATGAAGACATCGCAGAGGGTTTTCGCCAGTTTAGAAGCACACGTAGTCGGGAACATAACCAAACAAAACTGGGAACAAACAATTTGAGATTTGTCCTTAGCGGGTCGGGGCGGGTCCGGCGCGTCCAGCCGCCTGCGCTCCGCGTCGTGCGCCGCCTTATATTGTTCCTGAACGGAGGTCCAGTCGACCCGCGACGCCTGCGCGGACCACACGTCCGGCAGGAACAACACGACGGTCTCGAGCCGCGACTTGCCGCCGCTGCCCTCGCGCCAGTAGTAAAACTCCACCATTCGGAACCTGCGCGGGTAACACAGATATAGTGCATACTCACAACAAGGCGACGCCGCGCATGCCGTCAGGTAGGGTACATCGACAGCTGCGCCTTTCGCGATGCACTACCCCCTTCGAACTCTCATGTACTCTACCATGACTAACATGTGGAATGACTACGAAGCGTCGTCTGTCTAATGGACCGTTTCTACATTCCTAGGTTAAGCGAGACAAGGAAATGCTCTGACCTAAGTTAGTGCTAAGAGAAATGAAACAATCCAGAAGTCAGGTAGCTGGGCAGGATACGGGTTTTGCGACGGTAGACACTTACCATTGAGCGCAGGCTGATAGATCTATTCCAGTAAGTGCTTTACAAGTACGAATCGCAGTTTTTACTAGAACTTTAGGGTCTGACTCAGGGTTTTCGCCATCCAGTGAGGGGCTCCAAGGTCCCCCGATAGCAAAATTTTCACCGTTCTTTCCCTTTTGTCCCACAAGGAATTTAATGAGACGTGTCGGATGCAGTGGGCTTTTGGTATTTCTCTTCTCCTTGTCATCCACTTTAGTAAGTCCACATTTTTGATACAAAGTTTCCAATGTTGGCAGACTGATTAACATAACCTAAAAAATAACCATCAAGTAATAGTGCTAAAAGTAAAGTAAAAATTGAAAAAGTAAGTATTTGTTACTGTCCATTGAACTTTATTGATTTGCTTACCTTAGCAGAATACTTATAATCTGAATCAGCAGGCTCTAAAACAGCCTCATTTAAGATAGGGTTCTCAATTTCCTTGGCCATGATATGGTATCCGCATGGATTGTTGAGGGTGAAAGGAGCCTGAGGTGGGAATGTTTCTCCCCACTTGATGTGGGCATTGAAGAAGTCAGAGGGTATGTATAAGTTGTTGTATCTCTGACTGATTGTAGGAACATCCATTTTTTTGCTGGAAGGTATAAATAAAAGGTAAGTTTCTAACACCTAGTGATCAAATTAATAGTAACTTGAAATCGTCTAAACAAAACCAATAACGACACCAAGTGCCTTAATAAATAGAAAAAAAAAGTGATATACAGGGCGTCCCAAACTTATGGGACATGAAAGGGAAGTACCTTAAATATCGTAGATAGTGTATTTTGCTTAAATAAAACTTTATGTTATTTTTAAAACTTAGTAATTCCGCATTCATAGATTTTCTAAAAATTACTTGCTTCGTCTGGGAATCGAACCGACTCAAATGTAAAAAAAAAATCACCCTACTTTTATGATGCCAATCGAAAGAATAGCTAAAAAATAATAACTCTGCTTAAGTAACATTGTATTTTAAAAGAAAGGAACAACGTAAAATTAATCATTTTAATCAACATAAAAACATACATGTAACTGCCGTAGTCAATTAAGTGGGTATTTTTTTGTAAATTAATTAATTAAATGCTCAAAATGTGATCCCTCTTGTCTTACGCAAATCGCCAATCTTTTAATGAGTCCGCTACCTGTTGATTTTCTTGTCATTTTATGGTGAACACTCGATGTGATATGGCACAATTCAGTTTGCAACTCGCCCACGTTCTCGTATCGCTTTTTGTATAGCATATCTTTCACGTATCCCCAAAAGAAGAAATCTAATGGTGTAAGGTCCGGGGATCTGGCCGGCCATCTAATCGGTCCATTTGTACCAATCCATGTAGGAAAACATTCATTTAGAAAATCTGCTGCTCTCCGACTATTATGAGCCGGAGCTCCATCTTGTTGGAAAATTAAGTTTTCTTGCTCCGCCGCGGAAAGATTTCTTATCTCATCCCTTAAAATTTGAAGTATTCCTAAATACTTTTCTGTGTTTAAGGTTCCTTGGTAAAAATGGATTAAGAAAACCCGGTTTTTTAAAAGTCCACACCAACAGTTGAGTGAAAAACGCACTTGGTTATTCGTTTCAGTGACTCGTAGGGGATTTTCTTTAGACCAAATACGATTATTGTTGCGGTTATACATACCGTTATTACTAAAGTTAGATTCGTCTGTCCAAATAATATTATCCAAAAAATTTGGATCTTCGAGCAAGCGTGCCTGGATATCAAGACAGAAATATTTTCTCCTTTCTGTATCGCCAAGAAGTAATTTTTGAACCAATCGTCCTTCAACATAACTCTTAAAACCGTGTTTTTTTAATACACGGTGTATTTTACTTTTCGAAACTCCAATTTCATGTTCTCCTTCTCTCACCGATGTTTTCGGAAAAGCCGAAAAGTAAATTAAAATATCAAGTTCTTCGTCGTTGATCGTATGGTTTTCTTGATGTGGTTCTCTTGGGCGTTTATCGAAACGTCCCAGAGTTCTCAAATTGTTCACAAGCCTTTTCAAAACTTTACGAGACGGTATTTGTCTATCAGGATATTTTACGCTGTACCACCGCAAACTTCTAGAGATATCTTTATCGTTCAAAAAATATGCTTCCATTAGATCAAAACTTACTTGATATGCCATGTTCGCAACAAATTAACACATTAACACTTGTGTAAGTAAATTAAGACTAAACAGATCAATATCCGAAAAACAAACGCTCGCACAGACTGTTCCATTTTCAAATTTAAGAACGACATTTAAAAATATTATTTCGTTTAAAAAAAAATCTTATGAATTAGTTTGTTTAATTTATGGTGATTTTTTTTTGACATTTGAGTCGGTTCGATTTCCAGACGAAGCAAGTAATTTTTAGAAAATCTATGAATGCGGAATTACTAAGTTTTAAAAATAACATAAAGTCTTCTTTAAGCAAAATACACTATCTACGATATTTAAGGTACTTCCCCTTCATGTCCCATAAGTTTGGGACGCCCGGTATACCTATAGTCTGTTCGCGGAGACAAGCTAATAGGGAAATAATAGACTACACGCTATTGGTCGGAGATAACGAACATAGGGCACGTGCACACTGTGCACGCTGTGTGGCCAAAAGTCAGTCTTATCTGTCTCTTGTGCGGTGCGGATGCGTCGTTTGGTGCTCATTGTATGTGTTCTCAGTATTGGATCTTACGTTGACCTGGCTTGCTTTTGGGACTGTTTTCTGTTTAACTCGTGTCATATTAACCTGTTATGGCCGCTAAAGCCGGTAACCCAGTTATCAAAAGGCGGAAACGACCTTTTTCATCAACGGAAAAAACTATGATATACAATATGTATAATAGTTTTCTTGAGGCTACACCTAACACATCGAACAACAATATTTTGAAAACTGTTGCATCAAGCATGGGAGTTCATTGGGTATCAGTGTACAAGATTATTAAAGAAAAGAACAGCAGTGGTCTCCAACGATCTCCCCGAAAAGAAAAACCTCGACTTACAGTCATAGATAAAACTGATAATTTTTTTTCTGTTTTATTTTTTGTACACTACCCAAATTAAACAAAGTATATAATTTTAGGTTCTCAGTATCATAATAAGTAGGTCAAATTCAATAAAATTAAATTTAATAAAATATAACCCACTCATCCACAAAACCCCGGGCGAAAAGCTAGTGAATAATGTAAGTAATAGTTTGAAGTGAACAATCTGAACATAGCTTTACATTTTAAAAGAATGGCCACTCCTACTGACCAATCTTAGTCTTTTACCCTAGTAGTCCCGTCCTTTTCACTTTCGTACAATTGTGAAAGAGAGCGCGCGCTATATTAGCTTGTCTCCGCGAACAGACTATAGGCAGATATACCTAGTTTTTTTTCTGTTGTAGTAGTTATGAATGGAATGATATTATCAAAACAAAGGTTTACCAACATTGGAGTGGAATGAATGACTGTTAAATCGCGGGTAACCTCGCAAGATGCACCTAGTACTTGATATAATATACTTACACATCAAGAGGCATGCGTGGCACTCGCACCATATATTTGACTGGCGAAGGCTGGTGCACTGTAGGCCGTTTGCGAGGAGGGGAATCCCTTCGTGCACGGCTGTTATCGCGACGCCCGAGATCACGAGACCTAGAACGGCTTCGGGAGCGGGAACGTTTCTAAAAAATATAGGTATTCATTGAATAGTAATTAATAGATTAGGATATATCCACTAACTTGCAAATAAATAATCATCACTGCTACAATTACACACATCTTTAGTTGCGTTCAAGGTATCAAACTATTTAAAGTCAAAAAAGTTTTTATCAATTATATCACAAAGATCTATTATTTAATAATGTATTCTATTTTATGCCAGTTCCACAAATTCAAGACTGTATCTCGACAGGCAGAATATTGGGCATATTAAGCAGAAGGTTGTGGAGCCAAGTACCTACCGCTAGAGTTGTTTATTATTTTGGAATATGTAGTAGTAAGTAGTCCCTTAATAGTGGATACTTAAAAAACTACTACACTATAAAAAACTAATATCCATTATGTGGTAAACAGGGTAGATCTCATTTGTTCTATGGAACATGATGTCATCAAACGAAGCTGAACTGGTAGGTTACTTATCAACAATTTTATGAATAGCAAACTTACATGGGACATCCTATCTTCAGGAATGTTTCTGACGCCGCCGCCGCCGCCGCCGCCACCACCAACACCGCCTCCGCCTCTGCGATTATTCATTCTGTCGTCGCGGCGCATCGGCATTTTATCTCTGTTCGGTGGAGGCACAGCATTGTAATTATTCGTTTTCTGGTTATTCTTTTGATTTTGCCCTCCTTGACCTTTTGGAAGCACTTGAACGCGAGTTGCATTCCATTTGAACGGCATGTTTGGATTGAAACTGGCTTCCACAAGCACTCTGTCGTTAACTTTAGGTATGACACCTTTCGCACACACGGAAGTTTGATAGAAAACATCGTGATCAACGAATCCGAAGTCGTTGTGAGTCTTTGTTACGGTGCCGGTGAAGACCCGCTGTTCCGAGTTGTTCGAAGGTTGATTCGTGTTAGTGTTTTGGTACATTCCAGGGTTCAAAGCACGTGGCGTTGGGTACGCGACAACATTTCCCGGGTACATTTGACCTTGGGTCATTTGGTTCATTGGCATTTGTCCTGTCATGGGCATCGCCATTCCTCCTTGCCCTTGCATTATATTAGGGTTGAAAACTGCTTGCCCTTGTTGAAAGGGCATCATTCCCTGCTGGCCCATCATTGCGTTAGGATCCATTATTTGCGGATTAATGCCAGACATATTTGTGTTCACATTAGATCTCGCCCATGGGGGATTTTTAGCACCACCGGACGACTGCATCATGTCACAAATATAGAAGACACCATTCGATCACAATCTGATCTGTTTGGGACTATTATATCAAACCATCAGCTAAATCGATCCGGCTTACAAGTTACACACACAACATAAATCGAATTCTAGAGAAACATAAAGGGAAAAGGTAAACTTGTAAAATTATTTGAAAGAAAAATCCACAGAGCACTTTGCTTATATACTTGAGGAAAGATCGAAAAGAAAATGGCCGGCTGGTTTGGCTGGCTCATGCATTGCATGGCTGTGGCTGGGGTGCCGGCCGCCGCGCCGCGGCGGCGTGCGTAGGGAACAAATAATGACCAACATAATAATTCATTACATAGACTTTGTTTACAACTCTGCAGATAATCCGTTACCATGGACACCAATTTTATTATCTATACTCTGGTTTTTAATTCAAGTCCAAAAAGGTAAACAATGGTGATACCATAGAAAATAAATATTTTCTTTTTGTTTGGGAATTATGCTACGCTAAATTACTGGGTAAGAATTTTTAATTCTAGCCATGATTTGTTATGTAAATATTTAGAAAAACAATATTTTTTTTGGAATAGAATAGAATAGAAAAATATTTATTTAACGCCACACAATATTAAATATTTTATGGTACTTTCTCACATTCGTGGGGTAGGTACGGTAAGGTTATGCAGTGCTTTTACACATTTGGTTCATTTTCATTCGTTTATCGAATGTGCTTGACGGAAGGTTTCTCGTTGTGTTTTCTTGTCCTGTTCACGTTTTGTCCAGTTTGTTCTATGGTGTTGGAATAGGTAGAAATAGATTTAGACTTTGTAGGTAAGCTATTTATTGAGATGCAGATGAAAATATTTAGGTACAAAGAAAAATCATAAAATAAAATATATTTTTAAATCAAGTTTTTAGTTCCGAGCCAAGTGACAGTTCTTGTTTTTTTCTTCCGGTAACCATGGGCAAGGAACATTATAGGTATCCTTACGACTATAGTCTGGTTTTTAACTATAGTCCAAAAAGGTAAACAAACAAATGTCAATTTTGTGTACCTACCTATCTCAGAAAAGCAAAACCTTTGGATTGATAATACTTGTACCCGCGTACTAATCAGAATCAGATCTACTACCTGTCTACCTACAAAGATCAATAGAAACAACCCAGGGTCCTTCTATCTATAGACTTCCTTGGTGGCGACTCATTTCATCAACTAAACGAAACTTCTATATCGCATAATCATCACAAAAAATGACAAGAACTGTCACTTGGCTCGGAACTAAAAACTTGATTTTTTAAAGATATTTTATATTGATGGTATTTGAAAATCCTCTAAAAAAGTAAAATTAATATTAATTACTTTCAAGTATCTTAAAAAAAAATATTATTAATTGTATTGCATTTATTCTGACGGCTTGCAGCATTATACCAATTTTTCTCAATGTCAATCTCAATGGGTAACGAACGGTTGAACCGATTTAGGTGCAACTTAAAATAAATGCATAGCCTAGAATGGATGCATAGGGCTTAGAATAACAACACGTAGAATGATACTATCATTCAAAATTATTTCCAAAAGTGTGTTCACAAAACAATTGATGTTAGCGTGAGCGGCCTATGTAATAAACGTGATTAATGATTATATACGTGGTGTTACAGCAGCCTTTCACCACAGAATACACCATTTTGAAATTATAATTGTGAGAGACGTGCTCACGATGACTTCACAATGATGAATGGCGAGCCGCTTGACTAAGTGAGACTAACAAGTCCCACTAAAAATGATCACAATTTGCGTGCGCATATTCTCCGTGTTGTTATTCTAAGGCATAGGGTATACAAAAACATAAGTATAACAGTAGTATCACAAAAAAAATTAAGGTCAATATATTTAGGTAGGTATACAAAAAAACACAAATATATTTACATAAAACACTACATACTTCCCAACTAGATAGGTACATATTTACAAAACGAAACAGCTAGTAAGTACATTATTAAATAACATTAGTTAGATACCTAGGTACTTAAAATAAAAATAAGTACCTTAAATATAACTAGAGAAACCAGAAAACCCGTCAAAACATTGTAGACACTGTAAATCGGGATAACGATAAATATAAGCCATGAATGATAGAAAACCGAAGTAAAAATGGTTGTTTGTATGACTTGGTCATTCGAACATACCAAAATAAATATTGAACCATCATCATCAATCATGTTTGCTGAAAATGGGCCGTACATAGAATAAAAAAAAAGTACCTACCGAGTGACAATTTGTGCTGTCTAACAAAAGAACATCAATTATTTACAACATTGCATATAAACTGTAAGCCTCTCAACCATCTTTCTTTCACTTAATTAATTCATGCTCAACAAATCAGTTAGGTACATTCCTCAATGCGTCTTTTTCGCCCACGTGATTCTCCTTCTTTGAGTTTAATTAAGCTATGCCAGTCAGACCAGCAGGTCTCAAAGCACAAGTACACGCCACATGTAACACATTGTGAACGTACCATTTTGTTGATTTTCTGCCGATAGCAAACAGTGCAACGTTTTCGGTTGTTTTTGCCTGCCTCGTGCTTGGGAATATGCACAATATCCTTCCTCAGCCTCATGAGTTGCCCTACAGGCTGGCTAATCTCCGGAAGTCTAGGGCGGTGCTTGACAACCAAAGATTTTGCCAAACTGTGGCGAAACTCGCGATGCGTCATAGGGAGTTTGTTGCGCCGCTTCAACGAGCTGACGTACATAACGAAAGCATTGTGAATGCTTATGTTCAGCAGCCTTTTAAACATCTTTATATACCATTTCACACCTCTCTTGCGCTCTAATAGATACATTGAGAGTTTTTGATCTTTCAGATCAACCCCTCCCATTGTATTATTGTAATCTCTTACACTAATAGGTTTCACTAGCATTTTACCTGACCTCGATCCTACGTAGGTATCGTCGTTGTGATAGGTAGAAATAATAGTCACCAGTTTGGAATCTTTCCATGCTACCACGGAAACATCTCCACAATGACGAGCTACCAAAGTACCCTTAGCCACATTCTTCGATAACATAGCGATGTCATTGGGCACGTGCCTACGATTTGTACGCAATGTTCCCAAACAATCAAATCCCAAACTTTTAAGGTACCGTGCTAACGCTGGACAATTGTAAAAATTATCCATCGTAACACAGTGCCCCAGATTTTCGAGACCTTTCAATAAATCGAGTACTACCATGGTACTCTTGCCACCCAAATCGGTACTAGGCGCGACAGCTTCACTGGCGGAGTTCTTTCCCGTATAAATTTGAAATCTATACAAATAGCCCGTACGTGATTCACACAGCTCATACGATTTTATACCAAAACGTGCAGCCTTTGTCCTTATTGTCTGGACCCAGGACAAGCGGCCTTTGAACAAGGTCAAAGACTCGTCAATCGAAACGTCGCGAGCTAAATTATAAACTGTGGAAAATTTTGAATTGAGATATGTGATCACAGGCTCTAACTTCGCTAGTTTTGGTGAAATAGCTTCTTCATTTCGTAGATAATTATCCACCACAAAGCCACCAGAATTGTCTATGAAATGAAGAAATTTACTTAACATAACATAGCGATCGTAGGACATGAGTTGCTTGAACTTAGGCATTTCAAGAAAACTGTTTGATCCCCAATATTCATTTGGTGATGTCCGTACATCAATACCCATATACATATAAACGGCAAAAAGCACCATTATCTCATCTGCATCGGTGGGGGTCCACTGATGTACACGAGATAATGGTTTCAATGCTCCTTTGGCTTTCATCCTGTTAATCGTTTGCTCCGCGTATCGATTAGTTTCCTCGGCGATACGTTCTAGGATGTCTTTATCCCAGATTTCTATAAAGCAGTCATAGGGTGTATCAAAGTCTTTGATGGGTCCAGGACTATCACCTGAGAATGCTTCAGGGGTACCCCTAAAAGTGTCAAAATTTTTTTCCCATGTGAAACTAGAAGATACACCAAGCATACGATCGGCTTCATCATCCATTGCCCTCTCGACAGCAGTTATCACATCCCGAACAGGTTCTTCTAGTTCCTCATCTCTAGGTATGTCTCGGCTTCTGCCCGTCAACAAGGTAGTGGTTTCAACAGAAGGCACGTCAAACTCATCGTCGAACTCGCTGTCGAAATCACTACCGTAGTCAACCAAACTCCTAGTTACCATTGATGTTGGCGTCAACCCCGATCTTGACGGACAAACATCATCATCAACAGAAGAAATATTAGACATGCTCTTAGTTTTGATAGGTTTCAAATTACCAACGTGATCGTAAATACTAAAACTACTCGTAGCATTGCCAATACGTTCCGTTGCAGTGGTACTAGGTGTGTGTGGCTTCAGAAGAGAACATCCCCGAGCCTCCGCGTCCATCCCCTTAATATCTACCCAGCGCCGCACATGTTCAGGGTTGGCTGCCATGATCTCTTCCGCCTCTTCCTCGGAAAAGTCCATAGACTCCACCCGCTCTACCAAGTGTGAACTGAAACATAATAATAATGTTAAGAAAAAAGAGCCAACTCTCAGACTTGGCAAATTGAAGCGGCAGTGTACAGCGCCCCAATTGTTTAACTCGGTTTCAATCCGATTTCAATCAGTAAACTGTCAATAGGCTGTCACATTTATACAAAATACGTCAGTTTTTGATGGAAACCAAGTGAAATCGATTGCAACCGTTTTACCTACGTAATTAGGGGGCTGGTCATATAGCTTATATTACCGACTAACAGACCCGCCCCGGCTTCGGACGTGTGCTATCAAACCTTCTTTTTGAATAACTCTAACTATTGCCAAATCCTGAACACTCGCAATAAAATTTATGAAGCAAACGCGTCGCAATCACCACATGCACGGTGCCGTTGTATGTGTCATGGTTGGCCCCACCCAATTATAGCAAGAGCGAGATAGCACACTTTCGCGCTTTAACCTACACAAAATCAAAATAAACGCGTTACTAATAGCCCTTAGCCTCAGTGCCGGCAAACTCGCGACCGAGTAGGGTAAGAAAAACCGGTAGGGAGTGGCCATTCTCTACGTACGCGTAGTCCTAATATCTGTGTGCTGAAAGCCGCAAAAGATCTAAACGTACACACACACATAGAGACAGTAGACACGGCGCGGTTTCACTCGCATTTTTTTTTAGCAAATTTTTACACCCTGTATATTTTCTCACCGTTTAAACCTTCCCTGAACATTTACAACCATTGTTATAAATAGAGGACTTACCAGGAAACGGCTAGGCGGGCATGGATTATTGGTAATTTCACATAATTTAAAGTTTTGTCGTGTGCTCGACCGAGTGTTTTTTCAGAGAAGGAAGTAGGGATGGGAAAAACATATTTTAATGAGTGATTAGGAATAGGGACGAGCCTCTATGAAACAAAATTGCATCCAAGCGAATCAAACCGAAGTACTAAACATGGCCCCCCACAAAAAGGGAATTATCCTTTTTCAAAAATTGAATCATTAAAATTAATTAACTACATTTGTTGTATGATACTGCTTTACATATCTGCTGTAGGTATGTGAATCTAGATAGTGGACTGTAATATTTTTTTAATAACTTATATAGGTACTTAACTAACTTAAGAGTAATGGAATTAGGTAACCGTATGCTAATGAGAAGTGTCTAGATTACATGGCAAAGGAACTAATTTTGCTGAAGACCTAGTAAAGGTTCCTTTAGCTGTCTTTAACTCCACAACGCGAACGACCGAGTCTCGCCCCGGGAAAAGTTTGGTTACCCTACCACGGGACCAGTGCATGGATGGAAGACCATCTTCTTTAATTAGGACCAAGTCCCCCATGCTAACATTGTACTGTGTTTTGTGCCACTTGGCCCGTTGTTGTAAGGTGTGAAGGTACTCATGACTCCATCGTTTCCATACAGTAGAAGTAATTTGTCTAATGAGCTGCCATCTAGCTAATCTATTCATATGCACTGTCTCTACAGATGGTGGTTCAGGAGTTGAGACAAGCGGTGAACCAATTATGAAGTGGCCCGGAGTTAAGACGGACAGGTCAT
Source organism: Colostygia pectinataria (assembly GCA_951394395.1). Classification (NCBI taxonomy): domain Eukaryota; kingdom Metazoa; phylum Arthropoda; class Insecta; order Lepidoptera; family Geometridae; genus Colostygia; species Colostygia pectinataria. The sequence continues at coordinate 4,356,024 of OX596356.1, read as the reverse complement.
CAGGGTCATTAGATAGAGGGCATAATGGCCTAGAATTTAAAATAGCCTCTATCTGCACAAAAAGAGTAGTTAATTCCTCGAATGTCAAAGATCGATCACCTATGACGCGTTTTAAATGTGATTTACTTGACTTAACAGCGGCTTCTGCTAATCCGTTAAAAGCAGGACTCAAAGGAGGCGAGAATCGCCATCGAATAAAATTGTCTACATAGAAATGATTTAAGGCGGGATCCTTGATAATGTCTCGTTTGAATTTTTCTAATTGGTTGCAAGCACCTTTGAAGTTGGAACCGGAATCTGACCAGATTTCTCTAGGCAAACCGCGCCTAGACACAAAGCGTTTTAGGGCCGCAAAAAATGCCTCGGTGGTTAAATCGCTGACCACTTCCAAATGAACCGATTTGGTCGTGAAACAGACGAAAACGCATAAATATGACTTAACTATCTTGGTGTTCCGCAACGTACTAGTCTTGGTCTGAAATGGGCCCGCATAATCGATTGCTACAGACACGAATGGTCTTTGAGATTCAGTGACACGACTGGTTGGTAGATCTCCCATTTTGATTTGAGGCGGTTGACAGCTCAACCGAAAACAGCTGATGCATTTATGTATTCTACCGCGTATGACACGCCGTGCCGCCAGTATCCAAAAACGTTGTCGAAGAAGAGACATCAACGCAGTAGGACCCGCGTGCAAATACTTTATGTGCAATCTACAATAAGATTAGTGAAGTGATGGGAGTGAGGTAACACAAGAGGGTGTTTAGAAGAATAATTAAGAGAAGAGTTCACTAACCTTCCTCCTACCCTAAGTAACCCATCATCGTCCAAAAACGGTTGCAAACGTATAATCCCGGTACTACATGGCTTTTTAACCTGAAGGTTTTGTATATCGTTGCTAAATGAGTGGGATTGTACGTGTTTGACTAGCACGTGAAGGCTTTTCTGTAGCTCCTCACTAGTTAAGGGTCCACGAATTGGCCCTGCATCTTTATAACTTTGTTTCGATTTCAAAGTGTTGTGTGCGAATCGAAGAGACCACGCAGTGATTCGCAGCAGCTTACTAAATGAACTATAGTTCTGAATGAAATGAGGCGTATCGACTTCGCTAACGACAGCAGCTACTACTTTTGGTTTCTTAAGACCGGGAAGCGCGTCATGTTCGAGCTGCTTACATGGCGGTGGCCATGACTTTGGATCGAGAGTGAGCCAAGCGGGACACCACCAAAGTTCGTGGTGGACTAATTCCTGCGGTGGAATGCCTCTCGAGGCAGGGTCGGCCGGGTTTAACTGACTCGGGACATAACGCCAGTGATCCGGTGAAATCAAAGCTTGAATTTGACTGACACGATTCGATTCAAATACCTTGAGGAGGTGCGGCTGGGAACGTAACCAACATAAGACAATAGACGAGTCACTCCAAGCATAAGTGTTTCGATGTAGATTCGTTCTTAATTTTATACAATCGGAAACACGCACCAAAAGACGAGCCAAAAGATGAGCACCGGAAAGTTCCAGTTTTGGAATCGTAAGTTTCTGCTTGATCGGAGAGACACGTGTCTTGGATATGAGCAAGTGTACAGTTACGCTACTATCAAAATGGACGCATCGTATGTAAACGCAAGCTGCATATGCAAACTCAGATGCATCGCTAAAGCCGTGTAAGTCAAAATGTTGAACCGTGTTGGACAAAACTTTGCGTTCTATAGAAATGCTTTGCAAATGATGTAGATCATGGCAGAAGCGTTGCCAGTCTTCAACGATATCGCGAGGTGGTGTTTCGTCCCAGTCTATACCTAACGTCCATAGACGTTGCATCAAAATCTTGGCAAAAATAACGCATGGTGCTAACCACCCGTTGGGATCATAGATAGAACTAATTCTCGACAAAATGATACGTTTAGTGCACTCATTGCTGTCTAAGGACACTTGATACGAAAAAGTGTCCGTTTGTGGACTATACTTGAACCCGAGTATTTTAAGCGACACGTCCGCGTCCTCACTGAACTTTAGCTCGCAATGCTCAGTTGGTAAATCAATAAGCAACTGAGGCTCGTTGCTCATCCATTTCCGAAGCTCGAATTCGCCTTTAGCTAAAAGGTCGATCAACTCACTCTTTATACCTTGAGCTTCGGTCAATGAACTTGCACCCGAAACGATATCGTCGACGAATATATCGTGCAGAAGAATTTGAGAAGCGCGCGGATGTGTCTCTTTGGCTTGATGAGCCAGCTCGTGTAAACAACGCATTGCGAGAAACGCTGCGGTTGTAACGCCGTAACTTAACGTGTTAAGTTGAAATTTTTGCATTTCTGGCTGAATGTGATCATCACGCTGAGCGTGAGCGTCACCCTGCTGAGGAATGTGGTCGCGCCAGACGATCAGCTGATATTGGCGGTCTAGCGGATGGACTAGCACTTGACGGTACATCATACGAATGTCTGCGGAGAATACTACCTCATGTAACCTAAAATAAAGTATGATGTCTACAATGTCCTGCTGTAACTTGGGACCAGCTAATAACTCATCATTTAACGACTTTCCACCCGGGCCTTTGGAAGAAGCGTTGAATACGCACCTAATCTTTTCCGTACCCTTCTTATATACCCCGTGGTGAGGTATGAAATATTGTGGGAAGCGTTTTGCAATCGAATCATCGATTGGCTGCATGTGGCCCAGTTCAATGTATTGTCGCATGAAATCCTTATACCGCTCTTCTAAAACTTTATCGCGTTTGAATTTGTTTTCTAATGATAAAAGCCGACGGATGGCTATGTGCAAGGTGTCCCCGAAATTTTGCCCAACATCATGGTCACCCTGTCGAAAGGGTAAGCGCACGATGAAGCGCCCTGTAGAGGTACGCGAATGCGTGTCCCTGAAATGATCCTCGCACATAACATCGCTAGGATCGGGCTGCCTAATTTTAGTAATCTCTTCAACCTCCCAGAATTTTTTTAATGTCTGATCTATTGATGTCACGCAATGCAATGATTGAATTTCGGAGTGACGTCCAGCGACGTCGCCCATCAAAACCCAACCGAAAATAGTTTCGAACGCAATGGGTAAGCCTTTCCCTACCTCGACTTTAGGTCCGCTGAAAATTTTAGCACATGCCCCCGCGCCTAGTAAAATGTCGATACTACCTTTTTTATGAAATCGCGGGTCAGCTAACTGAAGATGGCTGTACTTAGCTAAAATTGAGCAATCGATACTCGAAGTAGGCAGCGGAGCCGTTATCTTCGGAAGAACCAACATTTCTACGCATATAGGATCGCCTACCTTATTATCTAAGTACATATGTAGTTCGCCCTTAGGATGTACCCGATTCGATTCACCGACACCAGAAATAGTAATGTTTGTTTTGTGGTAGCGCATCCCTAGTCGTTGCATACACGACGAAGTTACAAAATTCGCCATACTACCTGGGTCTAAAAGAGCAAGAACTGAATGATATTCGCCATCTTTTGAACATGAAATATCGACTATGGCGGTGGCGAGCAACGAATGTCGCGTTTCGGTATGGCCGCCGCGCGGATCGCGCGAGTGCGAAAGAGACAGAAGAGGCGCGCTTTGATCGGCGGACTCGATCGCGGGCGGCGAGAACGCATCGGATCTACTCGTGCAGTGAGCGACTTGTTTGTCGTCATGCGAAGCTTGCGTTTCGTTGTTGCTATGCGTCGTACCTAAGTTTGAAGTCGGCTGGTCGTTCGAACACAGCATTGTGTTATGTTTGCGCGAGCAATTTTGACATCGAAATCGTGAACGGCACTCAAACACTCTATGTGGCCGTAGACAATTGAAACAGAGGTTTTTTAATTAAATCCTGCCGTGATGCTAAGTCCATCGCGATGAACTTCGCACACTTCATTATGAGGTGTGTGCCCTTGCAGATAGGACACGAAAGTGTTTTTTGCTCCTCTGAACCACTTTGATTGATCGGCTCAGCTGATGATACTACACTGGACGCGTAAGACTGTTTGCTACTTTTATTGGGCGAAGTGCTAGTTGACTTGCCGCTACTCGGTTGACTTACTACGCCAGTAGTTTCTAATGTTTTGCAATAACTGCTCAGAAAAGTTAGTAGGTTTTCGAAAGTAGGAATTTTCACCTGTTGGTGCGCTAGCTCAAACCTGGACCGTAATTCGCTATCTAATTTTCTTGTGAAAATGTGTAGTAAGATGAGAGACCATTCCTGGACCGGAAATCCTAGACTAGTAAGACCGCATGTGTTTTCTTGTAGAACGTTCACGAAATTGCGCAACTGTGATGAAGCGTTTTTAGCCGAGACTATAGGTAACGCTAAAATTGCCGTGAGGTGCGCATCAGCAATTAATCTTTTGTCGTCGTACCTACCTAGCAACAACTTCCGAGCCACTTCGTAGTTTTCGGGATTGCTCGAAAGATGTTTTATGAGGTTAGCAGGCTCGCCCGACAGACAGCTCATTAGATAATGTTTCTTTTGTACAAGACTCAATCGCTCGTTGTTGTGAACCAAAGCATCGAACATGTTTAGAAAACTAGGAAAATCGGAGTAAGTTCCTGAAAATCTGGGTAAACCTATGTCCGGTAATTTGTACCTATTGTCACTACTAGGAAGACGTCTGTTCGAAGAACAGTAGTCAGGCAGGTCACTGTGAATACTCTCTTTGAAATCGACATGAGTCGGAACTGTGGTACGTAATAAGTACTTGACCTCCAAACACTGCTCTTCGGACTGTTCCATCTTACTCTTGTAAGAATCTATTGCCTCTTCATCCTTCAACGTAGATTGAAGATTCAAAAAACCTTCGAGAATCTCGGCACGAATAGCGTCGAGTTCATCACATCGAATTTTAAACTTGATAACTTCACTTTGTTTGGAGTGATCTAAAGCAGTAGCAGTATTATACAACGAATTAACTTTTTCCAGTAGAAACTCAAACTTTAGAGCTACCAATTGGCTTCTCGACATAGTGATTTAGTTTACAAAACTTATCCAACAAACTTTTTACTACACGTGTAAAATGGCCGCTAGCCGGTCGGCGTAATTAAATGTTTTGTGAAAAATGGCACAATAACAAAGTATTCGGCTCGCAAGGATCACAAATTATGTTATAAATAGAGGACTTACCAGGAAACGGCTAGGCGGGCATGGATTATTGGTAATTTCACATAATTTAAAGTTTTGTCGTGTGCTCGACCGAGTGTTTTTTCAGAGAAGAGAGTAGGGATGGGAAAAACATATTTTAATGAGTGATTAGGAATAGGGACGAGCCTCTATGAAACAAAATTGCATCCAAGCGAATCAAACCGAAGTACTAAACAACCATTTCAAGACCAAAATTAGCCACATCGGTCCAGCCGTTCTCGAGTTTTAGCGAGACTAACGCACAGCAATTCATTTTTATATATAGGGTCTTTGATTATTAGTGCGCAATATTCAAGGAACATGTTTCACATATGAATAAAGAAAAATACCTATGTTTTTTTTCTGTACCTACATTTTCTCTTAAAAATTTAGAGTAAACCGACTACGTATATCTGGTCAATTAATATTTATTATTATTGGAAATCGCGTAATAATAAAATATTCGAGCACGCGAGCCCCGTAGCGGATAACCGCTGACCTCCTCTGGATATGTCAATGACGCGCAGGTCATTGACGCGCGGGTTATTGACATGCGCCACGCGCTCCCCTTTCGATTTCCAACAATGATAATTAATAATTTAATAAAAAGAACATGTGTTTTTTTGCGTGCGTGGGACATTTTTTTTTATGTCAGCAAGTGACAAGACAATCAAGGCGCCTGATGATACGCACAAGGCGCCTGATACCTGATGATAAGCACCACGCCTGACTATTACAGATGCAGTACCACCCATAGCTTAAAGTTTTTAAATGTTTGCGTGGCAATGCACTGCGCTTATCACCCTGAGACATTGTTGTTAGGTCTCTTTCGCCCAGTAATTTCACTTGCTACAGTGCCCTTCAAACCTAAACACAGTAATGCTTGCAAACTACTGCTTGGAGGTAGAATATCTGACACTGCGGTGGTACCCACCAAGACGGACTCTTGCTGAAGAGTCCTACCACCAGGTAAAAACATATTCCTTGAATATTGCGCACTAATAATCAAAGATCCTGTATAAGACTAGGTAATATTATAAAGATTTGTATTTTTGTATGTTTGTATTTTTGTTTGTCACAAATAAACTGAAAAACAACTGGTCCGATTTCAAAAATTCTTTCACCATTATAATGCTACATTATCCCTGAGTAACATAAGCTACATTTATTACCCGCCCCGGCTTCGCACGGGTTCGGTTTCATTGCATCCGTGCGAAGCTGGGACAGACTGCTAGTATAAGATAAGAATGAAGCTAAAACTGGTTCTTGAATGGCGACCACGCACTGGAAAACGGTATGTAGAAAGGTACCCTCTACTCCTATACTCTCGATAGACCAATGATATTTTGGAGGTTGTTGTCATTGCTATAATAGGAAAATAAACTTACTATAGTGGAGGTGCCAGCTCCTTCACCTGACGAACAGTACCTCCAGGAGTACATTTCACTATGGTCTCCTTGACTGGTACGTTGGACCAGCATCCAGGAGTACGCTTAACAATCCGTACAGGGGCAGATTGGCTGTAGAATGTAAACATTTATGATTTTGTATTTTAGACTAAGTTCTACCATCAAACTACTGGGACAAAAAGGTTTTAATACTTCTATGATGTCGTCCTATAGAACTAATGAAATTTACCCAATCATTTATTTTCTATCAAATCAAAAATTTCTAAATAATAATTAGCTTTCGATATAAAGGAGCTAGAGGAAGTAATATAATGTACATACTGCTGCCGTGGTGGTGATTCCACCAGTGGGTCTTCATTTGGGTCAAAAAGACCCATCTTATGGGCACGGCGAGCCGCGGACTGGTAGTTTGTTTCTTGGCGTTCTAGAGAAGAACTGATTGACTCATCACTTATCTCCATTCTCGCCGATTTCAATTGGTGCCAATCTGAAAATTTCAAATTTACAATACATCTATGAGGTAGTTCATATTTTTTTTAACTGTGTTGATGATGATGGCTATGAAGTAGGTATGTACCTAAATCATAGTGACCATTATGTACCTAAGTTGACAAATTGAATTGGAAAATTATATTGTAACTTATATTTATGTAGGTAGGTAGTAGTTATCACATATTCACCCTTAATTCACTACTTAACACAAATATTCTACACTATTTTACCAGTGTATCAATAATATTGCAAAGACATTAAGAATAACTTGTTTATATTCTCGAACTACCTAGTATTGATAAGTACTTAGGTACCTACTTGGTTACCAGGATCTGATGATGGAGTAAGGTGATGGCTAATGGGACTTTCAATAAATGCTTTACAAATTAATATAGGTTGGGTTCCTAAAACAGTCTTTGTGAAGTCTTTTTGATATTAATAATTTTACATAAATAAAGATTGTAATGACCAGACTTAGAATAACATTGTGTGTTATTATTCTATGTAAGTGACCAGAGAATAATCCCGGAAAATGTTGTTTGGTGGGAATTACTGTTCCCGCGCGCAGGGCACGGAACGGAATACTAACACTAACACGTGTTATTCTTAGCTATTATACCTACCTAGCTCTAGCTGTTGCCTGCCTGTGTATCTTTTCTCCGGGATAAAAACTAGTTTATTGACCTTTTCCCAGTCATTAGCTATATAAGTATAAAACATTAACCAAATCGGGTGGTTGTCGAGGTAGAGACTAAAGAGGAACAATAAACATCCATTCAAACTTAGAATAACAACACGCATCCAAACAAACAACACTATTCATCCAAATTTTAACTTTTTTACTACAGTTCGCACAGCGGATCTAGGCTTTCGTGAAGTTAGCTGTTTGTGATGCGCAAAAACAATTTAGTTTGAAAAAGCTCCATTGCGCATCGAAACGGCTAATTTCACTACGGCCGAGATCCTTCGTGAGAATTAAACTACTAAGATTCTAAAAGTACTATCTATAGGTAGGTACCTACTTACTTATCTATAATAAAAATCTTACAATTCTTGATTCACCTATCACAAACAACACCAAACACTCCACTGGGATAGTTATTAAAAAGTTCCTTGACCACCCGCACACCGACACACACACACCGCTTGCATTGCATTTCGCTGGGTGGGACCGCTGGAAAAATGATAGGGATTTAGGGTTGGCTTGGCTGGCCGGCTTGGCTTGACTGGCTGGTGGGCTGGGCAAGCAAGCAAAGCAAGCAAACAAAAATCGACGCGGACGACCGACCGACCGACCGACTGGACCGATGCTGCCGAGACGACACGAGATTTTTTTTATATTTCGCCTCAGACAAATAGTTTTATCTAGCGTACATGATTTGGAATCATATCGAGTTTTGGATTTTGGCAGAGGGGAAATGCAAGGTTTGGCGCGTCCATTCTAATTTGTCTGAGTATTTCACCCTTAGGGCAGGCTAAATTCTTCAGGCCATACATATATCATCTCTTTTTACGATATATGTTTTCATAGTAGGTACTTACGACCTGAGGAGGGTACGTACGACCTGAGGAGGGTAGGGTACGTACGACCGACACGCGACGCCGCCCGGCGCGCCGATGCGAACCGATGTGAGTAGTAGGGATGTGAAAAAAATAATCAATTTTAACTTAATCGATTACGTAAACATACTAATAATCGATCGATGTTTCGCTATGAAGAAGCTTGGAATGTGTTTTTTCTAAGTTGGCAACACAGTCTGGATCATGGTGTCTTCTGCACCAGTAGAAAGACAATTTTTGAAGCAATAGTGTTGGAAAACCTGATTGAAACCGTATCCTAAGAAAAAGAGTTCGAGTGCTTAGTTTTAAAGAAAAAAATCCACTGTTTTTGATCCGGACATGAACTAAAAATAAATTAAAGTCCATAATTTTTTTTGGGGGGCTTGCACTCAATCAAACGTCTGAAGTACCTATGTACGCTACATTAAATACGCTTTAGTAGATACATACTCAGACAAATTGTTCTCCTAGGTAATTTGTCTGAGAGTAGATACAAGTTTTTTTTTTTTTTTGACAAATACTCGCAACCTCTAAGGACACACGTATGAAGAAAGAGAGAAAGAAAAAACTATAGTACCTACCTACAGTTTTCTTAGAAATACTCTAAGGTTTCTAAATACTTTATCCCCACCACACCACTCCACCAGTCTTGATTTGACTCGTGGCGAAAGATGACAGACAGCTTTTTAATCTTTCTAAACCTACCTACTTACCTACTACCTTTATAATATATTATAGGTACCTACCTACCTATAATAAAGGTTCACTGGGGAATGAAGGTTATCGTTATCATGACAGCCGTCTAATGTTCCCACAGCTGGGACACTAGCCTACTCTCGAGCGAGAGTGATTGGGCCTTAATTCACCACGCGAACCCAATGCGGATTGGTGGATGGCACATGTCTTTCAAATTTTTAATTATTGGACATGCCGGTTTCCTCACGATGTTTTCCTTTACCGAATGAGAGCACTGGTATTGCGCACATAAATTTTTCGAAACATCCATTGAGCAAGATTGTGCAAGACCAGCTTCGAACCCACGACCTTAGGATCGGAAGGTGGGGTCACTACCTCTAGACCACCACACCAGTGCTCTAATGACAAAGTCCACGAACTGGAAAACGAATTGTTAGACGGCCCCATAATCGATGAACCGATGAGATTAGAGCGCGATCGGTCGCAGGAAATCACTGGATGGTGAAGGCTCAAAAACGGTGGTCATGGCGCATTTTGGGAGGCATATGTCCAGCACCTTCCTGAAAAAGAAAAATTAATGTTCTTTGTGCTTATTATAACTGGTAGAGTTGGCAACCAAAATGTGTTTACTGCTAAATATTCTTGTTAAGAGCCCTATCCTGACAATCCTTGAATTTTCTTGTAGCCCGTGAAGTTTCGAACACTATTGTGGCTCGTGTGTTGAAGATATTTTAACGAAAATAAAAACAAATAAAAGCTTTATCCCTTAAAATTTAAGCCAACAGAGCATAATATTAATTAACTCAAGACATAACTGATTAAAAAATAATTAGTAACGCACGTTTCGTAAAATGAGCAATTCCAGTCAACTTTCGATCATTTTTTCTATGAAATAACAAAGTCTAACATATTTCCAAAAATGCAATTATAATATTCACAGTTTTAAAATTTAAGTGAATAGAGAAAAATACAGCAATATATAATTCAATATTTTTGAAAAAAGACGGTCTAAAAAACGCGTACTTTTCCCAATTTTACGCTTGTTATTTCTGCTAAAGTAAGGAGTTTACAATAAAAATACACCTACTTAATTAAAGTTTAAGTTTTTATTAAATAAATACAACAAAGAAAATAGTCTAATAGCATTGACTTTTTTTAATACGAATTTTTTAAAATCACACCTTAGCGCACATAAAATCATATCGATCGAAGCAGCGACTCTCAAACCGCGCTGAGCGCTTATAGAGGGAGGACGTTTAGCTCCTCGTCGCGCGCGCTATTACTTATACTATATAAAGATACATTCACGCGAACTTCATGAATTATATCGCTAAATCTTGGAAAGGCCTCTTAAGGAACGCAACCAAAATGTGTTGAGCGGTTAACCGCTCGATTAATAGCGGCGAGCGTTCTGACGCGAAACGGAACCTCGGACTTGATTTTAAGAGAAGAAATTGCTTAGAAAAAACCAGCAAACCCATGCATATTATCTAAGTGGTGGATGGTGTTAGACTGTGGACAGTTGCTCAAAAGCGCCGCGCGAAATGCCTCTCTCACTTAATCTTGACGGCTGATGTGGCGCCGCGGCGTGAGAAGACTGAGAAGGTCCGCCTGCGATGCGGAGGTGGCGGGTTCGATTCCCGCCTCGGGACAATGTTTGTACGATCTGCAAATATTTGTTCCGGGTGTTCTAGGTATTTTCTATAGTGTATCTAATAAAAAAGTATAACAGTCATCTAGTATCCACAACACAAGCTCTGCTTAGCTTGGGGCTAGATAATACGGTGTTATCCAGCATTATTTATTTTCTTATTATTATCTTTAATAATATAGATCTATATTTATCTTTAATGAAATGCTAATAATAATGACAGATAGCACAAAAAAGTACGATCTGTCACCCTAGGCGTACAAAACTGGGTGACAGATTGGAATAATCCAAAATAATGTGCCAAGGTAGGTTAGGTACCTACTTAGGCCTATTTCCCAATAGTTTTACCAAGTAGTCTTACCAGTAGAACTGCTGGGAGTTTTCTTCGTGCCTACTATCTGTCCTTAACCTACGTCGCAGTTTCCAAAGTGGGTAAGGTACATAAGAACCTAGGTTACTCACATAAAATAATATAATAATATTAATAGGGTTATGATAGCTTAGTTAAGTTATGATAGCTTAATTCTACTTGTTATTTCTCAATTTATATAGGTACTCGTACATAAAGGTATTTAAACTTGTACCTACATCTCATCTTTTGCCAGTGGCTGGCTGCAGGCTGGGCAGTCACAGTCAAGTCAGTATATTTCATTCCATTGGAGAGTAAAGTCGTGTTTGCGATATTTGGTTTTATCTCGCGCATCGGTTTTCCGCGAGGCAAAGTTGTTAGCTTCGTTTTCAAATCGAAACTTTATGAACCGCTAATTACCTAACGATTTTTTTTATATTATAATATTTGAGTGCTTTTGTTTACACCAAAATTGTAAGAAAGTAGGACGTAGTTTATTCAAGGTGCGATATTTTGGTAACCGGGCAGACAGCCAAAATCGAATATCTACATCAGTGATAAATACAATGAATTAGTGATAGCGTTTGTAAACAAACATGATTAATTATATAATGTTAGTTTAATTTAAAACAAATAAACGTGTCCCACAACTTATTAAAAGTGGATTTACATAATACCAAATTATCATAGTGAAAACGATGGCTTGAGATTCCTATAATAAGAAAAATTTATTTCTACACAATTTTTAAAATCTCGGTGATGGTGTGTTCATGAATATGGAACTGCCAAGGTCCGATTCTGAGTCTGGAACTCAGCATGCTGTGTCCAGAGTCAGGAGGAGTAGTGGACCTAAAAAGTCCGCGGCTTGGAAGCTATGGGATTTACTACAGCCGTTAGCGAGGCTTTGGGGACTCATCACATCTGTTGGTAAGAATATAATTTTAAATTACAGTTTTAGTCAGACTCAATAAATACTTATAATAGATACACATAGTACCTACTTAAGTACCATCAAGTATACCTACCTACATATTTATGTACCTTACTTGAGTGAGTGAGTAAGGTCACAGAATGTACGGTACAGCCGGACGGAGCACGCATAGGCAGAGCAAAAACAAAGCAGTGTCGCGTCGTTGCGTCGTCGTCGTCGCGTCGCCGCCGCGTTGTCGTCGTCGTAAGTTGGATGCCACTTTATGAGTGCTTACCCGTTCAACCCACAATTTTTTTACCCAATATTATGTTTATCCGTTCTACCCAAAAGTAGTAAGTACAAAAAAAGGTCGTTGTGACGCGGGCGTCTATTGTTTATTTTTCTGTAAAGCCTCTCACCATTTTGCTTACATTATGTGTAGCTAAGTATGTACTTAATGTAAGCAAAATGGTAATGATGTTCTGAGTTCTGGGATGATTATGGGTATCGTCGCGATGTACATCTAGGAAACACTTTAAACTTTTATTAAAAAAACTAGTGACCCTGGTTTCGCAAGGATGCTTAAACTACGTAGGTATTTAAACATTCCTCTTGAATCACTATATCTATCGGTGAAAACCGCATTAAAATCCGTTGCGTACCTAGTTTAAAAGATTGTAGAAGAGCGTAAAGTACATACATACAAACATAAAGACAGACAGCGGAAAGCGACTTTATTTTATACTATGTAAAGATATAAATATAATTATAATTAAAGTCGAATTGATAACCTTCTTTTTTGAAGTCGGTTAAAAAAATAGATTTTATGTGAGTTTTGATAAGTTGCGATCAAACATCAAGCTGACCTATGTACGATTTATTTTTCTATGAAACGTATTAGGTAAATAATATAAAAACAATTGCGAGTTTTTACTTTCGAAGCCAATAAAGATGCTTATTTTTACAAAAAACTCTATACACACTCACACAATACTCAATGTTCGATAGCGACTCAGTCTACCCTTACAAGCAGTTCACAATAAGCCTGCATGTATGAAGTACAGTACTGTTCTTACAGTAACTGTACTGCGTGGCTAGCGTAGCGATTTCATTCTACTCTACAATAGAATAAACAACACAGTTCTTGTCTTCTGATTTTCTCTTTCAAGCAAGCATGGCATTACAGAAGCACAGAACAGAACAGATATTAGTATGACAGAAGACAAAAAGTTTCTACGTAGACAAGACAATCTATTTCTGTAGTATTATCCCTACAAGCACCCTATTTTACTTATACTCTATGCTACAAGCACATAGTTTAAAATCATCTGTAAATACGTTTTGCTCTAAAACTGCCAAGAATGTTTTTTGAAGAATCGTTAGTACATATTATTAAACTACTCAATCTTAATTATGCATGTATACCTACTAATTAATTATGTAAAAGTCAGCATCTTATCTATTTCAGATATCAAGGTAATCACATCTAGGTAATTACCTAGTAGGTAGGTAACTACTTATCTAAACAGGTGCGCATACCTTCCAATCTTATAGATCTTTCATCATCATCATCATATTAGCCGATAGACGTCCACTGCTGGACATAGGCCTCCCTCAAAGAGCGCCAGACGTCCGATTTTGAGCTTTTCCGACCACCGACTTCCTGTGACCGCTTTAATGTCATCGGTCCATGAGTGAGGGGCCATTCAACACTTCGTTTTCCAGTTTGTTTTCAGTTCCAGATCTTTCTTTATAGCTACATAATTATAATAAAAAGCTATGATATTAAATAAATATTCTTGGTGAGCAAAAAGACATCATTGTGAAAACAGAATACAGAGAAGAAAAGTTTTGCTGTAACTTCCGTATCATTTCGTGACTGCCTGCCTAGTTATGAGCACCCTCTGACTGAGGGATTCTAAAGAAATCAATGATGTTTACGCTACCAGATATTAAGGCTCGTCAAGTTTACTTTGAGGGATTTTATGCCACCCCTCGCCAGAGTTTTATTTCGTTTTTTAATTTATGATAGGCCTTTTTATGTTATTTTAATTAACCATAGGTTTAAGTTACAATATAAAGATTATCTTATAATCTTTAATATATCTTATCTTATCTTTTGCACCGCGTCGGCGGCGTCGTCGCGCCGCCCCGGTCATTTCCCACGACTTTATCAAGAGATACTAGCTCGCAAAGTCGAAGGGAATTTTCATTCGCTTTTTTTTGGTCAACTCGTAAGATACTGGGGAGAAACTATTACTATTATTATATTTATTAGATTTTTAATACCACCTTATTTTCTCACTGCTGGCCAAAGGTCTCTCTTAGGTCTTTCAACTTGTCCCTGTTTTTGGCGGTGTCCCAACAGCCCTTCTCAAATTTTAATGTAGAAAGTTATGATGAAGCAGAATTGAATAGCAGTGAATTTCTAACTACCTACCTGTTTTTATGAGAAAAACAGCCTCATCTCAAGTTGACGTCGCGTAGCGGTTAGTTCCAAGCGTATTATTCTAGCCTGGTGATACAATCGCCTTAACATTTTTGACGAATACAAAATGGTTTCAGTGATGAGCGGAGCAGGAGCAGAGCTGTGTGTACTTGGCTATGAAATCGCACCGGGCTTGCTGTGAGTACGTTGATGATTTTTTATGGAAAAACTAGCTGTTGCCTGCGACTTCGTTTGCGAGGAACTTGGGAATCGTACTTTTTTCCGAAATAAAAACTAACCTATGTCCTATTTCCGGTCATTATCTCAGCTAATTTTGTTCAATGGTTGTTGAGTTACAGAGAAATAAACAGGTTAGGTTCGTAAGGGCTTGGTTGTAAATCGTCTATTTCAAACAAACAAACTTTCGCATTTAAAATATTAGTGTGATATCATCGCATCTGTCGGATCTCGACCAATCATTATGATTAAATTAGCAATTAGAAGACGAAGCTATGGTCACGGACCGTTGGCAGTGATGCCCGCAACGTAGAAATTACTAAAACATCGCACGCAAGGAAAGGTGAGTTTTTGATGGCTGTTATATAAAATGTAACTACTAAGGAGCCTGATATATACAAAAAACTGACATTTCAGCGGCTTTTTATCCCGGTAAAAAAGTACGGTTTCCGAGTACCAGGCGAATGAAGTTGCGTGCAACAGCTAGTACAAAATACTTTAATCTTAAACGTTTTCCAAACTCCAAATCACAATACTATCTTTAATGTTTTTTGGCTGTATTTTTTTTTATACAAACTAGAGAAATGCGAATTATTTTACACAAACTTCAGCTGCGTTTTCTTGGAGTTGAATTTTTGTACAGGTACTACATAAACACACCCTACTATCATTAGAGTTCTGTACTTCAAGAACTACTTACTTACGTACTTTTGGTCAAACGCTTGCCTATAAACAATAATAAAAAAAAAGGTACCCATATAATATACATATTTATATATAATATACATATTTTTTTGTTGTCCGCCTGTCTGTCAATACCCTATTTTAACATCGAACTAATAAAATACATTGGATCACAAAAAAATTGTCTGCGCACTGATATCTGCCTAGATATCAACAAATACATATTAAATAGTGAAACAAATACAAATAAACTTAATTTTCCATAGGATTGGCGCTGCCTTCGTATTCACCCTAGAAACGATGTGGGTAGCAGCGTTATTCATCGACCTACTGTGCCGCCGGGGGGAGTACACACTAACGCTCCGGTGCTGGGACTTCATGCGGTGGTCGTGCGGCAGAGCGCGCGCACCGTTCTACGCGTGCGTTGCAACCGCGCTACTGTTCGCGAACCTCACTTTACTGACGACCGTTGCAGGTGACTACAGATACAACTTTAACAATTTTTTAAAACAACAACTGACAAAGTCCACGTTTTTTTTATATGGACGCTTGCAATACTAGAGGTATCATTCGCGGGTTGCCACCTTGATGTATAGATCGAAAGCCTCATGTGCCAGTAATTTCACCGGAAACCATACCAATGCGAGCATTACTGCTTTGCGGCAGAAATAGGTATGGTGGTAGTCCTTCCCCGGACGAGCTCTATCAAAGAGAACTCTACTACTCTTTACTCTTTTCAAGATCCCTTTGAGCCGCTGCGCCATAGTAGTAATAAGGTAAGTAATATTTTTTTTTTATAGCGGCATTGTTCATTGAGCTGCTCTGCCGCTGATTACACACTGACGCCTTGGTGCTGGGACTTCATGCGGTGGTCGTGCGGCAGAGCGCGCGCTGTGTTTTCTACGCTTCTGTCTATCTACCATTGCACATTTTGTCGTTTATACTTCTGCCACATAGACAGCCTGTCAGTATATACATTTTAACATCTGCACTTGCAACCTCGCACTGTTCGCGAACCTCACTTTACAGACGACAATTGCAGGTGTCTACAAATTTTAATGCTTCATAAGTGGCAACTATGCGTCCAAATGCGGATAAGGAAGTACCCGCACAAAAAAAAGGTGGCAACTGGTAAACAAGTTCAAATGTGTGTGCCTAATGTAATAACTGGTTGAAAGCAGACTTCTAAATGTTCATGAATGTACCATGTGTTCGTAGATAGTACCTAGCTATTCTGTTGACATCTCACTACAGTGACGTAAGAATGACAAAAACAGACTGTAATCTAGAGAGCGTACGTGAGATTGGCCAATTACCATTTATTATGACTCCCATAGGTTGGCTATTTTTTCAAA
Source organism: Colostygia pectinataria (assembly GCA_951394395.1). Lineage (NCBI taxonomy): Eukaryota > Metazoa > Arthropoda > Insecta > Lepidoptera > Geometridae > Colostygia > Colostygia pectinataria. Next base: position 4,339,146 of record OX596356.1, on the reverse strand, counting down.
TAAGTATTATGATTCGTAAAATGTTATGATGGCTCTGACTATTTCTTTCGCAAACCTGAAGAATCTTAGTAAAGATATATTTTGTGTGCTGTACATTTTGTGTGCGGTTATATTTTTACCATGCCTGGGGAATACTGCCGGTCGTAAGCCTATTTCTTTTTTGCTTTGGTCTCAAACTTCGTAGCACAGTGCTACGAAGTTTTTAACATGTTATTATTTTTATTGATTTTGGTTCAATTACCTAATACACTATTTAGCACTTTATATAAGTGGTATTGTTAACTTACTACTTATAAGTTATAGCAGTCAATAACTTATTTATCACTCACACTTCTACAATCTGACAAGATATTCTTGATCGACAGGTGATTGGAACATGAACCACCACCACGGTTCTCCTATCATGGTGCATACAATTTAATTTAATGCATTGATCATGGTGCTTATTTTATTTTTTAGTAAGTTGTTTTCCTGTGAATTAAAAATAAAATAAATAAAGAGGGAATCAATAAAAATCATAAATCATGGTAAATATCCTGTTTTTAATGAAAATTATGCTAAAACCGTGATATTTTTAAAAACTATAATAAACATCATAATTCTTTAGATCAAGTGCTTACAAAGTTAGTCTTTTGATGAAGGCGAAATTGTAAGAAAATATTTTTAACTTGGCTCAAAGCTCAAATTCTGTTTTCGGAATAAGTTTGCACTCAGCTCTTTTGGAAGGAACTTCTAACACAATAAAGTTTTCAGCTGGTTCTTTGGAATAAGAGCGGATTCTAGGGCAGATGTAAATAGGGGTAGGGGCGGAGACCTCACCATGTTCTTTTGTCATGTGTTCAGGATTTTACTTAACTACTTTCTATTGTATTGTATTGTATTGGTATATTTTATTCTAAAAACAAGAAGTTTTGAGAGTGAGCCATGCAAGGTCACGTCAACAATTCTGATTCTGTGAAAATCTACACCACAACTCTGCGGTCCCTAACTATTTTTAATAATATAATTATCGTTTATAATATACCTAACGTCTTTAGTGGCTCAACTTAAAGACGTTACAATTGATAATTATATTACAAAGTGGCTCAACTGTTTCGATTGTATTTTTTAATCATCATAATATTGTGTGTGTTTTTATTTTATTTTCTGTGTGGTGTGCAATAAAGCGTTTTCTGCTCTATTTTATTAATACAATTACAGTAATTCATAAAAACGGATTATACAAAAACACATCGGATCTCTTTCCTAGATCCACCCTTCTTTGTAAGTGGGTATTTGGCGGACAAATGGCCGGGTGCGTCGGATATCCCAGAACTTATTCAAGTCACGGAGCCAACTTGCCGTATCTAAACGTTTAGCTACCATCTTTATCCAACGTATTTGCCTTGGGTGTAACACCGGATTTACACTGGCGTGTTACACTCGATATTCGTGTCAGCACTCGTCAACATTCGGGTACGAGTGTTAACGCGATCGACCAATTATATTTCGAATCGCTGCTGTCAGACCATCAGATGGATGGATCAGACTGAACGGTGTATATCGTCATTTTTTATTTTTTATTTTTAGAAACATCTTTGCATTTTTTTTTAAACTGTACCATTGAACAGAGGTACATTGGTATCAGGATAGAATCAATCAGAATCGGAGAAGCTAAAAATCATAACGGAAACACCTCAGAACTAGAACACGAAATACATAAGCAAAATTTTGATTCGAACGGATATCGTAGCTTGTGGCGTCCTCCAGCTAAGCAAGTGTCGAGTGTCCTGTTTACACACTCGTCATACATGACTGTCTCGTTGTTCGCCTCGTCACTCGCATGTGTAAACTAAACCTCGTTCCATGGGTAAACAAGCTTATTGAAAAGAAATAAGTATCTGCGTCTCACTGTTTTGTTCGATTCAATTCCTTTTCCCATGGTTAGTTTTATTTATCGAATAAGCTTTCTCCATTTCGCTACAAGCCGATACTGCGCTGTATGGTCGTTCTAATTGACGGGATCGATAACGACTTCAATTGACTTTATTGAGACAGCCCTGGAAGTTGATTGGTCAAGTAGTAAGTTCAATCGGTTAATTTTGACGGCTTGTTTTCATGGTATAATAAGTGCAACCCTCTTTATACATTACCATGCCATGGAGATGATAGCTTGTTGGTTCAAAGATGCAGTTATATAAAACTAGAGTACATATTTACGTGGACGTGCATAATATGTATGCTCAGCTCAATATACGTAGAACCGGTAATGGATGGATTATCAACATGCCGGCGGTGTGTTCTTTGCTTTTATTCAAATAGAGTACTTTACTCTACAGTCATTAGGTTACGTGCTACGAATTTGTGCTCAAAAGGTAATTTTTCTCTCTCTTGCTTTTATATAACTATTTCATATTTCATTTATTCATGCTCAATGTACATTCAGCTTAGGTGTAACATAGTATTGCTGCAGGTGAGTACATGGACCCTGTAAGGGCGCTGCAAGTAAATATTTCTAGTTCAAATAGATAAGTAGGTAAGTAATAATTTCAATCACTAAAAATACCTAATAACAATATTCTATAATTTACAAAGCAACATAAACAATAATAGACTGTCAATAACCACACTAATATACTAAACAGCAGCTACACCGAAAATATAAACTCAACATTAGAAGAAAATGATTTTGTGTGGGTATCACAGCACCCAGATTTGGAGCTAATGTTACTTACTATGCATACCCTTCTGAATCTTTTTTTAACCACATAAGATAAATTATAATCAACCGATGTGCCATCCACCAATCCGCATTGAGTCCGCGTGGTGGATTGAACCAAACACTCTTGTTTGAGAGTAGGCCAGTTTTCCAGCAGTGGGAACATTAGAAAGCTGTGTGCTGAATGATGAATGCTGACTGAGATCTGACAAGTACTGGTGGGTTATTGGTTACAGACAGCGAATAAACACTATCAATAGAATTTTAGTTAAATATTTGTATGTAACCAGTCTGCAAGACTTAAATGAAGTATAGAACGACCCCCCCACACCTCGATAGACCAATAACATTGAAGCAGTTGCAGTCGGTAGTTAGTAAAGGCTTAAATCGGTCGTCATGGCTCTTTTATTTTATTTTATACAACTCAAGTTGCAACCAAGCGTACGGCCCACAAGATGGTAAGCGGTTACCGCAGCCTAGGGACGCTTGCAATACCAGAAGTATCACTCGCGGGTTGCCACCTTGAGGCATAAATCGAAAGCCTTATGTGCCAGTAATTTCACCGGAAACCATACCCACACCGGAACACAGCAATGTGAGCATTACTGCTTTGCGGCAAAAATAGGTATGGTGGTAGTACTTTCCCGGACAAGTTCTATCACAAAGAACGTTGCTACTCTTATGGGGCGTTAAGGAAAGGCTTATGTATAGCAGTGACCGTCTATCGGCTGATATGATGAATCAGTCTGTCTTTCAGGTGGGATGCTCTTGGTTCTGGCTGCTCTACGCGCAGCAGTGCCCTTCTCTCCCTACGCGACGCACGGCCCTCACTCGCCCAGGGCCGGGAGCTCGTTGTTAAGTCAACACGACTCTCCTATGCCCGACGTCTTCTACAACGCTGCACAGACTACTGATGACAGGTTGGTTTGAGTCGATGACGATCGGAGACAACACACCGCCATAACGACGTCGCGTCGCCGGCTACGTGACTAAACAATTTTATCAGTCTGGCGACGTCGTCAATCGTAGCCAAGTTGTCTTATCTGTCATAGAATTCAATACGCATTGTTTGGATACGTAGTTACGTACTCGGCAACGACGTCGCACCCTGAGTGCTTAGCACGAAAAAATCGTTTGACATTCATAAATGTAAACGTATCGTCCAGTCCAACTGTCAATTTGTATAGGATTTATAGCAACGCCTCTAGTGCGTTAGATGAACTTCTTCTTTTAATTTGTGGTGTTTGTGGCGTTAGATGAACAACCAAACTTTTTTTTTTTTTTTTTTATACAACTGAAGTGGCAACCAAGCGTACGGCCCACAAGATGGTAAGCGGTTACCGCAGCCTATGGACGCTTGCAATACCAGAGGTATCACTTGCGGGTTGCCACCTTGAGGCTAAGATCGAAAGCCTCATGTGCCAGTAATTTCACCGGAAACCATACCCTTCACACCGGAACACAGCAATGCGAGCATTACTGCTTTGCGGCAGAAATAGGTATGGTGGTAGTCCTTCCCCGGACGAGCTCTATCACAGAGAACTCTACTACTCTTAAAAATTCTATTCAAATTGACAGCTGGACGATACGTTTACGTTTACGATTGTCAAACGACTTTTCGTGCTAAGCACTCTGCTGCTTATATCTAAACCTACTTCTGATGACAGGTTAGTTTGAGCCGATGACGAAAAATTTAGTTTTTACAAAAATCTTAAAAGTATAATAGGTTGGTGCATGCATCTGCTGTTATTGTAATACCAGATGTTTCACAAGCGCGATGCAATCCTGAGACGTAGAAAGTATCATGTGCCTGTAATTTCACCGGCAAGGTAGTAGAGTTCTTTGTGATAGAGCTCGTCAGGGGAAGGATTACCAGCATGCCTATTTCTGCCGCCAAGCATGAATAGGTATGAATTCCGGTGAAATTACAGGAACATGAAACATTCCATCTAACGTCTCAGGGTGGTAACACGCAAGTGATATCTATGATGTTGCAAGTGTACATAGGCTACGGTAACCGCTGGGCCGTACGCTTGGTTGCCACTTTAGTGGTATAAAAAAAAAACAATAAAAGGTAACTGGAAAGAAAAAAAAGGTAAAAGCGATGCAAGTATTTTTTATTTGGTAGGAATAGATAAGGTGTTAGTAATTCTTCGCACGAACTCTATCACAAAGAACTCTACTATTCGTATTATCATTATAATACGACGCGACATTGGTTCAAACAATATATTGTGTTTATTTTTAACTCAACAAGATAATTTTTCATTGTCATTGTCAGGTGTACAGCAAGTCAGTCTCCAAGGTAAAAGTTAGGCCCTATCCTGACTTGCCGGTACGTTTTTCTCGGTTTGCTACAAATAAAATGTTGTGGATCAAATTAGATTTAGTTTGGAAATGTTCTTCAGTGTTCTACAAATCATAATGTTGACCTGTATCATGTGACCTCATTTCGGTAGACTATGCAGATTTCAGAAGGCATTCTCATTATCTATCTGTGTTAACTGATCCAGTTCGGCATACTTACCTAATTCATTTCTGAAGACACACTGCATGGAATAGCATTTTATTGAATTCTGTTGAGACCGCGACTGCGTTCGCGTGAATACTATCTCACGGAAACCGTATTTTTGACGACCGGTATGGCGCGGCCTGCGAAGGTACGCCTGCGACGTTTACGGGTTTGATTCCCGCCTTGGGACATAATATGTTTGTAAGATCTGCAAATGTTTGTTTTGGGTGTTCTGGGTATTTTCTATAGTATAAAAAACAATGTTTATCTGAATAATATTGTATTGTATTAAGTATATCAGTCATCTAGTACCCTTAACACATTGATGATGTTGTTTAGATTGGCCAGCATTATTCAAAAAAATAATGATTATTCTTTGAGTAAAGAAACTGATTCTACCATAAAGTTATTTAGTAACAGTAAGTAACATGTGGCTAAAGTGTATACTGAAAGTGAATTCCGCATCGACAAATCATAGAGAGGCTTAACTTATGTACATACATGTGCCCGGAATAACTTTAAGCGTACTTGAGTCTGCCCTTAACATTTTCGCAAGACCCTCAAGAGACGTCTCGCTTTCTGTGACTGTTGTGACGTAATATTTACTTCATCGAGATGCGAGTTTTGCCGGTTTGAAACCCGGTTTATTTACTGATTGATGATTCGATTAGGTCTTACTTACTTGTCAAAAACGTAATTACATAATTATTGTAAAGGTACTTTTTACTAAAAAACTTTTTACACAGCATTATCTAGCCCCAAACTAAGCAAAGCTTGTACTATTGATACGTAGGCGATTATGTTATTGGGTTGCAGTTAATTTCAATTTATAACTGACATATTATTTTTATGAATATGACAGCACAGAAAGGTTGCTAATTAAAGTCGGATTGCAACCAAGTTGCGTAATCGCCCTACATATACCTTTGTAGACTACATATTATGCATTTTTTTTGTATATAAATAGTTAATCTTCTTCTTTATAAATAAATTACTGGCACATGAGGCTTTCGATCTATGCCTCAAGGTAGCAACCCGCGAGTGATACCTCTGGTATTGCAAGCATCCATAGGCTGCGGTAACCGCTTACCATCTTGTGGGCCGTACGCTTGGTTGCCACTTCAGTTGTATAAAAAAAAAATATATATATAAAATGAATTGCTGTGCGTTAGGCTCGTTGAAACTCGACAACAGCCAGACCAATTTACCTAATTTTGATCATGAAACGTTCGTAGGAGTCCAGGGAAGGTTTAAACGGTGAGAAATTAAGGAAAAATAGCGAAAAAATAACGCGAGTGAAACTGCGCGGGTCAACTAGTAAACATAGAAACTGGAACTGGATCGAATATCTTCACTTCATGCAAGTTTGTCCCGCAGCTTGAATTGAACTCACAACATTTCGCTTCTCAACCGTAAGCTCGTCCACCGCGCCACAGAACTCGTCACGAATATTTAACGCATTAAACACTTGAATAGCATTTATTTACTTGCACATTGTTCTCAAAACCACAACAGTACGAACCACTTAGTTAGAGCATCTACAAAAGACTGACATTTGATCAGTTTCTACCAAATAAGCACTACTCAAGTCACATTGAACATAGGTAATTATACTAATTATGGTCTAATTTGACGTCAGAATGGCAGCGAATTAGTTAGCCGAATTCGCTGTGATTGATAAATGCCCACTGAAATTAGTAGGTGGGTAGGAGTAGGTACTTAGGCTCGTCCTATTATGTGATTTTGTAATCAGAGACTTGGACTTCGTTTAGCCCGGAGCATAAACCATTTACTTGAACTAAAATAAAATATTTTTTTAAGGCATTTTGTAAGTTTGTATGGAGTCAGTGGCTAGACTCGAGTGACGGAATTTTTAGGCCGCTAAAACGACTACATTATGATCTAATGACTGGTTAGAGCCATAGTAGATCAAAAACATTTTATCACACTCTCAAAATTTGAATTAATGTAATAGTGACACCGGCGACTTTACTGAAAAAAAAAATCATGCATTTTGTCTTGTTATAATTAATTAGGTACTGTCTTTCCAGGTGTGAAGAAATGAAAGTATTGGACATAAAGACTCCAGAACGACCACGATCCGCATCCCCAAAGCAATCTCTACTAGAACTTTGATTTGTGTAGAAGATTTTTTTCCTAAGCAAAACAATGTAGAGATCTTCTACGATACCACTGCGTGCTCCTTTCAAACATAAAACCAAACGTATAACAAAGGCATACGGTTGAGTTTAAGTTGTGTTTTTTTGCTGACAATGACGAGCCGTGTTATCGTAGATGTCTACGATGTAGCAGGTCTACGAGATCATTACGCAGTGGGCTTAGTATTACCTAAAGTAGGAGTGATAATTATTTAACTTTTTTATTTTTTATATGAAACAACTGTGATAGTTTAGAATGTAGTAACGTGCACAACTAGCTACTTTAGTAATATTGGTGAAGTTATTATTAAACTACAACAGAAACAAGTTTTTTTTCTTGCATTTTTTCTGATGCTTCAAACCTCTTGTTTTTGACTCAACACGGCGTAATATGAGTAAGCGGCTTTCATTATCTGAAACAATGAAAAAGTTACGTAAATTGCCATCACAATACACAAACATACAAATAATAAAGACCGTTGTTTTTGACGTGGGTTTTACCTTGTTTTTTTGTTCACTGAAAGCGCGTTTTTATCATTATTTTGTGAAAATAAATATACATTTGCAGAATTCTCTAAGTCTCTATCAAATATCGGTAACAAACAGGAAATTGATATTGAAATTTAAATTAATTTTTAGTACTTACTGGATATTGAGTATGGTTTTAATAGTCAAGATAATTTTGGTACGTAGCCTAACACTGTATAAGCATAACAAGTACCTACACAACAATCAAACCTAGAAAAAACTATAAGCAAAAAGGAGCAGACATATACACATATTCAGATCTAGCTAGAATGGGCACCTCTAGGTTCAACTCGCACAAACACCCGAAAACTGAAACGTTAGAGCTTAGTTGATGAAGTTTTGACATTTCTCCATACGATTTTGAAAACTATTAACGAACTCTTGAACAGCTTACACAATCTTAAAAATTTAAATATTATTTGAGTATTCGGGTAAAAGTATTTTTTAGATCAAGTACATACACAAACCTAAATAAAAGTCTCAAGAATGACGGAAATAGAATACATACGTGCTATCTTATCTTCAATATAACACGCCATTCTTAAAGTAATCTCCACAGAACTCGGACCGCTGACTAAGGGTCTACTCATGCGGCCTCAAGCGATGTATCGTGCCAGTTTTCGTGGTTCAGCTTATATGTCTGTCAATGCTCTGAACTTAGTTGTGACCGACATAAGTTGAAATACGATATTTGCCGCGATTATCATTCATCGCTTTCAAGATCCCTCTGGTAATATCCAAATATTTGATCGTATGACGCTGTAGGTTTTAAGTATGATCATAAGATTGTCGTTTTGCGTTCTTATGAATGGTGTGACTAAATTCAAACTATAATACTGACTCCACATACTCCGTAAGGTATACAATGGTAGGTACCAGAATACGGGTATTAAGGTACCTCTACACATACACGTTTATGCAAAACCCTATTTCTGAAACCACTTAGATAATGTCGATATCTTATGATTATTCATAACTAAAGCTATCACTAAAAAGTTGGCACTGTATTACATTCAGCCATTGACCTTATTTCCAACTATTAAGGATAATTTAGGTGGCGTCAGTCGGTTAGACGGTTGGGCGCTTTCTTTCGTGGATAAAAAAGTCTTAATTTAATCTATAATAATATGTATAATAGTACATTATGGCACTAGTGTGTAACATTGGTGATTACCGCTGAGGCGCCATTGAGTCTTAAGATAGCCGAGGACGGTAATCATCAATACACACGTGTATCATACGACGTTTTTCAACACACTTGTGAATAAAATAACAAAAAAACTGATCATAAAATAACAAAAAAAAATCTATAACCCAATAGTGAAATAAAGCAATGAAAAAGTCATAGTTTGATTATGGGTGTCATTCTGTGCCTGATTGCGATCACCATAGAACCACTTTATGAGCAAGTGTGTTGAAAAAAAAAAATATTTAAATACCTACATATAGCTCGAAAGCAGCCTATAACATTCTGCTTTATAAAAAATACAACGCAAAGTAGCTTTGGTCAGCCCTAAAACTTACAGCCACAAAGCAATCGTTGTCCATATACGCGAATGATGCAGCACTCAGACGCAGAGGGCGCTGCGCTCGCATCATCATCATCAGCAGCGGTAGACGCAGGCGCGGCGGCATCCGCTCCCATTTGCACTGCATCACAGCGTCTGATATCTGAGCTGCCTGGAACAGACACAACTTATAATACAGAACCAAACTTACTGACAGACTGACTGAGAATCAACGCATAACCAAAGCGGTCCTCTAATACAAATTCTGGGTGTGATCCTTTTAATTTGTAAGGGTGCAATCTTAACCATAATAGTAAATTAAAGGGGAAACTTTGGATGTTTGTATGTTTAGATTTAGATGTAAGAGTAGCAGAGTTCTTTGTGATAGAGCTCGTCCGGGGGAGGACGACCACCATACCAATTTCTGCCGTCAAGCAGTAATGTTTGCATTGGTGTGTTCCGGTTCGAAGGGTATGGTTTCCGGTGAAATTACAGGCACATGAGACTTTCGATCTATGTCTCAGGGTGGTCACCCGTGATACCTCTGGTATTGCAAGCGCCCATAGGCTGCTGTAACCGCTTACCATCTTGTGGGCCGTACGCTTGGTTGACACTTTAGTTGTGTAAGAAAAAAATTGTTTGTGGGAGCATCATAAACAAAGTGATGCCTAATGCATGTAAAATAACCTTGGGATTTGTCTTTGATTTATGTTAAAACGCAGGAAAATATAATTAAGTAAATCACAATAATCACTATGAAGAATGATGGTGAACAATAACGACATTAAACGACGATTTGGTATTTCTAGGAATAAATCGTAGACGAATATAGATTGTTTTTGCTATGTCGCACGTCATATTTTCCCTCATAGAGGATGAACTTTGGAAATTATTTTTCTTAGTGCACGTTTAGACCCGGAAAAGTAGAGAACTTCTTAAATTAAGGTAGTAGTGACCGTTGGACCACCGTAGTGGCCCAGTTCTCAGTAAGCATCTTTTGTAATCTTAGAAATCGTCTATTCATCATCATCATCATCACGACTATGGATACCAAGGTAATAATGAATAGTGATTGTTACTCACTTGAAGTGTAAGCTCGTTTCCAGTGAAGCATTGAATCGCCAACTGAGTGATCATCGCGAAGAAAAATGCCATTGAGGTGATCAGCTGAACCGATTTCAGGCTGGAAGCATCTAGCTGAAAATATAACCAAATACCAAGGTATGGATGGTAAGCATATTATGTGCCTGACTGATTATTTACCGGATCGCTAAAAGATTTGCTTCCATCTATATACACAAAGTATATCGATAATTATGACATATTTTGACAGCTTGTGAAACCGAGTGGTGAAATATTTAAATGCAAATGGGTGCAGTGACCTTACCATTTAAGTTATGAATAATGAATCTATAGGTATAGCCATCAGTATCTTACCGAAACTTGGACCATTACGGCGCAAATCGCAGCCGTACTCGAAAGTAATTGAGTCATGAAGCCATACGAATAGCTTGTAGCAAAAGTCTCCACACATCTGAACAAATGAATAAGTAGATCAGACTCAGAAAAATACAAGTGAATATAAGCAATATGTACCTGGAAATGTAGCAGTCAGTAGACATACAATATCTCTAGCCTACATAATGATACGCGGAAGTCCATGCCATTGTAACGTTATTTGAACGTGTCATATTATTATTTTGAGTGGACAAAAGTACAAAGTACGTTACAAAACCATTAACTCACAAAAACTTTATGCCTGAAAAATACAGACGATTTTCTCAGCTCAGCAGAGGAGCCTTAAAAAAGTTATTGAAAATAAAAACCTTGAACTCTTCATCTCGGCGCTAGGTGAATATGAATCGCAGATTATGTTTATTCGAGTGTTGAAAAAACCCAACGAGTGACAATATTGGGGTCCTAATCCTGCGTTATTGCAGTGTGCCATATTCGCACCAGACCCAACCTTGGATATATTGCTTTCGTACCGACTGAGGGTCGACATTTCTAAGATATCTTTGTGATGATGACTATACAAAATGATAGAGACAAATCTGCCTCGGAAAGTACGCACGCGGACTTTTATTGTAACAAAAGAATAGTTTCGAAGCTGCCATACCTATCTGAGCGGACAAAACAAACATTTGCAGAATTATGGGTAGCTATAGCCATAAATAAGTGAGTATTTTCATGAATAAAATGTCTTATAGACTAAAGATGAAAGGCCCATGTTATAAAGTGGCAACGAATATACGGTCTACCTAAAACAAATAATAAGAAAAACAAATATACTTGCTCAATGAGAACTTGGTGTTGTCGAATACAACTATGTAGAGTTGTTTGCAACGCTGATTCAATTTGTTTTTCTGTGTAAAATGCTCTTACAATTCTCTCGTTTTCTTCAGTCTCAATAAATGTAGGGGTCTCTGTTTTTAGGGGATTTTCTCTGTAATCGTTACTGGCACCTTTACGTAGTTTGGTCATAGTGCGATCATAAGCTGTCACTACAGCCTCACCCAGTATTGTGAATTGACTGCTCATGTGCTGAATAATGGACGCTATGAAGGTATCAATGGTCATTAGAATATGACCAGTCCAAAGTAAACCTATCAACTCCACCATCAATGCAGGAATGAACGTCTTGTCTTGTTGATAATCCCAAGGAATGTATATCGGTTGCGGCAGCATTCTTACCGGTACCTCTGAAGTATCATTCAGGTTCTTAAGAAGAGTTTTCCAATGGAAGTCCTGGACTATCCCGTACACTAGTAGGTTAGTCACTGTTAACCAACCGAAACCAACGAACATGACAGAAAAGAACCTCGTTATTTTTATAGTGGTTTGGTTTGTCTTGTTATTCTGGTAGAACTCATACAGGTCTAGCTGTATAGTGCGTACTACTGCCTGGATTTCTTTATTCTTTGACATTATTAGAAACATTTTGATGCTAGTCAAGTTGTGGGTTATGACAAAAGAGAGGCGTAACATAAAGCGTTCCATATCAATTTCGCCAATAAAAGGATCAATAGTTTCGAGGGCTACAAAACCTGAAACCACCACGGTTTGTGTGACTATAGAGTAAAATCTATACCACCTGGAAAAGTTTCTAGTGTCTCCTTCTTCAGGTTGGTGCCACCACCCTAGACCTAGAAACCTCATAAGTAGGTAGTGGAAAATGAAGTATCGTCTGGGACGGGGAACAACCGAGTTGGACATAACGTCGATTCGCGTGCACATTGTACAGAAACTTGGACGAAAAGTCTACAGATAGTAGGTACTATTAAGTCACTTCAAGTAAAACTACTAAGTAATTAACCATATTGGGTGGTTCTTTGAAGACAGCTTGATTATGCCACTGCATATGACACTATACAGGCTGTAAGCAGTTGTTCTGAATAGATGAAGCACTAGAGGCTATAAAGTGAAATAGGATTTGGAGCAAATGGCAAAGTGCCAATATGTAATGCCAAACAGATTTAATTTAGCAGTCGCCAATTGGCTGAGAAATGCGGACCTATATTGCTGCTAATAATCCATAGAAATAAACCTCAAACTGAAAATAAAATGTAAAAACAGTTGAACTAGTAAAATACCTGGCACTCAGGACCCCGAACCGAAATCGACTTGCATCGCGTAATAACAAGAGATCCGTAGAGGTACTTAAAAATCCGGATAGAACACTAGGTAGGAAGCAAATACATCGGTCACGAAAAATCGACCCTTTGGTGTGCAAGAAATTAGTACGAGTAAGAACGAATATTTGTAACCGAGTCTGAGTTCTGTGTCTGAGAACCAAGGCAGGGTGGGTAGGTGCGTATTATATATTTTTTTTTGGAACCATCATCACAGTGTTCATAATGCCTTTGTCTATTGTAAATAAAACTGTGATCCGATAAGGCTAAACAAATAGCTAATTACTTGTTGGCGATAGTTGCACTGGACTATGTAAATATTGAAGTTTATTCAAGTACCCAGGTAGTGCAATTCACTTGCAAAACTTGGCTTGAAACATGTAGCATAAGTTTTTATTTTAGTACAGGTCCAGAACAATCAAATGTCTTCATAATTCTTTTCCTGGCTGCCTGGAGGAAATAGCTTTAAGCGATAATGCCGAAACTACTAAAGGTATGTAGAAAGATACTCGTAATTAAGACTATGGTAATTTAGTTTAGTTAATTTTTTGTTGCAATATTAATCCATCTCTAAAATCTTTCTGTTAAGCATGAAGCATAAATGCTAAAAATTAATGCATTTATGTTGTTATGCTGGGTGCTTGACCTCAGGCGGGCGCGTTGATCGTCTTGTCATTTGCTGAAATAAAAAAAATAAAAAAGGGTGCCGTAAAAAAACGAGATCGTATTTTTTACGTGTCGTAGCCAACCTGTAGTACCTTACCCTACTCTACTAATTATAATTATGTACCACCAAGACCAAGTATGGTGTTACTGTAGGTGTACGTGCCATGGACTTTTAAAGTGAATTTTAATAGTGTTGCTTTAGGGACACCCTGTATTTAGATTAAGGGTGAAACTAAATTATTCGTTAATAGGTACAATTCATATTAATAAATGGTTATTACTTGAAGTGTGAAAAGCATTCATTTGCAACTGGCTGATAATGAATAATGAATTTTGATCAACGGTAAGGTTTTATTTTTATTAGTTACTAGCAGTCCGTCCCAGCTTCGCGCGGGTGCATAGAAACCGCACCCGTGCGAAGCCGGGGCGGGTCGCTAGTAATAAACATAACCTATGTTACTCAGGGATAATGTAGCAACCTAATGGTGAAAAAAGTTTTGAAATCGGACCACTAGTTTTTGAGTTTATTCGTAACAAACAAAAATACAAATCTTCTCTCTTTATAATATTAGTATAGATTACTATAGATATAGATAAAATACTAACAGAGATGTATTAAGATCTTGACAAAGAGCGTGCAAACAATCTTTAGACTCGTGGCGAAATATGATAACTCGGAAATTGTACATTATCGTTTGTTTATTTGATCTTAAATCGCTTTCTAGAATAGGTAGGTTCTTCTTCTCAGTCGGTAACTCTTTGCAGAGTGGTCGTAGTTATGGGTGGGTCCTGATGAATGAATAGGTAGGAAAAAAATAAGGTACTATGAAATAGCTGTTTCAGTTAAATACGCAAAGAACTTTTGCTCAATCGACAGCCATGCACCATTTGTATTTAGTAATCACTACCCGCGCGGTTGTTTTTTTTTTTTCATGTTATTTTCCCTGGACTCTACAAATTATTGAATATATTCAGATCAAAATTAGCCAAATCAGTCCAGCCGAGTTTTAGCGAGACTATCGCACAGCAATTATTTATAAAAATGAATCGCTGTGCGTTAGGCGCGCTAAAGCTCGAGAACGGCTGGACCGATTTGGCTAATTTTGGTCTTGATTTTTGTAGAAGTCCGGGAAAGGTTTAAACGGTGAGAAAAAAAAAATTTGCGAGTGAAACCGCGCCAGGTCTACTAATATTATATAAAAGAGAAGATCTCGAATATTTAGTTGATGATTAATAATAATGAACTAAAAAAAATTCTAGATAGAAAAAAATCACAATGTTACCTCCAAATCGGAAAGGCGACATAATTCCACGGCGAAACGAAGTTCCAATTCAACAAAGTTATTTTTTTTTGTACGTTTGAATTAAATAAAAAAAAGCCAACATCAAGAGCTAATTTTAATTATGGTTCCGTATAATAGGCAATTTTTGATATCCTTATTTTAATTTATTTTTACGAAGGCAACTTCATTGGGTCTTTAAATAAAGTGTATTACGCCCCATATTACAAGCTTTGTTTAGTTTTGGTATATATGGCGACGTGGAAAAATGTTCACCAAAATTACATAGGCACCTATTTAAATTTATCTCTACCCAGAATTAGTTTAAAGTTATGTTTTGTAATGTAATGTAATGTAATGAAAATTGCCGCATTTTATTATTATTATGTAAGTATTTGGCTTTATAAATATTTTTCTGATATAATAATAATTAATAATATTATTATAATATTAATTATAACATATAATGCGAATAACTAGAAAGTTAACTTTCTAGTTATTCGCAGGTGCAAAGCTAGAGGGTGACCAAGTGTCATTCCCGTTTCAACCCACGGCCCTTACTAAAACCAATTTCCGTTTGTATAACGAAGACTTAAATACATTATCGATATTCTACATGCGATTTGCAATAAGCAGACAGACAGAAATGGATTTTTGAAAATTCAAATTTTAAACAATTTTATTCAATAATATCTCAAGAATCATTTTGAAATGTCTGAATTTACGCGCCCCAGCCTAGAAGAATCTGGTAACAGCCTCGGCTAGGTTCCTAGCTTTTTTTTGATGATCCATCTTTATCATAATGCTTTAGTGTTGTGCCAATTGAACTAGGTTAGTTGAATTAGAAGAACTACAGAAGTAAAATGTAAGCAAATTTGGTTGAAACTTATATTAAAATAAAAACTGTAATTTAAAATTAATGGATTGTAGTAAAATTAATAAATTAGTTGTGCCATAAGTAAATAATTGGATGTGTAGGTAATCTTAATTATTGGATGATAAGTTTTGATAATGAGTACTTAAGTTAATAAAATTAGTATATAATAGTGCAATCATTTATTTGATTTATTTTCGTTTATTTGGGAAACAAACAGTACTTAAAAACTATTAACTATTCTAATAATTAAACTAATGACTATTTACATGTTGCCGCTACGATCTAACATCTACATATAAGTACATGTACCTACATGTACCTACATGTACCTACATGTACTAAGATAGATAGATAACTCTTTATCGTTACACCAAAGAAACAGTTAAAACTAAAAATTAAATTATATGGTCGAATATTTTTCGGTTTGCGGAAATTTTATTTCCCATAAAGGTAGGTATAAAAATAAATTTTGGGTTTCCTGTGTCGTGCGTATCGGTTGAGTTTCTAAGTGAAAAACAATATTGAGACCTAATTATATACAGAGTTTTCCACAAAGGTTATAATTAAGTAGGTACTACTTAATGACTGGAAAAAATAGGCCTACGACATAATCTACAGACATGGTTCACATACCCTACTCGTAGAGCCAGTTTCTATCGATCCATAGTCAGCGCAACCAATCATGACAGCCTCCTCCCACAGCTGGGACACTGGCCTACTCTCGTGCAAGAGTGATTGGGTCCTAACCACCGAATACCTAGATATAACTGGTGGATTATAACCAATTATAATACATACTTAGTTATTTTTTTTAAGTAAATCATCCAAGTTGTAGAATCTTCTCACGGATTTTTTATTGCAATATAAAATAGCTGAACATTTTATTACCCACTTACTTACTACATAACTGCCATCAGCCCAGTAGGAAGCAACTTATAAGGAAGTAGGTACGACTACAAACTTTGGCTCTGACTCCAACAGAGGGTAGCGTAGCCAGTTAATTCACATTGAACTTTAGGGTGGTTTCAGATTAACTTCTACGCGTATTATACGGTCGTTTTGACATACGCGCTGACACGCGTAGTACATTTTGCGCTTAAAAAAACTAGACATGGCAACATGGCTCTCGCGATAATTAAATAATAATTCAATAATAACGCTTATACGAGTTGCGCGAGTGGCAATACGCACACCTATACGCACCTTTATGCGCTTCCAAAAAAACAAGCCTAAACGCGCGTATAAAATGCTAGTCTGAAACCGCCCCTAAGGGAGCTCAGCAGTCCGAAGCGCGGCGTCTGCTTGCCAAGTTAGCTGTTCTTGCTTGCAACTATTGTCTTACAAAATCTTGGTAATTTATATCTTGCAGATTGGTCAACCAATTTGAGTGCCTGATTTAGAGTTTTTTTCTGTTAATACTCGAAATAAGTTATAGAAGCTAGTTTCTAGAATAAACATAACATAAGCTTATAGACAATAACCTGCATTTGTACAGAATTTGCCAAGCAGTAATGCTTGCAACGCTGCATTGCCGGTGAAATTACTGGAACATGAGCCTTGATCGTATATGGTTAAAGTAACCTATGGACGGTCACGGTGACATATATGTTTGTCGTATACTTTAGGTGGTATAATAAAAAAACCATGCGTGGATTTAAACTAAGCTAACCGAGGTTAGTTTTATTTGTAATTTTAAATGTTACATTAGACATACCTAGTAGTTCCGGTTATAAAGAATTAAGTTAGTACAAATCTGAGGTATAAGTAATATAATTGATAGAGTATGCCAAGGATAAGGATAATAAAAAAGGGCTATATAGAATTTCAATATTTCCAGCCCTTGACAGAATATACTACACCATCTTGTATTGTGATATCAACTCCTAAGTACCTACCTACTTGCAGAATTAAAGTTGCTCGGAATAAAAACTCTCGGGAAAAGTGTGCGGTTTCTTTCGCTAAAAGGCTTAGCGTGAAATTTAAAAGCTCTTCACATCAAGTTATATGCGGCTCACATGTGAATATCATGCGTAAAGAGCGGGGAATTATTTTCCCTACAGTACCATCCACCATCCGGTTGTTGATTAAAATTTAAAACCCAATAGGGGAATCTGAACGCAGACACAAAAACAACGATAATTTAACTCTACGGGCGTGCAGTGTTTTTGTAATAAAACGGCAGAACCCACTCTCTCGATGAAAACCTGGTGTTGACGAATACAATTAAGTAAAGTTGTTTGCAACGCTGACTCAATTTGTTCTTCTGTGTAAATTGCTCTGAAAATTGTCTAGTTTTCTTCAGTCTCATCGAATAGAAGATCCTAGAAAAGACAGACTCTCTTTTAGAGCATTTTCTTTTTATTCGTGTAGCTACTGGAATCACGTTAATTTATTTTAGCCAATAGTATATATATTTTATATAATCTGTGTATGCCCTTATAGTATCACACAAAAATAAACTACATTCTAACGTGAGCAGTCAATTATTTACGACAAAAATTGACTGCTCACGTGTATTTTTTTGGTTTTTGTTTTCCTCGCGATGTTTGACGGTTTAACAAGACGTGAGGTTGTCTATCAAGTAGTCCTAAATTTCACCGTTTGTAGTATTCGTTTTTCGGCATGATGCCATGCCACCACCCTATTTAGAAACTTTTGTAGAAACCGTATAGTAGGAAATTAAAAATAAAGTATCGTCTTCGAGGAGAAATGACCGCATTATAAGTACAATATAAATACCTACTAACATTCATCCGTTTAGTATCTATAGAATATTAAAAGAACTAATCCACTGAATCTCTTTGGTTTGGCCGTTTCTTAAAACCTGTTGTTTTATTCTGAAGTTCTGTCAATTTGCAGATTGTATCAGATGGGATTTATCGATGTTTGAACAACTTTTTATTTAGGTACTAGTGTTGTTGTAACTAGGTAACAGAACTGTGTAACAGAACTTTTAACTTCGGAATAAAACAACTTCTTCAAGTAGGTGAGTAGGTACCTACCTGTAGTGTTTTATTTTAGTTTTTTTCCATTCGAAAAAACAAACAGAAGTCTGATTTGAATAAGCTTTTAAATTTAGTATCTTTAAATTTATTTATTATGTTATTTTGAGAATATGTAGGCTCTATTCAAAATAAGTGAAAGCTACCAACTAATTAGTAGAATAATGTGTAATGTGTAACACGTTGTAATGTATAACACGTGTTATACATTACATTTTCTTACAAATCCAGATCAAAAACTATGCAGAAAGCGAATGTAAGTCACGAAAATCGGGGAAGCACTCTCAAAAATTACCTTTAGTGTGCTAACGTCGAGATCAAAAGAACGAGCGTCTGTCGCAAACATGCAAGTACCTACGTAGGCACAGTAATACGTACCTACATCTATACAGAGTAGGTATGTTTATACAGTGTCTACTTCTTTTCATTTTCCGGATTTATGAAAACATTTTGTGTGTTAGAAACTTTTTCATATCAAGCTATGTTTCAGTATTAGGACCGTTGATCGGTTTTATGACTTTACAAATATTATTATAAGGAGATCCTTAGACTGATTTTTATAGAAGCAGATAGGTAGACAGGTACATTAAACTATAGACAAACCAAATAGCTCAGACGCCCTATGAGTTTGACAGAGGTGCAAAAACATGCGCACGCGCTGAAAGGCGCGCGTTTATATCTTTTGTATGGAAAAAAATATTTGCATGTGAGTATCTCAAATTGACTTATATATTTTCCATGACAATAAAGGTGAATATTATTTTCTGTTTCTAGGTGTTCGTTTAATAATATATATTTATAATATTTAAGTATCTACTTTAATTAAATACCACACGTTATTGAACGATGTTATACAAACAATTTGATTGATTTCAGTACCTACCTATTTATGTTTCCTAAATTTATGCATTGATGGTGCTTTATTCCAATAAGTTTAGTACAAATCGTACGACTGCCCAATTCTAGGTAACCCCATGAGGTGATAGCCGATAAAAACCATTCGCTTCTTGGTAGGTATAAGGCCGATAAAGTTTAGGTACATTTTTTCCTGCTGTGGTACGGAACTCTTAAAAAGAAAAAAGTTAGGTAAGTCCACTCATTTCGCAGAAATTTTAAACCAGAGATAAACTTTGTTTGATTATGGTGATGTGTATTTTTATTTTTCGACATTACGGATTTATTACAGCAACCAACCCTCCCCTTGTTAGACCACCCAACCACAACCCAACCCATAACAAATGTCCACCATAGTCAATAACAGATGTCCATCCACTCCTGGATTAGGCCTCGCTTTTATAATGCTAGAACGACCGATCTTGAGCCTTATCAACCATTGACGTCTTAGCATTCAATATCGGTCCATCGAGTGGAGGGCCGTCCTACACTTCATTTTAGTTTATTTCAAAATCTTAACTTTTATTTTAATTTAAGCTATAATATAATATAATGCAGCCAGCATGTTGGGAACGCTTCCTACTGGTAGTGATTTGGATCAGTTGAGCTATCTATAGGTCGTTTGTAACGGTCTTTAGATGGCTCAACTGTTTCATATGTATTTTGTATATTTTGTAATGTAATATAATTATGTACATATTAAATTAAATATTTAAGCTAAGTTCTAAGTTAACTAAAGTTACTAACCTAATGATATTTAGATAGTACTTAGTTACTTCTATTATATTCATGAGTAACAGTGTTTATTATTTCGTAACTAAGGTTCACATTACACAACTCTTCTTTAAATTTGGTTGATTTTTGTCTCCCAAAGTCCAAACATCAAAGAAATTGCGATTCGATATTTTTTTCAAGAAACGAATGAGGTGATGTGGTACGATGGCTGGTTCAAATCGACGCGCGCAGCGATACTCAATCCCACTCAGCGCTCTAGCGCTTTTTATAGTAGAAACTAAGAGTAGACAGTGGAATCGAATTGGCCCAACTGTCAAATATATATTTTTGGCTTTGCTACTTGTCATTCATTTCCTTGAATAAGTGACAACTGACAACTGACAGTTGATAATTTTGATAAAATTCTATTTGATATTAAAAAGTAGATAAGTGTTGCCAGTGACTTGATGACATCTACTGTTTCTTTTTGGCAACAACCAAAATATAAGTATTATCAATACCATAATTTAAAAAATTCAATAACAGCAACGGAAACAACATCAAAAAAGGAGTGAATTTAATCGAATTAGCCAGTTAACGAGAAACAAATGAGAGCAAAATGGCTACCTACCGCAATAAGAGTAGTAGAGTTCTCTGTGATAGAGCTCGTCCGGGGAAGGACTACCACCATACCTATTTCTGCCGCCAAGCAGTTATGCTCGCATAGCTGTGTTCCGGTGTGAAGGGTATGGTTTCCGGTGAAATTACTGGCACATGAGGCTTTCGATCTTAGCCTCAAGGTGGCAACCCGCGAGTGATACCTCTGGTATTGCAAGCGTCCATAGGCTGCGGTAACCGCTTACCATCTTGTGGGCTGTACGCTTAGTTGCCACTTCAGTTGTATAAAAAAAAAAAAAAAAAAGGTTTTCAAAATCAGCCAAATCTATTAAATAATCCTTGTAATAATGTAAACATTATTAACATTAGGTACCGTGTAGTTTTTTATAATTGTAGCGGGATTTTATCGCGTTACCTTTTTATTTCTCCCGACGATGCGACGTTTCGGTTGTGTAGCAAGTTGCAACAACCGTGGTAGAGTGCAGACTCAAGATAAAATCCCGCTAATTTTATTATTTTATAAAATTTTGAGCTGCTGTTAAACAGAGCTGTATTATGGGTACTAGATGACTGATATATATTTAATACAATTTAATACATAGATAGATTTTTTATAGAAAATACCCAGAACACCCGGAACAAACAAAAAACAAAAAAAAAAAAACCCATAAAAACCCATTGGTGTCTCTAGCATACACAAGAAGCCTTAAATTGGTTGTATTAAAACTACTGCCACAATCTCCGAGAATTGTCTATATTTGACTAAAAGGAGGTACACAACACTTAAAAGTACCATCCCCAAAAAAATCATGAATGGTTTCCATCAATTTAATGCCCTTTTTTGTAGCAAATTTTACGATTCTCCTACTGTCTTCATTGTTGAGCATATGAAAATTTCAAGTGTAAAGAGTTTCACTGATAAAAAGATTCTTCATCAAAGTGAATAAAGTATACATAAAATTAAATTGAATGCACCCAGGTGAATAAGGTAAATAAAGTTTTTTAAAAGTAATTTTAATGCACCCAGGTGCTGAAAGTTTACTATAAGTATATTTAATGCACCCAGGTGCTGAAAGTTTACTATAAGTATATTTAATACACTTAAGTGCTCTGGTGAATTAAGTTTAAAAAGCCGTTTTCTTCAGGTTTTTTGGATTGTGTGACTTATTTCAGTTGTAGTTGTTATTAGTGTACCTACCTATACTAAATTAACTCCGTATAAAGCGCTGAAGCGGCTTTATAATAAATCACTTGTCTAAAAAACGCACAAGATTAAAACTCTACAAGATTATACTCCATCACTTTAGAATTTAATAATATCGCAGACAATACAGATTGACAGTTAGCTAATAAAACGTTCAGTCAACTTCAGTCAGCAATTATTATTCTCAGACGAAGCAAAAAGGTCTAGAGTGTAGACGTATTTTGTGCACATTACAGTGACAAAAAACATTGAAACAGTCCTTAGTTACCGCCTCACGTGACATCAAATTGGTAAAAGGTTACAGAGGTTAAGTTCATTCAGCTGTTCGTTGTTGGTGTGATGTTAGCATAGCAACACTGTAAAAATATGATGTAAACCGTTCCCAGTAAGTGCACAGTGTTTTAGTTTCCATAAGAATTCCGGACTTTATTGTAAGTAAGTAATTTTATTTAATGAACGTAGATTTTTTTCTATTTACTTACTAGAATTAGATTGCTTTAACTAGTTATTTAATTATTTTGCAGCTCTACAATTATTTTGCAACGTGCAAAAACATTGCAACTTTTTTGTCCCAGATTAATTATACCTACCTACTTTCAATGGCGGGATTTTTGATCTAACACAACACGAACACAAGCTACAAAATTACTTTTTTACAACGTTTTATAAACATTTATTTGGCTTTAAATTTTCTAAAGTAAAACTATTTATTTGACTACGTAAATGTAAATAAATACGTATGAGCAACTAACTACCTAATATTACGGTTTTTGTTTCGTGATTTTTTTTATAATCTTAGAAGCGAGATCTTTTCAAAAAATAAAAGTGCGATCTGTCACCTTAAGGGTACAAAACTAGGTGACAGATGGGAATAATCTAGGTTTATTTGACGAGTCCCACCGCCAGCGAGTGAGCGATGGACGATAAACTATTTACTTGCTCAAGAAGAAAAATCACTTGTCGACTGGATTTGGTTTACGTGTCTACTATTGTTTACTATCGACAACTCGCTCATCGCCAGTCACCCGCCCGCGGAGAGACAACTGCCTTAATCTTTGCACTTCAGAGAAGACATTCTCAGTTTACACAGTAGGCATTTGACACACGACTTTTGGACACGTTGTGCAGATGCGTTTTAAAAACGTTTGCATTATGGCATGGCAATTTAACATTGTTTCATTGTTTCTTTCTTTTACCTTACTTCGTGTTTTAACAGCTAGTAGCGTTTTTTGCACCTGCACAGTGCGTTCAAACTGCCCCCATTAATTGATTAGTGACAATGGGGACTACGGGAATGTTTTTTAATAATTTTATTAAAATCCCACTGTCCCCATTAATGGGCACAGGTTAATGGGGACATCGGGAATACACGAAAAAACCATCATGTGCTGAGGTTTTATAAACAACCTCGTCGTTCGCTATCGGCATAACTGTAGATAATTGAAACAACTGTTTGTTATGTCATATCAATTAAGATTAATTCAGAGCCATTGTGATTGAGTATACTATCAATAGTGAGTTGCAGTAATGACCTAAATTTTAGAGTCTCGCTGTGTGTTTTACCAAGTGTATGGGTGTGTCATCATCATCATCATCACAATAGCCATAAAATATTGCTACTCTACTCTAGAGCGAGGGGATTAGTCTTTAATTCACCACGCGGACCCAAGCAAGATGGCAAATGTCAAATTAATAGTTCTTGGATATGCCGGTTTAGGTTTCCTCATGATGTTCACCATATGAGATCACTGGAATGCCAGCACTGAGCGCAATGGCGCACATATATATTTTGAATAAAAAATCCATTAGCGCACGACCGGTTTCAAACCCACGACCTTAGGATCAGAAAGCATGGTCACTACCATTAGACCACAAGTGCTCACCACTAAGCCACCAGTGCTGTCAGTGTGTAATGTGGAGATTATGTGTAAATATACAGGGTTGTTTATTAATAACTGCGAATACATACTATAGTGACCGTCGAAGAGTTCCACTATCCACCTCCTGACTTCAAATCGGTCTAATGATTCCAAATTATTGTTATCATCCAGAATTGATTAAAATATGCAAAACTTTAAATTGATAGAACAGCTAAGATTTATTTCGTAGATTTCTGACATATCTATAACTTTGTTAAGTTATTAAAGGCGTGTTAAAAATAAAGCCAAAAACAAATGAAAGATTAAAACGGGATTATTTTGAAATATTTATTTAATTTTACGAGCAAGAGCAAGAATATAATAAGTTAACTAGCTTTGTTATCGTAAAATAATATTATGTCGCTTACGCAGAGCCAGTAGAGTTCTATGTACAAGTGAAGGTTGTAATCTGGACTTTCCAAAGTTACCTAAATAAATAAGTTCTAAGCCATCACACTTTGACTGGACGGTTCTTCATGACAGCCTTCTAATGTTCACTGACACCGGTTTTCCGGCTTTTCCGGCTGGACGGTTACCAAACATTTAATAATCAATTTTAGTAGATCCTTAACCTTACTACTAATATTATAAATGCGAAAGTCTGTGATAATGTTTGCTACCACGTATCTTCGTGACGAAATAATAACCGATTGTCTAAAATTCGGAATGTAATTAGATGGTTTATGTTCTGGAATAACACTTATCCTACTTTTTATCCTGGAAAAAAATATTGTTCCTGTGGGATAGCATATAAACTAAAAAAAGGGGGCACAACTGGTTGTGTATTATAAATAGTCTATTTTAGTTTCAGATAGAAAATGATTCAATCTGTATTCGGGATATGGGACTACGTGATTATGGCGGCCACGATGGTCGCGTCTGTCGCCATTGGACTCTATTTCCGCTTCAGTGGAGGAAAACAAAAAACAAATGAGGCAAGTTATGCACTAGTACAATTACTAATATTCCCAGGAACTTAGTACCTATGTCGTTTATTATTACCACAAGAACTGCATTGTCCTAGTTGGAGCATAATGCAAATGTTTTATACATAATCCGAGAAACTCTTTAAAATCAGTCTGTCCGTGGGTCAGATGGTTTATTTTTCATACACAAATGAAAAGATGAATCATATAAAAAGATAAATGTATGACACGCAGAATTTTCACGTCATTGTATAAAAAATGTTGTGAACGCACCATATCTGAGGAGACAAAACAAAACTCAACTTTACAAAAAAAACGTCTGCGCGTCTGTTTACCTCAGATTTCTTGTGAGCCTTATTTATCTAAGACTTCTTAGATCTTAGATTCTAAGTGTAATTCTTACATTCTTTCAGGAATACCTCCTCGCAGATCGCAACATGTCCACACTACCAGTAGCCGTATCACTGATGGCTTCATTCATGTCTGCCATCACCCTTCTAGGGGTCTCAGCAGAGACCTACTACTACGGCATGCAATTTATAGTCATCAACATATCCTACGGCATCGCCACGCCTATAGCAAGTCGGCTGTACTTGCCAGTGTTCTTCGGGCTCCAGAAGACTAGTACCTACGAGTATCTAGAACTGAGATTTGGCCCGCATATAAGGATGCTAGCGTCTTTAACGTATACCTTACAAATGGTGCTGTATAATGGGATAGTATTATACGCCCCAGCGATAGTCCTCGAAGCTGTGACTGGATTAGATAGGCTGATCTCTATTCTGGTAGTGGGATTAGCTTGCACGTTCTACTCGACTTTGGGGGGGATGAAAGCGGTTCTGTTTACAGATTTGCTACAATCAGCTCTGATGTTTGGGGCAGTCTTCAGTGTTGTGATATTTGCATCAATACAGCTTGGAGGGTTCGGTCAGATCTTTATTATAGCACAAGAGAGGGGACGCATGGACTTTAACCAGTAAGATTTCTTGTAATATTAAACGTAAATTTTATTGAACTATGATCATTTTGACAGATTGTTACTTCTTCAGTTTTAGCGCAGATCCAACAGAAAGGAACACATGGTGGTCATTGATTATTGGAGGCTTGATAACTTACCTATCT
This sequence comes from Colostygia pectinataria, assembly GCA_951394395.1. NCBI lineage: Eukaryota > Metazoa > Arthropoda > Insecta > Lepidoptera > Geometridae > Colostygia > Colostygia pectinataria. The sequence goes on along the minus strand of OX596356.1, from coordinate 4,312,887 downwards.
TTGTATGCAGTAAACCACACACAGGTAAGTTTTGTGATTAAGGTTGGATTCGACTAAACTCAAATAAGCTCTATCCTTCGAATGAATCGTATTTACTCGCGATTAAACTGACAGTTTCCTTGTATTTGTCATTTCTTATTTCGCGGAATAATTATTCCAGATGATAGTCGAATCCACCCTAAATGACAATCGGTTATTTTGTATTTATTTATTTTTATTTATAACGGACACCAATTAAAAAATTAAATTCTTATTGTTAATCTAGTTGTAAGGTGTACATTGTACAATAAAGAGTTTTCATTCATGCATTCATTCATTCAATTACATAAATCGATACACGAGCACAGTCCTAATGCTTGGTACCTTTGTCTTTTAGACAATTGCAAGGGGGTCTTCCTTTTATCGTATGCACCAAAATAATGGGTGCTACGGAAGTTTGTAAGCAATGAAAATGTACCTACCTACTATGTAAACAAAGTGATGGTCAATTATCTTTGTCAAATAACATTTGCTTCTCTATATTCTTATTTGCTCTCACAGAGCATACATACCTCTGTAGGTACTAATTAGCAGAATGAGTTTAAAATAACGCAGCATTAAGTGCTTATCTAGGTTTTGAGCACAAACAGTTATCAAACCTAGTTTTTCACTCAGTGACTTCTTGCAGTGTTGATAACCTTGAATCTTTTTTATACGATTTAAGTATATTTTCTGTATAACTAAGCATTAACTTTTTATCTAAGCTGATAACGCTTAATAAGGGTAAATTTTTGCCCAACAGTGCAAAGAAATAAAAAAATAAAGATTTCATATTTTCAGTTTATTGTGTGGCGCAAAATAAATATTTTTCTATTCTATTCTATATTCTCTCTATTCTCTCTATATTCTCTCAGCACGGCAAGCCTCAAAGTTGGACTAATGATGAATCGGTCCAAGACTCAAATTATGACCAATAGCACGAAACGTAGGGTCATGGTAGACGGGCAACAAATACACTATGTCGATGAGTACATTTACTTGGGCCAGTTAGCATCCTTCGAAAACAGGCAGGATAAGGAAGTCGACCGCCGGGTCGAAAACGCCTGGAAGAGCTACTGGTCCATGAAAGAGCTACTGAAGGGTAACCTTCCATTGACACTTAAGCGTCAACTCATCGACATGTGTGTTTTGCCCGTCCTAACCTACGGTGCCCAGTCTTGGTCATTGACTGAATCTCAAAAGTCCAAACTTGGGGTTTGCCAAAGAGCGATGGAGCGCAGCATCTTAGGTGTGAAGAGAATCGATAGGATTCGAAACACCTGGCTGCGCTCAAAGACTGGTATCGCTGACGTGGGCAAAAAAGCTGCTAAGCTAAAATGGGATTGGGCGGGTCATGCTGCCCGTATGGAAGAGCATAGATGGGCTAAGGTCGTAACCAAGTGGATCCCGGAAGGTGGAAGACGACGCCGAGGCAGACCAAGAAAGCGCTGGCGTGACGACCTAGACGTCTTCCACAAGGGCTGGCAGGAGATGGCACAGGACCGGGATAAGTGGAGGGATGCAGGGGAGGCCTTTGCTCAGCAGTGGGACAGTATAGGCTAGATAAAAAAAAAAAAAAAAAAAAAAAAAATCTATATTCAAAAAGTCATAGTTGTCTGGCAATATTCGAACCAGATTCTTTTGCCTGAACATATTGCTAGACCATTCGATACCAGCTCCAAAAACCTCAGACGAACATATTTATTGGAAATTTAGAGAAGTTTCATCTTTAACCACTTCAATTCAGGTGCAACGACTTCTCACGGTGAAGACTCTGGAGCAATCTCAGAAGTGCTTGTGGTGGAGCTGGCCTGTACTCTCAGTTCTGAGCTTCGTCACGTGCCTGAGCGGCATAGGAATGTATGCGGTGTACAAGGACTGCGATCCTTTCGCCAGCCATCAGATTGCAGCGGTAAGTTCTGGGTAATTTGCTGGAGTCAGCATAAGACAATGAAAGCCAGTTTTGAGTTGGGTGATATGATATCATGGTAGGAATCGTATTACTTGATAACACACTAACTTATAATCCACCGATTTCCTGCGACCTCTTTAATGTCATCGTCCATCAAGTGGGGAGGCCGTCATACTTTACCCACAACCATCTAGTGAAGTCGTATATTTATAGAGGATTTCTGATATACATTATTTACAATCGTGAGCCTATTTTGTAAACTGGCTATATTAGAAAAAGTTTCTGGTGACAGTTCACAGAGGTCTACCTACTCGATTCTCTGGAGAAATTTGAATGGGTGTGTGCAATAGTAGCTTGGTGAACTAATTTGGACTTATTTTCGCCTGATCAGCATTTGTACATCCTAGATAGACCAGCTGATGCCGTACTACGTGATAGACGCGATGCGCTCCGTGCCCGGGCTGGCGGGGCTCTTCGTCGCCGGGATATTCAGCGCATCGCTCTCCACCATATCAGCATCCTGCAACGCACTTGCTGCCGTTACTCTCACTGACTACGTCAGCAGGTGAGATGTCCTGTCTTTAAGTCTACATTCCTTCAAAACTTACTTGTATTAAAATCAAAAGTTTTTGCAAGATTGAAAAAGTTTGAAATAGGAGTTTTCGAGGTCTTTCATCAGCTTTCAGCTGTTAATGTGTTTCAGGTCATATTTCATTTAATGAGACACTGAACACAGACAGCTCAGAGATCGATGGGTCAGCATCTCTGAGCCATCGGTCCCCCGATTGTGTAACTCGGTTTCAATCCGATTTCAATCATTGAACTGTCAATAAGCTGTCAGATTCATACAAAATAAGTCACTTTTTTATTGAAACCAAGTGAAATTAATTGCAACCGTTTTACGCAATCGGGGGGCTGATCTCTGAGCTGTCTGTGTTCAGTCTGACATTAAACCGTACCACTTAACCCGTCTTCATCAACGTTATCCACGTGGTGGATTAAGATGCAATCACTGCTGAGTAGACCAGTGTCCAGCAGTGGAAAGCAGTCATGATGAAGCCTGTCATTTTCAGATGGTGCAACTTCAACCCAGCATACGTCCCGTGGCTGACAAAGCTAGCGGCGTGCGGGTACGGGCTTCTGTTCCTCGCTCTGGCCTTCCTCGCGGAGTACCTCGGTGGGGTGCTACAGGCTGCCCTCACTATATTCGGGGCAGTTGGGGGACCGCTCTTCGGAGTGTTCACACTGGGCATGTTTACGACTTACGCTAACCAGCGGGTGAGATACACGGCTCATAAAATTTTTAATTATAAATATAAATGATTGAACACGACCTTAGCCTGAGAACTCCCACTGTTTTGAGAACCTGAACAAAGCGAGAGCACTGTGAAAACAAAAACAATGAAAATTCAGAGCAAACGCACAACCAGTGGTGTACTACATAATATTTTTTTTAATTCACCTTTTGATTTTAAGGTTGTGTACGTTCTATGAGTTCTTCTCTATGAAAATTGAAAGCCTGTTCTCTTTTTAAACGGTTCTGACATCAGAAACATGATAGGGAAATAAGCATGTCCAAGAGAACTAATAAGACTAACTTAGAAGACACGCGCTATCAACCAATCAACCCTACCATCATCTCTTTCTCAAAATAAATGTTGAATTTTTTTGTTATAAAGACACACCGTAAAAAATGTTTGGCTATGCGTTGATTATCACGCAAACAGTAATGCAATGCTATCTTTTCAAGTCCTTTAAATAAGTTTTGCGGAGAACACCAAAAGGTGCAAATATGCTGGCCTAGATAGAGCCTACATATTTGAGCCTTTCGGAGAGGAGACCCTGGGTCCGTGGTGCACCGGGCTCGCCGCGTTTTCAAAATTCTTTCCGGGCGTCTGATCGAAGCGACGCGTGATCCAAAGGCTGGTTCATAGTCGGCATGTTGGGAACGCTTCCGTCTGGTAGTGATTTGGATCAGTTGATCTATCTATAGATCGTTGTCGTCTTTAGATGGCTCAACTGTTTCATAATGTATTATATTTTGTAATGTAATGTAATTATGTGCATATTTTATTTTGTTAATTTTATTCTTTGTAGAAAGATATCTGTTAATATTTTTTTTTGGTTTTTTAGGGGGTGTCTATAGGGCTTATCACGGGTCTGGCCATCACCCTTTGGATAAGCTTTGGCGGTCCGCGGCCGGTGCCGGTCAAGCTGCCTCTAAGCGTGCTAGGGTGCAATTTCAACGTCACGGCCACATCGCCTGTTGTGCTCAACCCTAGCGACTACCTGTACCCTTATAGGATCTCGTATTTGTGGACTAGTCCGGTACGTTGTGCCATTTACTCCTGGATATGTACAAAAAGAAAATACTTACTTAAAAGAAAGTAAGCAAGTTCGTATGAGTCAGTGGCCAACTCTGGTAACAGAGTTTCTAGGCCGTTCGAAGGCCTCTGTCATGGCTTAGCAACTTTGAAAAAACCGGGACCGACTGCTTAACGTGCCCTCCGAAGCACGAGAGCGCTCAGTTGAAATTGCTACTGGCGGTCACCCATCCAAGAAAATACTTACTGCCTGCAAATAGAATAGAATAGAAAAATATTTATTTAATGCCACACAATTAACATAAAAATAACAATAAAAATTAAAACTTAACTAATTGTGACGAAAAAAAGGCAGCCACTCAAATACATCATTGACATTTCAGGGGAGTTACTCTTGAATGCGATCGGTATTGGACAAGTTTGGAATATGTCATTTCGTACTTTTGACAGCAAACCTAGTGCTAAATTCAACATTTTTTTTTTTCCTTTTTTAAATGGCAGTCTGTCTGTTTAGACAATATTGCCAGTGTCAAGTAGTGTCGACGTATACATCAAAGACGAACAAGTTCGAATTTTGAATTTGACGAACAACATTTTGAAAGAAATGATGGCATCCTTTCAAAATTTTCTAGGAGAATCTTCGATCAAATTACAAACTAACATCACCCTTCCATTTCAATCACTTACACTTGTGTCAAGACTACGAGTCGTATTGTTTAAACTGCCACCAAATTTACATGATAAAACTCAAAATAACTCGAGAAAAACAATTAAAATGGGAGGAACATACGTACCGGCAAAATGACCGAAGAAACTCACCAACCTTATTGTTAAGTGTAGAAAAATTTGACAGCAGTAAATAGAAATTTTGATTGGATCGTAATTGTGATTGTATTCAAGTGTAGCCTATGTTATTTCTAAGTAAGTTGTATCCAACTTTCCAGATAGGTTTTGTATGGGTGGTAGTGGTGGGCTCGGCGGTGTCGCTGGCGTGGAGACAGCAGCAGCCGTGGGAGCGGCGCGGGCAGCGGCTCCCCGACCCCGCGCTCTTCTGTCCGCCCCTCGCCACCCGCCTGCGCGCGCGCTCGCACCTACCACCACCACCACACAACCAAGCACAGGTATCAACTGACATCTATTGCTTGCTTTACAAACACTTTGTTTGCTAGATAGACTTGGGTTACTGTCAAAATCCCTTTTGAAGATCCCCTTTGAAGGGGATTTTCTGAATTTTAGTGTCAAAATCCCCTTTGAAGCGTCTAGCTCTGGTGATCGTTTTGGGAATGCTTCTGGACCTTATTCTTTAATGCAATTGGAATCGATCGGTATTGCAATTTTATTATGATATTTCAAATTCTTTAGTGCAAACATAGCGTCAAATTAATCTCAATAACGTGGAGATGAATGAATTAAACTCTGATTGAAAATGAAATTGTCTAATCCGTTACGGAAACTTAACAGGAGGTGAACAAAACCAGCAGTAAATTAGACTGGGATTGAAATTGAGTTTGGATCGAAAAGTACAAACATGATTGTGCGTGACAACTATCATAGTTGAGTTCAACAGCATTCACGAACCACAAAAACTGTCACGTTATAGCGCTTCTGTCCGAGTTGAACTACCAATCTATGATCATATTGTCATAAATACTTGCTTCGGCAGTATAGTTCGCACAGCGGATCTAGGCTTCCGTGAAGTTAGCCGTTTGTGATGCGCAAAAACAATTTAGTTTGAAAAAGCTCCATTGCTCATAGAAACGGCTAATTTCACGACGGCTGAGATCCGCCGTGAGAACTATACATATGCTAAAATTGGAACGATACAGAGAAGATTAGCAAGGATGATACGCAAAATCGTGAAGTTTTCCGAATTTTTATCCATATGTCGCTGGTTTAAATCCGGCTCAAAAGAACGCATAAATAGTCAAATATTCAATGGTTATTTCCTGATTATAATAATAATAAAATTAAATTTGATTGGCCAAATGTTGTATTATTTTTACTGTTAAATACACAAGCACACACAGCAAGTCAAAAGTCTAAATAATTGCTACAGCAGAATTAGCAACCATTACTGGTGATAATTTTGTTGTACTGTTAATACAAAAAAGGCCTAATTTTTTAAACTAATTGTTTTTGATGTGGCGCAGCGGGCGCAGGTCCGCCTGCGACGCGGAGGTTGCGGGTTCGATTCCCGCCTCGGGTCAAATGTTTGTACGATCTACAAATATTTGTTCCGGGTGTTCTGGGTATTTTCTATATATAATAAAAAATATCTATCTATGTATTGTATTGTATTAAGTATATATCAGTCATCTAGTACCCATAATACAGCTCTGTATAACAGCAGCTTACCTTGGGGCTAGATGATGCTGTGTGGATTGTCCAGCATTATTTATTTTATTTATTTTAAAGACAGAATCAGAATAATTTTATTGCACATGCTTGCGTTGGGACTCGGGTGTTGGTTTAATCTGCATTTAGTTAGTGGAAAAAAAGTAGTTTCAGTGGGTGTGCTTTCCATTTCAAATTTTTTTCTTTTTCTTATTTACTTACTTGATAACAATATATTATTATTAACAGTACCTACCTACTTATATATAAAAAATATTAAATAATACTAAACTATAATATGGCGACGATGGAGAGACGAACTAGATGCCTTTATGAAGGACTGGCCTACACTAGCGCTCAATAGAGATGATTGGAAGGAAGAAAGGGAGGCCTTTGTCCTGCAGTGGGACAGCACAGGCTGTTAATATAATATAAACTATAATATATAAATATATTATTTATGAAATCAAAATATTCTATCTTAAATTCTTGCTAGCTAGTTTTTATTGTATTTTATTAATGGTGTGTATTTAGTTTTATTAGTTGAGCTCGCATGATTTGCTATGCTTTTTAGTTTGATTGGTTTGTAGATTGGGGATTCGCAAATGTATGAAAATGCTTTGAATTTGGATGCAAATATGAAGGAAATTAAAGGTAAGTGGACTGAGCAGCTGTTTTTCTATTTAATTTAACCATTTTTTTTTAGAAATTTATTATGTACAGAAATTGAATATTAAATTGAATAATTGAATAACTTTTGAAATATAGAATTTTGAGTTTTTTTAAAACTTTTCGCAGTCTCAATTTTTCAATTGTTCTGACGTAACAATATAACAAAAAGTCTTAGTAACAATATGCATTTAGCATATTGTTACTATAACAAAAAATGAAATTATGAAAATTAAGTATTACGTAATGTAATGTTTAATTTCTTTCCACGTCACTTTATTTAATAAAAAATATATTTAAACTATTTTTTATTGTCGGCCAACAAGCTGCTAAGTAGTAAGTACTTTTAGCCCTTGCATTTGCCAGAGAGCAAATCACGAAAAAATCGTTTGAAAATCGTTAACGTAATCATAGATATCGTTCGTCAAATTTTTCTTTATGATTTGCCAAACAGACAATAGCAAATGACAAGCTTGTAATTTTACCAGTATTTGCAAATGACGCACTGAGAATATAAAAAAATATTTATGTCTGTAATTGCAAAGTATAAATTTTATTGAAATGTTTCAGAGCACGCTGCTGAAATCCACTGAAATTCAAGAATGAAATAAGTTTTTATTACTTTGGACGATAAATGTGTAGGTGTATTAATGTAGGTTTATTTAACTAAATTGCAAATTGAGCTATCTCGAGACATCCTACTAAGACATCGGGTTTGACATGAGTGAGATTTTATTGATTTATTTATATTTTAACTTTATTATTGTTCTTTTGCATTAGCGATGAGTTTTTGTGAAACACTAATTATTACTATTTGTTTTTTGTTTATTTATGGTGGTTTAATTTATGCAGTTACCTATCTAGTTATAAAAAAAAAACTGCACTCTATTTTTTTTTTTATTATTAAATTGGTGCGGCTAATATAACACTGCGGCCATGCAGGCCTATTGTGTTCGCCACTTGTTTTGTCGCCCTAAAGGGGCGTTTACAGTTCACCTCCAAGCCCTGCCGATACTAAGAACTGGAGGATTTGCTTGGAGGTGATGTCTCTTAGCTCATCTGTGCTGAGGATGTGCCTACCGTACGTTTTGCACTCTATAAAATTTATGTAAATTTTGGTTAAGACGGTTCAATAAAAACCCTTTTCCTTAGGTAAATATTATAACTATCTTTAGTTGTGTGGGTGTTATTGGCAAATAATGTGTTAGTATAATGTTAAGTTTTTGTTGCTAAGAGTTCGATGGGGCCAATTTATTTGTTTTTTTTTAATAACATTCATTGTGAAATTGGCAATAGGTAGGCAAGGCACTTTACTTATCACATAAGTAGCAAATTTTATACTTAATTTTTATTATATTTTATTCTAATGATTATAAGTGCGATATAAAGTTTCTTAAAAGAAATAAATACTCTATAAACAGATTTATTCTATTTACAGAACCAAATACTTAGGTAAGTACTTAAGAATATACAAGCTTAAATATCTCAAACATTCGACAATAAATATAGGTTTAAATAATGTAATAGAAAATGAAATAGATGTAAATGTATGATGTAAACCTAAATTATAACAGTATATTAGCCTAGATAGCAATTACCTGTGATAGCTAGCACATAGCAATCGAATCTGGATCTTCCAAAACGGTGCAGAATAAATACTAAACCATAACCTTATTTTATTCTATGCCATTAATGATATGTATTATTGTTAGTTAATAAATAAGATGTTATCAATGTATTATGACGTAAGGATGTGAATTAAATATTTATTTTTTATACCACTAAAGTGGCAACCAAGTGTACAGCCCACTTGATGGTAAGTGGTTACCATTTAGTGCGATGTGTAGCTACTATTTTAAGGATTTAGGGTAAGGCTAGTATCGGTACCTAGTACCTTCTTAAAGTCCTATTTTAGGTTTAAGTACATAACAAGATAATCGATGACTGATGTTATCGTAATTCGTAGCAACACTTTGATCTTAATGTCGTGGCGCCGGTAGTGGTAGGTACTATATCGATTATTGGATGATAGTTTTAGCAGAGGGCTTATAATAAAACAAAAACCGCTTTTCTAAGTATGTACTTAAAGTTAAAAAGAAAAAGTATTGATGCGCATTTCTCAAATAGACCTTTCTTTATGTAAACTTCTACTTATGTAATTTGATATGCTAACAATGTTTTATAATTTCAAGTGAGTAGGTAATAATAATATAGTATAAGTAGACAATTCTGATTTTTTTCTAGCGTGTTAATGTGGTTATGTGACTAGATTACTAAGCTATTTATTAAACTGGTGTGTTATTACTGAGTTGTGTTTTTATTCAAGAACAATCTTGCTCTTACGTAAGTAAAACAATAAAAAATCGATCAACTTACCTAATATCCTTAATCATCCTTACATTGAAAATATTCTACCATAATTACTAAGTATGAGAACACTGCGTTTTTTTTTATTTAAGCGAAACAGCAGTCACTTCGGCAACATAATATATTTCTAACACAAAAAAAGCATAGACATTCCTCTAAAAATTATACATTATTTTTGATAGAAGAGATACAAATGCAAAATAGGCTAAAACAAAAGGTAACAAGAAAAAGTTTTAGTGAGACTTGGTAAATGACAGCCTAAACAAATTGACGGCACTCACACCTAACAATATCACAAAGGTAAATAAAGCTTGGTGCATTACATACGACGCTAAGCCTAAGCCGCTGGACCTAGGAACTTGAAAATTAGAGGGCTTCTTATTAGAGGTTCTCCAAAGTAATTTCAGAATACCTGTAAGATTAAAAAACTATGCGAATAAAACGTGTGGCGTTCCACTAGGTATAAGTAGTAAGTAGGTACCTATAAATATGTATAATAGAGTCCAAACTTTCATCGATTCGGCATTTATGAATGAGGCTATGCCAGTGACTGTATACGATTAGGTCGAATTAATTCAATAGGTATCTACCAACTGTATGATAGCTAAGTATTTACAAATGCGTTAAATGAATTCTGCCGCGTCGTTCCTCGTCAATATCAAATAGAAGACGAGAAACCAGTTCGCAGTCATTGCATAATATTTGACTATGTCGCACGTCTATGTTTTCTTAGAAATTTAACAATAAACACGATTATATATATGTACATAAACATTTGGTGTGGTGCGATATAAAGCCGATATATTAGGTTTAGTGTTATCTAATAGTAGGTTAATTTTTTTTAGTGTGATTGGTTGTAAGTTGTAGCAGTGCTTATGTTCACCGTAAATGATGGTGAAGTACCTACCTACATGATGGTCCATCATCATCTAAAATTATAGTACCTAACACTGATCAAAAATAAGGTCTGTATTATAATCTAAGGTAACTAATTGTATAGGGGACTGGGTGGGGGAGGGGAGATCGCAACAGACCCAAAAGGATACGGAGAAGACTTTGACTTAGGCAGGGCGCAAACGTGATCACTTTTGTGTCTTGTGTCAGATACAAGAGTACAAGCTACCGAGGAATTATTTATTTCTATAAAACCAGCTTCGACTAATACTATACCTGTCATTTAGAACCAGTATGAAATCATTCACTTTCAGCGCATACGTAGGTAAACATTTTTTTGTGTCCACTTCCACAAGTTGTCCACAAGTTTTGCTGCTGATTAAGCTGCATCATTGCTGATCAAGGTAGATAGGTAATCTCTTTTCAATTTCTCTATAAGCGATATCAAGACTCTACATTATCCAACGCAAAAATTATCTTGTTTAAATGTTTTATTTGAAACCTTGATTCAATAATCAGAAAATTTAGTATAATATGAGGTATTTTACTCAAAACATAAACTTTAATAAATTTATTCAATAACCCTAACTTACTCAAAAATGTCTAGGTTCTGCTGACGTAAAACATCTAGACCTGCATATTTTTTAAAAGACTCTACAATATAGGTAATACTCTACACTACAATACAATAATAAGTAGGTAGTGTGAAAGAAAATTGTTGCAGATAATATCACCATAGGTAGGTACCTACTCAGACATTTTTTTAGTAAGAAACTAAACTATGTAATTATGTATACAAGTACTTTGACCTTTGACTATAAAATTATAAGCTTATTTTGTTTTGCATGAAAAATATTTAAATAGTTTGAAGTGATTGTCATGTACGTTATGTATACCTACTGTTAAGATTAAGTTTGGCATAAACTGGGCTTATTTCAGAGATAAAAAAAGATAAATAGACGCAGACATAATATAAACTTGATACCTTTATACATTTGAGTCTAGGAATAACAGTCGATTCCCGTCTTAAAAAAAACATTTCGTAGGTACTTAATAGTGATTAATTGAATGAGGAACTGAGGGTCTAGGTACAATGGTTCGATTTAATAGTGCGTCGAATTGTCATTGGTCAATATTTTTAGATTTAATATGTAACTTTCGTAAGTCTGACTTTAGTAGGTAGGTAATCACGATGGACTCTTCGGTTACAAAAGATACCAACAAAAAAACCATTCTTGGACTATTCCAACTACCATGACATGATACATAACGGACTCTATAGTCCGGACCTTTTTTTCACATTATAAATTAGGTTACTAATAACAATTTAATTAATTGCAATGATAAGGCTTATAAACATATTCAGAAGCCAAATAAGTATAGACCCACTTACTACCTACAACGATAACATTTTAATAGATTGGAGATTAGTGCGGCTAAATAACACTGCGGCCATGCAGGCCTGGTGCTTAGAAAAACCATTTTAGACCACACTTCTACCATGAACTCTTAAAGCGATTGAAATTATACCATGACATGATTGTTTAATTGATATCATGGTACAATTTTTTTTAGCTGCAATTAGTCTAGATACTAATTAATTAAAGACCAACCATTACCTACTTATAGGTACCTATAATGATTTGACAATATGACCAACTATAGGTAATCTATAATAATTTGTTGGATTATTTCAGCATTATGGAACACCAAGTATTTTCAGTATGGGATTATGTGATAATGGGAGCGACAATGGTTGCTTCCGTCGCCATCGGAGTTTACTTTCGCTTCAGTGGAGGGAAACAACAGACCAACATGGTAATTGTCTAACTCCATATCATCTCCATATGGATATTAGTACCTACTACGTGTATACGTAGTAATAATAATATCTGTTCTGTGTTCATATAAAGTTTATTTGTGTTATTTTATTTTTTATGCATGATTTTACACAAACATTTCATTTCCAGGAATACCTCTTAGCTGATCGCAATCAGTCGACTTTACCGGTAGCAGTCTCTTTGATGGCATCATTCATGTCTGCCATCACATTACTAGGAGTCTCCGCGGAGAATTACTACTATGGCATGATGTTTGTTATCATGAACATCGGTTACTTGATCGGCACTCCTATAGCCAGTCGACTGTATTTACCCGTTTTCTTCGGGCTGCAGAAAACAAGCACATACGAATACCTGGAACTTCGGTTTGGACCAAGGATAAGAGTGCTTACGTCACTGACCTACAGTGTCCAAATGATTTTATACAGTGGTATAGTCCTCTACGCTCCTGCGATAGTCCTAGAGTCAGTGACAGGCTTAGACAGACTCATTTCTATCCTGTTGGTAGGACTAGTTTGTACCTTTTACTCGTCTCTGGGAGGGATGAAAGCTGTTCTGTACACAGATCTCTTGCAGTCTTTGCTAATGTTTGGAGCTGTTTTTACGGTTCTTGTATTTACGTCTATAGATCTCGGAGGATTTGATCAAATATTTGTTATTGCAAAGAAAGGCGGACGTTTAGACTTTACAAAGTAAGACTTCCTCATATTTTGAGCAGTTTCTATCTACAATTGTTTTTACAATTATAAATAAGTCAAATTTTTTTTCAGTATCAGTATTGATCCAACAGAAAGGCACACTTGGTGGGCTCTGCTACTGGCTGGCACCATAACATTTTTATCATTGTATGCGGTAAATCAAACTCAGGCAAGTAAACAGTTTTTTCTTATGTTGAATTTGGATACAGCCAACTTTTTAGTCATTTATTTTAGGGCATTAGAATCATATAGAATAGGCAGCCTAAGGTAAGTGATAAATAGAAAATATAGACCGGGGATGTGGAAAGTCTTTGGTGGGGATATATTGGGACATTCATCATCATCATATCAGCCGATAGCCGTCCACTACTGGACATAGGTCTCCCCAAAGAGCGCCATGACCTTAGAGCCTTAGAGACTTAGAGCTTTCCGACATCCTGCGACCGCTTTAATGACATCGCTCTTTATGTCATATTTATAACTATGTTTTATAATCCCAGGTTCAACGACTGCTGACGGTCAGCACATTAGAGCAATCACAAAACTGTTTGTGGTGGAGTTGGCCTGTGCTCGCATCCCTGAGCCTGGTGACTTGCATCAGTGGACTGGGCATGTATGCCGTCTATAGAGAGTGCGATCCTCTCACAAGTGGATCTATAAACGCGGTAGCTATAACTTGCTGAATATTATTCTTATATTTTTATGAGAACATCATTATCATCCCTTTAAATAAAATAAATAATGCTGGACAACCCACACAGCATCATCTAGCCCCAAGTTCTAGTGTTATGGTAGATATTTTTTATTATACCTACAAGTACATAGAAAATACCCAGAACACATATTTGTATAGATCGTACAAACATCGTTGTTCCGAGGTGGGAATCGAACCCGCAAACTCCGCGTCGCAGAAGGACCTTCGCCCGCCGCGCCACATCGGGTCGTCTTGCTTGGGCAGATTCTGTTTAGGATAGATTCTGCCAATCCAAAACTTTTCCCAGTCAATCTACCGGAATAAAATAACAATAAACTTCACTGTTTGCTAGATAGACCAGCTGATGCCGTACTACGTGGTGGATGCGATGCGCTCCGTGCCCGGGCTGGCGGGACTCTTCGTCGCCGGGATATTCAGCGCATCGCTCTCCACTGTGTCGTCTTCTTGCAACTCTTTAGCAGCTGTTACTCTAGCAGACTACATATCTAGGTTAGATCCATTAAAAGTTTAATAAATCCAGAGCCAGCAGCTAGTAAATTTATAAGATTTAAATGAATGAAATTTGGCTATCATCATGACAGCCTTCTAATGTTCCCACTGTCGGGACACTGGCCTACTCTCAGGCGAGAGTGATTGGATCTTAATCCACCACGCGGACCCAATGCGGATTGGTGCATGGCACATGTCTTTCGAATTTTTTAGTTCTTGGACATGCCGGTTTCCTCACGATATTTTCCTTCACCTTATGAGAGCACTGGCATTGCGCACATACATTTTTCGAACCGAAAAATCCATTGGTGCACGACCAGGTTTGAACCCACGACCTACCAGGCTACCACTACCACTAGACCACCGGTGCTCTTTTTTTTCTTATTTGGCAATGAGATAGTTTAAAATCTGTGAATTGGCTACATTTTCTGTATCACGCGACTATTCTGTAACACTAGCCGCGGGCGGCAGCTAGTCATTTATATAACAATCTTATAAATTCATTTAATAAAAGTATTAGTAGTACATAACAGTAATGCAGTCAGACAGAACGAATACAACAAAGTGCTTCTAAATCAAATGCCGTACCTCCTATGTATGAATCTCGTCTTTCTGTTGACTGCTTACTTTTCTTCTTTTAGATGGTGCAAAGTCAAAGAGTCCTACATTATCTGGCTGACAAAGATCCTAGCGTGTGTCTACGGCTTGGTGTTCCTCACAATGGCCTTCTTGGCGCAGTACTTGGGAGGCATTCTCCAGGCATCGCTCACGATATTCGGTGCAGTGGGTGGCCCCGTACTTGGCGTTTTCACTCTTGGAATGTTCACTACTTTTGCTAATGAGATAGTGAGTTCATATATTTCATATTCCCTTTACTCAACAGTAGATTCTCAGAGCAAGTGTCAGCTTACCTCGAAGCTATGCTACTACAAGTTTTTATTTCTAGTATTTTCGACAGTATCGTCAGTATCTAATATTGCCATCCTTGATATTATTATCCTTTTACACAAGATGAATGCATACTTTTCTTAACTGAACTCCACTGAATCATGTAGAGGTGTTCAGCTCTTTAGCTACAGCTCAGTTCACTGATGATTATATTCCGATACAGGGAGTATCAGTAGCCCTAGTGAGCGGCATCGCCCTCACCCTCTGGATCAACTTGGGCGGACCTCGGCCAGCGCCAGTGCGGCTGCCGTTGAGTGTAGAAGGGTGTGCGTTGAACATCACAGTGCCAACACCAGTTACCACTGACCCGAGTGACTACTTTTATTTGTACAGGATCTCTTATTTGTGGACCAGTCCGGTGAGTAGTCGTCATGACATACGACACGAGTAATATACTACCAGCCCCCCGATTGCCTAATTCGGTTGCAATCGATTTCACTTGGTTTCAATCAAAAACTGACGTATTTTGTATGAATGTGACAGCTTATTGACAGTTCGCTGATTGAAATAAGATTGAAACCGAGTTACGCAATCGAACTTATCTTATTTTTTATCATGACAGCCTTCGAATGTTCACACTGCTGGAACACCGGTCTACTCTCGAGCAAGAGTGATTGGGTCATAATCCACCACGCGGACTCAATGCAGATTGGTGCATGTATTGTATCACGTTTTTCGTATATTTTGTTTTTGGACATGCCGGTTCTCACGATGTAGGTGACAGGTCTTTTGCTTCTATACCCAATGGCATTTATAAAAACCACCCATTCTGGTAAAACACTTCTATATTATTAGACAATATGCTGCTGGTTTGCGATTTTTTTATGAATAAGCACTGCTTATTGCCCATGAGTAAGACGTCAGTCCCAGCTTCACAAAGAAAAAAAAAAGGCTAACGAAATCAAATTCTGGCCCAACACTGTTCCCTAAAAAATCTGTAAGTATTTTATGGAAGCAATTAATTCTCCCAACAGATTGGTCTAGTCTGGGTGCTGCTAGTTGGTTCAATAGTGTCACTGCTATGGAGACACAAGCAGCCTTGGGAGCGAGAAGGAAAAGTCCACCCCGACCCTGCACTCTTCACCCCACCGCTCGCGAAGCGACTGAGGGCAAGATTTCTAAATGAAAAACCGGGGTCTCAGGTATGAATAAGAAGCAAAACCTCTATTACTATTAGACTTCTTGTTGGATCAGATGTTTTATTGTGTTAGATGATGGTACCTAATTTTTATTAGATGGATGCACTAGTAAACTGAGTAAACTGAGAGAGCATTTGTGGTTTCGTGGTAGTGACGCCGCCTTCTGATCCTTAGGTCGTGGGTTCGAAAACGGACGTGCACCAAAGGAATTTTTAGTTCGAAAAATATATGTGCTCTGGTGCCACCAATCCTAGCGAGGTGTGAATCTTTCATCACCCCTAGGTACTTGTAATTTCACTGTTAACCATTAACAAATCCGAATCATAAAACATCACTGCTTGGCGTAGTCATCATTTGGATGGGTGACCGCCAGTGGCAATTTCAACTGAGCGCTCCCGTGCTTAGAGGGCACGTTAAGCAGTCGGTCCCGGCTTTTCCAAAGTTATTAGGCCATGACAGAGGCCTTCGAGCGGCCTAGAAACGCTGTCACCAGAGTTGGCCACTGACTCATACGAACTTACTTACTTACTGCTTGGTGGCTGAAATATATATTGAGGTAATTCCCCGGACGACCTCTATTACAATGAGCTCTACTACACTCTCTTTGCTTGTGTAGTTTAGAACGACTGATAAATAGTAGGTACTACTAACCTACTAACTAAAGTATAGTAAATATTTCATTCATATAAGACCTACGCACATAATCTACGCTTATATCGTTATAATAATATTCATTCGTTATCGTTATTTTCAGAATGAGTTACAAACAGTTACAGAGAAGATTCAAGGTTGAGAATCGAGACTTCCTGACGTAAAGATAAACGTCGATATACTTGAAATGAGATAAATACTGTAAGATGTAAGATGCGACGATCATTTTGTGAACCATTGATGCATAAAACATGGCGAATAAATAAATAAATAATGCTGGACAATCCACACAGCATCATCTAGCCCTGGCCCATCTAGACTAGATGACTGATATACAATACCTACATAGATAGATATTTTTTATTATATATAGAAAATACCCAGAATACTCGGAACAAATATTCGTAGATCGTACAAACATTTGACCCGAGGCGGGAATCGAACCCGCAACCTTCGCGTCGCAGGCGGACCTGCGCCCGCTGCGCCACATCGGTCGTCAAATAACTTTTATGTACCTACGATAATTTTATACATTCCTTTAAACTTTAATTCTGCACCTATACATACAGGTACATACATTGTAGTATAGAGTACATGATGAATTTTGTATTTTGAAATCTAAATGTTACAAAATTTAACTTAAGTACTTACTTTTTGTGACAACAAATGAATTGTAAAAATTAAGTTATTAAGGAAATAAAGAGGCTTTATTATTATTATTATTACTTACTTTTTGTAACATTTAAATTAGTATTATCATAGACGTAGAATGGCTGTAAAAGGTTAATAATCCATTTTTATAAGTAAGGTACACTAGCCTAAATAGGATTAAGTTTTGTATTGATTAAAAAAAACAATCAAATTGATTGACTTTATTTAAGTTGTGCTTACTCAAACGACAAAAAAATAAGTGTTCAGGAATTCATATTAAAATGTTATTACATAAATGCCCTGCAAAGAGGTTATGTCTTAATTTAAACCTAATTAATTTAGGCTGACAAAAAACCTTGTTTAGGGTTTGTCAGGTCTTCCAGTTGTCGCCGTAAGAAAGCATTCTGAAAAATGAAAAATCCAAAGTCATTATAATAATCTGTCGGGGATTGTCTTTGGCTATCTTGTCAAAACGACATGGGTCTTCCCATTTTAATTATTTTTCTCGTGTTATTTTAAGCCTTATTGCGTAAATTTGGTGGCAGTTTATCCAATTTAACTTGTTTACTTAGCACAAGTGTTGGTAATTGAAATGGAGGGGTAATGTTGGTTGGTAATTTAGTCAAAGACTTTCCAGGAGAATTTTGAAAGAAAAGTCATCGTTTCTTTCCAAATTTCGTTTGTTTACGTTGCTAAGCGACAATCAAACTAATACACTTGACACTGGCAAGATTGTGGCAAACTAGCCACAGAGGCCATAAAACAAAAGAAGAAGAAGAAGATAATCTGTCGACCTCCCGGATCGAAGAGGTAATACAAATTTAGTAACCATCAATCACTAATGGGTAGCTTAGTACTCTTTTTTTTTCGGGGATTATTATTTCGCCGTTTCTCTTGTTATATAAATGTTTAGACCAAAATCAGCCAAATCGGTCCCGCCGTTCTCAAGTTTTAACAAGACTAACACCCATATTCTAAGAAGTTTCCTCGAATCTTCCTCCACTCGACTCAAGGTAGGTTCAGACGTACCTTGAGTTTGACAATCATTTCCTCACCTCCGGCAAAGAAAACTTTCGAGTGGAAGTAAGTGGAGGGGAATTTTTGCAACTAAGAATACGGATTTATTTGAGTGAGGTTTAGTCGAGTCGAGGAATTCTTGAGGAATCGTCTTAGAATATGGGTGTAACTCACAGCCATTCATTTTTATAATAGGCTAGCGGACCCGCCCCGGGCTACACAGATGCTATAAACCTTTATCTCGACTCTATCTATTGCTGAAAACCGCATAAAACCCGTCATGTACCATGTTTAAAAGATATAAGCGTACATACGTAAGAGTAGTAGAGTTCTCTGTGATAGAGCTCATCCGGGGAAGGACTACCACCATACCTATTTCTGCCGCCAAGCAGTAATGCTCGCATTGCTGTGTTCCGGTGTGAAGGGTATGGTTTCCGGTGAAATTACTGGCACATGAGGCTTTCGATCTTAGCCTCAAGGTGGCAACCCGCGAGTGATACCTCTGGTATTGCAAGCGTCCATAGGCTGCGGTAACCGCTTACCATCTTGTGTGCCGTACGCTTGGTTGCCACTTCAGTTGTATAAAAAAAATAATTAAAAAAAATACATACATAAAGACATTCATTTTATTCTATCTATGGTTATGAAGAAGATTTACTAACTATTACAGAGTCACCAATAGACTTTATCGAAGTGAAGAGGAATAAAACTTACCTCCCTCAGCAAGTCATCTTCTCTCTCTGCGGCGATTTTGAGCATTTCCTTAGACCTTTCTAGAAGTAAGTCTTTCTCTTGCATGCTTCGCTTTAGATTCGCTATCTCTATGCGATGCGGTTCTAGTTGACCACGACTCTGAAATATATTGAAACTGCAAGGAAACTAGCCTATCTAAGTGACGTGACGCAGAACTGTATAAAGCGTGTAACGTGTAGGTATAGTTCTCACTGGGATCTCGGCCGTCGTGAAGCTAGCCGTTTCGATGCGCAATGGGGCTAACTAAATTGTCTTTGCGCATCACAAACGGCTACCTTCACGGAAGCCTAGATCCGCCGTGCGAACTATACCTACTTGTGCAAAGCGTTTAGTAAATAAAAATAGAACTAAAGACTATCGATTCATAGCAGGATTTCTATTGTCGATCATGATGACGTCTTGTTGAGTCACGTCACGTCACTCCAATAGACTAGGTTCTTTAATATTTACACTCTGTTTTGAATCGACTTGACTTTTACTCATAAAAATGGACTATCGATTTTTTAATAGATTTGTAAAAGGTTTCAAAGTGATAGATGACTAATTAAAACTAATTTAAATTTGGTACTTTTTCTGTGCCGCTGCTGCTGTGTCCACTGCTGGGTCTAGAATCGACTTTTTTGTGGACTGTCGATGTTTTTTGTTCCACTTGCAATTTGCTTACCAGTCCTGCAAATGCCATTACATAGGTACATTATGGTACATTTTAAAATGAAGAAATACTGGCGGACATTTTGGGCGTTTTCTCGTGGTGCCATTATTTCGTCCTATTGTTGGGACCAGTGACCACGAGTAGGTAATATTTGTTGCTTGTGGTCCCATTGCTTTTTGTTTTATTAAATCTTACACCTGTCTAAAAGTACGGAAAGAAAACCTTTGTTTTTACTGCTAGGTGTTAGTGGAAAATGATCAATATTCCGGGGGTTTTTCGTAGTCCCATTATTTTGCCCTCAAAAAGTGGGTAGGTGGTGATTTCATACATTTTGATAAGCGTTGCGCATCCCGTGGAAATGTCTTTGGAACAATTTCACCATGCAGAACCAAACGCTTCTCATCTTCTTTTTTGTGACAGCCTTCTAATGTTTCTACTGTTGGGACACTGGCCTACTCTCAGGCGAGAGTGATTGGGGCTTAAATCCACCACGAGGACCCAATGCGGGTTGGTGAATGGCACCATGTCTTTTGAATTACTAGTTCTTGGACATGCCGGTTTCCTCACGCTGTTTTCCTTCACCGTATGAGAGCACTAGCATTGCGCACATAAATTTATCGAACAGAAAACTTTAATGGTGCACGACCGGGTTTGAACCCACGACCTTAGGATCGGAAGGCAGGGTCACTACCATCACTACCACTAGAGCACCGGTCTCTCACAAGTAAAATAACCAACAAAAAAAAAAGTTAGTAAGGTACCTCTAAGCGTGAGGACAGTTTGCTCCAAGTCGTTGACCCTGTGCTGGTGCGCCGTGGTCGGCGTCGTCTCTAGCGCGTTCACGCGGAGATTTAGTTGTACGTTCTCCTCTTTGAGCATCTCGCAGTAACTGGTGGAAATAAGGCAATTAGCCTAGACACGCTTATAAACTAGCTGTTCTATGACGTCGTGGTCGGCTAAGAAGACGCTGCCAGGACTCCTTCGAAAAGGGTATATAGGAATAGTGCAAGATAGAGATGGTTGGAGAGGTTTGGAGGAAACCTTTGCCCAGCAGTGGGGCGAAATAGGTTAAAAAAATAACTGTTGCCCGCGACTTTGTTAGAGTGGAACACAGAAACCGCATATTTAGGGATCACAAGTAGCATGTGTTATTTCAGACTATAATCTATTTCTGCCCCCCCTACCATGAACTCTTAGAGCGATTCAAATTAGGACCTAAACTGAATTGTCAAAAAATTTTCAATAATTATTAATTTCATGGTACAAAATTTTTTGACAATTCAGTTTAGGTCCTAATTTGAATCGCTCTAAGAGTTCATGGTATGGGGGCTGTACAAAATGTCATCCAGATCCGCTCAGCCGTTCTGGCGTGATTGAATTTATCCATTGATAATGTAAGTACCCAATTATTAGGAGCAAAGTCAAAGTCTAGGGCTTTTACTCGATTTTTGAGAAAGTGCAATAAGCAAATTATTGCTGGTTAGCTGGTTAGTTCATAGTCAACTTTAAGAATGCGCGCTACACAAAGTGCGCATATTATTTTGTAGTCATAATATTATAATAGGTAGTAACTATGTTAAGCTATAGATTTACAAAGTTTAACCTAACATAATTAATAATTATTAAAAAACTTATATAGGCGCTGCAAAGTTATATTTAAGAGTATTTTTTGTGTTATACTAAACTGTGTTTAGATTATAATACTTTGTTAATGACAAATAAAGAACTTTAAAAACAAATTGCTGGTTAGCTAAAATAACGTCACTGTCTTTTCCGTTCGACGCGCTACTTGAAACTCACTCTAGGATTGTGAGAGATATCACTCACTTCTTCCAATAGTCCAGCTCAGGTTGTGCATCCTTATTTTCCTTTAGCGGTGTTCGGATTTGTGCTTCCAGCAATGTCGACTCGAGTTTCAGCACTTGGCCTTTGAGCGATGTTATTTCCGCCAGAGCTCGCTCATACTCTGATACAAGTATTTCATTGCCCTAGAATAAAAATGCAAAACTTTTAGCATTTATATTAATAGTATAACCTAGTGTGATTGACTGTTGCCCGCGACTTCGTTCACGTGAAACTCGGGAACCGGACATTTTTTCCGGGATAAAAAGTATGTATATAGTAAAGTATGTCCTATTCCTGTTATATATGTTATAAATTTCAGCCAAATTCAGTGGTTGTCGAAATAAAAAGGAACAGACATCCAAACTTTCGCATTTATAATTTACTAGCTGGTGCCCGCGACTTTGTTCGCGTGGAATTCGGGAACCGTAATTTTTTTGGGATAAAAATATAGCCTATGTTCTATTCCCGGTCATTATCTATCTATGTTTTAAATTTCAGCCAAATCGGTTCAGTTGTTGCTGAGTTATAGAGGAACAAACATCCAAACTTTCGCATTTATAATATTAGTGTGAAGTGTGATGTGATTTGATATGTGATAGTAAGATTGACCTTTTCAGCTATTTCCAAAGCAGCAATTCTCCTCTGTTGCGCTTGCACCCTCTCTAGCAGGGCGTGGTTCGAGAGGGGCGGTGCGTTCATGCAAGTGGAACACTCGGGGATGACACGCTGGGCTTTCTCTGTCACCTCGCTCTCTTGCTTCTCTATCGATAGTTGGTTCTCGTCTAAAATTGAGATGTTTACATTTGCCCGTTAGAGTTTAGTAGGGACCACCCCTACCACTGACTCCATTTTCCGAACTTAAGGCCGATTTACACTTCAATAAGTACAGTAGCGAGTTAAGAACTCAGACAGTTAAGTAATAAGTAGTAAGTTGTAAGTAGCGCCCAAACGGGCGGAGTGAGTAAGTTGCACTTTACAAATTTATGAACTGTACTAAACTCGCCCGTCTATAATATGTCGGCCATTTAAGTTGGCGGGGCGCGGGAGACGCGAGAGAGGGAGCTACTTCGCACATGACTCGCCAAAAAATAGGATCGCGCGCGATATATTCAACTCAACTTAATCAACAACTCACTACTTAACTCGCTTTTGCCGTTCAAACAACACGCCGATGACAAAAGTTAACTCGCTACTGTACTTATTGAAGTGTAAATCGGCCTTTACAGTCGAGTGTTCCGGCTGTGTTCTAATAAATTTTAATATTCGATAAGTTTGTGTGTAATACATCATTTGCCTATTTTTCCCCACGTTATGTGTGTGTAATACCATAAATATTTCTAAGTTATACGCGTCGACTTACAACCTCCTCCGTTTTTCGTCGGATATAAAGAAACTTGAGTCTTATATTGCCAGTTAAAGCTCTACCAAAATGGGTAGACGACGTTAAACTTAGCAGTAGACCAAAGATCGCAGTGGCACAAACAATAGGTCACATCGATTGAAGTCAGAATGTGGTAGTGATTGAACTCGAAAAAATAAACTTACTGTGCTCTTGTGATAACTTTGAAAGCAGAATGCGTTTTTCTTTATCCAATCTGTTAAGTGCTGATTTCGACAGAGTGACGCAATGTTCCAGTTTCTTCACTTCTTGGCATTTTTCGTCGTACCGCGCTTGCCATCGGTCGGCTGCTTGCTGTGCCCTAAAAGAAGAAAAATACCATTCAAATCGGACAACACAGTAAAATGTTATGCGTGGTCATAAAAAAATAAGCGTCTATTTGAGAATATCCCATTCTCGTCGGCACAGTGCCTAACTAAACTTAGCCAGCTATGCAACAAGGCAAGCAAGCTATTTTAACTGCTCCGCTCGGGTATGGTTTCCGGTGAAGCTACAGGCACATGAGACTTTCGATCTACGTCTCAAGGTGATATTAGGTATCCCTGATGCTGTTAGCGTACATAGGCTAAGGTAGCTTACCATCAAGTGGGCCGAAAGCTTGGTTGCCACTTTACTGGTATAAAAAAGACACGAATCATGTTATAGACCTAGGGCCCAACCATGAACTCATAAGCGATTCAAATGAAGACCTAAACTAAATTGTCAAAAAAAAATTATACCATGACATGATTGTCTGATTGATTTAATGGTACAACATTTTTTGACAATTTAGTTTAGGTCTTCATTTGAATCGCTGTAAGAGTTCATGGTTGGGCCCCAGGTAAGCAAAAGTAAAGTTACCGTTTCCACTTGTCCCAGAGGGCGATGCTAGAGTTTGTGTCTCGTCTTGCACTCATCAGTTGCGCTTGAAGAGACGCGATCTTGTTATGAAGGGCTGCTGTCTCCGCTGTCGCTACTTTACTGCCAGATGTGCTACTGCAACTCAAATTAATGTAAGTAAATTATCAAGTTTTAATAGCTAGTTAGAGATCAAGGACATTATTCATAAATGTACTGTAAGGATTACTTGTGTCCCTAGATGGCGGTGTGCTGTAAATACAGTGCGGCGCGCAATACGCATGCTCGGTCGTGTTACCTGGGCAACGGAAGAACGAAGATGTCAGGGAGTGTGATCGGTGACTCCGAATAACTGTGATCTTGGAAAATATATCTTTTGAACCTAATATTAACCTGAGTCTTTCTATTTTTCTGTAAGGAGCACCGGTGGTTTAGTGGTAGTGACCCCGCCTTCCGATCCTAAGGTCGTGGACCAATGGATTTTTAGTTCGAAAAATGTATGTGCGCAATGCCAGTGCTCTCATACGGTGAAGGAAAACATCGTGAGGAAACCGGCATGTCCAAGAACTAAAAAATTCGAAAGACATGTGCCATCCACCAATCCGCATTGGGTCCGCGTGGTGAATTATTTTATGACGTATTTTATGAATAACAGCATATTGCTCCAAAATGCAGCAGCAATTAAGAGCCACAAATATTTGGCGATCTTGCAAACATTTGTTAGCAGGAAAACTATAGTGTGTGCTGCTCAACTGATGATATCTAAACGAGACCATTATTGATAGAGTCCGAAGAAGAGTCGCGTGACCTCGCTAAACAGGCTCACTAGAGTCCTAGTGCGGGGAACAGAGTTCCCTCAGGTGCAATTAAGAACGGGTTTTGTAAATTAACTTATTATTAAAGCAATATCTGCACCGCCAAATGTTTTTATGGAACAAATAAACTTATCTTTATCAAGTAACTAGGTGATAATAATATTATGTCTAGATCTAGATTTCAGGATAAGTGTTGTTGAAAACGCGGACGATGTAAAAGTTTAAAAGGCTATATTTTATCTTCTAGTACCTAGACCCGGCGCGGTTTCACTCACGTTATTTTTTTCGTAATTTTCCATGATTTCTGCCGTTTAAACCTTCCCTGGACTCATACAAACGTTTCAAGGCCAAAATCAGTCCAGCCGTTGTTGAGTTTTAGCGAGCCTAACGCACAGCAATTAATTTTTATATATAAGAAGAAGATGATTATACTGAGATAAGTAAAATAAATTGCAACTAAAAACAAAAAAAAAGGCGTCGCAATAACTTACATTCTGAACACCTGATTTCTCAAGTTTTGAGCGTCAAGCCTGGAACGTCTCTCCCGAGATGCCAATGCTTTTATCTGTCTCCGCAGAATTGCGTTTTGTTTCCCGGCCATTTGCTTGTCGCGGCGAAGACGTTCTATGACTGGCTCTTGCCTGAAAATAAAAATTCAACACGTTAGTACCTACTGACCTTTCGTAGTTGATCAGATCATTTATCGGGAGTATCCTGGAACCTTGCTCTTGAATCCAATGACAATTTCAATCAATTCTAATTTAATGCTGTAATTTTTTTTACTCTTGAAAAGAAAGGTTAAATTTGGCGCAATGTTTGCACTCAAAGTTACGAAATGTCATATTCCAATACTTAGCTAATACCGATCGATGAGAATTACGTTCAGAGACTGACTGACTCGTTATAATGCAGATACATCAAATATTATGCACAAGTATGAAATGAGTTTTGAAAGGGCCACATTAACCTTACCAGATAGTTGTAGAGCTGCTACCGATTCTTCCATAGTCGTCATTCAAGTCGTTTACATCACCGCTGTAGTCAAACTTGATCTCCAATCTATCCGAGCCGTGTTGGCTAGCGTCACTGGCTTCATCAACTTCTACAATTGCCGATAGATCGAAACTTGGATCATTCACTGATATCATCGTTTGCATATTCAGTACTTGCGTCTGAAAGGCCACGAAAAATAAAGTAAAAACTAGTTTTTCAATGAGTTTTTATAAGAAATGTTTTTACCTTCAAATTGTTTATTACAGAACGCATCTGCTCTATTTGACCATCTTTCTCTGATAACTGTTTGACGTATACAGCTTTCTGTTCAGTGAGTCTGGAACGCAAATCCATGTGCTCGCGTTGTGTATCATTCAACTGTGACAACCAGTGTTGGTTCTCTGCTTTATAGGACTCCACCTGAACCACAGGTTTTCAAGAATATTAACTAAAATAATTACTAAAGAAACGATATTGTAAAATTCAAAATAAAATTCTAAACATTTTTTTTTAATAAAATCTCATGGATCATTTTGAATTTCCACGCGCCCCCAGTCTGTTGTCTTGCCTAGGTACTGCAAATATAACTTGTGTAAAAAAAACATTCTATAATGGATGTATTTCTTACCTCTTGAAAATGCCTCTCGCCAAATTGGGCGTTCAGCTGTTCCATTTTTACCAACCTTTCCGTAGCCAAGTCTTTCCATCGGCTCACTTCACTTTGATAAGTTGTTCTACAAACACAGTAGGTATTTAAATGAGACCAACTCCATTCACAGGAATGAAACATTTTTATTTAAATGTTAGTAATTCCACTTACAATTCAGTTTTAGATTCGTCTAACTCACTCTGCAATTTGAAGCATTTATCTTCCAGTTCAACGATTTTTGCCGTATATTTACTGACAACTTCTTTTAACGCTTCTGTGTTAATCCCGTTTGAATCACTTCCTTTTCTGAAATCAAAGTGTTACGTAAATCCATCTACTAGCCATAAGATAAGGTTTTGTTTACTAGCTGTTAAAAATGATTGATTGCATATTTTGTGGTATTTTTACATTATGTAAAATGGCTTTACCTATATTGCGTTGACGCTCTTTTCGAATTGCCCTTATCTTACCTGTCCAATTTAGATTGTAACTCCATATATCTAACATTCAGTTCTTTGATTGTTTTAGTGTATTCTTCACGTTCATTGTTCAGTAATTCCTTGTATTCAGCAGCTATAACGTTTTTATCGCTTTCTAATTGTTTAAAAGCTTCAAGCAAAGATTTGTTTTCAGTGTTAGCTGTATCTTTCTTTTTGTTTTTTTCATTCAACTGAAATGCTTTAATATTATCCAACTCATTTTTTAGTTCATCAATATCTATCTGCAATTTTTCATTCAATCTTTCTTTGTAGTTAATGTTCGATTTTAGTGTCTGAATACTGGCTTCAAAATTGATTTTTTCTGTATTCCAAACAAGACTTTCCTTGGTTCGCTGTTGTACAAGAGACAATGCTTCAGCTAGTTCTTTTCTATGCTTTTCAATTGTTTTGTTCAAAGACTGTATATTTTGTTTTAATCTTGCAATTTCTTCATCTTCAATTGTTTGAGCTGAAGCCTGTTTGATTTGGTGAACATAAGAAATTGTTTGCACTTCAACGTTTACGGATTTTGGCTTGACAACTGAATTTTTATTTGTTTCAACTGAGTCACTTTGGGCCAATGGCGTGGAACTAGGCATGCCTGTTTTGATATCATTTTTTGTTGTATCAGATTTCAGTGGTTTCAGAACTTGCGGTTTTGGCAAAGTAATTGTTTTGCTTTCTGAAATTTTAAATACAGCTTAACTACGATTTTCACAAGATAGAGTAATTGAAATTACGAAGGTCCTTACTTCTCGAAATAGAATCATCATCCGACTGAATATCTTCTAACTGTAAATTGGAAACGTTCATTTCTCCTACACTTTGCTTCCTTTCTATTACACCGTTAATTTTAGATTTTTCAAAACCTTGATTTAGTAAAACCAAAGTTTTTTCTAAATTGTTGTATCGCTTTACAAGTTCATCTCTAGATTGTTCCATAATTTTTAATTTTTGGTTGAGATAATTCATTTCCTGAGTTTTAGTTGATTTCTAAAAAAAAAACAATATTATTTTCGGAAAAGTTAACAATGTATAAAAACAGCACGGTTTAATAAAATTCGAATATACTTACCATCATCAAAGTTTTAATTTTGTGAGGGCAACTATCTCCCTCAATAATGCATTTATTTCTTGAAACATCCAAAATCTGATCAAACACGCTGTGTTTGATCATTATACTGGATTTAACATTTTCAATTTCTTGCAGTTTTTCATTTACAACCAAAGATTCACGATTAATGTCTTCCATTTTATTTAGATAATTTTCAATAGAAACAAGTGGGATGCTTCCTTGGTATTGTTGCCTTAGCACTTG
Source organism: Colostygia pectinataria (assembly GCA_951394395.1). Taxonomy (NCBI): domain Eukaryota; kingdom Metazoa; phylum Arthropoda; class Insecta; order Lepidoptera; family Geometridae; genus Colostygia; species Colostygia pectinataria. The sequence continues at coordinate 4,284,480 of OX596356.1, read as the reverse complement.
CATGATTTCAAATATGAATCTGCATAAGAAAATGGTTTAATTTTTTCCCAATAATAAACAATATAACTATTTGACTATTTATTAATATTTATCCTATTAATCAAACATTTTTACCTGAATTTTGATTCGTATCTGAATGAATAAACATCAAAGATCTTCTGCCGTGCTTTTAACATCTCTTCGGCTTCTACTCTTAATTCTTTTTCTTTATTCAACGCCGAGTTTAACCTTTCTATTTTCTTGTTACTTTCTGTTACTTGTAAATGAGCCACAAGAGCTTCACCACTTAGTCTTTAAATAACAACAGTTTATTATGGTTATAACGCATGCAAACTTTTTACATCATCTAGTTTTTAATATTTACCTTGCAACGATTGCCTTGTTATCACTAGTTGATTGTAGATCCAATATTTGATGTCTCAATACGTTTACCTCCATATCGTTATTCATCTGCCGTTGTTGATGCTCTTGAAGCTGTAATATAATGTTTGTTTTTAGACCATTCTAACATACTTTATCCATCTTATGAATCGTTTGCTTTTGTTTGCTTTACAAAGTTTCTTAACTTTCTTGAGTGATGATAACTAGATGACGAACTGATGACGACTAGGACGAGTTGCTTACCTACAACTGTGAGGTTACGTGCTTTATACACATTGAAAACTATTTAGTCGTTTATTTAATATGTTAGCTTGTAGCTATATAATTATACCATAACACACATGCCTACTACAGCTTGTATGGGATGCATACCATCTTTCATTAAATTGCAATAAACCAGTTACGAAGTAAGTTATGTGTTCATGTATTTAACATAAACACAGAACTTAATTTCAGCATGAAATAATGACGTTAGGAATTAGCAAGTAAGTATAATGATATTGCATTTATAATAAACTGAAATGACAAATGCATGAAAAAAAAATTGAATAATTTGATTCCCATCACAGGTGTGTGTCTTTCGCTCAAACAGCGTCAGTCAGTTTTTGAAGTTATTTACCTGAAGTAACGCTATATCCAGTTGACTACCAACATGTTGGCTTTTCTCTTTGAGAATTTTATTTTCGTTGGCTAGAGTTTGAGTTTGAGCTTTCATCAGTTCTATGTCTTGCTTTGATAGTGAGGCTAACGAATCATCTCTGAAACATAGTTGTTCTAAATCATTTTATCTAATATTACGGGTTAAAATGTACCTTGTGCAAGCCTATCTATAAGCGTAGAAATTGCAAAAGCTAATAAACTTACATTATTTTGGACTGAGCTTCTTGAAGTTCTGTATTTTTTTGCTCTAGGTAATCAATTCTTTTATCTTTTGAATCCAACTCTGTACATAATACATTAAGCTGTTTTTTCAATACAGACTCTTCTATATTTGCTAACAGATTTTCAGTGGACTTGCTTCCATTTTTAGCTGCAAAGACAAGTTTCGATTACCACAATACAATTGCCTATTAGAGTAATAGCGAGCCTTTCTGATTGAAATTAAACATTAATACTGTGAAACTCATCGATAGAGAAATAATAAGCCGCTAGACAAACGTATGTCTACCTACCATACGTAAGATTTTTATAACAAAAGTCAAAAATACTTACCAGCTCCATTTACATCTCGACCAAAGTTATTTAATATATCAATTCTATCTTTTTCCAAACGGCTTATTAAATCAATTGAATTATTTTTATTCTTCACACTATTTTCAACCAATTTTCTACATTTTGTAATGTACTCGTTGAGAGTAACATTTTGTTTCCAAAATAATTCTATTGGTATAGAACCGCGTAATTTATCTATTAGATTAGCCATCGAAAGAATCAATATCTGTATTTCATTTTCATAATCAGATGAAATAGACATAATTTCTTTTTTAGCTTCCAGATTTTCGTTTTTTATATTTTCATTCAAAGTTCTTATGTATTTATAAGACTCTTCTAAATAATTACATTTTCTTTGCAAATAAGTTAGACTCGGCTGAGCTATCAGTCCTGGTGAGTTCTCACTTATATCTTCGTCGTCTTGTTGTTGTATCTGTCCTTTCAAATTTTCAATTTGTGCTTTGTATTGCTCTTCTTGAAGTGACCATTTATTTTGATCATCAGCTGCGTGCACTGCCATTAGTGTTATTTTGTCGTAGAGCAACTTGAACTTTTGATGAAAATACTCTAAACTTTTTTTGAGTTGACCTTCGTACATGGAGTTTCCTTTAGCAATAATATCTTCAACTTGCTTCTTGTCGTTTATGTCAATATTGTTATGATCTTTTTCAGCTATCCAAGAACCGAATTCACCAAAGTTTGTTGTATTAGAAATATCTTCATTTCTTGTTTGGTTCTGGTCCTGGGTTTCTAGAGCTTGCAATTTACGTTCGAGTTCTGAAGACTTCAAAGTTTCTTTTGATAGCTGAGACATAATGTCAAAAGTTTCTTTTCTAAAAATAGCAAGTACTTATGTAAAAAAAAATATTATTTGTGAGTAATTAATTTATAATATCTATTGCATGTAAGTACTTACCTGGCTTCATGAATTGCTTTCAGTAGCGCGTCTTTACCTCCCATAGCTGCCCTTAGCTCCATAATCGTAGACATATGTGGCGCAAACCACCCAGCCGCGTGGCGAGCTTCCATGGATCTCAATAATGCTTCTAAACTAGGACATTCTAATGCCAATATGCCTGATGACGTTGTACCTAAAATATATAGAACATTATAAAGAAACGAATTCTTTCTTATAATAAAGTGAATAGAATGATAGAACGTAATAGCGCGTTTGAATGTTAAGTACATGTAGCTTACTGTTATCTTTTAAAAAATCTAAAATCTCTTGAAGTCCTTTTCTTAGCCCTTCATTTTCTTCCATTATCGCCTTTGTTTCTTCTTCATTGGTAAAGATTTCTTCAGCTTCTTTTGTTACATGCTCTATTTTGTTGTTTGATCTACAACATTACAGAAATTAAAATGGGTAGGTATTAATATACACCCTTAAAATAATATACGCTACCAATTTCATTGTAGTTGTGATTTACTAACTTTGATATTTCTTCACAGTTGTCGTTCGGTTTATTAGCGTTACTTGCACTTTCCTGTAATACATTTTCAATTTCTTGTTTGTTATATCCCGCTGTATAAAGCAATTTTGTAAATTTTATAACTTTTGCTTTATTACTACGATTCGCTAGTTCAGAATTTATTAATGTATTTTCTAATCTTCTTATTTCTTTGCACATTTCTATATTACTGGATTCTAAATCACGATATCTCTTTACTACACCGTCTGTGTGTATAGTTTCACTTGAAGGTATGTTTAATTTTTGCCTGTAAACGTAATACTTCAATAAGCCCAAAATATTTGTTTTAATTATAAAATATAGTGTGTGTGTCAGCAGATATAATTTTATTTACCTCAGTGTTTCATTTTCTAGTTGTAAATTATTGATTTCTTGGCTATAATTATTAACTTCTCGTACCAAAGATTGTATTCCGTCATCTTTGGCTTTGAGTTCTCGTTTCTTATGTTTTAGACCCTGTAAAAGTGAATTGATTCCTTCGTCTGATTGTACAAGCTGCAGTTCTGAAGCCACTTCTGCCAGCTGAAAAAAACAATCAATGTTTTATGTTTCTTTCCGCCAAGGAAGATTAGTAGAAATACTTGGAGAAGGCTTGGCCCAGCACTGGAAAAATATAGGTTGAACCTATTCTAAGCTTTAATATTTTAACTTACTTCTCCTTCTCGAACTGCAATCATTTCTTCAGCTCCTTGCAAAGAAGCACTTAAACTTTTTACTTTTTTCTTTAACTTACTAATCATAATTCTTTCTTTGCCTTCATCACTCTCATTCCTGTTTTCGGACACGGAGTAATCTTGTGTTTCTTCTAGAATAGCTTTTAGCTGTCTGTTTTCAGCACGCAGAAGATTGATCAAGTTGGCTGATTGATCTATTTCATTTGACGCTTCTGTAAGTTTATCTTGTAGCTCTTTTATTTTTCGTTCTTCGACATGGGTGTTCTAAAATTGGGTATAATATATATCGGTATTTAAGGCAATGTTTGCTAAAACATCAAGATCATCATGGTTTTTAAGTAGGGAGGTACTTATCTAGTAGGTAATTTATTACTTACGATCACTTTAGGAGACGATGATCTAGATTCTATCCGAGTCAAATCTTCTTTGAGTTTTTCATTTTCAATAGATAACGCTTCAAGTTCTATCTTCTTTGTTTTAGCAATATTCTATAATTTATTAAATGCATAAAGTTTAAATTCCATTACATTACAGTCAGGTGTTACTTACTTGAGTACCTATATTTACGCAGGTATTTATCTAAATACCTAAATATTCGATTTAGAAGCATAAAATAATTGAGTCTTGTAAATGTTACCTTCCAGTGTTGAACTTTGGATTTGATTTCTTCATATATGTTTGCTCTCATGGATTCCTTTTCAAAGAGCTTTTTCCGTAATGCATCTATTTCACATGATAATTCCGCTTTCGCCTGCTCTGATTTCCCCAAGATATCTGCATGGTTTTTTATATTGACGTAATTAGGTTACCTACCAGCTGACATGTTGTCAAAATAGTACCTATCCCACCAAAAATATTTTCATGTAAAATGTTGCCAAGACGAGACCATTGCTCGCACTGTCAAAAAGTTATTAGATCACATGTAGGGCCAAGCTTCTACTCTACACGTACTAATTCTACAAGCTCAAAGCTCTACAGCCACATTTTGAGCTCTTGAATTAATCGAAGGAACTCTACACCCTTATAATAGTTAGGTACCTACTTACAAAAAAATCCACATAAAATAAAAACTGAAAATCTCATTTACCTTTCAGATGAGCACTTTCATTACTCATGTGAAGTAGTTGTTCTGTTAAGTTATCAATAAGTTGTGTAGCTTCTGTTAGTTTATCTTTAAGCAAGGAAGTTTTTTCTTTAAACCTTGTGTTTTCTTCTTCTAAAACCTGGAAAAAGTTTTTAACTTTCACACTAACGAGTTATTCAACTACTCATAAGAAAACTATTTTTAAAATAGTAAATATGATCGTTACTTTAACATCTGTAAGCAACTTTCTTAGATGCCTGTTTTTCATCGCCACTTCATTTTCGAGTTGATTTACAGCATTTATTTCTGATAGAGCATCTCTGCTAGAATCGCTATCTTCTTTGTTTAATCTGTCACTATCTCCTTGTAGTTTTTTCTTTTTCCCTTCCAACTCAGCTATATCAGTGTAGAGTTGTTCAAGTATTTCTTTATTTGCTTTTATAAGTTCTTCTTGATGGGCCATTGACTCTAAAACGCTTTCAGTGCTGGCTGGTGATTCTGCATGAAGTAGAAAAATAAAGACTAAATTAGTACCTAGGTATTTTGCTTTGCCTAAATTAGTACCTACTTACGTATCTACCTACGGTACCTACCTAACTATAAGTTTTCTCTAGCACTATTTCTAGTACCCATAACACTGTCTAACAGCAGCTTACCTTGGGGGCTTAACTAGATGATGCTGTGTGTATTGTCCAGCATTATTTATTCGTTATTACTATAAACCATATGCGCCTACATAATTGTTAAAACTTACCAGCATCTTGATTTTTTGATTTTTTCTTTCCATCTTTTCTTTTAAATGTCTCAAGTTGTCCTAATAAATTGTTCACCTTTAAAAACAATAAAGAAAAAACCTTTTTAAAGTTATATAATAGTCCTTATTAATTATTGGGTCTTAGATAACTTCGAGCATATAAACCAATGTCTGTATCAATAACAAAATAAAGTGAAGATTGGATAGTAACATAAGGATATTTTAATCAAAAGTTAAATGATAACTGCAGGGCAATTACAAAGCGTATTGATTGATTGCATTTACACTTCATTAATCGGTACACAACAAGTTGTGCACAACGTACAACTTTACCTACTGTTAAAATTATGTAAACGAAAAGAATGCGCTCAATGCAAGAGCCTAGGTACATAATTACACAAGTTTTTGATTAGGTAAAAGAAAGTATTTAGGTACCTGTTCACTTTTGTATTTCAGAATATCTTGTGCAAGCCTGAATAATGTCTTTAGATCGGAAAAGTTGAGTTTGATATCGTTCGCTTCCATCCATGATAAACTTTCGCATAGTTTCTCTTTATCAGCTTGTCTGAGCTCCCGCTGTGAGAAACTCAGTATTTCCCTCCAGTCTGTCTCCACCATTGTATATAAACCAACTGTTTAATTCAATAAACTATAAGAAAATATCTTTAGATTTTATACACCAAATCAAACAACGCAACACCACGAAAGTTTGTTTTAAAAAGGTTTGTTAAGTTTTGGCGCGCTCATTGCTAGGCAACCAATAAGTGCAATATAGGTTTGCAAAGAGCTTCGATCAAAGAGTTTGTAGTAGGTAGGTACTCGTACCTAGTCTGTGGTGTACAGGTTTTAAGTCTTATCAAGAATATTTTGTTATTATAAAGTCCGGACGTATACGTCTATACGTCCTTGTTCTAAGTATCTTACTTAAATAACATCGACAATGCAGCAGTGTTAGTAGGTACAGCAGCATTCGATTTATTTTGTAATAGGCATCGAGTGCTCGATAAGTTGAGTATTATTGATAGAGCCGATTGTTCTAAGTATCATACCTACATAACATCGACAATGCAGCAGTGTTAGTAGGTACAGTAGCATTCGATTTATTTTGTAATAGGCATCGAGTGCTCGATAAATTGAGTATTATTTATAAAGCCGATTGCCGAAGCCTATGTTAAGATTCATTATCATCATCATCATTATACTTATTACTCACCAGAATTGGCCACTGACTCATATGAACTTAGTACTTTATTATATTACTTACCTACGTGTTACATGAAAGAAGGGTAGGTTAATTAGGACGTTCAATGCCGTTACATGGGTAATAATAATTATAATTAAAATAAAAATACCAAATAATTACAAATATTACTTTATTAGGTGTGATGATGTCGAACAATAGTATATAGAAAGTTAATGTTATAATACGTCGAGGTGTCAACAAAATAAAACATTTGTGCTTACTAAAAATAAATTAACAAAAGTAAAATACAACAATACATTAGATTAATAAAATAAAGAAGCGTTCTGCCTCTACACACTGAAGCATTACATAGGGCGAGGAAGAACAATACTTTGCTACTAAAGGATTTTATATAAAAATGATTTAAATATACATTTACTGTAGGTAAGTATAATAATTTAAGTAACCTGACCCACATACATACAAACATAGTCATGAACCCACTCATGGGAGTGAATTCTCGATTATGGATAAAAAGGTTAGCAGGTAGGTTTGTAGGTATACATTAACATGCAAACAACATGTTACAAGACAATAGAAGAATACATTTTCAAAACAAGCAAATAAAAGTATCCTCAAAATCTAATCCATGACTAGAGTTATAAATAGAATCAACTGAAAATAGTATTGAAGAGTTTAAACATGTCGGTTATCAGACTAAATAGCACTCACAATTTGATTGATACCTAATTTAAAATTAAGCAATCTACATTGTATTGTCAACCGTTGCCGAATACTCGCCCTATATCTAAACACTGCATCTGAGTATTGAAGTTATTTAGTTATTATGCGGTAACTATTATAAATTGGTATATACCTACTGTACTAGAAATGTACTATTTATGCCGGTATTTTACAAAACGTCTAAACTTTGTTATCGCCGCATTGCCTAGTATTGTTAGTTTCAAAGTTTGACTTTTGCAGTTGCAAGTTTGCAAGTAACTCTAATGCAATGGTGTTGTATATTAGTATGTTACGTTAGTATCGTGGTGCGTAGCCTCTATCTTTCAAAATTTAACTTTTAAAAGACGAGCCAACCCCTAAGTTATAAATAAATTACTAATCTAGACAATTTTACATGTATATAAGTATTTTTATTATTTTTATACAATTGTTACAGATAAACATACTCTTTGGGACGCGTAAAACAACTTTGGATTGGTAAACTGACATAAATGTTGAGTTCGATTAACCGCTAGATCTCCTGGGTCCAGACAATACATTTTCTATTGTCTGATCCAGAGCAGACGAAGGGTTAATGCAAAGATACAAGCGGATAGAATATATAGAATAAAAAAAAACACTCAGGTTTTAACATTCCTACATGACTACTTACAAAAGATTGTACACTTTATTCACAGAAGCAGTAACAGAAAACAGCTTTATATTCAAACATTAGGTATATACTTTTGTAGAAAACATTATAAAAGTCATGGTAAAGTTTTGGTATAATTGGAAAAGCACATAGTCTATTTACATTTATAGGTAACAAATATTACAATGTCATACACATTTATAGATAAAATCTGGTAGCTTTGCACACGTTGACCAACGGATAGGAAGCTAAATATCAAGAAGATTAAGCCAATATGAAATTCTTTCCGACTCTATCAAGGGCCCAATTCGATTAATACAATGACAAAAAATTTACAATTTATTAGATTTTACACTTTCAGCATGGCAAAAATCTGTAATTTTAGCGTTATTGTATCAGTAACATAGGTCTTTTCTATCTCGTTTAAGAGTCTTAGGGAATAGGAAAAACAGTTGTCTAAATGTATTTTTTTTATAAAAACTATGTTGATAACAATAGATGTTAAGTTACTCTTTGGCAGTGGTTTAAGGGCATTGATAAGCTGTTGGTGAAATATCGTAATAAGTCAAAATATCGTTTGACACTTATATTTTAGCTGTTACATAACGAACAGAGTCGTCACTTCGTAGCTGGTTTTCTTTGGCAGTGTTTTAAAGGTCACGTAAGTTTATTAAATTAGTTACTGCCCATTTTTTCTTAAGTAACTTTGACATGCCTTATGCACCCTATGTAATAAGATTTAAGGGGTAAAAAGTATCTTTTATGTTAACCCAGACTATATTTGTGCCAAATTTCACTCCAATCCGTACAGTGGTCACGGTGTGATTGACCAAACATACTTACATTTACAAACTTCGCATTTATTATACGAGTGCTAGTAGTAGTAGGATCTTCAAATTGGACACCACAGGTAAGCTTTCAATACAATTTACAAGACAATATTGGCTACCAATTTGCTGCTTCTGTACAATACCTATGTTTTCACTTTTAAAATTGTTACACAGTTACCATTATTTAAACTGAGTAAATAATTTAATATCATATCGATAAACTTTGTCTGTAGCAGCTGAAATTCTGTCACTTTTGAAGTGATTGTTTTTGTTGATTCTAGTGTGTTCACTTTGTGTAGCTGTTACTCACTTGAGTGGTTCATTGTCAGTGGAAGGCCACGTGTGCAGTATCTCATGTGTCGTGTGACATGTGTCATGTGACATGTGTCAGCGTTGTCGACGCGCGCACAGAGTGGCGCGGCGCAGTCGCCGTAGAAGCGACTTCTCGCGCTATCAAATGCGTTCCACGTAGTTACCTGGAAAATAATTAACTTAACTAAATGGTATTTCAAATAAATGGGATAGAGGATAAGCTCCTAGGCTAAATACAGTAGTACATTAAGTATTACATTATTACTGCCAAATAGTACATTAAGTATTTTATCAATTTACGTACCGATGTATATCGCTTGTAAAGTGATTTATTACGTTGTATAGTAAGTACGGTTATGGGTAGTGACTGATTAGGGGAAGTGATATTATACCTACCTATTTCTGCCGCCAAGCAGCAATGCTCGCATTGCTGTGTTCCGGTTCGAAGGGTATGGTTTCCGGTGAAATTACAGGCACATGAGACTTTCCATCTAACGTCTCAGGGTGGTAACACGCAAGTGATATCTATGATGTTGCATGCGTACATAAGCTACGGTAACCGCTGACCATCAAGTGGGCCGTACGCTTGGTTGCCACTTTAGTAACATAAAAAAAAAAAAAAAAAAGTGATTAACAGGAGAAGGTAGACTTAGTGGTTAGGTTAGTGACGGGTAGTACACTTTGCAGGGGTAGTAATTGATTAGCGAAAGCGATTCACCAGGCAAGGTACACTTTGTAGAGTTACTGACGGGACGGGTAAAGACAAGAAGTGACCGGAAATGGTAGATTGCAGGGTTGGTGTCGGGTAGTGACGGGTAGTAACTTACCAGGGAAGGTCCCGAAGCGGCCGGTGCGCTGGCTGGAGCCGACGTACCAGCCGTCGTCACATTTCTCCAACACGTACACCGTGTCGCCTTCATTCAGTTCTAGTTCGTCTGGGTTCTGCGGTCGGTATTTGTACATGGCACGGTATCTGAAATCGAATGAAGGCTTTAGATTAATTGAATGTTTCAGTAAGTTAATATACGTAAGTCTTTTCCTCCGTCCATTTGACGACCCATGCGGCGCGGCGGGCGAAGGTCCGCTTGCGACGCCGGAGGTTGCGGGTTCGATTCCCGCCTTGGGACAAATGTTTGTACGGTCTGCATATATTTGTTCCGGGTGCTCTGGGTATTTTCTATGTATAATAAAAAATATCTAATCTATATATTGTATTGTATTAGGTATATCAGTCATCTAGTACCCATAACACAAGCTCTGCTTAGCTTGGGGCTAGATGATGCTGTGTGGATTGTCCAGCATTATTTATTATATTACTTATTTATAAGTGGTAGACTCGCTCTACACAGGTAGGTCATGGTCATGGTCCAAAGATTTGTGATGATGAAACTGTTAGAAGACATACCATTTGTTGAGTTACAAAACAAAATATGATGTGACCTGAGACAAAGAGCAAACAACAAACTGAAAAAATATATATTAATGCTTTGCGACAGTAATCGGAAAAAATACTATAAATTCTTAATATAAGAGAAATCGGACAGCATAATACTATGTGAGAATAGAACAGAAAACTCTTTATTGTACAATAAAGGGTTTTTGTTTTGAAAACTAAACAAAAATAAAAGAACACAATTTAAATACTTATAGCAAAGTACAATGGGCGGTCTCATCGCTGTGATCAATTTCTAACAGACAACCTTTGTCTGGATGGACTGTATTTTAAAATGAATGGGATGGGACGATGTCAAAATGTTTTTAACACAAAACAATCATAATCATGACAGCCTTCTAATGTTCCCACTGCTGGGACACTGGCCTACTCTCAGACGAGAGTGATTGGGTCTTAATCCACCACGCGGACCCAATGCGGATTGGTGGATGGCACATGTCTTTTGAATTTTAGTTCTTGAACATGCCGGTTTCCTCACGATGCTTTCCTTCACCGTATGAGAGCACTGGCATTGCGCACATAAATTTTTCGAACAAAAAAATCCATTGGGGCACGACCAGGTTTGAACCCACGACCTTAGGATCGGAAGACGGGGTCACTACCACTAGACCGCCGGTGCTCAAAACAATAGAAGCAAATAACACAATACATAAAATAATATTGTATGCAATATTTATACACCTCTGATTGAGGGCAGTAATAAGGGAAAATAGTACGACTTACGGTATTGCCTCTGCATTGGTGTCGACGTACAAAGGCTCAGTGTTGTTGAGGTCCACTCCCTGGCCGGTCGGCGGGCCGTACCCTCGCTCCGAAGGGGTCAGCAGTGGTTGCGCTGTTTTTGATGCGTAACCTGAAATATAAAAGACGAACACCAATGATCATCATCATAATGACAGCCTTTCTAATATTCCCACTGTTGGGACCCTGGCCCTAAACCCTACTCTCCACTTCCTACTCACTCTCGAGCGAGAGTGATCAGACCCAATGCGGATTGGTGGCTGGCACATTAAAATGTTTGGTTCTTGGACATGCCGGCGATGTTTTACTTCACCGTATGAGAAAACTGTTATTGCGCACAAAAAAATCGAATAGAAATATCCATTGGTGCACGCACGGATGACCGGATTCGAACCCACGACCTTACGGAAGGCGGGGTCTTCACCACTAGACCACCAGTGCGCAATGATAGAAAATGATACAATATTCTACAATGATCACATTGTGTTGTGCGATTTCTTTCGCTCTATATGATTAGCATCTCATCATACATTGGAAGTGTGCTCGGGGTAAAATGGCGATGACGTCGCACAATCGATGAAAAAATATACAATATTAACTCCGAGATTTATAATGAACTGCGGTAGACCACGCAAGCGATGGCGAGACGAACTTAACACCTTCAGTGATCAGTGGCAGGTATTGGCGTTAGTTAGACCGCAAAGTCTGGTAAACTCAAAGGGAGGCCTTTGCCCAGCAGTGGGACAGTGCAGGCTGACAACAAAAACAACAACAACAACTCCAAGATTTATAAGGTAGAGTACAAAAATGAAGTACAAAATCTCATACAAATTGACGTCGAAACAATTTTTTTTATAATTCAATTGGCAAACAAGAATATAATATTGTTTACCAAGGACCTGCCCCGGCTTCGCATGGGTGCTAAAGCTACATAAACCTTCCTTTCGAATGACTCTATCTATAAATATAAAAAAAACTCTATCTAAAAAAGCCGCACCAAAATCCGTTGCGTAGTTTTAAAGATCTAAGCATTGTCGTTATAAGTGGTTACAAATGCCTTTAGAATCTCGCAATACTAGAGATTGAACTCGCAGTTTTAAAACAGCTGTTCTTATAGGTTTACTTACCAGGCGGTGCTTCGGAGGACGCGTTAAGCAGTAGGTCCCGACTTTTTCAAAGTTGTTAGGCCATGACAGAGGCCTTCGGGCGGCCTAGAAACTCTGTCACCAGAGTTGGCCACTGGCTCATACGAACGAACGAACTTACCAGGCAAGGGCTGTGTGGCTGGGGGTGCGTTTGAGAGAGCTGGGCTGTTGTGCTGAGGGATGTAACTGTGAGGGCCGATGCTCCTCTTAGCGCTGCCATTCATGAGGCCGTGCGCAGCTGGTGAAGATACCGGCTTATCGTGAGAGTTACTGTGGTTCATTATAAGATGTGGATCTGACGAAGAAATAGGTTTTTAGTTGCTTGGAAAAACATGGACGATGTTATGTGATGGTATTTTGCTTTATATGTGGTGTGGCGAGCAAGTGAATACGAATTGTTGATTCCAGTGCTTGTTATATATGCAATGCAAGATATTCTAGTAAGAGGGAACAAAGCCTTTCATTTTATTAACATTTAATTAAAATAAGAAAGTTAAAGAAAGATAGATAACTAAAAAAAATACAATAACTCTAACAATTTTATTTTTATTTTATTTTTAGAATTTTAGTAAAACTAAACAGCTAACACAGATATCTACAGGGTGAGTTTTTTTTCAGGGCCGCTGAGGGGATACCCAAAACCGTGAGAGTTATCGAAAAGTCACGCGCTCGATCCAAAAAAAATAATTTTATTATACTACTAAAGTGGCAACCAAGCGTACGGCCCACTTGATGGTCACCTGTGCCTTGTAATTTCACCGAAACCATACCCTTCGAACCGGAACACAGCAATGTAAGCATTACTGCTTGGCGGCAAAAATAGGTATAAATAAGTTCTGCATTAAAAAAAGCAAACATCCATTGATGTTTGCTTTTGTGAGTTTGCGAAAAAACTCTTTTTCTGCATTTATTGTGATAACAAACAAATAAATGTAAGACGACTATGCACCCAAAGTTGTTGGAACACCTAAATTTAATGTTTTTAAATTTTTACAATATGCAATATCTGAGACTCACCAGGTTTATTCTGACTAGGCTCCTGCAAGATGGTAACGTAACTATCGGGGAAAATGCCCGTTTTGTTCCCGTTCCGTCCCTCCCACCAGTTCTGGTCGATGCGCCTAGTGAGGACCACGACTTCTCCCTTCTTTAGGGGTAATTCGAGGTTGGTTTGAGCGGTGAAGTCGAACTTGGCTCGCGCTCTACCTTCGAGAGATATGGGCTTCTTCTGTGGCTGTGGGTTGTCTCCTTTTTGAATCTGAAATAAGTATAAAGTGACCCTTGTGATTTTATTCAACAAAATTAGTTTGTGTATAATTAAAAGTAATTTAGAAAGGTGTTTTGTCTGCTAATTAGCAGAATCTAGAGATTCATACTTTTTATAAGACTTGTAGCTCTTACAATACCTGGCATTCACAAACAATAAATTATTTATGATTTAAAAGTTAATAAAGTTAGTTGGTTCAACAGTGGTGCCAGAGCTGTAGGTACCTACAATAGATTGCATATAGAAAGTCAGTTTCTATGAGCAAGGTCTGAATTTCATAGGTAAGGCCTGCTAAAGTATTTTAAATAAATAAATAAAATAAATAATGCTGGACATTCCACACAGCATCATCTAGCCCAAAGGTAAGCTGCTATATGATATATATTTAATACAATACAATACACAAATAGATATTTTTTGTTATACATAGAAAATACCCAGAACACCCGGAACCAACATTTGTAGATCGTACAAACATTTGTCCCGAGGCAAGAATCGAACCCGCAACCTCTGCGCGCAGGCAACTTGCGCCCGCTGCGCCACATCGGTCGTCGCCGATTTAAAGGTAAAAATATATATATACTAATTTTAAAAATTTACCCCCAAATGTGAAAATGATAGTTTTGTGGCTATTTCTAACAGAACTTAAAAGAATCTAAGTCTAAGCTAAAATTTTCGCAAACACTTCAAACTATTTGCAGAAACTATTCAAACTACTTCTAACTCACTTCTAACACACTAGACACTGCATAAATACCTTTATGGTCTGACGTTCACATTATGATAGTTAAATAATTTCTTATTTTCTCATTTAAGATTTTTTATCTACGAATCTACATTAATTAGCTTTATAACGCACCACGAAAGCGTAACAAAGTACAGCTTAGCGGCTACGATCATAATATTTGTGTAAAAGGATTAAGAAAGTCTATGAAACAAAGTAAGTGACCACCACTTCGGGCGGCCTAGAAACTCTGTCACCAGAGTTGGCCACTGACTCAAACGAACGAACGAACCACCTCGGTGGGCAAGTGCCAAGTTGACAGCTGAAAAGTTGCGGGTTCGATCCCGCTGTTCTCTTCACTTCGAGTGTAGTCCGTGGTACTCCTAGTTTCTGAAAGCTACGGCAGAGGGAATCCTAAGGGTCAGGACAGGTCAGGGTATGTAACTGTTATATGTATGTAAGTGAGATTTTATTCATTTATTTGCAACAAACTTATTTATATATTTATAATAACTATATTTAAGTAGAATGAGTGTATGTACCTCGCGTGCCGCAAAGACGGGCTTAGTAAGGGCTGAGTAACCTCTTTACTCACCGCGAAACTCAGTCTGCAACCAACCCGGTGCGGTGTGGTGGCGTGGCAGTGCCTAGAATCGCTTTGCCGCGTGCTTATCGATGCTTTTTATCATTAATTTTCGCGCGGCTTATGTTTTCCATCATTAGAATACATTTGTGTGTAAAATACATATACGCAAAATGTTACACGCTCGGTTTCTATACAAATCGACGAACTCTTTCATTCTACTTATATATAGTTCTGTGGTATGAGATCATTAAGGTACTCGTATACGAAGAACTACAAAAATAAATTAAATAAAACGCATTCTTGAAGCGTGCTTGAGGTACATCGATCTCGAACCGGTTGAAGTATACTTCCCGCTTTACTTGTTACCATCAAGTTTGAGAGATTTACATAAGATATATTTGGCAAGTTAATACAATGATTGAGAATTCTTATTCAACTAGCTGTTGCCCGCGACTTCGTTCGCGTAATCCTACTAATATTATAAATGCAAAAGTCTGTGCGTGTGTGTATGTTTGTTACCACGTATCTCCGTGAGACTTAACCGATTAGCATGAAATTTGGAATGTAGACACTTAGGCTACTTTTTATTCCGGAAAACGAACTGTTCCTGTGGGATAGCATAAAAACTGCAAAAACGCGGGTAAAGCCGCGGGGGTCAGCTCGTATACATATAAATCTTCCTCTTGAATCACTCTATCTATTATCAAAACCGATCAAATACCGGATGAATTTTATACCAAAATGCCAAATGCCAAATATGTTATTCGTTCCATCAAAAAAAAAATAAGAGAAAGCTTGGTTCAAAGAGTTTATTATAATTAGAACACTTAGACCAAATGTTTATGCTCTGAAAGATTTTAATTTAGCTCTATTATTAGGTAATTCTGTAAATTGTGAATTTTCGTCGTTTCTATTAAACTTGTTAGCAGCGATGGGCTTGCAACCTGCCACTTAAGAATACTAACAACTTTGGAAAATGTGGGTCATGAGCCAAATATAGTGTTTGGATGTGCTTCTGCCACCCGATTGCGTAATTCGGTTGCAATCGATTTCAATCAAAAACTGACGTATTTTGTATGAATGTGACAGCTTATTGAGAGTTCGATGATTGAAATCGGATTGAAACCGAGTTACGCAATCGGGGGGGCTGATCTTAAACAGCCTCAGAGATTTGGAGATCTTATAAAAATTCTATCGCTTATGTGGATTACAGATATGAATATAATTATTGTTTATTTTCCAAGCTTACGAGGGGAGGTCCAAAAGTCCGCGGAATAGAGGATTTGGAAATAAAATGAAACAATGAAACTATTTTTCCTTTTCAATATAATTACCTTTGAGCTTAATACATTTTTCAGATCTTGAAATTAACTCATATCTAGAGAGCATATATAATATGCGCAGCATAAATGGAAGGTGTGTGTGTGAACGGGTGGGTTCTTCCTATATATCAACTAGACACAAACACAATAGTGTAGTTAAATAAAATTGCTTACCTCGACATAATTGTAAGGGAACAGTCCTACTCTCCCGTGAAGTTCTCCCTCGTACCAGTTAGCGTCGACTTGTCTCCTCACGTGTATGATCTCGCCTTTCCTAAAGCTGAGCTCTCTGGTCGTCTGCCCGTTGAATGTGTACAGAGCCTTAGCGACCACCTTCTCCGCCTCATCGTAACGGTTCAGAGGGAGGATGTTCTTCTGGGAAGGCGTGAAGTTGTCTTGGTGACGACGATTTTGCATATCTTGCAGTTCCTGTGAAGATTATCCGTAGTTGAAAACAAGGTTCATTTGGAAAACCCATACAAGTTCTTTAGAAAAACCATGCGAAGCGCGATATTCTTGAATATGTTTACAATGTTTTAAGATTTTTGTTACCGATAAAGCCAAAGTTCAAAGTGATCATTCACATCTGTCTATGAAAACCGAATGGGTCTTTCCAAGAACCATTGTCTGCAGATCGATGGAAGAAAAAATAGGCAAAAACAATAATATACAATACATCATCAATTAAAATAGTCTGTCACACAACGAATTTAGCTGAACATTCACAGCATGGTAATTTTAATGAATTACGAATTGATGGTATAATTTAGTTGACAATTGAGCACCCAGTTAGATCACTCCAGTCACGCAATCTCTCAAGCATCACCTTGATCGACGCATCAAACGCGTCGATATCCAGATGGTGGATTTCGTTCTCCTGTAAATGCCAAATTTCGATGAATATTTTGAATAGGGTAGAAAAACTAAGGCCAGTTTATTCTTGCCAGGCCAAAATAGGCTTAAATCGCAGACTGAGAGAAGATCCAACGATACAAAAGGATTTTTACAGGTTTTTAAGTTTATTTTTTTGGCGTATGTACTATCTTATTTCTTTAGTGTTGAATTTTTTCCTTGATTATTTTATTTTACCTTTTGCCCTGTCTATTGTGCTACTCCCTAGCTAAATGTAACCCAGTCTCTCGCTATAACAGGCTAACTCTAGTGAGGGGACTTGTAGCAAACCATTAAAATATTTTTTTTTGGTCAATTAATAAATTTGTACTCATAAATGAGCCAAGTTAGTTCACTTGAGTTAGTGGTCAACTCTGGTGACGGGGCTTACATTATCTTTTTGTAAAAATGGTACAATAAAACAAGAAAATGTTCATAGTTCTCACTGTGGCATCCAAAAACATTCAACAGAAAGCTTACAGGAAACACAGGAACTAAATGATTAAAAAAATCATACACATGAATACTAACAGAAATCACGATTTTGTCCAACATTTTCGCAGTCGCATGGGGAAAGTCTTTCTTTGACAACTTTTTATAACGATAATTATACGTTCATTACACCAATTTACACTGAACTAAGTCATTAGCCGAGAATAATATTAGCACACAAGTCGACAGTGCACGAATGTGGACGCCTCGCAAGACCGCCGCGTACTTACTGGACCAACAAAAGTGATACAAGAGAGTTCGTTTATCCCAACACAACATAAAAGTATTAAAATATCTCCGAAACTCTATTAACATTTTTAAAGACTTTAAACTTTACGGTTTAGAAAATAGGGTCGTAAATCGGACGGTAGAACCGATGGGCGTTAATGATGAACGCGTTGTTGCGAACGATATGATAATTTGGTCAACGGATTTTCGGTGAGAACGCGAAGTACAAGGTCGTTTAGTACCGGATTTTAATAGGTTTTTAATATCACCTTTAAAGAGTGATAATCACGGCAGACGCGGTAGCCGATTTGATATCATACTAATACCAAATCCATTCAGCAGCAGATATTACGACGTGATTCTAACACAAATAAAGAAGTACCTATCCAAACCTCGCTTTCATAACATCAGTAAGATAGGGATTGGTTTAGTGTTAACCACCACAATAAAGAAATACATTTTTTTTACAATTTACCAAAAATGCGTACCTATCACTTATCAAGCGGAAGGTTGCGGGTCAAAGTCCCACCAGTAATTTTTTTTGGATATTATAAAATTGATATTATTATTTGGCGTGATGACCTTGACGTTTTTGATGTATACTGGTGGGATATTGCCAAGGACAGAGATAGATGGAAGGAATTGGGGGAGACCTTTGCTCAGCAGTGGGACACAATAGGTTGTTAAAAATAAAAAAAATAAAAATATATATATAAATTTAATATAATCTAATACTGACAAAAATTTTATGAATGACACAAACACCAAAACGATTTTACGAGGTGACAAGTTATTAAGTTACATAACTGAACTTTGGCAAACATACTCGCTCACAGCAAACACAAGCTAAAACTTGGAAGCATAAAATTCCAACAATGAAAGTGAATCAGCCGGACAAAGGCTTTAAAAAAAAAACAGTAAAAGTAAAACGTCTAGTATGTAAATGCGAAGAATCGCTTTAGAACCGGTATTTTCCACAAGCTCGGTGCATGCTAGAGAATGTATAAGGCCATGTTTGAACTACAGATAATTATTTGCGAACGTTTTCACCAGCAAGTGAAATTGTCGAGAAAACGATTCCATTTACACTTGTACACGTTTCCACGGATATAAGGTTTCGATCACACGTATTCATGAGAACGTACATAAGATAAAAAAAAAACGGTTCTTGTATTTACAAGTAAACAATATGGATTATGTACTAAAGTTTTACAATAATACAAATATTTTAGACACCAGCCACATTCTGCATGATACGCGGATGTTTTGCCAGTTGAGCTACCGAGTCATGCTTCGTTTGTTCGAAAATTAATAATTGATACGTTCCACGAGGGTCATGTAGATTGCGAATCAATAAAACTGATTAGATCGGTGGTAATAACAAACAAAATTATTTCGGACTCCTAAGGAAATTTCAGACATACTATAGAATACTATCTAAATAAAATCCATAAATTAGCATCTCCGAGGGTCTTCTTGAAAATAACAAACGATAATCGTGACAAATATCGTAACCCAACTTACGGTCGGTCCTAAGATCCCAGCATTCACTAAACGTAGTGCTTACATACTCTTGGGCATTCACAGACAAGCCTTAAGACGAAAACTGTCACGTTAATTTTGTCAGGATTAGACCGTCTCCCTACATTTCTGACGACCGATGTGGCGCAGCGGGCGCAGGCCCCCCTTTCGACGCGGAGGTTGCGGGTTCGATTACCACCTCAGGTTAAATGTTTCGTTTGTACGATCTACAAATATTTGTTCCGGGTGTTCTGGGTATTTTTTATATATAATAACAGATATCTATCTATGTATTGTATTGTATTAAGTATATATATCAGTCATCTAGTACCCATAACACAGCTCTGTTTAACAGCAGCTTACCTTGGGGCAAGATGATGCTGTGTGGATTGTCCAGCATTATTTATTTATTATTTACAGATTTCTCGAAAAAAAAAAAACCAGATATAGCCGCTGTTAGTTTCCGTAGATTTTCCGCCACGTGATCTATTCCCCTCGCATGCAAAAGCGTGCGACAGCGTAATTTATGAGCGGTGCAGTGAAATTGATTCTATCTCTGTGGCGTGCCACAGATTACACACTAGTTACCACACAAAGGCTCACTTAATAAAAATATTATGTATAGGCGGTTCGCGCATCCAATAAACACCTGTGTCGTAAGTGACTCGAAGACCAACAAAGTCAAATTAATACTACCATCAAACTCAATGTTAATATTTTATATGCTTAAGAATGTCTAACGTTTTCACGGCTATGCCGATGAACCGATTTGGATGAAACTCAGCACGTAGTAGTATAAGTCCAAGAAAAAAAAAATATTATAACGCTTAACCACGCAATTGAACTTACGGGCAGTTAGACTACTTTAAATCGATATAGCCGTTTGTTCTATTTCAATATAAAACACTTTTCATTGACAAGTTCTAGGTCTACACACGGGATTTGAAGCAAGTAGACAATTTTACTTCATTGGTCAAGTCACGTCATACCACCTCATCATAACAAAACTAGATGTTCCCAACGGGTAGTCCGAAACTGAATGCGAGCTGTTTTCAGCCTTAAATCAGTGAGTCAAAGCTTAGTTTTTATTAAAAGGTGAACGGTACTGGTACTATGATGGAGGCACACGGAGAATAGTAACATAGGTTACATCCGGTGTGCGGCGTGCGCTCGCGCCAAAGTGTTTGTTTGGTAAATGCGCATTCGGCAATGCGTGACGGGCCATTGTTCAAGTTTTACGAGTGCTACTACTGTGGTCGATGTAAATCACGGAAAGTGAAAACTTATTCAAAATATATTGAATTACCAGCTGTGTCCCACTGGTTTCATTCGCGGATTCTGCAGTTTTTAAGCTGTACTACAGAGCAGTATTTTTTCCAGG
Organism: Colostygia pectinataria; assembly: GCA_951394395.1. Classification (NCBI taxonomy): domain Eukaryota; kingdom Metazoa; phylum Arthropoda; class Insecta; order Lepidoptera; family Geometridae; genus Colostygia; species Colostygia pectinataria. Next base: position 4,263,455 of record OX596356.1, on the reverse strand, counting down.
ATATTAAGTAGCTTTTCCAGACTACATTCTATTATCTGTGCCAAATTTCATCTAGATCCAATGAGCCGTTCTGACGTGATTGAGTAATAACAAATATCCATTCAAACTTTTGCATTTATTAATAGTAAAAAATAAGACAAGATGAAAAAAATTCTAACAATTGGAATTTTAAATAATCCTAGACATATTTATTAACTATTTAATCATTTACGAAAGTATAAAATACCAAAGCAGATAAATATTATCATCACTAACGATACCTATTGCTGCAAAATAAGTAGGCATTTATTTGATTTAAATACACGTCACAAGCACTAAAATATCATCTTAATCTAGACGAACAATCAAGATTGATGACATCCTGCGAGCTGGGATTAAAATTAAACAGAATTTCGCTCGCAAAACTACTCATTGCTCTTATTACATACCTCAATCTACGCAGAGGAACACAAGTCAACTCACACGCGACGCGAACGAAAACAACACGAAATTATTTAAATCGAATTCAGAAATTTTCATGTATAGGAAATGATGAGCACCTATTACGAAAACTCGAATGAAAATGCCGGACATTGTCGAGTGTAGTACAAAACCGCAAATAGATCATGTTACTAGTATACCTGCGGGCTACAGAATACAATTGGATATCACATGCACAGTAACCCCGGAGGGTCCTTTGTGCGTGATACTAATCCGCACGAAATAAGGTCTATTTTGCTAAAGATTTTGGGATTGTGTATGAACTTTGTCTTCAAGATACTGTTACAGGAAGTTATTAAATCCTTAGTAAAGACTATTTTGAAACCTAAACATAAATCGAAATTAGGATTAGCCCTTCCACGACGTTATTTGTACATTTAGAGAGAAACCATATTATACTGATCGAATGGCTTGAACAATTAATGAAAATAATATTTATAAATAGTTAATTTTATTTTGAAATAAATAACGTTTGCAACAACTTCGTCTGTTATTCACGTGCAGTTTGTAGGTCACAGTTCAATATCAATATCTATCGATAGTGTACCTACAATTTGTGATATCGATCAAACTATAGAACGTGCTATAGTCGAGTAAGCGGATTATGTATAGCATTGCCTGACACGCTAATCGCATTCAGAAAACGCGCAGACTTTTTATTGGGTAGAACGAGAATTGGAAACCACTTTAATACGAGTAGTAGAATAGGCGATAATCCTATCAGATTAGTGTGTGATTATGTGATGCTATCACGGTAGTTTAGAAAAACAATTCATGAATGTAAAAATAACTCGAAATTATTTTACTATAAGTTCTTCGTAGTAAAACCGTAATAGATACAGAAATATTTGCTATTATTTAAGAGAGTCACTGCTAAGGTATGAAAGCGTATAGATAGAGAACCTACTATCTTTATCAAGTACTCTATGGACAAACGAAGAGAAGCAATGAGCTCATAACGAACGACATAACTTTAAAGATAATGATAAGATAACCTACAATGATGTATCGTTGGAGCACAAACTTCAATGGAAAATTAAAAACAAAAAAGCCAATCAAAAAATTAAGTTTAGTCGAGGTTTTGTCACTAGAAACACAGAAAAGCTTTTGGTGCTCTAGAAGTTTTGTCATTTTTCAAAAAGAGTAGTGTTTATGTTTCACCCCGATGCCTGGCTGTGTCTATCTGTAGCACCAAACTGGTGAACTAATTTAAATGCGTTTTTTTTTTAGTTTTCTTAGGTTTTTGCGATGACTTGTTTTATCAAAACCGGTTTAGCCGTTTCAAGGTTATCGGCTATCATAAGTCAAAGGGCCACATTATAGCTCGCAGAACCGATAACCACTGGGGAATAAAGGTTCTCGAATGGCGACCAAGAACTGGAAAATGAAGAATAGGACGGCCAGCAGTCATAAAATTGGATCCTGTAATATTCGGAGGTGGGTTTAAATGTTCGCGACACAGTTTTCTAAGCTTCTGCGGATATTATCGTTCTTCTTGTGTTGATATTGTTTTTATTTTATTCAACTGAAATGGCAACCAAGCGTACGGACAAAATGATGGTAAGCGGTCACCGCAGCCTATGGACGCTTGCAATACCAGAGGTATCCATCGCGGGTTGCCACCTTGAGGCTAATATCGAAAGCCTCATGTGCCAGTAATTTCATCGGAAACCATACCCTTCACACCGGAACACAGCAATGCGAGCATTACTGCTTGGCGGCAGAAATGATGGTACTCTCTCTATGTTTTTGTTCCAAATAAATAAATACCTTGGACTCTTGCTGAAGAGTCCTACCACCAGGTAACGAATGCTTAACGTGCAGTGAACAGTACCTGCAGATACTTGTTCCGGCGCTGTTCCCTGTAGAGCCTCTTCATGTGTTCCGCCTGCTGCCGCGCCAGTTCCCGCTCGGGAACTAGCGGCAGCGGGTCGTGCCGCACCGGACATCGGTAGTGGATGTTCACGTCGCTCTCCACGTAGCGACGAGGGGATTCTAGGGAAATACGAAACATTTTGTTATCTTAATCTTATTAAGGGATCATTAATCATCAGTTTTTTTTTATACTACTGAAGTAGCAACCAAGCGTACGGCGCACAAGATGGTAAGCGGTTACCGCAGCCTATGGACGCTTGCAATACCAGAGGTATCACTCGCGGGTTGCCACCTTGAGGCTAAGATCGAAAGCCTCATATGCCAGTAATTTCACCGGAAACCATACCCTTCACACCGGAAAACTACAATGGGAGCATTACTGCTTGGCGGCAGAAATAGGTATGGTGGTAGTCCTTCCCTGGACGAGCTCTATCACAGAGAACTCTGCTACTCTTAAACTTTAGGTGAGGTAGAGGTCAAACGCAGGTCTGTAACAGATTTGAAATTTGATTTTGGTATTATTTAGTATAATTTCGATTCATAGCAGGAAATAAGAGGATTTTTTATTTTTATTTTATTTATGTTTGTGGGAGCATCATGTCATGCCCAAACGCACAGGCATAGATTATGGTCTGGAATAGTATATAGGTTACTTTTTACCCCGGGTTCCCATGGAAAAAAACAGGTCATCGTCATGACAGTCTTCTAATATTCCCACAGCTAGGACACCAACTCGCGAGCGAGAGTGATTGGGTCTTATTCCACCACGCGGACTCAATGCGAATTGTCGAATGTCTTCCGATTCTTTAGTTCTTGGACATGCCGGTTTCAAGATGTTTTACTTTACCGCAGAGCACTGGCATTGCGCAAATAAATATTTCGAACACAAATATCTTTTGGTGCACGACAGGGTTCGAACCCACGATTTTAGGATCGGAAGGCACTACCATTAGATTACGTGCTTTCTAGACCGTAGACAAAACATTTCTCTACGGTAAACAAAAATTACATTAGTTAAAAGAAAATTGTAATTTAACCTACTTTTCCGGAGACAAAACCATTGTTTACGGTTTAATTGTTGTGAAATTGCCATAAATTGGTTTTATGCTTACATTGTTCTAGTCTAACTAAATTAAAAATATCTGTGATTAAGAGCGCGAATGATCGCACAAAACTTTGCAACACAGTCAATAAAGTAACGATACAAAAATTCAGGGTTATACGACCGATAATTGGTTTAAAAGTGGACACAATTTAGCAACCAATTGACCAATCTAAACTGTAACCAATTCGTTAAGTTTTAATGCAGACATCCGGGCTCTAAAGCAAATGAAAAGATACTCAAACGATTCAATACCTTCGCTTTTTACTTTCATTATACTCATGAGAACCGTAATGGTTGTACATAAAAATTCATGATGTTAACATCATATTTATATGGTTAATTAAAATACGATTTTCTCGTCGTCGTTTCTTTAATTACATGCGTATAATCTTACTTATTAGTTTAATTCGATCGGCTTTCGATCTTAGCCTCAAGGTGGCAACCCGCGAGTGATACCTCTGGTATTGCAAGCGTCCATAGGCTGCGGTAACCGCTTACCATCTTGTGGGCCGTACGCTTGGTTGCCACTTCATTTGCATAAAAAAAAAAAAATTCACATCGCTTCACAAATTTTTTTAACAGATATGTTGCATCTTACTTATTTTAGTACTTTCACATTATTTTCTTGATCAATTTATTAGTTTTGAAGCAAATGATGCAATGGCAAAAAAAGTCCGATTTAAGTTCAATTTCCGTTGCGGTACAAATGTTAGCACAATCTGTTGGAACTAGCAGTACGCAGTAAATAAGGTAAGTAAGACCACGACACATGGAATCCTAGCAAGGGTTCTATTATCATCATAATAAAACGCTAATTTACTATGTCCGTTTTTAACTTATTAATAAACACTTTAATACTTTAACTTTTCCATACGATTTCGAATACTAACGATGTCTCAAACAGTCAGCTTTTTGGTACTTGAGCGTTTATCTGTCTGCCCCTACCTCAAAACCGAGCTGGCTGAGACCCTGATAATTCTAACGAAACATCACAAAACCATATCTCACAGAGCTACCAATCAAAAAACCGCCAACTTCATGGTCGTGTGAGCATTAAAATAAGACATTCCAGTAAAAGTGAAAGCTGGGATCGTCATGGTGCAAGCTTGCCATTGATGCTGTAACTCTCGTAAACATTCGGCAGTCGATTGCGATGACACACGTAACATAACCGGTTTTTTGTGATTTCATCATATCACCGGAAGGTTGTAATAATACGAATCAAGTTTGTGTTTTAAAATAATATATATTTTTCACAAAATGTCTTGCAAGATTATGGCTAAATGTCGACGTTCTAGTTTTTTTATAGCTATGAAAGCTGTATCTTTGCATAGTATAAAACAACGTCGCTTCCCGCCCCGTCTGTCCCTCTGTATGTATGTACGCTTAGATCTTTCAAACTACTCAACGGATTTTAATGCGGTATCAATAGATCTGTATCTATTAACGAAAACAGCATTAAAGTTCGTTGCGTCCCGTGATTCAAGAGAAATTTTAGGTATAGTTTTTTTTTTTTTTATACCACTAAAGTGGAAACCCTAACTAAGTGGCCCATTTGAACGCAAGCAACATCATATATATCACTTGCGTGTTACCACCCTGAGACGTTAGATGGAATTCTCATGTGCCTGTAATTTCACCGGAAACCATTCTCTTTGAACCGAAACACAGCGAGCATTACTGCTTGGCGGCAGAAATAGGTATGGTGGTAGTCCTTCCCCCGACGAGCTCTATCACTAAGAACTCTACTACTCTCTTCTTAGTTAGCACTAAAGCATTTGAATGAGATATCTACCAATTATTTTTAAAATCCGAGAGATTAAAGACCTTAGGGAATATGAGATCGCATCGCATTGTCACTAGCTTTCTCGATTTGGCCATTCCGAGCACGTACTTGTGACACAGTTAGCAACGCAAACTTGTAATGACAATTCTCCATGGGATTCCGTGCCTTATGACAGGGCTAAAGCCGCTATGCTAAGAAGCAATATTGCATAGATATCTTTACACGTAGGTGTGCACACACAGGAATTTCATTTGCTCAATCGCTTTGCTACTTTGAAAGTTTTAAGCTCCCTTCAGCATAACTTTGCGCGGTAGTTTAAGGTGTGTAACTAAAATTAACGCGTTAGGCAGGTGTCTTAGAAAACAAGTTTCGTCATAAAGTTACATGCAATTATAGGAAATGATTACGCGAAACAGTCGATGGAAAGCTGCTATGGAGCGGCAAAGCGCTTTCACTCATAAGTTGGACTGGAGGGAAAATACCAATGATTTTCGCTTCAAGTTCGATGGCAATTATTTTCTCAGCCGTTAGTAAAAACCTAAAATTAATCGAGATTGAATAGTACGCAGTAGAACTGTAAGAATAAGTAACTTAAAAGTATCAAAAGAAGAGTGTGGAAGTTACTTATGACATATGAAGGTAAGGTTTAAGACATTCAAAGACATTAACACAGAAACACTATGATGACTCTGGCTTATTTGCCACAATTCTGCCAGTGTAAAGTGTATTATTTTGATTGTCGCTTAGCAACGTAAACAAACGAAATTTGGAAAGAAATGATGATTTTTCTTTCAAAATTCTCTTGGAAAGTATTTCACTAAATTACTAACTAACATTAACCCTCAATTTCAATTACTTACACTTGTGCTAAGTAAACAAGTTAAATTGGATAAACTGCCACCAAATTTACGCATTAAAACTTAAAATAACACTAGAAAAATAATTAAAACGGGAGGGTGGGTCCTCCCGTTTTAATTATTTTTCATGTCGTTTAGAAAAAATAGTTAAAGACAATCCGAGATGCTTAGTCAGTCAAGACACAATTTAATAGACAGGAAGATTGACAGAGCAAATTGTAGAGGCTGAGTTGAGTTAATGGCCCGTAGACAAATGGTATGTTATTAATGATGAACGCATTACCGTGTAATTGTAGCGAATTACTAGGTACATCGAGTAAGGAACCAGTGAGGATATCCGCTCTATCCGCCTTTATAATGGTATGCAGATATACAATTACAAAAATACTAGCTGTTACCCGTAACTTCGTTTACGTGGAACTCCCACACTTTTTCCGGTCACAGGTTCTTTTGAACTTTTTCCAGGCACCAACCCTTCACAAAACAGGTTTATATTAAGATTACCTAGATTAAATACTTAAATTAGCCAACTAGTTTTTATAAAACCTTTTGTGAAGGGAAAATAAAACATTTTTATATTATATTATATTTATTATATATTTTTCCGGTATAAAAAGTAGCCTGTCTTAATCCCGGTCACCTATAAGTACTATTTTATAGAAGACATATTTGTATTTTTATGTTTGTATTTTTTTTCTTACAAATAAACAGAAAAACTACTGGTCAGACTTTAAAATTAAAAAACATTTTTTTTTCACCATCAGAACATTATCCATTACATTATCCCTGAGTAACATAGGCTATATTTGTTACTAGCGACCCGCTCCGGCTTCCCTCCGCGCGAAGCTGGGACGGATATGTTTAGTAGTTGTCAAGTTATAGATAAACAAACATCCATTCAACAAACATACAAACTGTCACCTTTTTAATATTAGTAATGGTATAGTAAGTAATAATACATATGTTCACACGGTTGTAAACAATTTAAAACGAGTCGGTAATAAATAGTAATAAAATTGGTATATTTATGGAACAAATTAAGACAGACTTCATGCTTAATATGTAATTAAATATTCATAAAATTTTGTTTTTACTAACGGAAATCTATATCCAAGTCTATTATTAGGTTTGTATGAAATACATTGAAATATCGATACAGGCAAGTGTTGCGAGTCAACGTATTAAGTTACTTACAAATTAAGCAAACCCGGTATTTAGTTTCGGTTTGACCTCCTGGGTTTGACCGAGATGTTTCATAATCTCAATGAAGCATGGCGATTATAGTTATAGCGCCCCGTGACTTTGGTCTGCGCTGACTCTTTTATACAAACTTCCTAAACCCTTTGCGTATTTTAATTTTTCTATAGTATTTAAATTTTTCTTTATAATATTTTATTAATAACTGTTGTGTAAAAAAATTAGAATAATGTAGTATATTTAATTTTAGTTTTAGTTATAATTTTAATTAATTTCAAATACGATTTTATAATTGTTAATGAATAAATGAAATGAAAAATGAAATGTATTCTACAAGTTGACTTTCGGCAATTACTTTTTTAATGCTTCACTTCACAAAAATACATTCCTGAAAATTGCAGAACCTAACTATAAACTCGACAACCACTGAACGGATTTGGCTAAAAATTTAATTATAGATAGATAATGACTGGGAATATATAATAGGCAACTTCTTATCCCGGAAAAAGTACGATTCCGAGATCCTCGTGAACGAAGTCGCGGGAAACAACTTATTTAAAAAATAAATAACTAAATTTTGCTGTGACATTCAAGCATTGTTTTATGAAACTGTAACCCTAAACTGATCGTGGTTTATCCATAAAATGCAAGAAAAACTTAACTATGCAAGTAATCACTATACAAATACTGAGCTTAACCCAAATACGCCCATTTGGGTTCTCAAACCGCTATGTTACGTCCCAAAAATATTATTCAAAAATAGATAAAGGGCTTAATTTATATTACTGGTTTATAAACTACGAACCATGGCTAGCCATTTTCTTGATCTGCTTAAGTATACCCATTTCGATCGATTTCACACTGCACTGCACAAGATAGACTACGAATTCCGTTGGCAGTCGCCACGAGCGACTGTCGTCGGCCGCCGGTCACGATAGATCACTACCAGTGCCTTTGCCTGCACACTTTCGACACGACAAACTACACTTCATCTCCCGCCAAAACGGCTATACTTTCGCTAGCAAAAATCGTTTCTTGATTTTATTGTCAGCCCTTCGAATAGCCGCGTAACATAAGTGTAGAAAGATCGAAAAAACCATGGATACTATAATCTGGAGAGATGATTGATTAAACAAGAGTTCACTTTTATTAGAAGGGAATTGTTAACTATGTCGACAGATCAATAAATTATTAATTCAACGATAGCTCGTTACTTTATAAAATGTTTTATTGTTGTAAAACTAAAAGTTTCCTTAGAAGGTAGGGTTGATTTCGCGCTAAGTGATCCAAAGTCGGCTATAAGTCGGTTTGCTTATTATAAGAAGCAAAGTGAGGTGTCTCGACAATCGACAGAGTATTTATTTACTCTAAATCGATAGTCTTTATTGTATTTTCATATGTAGAATTTTACAAGCCTGCTCATATTATTCTAGCGGGAATTAAAAACGATGGGAACAGATATCAACACCATTTTAGTTTTACGAAGCATGTAAATAGTTAATTGAAATCACTGCTTGTAATAACAACTTGACTGCAATGACCCGATGATAAGAATCACGCAGCAATAAGACCTCTGTTAAATCGATAACTAATTCAATTTAATAATGTGAAGAAATTAACTCGTATTTTTAACAATGTAGCAACTTACTGTATGGAAGAGGTGCATACACATCCGGATACATGTCTGTTCTATTGACCCAATCGGACGCATCGTGCACCGTGTGACGGTTTTCTTTAATCGTAGCATATTTTTTGTCTCTGCGAACTACACTTTCTGATGTACCATTGTCGGAGTCTATTGCAGTTCCATAGTCAATCGTTGAATCGTCTAGAGAAGATGATTTCTGTTCCGCTTGTAAGTTATTTGGTTTGTTGCGATTACCGGTATACTCGATTACGACTACAGATTTTTTTACAGTGTTGTTGTTAGGATTGTCACGTAATTGTTTGAATTTATAGTCGTCTGTTTGCTGAGTAGAGTATGGAATATCGTTTTCTGCGTCTTTGGCTGGTTTATTTTCTTTTATCGTTTCGGTGTTTCTGTTATTTGTTACGACAGTGGCGATTGGTATTTCACTTATTGGTTCAATAATTTGTTGTGGTTCTATGTATGTGGCCTTGTCTAAAGGAGATTTGATTACTTCCTTTTCTCCAGAATCGCTGCTTTGAACACTGTCTGAATAATATTTAGTTTCTGATTTGTTAGGTGTGCTTTCTTTAGAGAAGTATGCACCATCATTGTCACTATTATCATCTTCGTAAAGTAAATTCTTTTTTACGTATTTGTTGAGAGCGAATAATGATCTTGACATTGAACCTGAGGCAGGAACGTCACTAAAGAATCCGTCATCTTCGCAAGTATATTCACTGTTTACGTCTTTTTCATTGTGCGAATTTTTATTACTATTTATTTGATTTGCGTTCATTTTTAATCACTGTGTTTACTATTTCAACATGTCCCCACTTTACACGACAGCTAGTTAGACCGAATTGAACTGAAGTCGTGATAACATAGATTACACTTATCAGTAAATAACAGATAGCACTCTAGGAGAAATATTACGTTAGTAATAGAATATTCGCACTAAATCACTTATTTATTTACGCGCAACAAAGGCACCGCGTTTGGGCGCGAGGCTACAAGAACTATTTACAATCGAAAAAACTGCACCGACAGGTTTTGGCGTCCTATCGAGATGAATGACGTAATTCGCGAATACCGTAGATAATCTTAAGATAATATTATGAATGGACACTTTTTCACAACTATTCGGTCTTTTCCACGGATATGAATAATTACTATTGCTAATGTTATTTTAATTTATTTATTAGGAAGCTCGTATTGAATTCAAGTCTAACACGTATACTGCCAACGACGCGGTCAAATGAATAAGTTAAGACAGGGATTGTTACGAACAAAGGCCATTGTTAATTTTTTTTATTCGCACAGATAATAAAGACAGAAATGATTGCGCGTGTCGGCTCTCATGGGGTTTAGATCGCGCGGTTTTCGGAAGTTGCGGTAAGAAGAAAAGTTATCTAACATGTAAAAGTAGGTTAGGTACTATATTTTCATTTCACACGAGTTATTTCAATAATAAATAAAACGTATATGGGTACTTGCCTGTATCTGAAAAACTCCCGTGTGACGTTCTGCGTGGAGGCTCCGGGGCTGAGTCGGTCTCTACCAGTGCACAAAATGACATGATATGGCATCAAAACAAAAACAAAATGCGCTAATAATTTAAAACTAAAATGATGTAAGAATTATTGATTGTCGGTATATTGAAATCTAGAGAATAAATCGTAGACAGTCCAATTACAGTACGTACAATTAGCAAATCATTTCATTAGACAATTATTATAAACAGTCACAATAACAAACATAAATTAAGGCAAGAAACAACGATGCGTTTAGAGATCACGCGACGTGAACACGCATACCGAGGCGACACGGACGGTACAGCGAGAATCAATAACTCTTCAACCAGGAAGCATGCCTGTACATGTTACTCCAAAACTAAACTAAATATATAATATGAAAAAATAAAAGGTAAATAAATTATTAACCTTGGAAAGTAACAGTGTGTCGCGAAGGTATGATGTGGGGCGCCACCCTGTAAGGCCACGAAGCCGGCGGCGGGCGGGGCGGCGTCCGCGGCGGCTCGTACCGGTTGACCGGACGGTGCAGCAACGGATCAAACTCTTGCTTCTCAAACGCATCGCTTTTCAAAATAGAACTCAACTTTACAGATTCTTTACGACGTTTTACTTCTTTTCGAACTGGCGAAGTCCGGCCTCGGACTAGAGTAGAAGGATCTTTGAGAGATCTGTTATTATCACTTCGCATCGGATAACGGTGCGCAATCCAGGTTCCAGCCAGGTATGGAGCCATATCTTGGAGTTCGCTCACGTCGGGGGCAGATGCGTATATCTGACCAAGGATCGACATAGTTTCGAATCGTCGCCGGATGCGATCGACTTCGCCTGAACGGCATTGTAGCGCTTCTTCGGCAGATCTCGATCTCGGAGCGGTGCGTCTTCTTAGAGCTGCTAGTTTGGATATGATGTCGATGTGGGGCATATAGCGATTTGTCGGGCGAAGCGGGACTCGCGCCACTGGTAGTGAAGCTTTAGATCTGTCGCGGCGGGACGAGAGCCGCTCGTACGCGGACCAGTTGCGTGCGAGGACATTGCGTGCGATTTCGGGATCGCTGCGGTGCCTGCGTAGCACGGCCCCGGCCGCGGTGGGCGAGTCGAAGCGGCGAGCGAGGCGGCGCACCTCTCCCGCCCGCGCCAGGTTGAGGTAGGCGCGCCAATACCGCTCCGGATCGGGCGACGGACTCCGACTGCGCCAGATGCTCTCCTCGCTCGAGCGTAGCGTGTCAGGCGTCCGCCGATCCGCGATGTTTACTTCCGAATGGGGTGAACCCGATCTAGAACGGAGCTCCGGTTTCGATGGTAGAGACAGAAACTTATTTTTTTCAGATTCTCCGAAGAGCTCCTTGAAGTTTGCACATGATTGCGATTGGACTATTTGGGATTTTTGCGGTTCGGTTTCTTTCAATTTCATAAGATTATTACAAGAGCTTTTTACTCCTTTAAGTGTAGTAAGAGTTAAATTACTCCTTTTGTCTTTTTCCTCAGTGTTGTCATTGGCATGATAAACAGTCTTTGTTTGCTCTGGACAGGCAGTTACAGATTCAAAATATTTGACTTTCATTTGAACTTCTTTGCTTGGTCCTCTATAAACGACTGTTTTGTTGGAATGATCTGAACTCGCCGTTTCAGTTTCGCTAGCTGAGTGCGTTTCAATTTTGTCATTAGACTGAGTTGAATATTTTTCTGATTCAGAATTTTGGTTGTTATATGAATCATCGGGACTTTTTATAGATATAGAAACATCAGACTTTTCTGTAGTAGCAGCATCTTCTTTTTCCTGGCTTATTTCTAATTCTCGCTTTAATGATAAAGGTTCGGGATTGTCATACTTATTGATTCTATCTAAAAGTTCTTTGCTTAAGGTCTGCGATATTTTTCGTTTTTCATTCTCACTTAGTGTCATTTGTATTTTGTTAACATTATTTTTTAAATCTTTTACAGATGTAATGGGGCAGGGTATCGAAGCTATTGAATCTGATTTGCTTATTTTTATCAAGTTTTCTTTTTCAGGCATGTAATTAGATAAAGAGCTGCACCTTACTTGTAGTTTAGGCGTTTTTGTGTTGTTTGATTCTTGGACATCGATAGTGTATTTATCCAGTTCTTTATTAGACTTGGACTCTAGTTCTTTACTGTATATTGCATTGAGCTGATTTTTCAAGGCATGCACCTGTTCCATAGATAAGCTACTCCACAGACGGCTTCCTAAACCTATTTTCTTACGAAGTTCGCTAAGCGTCGTATCCGGCTGCAATGCTATAGCAGGTTTTACAGCAGTACGATCAACTGCTACTCTGTTATTTTTTTTTGTGTTGATATGAAATGCAGTTTCTGCAACACTTGTTCCGCGCCATAGAGGTTTGTAAGTATCATTAGAGACAGGTTGTTCAAATTCTAAGGAGTCATAGTTAGATATTTGTTGAAAGTGGTCTTTTAAATCTTCAACAGACTTTTCTTTGATACGTAGACCTCTGTCAGTATCATAATTCCAACGAAAGTCTTTAACGTCTCTAGGATAAAATAAAACGTCCTTTTCTGTTTGAGCTACTTTTAGTTTTTTGTACAGATTATTCAGTTCTTCTTCGGCTCGCTCAATAGAACGAATTTTTTTCCAACGTTCGAAATCAATAATCTCTTCGTCTTTACGTCTATGTCGTAAGTCGCTTGTAGATGTTGCCCTTTCTAGTTCACCTACTCGTTCCAAGTAAGTATAATATCTATTGAGTTCTCTGAACCTTTCGGATCTGACCTTCATATTTTGCATTTCAAGTATGTATTCATCATATTCAGGATCTTCGATTAGTAAACTAGACTCACTTTGAGTTTTAGGATGAATATTGTACTGAATTGCAGGTTTTTCGGCATCACCAGCACTACGCGTACGAAATGCACTCTTTGTCTCATTTCTATTATTTTGCAAGCGCACATTGTGTATACGACGATAAGACGGAGATCGAATAGATACCGGCGATGTAGATTGACTTCTACTCAGACTAGTAGTTGATAATGATTTTTTCATTATTTTTGGAGACACAGGTCTTGACGTTTGCGAAAAAAACATAGTAGAAGTTAATTTATCAGCTTTTGTCTCCGGGTGCTTTTCTTGACGCGCCTGTCGTCTTTCTACTGTGGGAGAAATAGGTCGAGACGTCTCTGTAAATATCATCTTTGGAGGGGACAATGACTGTTTTTTGACCTGAGCCACGGGTTTTTCAATTTTACGAACAACTTTGGGTGACACTGGCCTAGAAGTTTGCGAAAAAAATATCCTTGAGGGTGATACTGAACTGCGAGCTGGAGAAGACTCCTTGGATTTGTCTCTCTTGTAAAAAATAACGGTTGGTGATTTAGGACGAGTGGTCTGTGAGAAAAACATCTTGTTACAAGGTGGTTCACTTCTACTTCTGATAGTAGCTAAGGATGATGTCGATCCAAAGTCTTCCCATTTTGATAAGCTGTCGAATTTACGTATCTCACCATGCATTCTGCCTGGCCAGGAAATTGAGCGAGGGCTTTGCACCGATGTAGGGCTGGGGTAACAATCCCACATCTTGAAACGAGATAATGAGACAGGCTTTCTATGTATTAAATAAGAGTTTAATGATTTTGGCATGCTAGTGTCTTGAGGCAGTGATTGAAACATTTGAGCTTTTTGAAGGACACTAGTGTTTTGCTCGTGAGATGCAAATGATACAGTAGGTGAAGGTTGACGAGACTTGCCCAAAAACAAATGCTGAAAGAATGAATCTGACACAATCGCATCGTGTGATTTTTTTATATCCTTTGCGCTTATTTTTTTACCATCTAAATTTTCATATGATCCAAAATTGGATCCATTGGAATCTCCAAATTGACTTCCCGAATCAGAGCCATTGCTTGTTTTTGCATTGGATGTTTTTTTACTTGTTTTAACTTTAGAAGATTTTTTGGTCTTGCTGGTTTCTTTTGCCTTCTTACTGCAAGACTCATGGCAAGGAACACTTCGCGGTCTCGCAACAACACTTTCTAAAGACTTTTTCTTTTTGAGATTAGTAACAGTTGCAGTTTTTATTTGAGTTTGCTTTTTGTTCACCGTCGAAGAAATATTTGACGATGATTTCGACATGTTCGATGAAGATTGAAGAGTGTTTAGTTTGCCAGATTTTTGATCATGTTTGGTTGCTATGCAAGGATTTGATTTAGTGTGTAAGTTTGACACTTTTAGTTTCTGCACCTTTTCTGCGGTGCGGACCATGTCTCTGCTACGATGCGTAGCACTTGGCATAATTGGTTTAATATTTAGCCCTGTGGTTGGTTTTGAAACATTGACTTTAGCAGCAATGTTATGAGCACTTTTACTAATGCATTTTGCTTTTGATAAATCAATACGTTCATTTCGCTTTTCAGCACTCCATAGTTTATCTAAAGATGTGACTTTATCTAAAATGTTAGATATCGGCGTTCTTCTGCCAGCTCCGCCTTCTATTACCACAGATGATTGATTAACCCCATATTTGCTGTGAGATGAGTGGGCATACTCTGTAGGCAACAAGGTTCTTCTAGATGAGCCAAAACTGCTGGTGAATCCAGGTGACTTTGAATCACTAAGAACACTTTTTGGGGATGGCTTTTGAGCACTTAGGTTACTTTTTCTATTCACTGCAGGGGGTGCTGACATCGACATAACTCGTTTAGCTTTTTCTACAGCTGCACTCGGTTTAAATATAATATGAGTGTTTTGTCTTTGAAGTTTATGGCTTATTTTATCTTTCAGAAAGTCGACATTTGACTTTGAAACCGTTGGTGTTGATCTTTTCGGGGACGTGGAAACTGGCCTCGTGGATGTCACCATCCGAAGAGTTCTGCTGTTCTTTGAAGAGATTCTTCTTGGTGGTGCCGGTGGGAATTCTACTAATTTATCTGCGTCGGGGTTGATAAATGAAGGCGCTTGTTTTCTAAACTTGATATCAGCATCAGTTTCAATGCTGGTCACGGGAAAGCAGATGACTTCGTGCAGTTGCGGCGTTTTCTTGTGAACCCTTATTTTTGTCAGGGTCGGAGAGAGCGGTATATATTCAATTTCCGTTTCGTCTGTGGAGTTTCAACCGTATTTCAATGCAACTCTCCTTGTATTATCCTCGTTAGAAGTGATAAAAACGTGTCGTAGAATGTGTTTCTCGAAAGCTTTGCTGCTCAATCGTGGAACTAGTCTAAGAGTGTATCGCAAGGTAAAATTTTGCGTTAAAAACGTGTTCACTAAGTGCTTGTTTAATTTTGGAGTAAACTAGTGCGCATGCATTTACCTTTTTGCTGTAAACTGATCCCGGCACCTTGTTATGGAGAAAATAGTGACATGCGGAGAACTATAACTATACTACATTTGTACTTACCTCATACGTGTATTCAGGCTGAGTATGTCAGTGGACTAACGTGCACTCGATTGAAAAGCCGTGACGTGGTCAGTCGTTACGCGACCTTGGGATGACACATCCGACCATACAGGTGTAACATATGGCTGATTGTATCATAATGCACTGACCTTCATTGTATAATGAGATGCGATTCTATTGAATATCATTTTTAACCGAATTGTTATGTTATTTGTAATTCACCGAAAGTAAAAGCTGGTTTCATTAGAACACCGACACCGAATGTTTTTCAAATCATGCTGTTGGTTATTACAATTGTTAAGTTATTTAAGTATAGCCTAGAATAAATCAATTCAATTGAATAAATAGACTAACAAATGTATTTTTAAGTAATTAACGGCTTTATTGTCTGGGGAATACTGTCTCAAATTGAACGTGATATTTTAAGATTTTGACTAGGAATTACTTTTATAGAGATATCGTTGTATACTTCTCAAAACGCGATCTCACCAAGCGTTCGGTTTGTAAGCTGACTGTTTTTCTAAACACTATTTAGATTAAAATCATAGTTATATAAGGCTTACTATGAGCGTTTATTGCAGCTACTCAAATCAGTCAGAAACTATCTAGTAAGACCGCGCTCTAAGCATGGGACAATAATAATTTAATAAACCTATAATCCACTACAGCAAAGTTCAATTTACCTTGTCTAGGCGGAGCTGGGGAGCGGAACCCTCTCAATGGCGGTTCACCACCTGCTTGTAAGTCTCTGTAAGCCGCTCGTCGTTCCGCAGGCGATAGGGGACCGTCCGTCTCTTCTCTCCGACGGAAGACCAGTGTTGAGTCCGACTCGTAGCCGGATTCTTTGAGAGCTCTGGAATTTACAGATTAGGTAGAACTTTTTTCCGTAATACAGGAATTGTGTGTAAAGTTTCGCAAAAACTTAAATAATAGACGCAAAGAGCGACAAGGCTTGTTAGAGCAAAAGCATATCTATACCTGTTAATAGTAGGTACATGTTTGAGATGACAATTCTGTAAGAGGTAGTAGAGTTCTTTGTCATAGAGCTCGTCCGAGGAAGGACTACCACCATACCTATTTCTGTGGCGGCAGAAATAGGTATGGAGCAGTAATGCTCGCATTGCTGTGTTCCGGTTCAAGGGTATGATTTCCGGTGAAATTACAGGCTCATGAGACCTTCCATCTTAAGTCTCAGGGTGGTGACACGCAAGTGATATCTTGCGTGTCACCACCCTGCTTATAAGTGGGTTGTCACTTTAGTGGTATAAAAAAAATTACAAGGATGATAATCATAATTCTCTTTTATCATTTCAATGCGCTTTTTTTTTTTTTTTTTTAAACAACTGAAGTGGCAACCAAGCGTACGGCCCACAAGATGGTAAGCGGTTACCGCAGCCTATGGACGCTTGCTATACCAGAGGTATCACTCGCGGGTTGCCACCTTGAGGCTAAGTTCGAAAGCCACATGTGCCAGTAATTTCACCGGAAACCACACCCTTCACACCGGAACACAGCAATGCGAGCATTACTGCTTGGCGGCAGAAATAAGTATGGTGGTAGTCCTTCCCCGGGCGAGCTCTATCACAGAGAACTCTACTACTCTTAGCTTTGTTGTTTTGTATTTTTAAAATGCTATCTATCTACTTATCTGTGCTATAACTCTTTATTTTGTTATATGTTTTCTTTCTGTTTATTTGTCAAATAAAATCATTTCATATCATTTAATTTCTAGGAAAATACGTAATAAATAAATAAATAAATAAATAATGCTGGACAATCCACACAGCATCATCTAGCCCAAGGTAAGCTTCTGTTAAACAGAGCTGTATTATGGGTAATAGATGACTGATATATATTTAATACAATACAATACATAGATAGATATTTTTTATTATAATATACATAGAAAACACCCAGAACACCCAGAACAAATATTTGCAGATCCTACAAATATTTGTCCCAAGGCGGGAATCGAACCCGCAACCTCTGCGTCGCAGGCGGACCTTCGCCCACCGCGCCACATTGGTCGTGATAGTTATAAGAGACAGGTAGAGTTCATCCATTCCTGTATCTAGTTTAAGTTTCTAGTCCTAAAATAAACTGCAACTTCTATTTCACTCTTGTTATAACTACCAAGAATATAATGAAATCTGATTTACCACTCACCTCGCCATGTTGGATTTGGACAAGATCGCTGAAGTTATATCCTTCTTTTCCTTTGGCGAGGCCTGGGGCAGCGATGTCGTACTTGACACGTTTTGCTGTAACATTAAAACCTTTTAGGAAATAAATAAATAATGCTGGACAATCCACACAGCATCATCTAGACCCAAGGTAAACTGCTGTTAAACAGAGCTGATGTGATATTCGTTATAGCAGAGTGATATTTTTTTATATATATAGAAAATACCCAGAACACTCGGAACAAATATTTGTAGATCGTACAAACATTTGACCCGAGGCAGGAATCGAACCCGCAACCTCCGCGTCGCAGAACAGACCTGCGCCCGCTGCGCCACATCGGTCGTCAGAAAATTGACATTGACATTAGTTTGATCTTACCAGAGCGTAATTAAATTAGTATCTTTACAATCATGCTCAAAGCAATATTTTAATACTAGCCGATCTGCCCCAGCTTCGCGCGTGCAAAGCCGGGGTGGGTCGCTAGTAATAAAATATACCCTATGTTACTCAGGGATAATGTAGCATTCTAATAGTGAAAGAACTTTTGAAATCGGATTAGTAGTTTTTGAGTCTATTCGTAACAAAAAAAAAATACTAAAATACAAATCTTCTCTCTTTATAATATTAGTATAGATATGCTAACACACAAAAGTCGGCTTGCACAATAATATTTAAATTGTGATTAACGAGTTTGTCACAACCATTAACGATCGATATTGTTTACGTATTTTGTAATGTTTTAATTAATTTATACAGAAATGTAGTTTAACACTAGTATTAATACATAAATAGAAAATCACATGCAAAGAAAAGTAGTTTCGACCTTGGAAGCTTGTTTAATTACTTACTAAGTAATTTTATCGATGCCACACTTTTTAATATAATACGAAAGGAAGAGACAAGATTATTTAACTCTAATAATAAGAACAAAATTAAAATTACGGTTCATAAACGTGCAATTGCGGAGACGACTCTTTCATTTTTGTTTTTGCTAAATAAATAAAAAAATGCGATGTTAAAAAAAAATTAAGAATTATCTCCGCATAACAGATAGTAAGACAGACACATGACATCCAAAAATAAATCCATGCCAGGAAAGTCAAGACTTCTATTTTAGCTCTCTTAAAAATATCTGACGATTATTACTCCGTTGGAATAACCTATCAAAATTTCGTGAAAAAAAAATTAAATTAGTTCATTTATGTCCTACCAAAATCTTAGGCATGCAAATATTATATTAAATGTAATGTAATGTAATGTTAAAATTTTTACACAAAATTAAAAATGTCAAAAAATAATAATAACAATAATAATAAACAATAAAAAATTAAAATTATTATTATTAGTGTACAATGTCCCTATATAGTTTTTAAAACTATCATGGTTATTAACATAGATTTCATTTAAAACGGGATATTTACCATGATTTGTGAGTTTTATTGATTCCCGATATTTCGGCGCAGTTACATGCACCATGATCACGGGAGAACTGAAGTCTTTGCGGGTAGCTCTTATAACTATTGACAGACAAATCTGTCCACCCTCTTTCTTAGTCTTTTATTGCGACCGATACTACCATCGGCTTCATTCTCACACACAACTCGATTTCGACACACGACACTAACAGTATCAGGGCGCACAGGCGGTACCACCGGTTTTTGTCTCCTACACATTCTCACCACAGGATTCCAGACTCCAGACAATTTAAAACCATCTTCTCGATTGAAATTCCTGTGTTTAGTAATCTCGATAGCCTCTTGAACCATTCTTGGTATGTAATGGCGTTCTGTCGAGATTACTTGTGGATTGTGTAGTTCAATCCAGTGATTCGAACCCGATTCCAAAATGTGTTCTGCTACGGCTGACTTTTGTATGTCAATGTTCTTGATCGCCCTGATGTGTTCCTTCACTCGACAAGCTATCGTACGTTTTGTTTGACCAATATATGAACTCCCACAGCTACAGTCAATCTTATACACTCCTGGTTTTTCCAGTGGAAAACTATCTTTTGGTGACCGCAGGTAGTGTGAGATCTTCTTTAGAGGAGTAAAGATGGTTTTAACGGACAATTTGCCTAGGACTTTAGCAATTTTGTCCGTAACTCCTCTGATATACGGTAGAAAAGCTGGCTTTCTTTCTACTCTGCATCTTTGGGGTTTTTGGCTTGGTTCTAGATGGAAACGTTCGAAGCTTGTATCCGTTCTTACGTAAAACTTTCTCGACATGCACTAACTCTCCTTCTATGTGCTCATCATCACACAAATCGAATGCTCGGTTAGTGAGCGAGGTTACAACGGAATCGAGGTGCCGCGGATGGTGGTGAGAGTTAGCATGCAGATACCGGTCCGTATGCGTAGGTTTGCGGTAAACAGAGTGGCCTAAACTACCATCTTCTCGAACCTGTACCGATACGTCTAGAAACGCCAAACGACGGCCGTGATCATGGTGCATGTAACTGCGCCGAAATATCGGGAATCAATAAAACTCACAAATCATGGTAAATATCCCGTTTTAAATGAAATCTATGTTAATAACCATGATAGTTTTAAAAACTATATCGCGAACCGGTACGGGCCGGATGTCGTTAGAGTGGTGAAAGACCTAGAATGCTCGCGAAAAAAGTGTGAATGCCTACGAGAGTCAGTGGACTTTTTAGTGAAGTGTCGGGACGCAAATCTAATACCAGTGTGCGTGCGTATTAAATCTCGTGATGACATTCCGGGATCTGCGAGTATTCTGCGACAAGCGAGTGTTAAATTATTGCGAAAATCGATACGTAACAGCAGGCATCGGTTTCATGTGTTGCAGGGAGTTTTGTACAGGCTACATTTCAAGTGCAGTGAGTTGTTATCGCCAGCGGATTTTGATACAGTAGACCGTATTACATACATACAGGCTCAACGATCGGGAGTACTTAGTGCAATAAAACAAAACCGTAAGTTCGAAACACTTTTGAGTAAGCAAAGACGAGATGTCCCCTACCATGATGATAACTCACCAGAAACTAGAACTGTTATTAACTTGTCTGACAAGGTTTTAAATGAGTCGGCTTTTAAGGTGTTGGAAAAGGGTTTGAATTATGCCCCTACCACGAAACGCATCCCTTATGAAAAAGTGATCGGGAGTGTCGAGGAAGTAATCCGGTACAACAGGATACCTACAGGTGATGCTGAGTCTTTAAGGCAAGACATTGCCTTTGTACTGCGGCATGCTAAACCTCCTGAACCAAACATCACGGGCGAAGAGTTGTTGGCACTTAGTGACTTGCGCCAAGATAAAGACCTGATAATTCTGAAAGCTGACAAAGGTAATGCTACGGTGGTCATGAACGTCTCTGAATACGAAGGTAAAATCCATACCTTGCTGAATGATACCAACACATACAAACAGGTTAATTATAACCCTACAGCTCGAACGCATCGAAGTACCCAAAAACTAATAAGAGAGTGTCAGCATGCTATTGGGGATGAGGTCACAAAGTTTTTGTTGCGTCCTCGTAACATCCAGCCGCCCAAACTGTATGGTTTACCTAAAGTGCACAAGCAGAATGCTCCCTTGCGACCAATTGTGAGTCAAATAGACTCACCCACATATGATTTAGCGAAGCATGTGGCGGGAGTGCTACAACCTACAGTGGGATTTACATCGTCTTTTGTAAAAGACTCTCGCCATTTTATACAGACACTGAAGCAGGCAGAGGTATGTGAGAATGAGACAATGGTTAGTTTTGATGTTGAGTCTCTCTTCACAAATGTCCCCATAGCTGACTGTATAAAAGTAATAGAGGCGACAATACTGAAAAACGGTATCCCTGCAGAGTATGCCAGAATGTTACAACATATTCTCTCTACCAACTATTTTATATATAGGGGAAACTATTATCTCCAAATAGACGGTGTAGCAATGGGAAGTCCGGTTGCTCCCGTAGTGGCAAACATTTGGATGGAGTATTTTGAGAGCTTGGCTATTTCCACTGCCCCTTTACCTGTTAAGTTGTGGAAGAGGTATGTAGATGACGTTTATTGTATTTTGGAAGGGAAGCAACGGGAGATTGAAATTCTTTTGGCACACCTTAATGGAGTACACAGTAAGATGAAATTTACATATGAAATGGAAGACGACCGTCGTTTGGCGTTTCTAGACGTATCGGTACAGGTTCGAGAAGATGGTAGTTTAGGCCACTCTGTTTACCGCAAACCTACGCATACGGACCGGTATCTGCATGCTAACTCTCACCACCATCCGCGGCACCTCGATTCCGTTGTAACCTCGCTCACTAACCGAGCATTCGATTTGTGTGATGATGAGCACATAGAAGGAGAGTTAGTGCATGTCGAGAAAGTTTTACGTAAGAACGGATACAAGCTTCGAACGTTTCCATCTAGAACCAAGCCAAAACCCCAAAGATGCAGAGTAGAAAGAAAGCCAGCTTTTCTACCGTATATCAGAGGAGTTACGGACAAAATTGCTAAAGTCCTAGGCAAATTGTCCGTTAAAACCATCTTTACTCCTCTAAAGAAGATCTCACACTACCTGCGGTCACCAAAAGATAGTTTTCCACTGGAAAAACCAGGAGTGTATAAGATTGACTGTAGCTGTGGGAGTTCATATATTGGTCAAACAAAACGTACGATAGCTTGTCGAGTGAAGGAACACATCAGGGCGATCAAGAACATTGACATACAAAAGTCAGCCGTAGCAGAACACATTTTGGAATCGGGTTCGAATCACTGGATTGAACTACACAATCCACAAGTAATCTCGACAGAACGCCATTACATACCAAGAATGGTTCAAGAGGCTATCGAGATTACTAAACACAGGAATTTCAATCGAGAAGATGGTTTTAAATTGTCTGGAGTCTGGAATCCTGTGGTGAGAATGTGTAGGAGACAAAAACCGGTGGTACCGCCTGTGCGCCCTGATACTGTTAGTGTCGTGTGTCGAAATCGAGTTGTGTGTGAGAATGAAGCCGATGGTAGTATCGGTCGCAATAAAAGACTAAGAAAGAGGGTGGACAGATTTGTCTGTCAATAGTTATAAGAGCTACCCGCAAAGACTTCAGTTCTCCCGTGATCATGGTGCATGTAACTGCGCCGAAATATCGGGAATCAATAAAACTCACAAATCATGGTAAATATCCCGTTTTAAATGAAATCAATGTCCCTATAATTTAAAAGTTCATTTATTGAATAGAAACATTTGTCTATCAGCCATTTCTTCAATGTTATATGAAATAGGTTTCCCTTCAAATCTTTTAATTCAGCTGGTAACCTATTATATATCTTGAAACACATATAATAAGCTTGACGTTGGGTGTGACTTAATTTATATTTAGGTAAGTGCAATTTGTTATTGGACGTGTTCCTTAAAGTTCGTTAAATTATTTTACTACCTACGAAATTAATGAGTACGCAAACATATTATTTTATTTTATTAAAAGACTCAAAAATTATGTTTTACATCTACATTAATTGTAAAAATAGGTAGGGTTTCTAACTTTGTATGTTTGTAGAGTAATTTTAAAATTAAATTGATTATGAAATTTGATAAAATTATGTTCCATTTTTCGAATGGCATTACAGGCATTTTATACATCTATGTATAGTACTGTATAGTTCGCACGGCGGATCTAGGCTTCCGTGAAGTTAGCCGTTTGTGATGCGCAAAGACAATTTAGTTTGAAAAAGCTCCATTGCGCATCAAAACGGCTAACTTCACGGCTGGAAGTATTCTCACGGCAGATATTTTCTTTGCGACGATTTAAATATCATTACGACTGCCTAGATCCATTGAGCGCACTATACTAAATCGTAGATAAGAGCTAAATTAGAAGTCAAGCAAGACAAACGATGCGAAGATGTTAAGGCCCTTACACTCTTTTGGATGGCGCGAGCGAGCAATGTCGTGTAAGGAGGCAGGGGGGAATTCTCGTCTAGCCACTGTTAGCGCCGCCCGCAGCAATGTAAACATACGCGTTAGTGATGAGTGATGCACGGGCTTATAATTGTGGACTGTAGACCTAAATATCAGTTTCATAGAAATATGTCGGGTAATCGTTAGCACTTCTGTGCTTAGGAGAAAACGTTAAGATATCGGTTACGGCTTTAGCACAGTTGGCCATAGACATATACCTACGAACTAACTTTTGTTGTTTTTATTACTACTTAGAGCGTCGATCCCACAACGAGCTCTCAAAGTATCTTCAAAATGTGGTTAATGTACATCAGGATAATTAATTACTATTATTTTGTTTAATATTATTATGTAATTTGATTTGAGATAGCTTATTCATAGTTTATTTCACAGAACGGCACGTAAGTATACTTCAACAGAAAGTAAGAAGTTTGCAGCGCCCAGGCGGACATCACAGGCACCATGGCTTGCCTGCGCGTCCTATGCTCCCCACACGCTTTTTCTCAGCATTAACAAATTAAAAGTAAGTTTGAAATGGATGACCTTGGCTTGGCTGGGATATGTGACTTTAACTGGTCTGACAGCATGTGTGAAAATCCAAGCCATCATCGAATAGATTACAACGAATTCTAGAACATAATTGAGACTGTGGAATCGGCACCAAGAAGTTTTGTAAAAGCTAAGGAGGGCAAATTTATGAATTAATCAAAATACTGTCGGAAAGATTATGAAACTGATATCTAGACCTAAATGTGCAATAATAAAGGTTATAATATTATGAGAACAGACTTTATATCACACTTTGTAACTTTGACAAGACTTATAGAAATATTATGCATGATAGCAAACTGTATGAATAATTGATAAATAACATTGGCGATTTCGACTATAGGAAACTACAAAGTACTTAATAGTGGTAACCA
Organism: Colostygia pectinataria; assembly: GCA_951394395.1. Classification (NCBI taxonomy): domain Eukaryota; kingdom Metazoa; phylum Arthropoda; class Insecta; order Lepidoptera; family Geometridae; genus Colostygia; species Colostygia pectinataria. The sequence goes on along the minus strand of OX596356.1, from coordinate 4,238,601 downwards.
TTATCACTAAGACGTTTCCTACAATCAAATTAGCCGACAAGACACACGGGGCTGACCAAAAGTTTTAATAACATTTTACTATTTTATTTAAACAGCATTTCAAAACAAATCACCTTGATTGAGTTATGAAACTATAACGAATGATAAGAGTTTATGATAGAAATTGTAGGTATGTACAAATGTTATTTGTTAACAAAAACACATTTATAAAATAGTAAAAAAGTGTCGTACCCCGTCAAAAATGTCCATGACCTCGTCCCACCACTAGAAAAGAGAAAAAACCATTTTGTTTTTGAACTTTTTTTTACCATTTGTTAGTATAAAGATTGCCAATTAGACTTGAGGTGTGGAATTAAAACTATGATGATTTTTGATGGCCGATCATGTTACATGAATGATTCTGATATACCCGAGGTGTGATACATGCGTTTGCGCGTGGCTTTACCTGCTTAGCTTCTTTATCAACGACGGATGATCTGCCTGGGACGTAATTTTCTATTCTGCCGGGTCGATTGTACATTTCTTGACTAGCTCGAGCTGACGCTAATGTGCTGTATCTGAAACAAATAGGTAAATAATATAAGCTATGCTAAGATAAAAACAAAAAAAATTGATCTTAACAATTGCAGAGCCATCCAAAGCTTTCAGCTCTGCAAAGCACTGCCCTGCGGCACCCCAAGACGTAGTTATTAAACCTCTTTCGTCCAGTAAATTCATTTCCTATAGTTTTAAAAGATTTTTATTAACAAATTAAAATATGTACATAATTACCTTACCTACATAATATACAAAATACATATGAAACAGTTGAGCCAGAACTACCAGACGGAAGTGTTCCCAACATGCTGGTCCAAATTAACCAAATTTATTATTAGGGCATAGATGCTTGCTCACTCAAGCAGTAGCTTTAAAGGTAGAATATCTGGCACAGCTATGGTACTTTCGGACCAGGCCAGATTCTGCCACAGGCGCCTGTACAGTGTCACATGGTCAAAACCAGTCATATCTAATGTATGGAGTGATCTTATGGGGAGACTTACTTATTACTAGGCGTGTATGGTTCGTTCATTCTCCTTTCTTCTTGCACGGAGGCTGTTCGTCTCCTAGAATAAAATATAATCATAATTGAAAGAACACATGAACCATTTGCAATCATAAATAATAATATATAAATATAAATAAATATATACTTATGAGTAAATCTCAGGTTAGGTCAAATACAGGTTGCTCCATGTGAAACGACATGTGTGTCAATAACAGTTAAAATTAAACACATAGGTCTGGTGTTGACGTCTTTTTCCACTGTCGTACGCGTCACTCCATGTGTTAGTACCCAAATGTACGAGTCCGCCTTCCGGTTCGCTTAGATACCCTGATCGAGGAATTGTTAGTTAAGATTAAACACAGCTGGTACTTACCTAGCTTTGGTGGTGACGTCAATGTCTTACGCGTCACTCCAAATACTAGAACCCAAACGTCCGAGTCTGCCTATCCCGTTCGTGTCATTTGGGGGTCAGAATACGCATATTAACAGTTAAAATTAAACTCAGCTATTATCTACCTAGGTCCGGTGGTGACGTCACTGTCGTACGCGTCACTCCACGTGCTAGAACCCAAACGTCCGAGTCCGCCTTCCGGTTCGCTCAGATACCCTGAGCGAGGGTCGAAGTACGCGTACTGAGAACGGTTGCTAGATACGCGTTCTGGTGGCTGGCCTGGAGGGAATTTTATACATAATTATATGGTATTGTAGAGAGTTGTTATCGGAGAAGCAGTGAAAAGTAGCGTTTCACTCTTAACTAAATTTGTTTTCGTATCGTAAATGATTCTGTTAGAATAATTTTATAATTTGCATATCGTTTGGAATGAATAGGGCAATTTTAGTCAAATCAACTTTATTATTTATTTATTTAGGTTGTATATAAATAAATAAATAAATATCTCTTATAATTATAAATGATATGTTTTTATATTGTAGGTACTATGGTTAAAGTTCACGGTTAAAACTATCTAGACTCAATATAAAAATTAACTATGCAGCGTAAATGTTATTTTATGTTATTTTTAAGTTCAGCGAATTTCTGATAAAAAATGTTATGCATGACGAAATCACAAAACATGACGTCACAAATCGAAACGATAAGCGAGTATTTACACGGTGAAAAAAAATTTGTTAAGATTCATTCAGACCTACGCGAAAACCGTGTTCCCGAGCGAAACTATTTTCGCATTTTTGTCAAAAAAATTATGCCTGCTGTAATTTCTATATACTGTAGATAACCTCTAAGATCTTTGAGACCGTCTGAGTGAGGTTGTCAAAGGCGTGTCTAAATATTAGATACATTTTATTATGACACATGTACACATTTTGCATTTCTTTTGTTAGCCATATTTCAGGAACGTTATACGATACCGATAATAGTAATAGTTTCGCTCGGGTGCAAGTTATTTCGCTCTGATTTGAAAGAAGCTTAAAGCAAACAGCCGTTATCAAAATGCGATCAATGTTAACAGCCACCGAATGTTGGTAAGTTCTATAACAAACAGATAATCACCTCGTCGACTTTTGTACCGTATAGTCACATAGTCGTCTGAAAAAGAAAATTATCGTATCGGGATCGGAAAAAAAAGAGAAAAAAACATACCTAATTGTTAAATATATAGAATAATAACTGAATTTAAATTTTTCAGCTTAAAAAGATACAAAATATACTCTAATCGTTTAAATTAAAAAAAGGGACTGAAACAGAACATACAGAAATTGTTGCATTACCGCGCAAACGATATTGCCACGCGAATGAATAGGTCAGAAATTTCCGTCATATTTTTTTCTGTCATATTTAGCCTCGTAGAAATAACGCTCAATAGCTTCCAATCTAATACGTATTTTAAAAGCATAGAACATAAAATATTTCTTGAGTATTAATCACGAGGAAAAAAAAAATGCAGTTGATAAAATACTAACCGTCGTATTTGTTTTTGTGGATAGTGTCATACATTTTCTTGTACCATTTTGATGGGTCCTTGACCTCCTGAAATGAGAGAATATTGTGTAATTTATGGACATAGTTTTATAATAGACTTTATAAACGATTAAATAACCAAAGTGGCTGAGGTGCGCGTTCGATTCCCGTTGCGAGACAAATGCTTCCATGACGAACGTAAAAACGAGCCTTACAATACTGGCACATGAGGCTTTCGATCTATGCTTCAAAGTGGCAACCCGCTAGTGAGACCTCTGGTATTGCAAGCGTCCATAGGCTGCGGTAACCGCTTACCATCTTGTGGGCCGTACGCTTGGTTGCCACTTCAGTGATTTAAAAAAAAAAACACTTACAGATCTAAGCGATACAGGCATGCCGTCTTTGGTAATGGGTCCAATTCCTTCTATTTTCTTTGGCGCATCAGCCATGTTCCGCGAGCCGCGTTCGTGGTCGCCCCTATCGCCCTCCGCTTCACTCGCGTATTCCCGCCTCAGAGCATGCACTGAAATGTTATTATTAAAATATTAATCATATTACAAAAGAGCGACATCTATCATCAGCGAATCGTACTGTGTAGTATATAATATGTGTTGAGCAGTAAGTGTTTCTGATTGAAACTTATTTCGTAAGATGGCTCTGTTGAGTAATATTTGATAGCTGAGTAGATTTTACGAGTATTTAGAGAATCCAAAATTTTTGGCCAAATTGCTATCCAGATAGTGACTTTGACTAGCTGTCATGTTAAGTATTGAGTTAATTCGTAGGTTAAATGATTCTAACGTTAGTATTATTAGCAATACCTACTAAATGTTAAAAGTACAGTTTTATTGAAAAAGCCAAAGATTTTTTATCGTATCTAATTATAAATGTAATACAGTCGGAACGAAAATGATTGACTTCTACAAGCAGTTTTATGTTGATAGATCGCTAAAAACAAATCAACCATAAGATTATTTCAAAGCTTAAACTATTAGAACCATACACACCCATTAGCTGTATGTTAGTTAGATGAATCTTGAGACTTTAAACAGAAGACGTTTTAAAACTTTTCAAAGGTAATAATAATGCAATCATCGTAAACATTATAATTTTATTGAGCACTCTGGCCGAGCCCCAATTCAACCTATTAATATTATATTAGTGCCAAAGTCGTAAAAACTGGGAACAAAATAAGTCGTTATTGTGTCTGTGGTACACTTTTACCAATCTGAAGATCCTTTGGATATATTTTGATACTGGTAAATATAACGGTAAAGGAAAGTGCTTACCCGTTCGACCCAAGAATTTTCTACCGAGTAGGTATTTTGCTCCGTTCGACCCAAAACATTTGATTCAAGTTACCCTTTCTACTTTTTCCCTAATATCTATTGTTTAAAATTAAATAAATGACACAGTGAAACACTAAAGTAGAAGGGTCAGCAGACAATAATATGTAGATTACTTATTTGGGTTATAGGCCTCCCCCGAAGAATGCCACGACAACCAAGCTTGTGCCTTCACCATCCACTGGATTTCTGCGTTTTCTACAGTATTATCGGTTTTATCGAGTGGGGGTTTTCTAGTTCGCAGACGTTTATTACCCATCGGTTTTTTTAATACCACTGCAGTGGCAACCACCAAGCGTTCGACCCACTTGGTCAGTGGTTACCGTAACCTATGTACGCATGCAACATCATAGATATCACTTGCGTGTTACCACCCTGAGACGTTAGATCGAAAGTCTCATGTGCCTGTAATTTTACCGGAAACCATACCCTTCGAATCGGAACACAGCAATGCTAGCATTACTGCTTGGCGGCAGAAATAGGTATGATGGTAGTCCTTCCTCGAACGAGCTCTATCACAAAGAACTCTACTACTCTCAGTTATCGGTTCTGCGAGCTAAATGGAATTTGCAGTGCCATTTCCGTTTGCTTACTTTTCTCTTTCCGTTTGCTATGCCGGTGACCTTAGTTCTACGGATTTTCTAAGAGCATGTACCATGTCAAGAGCATAAATAAATGATTCCTCGTTTCCTCTTTTTAGATTTTTGGTTTATTACGTTTTAATAATGCATTGTTCTACTCAAGTTTGACAGAAGAACTGACCACATCGTACTCTACTTTGGTAAAATCAATTTTAACTTCGTTTTAAAAAAATTAGTTAAGCAATTGTTTTATAGGTTAGGTTTTACTTTCTTCACATGTAATTTAAGATATTCGTGTGTAGTAAATAAATATCTGCTTATTACCCATTATAATAAAAACTATTCTACTGTCTACGTAATAACAAACTATGTAGGTACTATCGTACATTCATAAAAATACGTCATAGACAAAAATGTAATCTAACATGGCTACTCTAAAAAGGAATATGTTATTACCCGGGTCTCCCTTAGGTGGTGACGGCCTGTCCCGCGGCAAACGTGCTATGTCTTTCTCCTGTTGAAGATAACTCGAACCACGCGGTATTTGCCCTTCTGGAATGTTTCAAACAGTATTCTTTGAGTTGACGAGTTAAGCAAAGACGGTCTGGGAGTATTTTAGGTCATCTTGCCAATACGACATGGGCCATTCAATTGTATTTTTGTGTTTTTTTAAGTTTTGTTGTGCACCTAAATTTGGTGGCAGTTTATCCAATGACTCGTGTTGGCACTTGGCACAAGTGTAGGTAATTGAAATGAAAGGGTGATGTTGATTTGTAATTTGATCGAAGACTTTTAGATAATTTTGGTTTGCGTGGCGTCAGACCATGGTTTTGAATTCAACTTACGACTGCAGGCGAACTATGATACATTATTATTCTGAAGTTTGAGGCCGAAATTTTGTGCAATTCGTACCATGGATCACACGGTCTCGAAGCTACGTGACAATATAATAAATTGTATAAAACTTCATGGTACTACTTCGTTTCTCGTTCGCGTTTTGTCTGGCTCCGAAGTTACGGAGATCATTTTTCATGGTAGGCCAGCTGAATAACCTTGTTTGTTATTGGAAAATGTATATAATTTATAAACTTCACTACTATTTCAGGACTTTGTAGAAAGAAGAACAGCATGATGTTTTAGGTACAGAAATACTTTTTCTTTATTCGACCAACGTAGGTACTTTTCACAACGTTACTTCTTCGACGATCCAAGCCAGAATGCCTCTCCGACCTTTTCGTTCGTTCTTTATTTTTCTATTTCCAAAAAAACGGGCTTTCGATTCATTCCTTCTTGAACGTTAGCCAATCACAAAACGAGTCCTCAATCGCAACGATTTGCGGGCAGATACTACTCCGTGATTGGCCAACCTCATCGATCCACCTTTTTTTCATTTGACAGTTAAAGAACCAGCGAACAACGTCAAAGTTACAAAACAGTTGCTAGCATTAAATAATATCGAGTATATCCATAGATATCGAGATTTGAGTAATTTATCCAAAAACGAAATACATTTATTTTCAACAAATAAAAAAACCCTAACAATCGTCCATTCTGACAACGTGTGCGTCTCTGCACACGACCCCAGGTGGAACCCTAACAATCGGATATTTTTATACAAGCCAACATTAACGAAAAAATATTATATGAATCTAGCGTTACTCTTAAGATAGTTTCTAAATACATTAGCTCAGTTCCTTAAATGCCATGGCCACAATTATACCATCTTATACATAATATTCATGTACTTATAAAACATATCTAAATAAGAACATATATTATCAACTTTAGTATTATTTAGTCCTGATCACTAAATTTCTAGTAGGTACATACTTTATCAATAAAAACAATTCAGGCCAGTGGACTACAAGACGGTCGATTTCCTGTGTGTATGATAGCGCTGATAACAAACTCAGACCGATTGACTCGGTTCCCCGTGGTCGCTAAAAAACTTAGTAAGAAACAATCGAATTCGTCAAGTTGATACACACAGGATGATCGACTACCTGTGGTAGCACTGTAAAATAAATAACACAGACCGATCAATTCGGTTCCGTATTAAAAACTTAAGTAAAAGACGTCAAGTTAACGCTCACAGAAAGATCGATTCCCTGTGGACGTAACAAACGACGTAGAATAACATAAAAAAACTGTTTGATTCAGTTTGCACGTTTACTATCGAATCATCATATCAAAAAACGCTCAATTCGTCAAGTAGACACACACAGGACGATCGATCACCTGTGGTGATCCCTTCATCAATCGATCGATTCCCTGTGGGAAAGCTGTAGAATAACAAACACAGACCGACTTATTCTGTTCTGTGACAGTTAAGTAACGAATTAAGTCAAAATACTATCGATTCATCAAGTCGTCGCTCGCCGGATTAACAGTGGCGGCTTCTTTCATCTGATGCTGACATGACGATCGATTACGGAGGGTTCTTCTCAGCATGGGCAAATCAAAACACGAACCGATCGATTCTCGTGTTTGATCTGAAACAACGAAATAACTTATCTGTAGTTAAACATGCTCAGTAACACAGTAACATTAAAGTTTAACAGTCGCTAGTTGAAATCAATCAAACAAAATCAAAAAAACCTATTACTCTAAGGTTTTCTTATCTACTTTGTTCAGAGTAAAATCCACTTCTGCATTCGTGACGGAACTGAATAACGATTCGAAGGAGTTTAGTTTTTTTTTTTTAACAACATTAAACACAGAACATTGCCGTCAGTAAGCAAAACTATTTAAAATAACGTTTGAGCAGCTAACCATGACCTTTTATCGAATCGGTGTCCAGTTTGGTTTTTGCTACCCTATTGTACTCACATCACTAGAATTGGCCTATCTTCAACAACTCTCGAAACATCTCGAAACTACTGTATCAGACATTCGATTCAAGCAATAGAAGCAGTCTTTAACAAGTTTTACAACTTAACGCATAACAAACTGATTTGCAAATTTCATCTACTTCTCGAAGATGACTGGTGGATCTGCTATAGCTATAGCGACTAAAAACAGCAAGCCAAAAACTGGGCCTCAACATCAATTGAAGAAAGTCCAAGAACATAATTGTTACTTTGGATAAAACGCCACAACACGACATGTGTATGCTTGTACTATTCTAAGAGCGTAGAGTTAAAAACTTATTTTCGCAATATTGTTGGCCAATAGAGTAACGATCGTTAGCAATGAATGTTAACGGAGAAAAGACGAATACTTTTTGACGACTTTCTAACATGACGGGACATCGAATACAGTGTTACATTTTCTTAAACACAAATAGAGATCATAATATATTACGAAGTAATGCGATTTCTAAATCTTTGACTTCCTCGACTTTATCGACTCCCTCGGCTCCCACGGCTCTCTCGACTGTTGATTTCCTCGATTTTCTCTTCTCTTTGACTTCCTACCTCGACTTCCTCGACTCGCTCGACTCGCGACGGCTCCCTTGGCTTTCTCGACTTCCTCTTCTCCTCGACTTCCTCGATTTACTTGGCTTTCACGGCTTCTTTAGCTTCCTCGGCTCTCTCGACTTCCACGGTTTCCACGTTTTCCACGGCTTCCATGTTTTCCACGGCTTTCATGTTTTTCGCGGCTTTCACGTATTCCTCTGCTTCTACGTTTTCATCGGCTTCCACGTTTTCCTCGGCTTCCTTGTTTTTCTCGGCTTTCTTGGCTTCCACGTATTCCTCAGCATTTTTTGACTTCTACGAATTCTGTGACTATTACGACTTCTGCGACTTCTGCAACTTCTGCGACTTCTGTGATTTCTAAGACACCTACGACTTCTACGACTTCCGTAGCTTCTGCGACGACTTCTTCGATTTCTATGACCTCTTCGACCCGTGACTTCTGCGACTTTTGAGACTTCTATGACTGCTAAGACTTCTACGACTTCAAAGACTTCTAAAACTTCTGCGACGACTTCTTCGATTTCTATGACCTCTTCGACCCGTGACTTCTGCGACTTTTGAGACTTCTATGACTACTAAGACTTCTACAACTTCGACGACTTCTAAAACTTCTGCGACGACTTCTTCGATTTCTATGACCTCTTCGACCCGTGACATCTGCGACTTTTGAGTCTTCTACGACTGCTACGACTTTTACGACTGCTACGACTTCTAAGACCTACGACTTTTTAACCTCTTCGACTTCTTTGACCTCTTCTTTCGACTGATTTGCTGATTCGCCTGACTCGGCTTATTCGACTGATTCGGCTTATTCGGCGTATTAAACTGATTCGGCGTATTTAACTGATTTGGCGTATTCGGTTTATTCAACTTATTCGATTTAAGACTATAACTTATCTATTTGATCCGACTTATCTGACTTATCCAACTGATCCGACCGACCGATTTGGTTTATTCGGCGTATGATCAACTGATTCGGCATATTCAACTGAATCGGCGTATTCGGTGTATTCGATTTATTCGATTTATGACTATATAACTTCTGATTAATCCAACTTTTCCAGCTGATCCGGCAGATCCGACTTGTTTTATTCCTTCTCTGACTTATTCGACTCCGACTTGACTTTGACATTGACTTCGACTTTGACTGGACCTCGACTTCGACTTTGACTTTGACTTTGATTTGACTTTGAACTTGACTTTACTTTGGACTTGACTTGACTTCGACTTTGACTTGACTTCGTCTTTGATTTGACCTTGATTTCGACTTGACTTTGACTTTTACTTGACTTCGACTTTGACTTTGACTTGACTTATAATTGACTTGACTTTTCGGCTTGACTTGAATTGACTTCGTCTTACTTCGACTTTGACTTCGACTTACTTCGACTAAGACTTACTTCGACCTTAACTTACTTCGACTTCGACTTACTTAAGCTTCCGACTTACTTCGACATCGACTTATTAAACTTTAGTCTTATTAACCTTCGGCTTATTAAACTAAGACTTATTAAACTTAGACTTATTAAACTTCGACTTATAAAACTTGGACATTATATAAACTTCGACATTATGAACTTCAACTTATTAAACTTCGATTTATTCAAGTTTGATATATTCAACTTCGATTTGTTCAACTTCGTTTTATTCAACTTACTTCGATTTATTCAACTTCGATTTATTCAAATTTGATTTATTCAACTTCGATTTATTCAACTTTGATTTATTCAACTTACTTCAATTTATTCAACTTGATTTATTCAACTTTGACTTATTTAACTTAGTCTTATTTAACTTAGTCTTATTTAACTTTTTTTCTTTTTTTCAACTTCGATTTATTTAACTTTAATTTATTCAACTCGCGACTTATTTAATTTCGAATTATTCAACTTCGAATTATTCAACTTCGACTTATTCAACTTCGACTTATTCAACTTCGACTTATTCAACTTCGACTTATTCAACTTCGACTTATTCAACTTCGACTTATTCAACTTCGACTTATTCAACTTCGACTTATTCAACTTCGACTTATTCAACTTCGACTTATTCAACTTCGACTTATTCAACTTCGACTTATTCAACTTCGACTTATTCAACTTCGATATGTTCAACTTAGACTCATTCAACTTTGACTTATTCAACTTCGATCTGTTCAACTGCGACTTACTCAACTGCGAATAATTCAACTGCGAATTATTTAACTGAGACTTAAAACTGCGACTTATTCAACTGCGACTTATTCAACTGCGACTTATTCAACTGCGACTTATTCAACTGCGACTTATTTAACTGCGACTTATTTAACTGCGACTTATTCAACTGCGACTTATTCAACTGCGACTCAACTGCGACTTAATCAACTGCGAATTATTTAACTGAGACTTAAAACTGCGACTTATTCAACTGCGACTTATTCAACTGCGACTTATTCAACTGCGACTTATTCAACTGCGACTTATTCAACTGCGACTTATTCAACTGCGACTCAACTGCAAATTATTCAACTGCGACTTATTCAATTGAGACTTATTCAACTGAGACTTATTCAACTGAGACTTATTCAACTGCAAATTATTCAACTGTAAATTATTCAACTGCAACTTATTCAACTGAGACATATTCAACTGAGACGTATTCAACCTTCGACTTATTCAACTGCGACCTTGACCACGACCACTACCTATATCGTGACCTCGGCCCTGATTGTGACCTCAACCTTAAGCCCGACATTGACCTCGACCTCGACCAATGTATAACCATCTGGTAGGTACATCGATAATACTGCAGTTCTTCGTTTTGTAATATAACATAATGGTATACTTAAGAAATACCTGATAGACAGACACTAACGATTTGACATAACGATCTCGATAGAAAATCAGAAATCACTCCATGCAACAATATAAACTAACAGAGCGCGCGAGCAAGACACACTTCCAATCTGAGCAACGCCGCGTAAAAGCTTCAAACGTCTATACTATAAACACAATGACTTCGATGGAAGATTACGATCGAGGAAACATTCGATGTTCCGCGCACTAAAGCATTAGAGTATTGGGATGGGTGATCGCTAGCAGCGGGAAAGCTAAACAGTCGGTCCCAGACATTCCTAAGTAGCTAGGCTATAACGGAGGCCTTCGGGCGGCATCGGCCGTCACCAGAGTTAGCCACTGACTTATAGAATTTATTTACTTTATGCATACAGTAGTGTTCATCGTCCTATCAAACAACACTCGCTTGCCTTCCCAAATTCAAACATTATCGGCCTTGAAAAATCTAACTCTATTTTCGATTCGAAACGTACATAAATAAGGAAAGACTACGTGACCTTTGCTTTTCCGCGTCGATACGCGGCTCAGAATTGTGGCGTCGCTGCCTGCCCTGACGAAACTCGCCGTCCATGGCTGGTGGCGCACGGCGATGCCGCTCCGATGCACGAAGTCGCCGGCGCAGTCAGCCCTTCCAGCAGCTCGACCAGCTCCTGACTCCGCACCCACTCTTGGTCCCGCTCAGCGCCGCCGGCGCCGGGGCCGCAGACCCGAACACGGCATCGACCTCGAGAAAGCACACGGCGATCCCGACGATTCGGCAGCTGCGTTTCAAATCGACCCTGTGATCTGATTCGTTCATCGTCTGAAAAGGATTGCGTGGCATTGCAATCCCAGAAAAAACACGTTTTAGAATAAAACATTTTGAGGGTAGTTCTAAAATAAAATATATTTTAGAAAATCATTCTACGAAAAACAATATTAGCTAGGTACAGGATAGAATCTAGATAAATTAGCCTTATCTAGGCATCTTACGAATAATAATTTTATGAAAATCGATCATGACAGTAAACCAAACTTACGGTTACCGGTAAAGGTTACTCGAGAAAAATACGAATCTAAATCTAACAGCACAGACTACTAACAAAATTGGTGACTGTTTCAACATCAAAAATTCAAAATCCGAAAAGCTAAACAAAATTTAGTCTTTGCAACGAAATGGGCGTGTACTTACTATTTATTTAAGTTAGTCTCGATCCCGGCTTCTGAAATATAAACTTCACTACTATTTCAGGACTTTGTAGAAAGAAGAACAGCATGATGTTTTAGGTACAGAAATACTTTTTCTTTATTCGACCAACGTAGGTACTTTTCACAACGTTACTTCTTCGACGATCCAAGCCAGAATGCCTCTCCGACCTTTTCGTTCGTTCTTTATTTTTCTATTTCCAAAAAAACGGGCTTTCGATTCATTCCTTCTTGAACGTTAGCCAATCACAAAACGAGTCCTCAATCGCAACGATTTGCGGGCAGATACTACTCCGTGATTGGCCAACCTCATCGATCCACCTTTTTTTCATTTGACAGTTAAAGAACCAGCGAACAACGTCAAAGTTACAAAACAGTTGCTAGCATTAAATAATATCGAGTATATCCATAGATATCGAGATTTGAGTAATTTATCCAAAAACGAAATACATTTATTTTCAACAAATAAAAAAACCCTAACAAATTGTGTAAGCTTAACCTATAATTTGATCGCTTCGTTCGTGGTGGTGGACCTTTAGTAATTTCGTTATACTTTTTAGACTGCGTAAAGACACCGTACACCACGAAGAACCGCTGAACGCCCAGCTCAATTATCTAACAAATTTACTTTATTCGACACGTAGTATGTAAATTTGTAAAAGTCTGTATATATTATATAGATTATAGGCCGTGCTAAGGCCTCTTTCACGACTGTTAGAGCCAGAACGCCTTCCGTAAAGCGCTCAGATGAAATTGCCACTAGCGGTCACCCATCAGTATGATCGTGTATCATTGCTTAACTTCGTCAATCTAACCTCCGTAATCCGGAAAGCAATTAGTTGTTTGATGTTACTATCTAAACTTTTTCGATTCGAAAAATTCATTGTTCACCTTCTGTCAAGAGCAGTGGATATTCAACTTTAATAATGGCCAACCCTCGTCAGCTCGTTATAATGTGACACATCTTTTTCAGGGCGATCCGTACAATTGAAAAGGTGAGGCCTTACAAGTTGCCGGATTGACTCGCGATTCATTTCTCTGAATGCGTAATATGGAGAGTGGGGAATGATAATATTTGTATGTTATTTAAGTATCGTAAGTTTTGAATTTAAAAAAAGGAAAGTGAACCTTCAAATGAAGTGTTTTATTTACCCAGCTGGACTTATTAAAATAATAAATCAAATGGTCCTTGTGATTTGAATATAAATACTTTGAATTTAAATTTGAAAAATAAATATCATACGTGAATAAATCGGTCTTTTGATAGGTTTTTAGATTGATAGTTAAGTTGGCCACTACAAATATGTCAAATTTGAATAACTTACTTATTTAATTTATTAAGGCACCTAATACCAACAGCACACATTACAAAATACAACCTATCAATGCCAAATCATATAGAAAAAGTAAATTACTTAATAATATGAAAACTATAAAAATACTCATATTGGTAGATAATAAATAATTTAAATTGAACTATAATGTGTTATAGGACTATAAAATGAAACTGATTGAAATCAGTAAATCAGTATTTATTGTTAACTTTTGATACCACGACCTTCGAGCATATAAACAAATTAGATTATTCTTAATGTCTTTGCCCACGACACAGAAAATCTTAGTGTGGGGTCTGGGACTGGTATGATATTGATATTGATTGATATTGTTGGGTATATTATTATTTATGATATTTAATCTAGTCGATCGTTAGATAGGAATGTTGTGTCGATTCCAAGTGCCTCGAGGCTTCGCAACTCTCTGGGGTAAGACGGATAGTAATTACCATACTTTCAATGATGCCTAATGAAGGGTTGAGTCTAACCAAAGATGGGTCGATTAATGAAAGTTTGGCACCAATTAGCCGCTGCGGTCGCGTTGTGAATAAATTGAGAAGTTTACAAAGATTGCGATAAACTCTGTTATAAATGGTTAATGACATTGTTTTGGTGATAAAATTAGGAAGACACCAACATTGATTTGGTGAGTTTTAGAAAAATTAAGTTTAGAAATTTACTTATTTAAGTTTTGTTGACGAAGATGAGTATTGAATCGAATCGAATGCCAAAAGCTATTAGAGAATTACCGACAAAACAATTTAAAAAAAAAACTGTATATGTGGCTCAGTGAGAAATGCTTTTACAATATTAATGAAATTCTCTAGTATAGTTTTAATTGTAATATTGACATTGTATAAGTATTATTGATTTATTTAAATTTTATTTTTTGAAAATTGACATTATTATATCATATTAAGCTATTTTTCCGTTAATGATTAATAATTTATTCTATTATATTGTATCTTACATTTTTTTTTTGCTCTAATTTTAGAATTCTTTAAATATGCGAAATTTAAATTACTTATATTTTTTTTGTTGGTACATAATTTTATTATTTTATTTTATTTTTAATTTATTTATGTGTAAATCTGTGTTTGCATGTCGGTCAACGACGAAGTGTGTGAGACATTTAAAACAAACCTAATACCATAATACCATACTTCAAGCTAATAAATACTATTTCATTTCATTTCATTGACTTTGATTTATTTTAAGCCTATTTTGAATCCCTTTTATCAGGAATAAGTTAAGTAACCGAATTTTCTATAGGTTTTTCACCCTACAGTTCAAAACCTAAAAGTTTTTAAATAAATTGCGTAGCTACAATAAAAGACAACCAATAGACAGCGGCAACATCTATCGCCCAAACCACAGACTATAGATACCTACACACAAACGACAAGTAACCTCCGACTTTGTCAATTACGCCACCCAAACTACACAGTAGAAATTAACACTAATCCGCTCTTCATTAAAGTGATCAAAATAGGGATTATAAGGGTTACTCGTTGACTCGGCGCGCCATTAAAATGAATAAAGGCTTAGTCAGATATGAGCGAAATAACGCGATATCATCGTTTTTTCCCAGTAGAATACAAAGTTTGTTAACTGCAAAACTGTTACGCAACTGAGTTGAAATACGTAGGGCAATGCTACTAATACAAGAATATAAAACATACAGTTGCATTGTAAACTTTTGTCAATTTCCCCATACTAGTAAATAAGTAAGTAAGTATGAGTTCAACTCTGAATGCTTCAAAACACGATCATGCTATTGTAATTTGATGTGATATCAATCGGCAACCTGTCATATTCAAGCAAAATATTATTATGTCAGTTTTTGATTGATACTTAGTGAAATTGATTGCAAATGAACTACATAATAGCCTCGAGAGGGTAAAAAATCATGCTACGCTAGTGGTTACGATGTTACTTACGGGTTAATTGTTTTTCCCAGTTGCACACCAAGTTTAATTATCGGTTTATATATGGGAAGAGTAATTCTTATTACATTATTATATTATACTAGTTATGAAGAATAACCCAGCAGCACACCAAGCGTTTGGCTTTTGTTACGGAGACAGGCGTCTGACAAAATAAGAGCAACGATATCGCGTTGGTACGCGGTGTTTGCTCATACATAAGTGAGCTAAAAGCTCAGTCAATATTAATTAGTGTTGTCAATCCTAAATCAATTTTACGATAAAATATCATGTTTAAGTGGTTTAGTCGTGAACCAAACACATGTAACTTTGACGGAACCGAAAAATCAGAGCACGCAATATGTATCTAGAGACCTAGAGCCGATTTCACCGGGTTATCGCAGGGACGTCACCATTGGATACCAGCGAAAAGTTTTTTTTTCTGTTTGTCCCTAAAGGGACCAGCGCGGAAAGATTTTCAACTAGTGGCGGTTTATAGCACAAATGAGTGAATGTATGTTTGAAATAGTGAATGAATGAATGTATGCATGAATGATTTAATGTTTTAATGAATGATGAAAGCGAAGAAATAAATGCATGTTTAAATGAATGAATGAACGAATTAATGATTTACCTCTAGCTTTCTGCAATAATGTGACAGTAGGGTTCTGCGCGCGCGGTAACCGGCTGGAGGCCGCAGAACCCAAACTGTTGAGGCCGGTGACTGGAGCGCTGTGCGACGTCCTCAGGCGACTCTCGCTCTCGGAGCCGCTGGTGCAGCCGTTCTGTTCTGAGTTCTGTAATAGGCATGACAAGAGTTAGATTACTTTGAAAATAAAATGATAGATAATTCTTTATAACACGACTAAAATAAACTAAATACACAAAATGACAATAATTACAAAGCTACCTACCTACCTACTTCAGAAACTCTCGATCTAAATTTTGGAATACTAAGAAGCCTTTGTGAGAAAAAATAAGGAAAAGTCTAATATTAACAATTTCGACTTTTTTGCACCTTAGTAATAGGTTAAAAATATACTTAAATAGTCAGCAGCGTAAACTCGAAAAGGGTAAACGAATATTTCCGAATTGGAGGTTTTTGCGGTCAAGTAATAAACTCGTATTTAGCTGTGATTAGGTATTCTACAGTTGGAAACCTAAGGGCGCAAGTCTCACTTGTTGAATTTTAGGGTTCCATATATCAAGAGTAAAAAAAAAACCCTTTATCACTTTGTTGTATAACTGTCTGTCTACTGTCTGTCAAGACCCTATTTCTCAGTACTCTATTCTCTCTTCAACACAATGTATCCTACTAATATTATAAATGCGAAAGTATGTGTGTGTGTCTGTGTTACCGATTGTGATGAAATTTGAAATGTAGATGGCAAAAGTGCTGGAATAACACATAGGCTACACATTTTTATCCCGGTCAAATTAACTGTTCCTCTAGGTTCTTTTAAAAACTGCAAAAACGCGGGTTCAGCAGCGCGGGTCAGCTCGTTAAATTTTTTTATAAAATTTGTATGATAATGACATTTAAAACATCTAGGGACTCAAAATTTGAAATGTTCATTTTTACCCCTAATAAGAGATAGTTCATCGTGTAAGATAACGTAACTGAAAAATAGAAAACCTTCTAACAATTTCAAAATATTAAACTGAAAGTTGTTGCCGGTCAAGAAATTAAGCGGAGTTTCATCTTTTATAGTGCGGAACTTTCGGGGCGCGAGTCTCGCTCGCTTTCTGTTTTATTTTATTACGAAAAAGAGTAATAAAAAAACCGACAGTGATTCAAGGTAACATATTATTTACAACTAACACTATCAGTTTTCGTAATAAAATAACAAATTATTTTTGGAAACTGAGCGGATTCGACTCCAGAGTCGTTTAATTTTTCAGAACATTTCTACGCGTGCTGTTTTTCTAAGAAAAACTCAAAATCGAGACTGTTTCATATAATATTTTTTTATCGCTTATACTCGTAGTTTTTCACGTCTTATTCATTCAATTTAGGTTGGATTCGAACAAACTCGAATAAGCTCTATTTTAACCGACATTTTACTCGTATTTGACGACCGATGTGGCGCAGCGGGCGCAGATCCGCCTGCGACGCTGAGGTTGCGGGTTCGTTTCCCGCCTCGGGTCAAATGTTTGTACGATCTATAAATATTTGTCCCGGGTGTTCTGGGTATTTTCTATATAAAAATATATATCTATGTATTGTATTGTATTAATCAGCCATCTAGTACCCAAAATCACAGCTCTGTTTAACAGCAGCTTACTTTGGGGCTAGATGATGCTGTGTGGATTGTCCAGCATTTTTCATTTATTATTTATTTATTTTTTGACATTTCTCTTTCCTGAAAATAGATATTCCAGAACTTGGTCGAATCCACACAGCGAGTATCGAAGGATATCTATTCAGGTTCTACGTGGGGTTAAATAAAACGTCATCATAAAAACGAAAGGTCTACAGTTTTTGCCTTTTCATAACTTGGACAGAATAAACTTGTAGCTTTGAAATCACTCAACATTCGAAATATGCCCGATTCGCTAACTTTCAGAATCAACTCAGGGACTACTAACAAAAATTAAATTATTGCTAACTTTGTCCATTTGAATTCCCTAAAGCCTAAATAAACGATAAGGAATCGTCCTTCGAGAAAGTTCGCCGTCAACGAAATATCGTTATTTAAAGTGCCTACCCATTGTCAGTATCGGATTGACAATTTACTCAGGCACCTTGACTTATGTTTTAGAAGGTACCCCAACCCAACTGATAAAACGGGCCCAATAAATATAAATTTCAATATTTCATAAGTTAGAGTCTGAACCTGTGCAGACAAATGGCCGATTTCTAACGATTTTCTTATTAGGGATTTGTTGGTTATACAAGTTAGCGGGCTTATTAATCTAATTCTTTGCAACAGCTGTACAGAATAAAAAACAGGCAAAAATGCAACGCAGGCTAGCCCTGCTGGTTAAAGATGCAGTTCTGACCGTACAGGACAAATATTTGTTTTCTTTACAATTATCAAGTTGGGATGCACCAAACTGCGAAAGATCGCAAATCGAGTCATCAAAACTTTTATCTCTTCAATCGATTAACTCATCAAAATAATTCACCCACAGCGACATTCCACAGAGAGGAGGTCATTTTGTTCAGTAATTGGTTAGCAAGATGTAACATCCTGCATCAAAGTCAGAGCTGATTCGGTGCGGTAAGCAATCTGTCTTCTCGACCGCAGAATCGAAAACACAATAACATTTTGATTCCTGTCCTTGTATGCAGTTTCGCTTGCAAATGTGGTGTGTATTGGTAGATTAGATACCAGTTGAATTCAGAACTATATTTTGCAATGTAGCGTATCCCATGGTTGTTAAGAATTTGATCAAGACTTAATCAACTTTGTCACCATTCTGCGACTTCAAGCAAAGTCCTCAGAATCTCTCCTTAGCTAACAATAATTTATAGGTTTTTTTATACAGCCAAAGTAGATGGCCCACCTGTGAAGTGGTTACCGTAACCAATAGACACTTGCAATATGCAGCGGTACCATTTACGCGCTGTCACTGTGCCTGTAGTTTCGCGGGCAACGAGCTCATCACACAGAGCTTTACTTACTTTACTACTCCTATAAAGCTTTACTAGAGCTTTATACATTTTATTTCACTGTCTTGTGTACGTCAGTTTTTTTTTTTTAAACAACTGAAGTTGCAACCAAGCGTACGTCCCATAAGATGGTAAGCGGTTACCGCAGCCTATGGACGCTTGCAATACCAGAGGTAACACTTGCGGGTTGCCACCTTGAGGCTAAGATCGAAAGCCTCATGTGCCAGTAATTTCACCGATGGATGGCATAATGTCCTTCGAATTTTTAGTTCATGGACATGCCGGTATCCTCACGATGTATTCCTTCACCGTATGAGAGCACTAGCATTGCGCACATTGCAAATTGCACATGCAATTTTTCGAATAGAAAAATCCATTGGTGCACGACTTGTGTCATACTCACTCCAAACTTCCTGCGCGGTGGTGGTGTGGTG
The DNA here is from genome assembly GCA_951394395.1 of Colostygia pectinataria. Taxonomy (NCBI): domain Eukaryota; kingdom Metazoa; phylum Arthropoda; class Insecta; order Lepidoptera; family Geometridae; genus Colostygia; species Colostygia pectinataria. The sequence goes on along the minus strand of OX596356.1, from coordinate 4,218,964 downwards.
TCCTCGAAGTGCACAGGTCTGTAGGGCTTCCGGGGCGCGTGCGGCGAGCTGCCGGCGCTGCCCGGCGTCCACACCGGCGGCGGGGGCGGCGGCGGCGGAGCGCCCGGGCTGCGGTCGGCCGGCGCCGGCGGGGGCGTCGGCGCTCCCGGCCTCCACACGGCTATAACAACAATTTCACGATTGAAATATAGGTAGTCGATCATTGGAAGAGATCGCTCTTAGCGATAAGGTCGCCCATTGTACCACCTCAAACTTTTGTTAATTTTAGTTTTATTTTAATTTAATTTTTATTTTTGGTGTAATACAATAAAGAGTTATGTCTATCTATGTTTTTTTTTATACCACTAAAGTGGCAACCAAGTACGGCAGGTAAGATTAGGCTAATTTTGCTCAATAATATTTCTAGGAGTCCAGGGAATGTTTTAAACGGTTTGAAAAATAACGCGAGTGAAACCGCGCGAGTCAGCTAGTTTTGAATATAAACCTGTTTCAGATATAGTAGCTACAAACAAAAATATAGGTACATTATGTCATTATAAGACTAGTCGAAAACTGATAGGGCATTTTATTATTAGCGCATAAAAAAAGGTGTATGTTTTTTGTACATGTATTTTTTTTGTGTGTGGAACTTAATCCTTGAATATTATGTATAATAAGAAACCCTGTATACATTTTTCGCTAATAGGGGAAAAATATTTGTATGACCTGCAAATACTTCCGGTGCGAGTGTGGTACTAACATGGTTATTATTCGTAATTTTCGTACACTTGATTGGTACTATAACTTATGTAAAATTTGGGTGTTTATGTTTACCTATACTATTTAGTGGCCGCCTTTTGTATACAATAAGTAATTAGTAATCACCTGCAACCTAAGAGTAGTAGAGTTCTCTGTGATAGAGCTCGTCCGGGGAAGGACTACAACCATACTTATTTCTGCCGCCAAGCAGTAATGCTCGCATTGATGTGTTCCGGTGTGAAGGGTATGGTTTCCGGTGAAATTACTGGCACATGAGGCTTTCGATCTTAGCCTCAAGGTGGCTACCCGCGAGTGATACCTCTGGTATTGCAAGCGTCCATAGGCTGCGGTAACCGCTTACCATCTTGTGGGCCGTACGCTTGGTTGCCACTTCAGTTGTATAAAAAAAAACCTTATTGTGTTAATCCTAAATAAAACGTCAACAATGTTGGATAATTACAATAAATCACAGCAGTAGTAATTGCCTTGGTTGTTAGCAGAGTGGTCGTAAAATTAATATGGTTCATTTGACCTCACCTACCCTGAACGCCTGCCAATATAGATGCCCATAAAAGAAATTTAAATATTGCTTTTACCAACGTAAACGCAGGCCTCTGAATGCTCGACATAAGGAGAAAAAAAGGTTCGTATCATTGTGCGGACACTTCCGTCCTGTCCTGATCTTATTTTCCACAAGATCAATCTCTTACAATTCTATACCAAATATTGCCGCTCGCAGCACCGCTCCCATTGACCATTCTTTACGCTAGCCAAAGTCCATTCAGAGGTTAAATGATAAACCGAGATAATTCCATTTGGACATTTGCTTGAGTGCTGCATTTTATGATGTAGTAATAAATCTCTGCAGAGCGTAGAACCGACGTGTGTTTAGTCGGTCGTTTTGTACAAATTGGGTTAGTTGCGGCGCGCCCCGCTGTCGACGACGTAATCGTTTAGCCAATTAGGATTGTGATGTGATCACGCCCCAATGTGAATCTTCGCATATTTACCTTCACTCGCTCACCAATAGATTTGTACACACGAACGCTCAATCAATTTGAAAACGGTCGTGTTTGTCACGTTTCGAATTCTCTAATCCGCTGGGACAATTGACCATGTTTGAAGACATTTCTAATAATATTCTATTGAAAAAACACCAATATATGGAATTTGTGCAGTAGAATAAATGGTGATTTGAGCCGAATCTTGGTATATAATGAAACCTACATAGAATTCGGTTCGGGGTAGGAAGAGCAAGATTTTGTTAACTCATGTATTTAATAAACAAGATGCAGGCTTTAAAAGTTATTTAAAAAATACCTATAGGTTATTGTAAATTTATTTTAACTCTATAATAAAATTAGTAAGAGTTTGCAATATTCATTTGGAATTCAAGAACGCGTGCCGTGCCACTGACCGAGGATTAAGCCGTATCGAGATAATTGGTTATTTATCTGAAAAGCTCTGAGTTTGTGTGCCGACATCAAAGTGGGTAGGCGAACGCAAATAAATTAAAAGTGAGCTAAAACGAATTCAATTAAGGCGCAACTGAGAAAAATCCACGCTTTACGCTAGTGTGGGTGTTGTTGTGTCCTATCTATTGTGCAGGGATGTTTCAAAATGAGAGTGTGTGAGTGAGGAGGTATGCGAGCTCACGTGCCTTGGAAACAAGAAATAAAAAACGAAGGCTTCATAGGTGTTTCTATCAATGGAATGGATACGATTGGAAATTAAAACTAGAATGTGATGCAATCAGTATAGTTTCGTGGTAGATTCTTCGATTACAAAAATAAATTATACACAGGTTTAATTATCGAAGTGTTGATAGCTTGAAATTTCCGATAATATTATGCTCCATAACTACCATAATTATGTCGGCCCTTGAGGTTAACCCCTTACAGTCAGTTAATTAATTATTTAAATTTAACTACACTTGAAAGCAATGTAATCGCACATCCACATATTTTTACTTTAAAGTATAATATAATTTAATTTAAAGCTTACAGAAAATGAAACCATAATTATGTTAAAAAATATTACTTACTAATATTTATTGATTACTCGTATATTCTTAATTGATAGGTAAATCGATCTAATGTTTGGTTATACCTACAATGTTATACATATGTTTAATAGCTACTATTTACTGTTTCGTATTTCTTTTCACTCTCAAGATTAAGGATTCAAATCACAATCGCGAGCGCGGACTACGTAAGTAACTTACCTACCCTTTCTACTTAATTTAATTATGAAACTCGGTAGGTATTCATTTTATGGTTATTCAACCATCTAAGAAGCATCAAGTGACGTGACTTTACAACTAACACAGAAGTCGATAGCCGTGAAGCACTTATGACGTAGCCTAGCCAAGGTGTTCATAATCAACGAAGTTAAGCATTGTTCCGCGTAGTCACCATTTGGATGGAGAACAGCCAGTGGCGATTTCAATTCAGCGCTTCCGTCCTTTGATGAACACGTTAAGCAGTCAGTTCCGGCTTTTTCAAAAGTTGTTAGGCCATGACGGAATCCTCCGGGTGGCCTAATAATTCCGTCTAGAGTTGGCCACTGACTTGTACGATCTTACTTACTTCTTCGATAGCCGTTTGTTTTATTTTAATGAATTGTACATTCTAAGCGCGTTTAGTTTAGAGTGCAGTAGAGTTTGTAAAGTGTCGACTTGTGAGTGCAAAGTGTGCAGCATTCCTTTGTAGGGTGCCGAGTCACGTCACTTGGTGCTTCTTAGATAGGCAAACCCCCATAACATGTAATCTATTAACTATTTCTACCTATGGTTGGACTCATGACGACCGTATTAACTAAAAAAAAACGATAGAACGATAAGAGTTTTTATACAATAAATAAAATAAAACTGAATAAAAAAATTATGCTGGGCAATCCACACAGAATCATCTAGCCCCAAGGTAAGCTGCTGTTAAACAGAGCTGTATTATGGGTAGTACTAGATGACTGATATATACTTAATACAATACAATAAATAGATAGATATTTTTATTATATATAGAAAATACCCAGAACGGGTGTTCCGGGTGGAACAAATATTTGTAGATCGTACAAACATTTTACCCGAGGCGGGAATCGAACCCGCAACCTCCGCGACGCAGGTGGACCTGCGCCCGCTACTGATGACGCTACTGACGACGGATGTTCTACTGTCACTGTATTGTGTTGATTTAAAATCATACTCCAATAGTTTGTAATAAAAATACTATGATAAAGGCATCACGTTTCCATGTAATCTATCTTGTCCATGCCAGATGCCAGTCGCATTGGGCGAATTCGACATTTCATCACTTTATCCGCTCGTTTTTCACCTTTACTTGTTTCGTGCCAGTTTTGGAAAAAAACAAAATACTAGTTGTCTCACTCTAGTATCTGTCTGCCCGTTAGTCAATTCGTTGAAGGTAGAAATAGTTAAATCAGTATACCTTTGTGTCACTCTATAGTTAAATTTATTTTGATCTAATGTCAATTTTAACATATGAAATATGACTCTTTAGACGTGAATTAAAATCCATTATATATTTACAACTAGTTTCAATAAAAGTTGACAAATAAATCGCAAAGCCTAAGCTTTTATAACGAGAAAAAACATTATTTTTCATCCGCTCTTCCAAGACTTCCGTGAAACTTTTCTCGTTAGAAAGAGTCTGCTTACTAGATCATTCGTAGCTCCTAACTACTTCTCTATTTACGACACAGAGTTTCGAGATAGTAAATTATTAATTTAAACTTTAGATAGTTCTAGGTCTTTCATGATTTAAACCGTTTTTTTATACCACTGAAGTGGCAACCAAGCGTACGGCCCACAAGATGGTAAGTGGTTACCGCAGCCTATGGACGCTTGCAATACCAGAGGCATAGATCGAAAGCCATACAATTCAACACAAACAGAACCATATGAAAGAAAAATCAAACTACTAACGCACATCCAAATGGTAACCGCGTTTTACAATGCTTAACCTAGTTTAACTGAAGGACTAGATTAGCTACGCCATACTTCTAAATAGATGATGACTTTTGTGTAATGGAAGTGGGTTTTTATGGAAATTAAAGATCGTATTTACCGAGGTTTAATATCTTCCATGGGGCACATTAACAAAAGGGCATGGCATTTATTTGTTTCAAAAAATGTTAATGTCATTAAATGACGCTACGCTAACCGAATTTACAAGTTTAAAAAACACAATAACTTTCTTGAAGTATAAACTTTTTACAGACTAACAAAGAGATGGTGTAAGGCTGCGTTTCCACCAGAGATGTGCGAGGATGTGTAGCGAGGGATGTGTTTGTTAGGAACCAAAAGAATCACACCTAGTCTCGCTTTGACAGCCTTAATGAAGTGATTCTATTTGTTCCAACAAACACATCTCTCGCTACATATCTTCGCTTAGCTCTGGTGGAAACGTAGCTTAAGGGTCTTTATTTAAGATAGTTTATGAAAGGTAGTCGGCGGCAAGTCCAAATGTTAGGTTTAAGAGGGTTAGTCCAAATGTTGATCAACGAAGTTAAGCACTGTTCCGCGGGGTCATCATTTGGATGGGTGACCGCCAGTGGCAATTTCAACTGAGCGCTCCCGTGCTTCGTAGGGCACGTTAAGCAGTCGGTCCCGGCTCTTCAAAGTTGTGAGGCCATGACAGAGGCCTTCGGGCGGCCTAGAAACTCTGTCACCAGAGTTGGCCACTGACTCATACGAACGAACGAACGAACGAATCCAAATGTTAGACAACCTCGGTGACGCAGTGATCGAGTGCCGGTTGAGAAGCGAGTGGTTGCGAGGTTCGATCCACGCTGCGAGACGAATGAAAAAAAAAATCCAGTTCTGGATGTTTCTATGTATTTTAAGTACCACAAAAAATATGAATACGAGTATTATTATATCTGTTATCTGGTGCCCATAGTACAGGCTTTGCTTAGTTTGGGGATAAATCGCGCTATGTAAAAATGTTGGCCAATATGTATTAATTTATTTCAAAGAAAAAGAAAAACAATAAATAGACAATAGTAATTATAAAAACAACAACTACGTAAATAAGAAAAGCTTTCAACTCAATAAATCCAATAAGCGGAGTTTTCTCTCGAAACAATAGTAGACAATAGAGACAATTAACTTGGAATTGAATACTAACCTTAAGTCCTAAGAATGCTTAACAAGAACGGAACCAACAAATGAATCAACTTAATTATATTATCGGTGTATTTTAACAGCTTTCTTGTTAACCATTTAACTTGCACTTTTAACAAGACATACCTACATTTTAAATACAATATATAAAAATTTGACTTATTGTTTTTATTATTATTATACCTTAACCAGATCACTGACCTGATGCAGAAAGATCAAGAAAAAGCTAGTGACACGACAAGCAAGCAATCTAAAGTCCTTTTCCGTTATATCAAGGAGTTGGGCTGGCTGGGGTCATGTTAGCAGGGGAACAATGCACATTATACCCCAATACAGGACGTCAGTGCAGATCTTATTCCCCCACGTAGAATTAGTATTAGAAGCAATCGTTTCTCTAATTATGTCACTTAACATACTTAGTTATCATCTTCTTTTATTGTATATGGCTTCTGCGGCTGTATTTGCCACAATTTTGCCAGTTATCATATCATACCACAACACACGATAAAATGCTGAAACAGTTTTACGGATGGCTAAACTCATGATTGAGATTTCTATAAAGGGTCAGCAGAGTGATCGGTCGGTAACACCGATACCTTCATCAATCTCTTCACCCATGTATACAAGTGTCCAATAAACTGCCTTATTTAAGGTTAGGCCTCGTTTATAACAGAAGCTGATGGTTTTTGAAGATATTTTTTTGCGTTTTTGCAATAATGCTGGGCATAAGCATATTCATAATGGATGAGAATGGTTACGACAAGAGCGACGCTATCATGTGACTATCAGTTGATAGGACTCTTAAGCGAGAGCTCGTCTTGGTGGGTATAAACTATCGCAGTGCCAGACATTCTACCTCCAAGCAATAGTGTGTATGCATTACTGCTTTATATTTATATTGATTACTATACGTAGGTATGTAGAGTAGAGTCCTTTTGGCGGCCCTGCAGCTAGGTCGCCTCAGTTTCAGTTCATACGAAATTGCAATTATTGATAAAATTTATAATTTGACTAATAATTACTTTGTAACAGTGCAATCAGGGACCAAAATAAATAAATTACAGTACAATGCAAATAGCGTGTGCTTTACCAAAATACCGCACAGTGGAATACAATTCTCGCTATTTACATTGAGCCCAGCTTGTAGTCAGACTATGCTGGGCACAGGTTCCTTACCACTGTTCCGTGCAAATAGAGCAATACGGTTTACTTAACAACTCCATTTAGTAAGCGCCAATTTTAACTTAAATCGCGTAAAGCCACAGAAAATTTGTTTGTTACTAATAATTTTACTTCTAGGTGAATTTACGCCAGTATATAAGTATGTCTGAAAAATTATATACAATATTCAATATTAAAACTTATTCAAATCGATCCAGAAAATTATAAAGCCGTTGTTCTGTAGCATACTCGTATGTTGTAAAACAGGCTTTACAATTGATGCATCTTTACGGTCACCCATTACGATATGGTAATAACATTATAGGAATTTAACGATACCCGATATTAAAGCGGGTTCGGAAACCAGCATGTTTTACCGCGTAATTTGGATGCTGTGCGGGCCGCCCCGCGCGGGCATTCATACGATACCAATCTAGTTATCAGACGAACTCGCCGCGATATTAATATCCAATTTTGCATGGTTCATGCCGTACATTGTGTAATATATATTTTACTTAATATAGAAATACAAGGTAAAGTGCAAAAAATGCGACCGCGGCAGAGATTGCAGATTCGATCCCCGCTGCGGGACAAATGAAAAGCCGAGGTCGTCACGTATCTTTACTTTGAATAATTAATAAACTATGAGGTTTTTAAAATATCAATGGAGTTTCTAGGTCTAGTCATATGAAAGTGTTTTTTCCAACTTATTCATTAACGTTTTATTTAAGGTAGAGTATTGATTTAATAGGTACATATTAGATCGTACCAACAAATATATTATAGTCACACTGTTTGACCTTTTTACACCGGCTTTTTAAATTATAATGAAATTAAAACAAAACGAAGATGTCACAGAAACTTGCGAAAAAGGAAGAATGATGTCCGCATTCGCGAGCCGTTTTACTAAGAGAGCACGGAGATATTAAATTATTGTCTCGGAGATGCTAATAGGGCCATTATTTAAACGAAGGGAACTGACAAAAACTCCGCATTACGATGCGAACCGGCGGCGACGGTGCTTAGCCTCTAAAAATAGCTTCTCATTTAAATTTGCTTATGATTTGTGTTCGATTACTGCCAAAATGATTAATACGTTCTGTCTGCTGTCCCAGAATCCATACTAAGTGGGAAATGACACCTTTAGGTTGCGTTAAACAATGTTACATTTCAACATACATTTATGTATTACTAGCTGACCTGCGCGGTTTCCCTCGCGTTATTTTTCTCGCAATTTATCCATATTTTCTAACCGTCTAAACCTTTCCTGGACACCTACAAACATTTCAAGACCAAAATTAGCCAAATCTACCAGCCGTTCTCGAGTTTTAGCGAAGACTAACGGACAGCAATTGAAAGATAATAAAGAATACAATACTTATACATTTAATTTTTTATATTTGTGGAAATTCAATTCAAAGTGATTTCCAAAGCTGTCTCATATAACTTATTTCAATGATTTATTTCATAGCTTCGTAATTATCGTAGCTCGTTTGTGTTGCTTTCGTAGCTTTGTAAATTTTACTTGTAAATATTTAATTGAATTAAAGTTGCTCTATATAGATTTGCATTCAAGCAATGCCACTTAATACAAAGACAACAATGCCAAAATCTCAAAGACGATTCGCGGCCGCCACTCTCTACTTAGCCACGTTTTTGTTAACTTTTTAACTTAATCCATTTAAGATAGTCTTCAAGCTTACGTCCATCCCACTGAAAGCTTCTTAGCAAAGAGCATTAAGTATTTGGTCTGTCTGATATTGAAGCTCAGAAAAGTAGCTTTGAGTTACATAAGTAGAATGTCAAGCAACGGGATTATTATCAAGATAAATATTGTATAACAACATCTAAAAAGTAATAGCAACTACTTATTTTACGCTTAGTTTTTCTGTCTTACATAGAGCAGATAGAGCTTATAATTTATTTAAAAAAATTAAAATGTATGATTTCGCTGAATAAATAAAACTTTTTGCTTATTTTTTTCCCAGGCACTCGAGTTTTAGGGAGCGAGATTTCGTGTTACCGGGAATTTTAGTCGCAAAAAATGTACAAGCGGTAAAATTTATGTACCGCGAACATTTTCGAAAATATTTCAGAAGTTTTCGACATTCGAATACTTGCGTGGGTTCGGTACAGTGAGCATTGTGGCTATCAATAATAAATGGCATTTTACGACAGAATTATAATTCAGATTTCTGTTTCAAACGGTCATATCATCAACAGCGTCTATTGAAATTAAATGAAGTATAGGCTTGCCCAGCACCTGTACCATCTTCGCAGCTTTGTTGACCTAATCCACAGGAAAGACATGGCGAGGGTTTCATCACGATGTTTTCCTTCACCTTTATAAGTACCTACACATTAATGCGCTCATTTATTTTAACTTAAATTTCGCGTAGGTGGCAAATTGAGAAGGGATTGCATGGCGGGATAGTTGTATGGCATATGCAATATAAATAAATAAGTAAATAATGCTGGATAATCCACACAGCATCATCTAGCCCCAAGGTAAGCTGCTGTTAAATGTTAATGCTGTGTTATGGATACTAGATGACTGATGTATACCTAATACAATACAATACATAGATAGATATTTTTTATTATATATAGAAAATACCCAAAACAACCAGAACAAATATTTGTAGATCGTACAAACATTTGACTCTTTTTTTGAATATAATAGGTTGGGGAAAAAGTTTCTTCGCATTTTTTAAGAAAATTCAAAACCTTTTTCAATATAGTTTATTAACATTTAACTAAAGTATGTAGGTACCATTTTGTTCGATAACTTTTTGCTATCTTGTAGGTAGGGACATGATCCCATTGCTATATAAATTTTGGGGCTTCTGATCAAAATACCGCGACAAGTGGTTTTGGCAGTCCTCTCGTGATGTTAACCTGACACTGCCTACAGAATTCTGAAGAGACCGAAACAGGTGGAAATCTGAAGGTGCAAGGTCAGGACTATACGGTGGATGCATTAACACCTCCCAGCCAAACTCTCTTAATTTTTGCTGAGTGGCTAAAGATGTGTGAGGTCTAGCGTTATCATGATGAAAAACCACACCCCTTCTGTTGATTAATTCCGGCCGCTTTCTCTCAACTTCTTGCTTTAATCTCATCAGTTGTTCGCAGTAGAATTATATTCAAAAAAAGAGTCAAATTTGTGCTACTCTCACAGACACTGCATTAGGTCCATAAACATCGCAAATTTTTTTCGCAGCTTGCGTTGCATTTTTACCTTTTTTGTAGTAAAATTTTAAAACGTATCGAAGTTCTTCATTAGATTCACTCATCTTGACAGTACGAAAAACAAATAAAAATCACACATTTTCCTAATTTGAATTTGGAATTATGTTCTTTAAAATTTAAACTTTTAATGATACCAAAACCAGCCAGATACAAATAGTATAGGCAAAGAGACTTTACTACAAGTTCATACATACTATAATGCGAAAAGACTTTTTCCCCAACCTAATACTAGACGACATTCATTTCAAGGACAGAAACACGTAATATTACCTTTACTTTTCCATTGAAGGCTTTCAAGGAAAAACTTACTCGCACATCCTTGAACGTTTTATCAAAAATTACTTGTGCTTATTTGAAATGTACAATGACTCCAACTTACCTGTAACAAAGAGAAATAATAATGAATTTAGAGAAAAGATACGTGTCCAGTGAGATTTGTCGCTTTGTGTAGTTTATTATGGTAACTCAAATAGTCGTGTTTCCTGTTTGCTCGACGTAGGCGTTCTCTGGTTATGCAATTTGTCACGGTGCCAAACGATCAGGTGTAGTGTGACCTCTATGGTGCCCATGACCATAGCTCAAGGAGAGCAGACACCTCATTATTATGTAAATATTGTATATATTTTATTATAATAAACTTACTTACTTAGTAATTTTATTATTAGCGCTATCACTGATAGAAGTACCTAAGCTCAACTTGCATATTCAACTTCTGATGACCGACGCTCTAATGATTACCACCGGGAATACTATTGTAACGCAAGCATATCCTAAGCAAACTGTATTTGTTGAACTAAAATTTGATGTGTTATTATACTATTTGATTTTTGGCGATTCGCAACGGAACGTTTTTTGTGTGTAATTAAAAACATTTAAAAAACTCTTAGGGGTTTGTCCTAAATGCTTAGAGTCTTTAATAGTTAGGAAGGTAGTAGGTAGGTAGACTCACATTCCAATGTAAACAAGGCTATCTAATAATAAGTACATTATACTAGAAATTAACGCACAATTTTCATAAAATACAAATAGTGGGTACTTATAAAATATGCTCATATAATATTGGTATACGTTATGGTAGAGATTGCATATAAAAATACCGTTTGGTTTGTTAGCCCTTTAATATACCGGCTATTCCCTTCATGAGCTGTAGACCAGTGACTCATATGAACACGGCGCCGCTTGTTGCATCACTAGGGACGGTACTGCTAATGAACCAACTACGTAATTGGTGGCCTTGCATCAGATTTTATAACAGTAATTATTCAAAGTCAATATAACAGAGGAAGCTTTTCATCAAATCTGTAAAGTGTAATAAACTGATTGGAAACACAAGCTCATAGGCACACCGAGCTTAAGTGACCATCGCACATGAATTGTAGTAACGCTGAGTGGTCAGACGTGCTTTTATTTTGAAATAAATTTCCGCTTAGTTTTTTAGTAGAATGTATTTTTTAGTAGGTAAATGCCCGGTACAGAAGAAGAAGTTGTTTGCATGATTTGCAAATATTTGTTTCGGGTCTGGGGTGTTGCGGTGCTAATAGTATCATAGTTTCTGAAATCCACGACACAAGAAATTCTAGAGTCGGGTCAGAGCTATGTATGTGAATGTTGAGTGTGTGTTATTGTTGTTAATATAGCCACTTGTAGAGTCATAAGTTCAGAAAATTACCGTTTTCTATTCCGGTTTATGCGCGAAGTAAATAACAATACATTGGACAAGCGAGCACAGTTGGGATCGGAACTATCACGTAATGTATCGGATACTATCGAAATCGTATTGAAATGTGAATATTCCTAGTAAATACGGGCTTGCGGTTCAGCATTAAAGCACTTCGGACCCTTATTTACCAAAGCAGATGCGGTAACGACTTGCGTTACAAAGCATTCAATACAATATCGGCCAATATTTGGCATCGAAATGGAAATAAGGAAACCGAAGGCTCTCGCGGAATTGGGAATGTACAAATTGTACAAATATGTAAATGTTTTTATGTTTGTGGATAACCGATAATGTTATGTATTAGGGTCGGGTGGTGTGAAGAACAAAATGTGCGGCCATGATCCTAATGTCAAGTTTTAATGAATATTTTAATACAAAATATCGAGAAGACTTTATATTCTTTAATGGAATGTAAATTAAATACAATAAACACCCAGCCATTACATCGATGGGCTAGAGGCCTGTGGCAGCCAATTTCATCAGACATTATGATATAATAAAAAATCATATAATAATAAATTTCTACAGTTTTGATATAGTATAGTTGAAGGTTTTATTATTTTTTGCAAAGCCACCAAAGCAAATGATATTTTTCATTCAACCTGAACCAATAATGAAGTATTCCGGTGAAAATAAATAGGTAGCCCTTTATTTTATCCCGATATTATGGGCAGTTAAAATAATTTCGGCGTTAGTTGACACACATCTGGGCTACTCAAATAGAAACCGCTATTTCTGTCTGTCGGTCCGCTTAATGACTCGAGACGTTATTCATAGGAAAATTTATATTTAGCGTATTACGTAATTTAAAAGCCCATTGAAAAGTGTTTACTTACCGTAATGCACTATTCATAACACATCAAATACTACATTGTTGTTTTCTATTAGTAAATTCTGTGTCTGGCTGATATTATCTGAGATTTAAAAAAAAAAGTTTCAAAGTAGGCACTTATTCAGATTTTATTAGCTATGTATCTGATAACCAGACTCTGATTTTCATAGCACAAGCTTTGCCTTGTTTAGGGTAAGATGGCGCTATACGAAATGTCATTCAATATTTAATATATTACAGAGATAATTTAAAGTAGGCCTAACACGAACATTAAAGTTTTAATGTTATCGTATCGTTAGCTGTCAACATTTTTAGTGCATAAAATAAAATGTATACCTACTTGGTTTAGAATAACGATACCATAGCAAATGTTTGTAATAAGGTAACTGAAAATGTAAGATAATTAAACGTTCATTACGTTAAACAGTATATTTTTATCCCTAATGAATCTGCTCGTTGCATCTCCAACCGAACGTAAAACAAATTTTTGAGTTCCTAGTTGTTTTTTACTTTTACTTTTTTTTATTTATAAATGAGATCGTTGGATAATATTTTTTATTCCAGACGAAATAAATGTGAATTTTGTTCGACAGCGTAACGTAGAAACATCCGCTAAACATGAACAGAAAAATGATGAATGAACATATAAATAATCACAGCGTCTGTTGCCCAGATTTTAATCTTCGAGATGACGTTGAGTAAACCTTATTTCTTTTTTCCAAGTCGCATTTTATTTATGAACCTACGGATCGTGACCTGATCATAACCATCTGTTTCTAACTTTTCAGTGGAGTAAATAATCACTAAACAGAACTAATTATGTTGAACGAGTAGGAGTTTGATGCGGCTTTAGTTCAGTGATGTCAAACTACGCGTTATCTATATTATTATAGAACGATAGAGGACTAAGCAAAATCTATAGAATATATATCGCATCAACTACGATGCGCGAGTAGAGTCATTGTAGTGCAAAATATCGCATAACCAGGCGGTCAATATCAAAATGTCGTGTGCTAATTGGGTAGGTATGCCGGCCTCATGTGCGAAATATTGCAGAGATTTTTATAGAAAAACTAGCTGACCCGGCGCGGTTTCACTCGCATTATTTTATTCGCAATATTTCCAAATTAATATTTCACCGTTTAAACCTTCCCTGGACTCCTACAAACATTTCAAGACCAAAATTAAGCAAATCGGTCCAGCCATTGTCGAGTTTTAGCGAGCTTAACGCACAGCAAATAATTTTTATATATAAGAGAAAAGAGGATAATATTAACGCTGGGTAAGGAGCCACACAGGCTAAAATCCGAACTGCATTGAGCACATAACTGAGAACATAATATTTCAATCATCGATATTTCGCTATTTGCATCCCTGTCGGCTTGTTCGATCGCAATGTTTGACATTCTAGTCACACCGATTGAATGCGCATGAAACGATATGACGTCCCTTCAAGGTTGCCGATCTTCTGAAACGATACAATGAACATTTTGTTTCCGCGATAAACGCCAACGTAGTGTGAAACGCGGTAACGTGGCCGATATTTTTAACCGATGCTGGTGCACATAAAATGTGTAATGTTATAAAACGAGTAGAGCGTAAGGTCGCAGGGCATATGGCGGTGTACACACATGTGTTCGCTATTTTTATCGCAACCATTCAAAGAACAGATATCGCCAACGCGAAACGCCGCTAACCGAAAAAAATAATGGATTGGAAACGCACAGTCATTAACTCCGATTGTTTTATCAATATCGAGCTCAATAATGAACAATACATTAGTTTAGGGTCTGTAGTCAATTTATTGGAAACCAGTCTCATAAAACAATAGCTTACATTAACAAGAAATTATTTAGAAAGGTTTTTTGTTTAGTAAACCTTCGTTTATGATTTTTTTTTATTAAAATGATCATTTTATGTTTTGATCTTTTACACAATGCACTGAAACTATGTCATACAGTTTGAAAGAGGAGTTTATTGAGGCTAATTTAACTCTACGTGTGTTCGTAAATTATGCCTGCCATTCCCGGTAGGTAATGCGATAGTATCTGCCATGTAACGTCTGAATTAACAAGAAGTTATGGCAACTTGCTCCGGAATGCATCTTGCACGTATCAGGCGTTCCCAGCTTCCCAATGAGATAGGCAATATGCATTCTCGTGCACTGAATTTTGATCATGTGTTATTGATGTCCAATAATAGCTTCATTAAGGAATTAGTAAAGCACAGCCTAGTGCTAGTGACCCCGCCTTCCGATCCTAAAGGTCGACAGTTCAAACCGGTCATGCACTAATATGGATTTTTCTATTTAGAAAAAAGTAAATGCGAGTGATTTTAAACGGTGAAAGAAAACTATGTAAAAAACATGTCCAAGAACAAAAAACTTTTGTTCCGAAGACTACTAGTGTTCTAATAACAGGAACATTAGAAGGCTGACAATGATGATGAATATTGTTGATTATCGCGAAACTAAGTTACAGGTTAATTATAAATAAATGTAGGTATCCTTAATAGTCGATCGGTAAAAGGGCAAAGCTTTGTCTGGCTTTTAGTGGACTTGAAGCTAACAATAATAGTCTGTTTACAAAAGGGCTTTCAGAATACAGTTTTTGTTTGTTAGTGGATATATAGGGAAGGCTTTCTTTAAGTACACTAAGTACATCAATATAGGAAACTAAGTCCTGTCCTGTGATTTCGTTCGGTCTTACTTCTTTATGATGCTAATTGGCATTTATTTTTTCAGGTTTGAAAGTTTCAAGAGATAATACAGAGCATTTCAATAATATTAGTGCAAAATATTTGAATATTATGCACTATTATTACCAAGTTATTATTTGTTCCTCAAAGAATAGGTTTCGCATAGATACAAATAATAATTTGGTAATAATAAAAAGGTAATCATTTGATCAGATAACATACAAATATTGGAAAATAACAATGGGTCTAACGTTGTTGGATCGGAACACTTAAATAGGCAAACAGAGAGAGCAGTCGTCGGATAAAGTTATTAAATAAAAACAAATAATTTTGTAGTAACTGAATAAAAGAAATCGGTTATTTTTCGAGAAAATATACTCTTTTGACCTGTTATTTTTTTGCATTAGGCAGATTTGCAGTGTTTATTTTTATTAAAACTGAGCCCGTGACTACTGACTACATTTTTCCATAAATATAGCCGTTTAGATTTTACCCACAGAGGTCGAGAGCACTCAGTCACCCTGTGTATAGAGTTTTGACGTGAGTCTTCCCAAATCTTCAACAAGTCTAATAAAAGTCTATATAAATCTCATAATTATGCAAGTCTCTTAAGAGTAGTAGTGTTCTTTGTGATAGAGCTGATCTGGGAAAGCACTACCATATTCTGCCACCAAGCAGTAATGCTCGCATTGCTGTGCTCTGGTTCGAAGAGTACGGTTACGGTTGCCGGTGATATTACAGGCACATGAGACTTTCAATCTACGTCTCAGGCTGGCAATGCGCAAGTGATATATCTGTTGTTGCAAGGGTAAGGCCGTACGCTTGATTGCCATTTTAGTGGTAGGTACTTCTAAAAAAAAATATATAGTCCAGTAATATCAGACAGACCGCACGAAAAGGTTTAGTTTCTTAAAATTTCAATAGAACTTATGTTGGCATTGTTCTTTTGACAATTCACGTTACAAAATAGTAACTCAACAACCACTGAACTGAAATTGAAGTTGCAAAGACAGATTCGAAAACGTAAAACAAACTTCTGAAAAGTATTACGTCAGCAATAAATCAGCAAAGGGCACGCCGCACGATCGCTTTGTAAAACAAAATACGCGTCAAACTGAGAACTTCGAAGTCGGTTAATAAAAACTAGAATAAACATGACATGACAGCATTAAAGCGACGCACATTCATATCACACAACTTTCATCGGGTTTTGCGTCTTTAGTCAAAGACATTTTTTTCTACGGTGTAAATCTGAACAGCGTAATGGGAAAAGTTGTAACAAGTATTCAGAACGTATTATATGCCATTAATATTCTGACGAGTCGCCGACGTTGGCAACTCTATAAAGTTCAATGAATGTTGCCCACGCTTGAGCGTAGCTTGTAATTTTGACATCTTTATATCATTATGTGCCGTACATTTGGTATGTATGACCAAAGTTTTAGCATCGTAATATAACACTTTATGTTTGAAATTACCTTAACTTTGTAACACAAGTTATTACGTTATTAGTTCAGTTTTTGTTATATAATGGTGTCGATTCTGTATTAGCGTTTTCTAAAATAAGCTTACTAAAATGATAGCGGTTCTTTGTATTTTAATTCATTAGTAAAGGACGGCAACAATTTTAGTTAGTTTAGTTTAGTAAAAACATCGTCACTCCTTGGGTGCCTGAGGACGGGAGGCGACAACGGGGCCGGCCGAGAAGGCGTTGGCGGGATGATCTGGATTCATATGCAAAAGATTGGTGGGAAACTGCCTAGGACCGGGATGAATGGAAGACTTTGATGGAGACCTTTGCTCAGCAGTGGGACAAGATAAGTTGAATAAAAAATAAATAGTTTAGAAAATGTTACAGCACATCGGCACCTTACTTAGTTGGTTCAGAAATAGGTCGGTTAGATTCTAATGATTATAAGATAACAAATTTTTTTTTCCTACATTATAGGAACAAAATATAACCATAATAATAATCCTGATTTCATAAAAAGACGGCAGAGTAAGTATATACTTAGGTAAATGAAATTCAATAAGAACTTCCAATAGGAAACCATAAAACAGAAATGAAAAACAAATCTCCAAACAAATATTAGTAATCGTAGCTTCGTTTACAAAATAAAAGAAATATTTTCACCTTTTGAAATAAGTAAAAAGGATTTTAAACAAATGGAAACGTTTTCTTTTAAGACCCCTTTATTGTTTGTGGAAGGGGTGATGCCTAATGTTTTTAGATGTAACAATAAGTTTTCTGTTTTGTTTCATATAAGTATGTACCTGAGTATATTTTGATACAAAGCGATTTTATGTTTATTGTCATCATAATCATCATGACAGCCTTCTAATGTTCCCACTGCTGGGACACTGGCCTACTCTCAAGCGAGAGTGATTGGGTCTTAATCCACCACGCACGAATGTTTATTGTAAAAAAAAATAGACAAAGTATTATGCACGTTTTTACTCTTTTTTCCTACTTCGGCCCTCGTATTATTATAATAATAATAATAATAATAATAAGTTTATTTATTTCTCAAAAAGCAATGTCTTACACTAATATAAAAAGCAATGTCTTACACTAATATAAGTAGGTTTGTTAGCACAAGTTTGTTACAGTAGGTTAGTTTAGCTAAGAGGTAAGAAGTAGTGTCCATGCGGCAGGCATATAACCGTGACCCCACACTAGGATTCCCTGTATTGTAGTATCTAAGCCACATACCAACCCCATAGGCAACACTTATTTATATAACTAGGTACTGTTTATTTATAGTGCTATGCAGGTATTATATAGCCTCTTATTTATATGGTAAAGGGTTCACCTCTAAACTCCACACTAGGCTAGCCTGGGTTGTGGAATTTAGTGTTATGTTAGTTATGATAGAACTTTACGTACAAGTCAATTCGTTTAAACAGTAATTAATACATACTTATAATAATAACAAAGAAAAGTAATATTAGACTTTTTGAAACATAGTTAAAAGTTTTATACTTATTAGGTATTTATCGGGGAACAGTAAAATACCAAGTATTATTACTATCTTAGATAACAAGTAAATAAAGTTTATGAGCGATGACGTATTCAAAAAATTTACTGTAACTTAAAAATACATGTACCTTACGTATTATATATGTATAATACGTAAGGTACATGTATTTTTAAGTTACAGTAAATTTTTTGAATCGGTAAAAATAGTTGTTCAAACTTGAGTATTCAAATAACGGAGCTAGCATGATTCTCACATACTCAATCAATTAAGTAAATCTAATACTGAATGCAGTATGTAACCTAACGAACGCAATTAACCAGAAGCTGAACTTTTCTACTCAGAGGGAACTAAATTTACCGGATTCCATACCCTGCGGGAAATGGGTTAAAATTTAATATAAATGCTTTTAGTTTTACTAACATCGTTATCGAAACTCGACAAACATCAAATTAAATGTCCTTTTAAACTAAAAATCCCAAAAATGTTTTTAGTTAACAAAGACTTCAAAAATTATAGTAAGTACCTACCTTTGCATAATTTTTTTACAGCTACTATATAATAATAGTCTAAAAAGTTTCACTTTTAGCCTAATAACTTACGTTTTGATATAACTAATTTATATTGAGATGAGTGATGAGAATGATTTTATTTTTTGGTATACCACAGCGTAAACAAAGGAGCACTACAAAGGCACTGTGTTGCGCACTCAAGTGATTTTGAAACTAAAGTCAGCACATGTCCACGATCTCGTACGAGGGTACAGCCCCATGATACCGACCACCTAGTTGTCATACATTAAAACCAACATTATTACTAGTGCCTTGAGGCCGACTGCGGTAACCCTGACTTATGTTTTACGACATCCTACGGACACAAAACACAAGGAATTCATGACATAAACGCCCACTAGGAATCTACATTGTACTATAGCAAGCAATTGACCCGATTAAAACGCTTCTATGACTTTTTAGCATTTCTGTAATCTTCCCTTGTTACTTTACCAAAGCCCTTAGTAAAGAACAGGAAAGATTATAACAATTTGTTTTAATTAACTTAAAAACCCATTTAGGTAACTGGGGTAAATTTGACTCTTATTTAATAACAAAAACTCTGAAATTTTTAAGTTATAATTATATCGTTAGACCGGATATTGATAGTATATTTTTTTGGTTGTAAATATAGTTGTGAAATATATTTCCATTATTCACATAGATACGTTATCGAGCCGCAAAACGAGTTTCTTATTAAATTTTAAAGTATCCAGCATTGGCATTATCGTTATCGCATAATGACGTAATTTTACATTAATCCCCACGTGGTTTCAGAGGCCCTCATATCGTGATACGAGCATCTTGTGATACAACGCAATGTTTACGATTTATTTGATAGGCTTTAACGTGTAACGACATTTAATATTCATAGGAAATGTAACGACGTGTTTCCGAATTGCTTTTATCATATTTGGGGAATGGAAAACAATTTCTATAGACCGTACTTATACCTTAGAGTCGCGTGTGGTGCCAATCAAAGGGAACTCTCACTAGGTTTGACTTCTCCAAATTACATTTCTTGTTATACGATTTTGTTCAATGCTCATTTTACGAGTATAATCGAACGAGTGAATTAGACAAGTGTCAAACTTTTGCAGCATTTATTACGGAAGTTAAGTGACAGTTGTACGTAAGAACCTACTTCAGAAGTTGGTATTTTAACAATATGATAAGCAAGCTAAAGTAGATATCAACTCGGTAAAACGATGTGCCATAGCCCTAGCGAGTTCGCATACATTTTGTTAAGCGAATTCATTTTCAACCAAAAATATCGCTAAGTGCGAGAATAAACAGCGTGACAATTATTTTCAAAACAAAATAAATAAAATGAAGTTGCTTTAGCCCGCGGTTAACCGCTTGAACAATGTTACAATATGTTACGCGTGTTCATAACATGAATATGTGGATGTAGACCGTATTACATTAGCCAAAAGAGCGATTATAACGTTGCCTATTTGTCCGTGTATTACGCCGGTATTCCGCCTTGTCAGCAGCTACATGAAGGGACTAATGCTCGTTTTATGACTTTGCCCTTTTTATGGATATTTCGGATATGATTGTCGACACTCGTAAAAGGAGTTGTCTTATAAACGTTTCCATAAAACTCGGCAGTTATGCTGAATGAATTTTCACAATTTGTCTCATCGCTTTTGTCACTTTTGTTTGTTTATTTACATTGTCTCTGTTTGTTTTTCGTTTGCTTTGCATTTAAATGCTGGTCGAAAATAAAAACATAGGTACTTACCAAAAGTTAACTTATTTTAAATAAACGAATTACAAAAAATAAGTAGGTGATTCGTATTTTAGTGTTCAGTCACATACCATTTTGATGTCTGCATAGGTATGCACTCTATGCATGCTAAGCTACAAATCTTGTATGTCCACCCTGTACATATTATACATTTAGCAATGTGGCTGTATAAACATTCAAAATTCAATTAGTAAGACCATTCATAAGCACAAACAAAATCGAACATAAAAACTTGTTAATATCACACGAAACTTCATGAAACATCGAGGCGTTTTTGTAAGTAATATGTAATTTTTATCATAGATAATTAACATATGAACGGCAGCTACATAAAGTGTGACTCATAACATTCTTATGTTAATTTTCTTTAGGTATTTCTTGCGTATACTTTATGCGACGAATTGAACATTTATATTCTTTGTAACAAAATAAAAATACTTTACTTGTTTTGCGTTATGTCATTATAGATATTACTGTGTAAATAAAATACTGAGTATCAAATCATATAAAAGCTAAATATAATTTACTCATAACACTATAATTGAACGTGGTAGCTTAGACAACGTTTAAAAATTTTCAAGCTAAATACCGATTACAATTCTGTCACAACACAAAACACAAAACATAAATGTTCAATTTAAAGTACAATTTCGTTAAAACAAATATCAAAATAGAGTTATCAGAATATCGAATCGCTTGGAAAACAAATAAGCATGATAAGGGATTGCCAAGGAGCAACACTATCAAAGTTAACATAGTTTTCCAATGGGAATAGTAATGAACTATTTTCCATGGCGATTCGTTCCTCCACGTTCTATTAGCCTAGAGGCAGGGCATCACACGATATACGATGGGACACACATCGATACCTGGCGAAGTGGAGCGCGCCTTGAACGTCGGTGCGATCATGACGGTCTCTGTAAACCACAATCAACATGAAATCACATGGAAAATTCAATGAATATGGTGCAAAAGATAATATGAAGATAACTAACTTCTAACTGTGAAGATTTAGTCACTGGACGCGGAAAAGGTGTCAACCTACCACAGATACGGTAACAAGGATTTAGCAAGGGCTTAATAAATTATGTGAAGGATGCAAAACGATATATAAATCGCTGTAAATAGACAAAATTAATAAAATTATTTTGGTAAGTAAATAACATAAAATCTTCCAAGATTAACTTAACTTATATTTAAATGCTTAACATTAACTAAATAGAAAGCACAGATACCCGCGCGCTTTCTCAAGTTAATTAGGTATGATATCGCATCCAGTTGTAAAACATTTCTAGAAATCTGAGTGCTCAAACGATTTGAAATCGGTAAACAACGGCCGGAGATTGTATAAGTAGTACAGAAGACAGGTACCTATCACCATGATTACATGTTTAAACCACGGCTGTAAACCTATTTAAGCACCTATGTAGGTAGCTAGGCAAAGCACCTTGCTGCTTATACTATACCCATGGCAAGTTTTGTATAAATGTCACCACCAGCACTGCGACAATAATGTTGACTGTTCTTTGTTATAAAGAGTTACGAATTTGATTCATGAATCGGAACCAACTAGAGCTAACTAGAGCTTTTAATTTCGTAATTTGTTGCAAAAAAAATTCTTGCTCAAAAGTGTGTATAAAGCTTTTCAAAGCTTACACAAGTTTTGTGAAATCGGAGTACGCTAGGATGTCGCTAGTTTGTCGTACTTAAAAAGCGTATTTTATCAAGATATAGTGTCAAAATATGTTTTAACGATAGTTTATGCTCGCTATTTTGAAACCATA
The DNA here is from genome assembly GCA_951394395.1 of Colostygia pectinataria. NCBI lineage: Eukaryota > Metazoa > Arthropoda > Insecta > Lepidoptera > Geometridae > Colostygia > Colostygia pectinataria. Next base: position 4,196,355 of record OX596356.1, on the reverse strand, counting down.
GAGAGGTAGATTATGTACATTATAATCTACAACCCCATTGAAGCGTTTATTTATTCCGCCGCGCAGTATTTGGCAGAGATAGTGTCATGGAAACGGACGGAGGTTTTATCACGGTTCGAAGTTCCCTCGGGCTCTACATATAAACTAATAACATAGGCGAAGCCGCCGGCGAAATCTCAGTTTTGTGGAAAACTAGAGGCCACATGGTGGTTTCGTATGCGTTATCTCGGTTTAATTTTCATATCCTCGAGATTTAGACTTTTGTGTGGGTGCGTTGGGTCTTTTGATAAGGAAACGTCGTCTTTCATAATTGTAAGCTGCAGGCTAAATGATTGACATGGAAAGCTTCTATTAAATGTAGACTTGTTGCAGAACATATTTATACAGCTGACCAGTCAAGAGTACGTACTTATATTGTAAGTACAGTTGTACGTTAACGTCAAATTGTTCGACGACGATTGAGCAATTTGACGTTAACGTTAGATGGTGCAACTCACCCTTAGAAATAAAATGATAAGGAATCGCCATTTTATGGTGATACGATTTTGACAGTTATCCATGCGAATGTAACCGGACGTTACAAAACTCACCGAACTAAAATTACGACTGGTTCTTTCAGCAGGAGCCAATTGGCAACGTAAACAAAGTATTACTCACGGACCTAATTATAAGTTGGTTCATTATGAAAATAAAGCTCATGTGAAAAAACTAAACGGTATCATCATGACAGCCTTCTAATAATACCAATGTTGGGGCCTATTCTCAAGCGACGAGAGTGTAAAAAGTGGTTTTATGCAAAAATAAAACTAAATACAAAAATATTTATTTAAGTTTTACAAGATTTTCATGTAGATTGCGGATTTGTGGATGGCACATGTCTTTTGATTTTTTAGATCTTGGACATGCCGAGGAAAACATCGTGAGGAAACCCTCACGATGTTTTCCTTAACAGTTTAAGGGTGAGTTGCACCATCTAACGTTAACGTCAACTTGTTCAATCGTCGTCGAACAATTACACCCTAAGAGCACTGGCTTTGCGCACATATTTTTTTCAAATACAAAAATTCATTCATTCATTCCACCGATGTGGCGCAGCGGGCGCAGGTCCGCCTACGACGCGGAGGTTGCGGGTTCGATTCCCGCCTCGGGTCAAATATTTGTACGATCTACAAATATTTGTTCCGGGTGTTCTGGGTATTTTTTATATATATAATAAAAAATATCTATCTATGTATTGTATTGTATTAAGTATATATCAGTCATCTAGTACCCATAATACAGCTCTTTTTAACAGTAGCTTACCTTGGGGCTAGATGATGCTGTGTGGATTGTCCAGCATTATTTATTTATTTATTGGTTTCAACCCACGTTTATAGGATCGGAAGGCAAGGTTACTACTACCACTAGACCGCTAGTGCGCTATACGAAAGTATCAATGCCCTCGTTAAATTATGGGTGCCCTGCGATGATATGGGTGTTGTTTAGTTATAATTTATTACTACCCTTCACGTATCATGTGACCTCACAATTTGGTTCTAGGACATGATTTGGGTGGGTGATCTACTAAGAGTTTTCGTAAGTTTTAACTCATAAAACATTTAACCAATAGAGAGGAAATGTGACTTGTTGAAAACAATCTCTCAAATTAATGCAGCGATGCATTAATTTGAGGGACTGCGCTTCAGTCAAACCTTACAATAGATTTAGGTAAGTAACTATTACTTTAACGAATAAAGTATTTTATCTTTCGGGATATACGAAGAGATACATATCACAGGTCAGATATTGGTGCTGAACTAATGTTTACAGTCTATTCTGCTTTTGTGTGTGAAACTTATCCAAATTTTTGTCAAATAATACTCTTCCAGTACTCAGCCACGTTGATTGTTCCAACAGTGCACTGCATGGGGTCTTGTAGGCTGCAGGAGATGGGACTGGATGGGCAGTCAAACAAATGTGCCCTGGTTTGTAACGGCGAATCACATTAGCACTGCGTCCACGTCTTAGATATGTGGACGAGAAGGGAGATACCCAAGCGTGGCATGCTTTATTTTTGCCAGTTTTATTTTATAAGCTGCCTATGTGTAGTACATAGTTATAGTCTTCAAGTAGGGTGATTGTTTATAGTAGAAATAACTATTAGAATGCCCACGATCGGTATTCCGATTTCCAACACACAACTTCGAGACAAAAAGCACACAACAAATTACTCTAGTGCTATTATTTTAATTAGACAATACGCTCTGGGAGACAAAGCTGAATAAAATGTGTAGGCACAGGAGAGCATGGGAATTCACGATGAAAATATTTTTACGAACAAAACAACACGAATAATTAAATAACCTACTGGCTCGGTAGTCTGTACTTCTAATAGCTTTTATTAAGGCTCGTATTATTTATTTTTCATTAGAATAAAATCTTTTTTTTACAAAATAAGCTTTGTGAGTATTAACACGGTATTAATCAGATGAAAAGAATAATTTACTGAAAATGTACCTTAGAAAAGTATAATATTTCTTTGTAATTAGTTTACTTATATTAAAATTTCATGCTCGCTGTTGCATGAGCAACTGTTACTGTGAAGTAACAAGTTTTAATGAAAAAAAAACCACTAGGTTATTTCATAGTTTTCATAGTTCAGAGAAGCAAAAGTAGTGTTTCATTTTAATTTCAAAATACGTTCAAAGAAAATTTGTGATAACTTATAAATGGAATTAAGCTATGACACGCGCGTGTACAGATGTTCGTTGTGGTCAGTGGCATCAGAAAGATATTTAATTCATACACATCAGTCAGTGTCAGTCAAGATTCCTTATCTCCGTAAACATCAGGAACTAGGAGTGCCAAGGTGAAGAGTGCCAACTGCAGCCAGTCTTGGTGATTATCATTTGTTTGTTTAATAACTGGTATGTCTGGTCAAAGATTAAGCTCACTAATTTAGTTTCCATCTATTTTTTACTGCTAGTCTTACTGCAGGTTTCACACCCTCACCTCACGACGAGTAAGACTCCTCGCATCATGCCTTCAGATATCATTTAATACCATATAGGTAAAGTATGATAAACTAGAGCACACTGACATTAGTCTTATAATAGAGCAGTATCATATTTTTTCTTCCATTACTTCTTAGTTATATCGTTCGTACTATAAGTGGGAACTATTATTTCATCCGTGGCAGAGATGTGGGTCATTCGACGGTAGTGGAACGCCGTTAAACCAATATTGAATCAAAGTGTTTGAAATAATTGCGGAGAAAGCACTGAGTGTGCGAAAACTACCTACTGTTTGGTGTTTATTATACAGCCAAGTTACTTTTGCTTTACTAAGTCTTTCTTTTTAGTTATCCAGATTGTATTTTATGAACTCTGATTCAAAATGACTTTAGTGAATCAATTGAAAATACGAATCTACTACTGAACTGTGAGGAACAGTATAATAACAATGCCTGACTAAAAAATTGAGCAAAAGATAAATCCAGTAGATACTCGATGAAAATATACTTAGAGAAATACCCTGATGATAAAAAGATCATCTCAGGAAAAATCAGGATTACTTAAACAAAGTTTTAACACCATGAAAATGCTCCTAAAAATAAAAGACGAGCATACAGACATCGTCAATCATCTTTTGAATGACTTATGGCTCTTGAACGCTCCGTTAAACCCAACCTGAAAAAGTTACGTAGTAAAGTCTACGACCTTTCACATTTACTGCCGGCAGTAAAGCCTTCATCCATTTCAAGAGACACGTAAAGGACACTTCGCAGCAAACAAATTAAAGTGGCAATCGGATCCGCAAACCAGCTCAGTTCTCACATCGTGACTCAAAATGGCGACGTTTCATATAGGCAGTAATCATTATCTCCTCTCTCATTAACTCCGTCATCAGATTTGATCACTGAAAAGTTCCAACTCTGGTAATAGCCGCCTAAAGCCTACTGTCAGGCTTAAACTATACTTTGAAAGAACCGGGTCCGACAGCTTAACGCCGAAGCAAGGAAACGCTCAGCCGAAATTGACACTGGCGGTCACCCCTCCACATCGTAACCCCGCAAAACAGCGGTTAGCTTCGTTAAGATCAACGTAGCTATGTCACCCAGAACAGTTGATCACTGACTCTTACGAACTCACGTTTCAAACAATATTGCATAGGAATCAAATGCAGTTTACATTTACTATCTCAAATGGAACAAATGGAATAACACTTATCTTAGGATAAAGCAGGCGCTTGTATCCTTTCGCCTAACAACCCTAAATCCGGACAAGAGTTAAAATATGAAAGGTAAAGCTCGCCAGTGCTGCCATTGGCAGCGGTTGGTCCGTGAAATCGAATTGGCTCACAGTCAGAGACGAAAATAAGTAGGTATAACATCGTGTTCGGTGAAACAGGAGCTCACGGCTTAAATGCAGGTGTGAGCCAATGAATCAGATATGAATGTGTTTGCAAAATTCAAACATATTCCAATAGTGACTTATGAGAATGCTTTCGTGCCGATATTCTGTCGCGATGCTATTAGATATCGATTCCGTCATATTTTCACATCTGAGTGATCATCACATGCTGTATTATACGAACTGACACGGTTTCTGCGAAATAAGTTTAATCGAGTGTCAAAAACTAGTACCTACTTTCGTAGAAAATAATACGAACCAGTTGCATTCAGTTACACGATGAATTATCTACTAGAAAACCATAGTTTATGATTATTGTTGTGTAACTTTGAACTTGCGTCCATCGAGTACATTGTTATCGTGTTGCTCATCAAAATTCTCCATTGTCACCATTTAATAGAGCTGTATATCACGTTAGGGCGCGTCTCACGTCACAGATGAGCGGCGCGGGCGCAAATAGAGCCCAGATCCTGTGCGCTGTGTGAACCGGCCGCACCCGACATCACGCACAATCAAACTATCCATATATTAGAATAGTAGAGTTCTTTGTGATGAGCACGTCCAGGGAAGTACTATCTATCCTGCCGCCAAGCAGTAATCCTTGACTGCAGTATTACGGTTCAAAGGGTATGGTTACCGGTGATTTGACTGGCACATGAAACTTTTGATCTCAGCTCAAGATGTCAACGTGCAAGTGATACCTCTAGTATTGGAAGCCTATATATGCTACAGTAACCGCTTACCATCAGGTGGGCCGTATACTGGTTTACCATAAGTGGTATAATAATCTCTTATGAACTTTTAGAAGAAGATCATTATACTTCTGTATAAAATACAGTTGCGGAAAAGGAGTCATTGACTCTGTTCTTCTACTTAGCGTTTCTCTGGTAATCAAATTACGAATCTGAATCATTTCCATCTATGCTAATTAAACTTGTATCTGTAAGTATCACCTTTTTAAAAAGAAATATCTCAACGTTGTTTTAACATTTATAGCTTGACTAGTTTATAGCTAGATTATACGGTTTTATACTTCTCTTGGAATTATTGAAAATATTTATTTTACAGACATAATATTATATTATGCTAACATATTAAATACGTCAAAATTATGTAAATCTTCTTAACAATAATGTTCATATTGACATAACCGACATCTCAAAATTAAATTAAAAATCACATTTGTTTAGAAACATTGCTAAGTCAAAAAAAATTATTATATAGTTTTTTTTTTTGCTTGCAAACAAAGCAGAATAAAAAAGTCTTGATATACGAATAAAGCTATTTTAAAAGCACTAAAATACTACAGAGACATTTGTAGAATACAAAATTGTGCCTGGAATCCTGTTTTCTGCACGTAAAAAAGACACAAATCAGTAGGTGCAATTTCCCGTAATCCTTACAAGAGAGCTAAATCTCTTTAGAATCCCACAAAGATAAATTACCGGTTTCATGATAATCAGAATGTTCGTATCCTATACGAATGTTATACCTTACATACGCTAGTTTTGATATTTTTGTAAGTAGAACAAATTCGATTACTTACCGAAAACTTTTTATGTTATGTTTCTATAACTTACATAAAACTTACATAAAATAATAGTAAAGTTATTTTTCTGAATTCGCTACGAGCATGTTGATAAAAGATCTCTCAACCTGTTCTTTAAGCAATTCAAGTGAGTAAGTAGGTATTAGTAAATTGAATTTTGAAAATTTGTGTATGAGAAGCGTACTGCTTATAAGAGAACTGACCCTGTAGACTGTAGACTAAACAGCACACCGAACCGTACAAAACACATTTAAAATGAGCTCTTTTTTGACAAAGTGCGGCTGAGCGAAATACCAAATTGAATTAGAACGTGATGTTTTAGGAGTTAGACAACATTACACTCGTTAGCCTTTCTCATTTCGAGAGTGTATTCCTAATGACACAGGCGTACTTCGCCTAGATACGTGCTAGGGTTGCGACGCCACTGATTTCCATAATTGGAGGATCAGGAACAACGAAGAGTAATTGCCCATTTTTATACTACCTATAATTAATGAAACTCCGTTCACGTGGAGTACTTTTCTCACTAAACGCGAACTAGAAAACGTAATGTAAGGACCGCACTCGCTTGATGGATCAATGATATAATATAATGGATCAATGTATAGTGGTCGCATCGGTCGTCGTGACATTTTTTTGGGAAACTCTTTGTCAAGCAGTCTTCTGGTTGATGTGATGATGATAATGATGTCCACATCCTTCAAACAAAACAAACAACAGCCGTTTCAACCCTATAGAGCCCGCAGATTTCGACGCCAAAGTTGACTTCAACTCTGAATCAAAATTCATTTCCCAACAGAAATTAGGACCATTTTAAAAGTTTCAAGCGACGAGTTTTAAGGAGTACCTTTTTATTTACGTATTCATTCATTAGTATAGTAAAGTAGACCTTTAACTTCTATCCAACAAAATAAGTCAGCCGAGAGATATCGCTACTTAGCGATAGAACCCGTGTTTTAATTTCATCGGAAGTAGTTCCTCACGTTTAGAAGTTAGTAGAATCACTAGAACCTTCCGACACAGATGAACAACATAGCTGCAATAACAAGATTCCGTTTAGGCAGACCTTTGAAGAATGTAGCCCGTATATAAGCTTAGTAAGAATGTATTGCCTTAAAAAGAAAAAAAATAAGTAGAATAAAAAAATTTGAAACATAATTGCAACTAGCACAATGCATAATACTTGAGCTAGTACAGGTTCCTTTCATACAAATAATATAATGATAAAGATAAAGATAAAGATAAAGATAAAGATAAAGATAAAGATAAAGATAAAGATAAAGATAAAGAACAATTACTTGAGCCTTATGCGATCTATCTATAGGTTTTATTCCGCAACAAGCAACCTACTATGGAATTATTTACATAACTAGTAGATTTCCCTACGATTTCGTTCGTGATGTTATTTGAAAACTTTAAATCTTTGGATTTCGGCAAATCCCTTTTTATAGAGGACTTCTAGACCGCTAAATCTCAGGTTTTCAGGTCTAGTAATTACGGTTTAGAATCCTTGATCTGTGGTTTAGGCTGAGCGTTGATTTTTAGTCAGTCAGGCACGTAACAATTTTATGTTATTTAGATATAGGTACCTAAGTATACTTTCAATGTACCACAAATGGCATCAACAACCATGTGTCATGACTACCCAACGACCGCAAAGTAAGCGTTAAAATTGATTTACAGATTTCACGGTAACCTATTGACCCACCAGTGTTTGAAAGGTCAATAGAAGTTAAGAGGAAATCTGTCCCCTATGTAGTGTAGCACTAGTCAAAGACAACGGTTTTGTTTTATACAAAATTGTATTTTGCCTAATCTTCGAAGGACCTATGGTGCTCGAACGTTTCCTCCTCTAACTTAGCAAAACATTTTTTTTTATACTACTAAAGTGGTAACCAAGCGTACGGCCCACTTGATGGTCAGCGGTTACCGTAGCCTATGTACGCATGCAACATCATAGATATCACTTGCGTGTTACTACCCTAAGACCTTAGATGGTAAGTCTCATGTGCCTGTAATTTCACCGGAAACCATACCCTTCGAACCGGAACACAGCAATGCAAGCATGCAATAAACAAAGTTAATTCTACGTTGTTTTATAGATGTCGCTGTAGCTAAATCTTGCTATACAAGGTCATAATGGATCTAGTCTATATACTCAATATCCTATTAATCACTGCACATAATACAGTGTTCAATTTTGATTTAGTATGTTGAGGGATTATCAGTTTAACGTAAGTCCATGTCCACCGCAGGGCGGTGTCCGTGCTAAGACCATGACCCAAATAGGGCCGACTGCATTGTTTACCTGATACAGTTTTATGTCTTGCGTATTTAGAATTAGGGTGGATTTTTCAGTAAACAGATAACTATATCCATGGATTTAATTTAATCATACGTAAATTATTTTGTTATCTATTGACTGTTTACCAAAAAATCTACTATCACTAACAGTTATCTGGTTCCCATTATACTTATACTATATATATTATATCTATAAGATTTGTTTAGTTTGGGGCTAGATGGTGCTCTGAAAAAATTACAGTATTTTTATTTTTATTTTTTGTTGTAGTAAAAATTTTTTTTTATTGGATTAAAAAATTATATATAAAAAAAAATAGACCCGTAAACCGACGTAAACAGTATTTTCTACACTTATTAGTACATGTAGAAAATACTGTTTACGTCGGAACTACTTAAAAAGAAACTAAGTGCATAAAAAGTAAGAGACTAGGCTGCTACTAGCTAAACTTTAATTGGATTTAACTCTGGACCGGAGCAAACTCTACTAAGAATATACTTAAAGACAATGGTATGGACGTTCAAATAGAACAAATGGGACTGTTTAAAATTCTCAGCACCTTAGGTACAGGCAAACAGAATTGCAATATAATGGCGTATTTTACTATAATAGCTATAAATACGAGTAAAAAAAAATTACAAAACAGGCAAACTTCAAGAAATCAAAGGTAATAATAGAAAACTATTGGTCAATCTACTGGTCAACACCAAACTGGCAAAGAAGTTTGTCAAAAAAGAAGTTTGCTACTGTCACCACAAAAGTAGTACTATTATTATCTTGTAATGGATTTCCGCAAAGTAACGCTATGAATCTATCAATTATGTCACCACAAAATCAGTTGGCAAGAGTGTTCAGTCTTTAGATCTTCGTGTTCCATTCAAAGAGATAACGTAGTCAATATGAAGGTGTTTCTTTTAATCTTATGAATCCATTAGATTGAATTTTTAACAAATATTGAAATCGCTATCGTTTTTTTGATCTATCAGTCGAGTGAATAGATGTTATTTGTTTGAAAAGGATTATTTTCGTTAAATTTAATTACTTAACAGGAATCGTCTGTTCCCAACAATTCCCTTAATTTGTTGAAAGTAACGTTGTGTATCTAATTAAATATTCACCTACTCCTAAAATGAAAACACGCTATTCTATCTGACAAGTTACACAGCTTCATTGAGAATATCTAGCTCACTAGTGTTTTTTATTATCTCACGAATGTGGCAGGATATTAAGCTGCTACCTTTGTTGTATTTTTGATGTAACTTCTCATAGAGGTTGCCTTTAAGAAATAATCTGAAAACCTCTAGTATTGCATGATAAACAGGAGACATACCTCTAGATAAAAGTTATAAGCAAGCGTCCATTGGCTACGGTAACCGAAGACAACATACACGCAGTACTTGACGGCAAAAATAGGTAATGGTGGTAATATTTCCCCAGACGAGCTCTATTAGAATAGAACAGACTCTACTACTCTTCCGCTATCTCGGTTTTGTGTTAGTTTAATTGGATTATCACATACCATTACTACTATAAATGCGTAAGTTTGTGTGAGGGTGTGTCTGTATGTATATTTTCCCCCACTCTCCGTAACGGCTTGTTTACTACCTTGGTGGTATAAAAAACACAGGTACATAGTTCATGACCTGAACAATGCTTAATAAGGGATGAAAAACCTCGAAAAAACTAACTGTTCTTGTATAAATGTGGATGAAACTGCAGAGTGCTACTACACTATATTTTTTAGAGAAATAAAGTCTGAATGTAAAATTTTATGTTTTCAAATTCGTATTGTGTGACGCATCTGGCATTTTTACATCGCTGGCTACAACACTTCGAAATAAGACCAGCTGTTCTCTATAAGCTGTTGCTTACTAATGAACATTAATTTCCAAATGGAAACAGCCCAACGTAAGAGCCATTTGTCCGGTACCACTGATTAACCAATATTTGACCATCGTGAGTTTGCTTTTGTGATTGAAAATCCTAGCACTAAATTAAAACGCATTTATGGATATTAGCGATTAGTCAAACAGCGCAAACCCAATACAAATGTATGTTAGTGTTTTTTTATAGGTTTTTTGTACTATTATATACAGGTACTATATACTGACACGTGCCGATCGCTGCCTTTTCGATTTCTAACAAGGATAACTAATTATTAAGCAGAATTACGTAATTTTTTTTTTTTATTAAAAAAAAAAAACAAAAAAAAAAGTACAAGTATTTTTTTTTTATGTGTGGAACCTACCCCTTAAGTTTGTCAGGTTGATAATGAATACCTTATATAATGGCAACTAAGCGTACTGCTCACCTGATGGTAAGTGGACTAAGTGGTAAGCAGCCTATGTAGCCTGGTGGCAAATATAAAGGTACTTCCCCGGACGAGCTCTATCACAAATAACTAATCTACTTTTAATAATTGGATATAAATGTATTTTAAACGTCATGCGAACACTCTTTTTATATCTAGGTATTGAATGGTCGCGGTTGTCATGCCATTGTATCTTATTTCTGAATGTTAGTTACATTCAGAAATAAGAGACAAAAAAATAATATTAATACCTCAGGCACTCCATGGTGATTGATTTATGATGTGAAAAAGTATCATTACACGTTATTTTAGGCTTTTTCTACAGAAAATTTTACCCTAATCTATTAAGTGGTTACGTAACGAGTATTAAAGATATATAGGTACTTACTCAAAAACATACAAACTTTCGTATATATTTTATTAAGTACCTACTAGCTATAACTGAATCTACTCATAAGATACTAATGCCACTAACGATAACAAATCCAAATATTGACCACGTTGAACCTAACCTTACCTATTTTGATCAAAGACTAAGCATGCCACGGAATGAGCGTTTCATGCACAATAAAGATGTGTGTAGTATAAGTAATAAATTGTCTCTACAACCCCCTCAGATCTCAGTCACTCTGTAAATGAAACGCAGCCTTCGCTTCGTCTAAAATAGTTATTGTGAAGTACGAGAATATTGAGTTGAATAATATTCATGTACGTTATAAGGAAAGACCGATTTTATTAGACTTTTCCTCTACAATTAATTTTATGCAAACTTTTCTGAACCTATACCTATTTGATCTTTCAGAAAACTTTTACACTTTTCCGTTCTTTCGTAGTACTTTACTATTCTGAACAAACAAAGGAGTGGTTACGTTCCGGATTATAAAAGTTAATATGTACAGTCTGGTTTCCACTTGTACAGTCAGAAAGCTACTCATACAAAGCGGTTTGGTCTTGACCCAATATTCTTGGCTCCTATTACTGCACTGATCATCGCCCACTTATAAAGAAAATTGTGCATTAAGATAGTACTAGTTAAGTCTATTATGTGATCATAGTGTTGTAGAGCAAACGGAGAAATCCGCGGTGGGATCACGCGTTGGCATTGTTCATTGTATATGTGTTTCATAACAAAAACACTATTAACAACAGAATTTCAGAGACAGAATATAATATATATTATGCGAATTATAGCTTATTATTTATAATCTTTTTATTTTATTAATAATTATACAATAAAATAAACCGTTACTTTAGGGTCGATAAAAATACTTTGATATAGCATCACGACAAAACTTTTGATTTCTATGAAAATTTGTCGTTACTTCTAGATAAAATCCGTTTTAATTAGAGATCGACAAGCAAGTGACATCTTATGCTCAGTACCTACCATTAATTGACACAAATGCTAAGTACTTTTGATACTTACCACATCAAAAATAAATAAGTATTTGAGTACTATATCCTATAAGCACACAAGTAACACAATCACAAAGTCATAGTCACATAGTCGAAAGGAAATAATATTTATAAAAAACTAAAACTAAAACTATGCAAGGCAAAATACATTGACTAATATAGCTTTAAGATTTGAATATTTTAAATTATTATCAATATTCTAGCAAATAAACGATTGAATCATACATAGTCCTCTCCACACTAAGTTTCCCGGTATCGTGGGTATCAGAAACTTCGAGTTCCACAACATACAGACCCAGAACAAATATACCCAGTACTTTAATATTACCAAAGACAAGTCGATCCTCTCTAAAATACTCTTTTAGTCTGTAAGTTATTGGGTCGCCGCTCGCCGCTGTCCTTATTGATGGGGAGACCAGTTCCAATAGTGCTCGCTTGATTATATCTTGATCCTTTTTAATAGCATTGACTTGAGAAAAGACCTCCGTTTTATTTACTATCTAGACAAAGGCTCTGAAGTTAGTAAGTTAGTACTAGTCAGGCCAACTCTGTGGTGACTGAGTGTATATCGCCCGAAGGCCAGGGACCGACAACAGCAGCTTGATCATCTTCAGAGGGCTTGATGTGCCCTCTGAAGCTCAGAAACGCTCATCTGAAATTGTCACTAGCAGTGGTCACCAATCCAAATGGTGACTACGCCGACAGTGTTTAACTTCGTTAATCTGTTGTGAACAACTTAGCCAGCTACGAGCACTTCTAATATGGTGAATACAACTAATTGAATTTAATACATTTGAAAATATTGTACACAATCCGTATAGGTTTGCATGTCTGCTTAAAAACAAGACCATTTTTTATGTAAGCATATATCTTTTAACTGTTGTTTAAAATTTAGAGTAAGAGATAGAAGGTATATAATTATAAAAATTACTTTTGCCTAACATTAATATGAACACACACACATTAATGTTACAATAGACATCCGTCAGATCACAATTAATATTCTGATGTGTGCATAACCTTATTCGCGACACACAAGTTCGTTTCAGAATTGGTATGTCATCTAGTTACGTCTATTTCAAAGTTATAATTACGTTTCTAAGCCATTGCCTAACAACAAAACTCACACATGACTACTTAGTAATAACATTGAGTACCGTTGTTGCCGTATTTGCTGTCAGCTTCTCTGCTATTTGACAGTTTGCTATGGGAGGTAGGGACATCAATTTACTATAACTTAGGTAAGATATAATAGGTAAAATTAATAAAACAATACTATATTTGACCAGATGCTCTTATCACCTTGAAATCAAACCAAATTGTCAATGTCTCATATCTCCGTATGTAGGTGAATGTTAAAACTGATATACATTACTTATTATCTGGTGAAGCGTGACGACGACGAGTTTTTTTTTTAACCAGGATCTACCGAACATTCTCAAAGCGGCAAGCGGGGCGGCAGTGAGCGGTGGCGCTATACACGCGGTTTGACAAGACTAGATTTTTCTTATCGTATTTTATTTTATTTCATTTTTAGTTTAAGTAAAACTGTACTTTTTCTCCCCCATTTTCGTAGACAAAACCGTTGGCTATGTCTACCTACGGTACTCATGCTAGCCGGGCAAGACGAACACTAAACGCGGGTGCGTAGACTTCTCAAAGTGACGTTAAGAAGCCTGTAAAAGGGCAACAAAAATTACACCTTGCTGCAATTTCATTGTGCAATAGATACATTGACAATCTAGCCGGCTAGCTATTGAATACTTGCGATTACTATGAAACAATCTTGGCAATATCGTCGGGCTATACACGAAAATGACAGAAAGCTAGCTCGCAAGTGCAATTTTAGGTTCAACGTTTGATTTTGGGGTCAAGTTAGTGCAACATTATCAACATTAAAGTCAACAGATTTGATAAAATCACAAGGATCCTTTTTAAATTGCCTTACGTTTTCGAGGTGTCTTGGTCTTGGCCCACATAGTGCGCGACTACCCTAAAAGGGCACTCTACGTTGATTATCTTCAGAATAAGTGCAAATTAAAACATATGAGAATTGAGTTTAATTACTATCCAGGGTTGAAATAACCATGACATGCTTCATTAAACCTCGAAATTAGTATTTTGATTATTTTCATAACCGAGTATAATGATAAAAAATATCTTAGTATAAAAAGACTAATGAATTTTACTTCGATCGCGATCTGACTCTATGACTCATACAAAGCAGAAAACGACCTTAGTATCTTACTACATAATATTATTATCGCGACAGAACCTATTTATCGATATCTGGTTTATAGTATTTCCATAAATAGGTAGCACAAAGTTTCATATCTATGACAAAAACAATTTATCTAATCGTAAAACTCAATGGGATGTAAACGTAGTAATAGAAAACGTGGTGTAAAATAAAGGAAACGGAATATGCATACATATTAGGTCATGGAGTAGAACTAGGACGATTTAGGAATTGGACAAAATATTCATGTACACTAATTATGGGCGCTATCAAACAGAGTACGCTTTGAACGATGAATTTACTGTTATACAACTAATAATCGGCCCAATCAAAAGTACCAATAGGTACTGTGCTGGTATATTAGTATTCATTGTATTATTGACATACCTACACTCGATAATACCCCACGACTCTACCAAACTCAAAAAGTCGTTGCAATTTTGATTCCCTAAACTACTGACTCTAATAAAGCTATTGTTGTTCAGAAACCAAATTAATATTTTTCATCTGTTTTGTATCTTATAATGGATTTCCGCAAAGTAACGCCTGAATCTATCAATCATCAATATTTTTACCAATCTTTGACTAACTGTTAGGGTAAACGATGTATTCCGCATCCAGTGACTTTATTCTCTCAGGATAAAAGGGGCGAATAGTATCGTGAGCCGTATAGATAATGCAGGGGAAGGCGCGAACATAAACATGATTTGAATGTTCACGCAACACAGAAAAATGCTCCAATACTATTTTATGATTATACCTTTGGCAGTCGCAGCCGCCTAGCCGTTGATATTTATGTGAGACGTAAGATGCAGGTAAAACGATACGGGGAAAATCTATTCTAATGTGAAGAAGGAAAACCAAGGGCACATAAATAATGTCACACCTAGAAGAACTAGTCAGATATCTATAGATTTTGAATCTTATACATAACTTTATTAGCTTCTTGTTACTTACAGAGTGCAAATTGCAATGTTGAGTCTTGGCACTTTATGAGTAGAAAAAATAACTAAGTATGACTAAACAGATAATGTCGCGTCACTAAAATAAATGATAAAAAGATAAACAATTGAATCGCGACGACCTTCGACACACCACGACCATTATCAGAGTAATCTCTTCAACCAGCGCAGCGGTCGCCCTATTCATTAGCAACCTAACATAACATACTTACGCCAATTATTATCCCTTTTCGTAATCCAATCACGTGCAGCACACACTGTGCCGTAGCCGGCACATTAACTTATCATTAAGTTAGGAACACTAGTGTGTACACAGCGGGGTATCAGGGTGACATTTTCCGGCGCGATACGTGGAGACGAGCGTGACGGATGCGAAAGCGTGGAAATGTAAGAAAAGCGAGGGACGGCGTGGCGCGGGCGTGCGTCTGCCTTGACGACCGACGTCGGACTAACTCTGATAACGCCACAATACCGCGACGCGGTGGAAATGAAAAACAATGGAAATGCGACGTGTTATGGTTATTTTCAAGAGATAACGGTAATGAGATGATACGAGTTGTGATTTACGTACGCGCAATAGAGGTGTGCAGTGCCGTTATTTCCCATTTTCGGCAGTGATACAAAGTGGAACGGTTCTATGATAATATAATTATTAATACTAGTGGAAAAGCCTGCGACTTTGTCCTTGTTGCGTTCAATTAAACTACACATTTTCGCTGTTTCTTTTCGGACTTGAAATTTGGTATTCCTTTTCTAGTGCAATCCTACACATTTAAAAGTAACTCGCCCTAAATTTTAATTCTTTAGGACCTTTGGTTTATGCTGTGCGTTGATTGTCAGTCAGTAGCGCATTTAGATGAACTTGACATTTAAAATACTGTTTTAGTTAGTACTTAGCACTGTTGTTATGGCAACAAATTTAATAAATAATAGCGAGGGAACCAATTTATCAATGTTTCTGGGTCAATTCTTTTTCTAGACAAACCCTATATAATTCAACCTATTTTATGTACTCGCTGTGTACATTACTTACTTAATTATTCTACGCCTTAATACGAAAAACATAAATTAACTTCCCTTAGGAGCTACAATGTACAAATGCTCTACATTACTCGGAATCAATATTTGAACAAATACATTATATTTACCCAATATATTTGTATGGAAGTACACTTAGTTGCGTTGTATACTAACGTATTTCCCTTGACAGTCAACCGACGTGGGCAAACAAAACAGAAAGTAATGGCTAACTCAAAGCACACAATTTACAGCCTCTACGGACATAGCAATCGCGAACCCAACCTTTAGAGCCAATCATATTGGAAAATACACCTATTTATTATTTGATTTTGAACGGGACAGAAACAAATACTGTTAAAATGACTTTATAAAAAATAAACTAAACCTTTTCTGTCAGGGTTAAAAAAAACTTTAGGTAAATGTAGGCTTTTTCATATAAAACACTTGTAAAAGCCTCATACACCTGACAAATTTTCTCCATAACACTTTAATATTACTGTTCTAGATATCAAGGTAATGGCCACTGTCATCTTAACTATACTTTTCTTATTCTGAGACCATACCAGATTTGACTACAATATGCTAGTATGTGAAACTAATCGTACCGTCTGCAGAGCTTATGAGTTGGCCCTTAAATTCGCACGGCGTACGACGCGACAGGAAGGGCCGAAAATAACTGGAACAAAATATCTGTAAATAAACTCGCTGTATCGAGTTTGAGTTGCTCTGGACTTGTGAAATAACTGCAAGTTTTCGTTTAAAACTAGATATAGACATTGTTTACTTAGAACAGTTGCACGTTTGTTTTGAAGTATGTAGTGAATACTACTAGTGTACTGCACGTTAAAAGTAAATAGGTAAAAACTGTATTTTTGAACGAGTACCTAAGTATGAGGTTCGTAACTTTGATAACGAACCAAACAACTTACAACAAATTAAAAAGAACAAAACATGCCGTCTGCACTCGAGAGTGGTAAGTAAGATGGTGCAATGATGGTGGATGAAATAGTTACATGAATAAATAATATTGAAAGAGTGCAGCAGGATAACATAAATAATTATAAACTTCAACGTGAAAAGTGTATGCGAGTCGAGTTTCCTCCATACTAAGGGTATCGATAAAACGTAGTTTGAGAGGAAGCAGCAAAAGTTTAGGATCGAAGCTCCGGCGAGTAACCAGTTAGTATTCGTAGCCCGAACCGTCTTCATCCACGCAGCGAAACCTATCTAGGTAACTATCTATCTATTCTCAAATTGTAGGTTAAATTGGTTTCCACAGCAAACACACCGCCGCTTCAGTCAATATCGGTTTAGTAGCTGAAATTGCAGGAGTTTAGCGTTTGCTCTTAACAAAATATTGTTTTGTGCATTCTTAGGACAAACATTTTTAATCAATGTATTTGAAAATTAATTTTCCTATATCGTTTCGTAATTGATGGTCATCATCATATCAGATAAACGTCCACTGCAGGACATAGACCTCCCTTAAAGAGCGCCATGATGAACGATTTTGAGCCTTCACCATCCACTGACTTCCTGCGAGCGCTGTCCAATGTCTCCTGTCTGTCATCGGTCCATCGAATGGTTCGTATTTTATAATGACCCATATTTTCAGAATCGTTCAGGGTTTGAACCTATTGTCTTGTTTTACTTAAAAGTATTACGTGGTTTACTGTCAAGCGTGATAGTAAAATAAGCAGTTTTAATTTTTTTAAAGGGTCGGCAAAGCGCGAGTGATTCCTCTAGTATTGCAAGCGTCTATAGACTACGGTAACTACTTAACATCAGGTGGGCCGTATGCTTGTTTGCCACCATGGTGGTATAAAAATAAAAGTAACCAGATGAATACTTATTTCCAAAGCAGTCATTTTTAACCTCATATTAAAGTAATTCATAATACTTTATTGCATGATAAACTAGGTGTACTATAAAAGCAAAATATTTTTTAATTTTGTCTATTGCATGGTTTTAATCTCGCCAATAGATTGCGAGAGTGAATATTTACTACCAAGCCCATTCCGAGACGACCGCACATAAAATGTACACAATTCTATGCATTGAGAATGAAACTTTTAGTGCTAGTTTCATTTCAGATATGCCGTTGGGGGTCAAACAAATTGGCCTATTATAATAGCCAAGCTAGCAAATTAGCTTATCCAATATCGATGTCCCCTGACATCTGGTATTGCATTTCCGAGCTAAATGAGCTACATTATTCATTCAATACTCGTCTGATTTCAGAGTTGCGAATAATTTTACTATATATACAGGCCGAATTGATTATGAGATAATCAGAGGCAATTCATCATCATCATGACAGCCTTCTAATGTTCCCACTGCTGGGACACTGGCCTACTCTCAGGCGATACTACTCAGAGGCAATTATGACCTCTAATATACTCGAAGTTTGGATAAAGTTGGATAGATTTTTGCAACTTTTTTGTTAAATTGAGATAATGTTTCAGACTACTCGAGCTGCCATATAAGCGGTAGTTTTGACTGTTTTGTATGGAAACCTTCTCAACATAGTGCTGTAACAGGAGCTCAGTAGCTCTAGTCTATACGATCGATTTTGTAAAGAAACTTCCAACTAACAAGTTTATTAAATTCGCAAGTAACATTGTCTTTCTGTTACGTTTTCACGGTTGAACAAAATTTGATATAAGCAGGACATTTGGCTAGACGCGGTGATGGTTGCTGGGAAAAAGGCCAAGGACATGCCGAAAAAATCCGGGTCGTCCAACAGCGCGTTGGGTCGATAACATCAAAAAGTCGCTGCAAAAATCTGTCTCAGAACTGCACAGGATCGAGAAGAATGGCATAAGTGAAAGGAGGCGTATATCCACCAGTGGGTGATACCAGGCTGAAATGATGATGATGAACGTAACTTGAACCCCCTGGACAGCGGCTACTTTTCATGAATGTACTTAGGTACTATGCGAGCGAAGCCGTTGGTGGCAGTAACAGTTAGTAGAGAAAAAAAGCAACTAGCGCCCCGGAACTTAAATGAGTAAAAGTCTAATTGTACTTGGGTCAGTTTCATAGTCATCATGTCATGAAAATGTACAACATGCCATGGTCATAATTTTCTCGCGACCTTATGAAGTAGTGAGCAAAAGATTATCATAATTTATAGCACTAAAAATGACTCCCCTAGTGATAAATAGTCATTTAGTATAACATTGATGAATAACTACGCTGATAAACTGTTTAATCAAGAAACGCTGCTTGAATACTAAATAATGTTTCCAATTCTGTCTCCAAGGTTTATAATTTCAAGTAGAACGATGTCGAGACCGACCTTGGCTTTGTCAGTTAAACTCATTCATAAAAGTTGAGCATTTATCTAATGTAGTTTGCATCCCAATGCGTTATGTCACCAGAGGTGCTAGAGGTCACTTTGGTGTTATCACCAATTGGTGTGGTTATTATAGTACACTAGTTTCCGAATCAATCACTCACGCTCGAGAGTAGGCCAGTGTCCCAGCCGTGGGAACATTTTCTAATGTTCCCACCATCGGCTATTAGCACTATTTGACTGTCTTGATGATGATGATGATGATGATGAGTAGCCGACCGCGGCTTTTTATTCTTGATGCCCATCAAAATCAGTTCGGTGGTTTAGCGATCGTTCGTTCGTTCGTATGAGTCAGTGGCCAACTCTGGTGACAGAGTTTCTAGGCCGCCCGAAGGCCTCTGTCATGGCCTAACAACTTTGAAAAAGCCGGGACCGACTGCTTAACGTGCCCTCTTAAGCACGGGAGCGCTCAGTTGAAATTGCCACTGGCGGTCACCCATCCAAATGATGACCCCGCGAAACAGTGCTTAACTTCGTTGATCTGTTAAGAACAAATTAGCCAGCTACGTCACGAGCGATGAAAATATAATAGACTGAGTTTCTTTGGCATTTACCAAATAGTATACTTACTATGAGCATTAGCATATTAGTTTATGCAATTTTATTGAGAATGTCTGCTTTTGTCTAAAGAGATGGTCTCACAGAAACTACATAAATCGATTGAGTCGGTATGTATTTTTATTAGGAGAATACTAAGGATGGCAGACATAAGTAAAAATATTTTAATCTGAAAGCAATGAGCAAATTTAAAATTTGCATAGACCTGAAATGAATAAAAATGTGTACTTTTTAAAGTTTTTTTCTTAAAAAAAAAACATTTCACGTTTTTTGAATGCAAACTAGAAATAACAACCCCACTCTTATTTCTAACGATTCGTCCAAAGCTCGGTGGTACTTTCATTAAAAGGATTTGCTCTGACTGAAGAAGGTAAAATAATGCTTTCTTGTTCTGACAGAAAAGTGATTTAGCTGAACAATGAGAATAAATGGTGCGAATATTTGATCCAGAAAAATAAAACATTTTATTTTCTTACTTGGCTCGCGAACAAGTCAGACGATTTTTATTCGATAGATCAGAGATATAACACTGTATAGAGTGGCATTCCATTATTTATAGGTAGTGCACTGCACAATATATTTTATACAAAAATAACATTTTGCGAATTTTACGAGCTGAGTTTTTTTGTGCGTTTTCTCTCAGAATAAGATTTTTGGGAATTCATTTTATGGTACACCTCTACACATTGAAAATAATACAGCCTGAGTATTTCAGGACTTACCGTTTAGACTGTGCATTCAGTCAGTCAGTAACAAAAGGGTTTAATATTATTTTAAGCCTAAAAAAAAACATTATTTCAGCGACTTGCTAAGTATTGTCTTTCCTTGTCATTTTCATGGTAATGAACAAAGACGACGATATATTTGAAAGACACATTAGCTAACAGAGATTTAAAGTAGCTACGTTTATTCGACCAACATCTGTAATAACTATTGTGTTAATAAGAAATGTCAAATACAAGTTAACTGTCAGTTTACTCTGGAATAACTAAGATTTATTCGGAGAATAGTGCCTATTCGAGTTCAGTCGAATCTAACCGAAAGCCCTTAAAGTTTAGACGCATTAATTTACCAACATTTCATCATTATCTGGTATCTCAAAACATAAACGCCCATCTCCTCTACAACCCAATTCCCTGCTACAATAGTAGCATCAACCGCTACATAGATTGGTGCTATGAAAACAGTCGTCTTAATCCGTCCAGTCCCATTCAAACCGTTAATACGATTTGATTATCCCGGGCATTGTTTTGTTATGGACGGCGGCCATGGGTGCGTGCCACCCGTTATTAATTTAACCAGAACACTAATTAATCTTACCCGGTGCGGCGGCTCCCACGACGGCTGTGATTACGTGCGGATGTGGAGTCCGAACTGGATAAGCACGAGGTAATCTGTGTTCATAATAACTAGGACGATATGGTCTTAGCCTTAATCTAGCTTAGTAGTATTATGACAGCCTTCTAATGTTCCCACTGCTGGGACACTGGCCTACTTTCAAGCGAGAGAGTTTAGGTCATAATACTACCACACGGACCGCATGTGGATTGGTGGATGGCACATGACTTTAAATTTTTTATTTTTGGACATACCGGTTACCTCGCGATATTTCCTTTACCGATAGCACTGGATTGCGCTCATACATTTTTCTAATACAAAAAAAAACTATTGGTATACGACCGGTTTCGAACCCACGACCTTAGGATCAGAAGGCGGGGTATCACTAGACCACCACTGCTCAGTGACTTGGGTTTATCCCCTTGGGTTTATATGTGATAGCACATTATCACTGACATTATTTTATTCTTGCTCGATAAATGAACGTACTTCGATCGAGCACAACCTATTGCGATGCGAATAGTTTATCAATATCATGCGTTAGAAATGGGACACCTATACACTTTTAAGATTCCGTACCGCAAAAGTAAAAACTCAATCTAGACTAAGCTTTGCATTTGGATAGGTCTATGATAAGTTGTTTATAGCAGGACTAGTGGAATGCTCCGCAACTTTATCCGCGTTAAGTTTATTGCACAAACTTCATCTTCCCTCTTTTTGATTGAATTTTTTTTTTAATTGTCTGCTGCACCTCTAGACCATAAGAGTAATGTACTTAAGATGCGGGTTCGCATAACGCTCGTACCAAAAATTGGATAGCTTTTAATTTGCAGATTACTTACCCACTTTGTTATTTACCTGTTTATCAAAACCCAGCTATCAAGTAGAAACCTAAAACCTATCTAACCTAACCTAGATTGCAGTGACATTATCAAAATGGAAGCTTCAAAGCAAAATTTCACTCGCTCTTGTCCATATTTATTGCGGAGGCTTTCACGCAATATAAGCAATATGATTGATTCAGCGCAGTATGTCGTTCATCAATTTCATGGAGCCGTCAGTAGAAATACTCTACTTTTAATAACAATAGTAAAAGCTGTGGTTGCAGTAAAATTGTCAGCTGTATTTAAAAAACTATATTTTCATTCCGTAAATTAAAGAAGTTATCCTATCCTACTAATATTATAATAATGGGAAAGTCTGTGTGTGTGTGTGTGTGTGTGTAGTTTTGGTACCACGTACCTCCGTGACGACTTTATTGTGATGAAATTTGTGATGAAATTTGAAATGTAGATGGCTTAAAGTTCTGGAATAACACATACACACATCAACATTGTCTAGGGATATTCAACATTTTGTTGATTTTTACAAAAACTGTAAATAATATCTTTAGAAAACTAGGTATGGCAAGAATCTTTATTTTGTGTTGTTTATCAATAATAATAAAAGCCTATTAATAATAAAAAATATTAAAAAAAATAATTAAAAGAAATGATTTTCAGTTTTTGTAAAAATCAACAAAATGTTGAATATCCCTAGACAATGTTGATGTGTGTAGACTTTTTATCTCGGAAAAATAAATTTTATACAGAAACTGTACATGTACCGTTTCTGTGAAAAACTACAAAAACGCGGGTGAAGCCGCGCGGGTAAGCTCGTTTGAATATGGTAAGAATATTTGTGGCTTATAACAATTTCATATAACAATTTTTTTGATGTCAGCAAACGACAAGACGGTCAAGTCGTTCGCCTGATGTTAATTGCTACTTACTCCCTGACCTGACTATTGAACTATTTAACTAATAAATTGAACTATTGAATACGGCAGTTAAAATGTACGCTGTTCTGCGGCACTTGTACCCCGAAAACGTAGTATTTATGTTTCTCATTTTTTTTATTTGGTGAAATAATTGGATTTTTTTCATTTACTCATTAAAATAAAACATATAGAGCGGTAGGTATACTGATTACGTTACAAACTTAGTGCTTTTGTAAGTCATATATTTTATAAGTATATCAGCTATCAATAAAATAAGCCACATTTCTTGCTCATTGCCGTTTAAGACGGCCGACTGTGTGGTCACGTATGTCACCTACTCTTGAATAGACCTTGACATGTTTAGGGTTATTGTTCTTTTAATAGGGACCCTTCTCAAGTTCCTACTGATAAAACTCTACCTCTTGATCGGCTACAATATGGTATTCACTGTACCTTATTAGGCAGTATATAGATAAGTGGACGTCGTCGTATTACTAGAGAATGCCGTTTACCTTTCTGCGGTCTTTTTTCACCCTGAAGTGTCCTGACGGTTTAACGGTGCATGGCCAGGATTTGTGAATAAAATATAAAATAAAAAAATAAACTTTTTTATTTTCATATTTTTTTTTTGATTGGTTTTTAGTACCTATTAGTTAATTATATTCAACGTATGGACTCTACATTTAAATATGAGATTTTTTTCATGTTCTTTTTTTACATTGTATGTTGTAGTAGATATTATTTTTAATTGATTTAATTCGAGATCGCAGTTCAAGGCGAACGACTAGTTTACAGTATAACTTACATGCGAGTTACGTGACCTAATCAAAAACTTACTAAAGTTAACTTGTGTAAATCAGTGGCTAACTCTGGTTACCGGGTGTAAACGCCACCCGAAGTCCTCCGGCATGGCCTGACGACTCTCTCTCTCTCTTCCTGACTATTTATCCCACATGGTGGTGGGGTCAGCCTTCCTACAATTCTTCTTCCACTTCGCCCTATCCTCGACATCTTCGTCCGAAACATTGCATGCCACCATATCTTTGCGCAATAAATCCGTCCATGTGGTCTTGGGTCTCCCTCTAGATCTTCTTCCGGGAACGGACAGTTCCAGTGCCTTGTTGCCAACTAGTCAGGTGTTCGCTTTTTGACATGTCCATACCATCTCAGCCTACTCTCTTGCAGCTTGTCGGCGATGTCACGAACTCCCAGGCTTCCTCGTACGTACTCGTTACGGATTCTATCAAGCCTGGTAACTCCGCACATCCAGCTAAACATTTTCATTTCAGCAACATGAATGGCATGGACATGACTCTGTGTGACAGCCCAGGTTTCGCTTCCGTACATAAGCACTGGCCTTATTATGGTCTTGTAGACGAGCCCTTTCAGGTTATAGCCAAAACTTAAACGAAAGAACTCGGAATAAATTACTACTGGGCACTGGCAAACACACCTCTTAGAAATAAACAAGCGAAACGTTGCTTTACATTACACAGTCAATCTGTTGAGAACAACAAAGGCAGCTACATCACGAGCGCTTCTACAGTAGGTAAATGTACCTTATAACATTATAAAATATTTAGATTGAGGCTTGAAACCATTGTATACAAAACTTCATGAAACATTTTCATACGACCAAAAGTTGAAACTTTACAAAACAAACCCAGCAAATAAGTATTTAAATTAGTTTAAAGTTTGTATCGCATTAATCCGAATCCGAGAGTCGGTAAGGTTTGCGAAGCCGCTCAATTTCATCCGTATGCAATCACCATAGTCCAGAGCTTTGCCTCAACACCGAAAATCAATTTTGGGATTAATTTAACCTAGTAGGTAGATCCGTTTGGGATCAGAGGTCGGGAGATAGTCCACACCTGCATCAGACAAGGAAGATTACTTTACCAAATAGGTACCATTAGAAGATTTGCCGGGGATATACATAAGTGTTATTGATTTTGAAATAATGTCTATTATCACTTTGTTTTCGTCGTAGCATAAACAAAAGTTATGCTGGCACCTCACTTGGCTTATTTGCTCAAATGTTTGCGTTATTTCGTCAATACAAATTAAACTCTAAGAAAGTACCATATTATAATAATAATTTTATTTTATTGTTAACTCATCATGTATCAAGATAAAAAATAGCTTATTCCAGATCTTATTACTATTAAATATATAATTTGTAGCACATATATTTAGATTTATAATATTCTCCTGGATTCCTTTGGATTTTTCCTTATAACTATTATAATTCTGGAAGGCCGAAAATAGACTTTTATTAATACTTCCTTACTGAAGAAATGTTTCAATTACTTATTGTAGTTTAACCACATTTTTTCTTTGAGGTATCTTTTCAAATCCAATTACTTTGAAAGCCTCGAACTTTACCATTTCTAATTTTACTTTCCTGAATATATACCCAGAAAAATGTAACAGGTGCTACGTACTCTTGTCTTGTTATTTTATATTCTACAATATATAAAAAAAACGGTCAGTTCTAGAACATTTTCTATAAATTTTGAAACAAATTAAAAAAAATATAATAATTTATGTAGGTATTCAGTATTCAGTAGGTTTATTAACAAAAGACATGGTGCATTTTACATTAGGTGGAAAATATAAATTAAAGCGCTGCATATCTCGCCCGTGTACAGGCACGTGAACATCATAGGTACACATATCAAAGTTATTAATTAATTATTTTTTTAAATTGTACACATAAATATTAAATTAGAATAAATCAATTACCTAAATCTGAATTAAACGTCTTTCACAATTATTTGAAATTTGATGTCACTTGATTCATACATTTGTCAACTAATTTAGATTGCGTAGGCTTCCATTAGTCACTGTGCCAAAACTGTGTTACATTTCAGCATTATTCTATTATTTCATCGGATACGGAAAGATACATCCGCTTTAAACAATTGGATAACTATTGACATCTTGCGGGGATCTAAGAAAGCTATGTTCTTAGCTGATAAAAAGTAGATGGCGCTACACGAAGACATTCTGGGAGATCTACGCTACTGCTCTATCGAAAATGATCTAAAAGGGCACTATTTGAATAAAAAGTCTAATATTTATCATTTTAACACTTATTAACGTGATTTCAACTTGAGATTTTTTAGTTTTATTCTTTCACGATTATCAGTTTTCCTGAGACGATGGTGCATACAACTGCATGCATAAGAATCGGAAATCAAAAATAGTTTTTAGTAAAAATAACATCGTCTAATATGTAGATCACGTAACACACAATGGCTTTATTTATCACAAAGTAGTTTGTTTGAACAACTGTTAATCCAATCAAAGATCATTAACATAACAACGCTGACCTGACCATTGCTGAGTAGTTCTAGATCTACTAAACAATCGTTTCTTTCGGTTTCTTCACAGTTGGTTTAAAAAAAAAAAGAGTCTTGAGGTAAGTGGAGGGATGCAGAAGAACCTTTTGCCCAGCAGTAGGACAGTATAACCTAACTAGAAAAAACAGGTAACAAAATACAACTAAAGCCAGATAAATGAATTCTGAATGCAGGCGTGTGTTGGGGACCCCCCCGTGACGTCACATCCGCAGTCGAATCGCTTCCGCAGCGCCTACGGCTGGCGTGTCCTTTGTTTGGGACCCCGGCGCGACGGGCAAATTATCTCCTGGACGACTCGTGTGATTAGCCACGTGGAAATATTAGCGGAGAGCTATGTAAATAATGATGCACGTCATAGGAAGTACACAATATCATAGCAAAAATTGATAACTTTTACTAAACAAATCAACGAAGTTAATGTTCCGCGGGGTAACCATTTAAATGAGTAACCGCTAGTAGCAATTTCAACAGTCGAAACGCTCGACTAAAACTTCGGCGGTGTCCCACCCTTTCATTTCCAATAGCAGATAATGTTTTTTTCCAAATATTAGAGTATTTACTAGTCTCTGATAGTGATAACAGTCAAACCTTGATATGTGGGACATCATAATACTAGTTTAAAAAAATATATTTAATTATTAACTCTTAGGCCAGTTAAAAGGCCGCCCGAAGGCCGTCATGGCTGAGGTAAATAATGATGTTGTAGTATCGGTACAATGTGACTTTTAGATTGAAAATTATGATTCACTTTATTATTGTTCCGGGATAAAAATTCCGGTATTGGTGCGACTCAGTAAGCTTTTGTAAGTAAAATTGATTGGTCATCGAGTCAACAAAAAACCAGACTCCGTGTCATTTCTTTTTATCAACCTTGTGGGAAAATAGTACCTGAAGTATTGTGGATTTGCAAATAATAACCACAGTGCTAAGCAAATACCAATTAACATCACAAAGCCTGCATTTGCTTGAATATAATTCGGAATCAAATCCCACAATTCTATAGCCAGCTGCAACTAGTGGTCAAGATGTAAATTATTACATCGTCCAAGAAACAACTGACCTAAGAATGTTTCACAACAATACATATATATTTTGCAGAAATAACTTTCTATTAAAGTTACGTACATGTTTTGGACACCTTGTAGTCTGTACAATTCCAGTAACATTAAAGTAAACCATATCTAATGAATGCGTTCACGGATAAACTTTATTTCCAGACCAGAAACGTAGGCCATTACTATAATAACGGCTATGCCTAAATTGAAATTTAACGCATTTTGGCTCCTAAATAATATGCGTTATGAAACCGTGATAGGACTGATAAAAGAGAATTGACGACCTCGGAGCGGTGGGCAAGTACCCGAGAAGGAAGAAGTTGCGGGTTCGATTTCCGCTGCAGGACATGTTTGCAAGATCTGTCAATATTTGTCTGGGTGTTGTGGTACCTTATTAGTCATAGTTTCTGATAACCATGACAGAGTATTCTGTAGGGCTAAGACTGTAGAGCATATTATGTTTTGGGTTGAACGGGTAAACATAATATTGGGGAGAAAAATTGTAGGTTAAACAGAGAAGCACTCTATGGTAACTGTTGGTTGTATTGATGCTGATATTACGTAAATAATTTGCAACCCGATTTTCAAAAAGCTAATATAATTTAATTATACAAAATATGACAGTTTTTGATTGAAATCTAGTGAAATCGATTGCAACCAAATTACGTAATAGCCCATCGAGTATGTTATATGAAAATTCGTCAGATTACAGCCTAAAAAATCTAAAAACAATACAACACGATAAAATATTTCAGGAAGTTAATAATGGTGTTTTTTCACAAGTGATAAAAGCGCCTTTATTATTTGGTCAAAGCCATTAAAATGACTCGTTCTCGTATAAAATCACTTTAAATTTTGGGTGACTGCCATAGAGGATCCGGGCACAGAAAAGCAATTATTTATTTGCAGGTTAAATAATTTTAAAGTAGTCTCTGATGTTAATTGAAAAGCTAGCGTGCTTGCACCACGGCCTGAGATTGGACAATTTAATAGACTGATTGATAATTTAGATACGGGGTTAGTGCCAACCCTCGCTGCACCGCTCGACGTGTCACTCTCAATATTATTTTAGGAAAACAATTTGGTATTCGAGGAGTTTCGATGTGAGTAGCACAATACAATACCTCGACTCTATGTAAAAACGCATCGTCTAATGAGCACTGCACTGGTGGTGGAGGAAGTAACCTAGCTATCTTACCCTAAGGACGTGGGTTCATAACTGTATATTTTTTACAAAATACAATCCCGGGTTATTCCTGCTCACCCCCGGATTTCGCCACAACTGGGAGTCAACAAACGGTAAAGGAAAACATCGTGAAGAAACCAGCATATTTAAAAACGAAATATTCGTAAGAAATGCAATCCACAAATACCTACGCATTGGATTTGGATTAAGACCATCGCGCGAGAATAGTCTAAAGGTCCAGCAGTGGGAACATTAGAAGGCTGAAGACTGACCATGATGAAAAAGCATATAAAGTGTTTAGACTTAGCTTCACACGTAATGGAACATTGAGTGCAAAATAACAAGGTATAAGTTTGCATCTTTGAGTCATCAAAGGTCATTTAGCACAGATTTAGACGCTCCAAATATTTTCACGGACGACGCTCTTGCCTCGAGCGGCGAAATATTTCTGCGAATGTACACGTATCTGTTTCTACTCTAATCATTATCATGGTCAGTATTTTAATGTTACCACTGTTGGGATACTGGCTGCTTTCAAGCAAATTATTGGGTCATACATAATCCACCAAGCGGACACAAAGGGGATTTTTGGATGGTACATTTGAATCTTTAGTTAATGGGACATGACGATTTTCATAAGATGTTTTCTTTTATTATTTGAGAGCAATTTTTTTAAAGAAGAATACCCTGCTGGTGCTCAGCCGTTTTCAAAGGCGGGACCACTAGATAATTAGTGCTTCCTAGTGTAATAATGCGCAAAGATAGAGATGTTTACTGCAGTGCTATCGCTGAAACTATTATCAGTAATTATTTGCACAATTCGATTTTACTCCAATTATCTTGTTTCGTGATTTGTTGTGGCGATATGGATGTTATCTCGCGAGCGCAGAGTTCGAAACAGCTGTCGATCACTTGCTTTGCCAGATACAGTGCTAACTAACAAACAACACATTCACAAACTAGTCTGTAACTAGCTGTAGATATTCATGAAACAGGTCGCGACGTAACAAGCCTGTTGTTTAGCGTCAATGTCACGAACGTAAATACACGATGAGATTTGCAATGTTTTCATAATTACTTTTGCTTTAGATGCTTTAATTGTTATGCATTTTTACCAATAATTTATTTAACTGCTACTCCAACTAAACAACATTGATATATTATATACAATTCTTTTATTTTTAATCGTAAGAGTATAACGAAAACCAATTTTCTTATTTACATAAAGAGTTTTTTGTATGGTGGTAGAGCTTCCCCAGACGAGCTCTTACACAAAGAACAAGGGTGAAAAAAATCACACTATTACAATTTAATATTGGTCAACTAAGTTCACGCGCTGCTACTACTACCATCATACACCTACACCTAATAACTGAAAATAGGCCACAGACGAAATGAAAATTGCAACATTAAATGACTGCTAGGAGTTATTAGATTACGAACAGACCCGCGCAGTTTCACCCGCGGTTTCTGTTTTTATGTTATCCTAATGTAACCGTATTTTTTTTCCGGAATAAAAAGTAGCCTATATGTTATTCTAGAACCTAAACCCATCTAAATTTTATAACAATCGGTTAAGTCGTCACGGAGATACGTCGATCGATAACGAACATTCACACACATACACACACAGATTTTCGCATTTATGATAGATAGGATGATGTAAATGCCAGGATAATCAAACATGAGTGTTATAATAACTTCTCCTTATTTAATTATAATATGTTTATCCATAACTATACTTAAACAGAATTTCTTTATAATATAGATGAATCTTATGTCTACAAACAAAACACACAATACGTCATACTAAATCTTAAACAGTATTCTAAATCTATCTATTGAAATGTAATACAAAATTTATAGGTTTCATTACAAATGCATACGTTTATACCAGTGATTCATCCTGAAAATTACCATTCGGTAAATGGAGGACATTACTACAATGCAGAGAAGGCGGATAATACAACATGGAATAAATTAAAGTATCTGGTATCTTACCTTTTTATACTTGATCGGGGTTGACAATTTTGTACCAAGTTTCTGATGATATACATTCCTGTTTTGAAAGGGTTAGGGTAAGACTATGTAAACTAGTATTTATTGAGCTTCACAAATCACAATACACAAATTCACAATCATGCAATGCCACACTCTCTAAACTATACATACAAGCAAAATTAATGTGTCTATATTCTCAAAGAGTTAGTCTCATTTATTCCGAAACAGTCGAAGGAAATATTTCCCAACGGCCAGCACTATTATTATCACTGCACACCAAATAATCACGTGCGGGGATGCCGGTCTACTCTCCGACTCACCCGAACTGTCAGCCTTCTTCTCCTTGTCTTTTGCAGTAAAACGAACAAACTCTTGTAAATGTCGAGGTAGATTTCTTATTTCCCTTTCTTCGTTACCTTCGATAACTTTGATTTTGTGCTCAATCACTTTGGGTTCCCTGTAAACGTCACTTCTTGCGAAATCTCGTTCGTCTTCTGTTTCGGGATCTTTAATGCCTAGTTTGTCCCATCTTTCTCTAGCTTTACAAATAAATTCCTTTTCAATACGATTATTTACTTTAGAATCTAAAACATCTAATGCTGGCATACTCTTTGAAACTTTATCACAAGGTGCAGCAGGAGTATTCGTTATTTTGATTACTTTGTGTTGCTTTCTTTCTTCACGTTCAGCCATCTGTGTTACATACTCTGAATACATTTTTTCCCGAAGTAACTCTTCTTGACTCCGAGAAAACACTGAATGTAATTTTCCTTTTTCAGGTTTTTCAGTTTTGCCAGAGTTTTGAGATGAACAGAAGAAATCTCTTTGTTTTGATATAAAGAAATTGTTCGAGTCCTGATATTTTTCTGTCACAAACTCTTTTTCTGATATGAATGGGGCTTTAGGTATATTTTGTTTTGTCGAAGTAGATATTACGTTATCGCTCTGAGCTTCAAGGCGACGAATTTCTGCTTCTACTTCTTTTTCTTTTTGTCTAATGTACTCCATTTGTTGATCACATAAGTCTTTTGGAAGTGAAGGTCGCCGGGGGCGGCTTTCATCCAGTTTGTGTCGAGTATTTGTGAAATTTCTGTGCATATGTTGTATGGAAGATACGTCATCTTCAATTTCTTTACTCAAATTTCCCGTGGAATAATGGAAGACTTTTTTTTCACTTTTCATGGAACGAAGTGAACTGTCAGTAAAATCTGAACTTTCGTCACTCTCATAAAACGCTGACATTTTTTTAGGTCTCGGAGGTGGTATTGGTCGAAAGGTATCAGAATTACCTTTAAGTTGACTTTTGTCCTGTATCGTCAAATTTTGAGAAGCACTGAATTTATTTTCTAGCTTTTCTGAGCTACAGTGTTTTTTGATGGAGTTAATACTATTTGTAAGTATTGGGTCACGTATTAAAGCCAACAAACGACTCCCTGTTTGAGATTTAAAAGGGATAATTGGTGTTACGTCCGCACCAAATTCATCTTTTTGATGCTCTTTTCTATAATACTCGTTGTAACCTCTGCGATCGACATAGTTTTTGTGTGTGTTTACAAGTTCACTAGCATCATCTTTAGTTAAGACAGTATTCGTTTTTTCCATTAGCATTTTTTGCGATGGTGATAAGCAAACATAGACTGGTTCATTCTTTGTAGGAACACCGGTCCAAACATCTTCTTCGCGAGACTTTTCCCTTTTCAGTGATGAATGACGAGGCTTCACCGGCGGTGGAGCAGAATCTTTAATTTTAGATGGCAAAATAACTTTTTCAATTGACGACAAATCAGGCAATGGAAAATATGGCATGTTAGAATCACATGATGGTTTGTTTTTGCAGTTTCCGGAACCAGTTGAAATTTCAGTAGTAACAAACCCACGACTAGCTATGTTTTGAATGCGTTCTGATACTGAAGCCAATTCTTCTAGAATTTTGTCACCATACGGGAACTTGGCAATTCTTTTGACACATATATCACGTAGAAACAACGGTTGGCTGTTGATTTCAGCTATCTTCTTATCCTGCACAGCAGTTCCTGTAACATGTTCAAATACTTCTTTGACATGACCTGCTGCAGAATTTGTTTCGATACTTTCAACATTAAGTTTGTTGTTTCCAGAAATTTCATCATGCACAATATTAGACACATCATTTAAGGATGAGTGAGTAGGATTGTATTTTGCCGTGCATTGAGAGGAACAAACACTACTAGAAGAATCTTGTCGAGAGAATACTGAACTAGAGTTTTCATTCAGTTCTGAATCAGAAACTTCTTTTATTAGATTATTGATAGCATCATTTAATTCACATTTCAGAACCTTCATTTCTAAATCATAATCATTGGGTTTCTGATCAGTTCCAGATATTTTTATATCTTTTAGTGTTTTTTCTATTTTACTGATATCATTTTTTTCCGTTTTTTTTATATCTTTGACGTAAAGATTAGTTTTTATATTATCTGTAGACAAAACTACAATTTCATGTGGGTTACTTTCATTTTCAGTTTTTTGTGACTCATTAATTTCGGCTGTGTTTAGTAGTGAATCACCATTTTTAATTTCTTCTTTAATAAATGTATTTTTTAGTAAATTTTCTGTATCTGTTACCTCTATGGTAGGGGTTATCATTCGCACAGAAACGTCAGTTTCAACACCATCATCAATATCTTCTCCAAAGTCATGCAAAGAGCTAGTACTGCTAGATGAATCTGTGAGATACACTATCTCAGCTCCAGTCAATTTTTCTACTGTGCTTACAGTCCAATCACCTCTAGCTTCAGTCATTTCAGGATCTTTGATTTTAGCTCCAACTAAAAGGCATTGTTGAGGTACTAGACGGCCAAATGTTTTTTTAGGAAAAGAAGATGCTACTTTTTGTGAAATTGTACAGGATTTACTACTATCTTCAAAGACATCATCTTCTAAGTCTTCTACATCACTTTTTTTATCACTTAAATACGACTGTCGACGTGACGTAAGTGATGATTCACTGCTACCTTCTTCATCAATAACATCTAACATTCTAGGTGGAGCCAATCTTTGCAATAAAAAATCGTCAGCAAGAGCTTTCTTACGTAGCCTGTGCTTGATTTCACGATTTATTATTTGTTCAATTTCTGCTTTAATTTCAACAGATTCTATACTATCTGGGTTAGTAGATAAGTCTAATGTTTTCAGATAATTTCGCAAAGATATTTCCATTTCAGGGGTCAATGGTTTTGTTTGTTGGCACTGAGCCACATTGAGAGGAGCAGCGGTGATCGATACTTTACCAGTAGCTATTTCATTTAATGGCGTTACTTGAATTTCATTTAATTCGTCAGCTTTTTCCCATTCAAAATCAGAGTCAATATCAGAAACTAAAACATTACACGTATCGATAATAGCTAATGTATTGTCTTCTTCAGATTGGGTAATAATATCTTCAGTGATTTCAACAATTTTTGGTTCTTCTTCGTTATCTAAACTTTTACTTTTAATAGCAATAGTTAGTTTTGATTTGGTACTTTTAGTTTTCACAGATTGTTCAGGAGATTCTACGGTATAAGTCTCAGTATCTCGTGATTCAAGACAATCATCTGTAACATCCACAATAAGTGGCGCCGGTACCTCATGAATTAGGGCAGGAATATCGAGAGTTTGCACAAGATCATTTAGAGCTTGTGCAGCATCATTATTGCTATTGTTGTTTAAGTCTTGGTTACTTGTTTGAATATTCGGTGCCACACAAGCCATCCCCAAAATATTCGGATTATCAGTCACGCTGGTATTTTCATGAACACTTGCCACAATTTCGTTTTGTTTAGGTTCTATGTTTATATGAATATCAGATTGATCATTTGTCTGTTCAATATCACTTTCTTTTACATCACTACTATTTCCAAGATTTTCAGAACGGTTTTGTTTATTCTTGCGTTTATTTTTATTTTTATTACGACGTTTAGGCTTTTCCGGCATGTTTGGATTAAATCGTTACTGTTATCACTAACACAACACTAAGGTATCTCTTATCACACACAACACACGATGGCGGCTCCGCACGCCTCGCGACACCGGTATTTGTTGCGTAGGAGTGACGACACGGGCGAGATTTGTCCTAGCGTGCGCCGGCGCTAGGTTTTCGTATCGTCACTGGGTCGGATAAGGGTCCGCGGGACGGGGACGTCAGATTCGGGTTCGAGGTTAGCGATAGTGATTTTCTTTTCGGAGAGCGGTAGCCGGTCGCGGCAGTCGTGCACTAGCGCGGCGATTTACTGATAAATTATAAATGGGTTGAAGTACGCGAGCGAGCGCTGTGGACTTTATTTTTACGCGGAGACGTGTACGCGAGTGGTGTGCGCGCGACGCCGGCTCTCGGCACCGAAGGGAGCGCACGCGATCGCGCCGCAGCTCAAAGCTAACTCCGACTAAATTATTATCGCTTACTATGCAAATTATTCATTAATATTGCACACACACTTCACTTCCATTTTCGGGAGGAATAACGGGAAAGACTTTAAAAACACAATAGCTTCGAAGACTTATAGGGTTTGAATGAGACGCAATCCAAATAATTTATTCTCGGTACAAATCACAAAACAATATTATCGTGCACATAAATAAATGTGTATGTACTGGACTTCCAAGGTTGCCAGTACATACAGAATAAGCATTAGCACATAGGTACTCTATCGGTTCAGGAAAACCTTAGAATGATTTTCATTTTTGCTGCACCCAAATTTATATTCGTACGAGTAAAAAAATTGAAGCTATTTAGTTTAGTACACGCAAATTTACTCTATATTTTCTCTAATGGATTACTGATTAAAAAGTTAGAGCTCGTAATTTGAAAATGCGACTACATCAAAATAGATGGACAAAGATAACGCCAATTATGTTTGACCTTATGAATGATAATCATTCTCAAGGCATTCATGTCTGTTTGTGAATTATATCGTTTATTTGATAAGATATATATCAAGAACATTCAAACCAATACCTTGGTTACGAGTATAGAACATGGAGAATGATAAAAATATACACGTAACGTAACATGTTTAAAGAAACAGGATATTACATAGCTAGGGTGCCTAGACTAGATGTGGACTAACAAGACCTGAGCGCTTAGAATGTATGTACGACTGCGACGGTCATTTAGACTGATTGCTCACTTCCAGTGGAGCACACACTTTGGCCAATCAAATGCCGGTATTATAAAAATAATTAAGTAATTATATATTTTTTTTTTTTGTCAGCAAGTGACAAGACAATCAAGGAGTCCACCTGATGTTAAGCACCACGCCTGACTATTACAGATGCAGTGCCACCCAAAGCTTAAAGTTTTCAAATGTTAGTGTGGCACTGCACTGCGCTTATCACCCCGAGACATTGTTTGTAAGTCTCTTTCGCCCAGTAATTTCACTTGTTACAGTGCCCTTCAAACTTAAACACAGTAATGCTTGCACACTACTGCTTGGAGGTAGAATATCTGACACTGCAGTGGTACCCACCAAGACGAACTCTTGCTAAAGAGTCCTACCACCAGGTAACTATTGTAGTGCATACTTACGTATTGTAGTATACTTATTCTACTATATACTTATTGTACTTATTGTAGTATATACTGTACATTTCACTTTGATTTTCTTCGTTAACTGCTCAGATCCCATTAGGGGTGATCAAAGGCAAAACTACAATGAGATTGGTATATGCTTACTTTTACAACTAAACTTTCTATGGTAAGGACCGCTCGTGACGCAGCTGGCTAAGTTGAACCACGAAGTTAAGCACTTTTCTGCGTAGTCACCATTTGGATATCAACTGAGCGCTACCGTGCTTCGAAAGGCACGTTACGTCGGTCCCGGTTTTTTTCAAACTTGTTAGGTCATATTAGGAAGTGAAGGCGGCCTAAAAAACTCCACTGTCTAATACGAACTTACTTACATACTTTATGGTAAGAAACCTTTTTTAGTAGATATATCCCTCTACTAAATTTATCTTATAAATTTGTGTAGGTAGCTAGGCAGAAAATAAACCGCAGAAATCTCAGTATAAACAATTGTAAAAGTGCATTATCTATATATTGTTTTTATTTCAAAAGTATTTAGACCAAGGCGATAAGAGAAATTATGTATGCAAACTCAATATACCTTTGTTATTTTCTTAAAATAGCTAATGGTGTGTGCCAACGATCCTCTTTCATTGACGGATCAGGCGCTGATGAGATAATGTTCTTAATTATTTTAATAGATGAGCATTTGCGTCATTTTCCTAGCTCAAGGCGACTGAAAGGGAAATTCAGAGTAAAATTGTTGATAACTAATTGCCTATAAAACTTTAGTGTGAAGAAGTCTAAGCCATTAAAAGTAATTTTAAAAAACCTTCAAAAAACGGGGTTATACTAGATAGATTCAATGGAAACCATTTGTAAATCATGTAAACTAAGTCTACTTCCACGAAATCGAACCTACACCTCCAGCCGATTCTACGCCTATTGTGACTCAGATATCGTAAAACATGTGTTCATACAAATATTTGAATCTGATGCATTCATCTATGTTTAGAGCGTTTTGGTTTTAAGAAAAATAAATTGTTTTTCGAACTTTAAAAAATCGTAGCGTTTTTTTACGCTACGATGATCTAAGGGAAAAATTTCATTGGGTTATTAGTTTTTCAAACATAAACCCTACGGTAATAAGTGCGATTACCTTCAAATTCGGGATGTTTTTCGAGGCATAATAACAAAATACGTGTAATATTCAATGTTCATGGTTTTGTAACATTACTCTTAGCTATTTAGGGGAAACCCATCAATAATGCTATTTGCATGTCAGGTTGTTGCATTTCAGGAGATTTGCAAGATTTATTGTGTAAAAGAGACCAATAAATTAATACTAATGATCACCGTTTTTTGTCTGAATATGTCTGACGCGAGACGTTCAAGTCGTTCGTCTAATGTTAAACGCCACGCCTAATCATAACAATTTCAGTGAACTAAACTGCGCTCGTCACGCTGCGCTGAAGAAACGTAGTAACTAAGTCTTTTACAGTAATGTTACTTGCCCTTTATACCGAAAAACAGCAGTGTGCAAATACAGGCAGAATATTTGCCACTGCATTGATACTATCAAGACGGGTTTTTGTTCTTTCTGAAGAGTCTTTCCACCAGGTAAAAATAAATAAAGCATACGCGCAAACAAGTAGGTCAAGACATTCGCTCTTGATTTAAGCGTGTTTAAATCTGGATCGTCTCATTGAAAAAGCACTGTTTATTTAATGTGATTGAGTGAGTTAATGTCTGATTGGTATTTTTATAATGCATCAAATGAGATAAGATTATTATACAACTCCGGTAATAAAGTGACTACACAGAACATGAAAATATTATACGAATAAGGTATAATTTTAATCGAATCAGTAACATTAGTCGAACAATGTGATTGTAGGCGTAAATAATTGATCGAAACGTTACAACTCGACGGACACAGAACAAAGACATTATCCGAAATGCTGCAAACGAGACGTGAATACAGAGAAGCACCGAATTCAGTTTCAGTTGAAAATAATGTATTAGTTTACTGCGATTTGCACAACGTCGAACGTGCCCGCGACCTTCCAGAAATACCCCGCCCTCTGCGGCGGTCTTGCTTTCTCCGGAACAATAAAACGCCATTTTGATACGTTAGCGTCGACCGGACCGTCGAAAAACAAATCTGAACGTTCGAAATTGCTATGCATGACATAATCGCTGGATAGATCCGGGCCAGTGTGCCAAAAAAGTAGCGTCTGAGCTATCCAGCCGCGGCTCTTTGGCACACTGACAAAGGGTTATAAGGTGAATGTGTCGATTGCATGCGTGAACCGATAAATCGCATTGTGTTTTACAATGTGAATTTAAGCGGCGTAGATACGGGGCATGCACGCACTAATTGGCCTGCTATGAAACATGAAACAGCTGGGAGTAAGGTCTGGCATGAAACAGTCGCCTTTTCACTTTTAAATGTAATTTTAAGCTTCAAATTAATTAGTCTGAATAGTCAATAACAATGGCAATAGTTAAAATACAGTTTTCAGTTTCGTTTTGAGTGATTTTTTTATACACGACGAGCACTTTATTACACACAAACTCTTATTTTAAAATCACTTCTTAAAAAAGAAATGGTTCTTGCAATAGAAATTCTGGTATTTAAGCTTTCGCTCAGAATACATATTTCCCGACAAACGAGTTGGCAAATGCAACGACGCCGACGCTTGATTCGTATTTGATGACATCTGTTGAATTCCCTGAAGTTTATAGTGTTTACACAATATTTGAATTTACTTTATCATCTGATAATTCTAAGCCCTAGATATCTAAACATGCAAACTAAACGGACAAGGAAACCAGGTCGTTGTATGACAATCGGGCAATTTCACTTGCTAATACAGACTGACCGACGGCATAATGTATCTTGTTATCGTGTTCCTCGCGTCATGATAATACGAGTGACAGCCATCCGTTGGGCAGCCTAATTCCTAAACCGACTCATATTTCTGTCTGGCTAACACGAATAAGCTTTTTAATATTCGGTTGCGGGCCTAACTTGCACAAATACACTGAAGGTATGAATTTTGCAACAGATCACAGGTTTAATATAAAAAGTTTTGAGTATGAGAAGTATGGCATACATTTTCAGGGTTCCGTACCTGAACTGGATAGGTAGTTACTCGAAATAATTTTAATCACTTTACTGTCCGTATCTTTATCAGACCAGACTTTTGGAAGATTCTGAAATCGAGGAGTCATCTACTGAAGCTGGGTGGAGCTGAGTCATCCAATAGAATAACGTCAAATCTGCGCGGAATAGACGTGACGCAATAATGAATTTGTTTTGTAAAAATCTGATTATTTTCGCATATCAGCTCTAAAATGAGATGAGTGGAGTTTGTGAAAGTTGCTAAAAGTCTATAACCGGTGCGAAGGCAACTTACTATATGCTTACTATCGCATTAATTTTAGTTATTGGCAGATAAGTTAGAGCTAACAGTTGGGCTCTCCCATATCTATTAATTTATATAAACAGATAAGGTAGAGCTATTAATTTATAAAGGCTTAAAATAACCATCCTAAGGTTCATGGGTAAAATAAAAGTTTATAGAACGTAACACAAACGTAACGTAACAGTGTGTGAAACAAGCACATAACAAAGTTCACATTAATATACTCTTAACACGGCAGAAACTATGGAGAAAAGTCAATGCCAAATATACGACACAAGTCACGGTGTCAAGTTGCTCAAACACAAAGGGTTTTTTCATATATCTACAAACAAAGGGTTCATTTGGGTGGGTGGCACAGAACAATATGTGGGTAAGTAGAACGAAAAACTATAGAATTGTAGGTTTGTGTACTCACGTTTCGGTGTGGGACCCGGAACGCCCGGTATGAGCGTGTTCACAGGAGACTGCTCGGTGACCACCCCCGGTGACGTTTCCACTGAATCACAAAAAGAAAACGTCTTAATGATACATTTTATTTATAGGTCACGTAGTTCGCCTGATGTTAAACACACTTGTACCACACCCCGGACACTCTCAATAAAATGTATGAAGCAAACGCGTCGCTATCACCACATGTATTACTGTAAAGTTATATTCGAAAACACAAAAACAAGTAAATGTAGCTTTCACTCTAAAGCAAAGTAAAAATGTTTTATCTTGCAAAGGCATCGCTGAGGAAAGAAATTGATACCCACAAAGTGCTTGTGCAAAAGTCGTTCTTTTACAGAGGATTCTGCTCGCTCTAATAAGGCGAAGAGCAAAGGTAAAAGAAGTAGAGAAAACAAATATGAAGTCGCTTCTTCACAAACAATAAATTATTCGGGACCGTAGTCCGCTCCGACTTTGTCGCGCACTTTGTTTATATTTGTCTGACATCTTAGTGTGGCCCAGGAGTCACAATATTAACGCCACAATCTATTTCACCTACAATGAGATTTGTCGCGAACCTAATATTGCAATTGCACACGAATTCTCCACACAAAATATTTCAAAGCGAGTTACGAATCTGAAATAGCTTACGTTGTATCAAATATTCATTTGGGATTCTACGAACAAGACGCCGCGGAGTTATCAGCAAGTTATTGGAAGTCTGAATGGGAACAGTTTTCGTATTTAGCAAACAATACGCGATTCAGCTAAATTGGATTATCAAATTACGTAAACAACCACCCACCACTTCTTCCGAGAAAGACATAACTTACCATAATTTCGGACAAATTAAAACGATACGACTGCAGATATTCATTTGGGAGAACAATGAGATTAGTCGTAACTCTCTGAAATCTGCGTGGTTCTGCTAATGCAGTTGTAATCGACGCAGCTGCGAAATAATTTGGAGCGAGCAATGCGGGCGATACGTTTTCCGATAGGTTTAAAATTAGCGGTTTCACTGAACTCTTTAAAGAAGAGGCTTGTAGTTGTTGATTATAGACAGATGCACTTCGCGGGTAGTGCGTTGCAATGCGTTTTGCGGACCACTGACGACACGGCTCAAACTAAATCAGATCGTCTCTAGATTGATCTAGTCTACCAGGAAATGAACTCAGGATTTGGCACAGCTTTCTGTACATTGCCCTGCTCTACTTATATTGCTACACTCTCACTAAATAACCTATTTTATAGTACATATACCATACTATAAGTAAGTTTAATGTGTTTTGATTACCTAGAAAGAACGTAAGTTATCATGTTAAATAAAAAATAATGATGAACAATCCACACAGCATCATCTAGCCCTTTAGAGCTTGTGTTATGGGTACTAGACTGATATAACTGATATAATTAATACAATACATAGATAGATATTTTTTGATTATACAGAAAATACCCGGATCAAATATTTGCAGATCGTACAAATATTTGATCCAAAGCGGGAATCGAGCCCGCAACTTCCTGCGTCGCAGACGGACCTTCACCCGCTGCGCCACATCGGTATTACCATGATAAGCCTTCTAATGCTTCCAATGTTGGGACACTGGCCTATTCTGAGAAAGAGTGATTTGATCATAATCCACCACGCGAACCCAGTAATTATTCGTGGACGTCACATGTATTTCATGTTTTTGGTATGTGATAGAGATGTAAAGAATCATGTGATACACAGATTCTTTACCTCTACTATACCTACAGGGTGAGTTTATTTCAGGGCCGCTGAGAGAAAATCTGAAACCGTGAGAGTTATCGAAAAGTCATGCTAAGAGTTACGAGCTCGATTTTGAAAAAAAAAAGTTCTGCATTAAAAAAAGTAAGTAACATTTATTTCTGAGAAAAAATGTTTGTGATTTTTTTTATTATTTTGCATTTTTTACTTCTTTGATAGATAAATATGCACCTGCTACTACCTGACTGCTAGAATAAATAAAAAATCGTGTTTCCTTCTGCTATAATATATATATATATTTTTTTTGGATGCTGTACCACCCCCTTTCGTTTTCGGCAGTAGTCTTTTTACACCCTGTATATTTATTATGTTTTCTAATACACAGACACATTCGGATACCTAAATCACACCCTTGTAAAAATTTTATAGGAAAATCTGTCGGGCGAAGAACAAAGGTAATAATATCTTTTGTTATTGTTAGCCGAGCGGTCGACTAAACGCCCTGACATTTTGTTAGGGGACACTCCCGAAGCTAGTAAGTTAATTTTATTGAAATCGACGCCTGTGACAACTTTTATAATGACCGCATAATTTTAACATTATCCCTACTTAAAATATTCATCCTGTTTTTAAATTTGATTTACAAATACCTACTCGTAAACAAGTCGAACAACAGTACCAACAGTCACACATACAATACCATAGTCCGTAGTATATTTGCAGAGTCAAAAATCAAAGTCAATAATTTTATTTAATAAAATCACAAGAATCACTTTGAATTGCACTTGAGATACACTTTGATTGGAACACAGATTAGAGTTGAGTTTCGGGAATACTAATACACTATAATGGCTGCATTCATAATCATACTATTAACCTTTGTTAGCTAATGTGTCTTTCAAATCTGTCATCTTTGTTCATTGACATATGAATGACAAAAAACAATACTCTTATTAAGCCACAATTTTGACAGATTTTTTATGAATAACGAGGGTTAAATCAAACACACCCTTTAAATATCAGATTTTTAGGACTAACGGTTTAAACCGTGAGTTTATTTTCATCAGTCAGTCAGTAATACAACGATTTATATAATTAGAATATTTTTCGAGGAAGTATT
This sequence comes from Colostygia pectinataria, assembly GCA_951394395.1. Taxonomy (NCBI): domain Eukaryota; kingdom Metazoa; phylum Arthropoda; class Insecta; order Lepidoptera; family Geometridae; genus Colostygia; species Colostygia pectinataria. The sequence continues at coordinate 4,153,309 of OX596356.1, read as the reverse complement.
TTGTTTCGCAACAAAAATCGAACCAAGCCTTGCTTTTTAGCTACTCCATTGCCATAGTATTCTTTGCGCAAATCGTAAACAAATTCAATCAGCTACATACATTAACATATTTAAATTAAAGTCAATAACTCGATGAAACAGAATGACCCTTAACAATTGAGCAAGATTTATTTTTCCAGTGGTATCGTTTGTTAAAGGTTTCCTCCGTTACATAATTGAGCCAGACTCGCCTTTAGACTCTATTTCAAACAATGAGAGTTCAAATAATCTGCTAAAGTCATCGGCAACATTTTGTCCTAACAAACAGATTATCTCGGATGTTTATAGGCGTAATTTCTTTTCAAGTGTATTGAGGAAAATCTTCCTCAATGAGCATCTAAAGAACTCAATTTCAATAAATTCCTGATTCCAGCCAATAAATACTTCATTCTTTACAAAGCTCTTTTTTAATTGAATATAACGAACTCTGCTCTTGACCAAATTGCTTTATAGTAGTGCTAATATAGGTTTGAATTGAAAAAAATCTTATTCAAGTTATTGAGCGTGGTGGTACGAAAAATACTTACAAACGAAAATCACAAGACCGCGATTCGAAAAGCACCGGTACGCGTAAGACAGGAAAGGAGTGTCGATAAGTTAACTTCACGAACAGATAACCTTTTAAGCGAGTGTGGCGGGTCAGCTAGACCACGCAGCGCTGGCCTACGGAGGCCAGAGGGCAACTGCGACAGGGCAAGCGCCCACAATGGACAGTTTCTGTATGTAAATCACAATAAAATACCCGCTTTGTAAACTGATTGCGACACGCTGAACTAAACACCGAACATCATCCTGATTCAATCTGAATTTACAAAAGCGAATTTTGACCTTATGCTTTCTACGCTAAATGTCTTATTTGATTGATGGCAAGGTTTTACTTTAATTTATAATTTTGGTACATATGCCAAACTAAAGTTTTTCGTCCATCACCATCCATCACCATAATTTTATTTTTGTGTGAAATATTTCAATCTGACCAGTCGCTAATGCATAGTTCCGTGCGAATCACCAATGATTGACATACAATATATTGTCCAAAGACGAGGTGTGGCAGTGGAATAGAATGTCAGTTTAATTGTGCGGGACCAAATAAGTTCACTTTGGACCATCCATCACCCTGATACGTGTCACACTGTCTATTCAAAGTGTGCCACTAACCAACATATATGTAGAGCATTAAACACGAAATAATTTGTCATTTTAGCTTTGTGCTGATTGCTTATTGTTGTTGCTGGATATTAATTGGCTTTGCTCCAACAATATAACTATAAATTAGCTGTCTCTCTGTATGTATGTATTTACGCTAACTCCTTTTAAACTACGCAACGGATTTTAACGCGATTTTCATCAATAGATAGATTGATTCAAGGGAAAGGTTTATACGTATTTTAGCAGAACGAAGTCGTGGGCAACAGCTAGTAATCACATAATTATAATTTAATAGTAGGCCAGTCTCTTATTGAATAAATAGGTACAATATTTATTTCTCTTAAAAATGCTTTTTATAAATATAGTAAATTTTAAAAGTGTGCGATGACATCGAACGAAATAACAATAACAATCAATTGATGGGCAGGCGTGTCCGAATCGTTCTTTCGAGCGCTTCCATACAGCTTCCGAACTGAACCAGCGTAAATTGATCTGCTCCACACAACCGGACAAAAACAAGCCATAAGAATGAAATCGGTCCAGATAATTTGGTCGGTTTTATTTGCGCGGGAAAATTCATCAATGGTCGATTATGCAAGCCGTAATACGCCAACATACGCTTCCGTTGATGCGTGACGAATGCTGAACCAATCAGATCGGCGGAACTGTGCATGTCAGAACTAACGCAATGCGTAGGCGCACCCCTTTACCTCTTTCGAAAAGCTATCATTGTGCTATGTCCGGTTGTTGTGGAATTTGGAATTAAAATAGAGATCGCACATTTCATGAATGAAAGGCAATTCGACCTGGGAGTTGCACAGTTGTGCTAGTAACACTAACTTCCGGCAATAACACCCAGCCCAGCTATAAATGTAATTGAGAAGCTGTAGTGAGTTTTTCGGGATAGTGTTAACATGACAATACTGGCTAGTAAGAATAGCCACAACATTTCAACGACCTCATGAGCGGGATGGGCTACTGCCTAGCTGAGAAGTGAGAAACGGGAGGTTGCGGTTTCGATCCCTGCTTTGGAACAAATGTTTTTATGATCGGCAAGTATTTGTTTCCACTCTTTGGGTAGAAAAATTGAGGGTTGAACAGGTAAGCACTCTTTGTTTCGGTTCTGAGTGTTGAATTTGAATTGCAAGCATCCATAGGCTACCGTAGCCGCTTACTATCAGGTGGACCGTAACTTGGTTGCCACTTTGTTGTAAGAAAACTTTTGAGCAGATGATGGAAATTCGTGGAAATTCAGTATGATTCGAATACCCGATGCAAACATGCCAATTACGAAAAAGAGTCACTATAGAAACTCTGTCACCAGAGTTGGCCACTGACTCATACTAACGAACGAACGAACGAACAAAAACATAGCGTAGGTATTTAAAGCAATGCTCCAAATATGGGCACAGCTGCACTGTAAGTCTGCAACAGGTCAAATAGGCCGGGCTGAGTGTGCGTTACCGCAGCCCGCCTGCCACAGTAAAGTCAGGAACAAGTACGACAATTACCTAAATTCTACTATCTTTATCTTTTGACGACCGATGTGACGCAGCGGGCTCAGGTCCACCGGCGACGCAGAGGTTGCAGGTTCGATTCCCGCCTCTGGACAAATGTTTGTACGATCTACAAATATTTGTTCCGGGTGTTCTGGGTATTTTCTATATATAATAAAGAATATCTATCTATGTATTGTATTGTATTAAATATATATCAGTCGTCTAGTACCCATAATACAGCTCTGTTTAACAGCAGCTAACCTGGGGGCTAGATGATGCTGTTTGGATTGTCCAGCATTATTTATTTATTTACATATTATAAAACAAAGACTATAAACTACTCAGCATCCCTAACGATAAGGCAAGCTTAAAAAGCCATAGGAACCCAGCCGGTGTTGTTGCCGATCTTTTACAGCATGGGCGCTTTCGCTAATTCGTAGGGTAGGTATGTAATAAGTTTTAAAGTGAGGATAACTAGTGGTTTCTATTGAAAAAAATGAAGCTACAAAAATACCCTAAAAACAATTTTACAATCGTTCGTTCGTTCGTTCGTATGAGTCAGTGGCCAACTCTGGTGACAGAGTTTCTAGGCCGCCCGAAGGCCTCTGTCATGGCCTAACAACTTTGAAAAATTAAATTAATTAATTAATTTTATTATTTTACAATAAAAGTATGGGTTATAATTTTTAGTAAAAGAAAGCATAATTTGGCTTTTGAAGCACCAGTTTTCTCTACAATGTCGAGTGCGTTGAACTAATACAAATAAATAGCTCGGAATGCACGCATGGTTCCGATCACTCACGGAACTAATACATTGTGCGAGAATTATTATATCGGTGTTGCAACGCCCTATTTATTTATATCATCACCATGAAAGCCTTGTTTCTACTCCTGTGTTACTGGCCTACTGTCAAGCGAGAGTGATTGGGTCATAATCAACCACGCACACCCAATGTGTATTTCAAAACCAATTGGATCCGCGTGGTGGATTATGCAAGACTCATACAACCGGTAGAATACGTCTAATACAACCGGGTATTTTTTAGTGCAAAGTGCCGGTTATTAGTGCAAATAAATAAGGATTAGGTTCCACACACAAAAAAAATACATGTACCGACCTTTTTTTTACAATTTGTCTGATAAATCTCGAGTAAGTCGATTACAATACGTTTTTTTGATCAATACATATAGGTTCTTATTAGTGGACGGCACATGCCTCTTGAACGTTTAGTTCTTGGAAATGCCGACTTCCTCTCGGTGTTTTTCCTCGTCATTTGATAGCAATGGCAATTCGATCTAAAAGGAATTTATCGCGCAATCTTCCGACAACGCGACGTTTTGATTTTGTTATGAAAATCGTGGTCGCATGCACATGAGTTAAGCCAAGAAGTCGGGAGAATTAAAAAGTTAATACCCGATAAAGTAGCGTCTTTTCTTGCCATTCTTATAATAAAGACGATGATCGATCATATTAGCTAACATAGCTTTATAGACCGTTTATTCAAACGGCTCACGTCTTTAATTCTGATCGCAAAAGACCACCAAGTTTTTAGAAATATAAAAATACATTTTATCTTAATACTGGAGACCGGGATCGGGCTAGCCGGCAGTAAAAGCTGCACACTCAGCGGGGATATTCAAATCATTTGGGTTGCTTGGAAATTGGGGAAATATGCGAGGCTCAATATTGATTGAACCGCATATTTCTCAAATGGTACACCCGTATTGCTAATCCAAAGGAATAATCGTTTCTGTTGAAATAATATTTTAAATTTATGACGCAAAGGGCTATTCCATCATATTTAGAATAAGTGTCAGTGTCAAGTGACGGAGAGGTAGGGCCAGTTATATTGGCTAACCGGCAATTACCGCTTTGTCAATTTCTGCAGAGACACAGTTGCGACTCAAATTGCACGGTTTGTATATATATATGTTTCGGGTCTTCACTGGTTCTCTACTTCACTTTTAATTTTACTTTCAGCACAACATAGGGAATTCAATATCAAGCTGTCTGTTATAGATGTGTATTATGTTTATGCTTAATTTTAACATATTTTATGTTATCTAATGCTTCGATTTTGCAACCAAATCGACATAACATGTGATAATTTTTTTTAAATACAACTGTGGTGGCAACCAAGCGGTACGGCCTACAAGATATGGACGGACGGCCTATGGACGCTTGCAATACCAGAGGTATCACTCGCGGGTTGCTACCTTGAGGCATAGATCGAAAGCCTCATGTGCCAGTAATTTCACCGGAAACCATAACCTTCACCCTGGAACACAGCAATGCGAGCATTACTGCTCTGCGCAGAAAAAGGTATGGTGGTAGTACTTCCCCGGACTCTATCACAAATAACTCTACTACTCTAAATGTTCAGTTAGCTAAACATTGGTCAGTGCAAACCAATTTGAAATGTTCTCAATCACCACAGATTGCTATACTATACACGGCACTATAAAATACTAACAAGAAAGAGCATAAAAGTAAGTTTATTTCGATCAATTTGTCGTTGAAAGGCGGCACCTGTGAGGATCTGAGCTCACATTTATGTGCGTTCATTTTACGAGGCCCCTACGAATCCCTCTCATTACCCTCACTAAACTGTACTGTTCCGATCTGAACTAAGCCCGAGGCGTGAGCTTTACTGTAATCATTCCGAGATTGCGCTGGTGTTTCCTAGTATAGTACGTATGAGAGATCATGAGCCTTGCGTTGAGTGTTGTCATCATCATGAAATCCTTTTAATGTTCTCACTGCTGGGACACTGGCCTACTCTCGAGTGAAAATGATTAATAACCAATATTACTCAAAGCAAAGCAAACTTTAAAACGGCTATGATTTCGGTTTCGTGTCGGTTTATGCAAAGAATTTCTTACAAGACACTTTAACCGTAGCGCTCCTTTTTTATATGATTTTTGTTCGTGAACGAAGAAAATTTAAGGCCGTAAAACACGTAAAATGTCAACTTTATTCTTGGAACATGTTGAAACGCTCTCCCATTATTTTCCACCTAGACGTCTGAAATATGGAGAGAGAACACGTTACTTTCTGCAAAAGCACTGTGCATGAAACTGTCCTATGCACTGTGTTTTTGTTTAAATAGTTAAATCCCATGCTACCGTAAAAACATATGGATAACAAAAAACTAGATTAAACCTAGGACAGTTTAGATCGTTTTTCAGAGAAAAATATTCCACACTAGTTTGCATAATCGATAATGTTCAAAGCGATCAGTATATGCTGTGTTTTATCTTACCTACTGACCTATTTCGCAACATGAGACAATTTTAATTTTATTTGGAGCGTTATACTGCACTAGAGATAAATGAAACTAACCCTTTTCCAACGCTGGTGGCGCTTTTTTCCCTTTTTTACTCCTCCTTAGGTTACATGTTAGTCGTTCAATAGCTTTCAATATCTTTTTGCTGACTTTGTTAATAGTTCTTTGTTTCGGATCGGAGTACATTTTCGTTCGGTGACCGTCGCCAATGGTTTTATCTCGGCCGGAGTCCATACTGTCGTCCGATTCTGTCGCCGAAGTGTCCGAGACGGGGTGAAATATATACGGACTTGTCGCGAAGCAAGGCGAATTCATCTTCCCGAACAATAGATCACTTACACGACACAGACTTGGGTTTGCGACAACATTTCAATCTTTTCTAATATATATTTTTTAAATAAACGTCTTCGCGCGGTAAAGTCTAGGAGAATGTAGAACTGTCGGCGGTGGTACTGGATAAGATCATAGGTGATCTGTCCAGGAAGGCTATCAAGCGGAACGCCACTCCTCAGGGCAAGCCTCTGAGACCTTGGCTGTCTTATTAAGATTTGTGCGCGCAATTAAATGGAATTAGGCTATATAGACTGCTCAATGGCAGAATATCTAGATCATTAGAGTTCAGTACGTTTTAGATAATGATAAAGCAAAACGACAACGCAGATTTATCAAAGCGCAATCAATTGACGAGCCGATGTAGTTAGTTGTTAGCCAAATTCATAAACGTTCTTTATTTGGTAAGAAGGTTACTCGCTATTGACAACCAATTAACTCCATTAGCAAGAAAGGAGCAATTTTCTGCTTGAACGCGTATGAAATAGATCTACCCGGTCCGGACGAGCTCATTTATCTAATTTTAAGAGACCGTCATCCATTCACTACTACCCGGGGGAAATAACATGGATATTATTGTGTCAGAAGGTGTATTAACAACATCTATCAACAATATGCTTATAATTTCAATATTTTATTATTTGACGCAAGCATATCTACAACACGTCGAATCTTCTGATTTAAAACCAGACAGGTGCAAGCAAACCTTGACGGTTCCGTACATAGGAGTATAAAAATTGTTAGATATAATTATTATAAAAAACAAAACATTTAATTCGAATTTGAAAAGACCTACGACCAGGTAAAGCTAAAGCAAACATTAGTTTTCACAAACCCTATTAAAAAATGCTAGCAAAGTCATAGCCTTATAGTATAAAAGCTCTAACGCCTTAAATAACGTGCAAAGCAAATCACTCGAAAGCGTTGTGCGTTAGTTTTGGATGAAAATCCCTGCTCAAAGCTTTGCAGCTGAAATTTCTTTGTACGTGGTAATTACTTTCGGGTTTTTGTTTTAAAGCCCGGAAAGGCAATTTTCGGTAGCTCAAGTAAAGCTGGGCCCAAATATGATCTTTAGACGTATCGTATTCCCGTATGGTATCACGTACACGTGTCATGATCGTTAGATTGGACGGGTCATGATACGTGATTATGATACGCGCTCTAAATACGTCACGGAGATAATGTCAAAATTGTATTTTGTACCCAGCTTTAGGCTCGCATCTTTGCTCTTGCGTGGGGTGAAGAGCGCGTGCAGTGCCACGCAGAACTTCAAAATTTAAAACTTTTTAATGATACACAACTGTTACGGTGTGCGTGTGCAGGCGAACGACCGGATTTTCTTGTCATTTGCTAACAAAAAACCGCTCGTTGTGTGAACGTCGCTTTAACATGAACATTGTAATCTGCATTCAGAGCGCCGTCGATGTACCGCGTTAGTACGAGTACTTACACACTTCTCAGCCGTTTCAATGGCTCTTTAAATAAGTCTGGAAGTCGCGAGTGCCTACTTACCCCACACCCTGACTTTGCCACTCCACCTGAGTTTTAAAACTTAACTCGGGTAAAGTTTCCACCAGTTTCCATAATGACGCAAGTCACTAAGTCTTCGCGGACTCTATTCTATCAATAGGCAAATGACTTTGGATAATTTAATCGTGGAGTTGAAACTTAGGAGTAATAAGGTTCTTGAAAGGTGCAGGTAACTTTATAAGTTGTCTAAGTTGTAAATAGCTTGCAATTTATGTTGGAATTGTGTTTCTTGTAAAAAGGAATCCATACTTCCGTCTCTTATCTATATTATTATTATAAATGCGAAAGTAGGTATGTCTGTCTGTCTGTGAGTCGTTCTACAACTGGTACTGAAACCACTGGTACCGATAGGTGTAAGTTGCGAAACACAAAATAATATTATTTCCGTTCTGCAAACTGGTACTATTTGTACAAGTTGTGTTTTAGTACAGTCAAAGACCAAACTACTGTTACCTCTGTGATGTACTTCCGTCCATACTAATCTTACTAATATTATAAATGCGAAAGTAGCTCTGTCCGTCTGTCTGTGATGTTTCTACTTTCAGTATAGGATCAACTATGATGTACTGTTTCTTTGAATATATTTTGATATTCAAATTGAAAACTTGCCATGCTTTACTGATAGAAATAAATCAGTCTTTGTTATCGTAAATATAAGATTGTTGTTATAATGTAACGCTTATATAGAAAACCTTCCAAACAGTAATAAAATACACAATAATTATGTGTTTGAATGATTTATGTACACAACCTAAACACTTCCAAAAACCTTAGATGATTAAGGAGTGTATAAATAAAATAAACATTTTTGTCATACAGAGAATTAAGCTTAACTCCTTTTAATATAAAAGTTGATATGGAATTTTGTGGAGCTTAGAGAAAGACACGAAAACAATTTGTTTGCTAACGCTGTAATAAAAACGTATCAAGTAATAGTACCTTTACATAAGTCTGTTCTTGTAAAACGAGACTTTTCTGGTTCGTTAATGTATCATGAGAAACTCACACAAAGTTAATTCAAAATCAAAGTCAAGAGAGCTTAAATAAAATCACAAGGATCACTTTGAAACGTCTCGCAAACAAGCTGAATCTACGCCATTTCCAACGCGCCCATGCCGTAAAAGAAACTGGCAACAATGACCCTTGCTATTGCAGCTGATTTATATTAGTTTCAAGAGTTCTAGAGTAGTAGAGTTCTTTGTGATAGAGCTCGTCCGGGGAATTAGTACCACCATACCTATTTCTGCCGCAAAGCTCGCATTACTGTGTTCCGGTGTGAAGAGTATGGTTTCCGGTGAAATTACTGGCACATGACCATCTTGTGGGCCGTACGCGTGCCACGTCAGTTGTAAAAAAAAAGTAGTCAATTCAATAGATTATCATATTCAGAAGCACTGGTGGTTTAGACCCGCCTTCCGATTTTAAGTTAGTTGGTTCGACATTATTTAACACGTCGAGAGCAATGGGCTATCTTTGCGCGGCACCAGCAGCTTTCTTAGGGTGAAAGAAAACATATTGAAGAAACCGGCACGTCTAAGAATTAATCGAATCGGTTCTTCTTGAGGGATTAAGACCCAATCCCTTTCTCTCGAGAGTGGGCAGTACATTGGAAAGCTGGTCACTGGTCTTCCGAATTCTTGAGCATCCTATTACGGGATCAGCTAGACCCAGTACTATCTAATAAAAGTGACATTAATAATACGTTGATATTCATTTGCATGAGTTATATTTCAATATCAATTTATGTAAAGATTATTATCTATGTAGATAAATTATGGCTGCTTTTTATGAAGTTTACACATGGGGAACGTGACGAAGAAAGTCTTAGCCATAAATCGTGTCGTATCGGAACTAAGCTCGCCCTGTAACGATCTACCTTCCGCAAACATAACGAACCACACGTAAAAGTTATGTCAACCTTATGAGTGTGCAGTAGGGTGTATTTTAAGCCGAATCATGTAAACTCTCCCGCAGACCTAACTAATAATATGGTTATGGATCCGTACACCTTAATATTGAGCAATAGGGTGTATTTTCAAACAAATATGTGAACTCAACAGTTTTAAGATGTTTCTAATGAAATGAATTGCCTAAGTTTACCATGTACACGTTGAACGTTCCAGTAATATTTTATTAGTCGATTAATTTTACATTTTCATAATCATTCTGTGTGGCTTAGGTTAAATTTCATATTGGGCCCTGTTTTATTTTGACTCGCATTCATAACATTTATTTCTGAAAAGTCCTCAGAAGATCAAAGAAAATGTTTATATTTTCAAGAAGCCTTTTAGAGAGGCTAAGAACTATCTTACTAAATCCACTCACTAACTCATACGAATAAACTTTTTAGTCGATTACATTAGGTCGTAGGATCCTGTATTTTATGTTCATCAAAAACTGTATAAACTCAAATATTGTATAAGAAAATATAAAAAAAACTTACCTGAATTCATCTTGTATCCATCCCTCCTAGTATGGTGCGGAATATTCGAAGACGTGGAATTACTTTCGCCCGTCCCTATTTGATTGAATGTCGCACTAAACGGTACATTCCGTTGCAGGATCGTCGTCGAGAGAATACGCTCCTTTTCCGGCGATTGCTGCGTACCACAGAACGGTGTACTATCCACACCGTTGACTGTATCATGGTAACCTTCTTTTCCGTTCAATATCAACTTCTTAATCGTCTTCACTTCTTCTACTTCGCTAATCTTATGCTCGACGATCGTAGACTTTAATTCCGAGCTCCGAAAATTATTTTCGGAAATTGAACTCGGTATTTTGACATCGAAATCACAGCCGTTCGTTTTCCTCAGATACTTCTCGAAAGGATCGCTGTTTCTTTTCGTATCAAAGGGGTTCTTAATTTTATGATCGTTTGGTGGACTCTGATTGTTAAATTGATCGAGTTTTATATCGTTCTTAGTAAATTTCGTATTGAAATCGTGGCCGTTTAAATTTTTAGTGTCGTAAGAGTATTGAAGACTGGTCGGCCCGGAATCTAAAGTTCTCGTGAATAAGGAAGGCGACTTCAAATCGCTGTATTCATTGTCCTTAGGTGTGTTTCTATCTAAAGTGGAAATAGTTCTACCGTTCGGCACCGGCAGTTTGGAAGCACTTGAATAGTTGGAAGGTAGAGTTGTGTAAAAAGGGTTCGTGGGGTGGAATCTGGGCTGTTCATCTGCCACAGATCTGACAAGCGATGTGGAATTAAGCGCGGCTGGTAAAGAGGTTAGAGAAGACCTGATCGATGGAGGTCGATTTGGAGACTGTGAAGGTCTAATAGTAGCGTAGACAGGGGCCTGAGGTGTCGCTCTACCACTATTAATATCAGCTATCAGCTGCGACGGCCCTGTGAACAAACAGAATCATTTCACTGCAATCGTACAATCGTGTGAAAAATGCATCGCACAATAAAATCTAAGGCCTGATTCCGATTTGCTTTGCCAGGGAAAATAGAACTCTACCGGCATGAATACTGAGTGAAAACTTTCCAAGCTTGGTTACAGTAGCTTTTGTACATTTGCGAGTAAACAGGCAGAAGCGATAAAGTCGCCGGCGCGCGCCTTGCAATGGCTTCGCATGCAGACGTGCGATAAAGTAATACTTGTCGTAGTCGCACAAAAGGAAATATACCAGACAGCGAGAAGTGTATTTGTGCTTCCACAGATTTATACAAAAGCTGTATTTTGTTTGACTCAATGCTTAAGCTTAGAAAATTTGATCGAGTAATTCTTAGGAGCATCTTGCGTCATCATCATCATCATCAGCCCACATGGCATCTTGCATAAATTACGTGATTATTGATTACGAACAGTAAAAATTTTACTCAAACGTATTATTTACACATACGTTTCTTTCTCGCTTTTCTTTTAGTAGTGCATAAATTGTACATAAAATGAAGCTTTTCTTCAGACAGAGAAGAGATAGCTTCACTGAAAGATAAGACCGAATTACTTATACTACGGTTTTAAATTAAATTATTTCATCTGCACTGTAAATTTTACAATCAATAAGTAAATGTTAGTTTGGATTTTTAAACGCCATCTAACCCCAAACTAAGAAAAGCTTGATGCAAAAAAATATTTACGCGAGAATCAAACCCAGATCCCTAAGCCAAAGAGTTCATAAAAATTACCTCCACAAGCCACTGCCTCCACTAGAATAGCAAAGGAATCGGCTTACGGCTATCTTATTAAAACTCCATGCAAAGCGAGTTTCTAATTAAATTGGGATCTCTTTCAGCAAACAACAGCGCATAGAGATTATAATAAGCAGAGCGGGCAAAGCAAATCGATAATTGCAAGCGAATGCTACCAACGAGATTGCCTACTATAAAGCAATAATGATATACAGAATACAATAATGCAATACAGAAACGCAACTGCTTTTATGTTTCCTGAAATTGAAAAAGCTCGACTCGACGTACAAAATAGAGATTGCTAAGTCCGTCAGTTTATGTCCAGTCAATGCAAAGACAAAATAAAGCATATTAGACAAATTACAAAACAATTACACAATTACAAAAAAAATCTATCTAAACTATAAAATATTTTTTTTAGTTTTAATAAATTCTGCTCGCCATTTTGTACTAATGCGCTTAACGCATCAGGCAGTAACTGAGCAGATTGTGCTGTGCAAATAAATAAAATCTCTTCTGTTAATTCCTTGAAATGTTTGTGGTACTTTTTTAGCCAACCCTTCACAACAGATTGCTAAAATACTTATAAAAATGTCGTAATTTTATTGTAGCTATCAATTCAAAGTAATATAATAATAAAATAAAAGCATGGAATAAAAAGTAGAGTCAACGTGTTTCGCTTCTACATATTACTAGTTACTGCCAACTAATTTTAATAGGTTTTGTAGAGATTTTCTAATTGAGAAGCGAGTATCTAATCCTTTCGCATTCATGCACCAATTAGGTCTTTGTTAAGGAAAACTGTGGCGCAGTGGTCGAAATGCAGGCTGTGACGTACGATTTGGGCCACAGGAATAACTTGTCTCATATAAGGCTTTAGATACAAGCACGATATAAGGTATTATAGTGTGATGCCAAGAATATAACACACACTTTTACCTAACAGTCACCTACATAGTCCTGACACTGCATTATTTGCAGATCATGCAAACATTAATCTTGCAATGATCGGGAATCAAACTTATAGCTCCTTATTTCTAAATAAAAATAAAATAACAAAGAGATAAATAGAAAATAAGAAAGCTGTGTTCCAAATCTCTAAATAAACATTTACTGTACGTTTACTTTTTAACTAAGAAGTAGCGTTTTGATACAAACTCGATCGATAAGTTAACCACATAATATAAATAAGATAGTGAAAACTTACTTTTCAACTCGCTGCCTTTTCCAATAGATCTCCTTCGCGGTGACACCTCTCTGTCTCTGGCGACAACAAAACTTAGATTACTACAAGATAAGGCATTTTGAATAAGGCGAACGTCATACTGATCCCACGTACGCAACTGATTATGTTGCAATTGCAATGCAGTAGCAATACAACCGTGATACAAGAGATATTTGATTTTTATGGCGTATTTTTGATATTATGATACAAACGCGTTCGAAATAATTGGTGATAAAAAAGTTTAAGACGAAAGTACTCGAACTCTAATGAGCATCAATAACAATAGCGAGAACATGCCAAAACGATAGGGATCACACCCGTTTTTCTTGACAGGTTATTTTGGACTTGAGGCGCGTTGGAACTGGCATAAATTAACTTAGCTTGTTGCTAACTATTTTAATTTCGAGTTTATCTTTTATTTTCATATATCTGTCCATTAGATTACTATATACGTGATTGCTCGTGTCGTGTCGAAAGTGACGCGACCAGCCACGGCCCGTGATATGTGTGCACGTTTAGAAGCAGAATGCTGCGCAGCTAGTCACTCCTTAAGAAAAAAATTAACGATAAAAAAAAAAGTTTTTATATATTTAAATGACATAGCGTACGTTGCATACAAAGTACCAGTGTGGCTCTTCCATAACTTACACAATTACATAAACTTGGGCATAACCAATATTGGATGCTGGAATGTGGGACACACAATGCTCTGGCGTCGTATTTTTATAGCTTTAATCCAAGAAGTGGTTTCGGAATGTGGAAGGGTCTATGTCTATCGTATTATTTCTAGGCTATTTCGTCAAATCAAGTAGGTTTCTACTAGATGTATTTTTATATGATTATACTAAGGGAAGAATTCTAGCGAAGATATATGAGCGTTTTTTGATACTAAAATATAAATAAATAATGCTGGACAATCCACACAGCATCATCTAGCCCCAAGGTAAGCTGCTGTTAAACAGAGCTGTGTTATGGGTACTAGATGACTGATATATACTTAACACAATACAATACGTAGATAGATATTTTTTATTATATATAGAAAATACCCAGAACCCCCGGAACAAATATTTGTAGATCGTACAATGTTTGGTGACAAAGCTGTTTTCATCTAAAAAAAGGTTTACAAGAATATTTACCAGTTTCTAGCAATAGAACGTAGAATAACGTTGTCATGGCAATATAACTTATTTAGTTTTTAAGGTTTCCAATCCAAATCATCTCTAAATGGAGCACAATGCCTGCCACATACTTTTTTTCATGAATAAGAAAATGAATTGGTACAAAATTATAGCACCCAAGTTTATCGAGAGGCTTTGGTACTCGAACAGTGGCTCAAGAGGGCGAATACGCTGAAACACACATCTAAAATCTTATTTATAAAATATATCCTATTTTTATATTATTATTATTATATCGGCCGTTGGTGTCCCACTGCTGGGCAAAGGCCTCCCCCCATTCCCTCCAGACGTCTCGATCCCGAGCCAAAAACCTCCAATCTACCAAAAATTTATCCAGTTCGTCCCGCCATCTCCGTTTTGGTCTGCCTATCCTATATTTCAAGATTCTTTTTACGATATTCTACATTTATTTTAACCAAACAATAACTATTTATTTCATAATCTCAGTTTTTATGAAAAGCTGTTTATATAAATTGCGCTTTTTATGTAAAATCATTACGAGTTGTCATCTTTCATCGCGTGTCATATCAAGAATGGTGGCGAAATTGGCAAATTCCTACCAAGCATAGGAAAACCAGGCTAAGAATAGCAACGCAAAAAAATATGTTTTTCAAACCAAACACAAGTGATGACTTTGTAACCTGGTCGCGTACGCTCACCATAGAAATACTTACCTAGATAGATTTAACTTTTATGCGTGGCTTGAACTGCAATCCAATCTACAACTTTTTCTGTTTACAGTATTAACTTTAGAGATAAAAACTCATTTTCATTTTTATTTAGGTACGTTTTGTATTTAACTAAATAATTTTAGTGATCTGGGTCAAATTTGCTGTAAAGTAACTAAGTAATGACATACCAACATTATGTAAGTTATGAATTTGCATCTGTAAACATGATTTTTATTTAGTTATTCAGGGTTAAAAAGCTCAAAGATACGATAGGCTGTATCTTAGAGTACGTGGTACTAATATTTGTTCTGTGCTTCGAGCTTTTTATCTAATTAATTAATATCATACGTCAGTAAAACGAGATGTCAGTATTTCTGAAATATCTTGCTTCCACCCGAAACAGCCTAAGACCCCTAATAGGATTCTATTAAGGCTCTTGAATCCAATGACAGTTCTTCATTTTGTTTCTGTATTCTAGTTAATATTCCGAACAAAGATATTGGTATTTGTATATAGCCAGAAAACAGCTATGCAGTGCTTCATCAAATCCCACAAAGGCGGACTGCATTCGGCCCGCCATACGGCGACTAAGTGGACCGATCCACGTCACAGTAATCTACAGACAGTCCGCCGCTCGGTTCTCGTGTGAAACGGCGAAGAGTGATAGGATTAACGTCAGCCAGCTGCACAGACGTTGACGTGTAGAGTTGCACACTCAGTTTTCGCAAATTACATAGAGAGCAGATACGCACGGTCAAACAATCTGATTTGTAAGAACCAATTCAAACAAAAAATAGCATTTGCGTCACATCGATTATAAAGTATCTGTAGTCAATATTATCAAAAACTTAGCTAAGCTTTTATTATTTTAGCTTGCTGTGTATAGTGTTTCTTTGTCATTCTTCTTATGTCAATGAACAAAGACAATGATAGATTTGAAAGACACAGTAGCTAACAGGGGGTTTATAGTTTGTTTACAAAAAAGGCTATTAATGACCAGCTGGTTGCCCGTGAGAATAAAACAGATATTAGAACTACATGTCACGACTTTGTTTTCGCAGAAATTTTGATGTGGTTATGCTATTCCAGACAATATATTATTTAATATATCCCTGTGCCAAATTTTATCCAGATCCACTCAGCCGTTCTGGCGTGATTGAGTAACAACTGGTAACAACCATCCATCCATCCAAACTTTCACATAAATAGATGTAAGATAAATTTAGCTTGACTAGGTTCCAAGGTTCCGCTGATTTCGTAGTCAACTGCTACAATATTAATTGGCTAATCAATCTCTGGCTGTTCAATTTCGTAGCAGTGGTCTACGAAATCAGCGTAGAGCGTTGATGTCTTTTGAATCAAGCTACACTGTCGTAGCCTGTGCTACGACTATACTTTTCTTTTTTTTTTTTACTTAATTTTTATAATATCAAACTGTGCGAATATAGGTAAATCCAACCAGCGTTGAGGGGTGACGAAAATACATGTTCGGTGTAAATCCGGCGACGTTTGTGATAATAACTGGTAATACGGTATGCAGAGAGGTAGTTCAGATTTTGCCTCGTTTTTATCACTTTGACTTGTAAATGGCACATCTCGTTTGAAAATTGTGTGGTTTTTTGATAGCTCTGTTACTTTACTGTGTGTAACTGAGAAATATACTTTAACAGTCTGAGGTCGAATCACGAAAACCCTACGTTAGTCAAACTTGTGTATTGTGATTCGCCCTCTGTTCTATGATAGTTTGTAGTTTAGCATTTTTTATGGCAAATGATCGTTATCATCATCATGACAGTATTTGCAAGAGTGATTGGGTTTTAATCCACCACGCGGACCCAATGCGGATTGGCCTCCAGGTGGGGCCTTACTCTTGAACGCGATCGGTATTGGACAAGTATTGGAATATGACATTTCGTACTTTTGACAGCAAACCTAGCGCCAAATTCAACTTTGTTTTAAGGAGTACAAAAATTTGACAGCAGTAAATCGAAATTGTGATTGGATCGGAATTGTCATTGGATTGAGAAGGGAGCCTGAAAAAGGCAGCATACCATTTGAATCGTGTCAAAATTGCGTAACGTCACCTTCGCGGAGTGTTGTTATTGGCTATATTATTACCCCCTTTTTTTCATTATCATCATGATCAGCCTTGTAATATTCCCACAGCTGGGACCCTGACCCAATCTTATATGAGAGTGACTGGACCTAAACTCATCACGAATTGGTAGATAGTGTTTTTTTTTTTTCACAAAAAGTATCCGCAGTGAGTGAGATGTTATCTTCGTGTCAACGGAATTTTTCCGTAGCATTATTTTAGTTATGCCAAATTCCGAGAGACTTATTTCGTGAAAAGAACTCTAGATGTGTTCATTGGTATAAGAATGACAAGGACAAACTGCACTTTAGCGAGCTGCTAAAATGAGAATGTTTATGAATAAGAGCATCAGAATAATGTTCATTTTCATGAAAACCTTTTTAACGGTAGGTACTGTCTTTTCCTTGTCATTCTTACGTCAACGAACAAAGCCAATGATTTGACATTAGCTAACAGAGGTTTCAAGTATGCTTATTGTATTGTTTATTTTTAGAAAAATCATTTTGGTTATCAAAATTTGACTGACCCTCCCAATCACAACACAAAAAACAACACTAAACATGTCATATTCACATATTGATTATGTACCTAGATTTATAAGATATATTTAGTTATTTTTAAGCATTAATGGTTGCAATCTGCTTTGTGGATATAATAAAAAAAAAAAACATCACCGGTCACATTTTTGTTCCACTCTCCATTTCGGTTCTATGAAACTAGCATGACTGAGACACTGGCAGAATTGTGACAAATAAGCCACAGACGCCATAAACAAAGAAGTGAAGTGAGTGAAGTTTTAAGGCAAGGTTAAACTCACTCGTTCAATCCAAGTTTGAGCAAAGGTCCGGCAGATCTGAGCATAGCGTGAGCGTCAGCATTGCTCATACTCCTGGTCGGGCGACCGTTTATAGATGATATCACGTCTCCTTCTCGAATTCCACATAGTGAAGCTTTCCGGCCTGGGTTCACCTGGAAAAAATAAATGGGGTAAGTAAGTAAAACCACATGGGGTATGTGGAGAGTGGCCACTCTGTAAGTTTTTTTTTATTTTTTTATACTACTAAGGTGGCAAACAAGCATACGGCCCTGATGTCAAATATTTACTGTAGCCTATGGACGTTTGTTAAACTAGATGTATCATCAATCACGTAAATAAGTGATACATCTAGTAAGTAGTAGTATGTAGTAGTCACTAAGTAGGTTATTTTTTTAGTGTTACCTAACATACTATGAGAAATAATAAAGATTATAATAACCCAAATATAATTTCGCCTCATGCGGGATTTGAAGCCGCAACCTTCCGCTTGATACAACCATTTTTGGGATATTATAATCTTTAGTACTCTGTAGGTAGTACTAATATCTGTTCTGTGATGCTAGGACACTGACCCACTCTCGCCTCGAGTGATAGTGCAGAACTTCCATGGATGTAAGATTTTTTTTATAAAGTGGCAATCAAGCGTACGGTCCACTTTATAACTAACTTAGTATACCATAGTTTTGTCTATTCGTTCTCTAGCAAGGGGGTCTCTAGCAAAAAATAGCCTACACAACCACCCCACCTTCTAACCTAAAGTTCAAGGTCCAAAATCGTTGGTAAATAAACCTCGGCCGCCGTCTATCGTTTGGAGTATTTTTCAAGTGAGCTAAATCTCTGTTGAATGTTTCTTCATCATTATGCATATAAACCTTTAGGTTATTCATATGCGTATCCCTTTATTTTTGTATGTAAATTTAAATTAGTTTGAATAAGAATAGGTTACCAGAAATCACATTAGGTTTTACTTTAAGGTTCAACTACATACAATTGCTTATACGCGGTAATCATGTATTAAAGAAACAAAAACGGCGAGCAAGCCCACCTAAATGACGCGAGCTGACAATATATTATCATGACTGATACAACAGCGGTTGGTACCATTTTCATGTGTTTAAACGTGTAGTACGGCGTTGCGTAGCGTAACATGTTCTGACTTATCAATTGGCATAAAAATAGAATCAATAGTTATTCCTGTGTCGGTCATGCTGCATGATGCCATGTTGGCTTGCATCATTTAGGTACACAGCGCTGAAATTAAATTAGATGTAGCTCAACCAACCACAGTAAGATGAAATTAATATTACATTGAACAAACATCGTTGCCTACATACGATTGCGCAATACCCCAGTGATATTTATTTAGTTGAAATTATATCGCATAAATTAGCGAACGTGCGAAATGCGAGTACAGAAAACAAGTGAGAAACTTTAGTTACAAACCGCATTCGGTTCCCGACGCTTTGCCGCCGGAGAACAGAACTTCAACATGTTTCCTTCCTGAAGCTCACCCTAGACCACCCTCAAGCCGCCCTCAAACGCCCCGGTCTACGCACACGCGCGCAATCTCTTTAATATTTACATATACACACACACACACACACACACACACACTTGAGAAAGGTCATTGCTATATGCTGGGATTATAAAGTCATTATCAAAACAAGCACTCGTTAGTATGATGACAAAGTTAATAACACAAAATAACCCATGGCACAATTATTACGAACGGCACAATTATCACACACGCCAGAGGGTATCGTTTATTATCTAAAGCGCGGTCGAAGTCATGATTGCTCAAGAAAGTCGTGGACGAGACTGAACCCACAAAGGCCGGCACGCGACGTAACAGCCAATTTCATCGAAACATTATATGGGCATTATTCGAAAATGCATGCGCCTACCGTGAGGGAGGACACACACCTATTGTTACGTCGGGGACGATCACTCGCCAAGAATATTAATCTTGTCGAAGGTGAGGCGAGGTATCGACTGGTCGAGCTCTCCAGGGACACGGCCGTCTACTTAATAGGACGATGAACTTACATTCTATGGAAATAACATTAGATAATTTCAAGTGCGAATATTTGAACCGACGTATTTACGTTACGAGAGTCAATTATTTTAACTATTCAGTTAATTCCACTCTCAACCCTCAACGTAAATGAACATCGAGCGAGACGTATAAACCTGTAACTTAGAAATAATGCTCATTTATGATACCCTCGTGTATAATTTGAGATGTTTCAAAACACTTGAGATGTGTGAAGTGCGCGGGGTTCAGATTACTAAAACACATTCCATAGGAGGGTACGAGCGCAGTCTAGGCGATAAGGAAAAGAGCTATTCTAATGCAATGAATATGGAAAGAAAAGGCGTCCGCAGCGCAAGGGAAATTCAAATTGCGACTCCATTGTTCCATGTCCATGTGAGGCGGCAAAGAGCTTAAACGTGTAAGGAAATGCTCGAGCTTAGTTACAGATTAATGTGGGTTTCTCGATGCGATGAACTGGGAATATGCAAGCTCTACGGGAAACCGATCGTTTTAGAAAACAGAGTCGTCCTATGCAGCCGGTAAGATTGTGCTTTAATAAAACAGAGCATCTGGTCTTGTAATCAAAGGAGTATGCATTCTTTTGATTATAGGAAAGTGCGATTTACATTGGGTCAGCGACTGACTTCAAATGAAGTCAGTGCTGACTATGAGAACTGACACTCTCTGTTTACAAAGGGTCAGTACGCGAGAATTTGAAGTCACCCTTATCACTTCCCCGACCGCGTTTACAATAGCACAGTAGCGAACCAGCACTGACTTTGCTACTGACTCAATGTAAATCATACTGAACATGTTGAGTCCTGTCGAGTATAAGCTCGAAACTGTTAGTTACGATATAATCATCAAAAATCTAAATCAATAAGGTAGATCTCAAGTTTTCAAGGACTTGGTACGTCACTAAATACACCCTCCTTTGGTGCACATTTCCCTGAATTACGACACTCTGTGACGCTAGTTTCATTCGAGTGTTTCATCTCTTATTAAATTAAATGCACAACTTACAGCGGTGTCTTGTTAGTGCAATTAAATCAAGCGTAGCGCCGCACTCGACACCAGACAACTTTATTCGTTTAAAACTTCTACGGAATCATATGAAGGATTTAAATAATGAATGACATACCATGCACGGTCTTCATTTTTTATGTTCTAATTAGAAGCGAGGCTGAGCGAGGCGAGTTTCATAATAAAAATTACTGTATTTACAGTAATTTTTATTATGAAACGTTTCACATAAATTCAACCACGTAAGTATTATTAGTCTTGGAACATTACTTTTCTTATAGATCGACATTTACAATGAGATAAGTTTTTTTTTATCAATATTATAACTAATTATTTTATTAGAGAAACGTAGTTAGACGTAAACGCGAAAGAAAGAGAAGACAAATAAAAAACCAGCAATGGTTTTAAATAACGCAACAGCAACAATAAAATAACAACAGGTGAAATGTAGAGATTGTCGTCGAAATCAATGTGCCTAAATCACAAGTGTAATCATGGTAATAAAATTACACGGGAAAGGGTGTCTCAAGATACGGGATACTCTACAATCACCAGCGTACTTTGATCTCCAACACTTCTTCACTATAAGATAAATGTAGTATACAGGATAACGTTAAGTGAAGTAGCAAGGCTCTGTTTTAACTGGATGGGCGCGAGTATTGTTGGCACGCGGAACACGTAAGCCGCGTGACTCCGCACGCACGTGCGTCGCCTCACGATCCGACTCCATATCTACTCGAATCCTATGCCCAATTTATCCTACTTATTTTGGGACATTCTGTACTTTTATCACTCTATGCTTTGTATTCAGTGTCAAAGCGAAAGGGATAAGTCAAATGCAGAGTAATGGATTCAGAGAATTTAGCTTTTTGAAACAGAACAGACATAAAAGACAGATATTACTGGACGAGACTAGAAAGAATAATAACTAGGTTTCGGGATGACCAGCGCAGTGCAGTGTCACAGAACTTGAAAGCTTTGGGTGACACTGTTTTAGTAGTATTCCAGTCCAGCAAACGAATCAAGCGCTGGAATGCCACTGGAATATTATAAACCACCACTCGAATGTACCTATTCCAGTAAGCCATCCAGTCCAGTGTCCAATTCAACAGCTTTTGAAACATTGGAATAATGTGAACGATACAGTCCAGACCAGCAATGGACTGGATTGATTCGCTGGATTACTGGACTGAAATAATTTGAACCGGGAATTATAGCATTTCCTGACATATAAAAATGATAACAGATATTGTATCCAATTGAATTAGTAAAAATATCGATTAAGTATTTCCATTATATACCTACTTACCACTTACTTATGTGGAAAAATCTTTATATACAATCAACCTTTATCATTAATATGATAGTTTTCTGATATTCCCACTACTATCACACAGGTCTACTCTCCAGCGAGATTGATTGGGTCATAATCCACCACGCGGACCCAATGCAATCAGGTAAGTAAGTGACGTTTCGACCGAAAAAAATTCGACCGATTCGGCCTAAATGACAATTTAAATTTAAATTTATTTACTGACATTTCGGCCAACCATGATTTAAACGCTGTTTTGTACAGTCAGCGAATAAACTTAAACTGCCAAGACAAATCTCTTAAACTTATAATAAAAATCATGAGCCCTTTGTATGATACGAGGTAATAAATAACACATTTTTTATCAATATTATTATTATTAGCCTGTATCATCCCACTGTAGGGCAATTTGATCAATAAGATTTCATTATTTTTATTGTTAAAAAAAGTCAACATAAGTACTTAGCTACTTGTTTCCAAAGCAGTATGGATATGGTAAAGGAGGTATGTAATGTATGTACACACGCAAACGTAATCGTGCAGTTATATACATGACGGTTTTCTAAATGAGCAGCGTAATATCGTGGGGTATAATTTACGCGTAGACTGGTGACAAAGCGTCGTAGCAGCGACCCCTTGCAATGTATTAGAGTTGTGCCATTATTCCTTGTGAATCTATTTTTCTATCAGATTCACTGCTCCTCATCTGAAGATCTTCATTTATGTGGTTAGCATGTTACGCAAATAGTTGGACCGCGGACAATTAAAATTTTAATAATATCTAGTTAATTTAAAGGAAGATTTGTTTTTTAGTTTAATGTTATTATGTAAGTAAGTATTAATAGGTACTTAAACACCTATTTTTATTTAAAAAATACTTTTCTATTTTATTTATATTTATGTTAATTTATTAATGAGGAAGTAAGCTGTAGTAAGATATCAATCAGAAATATTGAAATCTTAAGTTTTTTATTAAGAGCACCGGTGGTCTAGTGGTAGTGACCCCGCCTTCCGATCCTAAGGTCGTGGGTTCAAACCCGGTCGTGCACCAATGGATTTTTCTGTTCGAAAAATTTATGTGCGCAATGCCAGTGCTCTCATACGGTGAAGGAAAACATCGTGAGGAAACCGGCATGTCCTAGAACTAAAATTCGAAAGACATGTGCCATCCACCAATCCGCATTGGGTCCGCGTGGTGGATTAAGACCCAGTCACTCTCGCCTGAGAGTAGGCCAGTGTCCCAACAGTGGGAACATTAGAAGGCTGTCATGATGATGAAGTTTTTTATTATTATTACAATATTACTAACAGATTCACAGAACTTTTTCAATTATTAAAAGTTCGATCTGTCACCCTAAATCTAAGGTTGACAGATCAATAGAAAGTCAATAGAAGAATGACTCAGTTCAATTCACGTCATCTTTCAGGGAGACATTGTACAATTCCATCCCAACCCTTGCAATCTGTGCGTAATGATGCCTGCCCTCTTACTTTCGACTACGGGAATTAACTGTGGCTTGATCACGTATTGTCTGGCGGTTTGAAATATTCAGTTGAGAAATATTTTTGAATGCCTCTGAAAATTGGGCGTAGTGACTCGGGAATGGGTTAGCGTTAGGGTTTTCAAATATTAGAAAAATCTATGAGCAGTTGTAATAGAAAAGTCTTTAGAACTGCAATAAGCCAAATTTTTCTTTGGCACTTAGATGGTAATAGTTCACCGGCAACCACACCAAATCATAGCAATGGTAGCGGCGGAAATAGGAAGTGCAGTAGTGGTACTTCCACAGACGAGTTCACACCTCTACGACTCATTTATTTACTCATAAGGCCTTTCGATGTTGCAGTTCTTTTACGTACGTATAATACTGTGTGATTCTGGGATTACAAAACCGTATCACGGTTTTGTACTTTACTAAGCCGTTTTAGGGCAAAGGTCCCGTGCTTCGGAAGGCACGTTAAGCAGTCGATCCCGGGTTTTTCAAAGTTCTTAGGCCATGAGAATACGAACTTCTAAGTAAGTAAGAAGGCAAAGGTAGTACAAACAAACAAAAACCCAGGATCTCAATATCTTACTTCATAAACCGACTCATGATAATAAGACAAAAAGTGTCGCTTTTTGTGTGTTGAACGTCCATCCGCTCTCGCAAAAAAAAAGAAAAGAACCCGTATCAAACGTACCTATTAGTAACCCACGAAAATAAAACAATAAGACAGAGCCCCCTAATCTTTGATACTTATTGAACTATCAAAAAGATCGCAAAGAGAAACATCTCTATTACATGACAAGAGGGATTTGGACCGTTGTCAGCGACATCTATCGAGTTCACACTACCATGAAAATAGAGAGCTTTGAGAACATCTTACAAAGAACAAAATCCTATCTAATGTAAAGTTGTAATTTGAAGGCAAAAATATTATTATTTGCCCTATTTCTATAGTCTGGCTAAAAAAAGTTTTCAAGGCTAGTGTTTGTTTGTTTGATTATAGCCTCGTAACTCCGAAACTAGTGGTCCGATTTTTGTATAAAACTCGTGCTGCGCTTTTTTTTATAAAAAAATTGGCGGATTTTCTAAGCTTCATAAAACTTAAGTACTTTGTAATAAGGTATGTATTATTCTAGAATATAAATATATTAAGTCAATGTAACATGCGTTTAGTTTGCAAGCAACTTACTGATCTACCAACTTAAATGCTAATTAAACTTCTCGAGTATTTTAGTCGACAATAAGTTGAATGATTTAAGAAAGAAAAACAAAGTTAAAAAGCAAATAGAAATTACGGGATAAAATACTTTTCATCACAGTTTGGGATGTCGTCTTTGTTGACTAAATTTGGAGTCTCTCTGGTAATGTAAACCCTTTCATTAATATTTATTAATATGTATTAATTAATAATGTTCATTAATAAATATGGTATTTAAACCATTTTTAAAAATACAGGGTCATTCATTATCAACCTGACAAACTTAAGGGATAGGTGCCACACACAAAAAAATACTTGTACTTTTTTTCCAAATTTTTTTTTATAAGTAAGTATTTAAAAAAAATTACGTTATTTTTTTTTGTATGTGGAACCTATTCCTTAAAGTGGGTAAAACCATAAATAAACACTTATTTTAGGGATTTATTGATGGGCAGTTTCGAAGTTAGCAACTGAGCTGGTAAATTTAATACAAGCTAAAATAAAAATCAATCATTGGATCTTAGACAACTCCCGTGCCGCCCGAAAAGAAAATTTAATAAGGACGATACCAAGTCGTTAGTAAAAATGATTGATTAATGTTTGGTTAGCAAACACATTTTGACACACAATCTTACTCACATCTAGGGTGCGGTATGGCGTGTCGCTGAGACTCTGAAAATATCAGATAAGTATATTCATAAAACGGAAAATATTAATTATTATTATTATGCATTTTTTTCCAATTTACTAGCAATTCTTTGATTTCGTATTATTTTAATTTGATTTTTCTAATTTTGTTTAATTATAATGATTAGGTAATTATGTTTGTATGCTAATAGCAGAATCTAGAGATTTATACTTTTTATAACACCTTAAAGTAACTCTTACAATACCTGGATTCACAAACAATAAATGATTTATGATTTATTTATATGATTTAAAGATGTTATCATCGTGTTTAGTTAACTTGTCTTTTATCTTCTTGGTCAGCGACAAATTTTGCCTACACGCGAACTCTCACTAACATAAAAAATATTTGAATGTCTCGCTTGAGGCGAATGTTTTTTTGTATATTACAAACTGTTGCTAACCGTTGCTCTAAGTTGATTTGTAAAAAATCAAGCTATTCCAAGTTTTTAAATCGTAGCAAAAACTCCAGAGGCTTTTGAAATGAATTTCCAGTTAATATTTTTCAAAATAACACTCAATTAATCAGAGCTTTTCAACAGTCCAAGTTCTATTTCCCGCGAAAGAAACCATCGTGGGTAATTCACGACACAAACGAGCGTTACCACCGACTGCGTTTCGTTTACTTTTACACTAGCTTCAGCCCATTGAGAACAGCTGAACCATTCAGTAATAACGACAGCATTCTAGGAATTTCTAATAGCTAGCACACTCCCACCCGGAAACCAGCTCTGTCCCATATACATTTGCTGTTTATCTCGGTTTTGTAGAGCACGGTCTCGCGGAAGCCTTCGGGCGGTCCGTTCGTTTCAGAGTTGGCCAATGACTCACCCGATCTTACTTTAGGTATGGTACGGGCTTGCATAACATCAGCTGTCTTCTCCAGGCTATGCCAAAGGTACACAATACTATTCTCCTGACAAATAGCAGCGTTTCCCGCAAACAAAGTGCTCTCTACAAGAGATGTTTCACCGTTTACAACGAACTTTAATTGCGTAATCTGATACTAGACTCAAAGAGTTCGCAAGAAGGAAATTGCTTTTCTTTTATTATGAATGGATCCTGTTGCTTTTTAGTTATAATGTTCAGCAGTTTGTTTGGTATCCGCAAAGATTGACTGAAAGCACGGAGCTTT
Source organism: Colostygia pectinataria (assembly GCA_951394395.1). Taxonomy (NCBI): domain Eukaryota; kingdom Metazoa; phylum Arthropoda; class Insecta; order Lepidoptera; family Geometridae; genus Colostygia; species Colostygia pectinataria. The sequence goes on along the minus strand of OX596356.1, from coordinate 4,126,468 downwards.
TAGTTTAAACTTTGTTATAATTAAGCTTTGCATTATTATAAGATCCGAGTCTCTTGGATATCTCAGGATGTTTACTGTCAGGATATTATCCGTGAGCTTTTTTCATAAAGTTATTAAATATCATAAAATGTATCCTATTATCTTACTTATTACAAAACAATTGTATGGATGTCTTAATAGTTTGTTAATAAATTAATCGCGTCGGGCAAACCAATTCGAATAAGCATGGAATTTCAGGATACATTTATTTAATAAACAGTTGTAGGACAACCAGCACTTAAATATATTGTGATTTACCTTTTAGCCAGATGCCACAACAAAGTTTACTATAAATTTGCCTGCACCAAGGGAGTATATGAAACGAATTAACAACATCAAAAGTTCAATTACATACCCTCGATATCCTGAGTGGTTGGTTCTGATCGGCGCCGCCGTGCATGCGGAAGCCCCACGGCGCGCCTCCCGATAATTCCACCTCCCGCGCCGTCATCGCCTGCCCCTCATACCATCACCCCCCGCACAAGCACATCAACAAACATCACAAAACTAAACCGTCAATGTACCGCACTCATTTTAAAGCGAATGGAAGCCCGTCATTTCAATATCACAATGTTTTCAGTCCAATGTATTCGTCCGCCGAGGTTTTCTGCCTGCAACAAACAATAATCGTTTTTGAATGGCGCGGTATAAAATGCGAGGGTAATAAAGTAGTCATCAGTGAGATATATATCATTTGCTACGGTATCGGTGGCCATTACTACCAAATTGGCTAGTTAAAGCAATTAAACAGAGCAAGATGCTAATTAAAATGTGTAGAGTTCTGTCTGCTTAATCAGTTTATTGGATGTCTTGATATTGCGTTTTAACTCTAATGTTCAAATTGAACCAAAACATGTTATTATCATTTTGTAGTAGTAAAGTACTTGGGGTATAATTAAGCCCTGAGCGTTACAAGGCCCGGTTCCAAAATTTGCACTCTTAGTGATTTTAGCCAATTCTATAAATCACCATCACCATCCACAGACTGACTTCACCCACTACTGGGTTAGGCCTACCTTTGTATGTGCCTAGTCTATAAATACATATAAAATAATTGTTTTATTACAAGGCTATATTTTACTCCTGAGGTAAAATAAAGCCCACAAGAAAGGGGTTTTAAAAACGGCCATTATTTGTAATTTATTTATAAATTACGGATATTTTAAGGACGGATTCTTTACTAAAGCAGCTGGTTTTTTAAATTAACTTCAGAAAAACACTGTTTTGATCCCAAAAGCCAGGAAATATGCGACCTATACCAAACACTTTCAAGTTAGGTGGGCCTTATATATCGCGTCTACTTTAGTGTTATTTAATTACTTTTCCTGTGAGGTTAGAACTCTATAACGCCTATATAATTTAGTTTTATTAACAGTCAGTTTATTTTAAGACCTCATAAAATTGTAAATGGGTATATAAACATTTAAATGTAACAGATGTAGTCTGAAAAGAGATCGTAATCTTGAATGAAAGTCGACCCAATTTGTGAACATTTTCGAGAGCATTGTATTCAGATTTATTTGGACAAAAGTTTAATTATCCTTTTTTCAGATTTTCGGATTATATTAGCTTTCGAGATGTAAATTGTTTTGTTGCTTGTAATAATATGCGTTTGTAGTATTTTGAGCGCAACTAGGTAAAGAGCAGTATCGTAAACTAAAAGTAGTTCGGATTCAGTATGTAACTGTTATTTCAGGCCATGATGCATTCTTACATCAGACATGAAGGTCGATGTGTGTGAGTGGGAAAATGAATCATTTTACATTTTTGAACATTCATCAAACGAATATCACTCTTAGTCTATTACCTAGTGCAGGTTCATCTTTGTAGAACCTTACTACTTATCTAAGAGATTCAAAAGCTCTGCGACAACTGTTACGCGCAGGGACTAAGCATAGTAGTTTAGTTTGTAGTTTGAACTCATTTTCAAGTTAGATCACAGTTAATCACACACTTTTTAATTGTAGTTCCTAATAAGTATATACAATACTTATCACGAAAAGTTTTGATGGTAATTCATAAGTACAACTTATCAGTAGACTATCAGTACCTAGACTAATATTAGTATATCTTTTATGGTATGTGTGATCTATTTATCTCGATCATCTTTTATTTCATTCAGATAGACAACAAGCTAAAAGAGGCCTTAAACACATCACCACCATGGATTTTTTAAATTTCATTAAATGCTGTACCTAGAGTCTTATTAAGGATCATTCACAAGAATTCTTCCAGATGACAATTCTTACCAGCAGGTGACTTTTTGCTTGCGCCAAATAAACGAAGCGAGATAAGATTTTCCTAGTTCATTTTTCGTTTTATTAAAATGTTAACGTTGGAGCTTTGGTGGTCTAGTGGTAGTGACCACGCATTTAAATCCAGATGCCGCAGGTTCAAATCCACTCGTACCCAATGAGTTGTTCTAGTAAAAGAAAACAATATGATGAGGAAGGAAACTTGCATGTCTAAAAACTTTAAAAAAATCTAAAGACATTCATCTACTGATCCCCGTAGACTGATCTGCATTGGGTCCACATAGTGGATTAATAAAACCCGATCATTCTGACGCCTGAGAGTAGGCTAGTGTCTCTACAATGGGAACATTAGACGACCGATGTGGCGCAGGTCTACCTGCGACGCGGAGGTTGCGGGTTCGATTTCCGCCTCGGGTCAAATGTTTGTACGATCTACAAATATTTGTTCGGGTGTTCTGGGTATTTTCTTTATAGAATAAAAAAATATCTATGTATTTTATTGTATTAAGTATATATCAGTTATCTAGTACCCATAATACAGATCTGTTTAACAGCAGCTTACCTGGGGCTAGATGATGCTGTGTGGATCGCCCACCATTATTTATTTATTATTTATTATTAGAAGGCCATGATGAAATTAAAACGTAAATATCTAACAATCCCAAACCATTGCTTATTGCGGTGTACAATAGTGCTGCAAAATTAATTCAACACGCGTGCAAAAAGCCGCAGTGTACAATGATGACGTCTAACTAAAACCTGCGGTCGCCCTTCGCGCACCGAACATTTTGCGACCAGCATGTGGCACATGTGTAAACATGTCCATCCCATTACGTGCGTACCGTGAGACATGTCCGTCGTCATTTAAATGGGAAAATAATTGTTATGTTCACCAGAATTTGTATTAAACGAATGTCAGTAAATTACGGATTGAGCATAAAACAGCAAGGTATAATTACAAGCGCTGTTGTTGTCCATTTTTTTAATGCTTTTATTGCTTGTCCTTTTTTGATGCACTGAAGTCTAGACATAACTGAAAGAAACACTGTCTACATAATAATAAAGGTAAGTACAATATTTGTTTTTACGTTTTTACGTTGTTTACTTTTAGTAGAACAACGTGAACTTTTTAATGATAAGGTAGGAACGGTTCTTCAACCGACTTCCAGACAGGAGGTTACTTATGTTTTTAGGGTGTTCACCACTACATTTCGAGCAAGCGAGACCATACCAACGGAAACAAAAAAGACCGATTTTGAGCCCTCACCATCCACCGACTTCCCGCGACCGCTACAATGCCATCGGTTCATATCGACGAGATACAACCGTTGTATTAAAAGATGTTGAACTTCAATTCACAAATCAATGCGCATACAGTTGCGAAATACGACATGAAATACGCACAGTCCTTTGTATATGCGGGAGTCAGTACCTATTCTGTGGCAAGTGCGATAAATATAAACTCGAAGCGAGCAACCCTCAATATGGCGGAAGCATGGGAGTGACATCTGAATCAAGCCCTGCCGCCATCTCTCAGCAGATACGACACGTGCCTGTGTTGACCTTATTTCAAAGACTCGCATAGTAATTCAAACGAAAACAATGTGTGAACACTAAAAACACAGCACGCTGAATAAAAATGCAATGGTATGATGGTAAGATGGTATGCAACGCTACAGTCAGTTTTTTAGTAAACTATTTTAAGTGATATCAAACTACTAGCATCGGACTATTGAAGGATGATACGATCAAAAGATTAGCCCCAAGGCTTCATCGAGGGAGAAACAAATACAGTCCAAACAAAGCTTCCTAAATTCAAAGAGTACCTAATACAAGCATCACAACCACCTCGGAGTGCCTCTGAATAATAGCTGGAGCATTTACAGTAAATTTTTATGAGATCCTCAAATCTCGGGTTCAAGCAACTTTATAGGAGCTCAAAGGCAAAGTATCAATATCTTCTTCGATTACGTACTATTAACTGCAGAATTTCAGAATGATGAAAATTATCGAGATCAATTTTACTGAGCCGTAACCTCATTGCGACAAAAGTTTACTCAATATAATTTATTAAGCTTTTAAAAAGCTAGTGGTTTTTTCTATTCGAAAAATGTATCTATGCCAAATGTACTTTTATACGGTTACCTACAGAAAAATAATTATGTACAAATACAAAACTTTGAAAGACTTGCATTGATCAAGACCTATCACTATCGATCGAGTGTAGGCCAGTATCCCTAAAGTAAAAAGATTAGAAGGGTGGTCATGCTGAAGCTTCGGAAAATAGAGCTAGTGAAGTTTTGCGTCCTACAGAATTACCATTATCACACAAGCGTTTTGCATGCGCGTCTCAAGCGCACCAAACTCGCTGCTCTTGCTCCGCGAATTTGTTACAGTATTCGAATCTGAAAATTTTAAGAAAGCGGATAAAAGTCTTTGTTTTATCAAGGTAAGCTCGCCTTCCTAGAAATACACCGAAAACACAAATCAAACCACTATAGATGGTACTATTACCTGTTCTGTGCCGTTAGTGTGAAAACGCTCATTCACGGACGGAAGTAATAAATAAAATCGCCAACCATTATGCACTAAAGTAATTCCCGTACCTACATAGTTCGAAAGGTAGGGTATTTTAAAATAGATCAGCTTGGAGCCAAGTGTCAGGTAGTTAGTACAAAGACGTTGAAGTCTTTTAATAGCCTGCACTGAGTCTGACTCATCTTACATTTGGTTAATCGAAGGTTGAATATAATGGTAACATTACTCACGGATTGCGGAAAACTGCTGTCACTTAGTTATTTCAGAACGGTGAAGATCGAATAGCCAGGACTGGTCTCGTCCTCGACCATCCGATCGTAGTTCACTAGACCAGAATACTCTCCCAAAGCGTGCCACTGAGTTTGATTTTCATTTCTTCTACACCTCGTGCACTTTCTATCAGCTAGCAGCACCCAGAGCCAGAGGCTCCGGTTGCCAGAATGTTTTTACGGCGTGGGTATCTTTTCACCAAGCTTGTGAGGAGTTTCAAATTGTCATTAAATTTTAATTACTCTTAACTATAACATTCTATCGGCGAAAAAAATTACCGATTCTTTTTTAGGTTAGCTCATCGAATTGCATTCTCTGCCAAATCCCTTGCACATAGGTAAACTTGGTTACAAAAGCTCTCGGTACAAAGAACTTACGCGCGTATTCGTATCACAAGAGACGATTGCATTGTAAACTTGTTGGACTCTGAACCAAGGCAGTTCCCTACGGAACTTCACCGAGCCAGTCTGAATGTAAATGGAGTTTATGCGAGTGATATGACGCAATATACGAAACATTATAACCATCATTTTCCATTTCAACTCCACTTTGAACGCCATAACAGTAAATAAAGCTGGAAAAATAAAATAATGCCACGTTCCGTAACAAAAGTTTAATAGGGCGCAAGTTGCGGTTTCTGTAATTAATTAAATTGACCCCTACCCTAGACCGTCGAAAACACCCGAATAACTGCCAAAGGGAAACTAATTTGAACTCTAATACGAGACAACGAAAGCAGTTTTAGATGGTAGTTGACAAGAATTACTCTTGTCCAAGAATTTCGTATTTCACTACTCGAAATGGTCCACCTAGTGATTTGCTAAAGGGTCCTGCTATTAGGGAGTTACTACTTTATCCATCCCCTCGATTTTGGTCACAAGTTTATTTTACCTATAAACATTTTTTCACCTGACTGTCTGTTATTATATCTTTCGTATGGTTATTTACTTCTTTGTTCGACAGTTAAGGAAAGTATTACGAACGTATTTTTTTTTTCATTGCGTACCAGAATTTAATTACTTTATTTTGGTTTTAAAAGGTCTAAAGGGAAAGCCATACATAGATGGATAACACAATATAACGTAAGGTGATGTATTACAATGTATTTTAAATAAGAACTGATTTTTACTATTTGCTATCGATATTGTCACTTACCATGGTATTTTTTACTATAGAAGCGTTGCTGCCATATTTTAAAAAGGCTCCACAAATTGCCTCTCACTGTTCCGCTTCCGATCGATAGTGAACTATCAAAGAGCACACAACACTTTAATATACACTTTGAACTGACAAAGCGGGGATAGAGCAGAATTTGTGGTAAGTCGGCGCTGGCAGGTTGATTTATACGAGTCGCCTTATTCGATCTCGCGTTATTACGCCTGCGATATACGGCCCAGGTTACCCGGAGACCTGTTTCGGCATAGAGTTACGCACTTGATGAGAATTAAACCGATACACGGGGGAACAACAAAGCTCCTGCTTCTAGCTAGGTTGACTATACATTTCCTTCCAGCTTTAAATCGGCTGCTTCAACCTTTATGTACCTACTTAGCAATGTTTTCAAAGTATAAAACATTTATTTAACTTTGATTTGAAATATGGAGAAGCAGAAAAAAAACAGTGTGTTGTAAAGCGACCAACGCCTCTCAAAGGAAACTTAACTTTACATTTTACAAAAACCCAAACTGCCCAACATAAACCACTATTGTTCAGTGCTGACTACATTTTCTAGTTCATTTTACCATATTTCAGTGATTGAGAGCCTGCCATTATCAGGAAACTAAATCGGCAAAGGCAAAATCTGCTTGTATGAAAAATTTCATGTCGTAATCAACGGAAGCAGGGTTTGATTCGAGCTATGTTTAAACCATGGTATTTGCATTCGGTTTACAGTTCACACATGCTATCGCATTGACCTAAATCTCTCGCAGCATTACGAACATGAACAATATTTCATTGAAGAAAATCTGTGTACTGATTATTAGGTAATTATGAGCATGTGCTTGTCGGGATATCACTTTACAGACAAAGTGAAGTAAAGAGCTATGGTTTTCACAGTCAGTGTGTGGTCAGGTTAAGAAAAATATTATTAGGAAACCGGCGCCGGCTGCGCGGTGGTTGGGTAAGGTAGGTATTATATCTCATAAATAATTCAAATTTACATACAAAGTTTGTAAATATTTGAATTTCAAAAAAAAACTCATTCACGCTATGAGTTCACAAGTTGTGAACTGTAGTTGTAGTTGTGAATCACAATTATGCACTATTGTTAGTTTCCGCATGCATAAATAAGTCTTGGAAGAGCTACTTAAAAAAAATATTTTAGACAGACAACCGGTTTTTCTATACAAATAGGCAATAAATAACGCTACTTATAAAGTTTATACAACAAACGGTAAATTTTGATTCATTGGAGGCCTGTGTCTAAAGACCCTAAGGACATTTTCGTTTGGAACTTGAAGTGATAAATTAAGAAAGATTGGCCGATGGGTACAAAAACAACGTAATTTTAAGAATACCGAGTATTTATTTAGTATTTGTGGTTGACAATTAGAAAATGGCTCTATTTTGGGGTCATATATACCCACATAATTTATTAAAAAACTAGTTACGCGAGTAGTTATTTAGTCAATATTCTACCTGATTAACAATTAAATCACATACTTTTGTAACAAAGTGGACAGACCACTTTCAGTAAAACCTAAACATTTAAAAAGTTTGCAAGTTGCAAGCTCACCATGCCATGAAATTGTATAAAAAACGAAAGTTAAATAGGCTAAAATTACTTTCAACAGCTCATCCCCAACCAAGAGTATTTCATGTTAGAGTCCCTATCTCTTCCGTTCCCAGCAAAAGCCCACAAAACATAGCGCTAACGGATGCTCGTTCATTTACTGCTCCTGAATTTATTGCTGTCGTGCTACTAAATGCATATTCTACTCAAATTGCTAACATACTTTATTGCACGGCTTTGCACTGAAATATAAAACGCGACAGCAATTTGCACGACTTCGAAACTTACTGACGGGAAACTTAGCACATCAACTTTACACCTTATTATTATAGGCGGGAATAAAACTAACATTTTCAATCTTGCCGACACGTGAATGTCGCGAATTTTTCATTTGACTGTACAATAGATATTTGGCGTTATAGTACCTAATTGACGTAGTATTTTCATTTTAAAGTGTCGTAAAGACGGATAAATTACTACGTTCCTTGATGCTACATTTCGTTCTATAAAGACAATAAACGAAATGAATTATTTTACAAACCGTAATTCTCGAAATGTTTCAGGCAGTCGGTGTTGCCATTTTAGCTCCTAGTTTATTCCTTTTTTAATATAGTGAAGAAGGGTAAATCCTATGTATACTTGCAGGCTTCGATCATCATTAGTAGGTAACTACTAAATGCGCATGGTCTAAAAGAGCTCTAAAACTATACGCAACCACAAACACGAACAAAAGAGATATCAATCGATTTGACACCTTGTTTGCCTTTGTTTATTAAAGTAAGTAAGTTCGTATATATGAGCCAACTATCCTGACGGAGTTATTTATCCCGCCTGGTAATAAAAAGGTTGACTGAACGATGAGTTATCGATTTAGAAATTCAAGAGTTGTATTCAACGATTCTGATAAATAGAAAATTCAGTATGAATTGAAAGTATCGAATACTAAATCCCACTATTCCGACAGGTTTGCTTTTGCTATCCGTGCAACTACAGCGAAGCATTGCAGTTTCACGCTAACCAAAGTTGACACTGTTCCCTGTCCAATCAGAACAGCAAATATGGTTCACAAACAGTTCTTTACCGTTTGTGTTTCATTTTTAGATTAATATATTTCAAAAGCCTTTTTACCAAACCTCCTGCGAAATGTTTGGTTTGGGTTTTGCAAAAAACAAATACGAAATGAAGGAAAACCACAAAGGATGTGAGTTTAAAAGATTTCTCTGTGGATCTTGCGAAGAACATAAAACTTTTCGAGCAGAAACATGAAAGCGTAAGAAAAACCCAAACCCTACAAACATTAATACGTGCAAGTAAACATGTAGGTATATCTGCCTAATAAGCTTATTAAATCGTATAAATAATACATTAGTTGTACGGAAATGAATCATAAGTGCCAAATACATACAAAGCACAAATGCCAGTCGCATACCGTATCAAACTGCAGGCAAGTACCTATTGCTAACAGTGGGATTACTATGCGCTTTTGTGGTATTACCGAGCTCTTAAATGCACTGTCAAAGGGCACTTTGTTATTCGAAGATAATAACGGTCAATGACCGGACATGCTTCATCTCATTGTAACTGGCAAACGGACTAACCACTTGTAATCCGAGCTAAGACAAAGAGCAGCTTCGATACGAACTTTCATTTCAAATTCAATTTGATCAGAGGGGCAAACTTGGTGCTATTTACCGACAAGTCTTTTGAATAAGCAAACTTTCGAAATACCATTTTGAATTGTAGTACATAGTACTTATTTGTTCTGTGACTGAAGTAAGAACAGACTACAGTAAGACTCTATATCAAGAGTTTGTCTTGGTGGTTACTACTGCAGTGCAGTATTAGATGTGTAAGCAATATTGTGTTTAGGTTTGAAAGGCTGTAACAAGTGAAATTCTTGATTGAAAGAGACTTAATACTACGTCTCGGGGTGACGAGTGCAGTGCAGTGACACGCAGAACTTTAGAATTCAAATTCATGTACCCCATTACACACTTCTAGGTTCTAACACCGTTGAAAATATCTCAAATATCTTTAGGTCCTCCTAGATGTGCCCAGAAACTGTTTCCAACCATAAGCAGGTCGTAAATAACAGGAGGATAGCAACAACAAAACACGGAGGTCGCCGATAACGAAAAGGTCGCCTTTGTAAAAGCGAGCAATAGAATCGTAAGAGATGACAATCAGAGGGGATCACGATATACGGACGTGGAATCCTTTCTGTAACGAGTAGATACGAAAACTATGGAAGGAACCGTGCGTAACATAACTATCGTGACAAAATAAGTTCAGAAAGATCTCTATTTTTCAGCCTTTTAATTTAGATATTTGGAACAATGGAACCTGCATAACTTGATATACAAACACATTTAAGGACTATAAGGATTATAATCAAACTATAAATTTTTTTAAAAGCACATAATGCATACGAAAGCAGATGCATTATATTACATAAAGTTACTTTCTACATCTACTTACACAGGTGGGCACCTTCAGCTAGTCGACATTGATGGATTTCGGTTGTATTGTGCATTTACTGCGCACAGCCTAAGTGCACTTTTCCGAGCCTAGTGAAATGTAAAACGTTCCGTGAAAATAAATCGCCTCACGAAATTCGTGTGCATGCTATGACCATATTTTTACGTGCGATAAAAAGACTGTGACGGCGCTGTCCGCTGTAATTTCACTGTTTTAATAGCAGGCAGTATAAAAAGACTGCGACTGACTGCATAGATAATAACAAACTCTAAGTTAGGAAAATGAATAAGAACACTGACGAGACGGATCGATAGTAATTTAAATATCCGTGTAATCCTCTGATAACTATCGAGGCGCTGCAGTAGGGGTGTACGCCGAGGGTTGGATGGTCAGCCACCGATAACTAAGAGGCATCTGACAACAGATTTATAGTGGGACTAGACCCACAATTTATCCAGTTTTTGAGCAAAACTACTATTTTAGCCGCTACTATCTCACTGTCAGACGCAAAGTTTTAAAACTTTAAACGAAAATTCTATTTCAACGTGTCCGCGCCATTTGGATTCAGACTTCGACCGTTTTAATTTCAGGATTCGGGTGATGAACATAAATTAGGCACCAAATTTTAAATAGTTGCTTCTAAATGGCGTCATTATTACGCAATCGACACTCATAAAGTAGTTTATTAGTGTCTAAAATTATGCGATGAGCTCAAAATATAGAGCATGAATTCACAGATGAATTGTTATTTTTATTGTTGAACAAAAGGTGGTGGAAAACATCTCAATGCCATTCGTTTCCACTAAAAACGAAATAAAACCGATTTAAACTGAGATCCACATCGTTTCTCCTCCATATCACAATCAGAAGATATTAAGCGGGATTCTGAGGATTTCGTACTCTGAGAAAAAGAGACGGTTGATCGATCTAAAGAATGTGCTTAGAAAGGTTAACAGAAATACTACTGGGAACTGATGTGAATACCGATGAATGAAACGATCTTGATAACTCTCTACTTGTCTATCTGGTTGTGAATCATGATCCGAATGCCAAATATGAATACTTTTCTAACGTAAGCCTTTTCAGAAACATTCGCTACCATAGCATTTTGTCTACTAGATAAATTAGTATTACTTATTTTACGCTTTTAGACGGTCAATTTAATATATAGGTAATTTGTATTGGTTTATATGTAAGTACCTATACCTATTGACTATTAAAAACAATTTTATGTAAGCAATAATTATTGTTTTTATGTAATTAGCAAATACAAGGGTATTGGCTCTAAATTGGAATCAGTTGTATGTAGTATCATGTATATCAGTAAAACTACGTGGACAACAATATTTACAGATCATACCAACCTTTTGTACAACGCGAAAAACCACCCCACGATTGTGAGCGTTAGAAAAAGGACCGTCTTGCCATAATAGGCGTCTCCAAACATTGAAAAACATTCGCTAGAAAATGGAGATTTCGACAACTCGCTCTTCTATTACTTACTGTAATCATAGGACTTCATAAGAGCATCTGTACAGCCAAAAAGGTATAATGCTCTTGAAAGTGGCAGTGAAAAGGGTTGGGTCAGCGACAGATAAGGCCGGACAGTTGCCAACGTCATTGCCAGATCGTAATTCCATCTGAACGGGATCCAATTTTATCACGATATCTTCTAAATTTCAATTTGAAAAGATTTCCTCAGATGTTTCATAGTCGGCCCTTGATATTTCAAAGATTAGGAACGTGAGAGATGTTTCAACTCTTTGAGGTGACGTTTTCCTTATTAGAAGATTATACCGTAATTTATCAAAATATCTTTGATGTAAATAAATATGACGCTCTTTTAAAAATTTTACTAGCAATATTCTAAAATAAGTGTATTTTTAGGCTCTATTTATATACCATTATTAAACCGGGACCGACTGCTTATCGTGCCACACGTGTGAAAATGCCACGGCGGTCACCCATCCAAGTACTGGCTACGCAGAACGTTGATTAACTTCGTTGATCTGTTCGGAATGAATAAGTCAACATTGCAATGAAGGAGAATAAACAGAATATTGCTGAAGGCATCTAGCAGCTGAAGAATAATTATTTGCTCTTATCATTGGAGTTTAGTTGTACAAAAAAAAATATTTATTAAAATAACATCACAACATAAAATTGTAGACGTAAATTACATTAACATTTACGTCAGAAGCTTTAACCTTATCCCAATTTTCTTATTGTAAATTGTTTATATTATAATATTCGATGAGTCTGACGGGAGACATCCTGCAATATTGTTTAAATCTAGCTGAATCCATCGCATCCACAACATATTAATGTGTTTTGAGAAAACACGGGCTGCATCATCCTATAGACCAAAATAAATTTTAATTAAAGAGAAGATTTTAACCTGATACTCGCGATTAGTGAATCGTGAAGTGCTTCGAGCTTTTTAAAATATTAGCGGCGGGCGGTGCTCATGAAGAACTTTTGAATAACTTCGAAACTTCAGCATCTAACTCAGTCAGCATAAATGACAAAAACAAGATGTATAGTTCGGCGGATCTCGGCCGTAGTGAAGTTAGCCGATTCGATGCGCAATGGAGCTTATTCGAACTAAATTGTCTTTGCGCATCACAAATGGCTAACTTCACGGAAGCCTAGATCCGCTGTGCGAACTATACCTATACATCAGACGTTGATTCTATCTATAGTTTCGATTCTATAAATGTTCCAAACTGTTGTAAAGGTTATTAATCAAGCTCGTTTAAAGATCCTAAGCTTAGCACAATAAAACAGCTTTTTCGAAACTAACCCTTTTCGTTAATTTTCACACAGTAGACGCAGTAAAGGCAAATAATATCGTATTCAACGCTTGCTTTTTTTTTCAATAAAAGTGCCCAACTGCTGTAACATACATGAACAGTAACGCTGGATGTATCTTACAGCAGATATACGCTGTGCTTTTATTATACAATCTGTGGCTTCAGATGTTATAATAACCATTACTTCTACGAACATGAGCTAAGTTTTCCGGATTGCGCCGGACTAACATTCACCTTTATGAGATAACTTTCTAAGCATCGAACCATCCCAAAAGCGAACTTCGCTTTTCACTGACATCTCAGTAGGTAAACACCAATATCCTGGCATACAGTAACGGTAGGTACTTGAAACTCAAAGTTGCTAAGTTTTACGTACCATTCATTTTAGAGTTTCGCAGTCGAGGTAAAATTAAATCCAGTTTTTAAACCAGGGTTAACCAGGTAACTCTTCAAAGGAATAAAACTGAAAATTGAGCTCCAGCTGTCTATTTTGACCATTGGTTTCGTTGACTAGCGATTAAAAAACCGACAAAGCAAACCATCTAAGACAATGTTATTGTTTAACTTAAACTATATCTAATAGACTACAACACTTCATTCATACAAATTAACAAGTAATTAAGCTTAATTGGTTGCAATAGGCGCGGGTATGATGTTTGAAAGACATGGGTTCTACAATTGAACTAGTAGTAATAATAGCTACATGCTGATTACTGTTTAACAATCGTTTGAAAGCTACCATCGACTTGTTCTCCGGCAGACGTGTTGCTCCGTCGAGCGCTGGAGCCAAAGTGATGAAGAGTGAAAGTCGATGGTCCTGAGGATGTCCCGTGGAGGGATGAAACACGTGTCGATATTTTTCTTTTGAGGTTAACTGTGGTAACTGTGTGACCTCATCAGTTAAAAGGTTAAGCGGAATAGTACTAGAGATTTTTCGTCTGTTTTTTATTTTGTAATGGATTTCCGCAAAGTAACGCCTGAATCTATCAATTAGGTAGAGCATTTTTTATAGGCTCTCTCTGCAATTGTTTATTTGATCTTGTTTTGATTACTTACTTACGATATTAACAGAATTCAGAATTATTACTCTACAAGTACCTCAATTTGTAGCATGCAATGCAACTATTTACTGATGAATTTTATATGAACAGCGGATACTAGGCTACTAGAAATCGATCACTGCAGTTAACGACTAAATGCGAAACTCTAGCTTTTTTTATTTGTCCTTATTATGATAGGAACCTTAGTACGAAAACACTACTGGTTTTGTAAATAAATAACAAATATTGCTAAAGAAATTTACTTTAAGTTCTTTTAAAGTTTTGTTCCTTTTAAAAACAAGATATTATATTATATTTTTATAATGATAAATTATTTTACATGCCTTATTTATGTTTTTTTAGCATTATTTACATATATTAGAAACAGACATAACTTAATTAAAAAATCTACATTAGACCATCTATTAACTGCGTACTTAAATACTAATTTAGTTTATAAAAACTTACCCTTTAGCACAAGGCCTAGCTTATTCGATAATCATTCAATTAGACTTTAATTCGTTAGGAACCGAACACTGCACTAACCACGCGGCTTTGTTTCACACTGTTTTACGCCCGCATGGTATGGGGAGAGTGAAATCGAAACATTACATGTCTTCATTCATGAGTCGAGTCTTACAGAATCACTGTTTCACGAGTCTCACGGATGCCGGCTTGCACCAATCTGTTGTCTTTCAATACATAAACAAACGGAATGAGATGAAGCTAGCCACGGTCCGGACGGTATTTATCACTACATCACTGCCACTAAAAATATCAAGTAGAAAAATATCGCAATAACATTAAAAAACCCAACACGTCCGGGAAAAGGTTTTCGTGTAAGAAGAAAACTTGTTAATTTAAGGAGAATATACACAAACAACGTGGAGTAAGAGCAAGATTAGCGCTAGTGTGACGTACTCTTCCGCGTCTGCGCGTTACAAACGAGATGCGATCTCCAATGCAAGGGTAATTTGAACACTCGGGCCCTAAATACAGAGTTCACATACCCTACGCCATCACCCTTGACTGCAGCTTTTAACGAACCAAGCTACTTTGAATCCTATAATCTATGACAAAGGGATTGTTTTGTGTTATAAGAGTAGTGAAAACATTGCAGGCGCGCGCATCACGTGTAGGGGAACAGATGATCGCAGTTTGGTGAACCCAAGGAACTAACCCTCACAATATCGGGTGTTGAACTATGAACGTAAAATAAAGAGATATCATCTGTTTAATAACGATTGCATTTGGTAATTTAATAGACCCAAGCTCTATCTTAGTAAATACCTAATGAAATTTACTAATAATTATTTATATTAATTCCCGAAATCTTTAACAAGTTTTTGGAATATATTATTATATATTATAAATTACATTTGGTATTTTTTTTATGTCTAATGAAATTACATACGATTAAGGATTAAAGGATAATAATAAATTATTCCTAGTTTAGACTGAGCTTGGAGCTTCAAAGGGCATTTTACTAAAATTCCCAAAATCCTCTATAAAGGGGATCTTCAAAGGAGATTTTGACACTAACCCGATTATTTTAGTTTCATTCCCGAAATATCTAAAACGGTTTTGGGACGTTTTTGGTAATTTTATTAGCATACTAAAATTGATTTATTCTGTCTGTAATTAGAATACCTACCTACGAGTATTAGTGTATGTACAATGTATTATACTACCAGGAATGATGAACGTCTTGGGCGTCTCTAGTTCTAAGGTTGGGCGCTGGAAACTGCGACACAGTTTATACTAATTGTATTTTCCAGAGTTCAAAATTTTTTATCATGTTATTTAAGTACACTAAATAAATAAATAAATAAATAAATAAATACTTAACTGTAAGTAAAATAAAACTACTTAGCTAGGTCATTGAAATAACTTACCAACATTTTCCAAAAGAAACCTGGCAAGCTTGTTTAGGGACAACACACTTCAACGTAACTGCAAGGAAATAAAAATAATAGGTGAATATAAAATAATATTTAAAGGGAACTTACAATTAAATTAAAGTTTGTAAAATATAACGTAAAAAGAACCAATTGAAACAATAATTTCAAATATTTTTTTAATCCACAATAAACATCAAAGATATTCTTTTTTTACAAATTGACACACATTTACGAATAAATTTTGGCAGTTGGTCAAGGATATAATTTTATAATATTTTAATTTAATGTATAATTCATAATAATATTCCAATAGTTTACGACATTTATAAGCCATACGATCACATTTATATCGAAATTCGTTCCTAACTATTGATTATTAAAATATTTTAAACAAAGAGCAAAAACAACATTGCTCTTCTGATTAGCATGATAATAATTTTAATTTTAATTTAATTTAGGTAATTTATAAAATTTAATTCAAAAGAATATTATATTATTAACAATATAGGTACAGTCAGCATCAGAATTTGATGATTTTTTTAGGAATTAAAATTTATTATCATCGTTGAAGCATATAATAATAATAAGGACAATTGTTCACCAAGATAAATATTTCTTTTGATCCGGATATATCGTAGGTTCGAATTTCGGCCGTACAACATTTTTTTTTTTAATTTAGTACTTAGGTAATTTTAATTCATAAGACTTTTGAAACCTTATCCAATCACAAGTTATTTTTGATGTTAATTGAAATATAAATAAGTAGGTACCTGAAAATTTGAAGTAATAAAAGATTTTTTGAAGCAACTAAAGTAGAAAAAATGTTTTTTTATAATTCCTTACGTAATTTACTTACGTTACGAATTGTAACGTAAAATAGGCCGCATTGTACTAAAAAATAATCCTAAAAGCTGTGCCCCGCGGTTTAAGTTTCTCTACATTTCCGTACGAAAACCGGAGCAAAAAATCAGAATGGCTATTCTACAAAGATTGCAAATGAATCGTAGTTTAACGGCTGCTTAATGTTATAGTAATGTTGTTTATTAGCAGAATCGGCATCCAACCAGTTTTTCGGTATTCGCAATTCATCACACAAATATAGTAGTAACACACGTCTACAAAGTATACAAACGTACTTTTGAGATCAAAGCTGGTATTCTAGTTTAGAACCTATTCATATGTAATAAAGTCTTTAATAGTATTTGTGCAAATTCACACTTGTGCGAAAATATTTAATGCTAATCCAAATTAATTCACTTAACTTCACTTAAATCGGAGGGGAATCGGCTAAGGGTAGTCGGAAAGAGCTTAGGCTGCGTTTCCACCAAAGATGTGCGAGGATGTGTAGCGAGGAAAGTGTTTTTGGGAACCAATAGAATCACTTCATAAAAGCTGTCAGAGCGAGGCTAGATACATGAAGTGATTCTATTCGTTCCTAACAAACACATCCCTCGCTACACATCCTCGCACATTTCTGGTGGGAACGCAGTCTTAATGCCATCAGGGGCGTGACGCGACAAAGCTTTTCTGACCGGCCTTAGCCGATTTCTATTCGACTTAATGTATTGACTCCTTTAGCATACGAGTACTTTGGCAAAAATCTAAAAATAATAAATTAACCCAACGTTATGCAGTCGATCCCGGCTTTTTCAAACTTGTTAGGCCATGACAGAGGTCTTCGGGCGGCTTAGAAACTGTCACCAGAGTTGGCCACTGACTCATACGAACTAACTTTTTTTACCCAACAAATTTATTGAAAAACTAGAAAATGAAATTAAAATAAATTATCAGTCTCATAACGACGAAGTCATATTATACGACTTTGGTACCAAAATTTTCAATTAGAAGTTTATAGATTGATCTAAATTCTTTACAGTAATGTTAGTTATAAAGATAATAGTTTATCTTTATAGTAATGGCCTGTCTTCGTATAGCTCATTAGGTCTCTCCTTTTTTTTATTTGAATGCTACATTATCCCTGAGCAACATAGGCTATATTTATTACTAGCGACCCGCCCCAGCTACGAACGGGTGCTTAGGTTTTCATTGCACGCGTGTGAAACCGGGGCAGATCGCTAGTAATAAATACTTCTAAATACATAAAGCAAACAGCGCTATCAGTCATTAGCGGGTGCAGTAAACGTTTGAACGGTAAGTGTTTCTGATTGAAACTTATTCCGTAAGATGGCGCTGAGAATTCTGAGATCAGTCGTTCTGGCTTTCTATGGGAGGCCATAAGGCCTATGTCTATCATCTTGGCTGATATGATTATTATTATTATTTAATAGTTAGAACTGCTTTCAGTACTTACTTATAGGACTGTTTTGAGCTCATAGTAGGCATCGGTAAATATCTGTGAGTACGTTTCTCCAAAACACCTTGTCTAACCTACTAGTAATTAGTAGTGTTTGATAATCATCCCCCAACTATCGTACCAGCCGATATAATGTAGTACCCGGCTCCTAGTATCATCGCCGAAGATGAGTAGACAAACAACGTCGTTTGACGCATTCTGTCTTTCTGTAGACAATTTCATGGTCTCAGGCGCACGAGGCAGACGCCACGATCACCGAAACAAAAACTACGTTGTTTTACCTAATATGTCAGTCTGTCTATTGTTTTGTAGACTATTTCTTTCAAGCGTCCTCCGACGACCGCTGACTAGATTTTAGAATAATTTTGTAAATATTAGATTTAAAAATATGGAATTAGAGTATCATGTAAAAGAATGTATAAATATAAATCACAGATTCTAACATGAACAGATCTGGCTTTCCTTTTTGGCTTGAAGTTTTTGTAGGGAATTTCGCCGGCGACCCGACGCACATAACATCGCGTATTCTACCGATGACTCCATTCTGAAAGGATAAACAAACAAGCTATTAAAAAAATAGAGTTAACAATACACAGTACATAAAATGATAGAAATAAGTATTGCAGCAAAGCTTGATAATTGTTAGAAAACTTTACTTATTAACCAACTTTAAAAAAAGAGCTTATTAATTCGTTTTTTTTTTGTATGTTTGTTGCGCGATTTCTACGTCAATTTTATTATTTTGTTTGTGTTATTATTTTTAAAGTGTTTTTTCATATTTTATGAATTGATTATGATAACTTTTTTGTTTGATAGTTATTGAGGTTCCATTATTATCGCAATTAGTTCAGTTTTTGAACGAATCATAAAAACGTGTCAATATACATCCCCACAATGTTTAAAAATTTTTTTTAGTTTGAAGTAGGTTTTTGTTTTTTTCTGAAAAATATTTATTTTTATAAATACATGCTTAGTAATATTTGTAAATCATACAAACATTTGTCCTGCAGGGGGAATAGAACCCGCAACCTCTTGTTCCTCAACCGGGCAATCGCCCATCGCGCCATTGAAGTCATCAATAAAAATAAAAATCTTCTGGCTACAATTTGAAATAGCATTTTACCTGAACATAACTCTATCCAGTAAAATCTCGATAGCCCGATCGATGTTCTGTCCACTCTTGGCACTCGTCTCAAGATACGGTAGGTTGTAGTTCTTGGCAAACTCCCTCGCTCGGTTCTGGTTCACAAGCCTCTTCTCCTGAAGATCACACTTGTGGCCACACAGCACTATATCTGGGTCCTCACTGAGGCTGTGAGTCTGTAAATTAATAGCTATATTTACAGACTGTATTGCCCTTATAAAAAAAAACTACTACTTAGCAAGTCACTGAAATGGCAGCTTCTCTAGTAGCTATAGTGATTGTATCCTGCCCTCTACGCACATCCACATAATTAGGCGCCGCATGCGCAAAAAGGTAGACGTGTGCAAACGCAAATAGGGTCATTGAGACCCTTCCACAACCGCGATGTATCACTTTATATTTACATGTTAGTAACTTTATAAAACTGATTCGTTATTGATTTTGTGATGAAAGATCATAATATATTCATAATACTTTCCAAAAAATAATAATATTTTATTCATCATTTTATTTGTAAGTGTTTGTAATTTGTAATTTTTTTTTAATTTGTAACGCACAGTCCTGCTAAAGTTGATTATAATATTTATAATATTAGACTTTTTGTAAAATTAAAACAATGAATAAATTAAACACTCAGTGGTGGTTTTTTTTCATGAAAATCCTTCAACTAATAACTAATTCGTAAGTTAACTTCCCATCCATTGCTAAAAACGGCAAGAAATACTTTAAACATATCAATCAAGTACAGGGTAATCAGGACCCTCCACGTCCTTGATATACCCTTTTTGTATAAAACTACCTTCAACTGCTCAATCCAGTTCCTCACTTCCAAGAAAGATGCTTCATTGGTCAAGTCAAACAGCAGAAGAAAGCCCATCGCATCACGATAAAATGCTGTAGTCAGGCTTCTAAACCTGGAAAGTGTTTATAACAACTTTAATATATAAACAGTTAGGTGATAAACTCAATCAGTGGTATATTTACTGACAGACTGACATATAAAATTTAAGGTGCAATAAATTACAGGTGCTTTTTAAATTTTGTATGTCAGTCTGTCTTTCAGAGGATGTAGCGGAAAGATAAGGTTTGCATGGAAAAAAACGATATTGGAACAAAGTCTGTATATTTGCGTGGAATCGTTGTCGACGAGCCACGTTTTAGGGCTCGTCTGACTGTTTTTAAAGTTAACCTATCGATAGCGAAACTATCGCTATTGACACAACACAGATACGGAAAACCATTTTAGAACTTCACACCATGACACTTAAAGAACATTACACATTATTAGTAACGAATATCCTATGTCATAGGGAATAAGCCCCCAGGTTTCAGAAATTGAGCCAAAACAATCTATATCCAAAAATTATTATACTTACTTATAATATAGTAGATACTTTTTATATTAAAACTTAATCAGATAATGGGGCATTGATATCTAAAATAAATAAAATTATTACAGCAACACTTATTTATCTACCTATAGTCTCATCAACTATTATTTTGATCACATGACTCTGTTAGCGGCCAATCTCCATTGATCTCCATCTCAAACTGTCTATTATGACAGTAAAGCTACAGTAAACTGTCATATTAGATTGGTCGCTAACAGAGTTATGTGATCAAGGTGCTGGACAAAGACCTCTTCCATAAAATGCTAAAAAAACTGATCTTGAGCCTGTACCATCTACCTGTGACCTCTACAATGTCATTGGTCTTCTCGAGTGGGCCTGGTGTTAAATAATTGAGAATACATGACTTATTACTCACCTTTCCTGTCCAGCAGTATCCCAAAGCTGTAGATGTATTCGATGTTGTCTTTCATTTTGCTGATATAGCTGAAACATAGTCATTTTTAATCAGACAATTTATTTGCTTAAAATGTGGTAATGTATGGTAACATTGTACAATTATAATATTTTTTATATATACTTAGAGGTAAGTACTAAAAATACCACATATCTTTATGAATATTTAAAATAATAATAATAATTTGTAAAATTAATATATAAGTATTAGGCATTATTAAATGATTAGTTATTAGAAATTAAGTACCACCATTTGATAAAAGATGGATCATGAAGCGCCAAATATGTACCTACATGTTTTTTATCAAAACACTAGTCTATGGGACAAATGTTTACATAAATATAATAAATAAATGTGTGACTTGGGTCTAGCTGTTGAGGTACATAGTAAGTACTTGTTGTTTCTGATAACTACAACACATAGTAGGTATGTAAGGATGTGACTGTGTGTTTATTTACAAAACCCCAGTAGATTTCAGTTTCCGAGTTAAAAACATTGTCTGTAGATTCATATTTGCATAGAAATATTAAGTTTGATCTGGGAAACATGCAATGTACTCACTCCTAAAGAGATTATATTTCTATAACTCACCACACTTTTTTCTCTAAAATCAATTCCAACTGTGGATATAAACTGTGTGTGAAAGACTCCGTCTGTGTATTTATACAGGAAACTTGTCTTCCCAACTCCAGAATCACCAACGCAGAGCAATTTTATGAGATAATCGTAGTCCGCATTGCTGGTTTGTTTTGTTGAGTTAATCATGTTCCAAAACTTCAGATTTATTTGTAAAATATATGATAGTAGATTTACTTTTCCTGTAGGCAAATTTATCTTTGAACAATGATCACGCAAATAAATGCATGTTTTCACAACAATATCAAGCAATAATAAAAAAGCAAAGAACATACCCAACTACTTCAATATTTTGATTCGCGTCTCAAAATTTTAAATTATTAAACGAAGCAATCACCCACGTAAAAAGGGAGAGGGTTAGGGACCAGCTGAGGAATATGGTATGAGAGGCAGATGGCACGGCGCCTGGGCCTAGCTGATTTTGATTTGCTACGTTTGTATTTAGTTAATCAAAGGATTTTATTATTAGGTTTTATTCCTTGAAAATCAAAACACGATAGAATTTTTTTAACTTTTTTTTTCTGCTTCTTTAGATTAATTTGTAAATACTGGCATTGCATTGACGCATGTTGTCTGTCACCTTTGGCAGTCTGTCACTGTCAATAACTATGCGCGTTCAATACTTACGCTCTTGGCTTATTTATTGCTCAGATAAAACTGATGAATAAAATAACCTCGTACTAAGGAGATTAAGTTATTTATCCATCGTTTTCAGTGTACTTTGCCTTTGGTCGATCGTATTTCAGAATATTTTTATATCGTTTACAAAAGGGTACCTACATACAGCAATGTTTGAAAAATAGAGGTATTGAACGCGCTCTTTTGATGGGTTGCCTTAGTCTGTTCAGCACGTATTTGTTCCTACTGTACAATTTTTGTCAAAGCTCCAATCTGGCTGGGTCCAACTAGGCATTTTTGGTGGATAGCACATGTCTTTCGTTCCGATATTTGTAGGAAGTTTTCCTTCGTCTGAATTCACAGTATGGAGCACTAGCACTGCGCGCATATTTTTTTTGGAAAAAAAGTCTTGGTCGCCTTCATTATATTCTCTATCCACCAGTGCTTTTTGTTGAGATTTGCATTGAGCAGCAGCAGTGATCAGTGTAGGTACGCGGCGCTGTGCTAACTAAATGCATTGTCGTCGTCGTCGTCTCAAATCTCGTTACGAGTCTCGCTATAACAAAAAGAGGTCTTCACTTTCACGGAGTTTCAGATCTGGCTCTCATGCGGGATGGCAAAGTTGTTCTAATGTTTTGGTTTGACCAGATTGGAGGTGTGACTGAGGTGAGCCAGCACCCCTAGATATTTTACCCTTTGGCCAGCACAGGCCAGGCGTGTCGACCGAGGCGTCGCGTCGCCGCGCCGCCGCCGGGGCGCTGGCTGCCGCGCCGTCTCGCGTCGCGTCGGTCGACACGGCCTACAGCAGGCGCAAGGAACATAACTAGCAGGCGGCAACATTGTAAGAGAGAGAGAGAAAAAGATAAAACGATGGTTCCGATTTTGTTTGGATTGCGTGCGATAAATCGTTAAATATTTTTTTGCTCTACAACAAAACAAGCTCCATGGATCAGCGATCAGAAAGAAGCGGAGTGTTCTAGAAACAAAGTTCTAGAAACAAAATGATGTCTAGTGCACCAATTATTACATCGTCATCTATAAAAATAGACGTTGAATATTGGTAGGTATAAAAATATAAAGGTAACATTTTTTACGCAACACTTGCTTGCTTAGGTGTATCCTGTGTATCATCATCATCATCATCATTATCATATCATATATTTATTGACGGACTGCCCGATGCCTGGCCGGACGGACATACATAGCTTTACTTTTTGTAAATTAATGATTTTGAAGACCTTGTTGTCACGGCCACTAGGATTACTTGTGTGTAAATTGCACGGCATCGTATAGTTCTTCGGTGAAGTCTATTTGCCGAGTTGAATGACAATATAGTTAGAAAAAGCTCCAATGCACATCAAAACGGCTTACTTCACGGAAGCGTAGATCCGCCGAGAGAACATACCTAATGTTACGTATGATGTAGGTACCATACCTACCTACTTACTTACCTGGACTACCTACCTTAATACCCATAGTGTAGTGTTCTGTGGGTAACACTCAGGGCTAATATTCTAAGACTCAGGGCTCTGGCTTGCTAGAACCTACTAGGAAGGCTAGGCTGGCACTTACCTATTACTCAGATCTGTGTAAAGGTTTTTAGATGTTTATAGGTCGAAAGCTTACCCTGATAATACCTACCTACCTACACCTACCTATAGGTGTAAAAATGAAGTCTCATGCGCCGTCTTCACCGGCTCCTGTTTCCAGCTTTCGATCCTGAGTAGGTAGGTACCTACTTACCAATAGGTGCTTGCCGACAAAATGCCTGACATAAGTACCTACCTACCTACCTAACCTACACACTAATTCTTACAAGTTAGGTAGGTAACCATTCTAATTTTTTTCATATCCTTTAATTTCAGTGGAGCTTGTGATTACAGCGGCCACTGCTTAGCTCTAGCGCAGGTTATAACAAAAATTACTCCAGATGCAGATGTTTCATGTAAAAGAGGCCGACAAGGTACTTATGCTAGTTCTCTTGCACTCATGCAAAATAAAATTCCCAATCATGACAGCCTTCTAATGTTCCCACAGCTGGGGCACTAGCCTATTCTCGAGCGAGAGTGATTGGGAGAGTGAGAGTGATCCACCTCGCGGACCAAATGTGGATTGGTGGACATACATGTCTTTTGAATTTTTTGTTCTTGGACATGCCGGTTTCCTCACGATGTTTTCCTTCACCGTTTGAGTGCTAGCATTTCGAACATAAGTATTTCGTAGCAAAAATTCATCGGTGCACGACCGGATTCGAACCCACAACCTTAGGATCGGAATGCGGGGTCACTACCACCCACTAGACTAACAGTGCCCCTACCCTCTCAGAATTTCGGACTCTTGCAAAATTTTAACGTTTTTGTATGTACATAACGCGCTCATGTGTGTTACACTAGGACGAAAACCTAGTTCTCAGGTTAGCCGACCACGTGCTAAGTCACTTTTATTTTATCTGACAATAGTAAAATCGATTATCCATCCGGCCAACAGAGAGCACTAGTCTAGTGGTAGTGACTCTGCCTTCCAATCCTAAGGTCGTGGATTCAAACCCGGTCGAAAAATTTACGTACGCAATGCCAGTGTTGTGTGCCACGATGTTTTCCTTCGCCGTATTTTATACACCGAAGGAAAACATCGTGAGGAAACCGTCATGTCCAAGAACTAAAAATTCGAAAGACGAAGGTCATCGTGCCGAGAGTGCACAACAGCACCTAAGTATGTAGATGTAAAATTAGAATAAATATTTCAGGATCTTTCGAGATAGCAGTAAACGATAAACTGATTTACTCCAAACTTCAAACAATGGCATTACCCGACTACGAGGAGGTGGCACAAGTTGTGAATGACGTATCACAGGGAGCGGAACCACGGCTAATAAAAGGACAACAACCAATAGATTGTGTGGTAACATAACAATTTATTAACATAAATAGGTAACTTTTAGGTGAGTGCTAGACAAATAGCTGCCAGCCAATAGTAAGGCACAAAGATCTATACCTAACTGAAATCACTCTTTTTACCTACCTCTACTTATATAACTAACAGTTATGTTATCACTAGTGTCGATTCGGTAGACACAAACTTAACTAAAATTAGGTAATTTTACGAAAAAATTGTTGCCGTCCTCTTCTAATGGATTACAATACAAAGGACCGCGATAATTTTAGTTAGCTAAATTTAGAAAATGCCACAACAGTATCGACACGAATGACAACTTAATGTACCTATTTGGTCAACAAAAATAACAATAATATTTATACAATCAAAATATCTAGGTACTTACCTACTTACTTAATTAACAAATTAAGTCCATAAATTATAAATAAGGATTATTTGATTTGCAATCAAAATGTACATTAAGTACTTATCATAAAATCATCAATTTAATATAATAAAATAATACATACAGTTAAATTGTGTTAAAAATATTCAAATAAAAATATCAAGTAATAGGAACTGTGTTTAACTCGGTGATGTTTTTTATTAAACTAGTATCTACACAAATCACTGTATTACTTAGGTATATAAGGGCCAAAATATACATGCCTATTTAGCTACGAAACAATTGCGCAAATAATTTTTGGCATGCTATGCTATTTCTCTATTTTGTTAAACACATTAACCAGTACCTAACTGGTATTTGCAAGCTATAAATGTATGTATTATGCATGCCAATTCGCATGCAATGCAAGCTATCAGCATTTATATTTTCGCCTTAACTGTCACCTGCCTATGTAATAAGAATATTCAATGCCTCCAACGCCAAAAATATTTTAAATAAAAATTGAATACAAGAACCACTTTACTACCTACCATGGTATATTATGGCGTACAAGTACCTTCTACAAGATCACTATTTATCACAGCTTTTATTACCTTTGTTTTAGTGTATAAGTAGTATAAACATTATTATTATTCAAATATAATATATGTGTAAAAAAATATATAACACTTATATAAATGTACTAACCTATAGCTAACTAAAATAGAAACCAACACCAACACCTAAATAGCTTCTAATAACAATATAAATTTAATTCATCTAAGTCATTGTAAATATGAGCAATTCTGGAATTCGAGTGAATAGTGCTGATGATATTTTAAGTAAACTAGTAACAAAACTCGAAGCGGACAAAGACGCTGGGTTTCGCCTTGTCTCAATTCGTCTTTTATAGGGAAACTTCTTCCCGTGGCGTTCTATACAAAAATATAATTTCTGGAATTTAACTCTTAGTACACCATTCAAACAATTTAAAGGAACTCTGTAACACAGTCATAAAAATACTCTAAGTCGTAAGGGTGCAGATTAAACAGAAGGATAATATTCAACTAGATATTACTAGCCTACTCCTACGAGGTAAATCGCAACGACAGTTCGGCTATCAAGCCACGCTCGCGCCGCGATCGATAGCACGGATCGCTACTTAACTTTACACTATTGTCTAATGGTAATTACCTTTTTAAAAAAGTAAAGATGAATTTATGTGTGCATTTTCCACAATAACAAAACAATTACCATCCATAAAAACGTGAAATTATTCCTAGTTTTAAATCACCTGCTTATATCGTCGTCGTTCAATATAGGTTTGACTGATGAATTCGTTTTTAAAGATCTATCTTTGGACTTGTTTATTGTACCGACGTAACTCAGGTATATCCCAAAACGTAATTTTCCTGCGAATTGTTCTGAAATTGTTCGCAGAGGCTCAACTGTCTTCTCCCCGGTTTGTTGATCAATGCACACCATCTGACAACGGTTGCATTGGCCCTCCACCTGAAAATTTACAATGAAATATTTCAAAGCTGTGCCTTGCAGTTTCCCGTGGTTTTGCAGTTCTAATGCTATCTGCAGTTTTGATGCGGAAAAAAATCGCTGCTGTAAAAACGCACTGCGTGGCCGGGGCTTAGTTTTTGTCATGCACTGAACTGGTACTGGCTAGCTCTAGTTAAGTAGGTACCAAATATGATCTGATAATTCGCATTATGATTCACTAGGTTTCAAGGCGGATCGGCAGATTTATGACACAATTATTATTATGGAGAAAATTTAAGGCCGCAAACCCAAGATTCAAAAATCTGAAAGATGATCTATCGAATTTTTAAATTAATTTAATTAATTAATTGAATTTTTACTTACAATATTTTCATTAGTAACGAACAGTCTCGAAATGAGAAGTATATTTACTTACCTTAAACTCGTGGTTTCCAATAATAATCTTATTCCAATCGCGTTCAGCCAGCTCCGTTTCCATATCAATAACAAGGTTCCCTCTAAACCGGTCGACCAGTAGGTCAATGTCATCCTTGAACAGCTGATCATGGATCTTACCACTGAGCCATCTCACCGTTGCTTTGTTGATCAATAGATACTGAGCCTGGTTGCTTAATGAAAGGAGTTTTTGTTCAGTTTCGTTCTTTTTTTTCTGAGCTCTACCATCAGTACTGGATTGTCTGATTAACCGTAGGAATGACACCTCCAAAGCTTCTGATATCCAATCAGCAACGGCGTTTCCGCAGTCGTATCCTTTTACCAGGTCTGTGCAGACTTTGCTCTGGCAAAGTGAGCTATCTTTCAATTTACCATTGGAAGTTGGACTCAGTGGTATAGAAATTGGCGATTTACCTAGAATCAAATATTACAATTTGATAAATAAGAAATAAATATCGTTTGATAATCAACTCTAATGACGGAGTTTATAGGCCGTTCGAAGGCTTGTGTTATAGCTGGACCCGACAGCATAACGTGACCTCCGAAGCAAGGAAGCATTCTGATGAAACTGCTCTCGGTGTTCCGACTTCATTTAATTAATCTGCTAGAATGACTTAGCTTACAACAAAATAATACCTTTGAAATTCAAAATTAATACGTTTTTTTGCAATTCAATTATTGGTCGAATCATGCACATCCTAGTATTATGTTTTTGTGTTAAACAGACACCATTTTCCTTCACTATCATCCATTCTCTATCAAATTGCAATCCTTTAGACCCTATGTTCCAACCAGATCTAACTTTGAAGGCGCCACAGGATTTGATAGGGAATATTGCGATTTCTTTTAGTTCTATCCCAGAGTCAAGGCTAGAGTGATCTGAATCAGTCGTGATATATTCTTGATTGTTTACTTTCTGTATCCCATTTGTAACTGGCTTTGTTACTTCCTCTTTGTAGTTGATGAACATTCGTCTTGGCTTTCTGACTTTTGCTTTGACAAAACAGCGGCATATCATTATGATTAATTTATCAACATCATGATAGGTATTAAAGTATCCGAATGATACTCTCACAGCGCCTGTGGGCTTTCCGTCGATAAGGTCGACTTCGTCGCCACATTTGTGCCCAGCTTCGTACATATCTTTCATCTCTTTGTTGGTCATCTGCAAATGCCGTTGACACGATCCAGAGTTACAGAAGCATCCCGTTCGTACGCTGATGTTGAAAAGATCTGCCATATGCTGAAACTAAATAAAAAAAATAATAAAGCGAAGTGAAGTTAAGATACAATGTGTTATTTTTATATAGTGTAGGCGCGCTAGGCTGATTTTTAGAAATTCAACTCGGAAGTGGTGAAATTATATGAAAATAATTTTCACAAAAAACTGGTAGGTCTTATAACTATTGACAGACAAATCTGTCCACCCTCTTTCTTAGTCTTTTATTGCGAACGATACTACCATCAGTTTCACTCTCACACACGACTCGATTTCGACACACCACACTAACACAAATCATGGTAAATATTCCGTTTATAGTGAAACCATGATAGTTTTAATTTTTTTTATGAAAAATCATATCACAGGCACATGAGACTTTCGATCTGCGTCTCAGGGTGGCAAGGCAACACGCAAGTGATATCTTTGATGTTGCAAGCAAACATAGGTTACGGTATCCACTTACCATCAAGTGGAGCATACGCTTGGTTGCCACTTTCGTGGTATAAAATAACTTTGGATGCGCAGACAAAGTCGCGGGTAAATCCCCTAGTAGGGTACTATTAAATTCAACTTCTAAATAATTCTGTGTCACTGTGTTAAGATTTTACATGGTTATTATGTAACTATTGTTAGATTAGCAAGTTACCTCTGCATACCCAATGTATGATTCATCTTCTCGAAGCAAGTTGAATGTCACAATAGCACCTTGGCTTTTGATATCAGAGAAATCTGAATCCATGTATAGAACAGCTGCCTTGCTACCATTCTGGTGTGTCAGTTCAGAAAGCTGATGATATAGATCCTTTGCCAAAAAGTATGTGTGGTACGAAATGGTATCCATCAAATCATTGTGGACTACTTTTGGTATGAGCTTGTGCATTGTATCAAAACAATGTTTAAGTGCAATTATAGATAAGAATGGTACTGTCCCATCTTCGAACCTGGAATAAATAAGAACATACTATAATATGACAGGAAGAGAAGAATTACTAGACTGGTGAGTGTGAGCCTGTTGGTCGTGGTTCGGATCCAGTCGTGCACCAATAGATATTTCTATTTACTAGTAAGTAAGCTTATATGAGATAGTGCCAAAGATAGCCAACTCTGGTGACAGAATTTTTAAGCCGCCCGAAGGCCTCTGTCACTAAAATGTGAAAAATGCTAGGGCAACAGCTAATTGACATGTATTGTGTCATCTACCAATCCGCGTTAGGTTAGTTATGATTAAACAATCACTCTCGCTCGAGAGTAGGCCAGTGCCAATAGTGGGAAGATTAAAAAGCCAACCATCATGCCTCTAAAAAAGTCTAACATTCTGAGCCAGCCACTAAATAAATTAGTCAATTACCTCTCATGAATTTCATTCCTCTTTACATGGTAATCTTCACTGCTCAAAACAACATCTACAGTGCCACCTCCAAAGTATTTCTTCTGACTTAATACATTCTCACTGTCTTTCCTTACAAGAAGTGCACCCAATCCAGTTGGGAATCCAAACACCTTATAGAATGATAGACAAAGAAAATCTGGCTGTACTTTTGATAAATCCAGCTTGCTTGTAGCTGCAAATGCCGCTGCATCAAGCAAAATATACCAGTTACAATTGCTTTTGCTTAAATGTTTCTTTACATAACTACTAAGACACCCATCCTTTATATTCTTTACACAGTCTATTGGATACTTGTAACCATTGAAGTTACTCTGAGCTGGATACACTACTAATGTGTTGCCATCCTTTTTGTGTTTTTCCTTCCATGGGGTAACCTTCTCTTTATTAAGTGCTGTTAGGAAGTCGTCATGTGAAATGTGGATGACATCTGCATTTTTATCTAAAGCGAGCTCCCTCAAGCCAAGCACGGAAGTGTGGTTATCCCTTAAGTATACATAAGAACCGCAGTTCGATGTATCATTTTCATCAACAAAAAACTGGAAAGATTCCACCACTAGTTTGAGCGACTGGGTACTGCCAGACGTGAACACAACCGAGTAATTTGAAGGGTCAGTATTGAAGTGCTTTAGTATCATACATCTGATTTGTTCAACACAATCTCTGGTATACTTATCAGAGTGTGGGTTCATGTAGAAGTTTTTCATTAGGTCATCATGGACTGGTGCAAGTAGGCTTTGTGGATAAAGTGTAGTACCAGCATTCTCTAAGTAGCATCTTTCTGAAAATGATAAAATATTATGTAAGTAGGTACTTATTTTAGTAGGTCTAGGTAAGTATGTATATTTGCAATTTGAGCTGGTTGACTTACTGTATTATTTACACAAATGGCTGTTTTAACAATATGTTAATTTCAGTGTTCCAAAAATTTTATTGTAAAAGCCATTGAGCATATAACCTTGAGAAATTTATAGTTTAGTATGGAAAAATCTTTTCAAACAGTGTGAGGGGCATGTAGTGAAATAAATGACTGCAACAACATTAGCAAAAATATGATTTAAGATAAAAACTGGATAGGGCTGATATAACTTGCCTTATATTTTGTGAAAACATCAATAGTCTTGTATCTTAGGCAAGAATAAATGTTATGTTTGATAAAAAAATTGCATTTACTATCAGACATTCTTTGGTTTTTAAGTACCTACATCCAAAGGGTCAACGCCAATATGCACCTAATAGATATACTTCTATAACACACACATATAAGTTGACAGAACTTTGTGATTGCATCTCTTGGAAATTACTGGCACCTAGGATATGTGCTTGTTGATAAAAGTCAATAAGAAAAACAAGACACCTACAAGTGAAACTACACAAGTACTGTAACTTTTTATTATCACAGTACCTGTTATTACCTATACTTCAAGGTTAGCAGTGTAATCATTATGTTGATGCAATTAACCAGTGAAACCTAAAGTAACTGGTAGATACAACTCTTCGTTTCAACATGTTTTACAAATTACAGGACCTAACAATTTTTCAGTACCTAGGTAATTAGGTAGGTACCTACTTTCTTTTGGATGTTCTATCTATTCAGCCAATAACACCCACTGCTGAGTAAAGGCATCCTCTCTGTGACGCCACTCCTGGCGATCTTGTGCCATCCGGATCCATTGGATGTTCTATAGGTTACCATTACAAGTCTGTACATACCTCCTAATCGTGAGAATTCTGAAGTAATCCTTTGCATGTGTTCATAGTCAATAACTTGGCTGAGCGTAGACATCTTTATTGATTATTTTTGGACCCTGTAAAAATTAAAGCTTATAATAATTATCAGCCAATAGACATCCACTGCTGGACATAGGCCTTTCAAGAGAACGATGCCAGCTATTCATTCGGCCGGGGCCGAGCAAGCTAGGCGGTCGAAAACCAAAACAATCGTTTATATTGAAGCCCCATGTTTCCCTATCCTGTACTCTATACTAGCAGAACCTTACAGTACCCATGACACAGAACAGTTAATAGTACCTACTATGTACCTAGTATACTCGTGATCATAATGTACCATGATTGTATTAATGATTGGTACTTACATCATTCAGGTACTTATTTTATTAAACTAGGTACAGGTAATTAGACATCGGAAAAACAAAAAAGAGAGCTGTTAATTGGCTGCCCTAATTTATCACGAACATTTCATCACACTACTTATAATTAACTACCTTGTTTAGAAGGATTTAGTACTATTATTCACGAGAAAGTATGCACTACGTTGTGAACTTGGAGTACAAGCGGCCACGATCCATGACCGACAGCAACAAACTGTTTTATTTTATTAATTTCATTATAATTTCGATAAAACTACACGTAAAAAATAACAAAACTTATAATTTTCAAAAACAAAACATCTCTCTGACTGATGATCAGATCAGTCGACAGTCACTGATCTGTCAGACAGGGTTGCCAAATGTAAGCTGTTTGTTAAGTTGTGGGTGAGTAGTGATCCACAGAATACATTGCTCAGCTTGAACAATGATTCTGAAGCTAGCATTTGCAAAGAATTTCGTATCTCGCGGATTCGTGAGGCAGTCATGAAGTTAGCCGTTCACTGCTTATTAACGTCAATATTCTGCTGTGTTTGATATGCAAAATTAAAGCATACCACTGGCAGCACTGCTACGAATACTTGACTTCTTCTTCTTTTATTTAACATGACATTGATTGGTTATTTGACATTGAAACTGATTTAATTGTGAAATTGTCTAATTCAAATAGGTATTTTTGACTTATGTTATTTCCAAATTATGGTTGAGTCTCCCTCTGTTAGACCGACCATTTTTCATACTCAAACCTCCATCGTTGTACAGTTTTAAATCTTGTCGACTTGACATTGGCAAAATTGTGGCAAACTCAGCCACAAACAAACGCCATAAATAAAAAAAGAAGAAGAAGACTTTTGTTATGATTGTCTTTGGCTTGTCAAAACGACATGGGTCTTCCCATTTTAATTATTTTTCTCGTGTTATTGTAGGTTTTATTGCGTAAACTTGGTAGAGTTTAACCAATTGCTAACCAGTAAGTTACAGCGAGCTATGGAAAGAGCTGTGCTCGGTGTCTCTCTGAAGGATAGAATCTGAAATGAAGTCAATCCGACAGAGAACCAAGGCCGTCGACATAGATCAATGGATAAGTAAGCTGAAGTGGCAGGGGGCTGGTCATATATTATGCCGTAGATAGAAATAGAACCGATCGATGGCCGTTGGGGCAAACTGGAGTGGAGACCGCGCTTAAGCAAGCGTAGTGTAGCACGCCCTTCCCGGCTAGATGGAGCGATGACTTGCGCACTGTAGATGGCAGAAAGTGGATGAGAAGAGCCGAAGATCGGGCTCAGTGGTGCGCTTTGGGAGAGACCTACGTCCAGCAGTGGACTGCAATGTGTTGATGATGATGATGCAATAATAAAAAAAGTAGAATTCGTACTCGATAGAATAGATGTCGCTAGCTGCTTAGAATAATAACGTGTTATTAAGATAAGGCTAGCTGCATGTTAAAATGGATAAAATAAATAGACTGACCTCGGTTTTTAACTGAGTTAAATAAATGTAAATATGTTTAATCAGTAATAAAGGGTTTACAAACTTACCATCTACTTATTAGAACATTCTTACATACCTACCTACTATTCCTGCTTCTTACATTAATCAAAAATCAAATTACGTATTGTTCGCACGACGGATCTCGGCCGTAGTGAAGTTAGCCGTTTCGATGCGCAATGGAGCTTATTCGAACAAAATTGTCTTTGCGCATCACAAACTAACTTCACTACGGCCGAGATCCGTCGTGCGAACTATACGAAATTTGATTTTATATTAGTGTAAGAAGCAGGAATAGTAGGTAGGTATGTAAGAATGTTCTACGCACCAAGACTGATAGGTACCCTAATTATTTCAAGTCTCTACAACCAGCGGTTTAAGCTGATACAGTATAAAGATTATTTCATAGATAGTCTATTGAATTGAATTGATTGATTGATGATTGATTATTTGCAAACACCAGCGTTCGTACTAAAAAAACGCATCGGAATCGGAATGACCCCGCGCACCCGTTTTCCGGATCTACGAGGCCACAAAAACAAAGTCAAACAGATTATATTTATACCTCAATAATTATAACACTTTTTTTGCGTCGGGGTCGGATTATGAAAGACGTATCTTCTATAGCTACTTTTTTTAATAAAGTGGCAACCAAGCTTATGGCCCACTTGGTGTAGTTGATGGTAAGCTGTTACCGTAGCCTATGTACGCTTGCACATCAGGGATAACTATCTTTTGCGTGTTGCCACCCATCCTGAGATGTAGATTGAAAGTCTCATGTGCCTGACATTTAATTTCACACGAAGCCGTAACGTCGTACCTAGATCCGCCGAGAGAAATATACCTACCTACTGCTTGGCGGTAGTAATAGGTATGGTAGTAGTTCTACCCCGGACGAGCTCTATTACAAAGAAAAGAACTCTACTAGTCTCTAACCACTTAGTTATCTAATTTAGCGTGTGGACCCACAGAAATCGGAAGTGCCTTATTATTTACATTTCTGTAAGTGGACCTATCAGTAAGTTGGTATAGGTACTGACGAGCTGACCCGCGCGGCTTCACCCACGTTTTGCCGTTTTTATGCTATCCCACAGGAACAGTCAAATTTTCCGGGATAAAAGGTAGCCTATGTGTTATTAAGCC
Source organism: Colostygia pectinataria (assembly GCA_951394395.1). NCBI lineage: Eukaryota > Metazoa > Arthropoda > Insecta > Lepidoptera > Geometridae > Colostygia > Colostygia pectinataria. Next base: position 4,091,328 of record OX596356.1, on the reverse strand, counting down.
ATCTACATTCCAAATTTCATCATAAACCCTGGTTTCAAACATACACACACATACAGACTTTCGCATTTATAATATTAGTATGATACTACACGCTTCTTCCACAGCATCGCATTGCCTTGTTAAATTGAGTTACGCCAATTTAATTATTGCTTTTATGAAGGGCTTTTAGTAGCTTTTAGTAGCAAGCGGTGCCGGCGCGGCATGATCGACTCTTCATAAGTGAATTGACGTCCGCGACGCGAGAAGGTAGACTGCTTGCTTCCTTCCTACTCAACAGAGCAAGCAGGGGCCTATTAAGCAGGTAAGTACATAAATACCTAACCACTCTGCAATTCTGCACTTTGCTGCATCATAATTTTTTTGGAAATTGATTTTGAAATAATGAGAGCAGACCTTCAGATTAGGCCCAGGTTAGCTCAATAGTGGCAGTCGCAATTACCAGATATTAGTACTTACGCAGTACCTAGTTAGTAGGAAAATGTAACGCAAGGCCAATATCCTTTAGTTAGACTTTAGTTGGAACATAACATACTACTTTGAAATGCTAGAAATTACCTAAGTAAATGCGTATCTACGTGTATAATTTTATTATAACTTAGTTAACACGTATACATACGTAGTATACAACAGTAGTGAAGTCGTGGTAGAGGTACATGAGTAGGTCATTTTCGTGAAATTATTCTTGACCTAGTATAAACATTGACACTGGGCATTTTTATCTATAGGCACAGATAACATAGGTATAGGTAAATATTTGATAAAAAAAACTAAAATCATCCTCACCTCAAAATCTCTGTCGCTTTTTGCAATGGATAGAAATTCTAATAAATTAGATAGGTAAGTACCTACCTATTCTATTTTTTTTTTCAAATGCCTTATGAATTTTGCTACGATATTAAAATAACAGCTTACAGGAAAATACAAGAAAAAGATACACCTATATCTACTAGGTAGTAACACAGTTTTCTTTGAAAATTTAGTTTTGTCTATATCTATTATGGCTTTTCTATAAACCACAGAATAGATTATTTCCTACTACGTAAACAGACCTGAAAAAACAACCACTGACTTTTATTATAAACCACGTGTTGATCTCATTTTTAGTTGGAGACTGTAAATCACAAATATAACTCAATAATATTAACACTACCTCGCACTTTGGTATGTTATGTTCGATTGACATAAACAATGGTCGACACGATGTCAAGTCAGACCCACCCACAGTCCGTATTGTATTCATGAGGAATGATTATCTCATTATGCTTGAACCCGAATGTTTACAAATACATTACAAAATTATTGACGATCACTGTTTGAATAACAGTGTGTGATTGATAAATATTGGCAGATCTTGTAGCACAAGTGAACGGAAAAAACATGTATTGGTCGGTACCTATGTACCTATTAGTTCATAAAAAATCATCATCACATCGTTAACAATTCAATTACCGGTGCTGACGCAACGTAAGTAGGCATAGTACTCTATGTACACACCGCATCAGAGATAAGAAACCCCCTTGTATAAGACACCCAGCTTCAAATTCATTTGGCTTACTATGGAGTTTTGCTCTAAAAAATAAATTATATTTTTATACCCATGCAAGGAAGCGTAATCATAATTTCAACTGCTTTGTTATGACCAGTTTTAGAATAGTGGTATCATAATCGGATTTCCAATTCTGAGAAACCAAGTTCGATTCCGAGCGTTAGGTTACAATTGTTTTTTTTTTCAACCTTATCAAATAAAGTTTGCAGTAATAATACCTATACACTGCTTACTTTTATTTTCGTGTGAATTTATTCAAAAAATAATAATTGTCAAAATAAAACCTCTTCGTTAGTGTCAACTTTGTTATTTATTAATAAGCATACTTACAACATTACAAGATAAAACCTCCAAAATTAATAATTAATAATTTTAATCCTACAAAGTTATACAAAATGACATTGCCATTTACGTCTGGTCCTTCTGGATAGGTATACAACGCTACAGATGGAGCATAACTTCTTTCAACACTTCTCATTATTGCTGACAATTCATGCGCCTATCGACTTCCACAAGTTCTCCTGGACCCATGGATGAAATCCACTCCCAATAATCTAAAAATAAAACACTTTATTATTACCTACTTTAATAAGTTATTGAAAACAAAACTGACTGGGTAGAAGGTTACATAAGCCGTTATACCAAGCTACCGAGCAATTTATTTATCATTGCTTTTATTTTGATCGCTTTCAATTCTTGTTTTCATCAAATGATCATTTTATCAAAGTCAAAAGCTTACGAAGAACATACAAAGTAAACAGCACAGAATATGTCGAGCCTGACAATGAGAATTATTCGTTGTCTTTGTTCGTTCGTAAAATACAAGAACGCTAGTGATTTATAATTTAACGCGTTTGTCATCAACATGACAGCCGAGTTAGATAAGCGGTCGGTCATGGTGTGAAGAATGATTGTTCAGAGATCGAATCCTTACGACAGTATAGTTTTTGCATTTAATTTGTGATTGCGAGAATGTCTATATTATTACTGTTTGATGAGGACGGCTGAGATAAACATTAGCTACTAGGGGGTTTACTTAATTGTGACGCCTACTGTACATAGATTTAGGTATAGGTTACGGCGGTCATTGACGCGCAGGTTATTGACGCGCGTTTCTTAGACATGCGCCACGCGCTGCCCTGTCTATTTCCAACATGGATTAACTAATAATTTATCATATAAACTTAATCGGTTTACTCGCGATTTGAATAACAAAATGATTAAAAAAAAGTTACAGTTTTTGTGTGTGAAATCTTGAATAATATGCACTAATAATGTAAGACCATAACTATAAAATAAAAAAAATATAGCAAAATATTTAGCTAGGGTATTAAATTAATTATTCAGGTTAATTAAGTAGGTACATAATATTCTAACAATTATGGCATGTATGTACGAGCATGTACCTGCATAATTTGTTTCCTTCAAGATTTTAGAGAATATTGACGACGGTAATTAATAAACTCTTAATTAAAAAACTAGAGAAATTGAACCTTGTCGCTTTAGTTAAACTAAAATAAATTCTTTACAGTCTTCCGTAATTTAATATAAGAGATAATCTTATATTTTATACTTTCTAGAGTATTTCAACAACGACCCAGCCTCTACTCTACAGTAGAAAATACAACACAGTTTCTTGTCTTCTGATTTTCTCTTTCGAGCGAGCATGGCGTTACAGAAGACAAGCCCTAGAAAAAGTTTCTTCGTAGACAAGCTTTGTATAAAGCAACGGGAACAAAACCACCCAAGAGATTAAAAGCACTACGTGAAACCATCTTTGCGTTCCGTTAAAATATGACATAAGACTAATAAAATTAATCCCAATTCCGTAAAACGAACGTTTTATATTGACAGTATTCTAGTAATCACATTGACAGATATCATCATGGGACATGAAGTCATTTTTTTCGCGGAGTATGAATTGGAATTTTTCCTCAAATTCATTTGTAATGAGAGATATTATTTTTAATTAGAGATTTAGATAGCGTAGCTCAACTGGCGAGCCCAAGAGAATGTAAGCACTACGTTTGGCGAGCTATGGTGAATGTGTAGGGAATTCAACATTGGTTGCTCCTGCTGTCACTGTCTGTCATACCTCTGGCTGGTGTCAAAGTCATAGTACCTACTACGTAGTACATTAACTTTGGTCGTATCACAACCTTCCGCTTGACACGAGACGAAACAAAAACAGAGTTTCCAGCTTTTTTCTTGTTTTGATAACCTTTCACAGTATGGCAGTAGGGCAGCTAGCGCCATCTGTCAAAGCAATCGGAACTACTTTTTTTTAAAATCTCGAATCAAAAACCTCTTATTACACAATTATTCATAGTTTATTTTTTAATAAACAAGGCAAAATAATTATGATCTTTTTAGAACAATATTACTAAAAAAACGAAGAGATAAAAGCTTGTCTAGGTTTCAGGAGATGTAGACAGTTTCCGAAGAAATGTTTCTATTCTCGAATGCCAAAAATAGAGAAAATTGAACGCCATGCTCGCATTTGTAGACTCATCTCTAGGGTAGAATAGAGAAGTTTCTTTCCGCTCATTCGGGACCAAATAGATGTTTCTACACTCTACACTCACCTGTCATTTTTCTCTACTCTACCCTAGACAAAATCGTTGTCTACGCAGGTGCATGCTAGCCCCGCAGGTTCTTGGTAAGGTATGGTTCATAAGTCTTAGGTCCCTGAAAACTTTAACCAACATCTATGAATCGAACAAATATTAATAAGCAAACATTTTATATGCAGCGGAGTTAAACCCGCAACCTCTCATAATTAAATCTCATAATACAGAATTATACCTACATAATACGAGTTACTGAAAAACTGTAAAAAACTGTTCCACATAAAACTAATAATAATATTTACGCGTGGTTCGACTCACACCTGACCTTGTTTTAATAAGAGTTGCGTTGTTTCCTCTTTAGCGAGCGACCGTGTACCTGGAAGTGCATACAAACGGCTTTTACTTAATTGTATTTAAGTATTTATAAAAAGAACGTGCCATAATAAATGCGTTATCACGCAGTCACACACATAAACCGATGTTCAGAGCTCAGCAGGTACGGTACGAGTAACTCTAAGTACCTAACCTACCTACCAGTTAAAACGTTTGAAACAAATTTTATTATAAAAAAAAATATTAAAAAAAATGAAGAAAAAACTAAACTAACTAAAAACCTAACTAAAAAAATGGTTTGCGCAATTCAAGATGATTTTACTTTGATGGTCGCTTATTATTATCTAGTTAATTATTATTTGATGCCACTTCTAGTTTTTATATGATATTTTTTTTTAAAAACAAGCATTCCAACTTCAACTCCATTCAACAACGATTAGGTAGGTATCTAAAAAGCTAAGCGTCGAAATGCTAATCTATGCTAAAATACGCTCGTAAATACCCATAGGTATATACATTAATTTATAAATACAATCGAAGTTGATTCTAAATATTAGCAATAAGTATTTTTAATTTAGCATAATCACCTTTCGTGGTTTACATCCGGTTAATCAAATATTCGAAGACAATTATAATAAATAAGATGATAAAACAAGGTTCTAAGGTTAAAACATCTCAATATATTTAAAATAACTTATTAATTGAAGGTAAACCAGGAGTTGAAAAGAATTTTGTTGTTGTCACATGTATCTTTACTAATGACCAATAGATTACAAAGTGATGCAATAAGTAGGTACCTACTTAATTTACAGGCTACTACGTAATAAGGCTATTATTTTTGTGTTTTTTGCTAAGGTAAACAAAAAACTCTCATGGAAAGCTCTATGTAATCCTAGCATATCAGACATCTCCTTGACCTGATACTTCATTGAGGATATCTTTGAGGATATTATGAGACATCTCAACGATCAAAGTAGGCACTCATAAGCCAATAATATCTGTTCGGTGTCTAAGCAATATAATAGATACGTAAACGTATGAATGAAGCTAAACTATTACAGACTTAAAATACTTACCTACATCGTTTAAAATTTTAACGATAGTCCTTGAGACTAGAAAAAAATATTTAGGTACTTACATTTAGTTTCTTTATACGACTTTATGTGTGGTGATCACGTATCTACGACGAACTCGACTCTAGGTCATTTTTGTATAAGGTCATTGCTATCTGATCACTGTATCATACGGCAGCTTTGTGTTACGGCATCGACGGCCACAACAACACCGACGGCGACGCCGATATAGACCTGTGCAAATTTAATTAAAAAGACTACAGTGAATTATAAAAATGAATTTTCAAAATGTGAACTTTATACAAAGTGTTATTTTCGTTTTTTGTTTTGGGTATGTACAAAATAAAAGGAAAATAAAGGAAAGCTATGTGTTAACCGATCCAAACTCTGACATCAATTTAAATTCTCTCCAGTTAATAACAAAATACGGAAACGTGCCACAACGCCACACCGTGGTCACTGAAGATGGATACTTAGTGGATATGGTTCGGATACCTAATAAAGGGCCTGCAGTTTTGTTTGTGCATGGAATTGGTGATAGTTCTGACTCGTGGTTGGTGACCGGGCCATCCTCATCACTGGCGTATCAGCTGTCTTCGCACGGGTTTGATGTTTGGCTCTACAATGCAAGAGGCAATAAATACAGCAAAGGTCACGTTAAAAAGCTTTCCGGTTTACAATATTGGAACTTTGGATACGAAGAAATGGGATCTCAAGATTTACCTGCGGTCATCGATTATATTACTTCTATTATAAAACAACCAAAAATATATTATGTTGGGTTTTCGCAAGGGACAACCCTTTTCTTCATTATGTGTAGCTTAAGACCAGAGTATAATGATAAAATAAAACAGGCAATTTTGTTGGCACCAGTAGCATGGCTCAGCAGCACTAAACATCCTTACCTGGGTTGGTTTGCTCATAATCATAATATCATCAAATCATTTCTTGATAGCTTAGGAGTTTATAACATTTTCGAAGATAGTGTTCTTCAAAAAATAATTCACGCTCAAACTTGTAGAAAAGGAGTACCAGGGAGAATTTTATGCGAGCTGGAATATGCTCTAAGCTATGGAATACAAAACTTAACTAACATAAATAATGATAGATTAACAGTAATATCCACTCACATACCAGCTGGGGTGTCAACAAAAGCATTCGTTCATTTCTTTCAAATATATTTAAGTAAACGTTTCCAGAGGTTTGATTTTGGTGTAAAGAAGAATAAGATGTTATATTCATCGGCTCAACCTCCTGAGTTTCCTGTTTCTCAGATAACTGCTCCAGTTAATCTATTTGTAAGTGATTCCGATTGGTTTAGCACAGTTGAAGACGTGAGAATCATAAGGAAAATAATGCCTAATATAGTAAGTTACGTAGAGTTTAACAAATCACTAGATTTCACTCATTTAGAGTTTGTCTATGGAGAAAGAGCTAAAAAATTTATTAATGATCCAGTCACCAAAATAATACTGAATGATGCGTATAGCTAAATAATACTTTTAATTTTATTTTAGCTGTTTATTTAAAGTTAGTATCATTTATGTTTTCTTGATAGATATGAAATATGCGATGCGCATGCTTCGGACGGAATGTTAAAATGTTTTGTATCCACAATAAGTACCTTAAAAAGTTTTCGTGTAGAATGAGTAATACTTTATGCACTAGTCAATTAAAATATTCATGTTTTAACTTAGATTTAGTTATAATAAAAACTTATGAAACCTGTCATTTTTTTAGAAATTTCCGTCTTAATTATATAAATGTTGTCCGTCCTATGTGTAATTACCAGGAAGTACCACCCTCCGAAGACTAAAACGCTACCTAATTAATCAAAGCTTAATGATGACGTATGTTTTGTAGTTTTATAGCATTTTAGTATTCGGGCGTATGTGTTATAAAAGTAGACCAAAGTATCCCATAATATTAATAATTAGGACATGGCATAAATATTATTTTTGAAAGATTGTGACTTTGTTGGTGCACTAAATGCAGTCTGAAGCATCCGTCTGTGTTAGGATGTAAATATTTCATGAGCTCTGGCTGGGGTTTGAGCTTTCGGCCGGCCAGTTTAATTTAGCTCCGATCGACTATGCATGCAGCCTATATTGAACGGGTCGTTGAGCATGGCTAAATAACTATTTGCTTACCTCATCAGTTAGGATTGCGTTTTCCTAGTTATATCATGATGATTTAGACTATCTTGTTACATACTCTATGTAACCGTTATTGATTGATAACTTCACAACACCTTATTAAATAACTCAAAACGTCTATATAAGTCCCGTCAGATAGATGTTTTTTTTATGAATGAGCTATAGGTAGGTACTTACTGGGGCAGGCAAGAATAATTTAATAAGCGTGTGAATGGTTTTATTGTGAAAAGCAAAAGACAATACAATTTTTTTTTTAATTTAACAGTGATTTCTGGCACCTTAGAAGGTGCATACATTCAAGCGAGTAAATAACCGCAATAAATAATTCGAGATACCTACCTACTATCTACCGTAACAACAATAATGACAGAATCTGACAATCTTCTTACGCAAAATTCTTAACCTTGTATTACCTACTCGGTGATGTGAAATACTTTGGTATTTCACACCATGCATTGCGAATACATGTGTAGGTATTAAAGTATCATAACATAATATTTAAAATATTGAAAAAAAGGAAAAATTATATTGACCAAAACTGGCTATACAGGGTATTTTATTATTAGAGCATAATATTCAAGTAATGTTCCACACAAAAAAAAAAATACGGGTAGACACATTTTTTTTACATTTAGTCTGAAACATCTCATTACTCTTGTCAATTATTATTTACCATTGTTGGAAATCGCGTAATAATTAAATATTCGAGCACGCGCGCCCCGTAGTGGATAGGGGGTCGTTACCACGCGCAGGTCATTGACGCGCGGGTTATTGACACGCGGTTCAATGACGCGCAGGTTGACTGACACGCACCGCGCGCTCCCCTTTTTATTTCCAACAAGGATAATTCATAATTGACCAGAAAAACGTAATCGATTAACGACAAAATCCTAGGTATAATTGAAATATTAGGTTGTTATGAAAAGTTGTAAATCAAAAAGTACCAATACCAATAAAAAAAAAGTATATCATAGTGGTCTTTGTAACACCATAGAAAATGTAAAAAAAATATGTTATAATGTAGGGGTCAACTTTATCGACAGTTTTTTACCTAGGCGAAATGCTTAGCAAAACGCATAGGCTTTCTTTACTAAAGGCAGGTAGGTAATTTTAGTAAGGTTTTTTAGTTACTTACCTATTAAATTAAAATCCGACTAGGTAGCTACAAAGGTATTCGTCGTTAGTTAGGTTTTTAATTTACAGTATTGGATGTTCGATTCAATAGGTCAAAATAAAAACAATTTAAAAACATCAACATGGGAAACTGGGAAACTTAATTGAAAACCACGCATACAACTCACACACACTAACCTACCTAGCTGTTGAAAACTAAAAGTAAAACAAATAATAGATGTGTGTGTTGTGCACGCAGGGTCGTACTCAGGTCATGTAGCACCCCAGTAAAAATAATGTAATTTGTGTGAGAAGTGAGTCAGTGGCCAACTTTGGAAAAAAAGCTAGGAACCCCTTCTTACAAAGTTTATTGCCAGATTTTACTAGGCTCGTTTCAAAATGATTAGATTTTAATGAATATAAATATTTCGAATTTGAATTTGCCTTTAAAAATCCGGGGCCGATTGCTTAACGTGCCCTCCGAAGCACGGAAACGCTCAGTTAGAATTGCCACTGAAGGTCAGCCATTTGCCCAGCTAGCATAGGAGCATCGTAGAACAGCGTTTTCTCCACGAGGACTAAAGGACGTTTTTGGAGTAGATACTTAGGTAGAGTCCTTTGTCATAGCTTGTCTGTCGAAGTACCACAGTTAAGTTTGCCGCGAAGCTGTAATGTTTGCTGTGTTTGCATAGGTGTTTTCCGGTTGGAAGTGTATGGTTTCACATGAGAATTTTAAGATAAGACTCAGCGTGAGTGATACTTCTGCTAATAGCAAATGTACGTAAGTACGGTAACCGCTTACCACCTTGTTTGCACAAGGACTTTTTTTCAATGTCTTTGTGTGGGCCGAACGCTTGGTTGCCAATTTAGGTTGTAGTTACCTACTTATAAAAAAACATTTTGCTCTACATTTCCGTAGACGCCGTAGACACTGTCTACGGTGCTTATGCTGGTCGGGCTGGTGGCTGATTCTGTAAAATTCAACGAGCTAAGGGTTGATAGTATAATATGTTGCTCACTGTTTCCTCTATTGTTCTGTAATTGAGCTTGTCTATCGTCGAGCAGCCCACAGTTTTTTGTATGAGACCGTAATAAGCGTCCTCTATCGGCCGTCCAGTTAAACTTTAAAAGCGATGTCACAGATCAACTAGACGATGTTAAAATTACGAGTTTTAAATTTACTGCAATGCAAGACCGTTAGAAACATTAAAAACGCGTAATACCGTTTAATCTTAAAAAAACCTTGAGCCTGCTCGATGTAGATACATTCTAACGAGCAGTTTGCAACAAATCCTGTCAAACCGCTTACCTCGATAATAAAGGTGTAGCGTTAGATGGTGAAATAATTATTTAAGTTATGTTGGTTCCAAAAGCACCCTCACACTAACTAAGCATGATAGATAGATACCAAAGACATTAAGAATAATCTTGCTCTGAGGGTAGATATTACAAAAATAAAATAACATTTTGCTACGGACCTATGCGAATACCAGCTTGATAAACTCAACTTTTGAGTTTTTTTCCGCTGATTCGATGATGATTGATTCGTGTTGGCAAAAAAACTCTATATAAATAATTTTCTCTTGGAGAAAATCGTCATCAAAATACGACGGTCCTATCAAAACTTTATTTTTACATTTGACATGATATTTGTCCAGCCCATGTTCATTTTAGGTATTAAGATCTTTGAGCATAGTGCCAAGATCTTCCAGCGACTCCGCCATGAGTCGCATGATCAAAATCTTGGATGCTGTACATTATAATTTATTATTTAAATACGAGCTGACCCGCGCGGCTTCACCCGCGTTATTGCAGTTTTTATGTTATCCTACAGGAACAGTAAGTTTTTCAAGGATTCAAAGTAGTCTATGTGTTATTTCAGGACTTAAGCCATCTACATTCCAAATTTCATCACAATCGGTTAAGTCGTCACGGAGATAGGTACGAGGTAACAAACATTCACACACACACAACATACACTGAGTGACTTTTGCATTTATAATATTAGTAGGGTATACCAGGCAGATATTTTGAAGTAATACTCTACTATCAGTATTATTCTCAATGTCTTTTGGTAGTAATAGGAATAGGTATCTATTATTTAAGGGCCTTATGCACAGTGTGTTTTTTAATTTATCGTTGTATTTGTTCCAGAATGCCATGAGAATGACAAGGAAAAAAAAATTACCTAAGTACCCCTTCCTAGAGGTAGCCGCTAAAATTCCATTTAGTAATACAATTTATAAAAAAGAGCATAAGTTAATGTCCTGGCTACGACCTTGTCCGTACACCAAGAGCGGAGGGCCAAAAATTAAAAAACTCCGTCCGGATCCGGTGTCGCGAGCAGGCGCATTCCGGATTGGCTCTACACTCAATTTAACGTGGAAAACACTCTGCATTGTGCCGGTAATGAACGCTGGTCATTGGTCAACAGCTCTTCATATCCGAGCGGCGATTATTGCGAGGGTCGAGGCCGTGGCAGGTGGAATTACCGGTTAATAACGGAGGTCTTTATGAATTAGGTGCAATATCCTTAGTACAAACTACTTTTTAATTTGTAGGTTAAAGTACTCGTAAGTCATAGTAACTTACATTCTTTAAAGTCCTAACTAAGGACTAGTTCGTGGTTCCTTTTTTTACACAAGGTTTTCTTATTATTTTTTTTTACTAATAAACACTTAACTATTACCTACAAAGTATTAAATATTGTACCTTAGAAACATATGTAGGTTTGTCTAGGTACAAACATTCGTCGTAATTTTATCAATTTTCTTTATCATATAAATACCAAACATACATAATTACACATTAAGTAATAAGTACCTACTTAAATAAAAATACAGAAACCTAAAAAAAAATTAGTGACCTACATTAAAAAAAATAAGTAAAAGAAATACTTAACGCGCGAAACCAAGACAAGGAAAAAAAAAAAACTTACAACCTAGTTAAAAAGTTTTGACGTACTAGGTACCTAGTTTCACTGAGGAGAAGAAACAGTTTCTAATTATTTTCTCAACTAAGTTCTAGTTATTTTATAAAAAAAACTGTAATTTTAGCGGCTTGCTAATTATTGTCTTTCCTAGTCATTCATAATCAATGAACAAAGACGATGATAGATTTGAAAGACACATTATTATATATAAGCCACACCGTTGCGTTGCCTAGACAGTAGGCATAAGAAAAATCGACATCAAAAAAATAATTTAATAATATATAATAACTTAATTTAAATAATAATTACTTACCAGGTGAATTTACATAAAGTATTAAAAATAATAAATCATTTGGATAGGAGTTATGATCAGAGTTATGACAGAATGTGTGAATGCTACACGCTGATTCCCGCGCTCTAAACTATCGTTATTCTTAATATGATGTAGGTATGTGTAGTGGTAGATCTCTCTTTCTCTCTCCTGCGCAATATTATTCCCATCTGATGGTGGTGTCTGCTTCTCTGGTTCTTATTCGACGTGTCGTCTGCGAAAACATTGCAGGACATATTAAGGTCTTTATTGGAGTCGTTTGTCAACTCACACCATGAATCTTGTCCCAACTGGTGTGTGACATGCTGGTGAATCGTGAAATAAATGTTATTTTCGTTCTGCAATTCACACCACCCTTTGCTTCCATTGAATCATTCATTCATTCATTCATTCATTCATAATTATTGCTCTATTACCTATTGATCACATCTGACCATTTCATTTTCAGTCTTCCTCTTTTCCTGGACCCAGGAATGTCCAGTGTGATCAATGTCCAGGTGTTCGGGTTTTTTTTTTAGTGTCCATCGGCGCACACCAAGACTTCCACGAACGTTTTCCTTACGGTTCTTATCGCGTGACTGCGAATATACACCAACACATTGACTCCGCACATCCACCGAAGATGCTACAATTTTCTTATATAAAAATTTAAAAAATATAATTTGTAGATTATTAAGCAAATCTCGTTTTATTAAGAGGAAATAAATAATACAACTCGAACCTTGAGCAGTGAGATTGTATGTAAAAACGAGTGTTCGTAAAGCGAACGCTTCAATATTTATCGCGATTCATAAAATCATGTTCGAATAAGAACCAACACTCGTTGATAAGAACACACGAAGGAAGGATTCAAACCAGAAAAGGAAATGCGGACCAACCGGTGTCCTCACTCACGCCACTTGGTTGGGTACTGCATGAGAGTCACACCCGCACATTCAGTCAAGCAGTACCAGCTTAATAGTGAAGAACCGTACAGGAATAAATAAAGACAGCTCCAGTCTGAAGAAGTATTTTATTATGAGGGCTTCCCTACCCCGGCAACTAGGTGTGCATTGCCCGCACAGACCTCGATATGAATCAATATCAATAGTACCTGCTGATTTCTTTGATTTGAATAAATGTAGCACCCTATTAAGCACCAAACAGTGGCAGCACCAGATACTTAGTAGATGACCGATAGACAGACAAACACCGAAGTAAGACAATACTGTATATTTTTTAGTGTTCCTTTTTTATAAAACTGAACCACAAAATTAAAAAGTGACGAAAGTGCGATCCATTCGTATCTATATTGAAGCGTGTAGCATTCACCAAGAGCTAAAGCATTTTCACGTTACCCGACACGATAGCCGCATGTTATAATATGCACGCACGACAGACGTCATACCTAGCATACTATCTACGACCAAACACATTGAGAATTTTCCCTTTCCACGACAAGTAAAATGCAAATAAATTGTTTAAAAATTAACCCGGTACACTATTTATTACATTTTCATAGATATAGTAACTGTACCTAGTGTGGGGTGTGTCGAAGACGACATTTAACTGTCGTGCCGTGCGCGGTGTCTCGAGGACGACAAAGTATAATAATTATCGTCCCGGATAGTGTGAAGACGCTCCAGCTGACCATAGGTCAAATCAGTCAAATCGAGTACCTCCTTTCAGATTGCAATTTTAGCCATGGCCGTGGGTCACAACGATTTCGACTCTACCTATTTCTTACACAATATAACAGGTACTGATGTAGAGATAAATGTAGAGCCCCACTCTAAAATATGCTATAGCTTCTAGACACAAATGTATAAAATAGAGCGGCAAAGTAGTCAACAGACCTAAAATTTGTTTGTTTATTATTAATAATTTTAAAGTTGACGTTAACGTGGTCGCTAACTATTGGTCTCATTCACAAACTCAAAGTCGCTCAACGAGCTATGAAAAGAGCTAATCCTTGGAGGTTCATTTAGTCGGCGCAACGAAGAAATACGTAAAAGAACCGCATGAATATAATGGAAATTGGGAAATAAAGGTTCTCGAATAGTGACCGCAAACTGTAAAACGTAGTAATAAAATGGCTCCTCACTCGATCCTCCTCCGAAGTCGATGGATGTAAAGGACTAAACGCTCAAGATCGGTCGTCATGGCTTTCTGTGGAGGAGGCCTATGTCCAGCAGTGGCTGATATGGTAATGATGATGATGATGATAAAGGTTGTTCAACCTATTTAAAAAGTACTCTTAATACCTTACCTACTTTGCTTACATAATATTAGCATTGCGATGTAATGCATCGTCAGAAGTGTGAAGCCGCGATGCCTGTCGATTTCCGACAATGTCGACAGGCTTTATTTCCGCTTGTCGCGTGGCAATACGATAGCGGTTGTATTTTACTTCCAATATTTTCAGTAATCGAAATAGAAACATAGCTAGGCTTTTGAAACGTGTTCCGTTATGGTGCGGTGCGGCTGGGGACTCCTTGGGAGCACGATTTTTAGGATTTTGGTATTTTTGCTTTTGTTCCTCCAATAAATAAATTATTTGAGACGATTCTGTGGACCATTTTGCTCCGATTTCTGAGTGATTATTAGCAACAATGCTAAAATTCTAACATGAAATGTCTTACCTTTTAGATTCTCTATCAATTATGATGAAATTATTGAAATTATATTTTGGAAAATCTCTTTTCAATTTGATATTTTACTAACTCAATAGGAATTAGGTATGCGAGATAATAAGTACCTAGGTTTAGCGCTTAGTAGGTAAGTAGGTAGGTACCTAAGAATCTTAATTATGATTATGAACAAGATTTTATATAAGTACTTACATAACTTTAAGATAATAACGATGCCATACCTACAAATCTCGGCGCTGCGATATTTTGAGTTTTTTGGTCAAATTCTTAACATTAGGAAGACTCTTAACTTTTAACAAAATGTAAGTTATCATTTCTTATTTTAACATTATATTAACATTCTAACAATGTCGTTAGACATTATCATGTTGTAATAATTTGAGTTATGACTAGTTTCTGGCTTTTGCTGAGCTACGCACGACACATTGCTATATAAGGTCATTCATTATCAACCTAACAAACTTAAGGGGTAGCTTCCACACATGAAAAAAAAAAATACTTGTACTTTTTTTTTGTCTAAAGGTTTCTTTTATATTTAAAAAAAAATATTTTAGTTATCCTTGTTAGAAATCAAAAAGGCAGCGCTCGGCACGTGTCAGTGACCCGCGCGTCAATAAACCGCGGGTCAATAACCCGCGCGTCCTTGACCTGCGCGTGTCCTTGACCCGCTACGGGGCGCGCAAACTCGAATATTTCATTATTACGTCGCTTAACTCGATTCCCAACAATGATAAATAATAATTGAGCGGAAAAACGTAATCGATTTTTTTTTGTTTACTTGGGATTTTTATGACAAAATATACATAAACAAAAACATTATAGGTACATATAATTTTTTTTTATGTTCGGATCCTACCCCTTAAGTTTTTTTTTTTTTTTAATAAATTGGTGCGGCTAATATAACACTGCGGCCATGCAGGCCTATTGTGTTCGCCACTTGTTTTGTCGCCCTTTGGGGGCGTTTACAGTTCACCTCCAAGCCCTGCCGATACTAAGAACTGGAGGATTTGCTTGGGGGTGATGTCTCTTAGCTCATCTGGGCTGAGGATGTGCCTACCCAGATGTATGCTACGTTTTTGCATTAGTGGTCCACACTCTCCTAGCAGATGCGCAGGCGTTTCGTCCGCCTCATTGCACAGTCTGCAGGTTTGAGTGTCACTCAGCCTCAGCTTAAACATGTGCTTATTAAGGCGACAATGTCCAGTTAAGGCCCTGACCACAATGCGTAGGTTATTCCTATTTAGCGCTAGGATTTGGTTGGTATACCGTTTATCGAAGGCTTTTATTAGGGATTTTGAGTGATTCATGCCAGAAGAATCGTTCCAGAGTCTGGTTGATTCTTCGAAGCATGAGTTTGTAAGGGTTCTTTGTGCCAGGCTTTTTGGTATACCGCAGAAAGGCTCTGGGCCTTTTTGAGTACCAGCAGCCCCAGCGCGAGCCAGCTCGTCGGCACACTCGTTACCTTCGATTCCCGCGTGCCCTGGAACCCATCTTAGAACAACTCTGTTTTTTGAACCGAGCGTATTTAGACGCGACAGGCAGTCTTCCACCAGCCTGGACGTGATAACCTTCTAGTCCAGAGCCAGTAGTGCCGCCTGGCTGTCAGAGTTGATATAGATGTTATGGTTGGTGTAGTGCCTCTGCAGATTGAAGAAAAAATTACATGTACCAAAAACAAGACTTGTTAAAACGTATAGGCAGGGTTTCTGTGTTAAGCTCGATATGTACAACAAACTCCCATTAGAAATTACAAAGCTTCCTTTAGGCCAATTCAAAAACATAATTAAAATATTTTTAGAACAGCATCCATTCTATCATATTAATGAATATTTGATTTGTTCATTCTCTGATTTGCAAACATAGCAGGTACCTACACTAGTTATAATGTTAGAATAAGAACTTAAACTTGTACAATTTGACTTGCCTATGTTATGTTTCTAACGAAATAAGGCTTAAAAGAAAAAAAAAATTACCCTGTATAGATGTTATAAATTCAATTTCCATTTATAGAGTATGTATTACGCAAATATAATAAGAATCACTATTTATTATGTACTTAAATATTTTGTGATTTCTTACCTGATTTGTAACATTATGACAATAATACGATTCATGCTTTTTTTACTTTGCCTGGCTGCTCTAAACGTTAGCCTTTTAATTTAGGGCTTTCTCCCCAAAATTGAAATGTCAAACTCGAACTTAAAAGGGTTTAACTGGGAAAAAGTAAACAAAAATAACATGCCTGGAACACACATCATTTGAAAATAAACAAAAGCGGTAAACTGTTAGATTCTGGGACTGGGTTCTAAGTTGATTAGCAGATTGCAATAATGGATAGTCTCTATTCATTACCGCAATCTGATAATTAAAGCCGATAAGTACCTACCTAAATGCCAAAATAAATACTTTTTATACTTTTAAATGTTTTTTCCAAATGTTGCATTGTGAAAATCGACCGTTTATGAGCTTGTCTCCATTCCACGATTCGAGTGACCATTCCTTCGTCAACAAGGTGTGTATGACGCAACATCGCAGAAATGCGCGATGCGAATCAATCCGCAACTTCTTGCGATGCGTCGTGCGAGCTCCTAGATTTTTACGAAAGAAAAGAAAGAAAGAAAATACATTTATTCTGGACACAAACACAACAGACAGCGTACAATAAATACACATTTCTAATATTATACTAAGCAGTAGATACAGAATGGCCCATAAACCAAGCCCTAAATGGTAATTCGGCTAGGCTGCAACTACTGCAACTCTGCAAGTGACTAAAGTCGCTAGCCCCAAAGTAGAGTAGCATCTGATTTTGCGGCATCAGGCCGCATACGGCTGGTGACTAAAATCGACCGGTGTAGATATGATCAAATTAGAACGAGATAACTTAAGCTAGGCTAGTTGTCCGACCGCGCCGACGACAAGCAAGAGGCGAGCCATCGCTGCTCGCCTCTCGCTTGTCGTATAATATATTAATAGTTAATCGCCGTCTGTTCACTCTGCCATGCCCTTAATATAAGCATCTCTTTTGTTTACACGCAATGTTTTATCTATTGTAGGTACGTTTCACGCGAGAAAATCGCCGACATTTAGTCGATTTACCGCCCGGCGCAGTCGGGCAGAAACAACATTTTTAAACGTTTGATAAACAAGTTTAAACATTTACTTAATCAAAAATAACGTTTAACTATTGAGTCGGGTCGGCCTTCAAACTCGGTGCTACCTGTTGGTTTTAATTTAATATCATTGTTACTATTGGAATAATTGATACTGTTCATTTGTACCTAGATGCATTATTAAATGAATTGGAAGTCAACTTTTGGTAAGTAATATTTGTTTATTTTTTAATACTTATTATAGACAACGCCACAGATTAATTGTATTCTGTGGACAACGCTCACAACACACAATCATAACAAACATAAAGTACAATAAAATAACATTAATAAGGGTTTATGTCTGAAACTATTACTACATAGTACCTAGTATCACTTAGGTACCATTGATGGTATAAACCAATTATACTATGGACATCACACGGGTAAAATATAAATATAAATAAACACGGAACACCCTTGGAATTGTAAAAAGTCGCAAAACAGAGCGCGAATCAAACCTTGGTCTGGGTCTTGTTTGTGTTGAGTGCAACACAATATAACGTTCTTCTAGCTTGCAAGACGTTTTAAATCTTTGTGATTTTATTGATTATAACTCTTTTAACTTTGACTGTTCAGCAACGAATGCTGCTACTCATCATCTTCATCATCATCATTTTCAGCCTGGTATCACCCACTGCTGGGTAGGCTGTACATATTATTGCAAAACAACTGTAGATGTGGATTGGCTACACTGCACGATGATGCACGGCATAATGGCGGACATGCACTAATCATGCCTTTTCCTTTCAGTAGGCAGAATGCATCCTGGGAATATCTTTATACAAGCTAGATACTACCCGCGGCTGAGCTCGCGTCTAAATGTATAAAAAGCCTACACCTTTAAAGGCTAGTCCAGGTCCAGAAACGTTCGAGTTTTATGTACCATTGATGTTGCAAGCGTTCGTAGGCTCTAGTAACCACTTAGAATCAGGTAGACCGTAACCTTGTTTGCCACCTTGGTAATAAAAAAAAACAATACTATTCTAAGTTTCGTCCAAATTGTTTCAGCTAAAAGTCTTTGATCGTTGCTGCGTGAATGATACACATCCAAACTTTCGGATAGAAAAATCGATCAATGCATCCAACAGTCCACCAGATTCCGATCAACACGCATCAACGGGTCGCAATCTGAAACCTTTGATCCAATGTTACAAATGTTCATAAAGGGTAGTGGACATTCCCGGATGTACTCGACTGCTAACTATAGCCACCTATAGCTCGAACTCGTTCGAATGTTGTGTACACTGGTAATACTCCGGCAGTGGCGAGTGAATCTACTTAATCGAGATTTTCCAATCTTGCTGATAGGCGAATCGAAGCGAGTGGTACTTTTTCGGTACGAATAATAATATTCTGTTGTTCAGGTATTCGACAGCGGCTACAACAATTTATTTATTTGGGCAAAAATAAGAGCAAGATCTCAATTTAAGTTATGGTTTTTTATGTAGGTACGTACTTTGACTTAGTTACTTACAAAAAAAATACTGTTGGACATTTTTACATAGCGCCAGCCTAGCCTACGGAAACAAAAAAACTGGCAGAATACAGATATACCTACATTATTTTGAAAATACATGAGTACAATACAATAATACTTATTTTATTGTACATTTCAAGCGCCGCATATTTTGAAAATGATGTAGAGGCTTGTAGAGTTACGGCGTATAGAGTTTAGAAGCTTGGTTCTCATAATAATAAAATGTTTTAGTTGAGATAGATACTTCTAAAAGAATACTTCTTTCTTATTCTCAGTTGGGTTCGGTAGTGACTTAGTAAGTGCATTGCGTGTAAATGAGCCACTGAAGAGGTTGATGCAATTATAGGTTTCTCAGAGTCAAAGTGCAAAGATGGAACCCACTTTGTGCTGACACTGCATTGGTACCTTTACGCTGCCACTATTTGCCGAGGCTAACCATCGATTTTCTCAAAAATAGATGTTCCATTTCGGGCTGTCTGCGATTGCTCTTAATGTTCAACATTTTTGCTATCATACCGAAAAAAACAAGCAATCTCTACAACAGTTTATAAATAAACACGTTCTTTGCTCAATAACACGTTATAATTTCCGTAACGCGATCATTCAGCTCACCGGTCTAGGGATCTTTCACTTAATTAACCCTTTCAGAGGACTAAACCACTTCAAAGTGACATAGATAAAAGCCTGCTGAACCGATATGTTTAGTGGAGTATATCATTTGGGTTAACGTGTTTTAAAACGTATCTAGTGATGTGGCTCACATAGGCATAACCGTAAAAGCACGTTAGAGATTTATCTGTTAGGTACGATGGGCACGGAATACCTAGAGCAGCTATTTCTAGATAGAGATTATTTGCTGATAAATTACTGAAAATTAACAAAAACAAACCTTCACAAGTTATCCTACTACGTATCTCCGTGACGACTTAACAGATCGAGATGAAGTTTGGAACGATGATGGTTTAAATTCTGGAATAACATATAGGCTACTTTTTATCCAGGATAAATTGAGTTCCTGTGGGATAGGGTAAAAACTAAAAAACCACGGGTGCAGCCGCGTGGGTCAGCTCGTGTAAAATATTGGTAAGTTTTTAACATTACGATTTCAATTGATTTCGCGGTTGACGATTACGCTTTACTTTGAAATCGAGCATACTGAAAATATTTTTTTTGACACTGTTTTGACTAAAAAAGCATAGGTACCTACGGACATACGGACGCTTGCAGTGCCGAAGTTATTCTTGCATTACCAATTTGCCAACTTTAAACATACAATCAACCGTTTTATAATTCAGCTAATCAATTTAATAACCAATCAATAGTTTTACGTGATAGCTGACCAAAAATAAAATCAATTTAAGTGCTATTGAAGTATTATCGGACAACTAATTGTTTTAAAAGCTTTCCCACTTTCCCACTCATGTTGGATAACGCTTTCACGGTAGAGTGTAGTGCAATATTGCAGGTAGGTACAATTTGTTTATTAAGCTTTCGCTCAATTGGTTTTATTGTGAATTACTTGGCTGATATTGGACGGATATGAACTTGTGTACAAACAGTGTTGCGGGTTATTACATTTTGAAAGCTATTTGGTTTTTTGGCGATTGATTTAGAAAATTACTCAGTTATTTGCCTTGCCTAGCAGTAGTAAATTAGACTTTTGTACCTATTTTTGGGGAAGGCCTATGTCCAGTAGTGGACGTCTATTGGTTAATAATACTTATTATTATTTAATGCTGCTGTGGATCGTATACTTGTTAGCCACGAGGTATTGAAAAAAAAGACTTTCGGAGCCTCAGAGGCACCGTCAAACATGAATGCTTGAGTGGCGCGACTGAAGCGTGACATTTTCGTACAATTTCTAAAGCAAAGTTGCGAGAAACCGAAGCAAGACTGTAGCGCTGGCTGTAACTTTGCTATTGAAATTGTATGAAAGCTTGCAAAACTGCACTTTACCAAGCGCCTAATTGAAACATGTAAAACTTAAGTAAAAGCAAAACCTCATGTAGATGTTTGAAGGTGTACTATTCAGAATGCAACAGGATTTCAACAAAGGGTGTAGGTAAGGTAAGGTTACTTAAATAATAAAAAAGTTATTATTTCTGGAATTTAGCTGTCTCGTTATAAAGATGCAACACAGCATAAAGGGCGTGTAAGCGATCGCTCGTGTATGACACACTACACTTGCTGGGTTAACCTGTAGCCAGCCATTGAAAAAATCACAAATAGTGATAAATAAAGTTTTGAATTCTAACTCTATATTTAGGTACTTACTAGAGTTTTAGGCAACGTGTTTATAAAATACCCAAGGTAGGGCAGGTGATTAACGCCGGCTGTCTTACTACTTTGGTATTATTGGATAGGTAGCTGCATAAGGGTGAACAAGTAGGTACTTGGTAGAATGGTGTGCGAGTTGTTTTTCGATTCTGTTTTTGTGAGATCGGCCCCCCACTCGATGGACTGATGCCACTTCTGGCACTCTATGGGAGAGGTCTATGTCCAGCAGTGGACGTCTGTTGGCAGATATAAATATTATGGTGATGATGCTGTTCTAAAATATGAATTTGATGAGTTTCTTACTATACATTTTATAGCTCTAAAAATAATTTGGAACGCAGGAAAAAATCCGAAGTAAGTATAATAATACCTATGTATCCACTTGGGACCCAGAACTCTCTAGGGGTTAAGACCTGTGATGAAAACCTCGAGCACTAAGCATGTTCATGAATTATTAACAGGTCGCGACGGCCGATGAGTCCCGCACCTTTATTATGAGATGGCTTTGAAGCCTTCAAGAGAGGCTTCAAATTTTTTGCCACAGTTGCGGAAAGTGGATGTTGCTTTGTGAAATTCGTCAGGATTGATGAGTTGTTGTTTATCCTTTGTGAATTTACAGAGAGATTTTTTGGATACCATTACCTTACATATTTTTCTTTATTCGTAAAAGCTTACCCAGTTTGGAAAGTGAAAGAAAGTGGCTTAGTTTATTTAAGAGGTATTTAGAGGTACTATAAATAAATTAACATAAATATTGGCTGACACTTTACATAGCGTCATCTACTACTAACTAAACAAAGCTTGTACTATCTAGACCAGATAACTTTTCTGTAAACATAATTATATAAATATATATACTATATAATATACATAAACTATATAATATACATAACTACATAATTATATAAATATATATACTATATAGTATACATAAACTATATAATAATATTCATAAAAACTTGTTAAATTTTTCAATTGTCCCGGAGCGGGATCAAACCCGCATCCTCTCGTCTCTCAAATTGGCACTTGCCCACTGCACCACCGAGGTCGTCACTATTTAGGTATGTCTTACTATTACTATTATTTCTGATATCTGATCCCGTTTTATGTACATAATAAAAAGCTTTTCAAACTTGTAGATTGCACTAAAGTAGGTTAATCTCACTCCCCACGAATGGGACAGTTTGGGGTGATACCCCATTCATTTTGGTGATCTTCAAACAAAATGGGTTGACGAGAAGCGAGGGTGCAATTACAATTAGGTACCTACTCCTGAATGAGTTATTCGTTCGTTCGTTCGTATGAGTCAGTGGCCAACACTGCTGACAGAGTTTCTAGGCCCGAAGGCCTCTGTCATGGCCTAACAACTTTGAAAAAGCCGGGACCGACTGCTTATTTTTTACTTTACCGTGTTGAATATAGGTTCATTTTTAATTGAAGTAATTAGGTACCTAATCAAGTTTCGATTTCCAATGCGAGACAATGCTTACAATTTCTATTATAATTTTGTTTCCAGTCTGTGTCTGTGATTCTGATAGTCACACACAATACATTCTTAGAGTAGGTAACTGAGAGTATAGTGTCCTGACTAGACAGTGAATGACTGTTGTTTTTTAACCTAAGTTGGGGGTACAAAATATTTTTTTCTATAATTTCCAACTTAGCCTTTTAATAAAGTCTTGGTAAATCACGGAACCTGAACGTTCAGGTAACCTATTTAGCAAACAACGCTTTTATACAAAACCATCACAATGTAAAGTGGGACGCTCACATGACTTCCGGCAACCCTCAATAGATGCTGCTAGCCACGCGGACAGTCACTGTTCGCGCGGAAATAACGTGTCACTCAACGTTTAGCGATGGTTGCCAGCGGACGTGTCACGTCGTCCTGTCAGAATGTTGTTCTACTGTATTTTCATGGAAACTGCGAATAAGTAAATTGCGCCTCTGTAGCATTACCTTCAGTGATAATAAAGTTACATGACCATTTTTATGCATAGACTGATGGCTCAAGTACTCTACCAGTAAAAATTCTGCCACGTTCTTGTTCTCTTCAGATTGTTTTATTTTATTTTTAACATAGTTGAAGCATCATAATAAAGTAACTAAAATGGTGCTACACCGAACGAGCTCTTTATCACAAAAAGCTCAACTTTAGTATAGATACTTGCCAACTTTTTGCTACTTATCTACGTAAGCTCTTTTCATTTACACCGTTGATTGTGAACGTTGATCCACTCGTCTACAATAACCCACGCACCGCAGTACCCATCGTGAGGATATCGTAATTGACATGTCAGGAACAGTTGCGGGCACAAAAGGGACAGAGATTGTAGAAAATTTTCCGCGGCCGATAATGTCTGTCCGGCAAATAGGTTTAAGAGTCAGGGATGTAGTGAGCGCTTTTGCGGCTAGGGTAAAGGTTCATGGGTTGTTTTGACAAAATGAGAATTCAGTCAGATTATTTCGTGGTTTAACAGGTTTCGCTATCATTGTGTTTAGCAAAACCCTTGAGCTGTCACATGGCGCTTTAACGGAAACGTTTTTGTCTTTGTGGACTGCGCAGTGCACAGAGCTGTCATAAGTTTTACAGCGAAACGTAATCTGATTTCAACTTTTATGTTTGAAATTAGAAAGGAAAGTGCCATAATGAAACCCAAAAAACGTTTTCTTTCATATTATGCGGCTGATATACATATATCCCTGTTAAAGATCGCTATAATTTTTGTCACTAGCCAACTTTGGTGACTAAGTTAATAGGCCGCCTTATAAACTATAAAGTGCTCAATAACTATAAAGTGTTTTACGCCCTGGCTTTGGAGAGCACCGGTGGTCTAGTGGTAGTGACCCCGCCTTCCAATCCTAAGGTCGTGGGTTCAAACCCGGTCGTGCACCAATGGATTTTGGAAAAATTTATGTGCACAATGCCAGTGCTCTCATACGGTGAAGGAAAACATCGTGAGGAAACCGGCATGTCCAAGAACTAAAAATTCGAAAGACATGTGCCATCCACCAATCCGCATTGGGTCCGCGTGGTGGATTAAGACCCAATCACTCTCGCCTGAGAGTAGGCCAGTGTCCCAGCAGTGGGAACATTAGAAGGCTGTCATAATGACGACCTGGCTTTACCCCTAAATACGACTCTGTGAGAGGGTAAAGATGAATGTTTCAAATACCGCCGGATCAAGCTGGACTTTATCAAAGGAAGAGTCAGTAAAAAGGTTTACTGTTTATACTGGTACTTGAGATAACACTTGCTATGTCGTGCTAGTACGAGTAACGAATAACCAAATAACCTGTATGTTGCGCTATCGGCGCTTCGAGCCGAAGACATCTCAAGGATTATTTCGAGTGAGCGTGACATGTCTCAATGACTCAGTTTTATTTTATTTTATTTATCTTAATCTAGGATTCACAGTTTTCTTAATTGTATAATATAGGTAAGAAGTTAAATAAGCCGTACATAAACCAATTTGAATCCATATTTTGTAGATAGCTCGTTCAAAATACAATGCAAAGGTAGGTAGGACGGGGCGGTAAAATATTGCCGCTAACAGCTAACAGTTATTAGTACATATGCCTTGACTATACATACGACGACTCTCTCATGAAAGAGATAAACAATAATTGCAAATTTCGTGGTTCAACTTATGCTGGTGAGAACTAAGTTTAGGGCCTTCACGGATCTGAAGTTGGACCATGAAATCTGACACGATATTTGCTTCTGTCTGCAATAGCAAATCTCTCTGATTTTTTGCCCGGCAGTGTGAGCAACCAATTATCGCCTACACCATTGCAGCTAGTACTTTTGACTCCAGTACTTAGTGTATGAATTGAGACTTGTTGGTATCGTCGGTTTTTCTGGATTGCGCTTAGCCTTATATATTATATATCTCGATATACTCGATAAATACTCATCTATTAGAACCATTTACACCATACAATAATTGCATGCAAGAATTTATTTTGAAACGTTTTTAATTGCTTTGCCAAATTAATTTTGGAACAAAAACGTTTCAAAATGTAATCTTGCATGCAAATATTGTATGGTGTTTAAGGCCATAAAGCCATAATAATTAATTAGGAATCTAATTAGGCTCATGTTGTTTCATAATGTTTTCACGTTGCTAGAGGTATTGATCGAGACCTAACTCTCTAACTGAACAATAGAAGTTAAAAGCCGATGTTAATTGAATCGGGTTCAGATTGCAGGACGTCGCGTCGACGCAGCCCACTGCAGGTAATTGTGTTAGTAGCAAACATGTCCGCCATGAGGCTTCTGGCCAGGGGAGCCACATCGCCTATTCGTTATGGGACAGATACCTACAGATTCATTATTAACTGTTGGTTAGTTTGAACAAGATAACATTCTAATTTTTTTTTCTTTTTTTTTGAAATTTACATAATAAATACTATAAAATGAACACTGAAAACTGCAGAAGTATAATACTGTATCGCAGTTTTCAGTGCCCGACCAAGGATAAGAGGAGGTTGATATTAAAAAAAAATTAAAACTTACAGACTAACAAGTTAAGTATTTTAAGTTTAGTAACTTAAAATTATTAAACGATTGTATATTATCAATCACTCATAGGTTTGATTGATTGATTGATCTTTTGCACAAAAGCTAGTCTAAATACCATACTAAATTTAAATCGTTCGTATAAAAAATGTCTTAGGAGTCTTTGTTTTTTTTTAACAAATGTAATATTTAAGATCGATGTCTACGATGCTCATAAACTAGACCGACTGGGTGTTGTATAAGTTAGCCAAAGTTGGAAATAGTCACATTTTTTTTTATTTCGGTAGTCTTAAAAAAATATGATTGAGCACGTGCTTAATAATTTAGCGGCTGCTCTAATAATCTAATTCTAATTAACTAACAATCTAATTTAGAAGTGATTTAGGCTAAACCACTTGTGTAGCATTTTGGAGTCATCCTAGTTTGTTGTGCCTCTACAACTGCGCAGTAGATCATGCGGGAAAATTCTCTCAAATTTGCTCTAAAATGGCAAATTCGAAATGCTGGTCGCAGTAGCTTCTAGCGCTCTCATTGAATGAGATGACTTTTTACATACGAGCTTGTTACGTATGGACTAAATATCAACGCTGGTTTTTTGCCTTTGGAAATGTGAAACTGTAATATGATTCTCGCCAGGCTGTCTCTGTAACTAGGTTAAATTTTCCAGTAGGCTTTGTTTTCAACGTTTTTTATGCTACTGTAGGTAATAAATAGACTTTATTATTAAGAGAGAGATATGAAAGTATAGCGATTGACTTTCTGATACCTTACACGAAAATAATAAACTACTTTATGATCATCTTATCAAATAAAATTACAAACATGCTACTCGGAAAAACTTCGGCATCAGCGCCTGCGTCAGCGTTGGTGTTGGCTTACGGTTTCACGTCAGCGTCAGTGTTAGATTCAGCGACAGCGTTAACAATAGTGTATAACGCTAACGTCAGCGTTAGAGTCAGCGTTAGCGTCAGCGTTAGCGTTAGCGTTAGCGTCAGTGTTGGTGTCGGCTTCAGCAGCGGCCCCAATCTAAGCAAAGCTTGTCCAGCTAACTGATAAAATATTTACATATTAGGTATACTTTTTATGTAAATACGCCTACATAACCCGGGCACGAAACAAACATCTACTATTATAAATATTCATGGCAAAAAGTTGTTCTAGGAAAGAATTGAACCCACAACTTACAATGGAAAAGGCAGGCCAGCAGAGCTGTGAAGCTAGTCAGGTTGTCAGTCTAATTTTTCAATTAATTTACTCTACATCTCAAAAACGAATTACCAATGAACTCTGCCTTCATCTTAAATATTTAAGCCTCATGAATAATCATAGAGAAAATGCAAACACAGCATTTCCCTAATCCAAACCAGAAATTGGGCAAAAGTAATTGCTGAGGTGTCCAAGCCCACTGCGAAAGGACACTGGATTTTAACTTTTTCTCTTATTCACTCGAATGGCGAGAACCAATTATAAGTTGTAAGTAATCCTCTTATCTGAGTCTGCGAGTCGACGGTACTCGTACCAGCCACTCTGAATATAATTCACTTTATCCATATTCAATATCAGATCGTGCGACGGCGAGCAAATAGAGCGATTCAAGTGAGAATTATTATTGGATAAAGCTGGGCTCTTTCCTCCTTGTCTATTTTCAGTGTCCGCTCGAGCGGTATAATTAAGTGTTGTGTACGGTATCATGCTTTGAATATATTATAGTTACTAGCATTAGCCCCAACTTTGCTTTAAACATGGAATAAAAAGTGGATACGCACATAACAAATTTCATTCAAATCCGATATACATAGAATAGAGCGATTGAACCACAAGCAAGAATAGAAACCAGACTCTTATATGCCTCTTGTACAGTCATTTAACTTTGGTTATTAGATAACAAAAGGTTAAGCGGTTCACCCATCTCAGAAGTGTAACGCAACAACCGACAAAGGAGTATTTTTTTATCAAACACTTTGCACTGACAGATCGTCAAACACCACCACATTGCAAAGTCCTACTATGACTTTACCGATTGTGATGAAATTTGGAATGTGGATGGTTTAAGTTCTGGAATAACACATAGGCTACTTTTTATCCCGGAAAAATGTACTGTTCCTGTGGGATAGCATAAAAACTGCAAAAATGCTGGTTAAGCTGCGCGGGTCAGCTCGTATTTGATAAATGAAAATAGAACCTACATACAAATGGGCAGACGGCGGGAAGGTACTTTGTTTTATACTATGCAGATATTCTTTATTGCACACATAAAATTAGGTGAGTACTTAATTTAGATTATTCCCATTTGTCACCTAATTTTGTCCCCGATCGCAAAAAACGCGATCTGTCATCCTTTTTGCATTGAGGTGACAGATCGTTTATAGAATTTATTAAAATAAAAGACATGTACACAGATTGTCTTTGGCTATCTTGTCAAAACGATATGGGTCCTCCCGTTTTAATTATTTTTCTCGTGTTATTTTAAGTTATATCGCGTAAATTTGGTGACAGTTTATCCAATGTAACTTGTTTACTTAGCACAAGTGTAAGTAATTGAAATGGAGGGGTAATGTTGGTTGGTAATTTAGTTAAAGACTTTCCAAGGGAATTTTGAAAAGTCATCATTTCTTACAAAATTTCGTTTGTTTACGTTGCTAAGCGACAATCAATCTAATACACTTGACACTGGCAAAATTGTGGCAAATAAGCCACAGAGTCCATAAAAGAAGAAGAAAAAGACATGTACACAGGTGAGGTTAACCCTAAAAATTACTCTTCCAGCAAACCCAAGTTTTGAGAGATGATTATACTAGAAGTTTCATATTACCCGTGAAGACTAAGATCCGTAAATACAAGCAAAGCAACATAGGTAACTATTTGTCTTAACTGGAAGCTGATGTGTTTGCGCGGACACAACGTGCTAGCTATCTTACGTCTACGTGTGTAAACATTGACCACTAGCAGAACGCCCTGTAACTTTGCCTGCGTTGAGTTTTTGTTTAAGCAAATTTCATTTTACCGCTGCGTCCTTTAAAAGTTGAACTTAAGATTTTTACCCATATAAGAGGAATATACCAGAACAAATATTTGCAGATCATGCAAACACTCTCATCACTTCTCAACCAGGCAATTTTCTAGCACACCATAGAAGCCGTCTAGTTTATTGATACGTAGTACAAATTTTAGCTTGTTAATTTTTTATTTTGAACTGATATATATAAAAAATATTAATATTCTAAGTATTAAACTTGATAAAATAACCATTCGCTGGTCGGTACTGTGGTGGTTGGTGCACTGGTATGTTGCTCATATTTCATAGTTCACCTGGCGCAGCATGTTGAAGCCGGAATAAGCAAACTTCATTTTCTGAAAAAAAAGTGGTACTATACAGGGTCGTTCATTATCAACCTGACAAACTTAAGGGATAGGTTTCACACATAAAAAATATATATATATATATATATGTACCTATAATTTTTTTTTTTGTATATTTTGTCTTAAAAATCGACTACGTTTTTCCGCTCAATTATTATTTATCATTGTTGGGAATCGAGTTAAGCGACGTAATAATGAAATATTCGAGTGTGCGCGCCCCGTAGCGGGTCAAGGACACGCGCAGGTCAAGGACGCGCGGGTTATTGACACGTGCCGAGCGCTGCCTTTTCAATTTCTAACAAGGATAACTAATTATTAAACAGAATTACGTCATTTTTTTTTAATATAAAAAAACGTTTAGAAAAAAAAAGTACAAGTATTTTTTTTTAATGTGTGGAACCCCTTAAATTTGTCAGGTTGATAATAATAACCTTATATATTATTATATAATATGTAGAAATATTTCCTCTTTAGTCATTTCTATTTGGCAATGGATATGTAAAGTCTTAAATTAAATGAAAAATAATTTATTCATTAAAATTTAAACTAAATCGATTCGTTTTATTTTAGTTGATTATCTTTTTGTTGTTTATTAATAACTAACAAAAAGACAATCAACTTTGAGTACTACTTACCTACTAAAAAAAAAAGGTAACCAAAGTCTAATTAGGGAAACCCTCACATTAATCGACTTGAAACATCGTTAATTGAAAGTCTTTAAAGTAAAGATCGTTTCGACTAGGAACCTTGCAATTTAAAGATAATTTGTCTGTAAATGCGCAACTATCCCCACTTTTCTTTAGATTCGCGCCGCTCATCTACCATACCTATCTACGCTGGTTTCCCATACATTTATATAAATGCCTGTTTCGTCACTATAAATACTTACATCTCCAAACGTTTTTAAGGACACTTCTTCAAAACCTGGCGCCTGAATCGGCAAAGGTCTTGCTGATCTTTGCATTAGTAGTATAAAGTATGGACGAATCACTTTCCCAGGCGCGTTCCAAAATGGCGTATTCCACGAAGCATCACTTATTGATTGAACCTTTAGGTTAAAAAAAAATACCGTTAAAAGTTTAAGAGGTCGGTTAATCACATAAAACTATTTACTAAAATTGAGGATGAAAAGTTCCATAAATTGATTCTTGTGAAAAAAAAACCCAACACAAAGTTGTTTCAAACTCAAACAATAACCTTTTTAATAATCTGTGACACGCAAGATCATATAAACAAAACTAAACGTTATGGCTAAACCAAATATACTAAATATAATTTTATTTTTCCGAAACAATGAATGTACTAGGTTTTTTCTCCACGAAACGCACTATAATTTTATTTTCATTCAAAAATGTTACATTACAGGACAGATACGTACATACAAATATTACGTAATTATATGAGTCGAGGTGTTAATCTAAAATAAGGAGGAAATGAAATACCTTGTCGCGTAAAATAGTGCACATGTAGCTAGGTATAAAGACGAGAATTATCGTAGCTATGCACATTAGAAACATGATACCATGGAATTCACCGGCGTCTAGTTTCTGAAAACATATTAAATATATTTTTTTATATATTTTTTTATTATGTAAGTACTGGTAATAAGTAAGTTGTTCGTCTGATGCTTAATAGTCAATGTCACAAAAGCTTTGCATGACACTGCACTGCAGTCGTCACCCCGAGACTGTAGTTTCTTACAGTGTCCTTAAAACCTAAACACAGTTGGTAATGCTTGCATACTACTGCATAGACACAGAAAAGCAATGCGGCAGTACCCAACAAGACAGAGTCTTGCCTTCCACTAGGCAAGTACCTTACAATGCCTGCACAATATGTTGATTGTTTACATAATATGTAATAAGTAGTTTTTTCTGAATAGGCACTACGTCATCGAAAAAATTACACATTTTCTTCCAATTTTATTCCATTTATTTTCATTTCCACAATAAATGCCATAGAAAAAAAGAAGCACATACCTCAATTGCCACGTAAGATGTCAAACATACGACAGGACCACAACATTTTTGTTCATACAATAGAAGTTTTTTGTAAACTGCTGAGTAGTCTTCTAATAAACTGTGAAGAAAATATTAAATTGTTTGTCTATTATATACCCATTATTTTAGCAAAATCTTGTGTATTTTTAGTTAGTAAAATATTAAAAAATATCTCAATGAACTGAAAAGTTAAAAGGTATCTTTCTCTAAAAATGCCTCATCGATAAAAGCTTTTTTAATCGAAAGTTAATTTTAAAGTGACACTTTTCAGCATATTTTTACTCCCGTTTCCATGTGCGTAAACTTGTAAGTTGTTCATCATTCAATCGTTTCGCTCAATAGTTATGTTACCTGTACATAGAGTTATGCATTTTGATTATATCCGCCATTCGAGCTTTGATTATTTGCTCATAATATTCTTTTTCTTGCTCATTGTTAGTCGGTTGCACATCTACCAAAAGATCTTCGATACTCCAAACAATGACATCTGTTTTTGATGTAATTTGTCTGATCCATACTATTTGTGTTGTTAACATAACTGTGGGCAATAGTAATATCACAGGATCAACACGAATTTATATGAATATTACAATAATTTAAATGGGAAAGATGTTCCCAACGTAACGGCTGAACGGATTTGAATGAAACTTGTAATAGAAAAAGTATGCGACAAGCATTCCGCCGGCGACATAATAATACATTGACTAATATCAGCTTGATGAGAGCTGATATTAGTCAATGTATTATTCTATATACTGGTGGTCTAGTGGTAGTGACCCCTTTCGGTCTTATGGTCGTAGGTTCAAACTCTGTCGTTTACAAAATTTTTCAATTATAAAAAGATATGCATGTCCAAGAAACTAAAAATTCAAAAAACATGTGCCATCCACCAATCCCCATTGGGTTTGCATGGTGGATTAAGACGTAATCCTTCTCGTAGGGCACACTTTCACACTTGCTATTTAACTCTTGCTAACATTAAGGTCTTCTGATATTAGTAGTTGAAGCAATCATTGTACTTACAAATGCATTCTAGTACGTAACTGCACACACAAATATTAAAATATAAGAATACTATTTCATATATGGGTGATTTGCCAAAGTCTACTCCCTTTAGATAAAAAGGGAAAGGCAAAGGTCTTTTGCCACTTTCAGGTGGATGTAACAGAAAGAAGATAAGTGCTATGTTTGAGCTCAATATCATCCCAACAGCTATGCAACCGAGGAATATAGCAGTCAAAATGCTAGCTTTCCATGTCCACACATGGTTTATAAAAAATCTTTCCCTGAAAAAGAATAAAGCAAAACAAATCTTTAGAAAAAAATATATATTATACGCATAAAAGCGGTATATAACCGATTTCCCCATGATTTTGACCCCATTCATGGGGATAGTGGGAAGAAAAAAATAACTTCCCGTTGTCCCCATTACGCTTTATCTATTAAGCCGGATTCGACATATTTTGCGAAATAAGATATGGTGCCTATCCGAGTTTGGAGTCGAACCTTAGAGATTTTTTTCCTTATTATAAGTCATGTGACCTAAACGTAAAATAAATAATCTAAGAATCCATACTTTACCACTAAATTTAAACTTCCATACCAAATAAGGTCAGTGGGAAAAAAACTTCCCGCAGATCCCCAGCGGAGGCGGAATGTGGGGGTCGAAGGAATAACCCATAAAAACATAATTCTAAGTTTATCTAAAGATATACTTTTAACCCCAGACCTGTATTTATTGCCCTTAGTACATATAAACTTGAAATCTTCTCTTATAGCTTGCAAACACTTGCGGTATTTATTTTTGTCGGTCACCGAGCAAAAAACAATCAATAGCTTGTGAGTCACCAGAATGAAGTATGTTCCTGATTCTGTTATTTGAGGTATTTTAAAGCCATCGATATAGTGTATAAATGCCATGAAAGCAAATGTCACAGCTGATAATCCAAACATTGAACTCAAAACTGGGATAATGATTCTGAAACAAAAAGCATAATTGTACAATGGGTTTTAGAAAAACATTAGAAGCAAGAGAAGTAGAGTTCTTTGTGATAGAGCTCGTCCGGCAGTAATTCTGTCTCCAAGCAGTAATGCTTATATTCTGTGTTCTGGTTTGGAAGGTATTGTTTTATGGTGAAATTACAGGCACTTAGGACTTTTTCTAAAAATTTCGAAGGACATGTGCCATTTACCAATCCAATCCGCATTGGGTCGGCGTGGTGGATTAAGATCTCTGGCTCGAGAGTAGGCCAGTGTCCCAGCAGTGGGAACATTAGAAGGCTGTTATGATGAAGACTCTTTCAGCAAATACCCGTTCATATAATTTAAAATGATTTATAAGCAACTAGCTGCTGCCCGCGACTTCATTTGCATGCATCTAGGAACCGTAATTTTTTTGGGACAAATAAAAGTAGCCTAATTGCTATTCCAATAATATCATCTACCTTTCTACTAAATTTTATATTAACCCGTTCAGTCGTTTGAGCGTGATACTCCCCACAAACATAGAAACATCAAAACTGACTTTTCCAGACTGACTAACTTCCATTCGCACCAAGCGTTTCAGCTCAACATTTATTATGCGAACTGGTGTGGAATACTCTGCCGTCTTCTGTTTTTCCTGACAATTACAATCCGGGCCTCTTCAAGGCTAGAGTGAATAGGTGTCTCATAGACCTTCGTGCTCCACCGTCGGCCACATCATCGCTTTCCACCATGCGAGATCGTGGTCAAACGAAGGTCTATTCTTGATTAAAAAAAAAACAAAAAACTGTCTCCTTTTAGTAAAGTGTATAATTCCAAAAAATATGCATTAAATAGACTGTATTGGATTCGACCAAACTCGAATAAGCACTATTCTCGTAGTATAAATCGTAGTTATTCGAGAGTAAACAAACATTTTACTTGTATTTGACGTTATTTATCCCCTTATTAGTTAGTTAGTAGACATCCCAATGATTATTTCGTCCAAGCGAGATATGTCTCGATAGCTCAATTGGTAGAGCGCCCGCATATCAAGCGGTGGTTGCGGGTTTAAATCCCGCTTGAGCCAAATATTATATTATAATCTTTAGTATTCCCCCAGTGTGATGGTTAACACTATAAAATCAAAAATAACCAGTTATTCTAAGTTTGGTTGAATCTCGGTAATTTTATGGCACAAAATATTTACGTCCATTTAGGTGTATCCTCTTTATCAAGCACTCCAAATATTTTGCACAAGTAATAGAAAGTCCTGTGGAACTCATAAGGATCGACTTGACCTTTAGAGTAATCAAAATTTTCTTTGTTGAAAAATTTCTTGAATCTTTTCACGTAGCTCATAACGAATGGTGTTGTTTCATATGAAGTGTTGCTAACGTAATGGCACCCTGCAGTTTTTCATTACGCAAATAATTAAAGAGCTGATACATAAAACAAGCCATGTCGCGAAATCAAGATTTCTGAGGTATTGCTGATATTTTTTTGCGGTATATTTTTTTCTTATTGATTGACATCATTATTTACCAACCCTACCTACCTTTTAATACTTAAATTTGCAATATTAACAATTTTGGGTTTAATAAAAGAATAAATAATGAT
The DNA here is from genome assembly GCA_951394395.1 of Colostygia pectinataria. Taxonomy (NCBI): domain Eukaryota; kingdom Metazoa; phylum Arthropoda; class Insecta; order Lepidoptera; family Geometridae; genus Colostygia; species Colostygia pectinataria. Next base: position 4,056,271 of record OX596356.1, on the reverse strand, counting down.
ATGATCCACAGCATTATCAGACTAATTTAAAAAAAAAGGTATACATACACATAATACATTTGGAATTTCCGTATATAAGAGCATATAATATCTACATATATAAAAAAAAAACTTTTTAAGAAGTAGTGTTCATCTTAAATAAGCTCTATGACAGTGATGTTAGGTACCAAAATAATTAAAGTGGTTAACTAAATAGTTAATACTTAAAAAACATTAAAATCTTTGTAAAACTTAAAAATGAGATATCGTTCGTTGTTCCTGAATGCCTTTATATTACTTGTCATCTATTAAAACTTGTCTTTCATCATACTTTGATAATGAAAGGCCGAGACTAAGACACTCCTTCTTAAAAGTGGCACCTTACCACCATATCTTAACTTAAATTGCTGAGCTTTTTCAAGGACAAAGTATAACGGCAATTTGAAACATTAAGTTACTTTTTTTAATTTCTTTGTATAAAAATGTTATGATGTGTGTGATAGATGATGTTAAGTGAAACCATACACACGCTTTTTAAGCTGATTCACACACATTACTATTAATGCGAAAGTTTGGAAGTTGAGCAGCGTAGCAGCTGAACCGATTTTGATGAGACTTCGATGTATTGAACAAAGTTTACAAGACTCGATCGATTTATACATTGTTTTACTTTAAATTTTTTTGCGTACTAGCTGACCCGACGGTTTTAGTTGCGTTATTTTTATGCAATTTTTCCACAATTTCTCACCGTTTAAACCTTCCTCTGGACTCTTACAAGCATTTCAAGCTTTGACTATATACCTGTCAAGACTGAGCATTGTCAAATGCACATCACGCAAAAACGGGCCAAACTGCGTTCAATGTTTGTGTATTTAGGAATACCATCCAGCCTGAATGTTACCCTATTTTTTTAGTTGAAACAACGGGTAATACCTATATTATGTACCTACTTATGTTATAATAATAATGTGACGCGGTACCTATATTTAATATAAAACTCTAAATGTACTTTTCAATTAGATAGTTTAATTTCTATAATTACAATAAATGTACAAAGCAGGTACCTAAGTAAACAATAGTAATCGGCCGCTAGGTCTAGCGTATGTGGACTACAAAAAAGCTAGTCTTAGTTAGCCGACGAATCCAACTCGGATGGGCAGTGCTTGGGAAGTTAGGTATGGCATATTTTCAATCGAATCCGTAACGAGGATATCTGTAGAAAAACCCAACCGCTGAGGAATAAAAGTTTTCGAATGGTAACCACGAACTGGAAAACGGAGTGTAGGACGACCCCTCACTCGATGGATGGTGAAGGCTCAAAATCGAACGTCATGTGGCGCTATTTGGCGGAGGCCTATGTCCAAGCCAATCACCATAATATTATAATGATTGGCAGCATTGATGGACTGTAATGAGAAATAAGACCAATAGTAAGCGGTCTCCATGTGACATCTGCACGTGATTTCTTTAATATGTCTGTCCAACGTCTGATATGTGATTCGCAGGAAATCTAAATTAAGAAAATATTATGAAAATGCTATTTTGTAGGTAAGTAACTAGGCAGGTGCAGTTGTACTTCATTAAAACAAAAATTAATGTATTAACAGAATATATATTATTACGAGTTCGTAAGTAGTAAATGTAAGCTTCCCATACATTTGGGTAATTACCCTACTTATTCATCTTTCAACACTGTTCAATTTTACAAGCCTTCAAAACATTATTGGATTTTTCTCAAAAAAAACAACAGGTAAATTTAAAACCTACCGATGGTATGAGATTATTGTTGCGTTTTTAGGATTTCCTGGGTTGTTTCGACAAAGTTGGACAGCAGAAACCGGCATATTAAATATTTTTTCGTGAGACGTTTAGCACGCAGTGGTAGAAGTGACACTGACGCAGACGAAATAACTTTCTTCTTATAAGTAGAATGTTTTGAGTTCGTATAGCTGAGATCAATTATCCATCTGGACATATAGAAATCTTTGATTTCAAAACTAAAATTAGCCAAATCGGTTCAGTCGTTGTCAAGTTTTAGCGAGTCTTACGCACAACAATTCTATGTGTTACAATACTGCGAGGAGTGGTCGAGCGGCGTGTCACGATGACATGACAGCTGGCGGTTCTCCCTTTTTTGCTTGACACTCGATCGTGGCGGACGTGTGGACGTCTCATAAATTCAGTAGTAGGCAGCTCAATTTTGATTTCTTGGTTCCATTTATAAGTTCAAATTGTTATATCGGTTTAGTTTTGCATAAATGTTTATTTGTTCATGTTAAATGTGTTGATTTATTTTATTAAAAAACCTATTTCTAGCCTAATTTCATAATATATGATTAATTGGTAATAATACCGTGTGAAAAAACTTTTCGACATTTTTTATTTGAAATCTGAACTGGTTAGCTCAGCACTAAAACATAGCACCTAAAAAAAAATATCAGCCATTTATGTCCTACTGCTGGCCAAAGGCCCCCCTCATTCTCTCTCTCAGTGGTACACTACAAGAGAACCAGCTGTCTGCGTAGCAGCGCGTAGCAGTGTGCTACGTTGCGTAGCAGCAACGATAACTAAAAAACAATGTTGAAAACTTCCAACAAAATCACTGAGGTGCAGTGCAACATCTTCTTACGTTAATACATAAACGTGTTTTGCCGTTGCAAGTTCTCCAGTAGTTCTTTAAAAGAACTGTTGGACTGTTACTAAGATAAAACAGTTTTTCAAATTTACAAAAAGTATAATATATTCGATTAAATATCTTAACATTGCTCAGTTACTTCAATATTCGACTATAACAAAGTTTCACGTGCAATTTTCACTCTTTTATTCACACGTAAAATTCATGCTTTTATCATGCAATAATTATCAGCGAGTTTCATGTGAAATGTGGCTCAAAGCTCTGTGGAGGTGAACAGCTCAATTATGTCCGGAAGCCGAGTGTGAAAAATTAATGTGTTCCGTAATGGCGGAGGCTGTCCGCTGCCGTCCGCTCCACTACGTCCGCTGAGCCCGCTTCGTCCGCTGGTAGAGACGGACCGCTTTGAGCGCAACAAGCGTACCATGCGTGTTTATACACGTGCACAGGTGCGATGTAACAACACAGCAACACACCCAGCAGACATCATAGTTCTGACCTTACAAATAAGATTCCCTAAGTATGTGTATCAAGAGTATCATGGTGCAACTATACCCAGACCAAGAACATAAATTTTTGCAGATAATTCAACTTTTTTATGTACTATACTATTACCCAACATACACAATAGTTCTGAGTCCTGACTCCAGGGCTCCCTAGGTCGTGTATATCGAGTATCATTCTGCAACAATAATCAGTCTCTGGACAAATATTTGCAGATGCAATTGTCCCGCAGTGGGAATCGAACCCGTAACTTCTCGGTTTTTAACTGGACACCAGCCCGCTGCACCACTGATATAGTTGTGTGTGAGACTATGAGATGAATGATTTTTGATCAGAAGTTTTGTTACTTAAGTAACTTTTATGTGTATGAAAGTATTTTCTTTTTTTTATGTATTCCTTTCAAAATATTCTCTTTCTATCCGAATTTTTCCTTTGATATCTAACGTAACATAATATTTTATTAGCCGCCTGGCCTGACAAAGGTTTCATTAGAACCACCTTCAGTTACTGTTACATTATTGGCTTTTCCACAAAATTTAATTAAAACTGTAATTTATCCACACACGCTACCGAGTACATTACTTACATTTTGACTGCTCGTGTTTTAAATAAATGATTCCTCATTAAATACACAGAATCAGCTCTATATTAGCTGAATAAATCTCCCCCCAAATTCATAATGAGAAGAGAGTTTTCAAAATGTGTCAAAACGAAGGTGTTTAGTTCACCAATAATTTTATCAAAATGAGTATTGGCAAATCTGCAAATCGTTTTTGGCGGAGGCCTTCAGGCGGCCTGTATACTTCGTTACCAGATTTGACAGTGACTCTAACTGACTTTTATCTAGGGTAGTAAGAGAACTAAGGTCTAAGTGCCTTCAGTATTCAGCAGCTGTTTTTACAGGGCGTATTTTTATTTGTTGAGATGGTAGTGCATTTTAATTAAAAATGTTACCTACGTGACCCATTGTCTTTAAGCTTATTAATCCGCTCTCGATAAATAAGAGAGCACGCAGTAAGCCACTTGAGGGAGATGCTTAGAGTGAGCTGAAGTGCTCAGAACAAAGCTCTCTAGTCGCCATTGAGTAGACAATAACTAGTGCTTTATCTTCTACCACACTGAGTCACAGGTGACATATCAGGTTGCATAGCAAGGCTGTAAAACGGTTCGTCGTCGCAAGATCGGCATACGTTAAAACGAAAAAATCCTGAGATGATTTACAAAAACCTGGATAAGGCTAGCACAAGTTCAAAAGGTGGCACTTATAAAGAGAGGCGTATACCTAGAAGTGGGTAAAGTCAGGCTCTGGATGATGATAATAAAAACGGTTCAAAAATCTTTATAGTGACGGTCCTCTAAACAAAAACAGAACGATATCTATCGATTTAAAGTAGATACTCATTTGTAGGTTGTCAAGTTACATCTTATAATTTCAGTGAGCGTGATGTACCAAAGAGGATGTTTTTTACTATCAAAAAATTTAGACAGGTCAAAACCGTGTACTTACTCCATCAAGTACAACAAAACCTACAGTTTTATAGTTGCTTAGTAAGTCGCTTCGGTTATTTATGACAGCAAATAACAAGATTATTCCCATCTGTCACCTAGTTTGTTTTCTACAAGGGGACAGATCGCACAAAAAAGCGAGTCAAGACCGTTAATATATTAACCGATAGCTTTAAGCTTTTAAATCCTTGCGGCACTGGAATACGCTCGTTTGCTCAATAATTTTACTTGTTATAGTGCCTTTTGAATCTAAAAATCATCGCTTCACACTAACGCTCGGAGTGACGACCGATGTGGTGTAGCGGGCGCAGGTCCTCCTGCGACGCGGAGGTTGCGGGTTCGATTCCCGCCTCGGGTCAAATGTTTATACAATCTACAAATATTTAGTTCCGGGTGTTCTAGGTATTTTCTATATATAATAAAAAATATCTATCTATGTATTGTATTGCATAAGTTTATATCAGTCATCTAGTACCCATAATACAGCTCTGTTTATCAGAAGGTTACTCGTACCTTGGGGCTAGATAATGCTGTGTGGATTGACCAGCATTATTTATTTATTTATTCATTATCTAAGATTTCGGTGCCGAGTGTAGCACTGCGGTGATACCGTGATATGCACCAAGTCGAACGCTTACTAAAGACTTCGTGTACAAATAAAAAATACCATGTTACACAGAACTTTATCAGACTGAGGCATTCTGGTATCGTTTATAAGAGCCTGTCATCGGCTTAACGAGCCAAATCAACCGTAGGAGGTTGCTATGTGAGCTCCTAAAGCCAATAACGTCTTACAGAATTACTTAGCAGATCAACTGAACTGTTGTGAAATAAAATGTTTCTAATAGTAATGGCAATCGGGAAAATGGGTCCTGAATATAATAGTTTTGTAAAGAAATGGCATCTGATAGAATACAATACAAACTACTGATAATACTAATACAATACTTAACCTTTTATGCGATTGTAACTAATCTAAAAATGTTTCCTATTGTGCAAGTAGGGACAAAATTTACATTCTACATACTATCATGTTCAAATAAGTGCCTCATGCGCGTGTTGTTCTAGAAATAAATATTCGTAATATAGATGATTATGTATAGTTCGCACAACAAATCTAGGCTTCCGTGAAGTTAGCCGTTTGTGATGCGCAAAGACAATTTAGTTTAAAAAAGTACCATTGCGCATCGAAACGGCTAATTTCACGACGGCCGAGATCCGTTGTCAGAACTTTACTTCTTTCTAGTAATTATGTAAATATTACTATTATTACGTATATTCAGACAGTAGTCTAGTCTCCAGATCGGCTTTTCGTCTCATGATTTTATGTCATTTTAACATACCCATACAGACATAACCATCATCATGAAACATAAAACTAAAAGTTTTTAAGTTACTTTTAAATAGGTCTAAATGGTGAACGTCTAAACAAATTGCCATGTTGTGATCAATATTAAAACGTGACGTAACAAAGATAGTGCGTTACAAAGTTACTAGGTACTTATTATAAATGCTAGCACCATTAAGACTAAACTGCATCCAGCTGTGTCTCGGAAGCTTTTAACTGTTACCGAAACTTTAAGTGTTATAAGCTTTCGGTTGCACGTAATTATAAAATTTAGTATATTTAAACTGAAATTAAAGTTTCAAATATATTATTTAAACATAGCTGCCGTCCTCGGTTTCCCTCACATAGAACATACAAGTAATATCCATAAATTAAATATGTAAAGAAACCATGGCACTTCTAATCACACTATTTATACTATCACACTGTTATAATTGCAAAAAATTGAATGTTTAGATGTCTGGATGTTTTTTTCCTCTATAACTCGACAACCACTGAACCGATGTAGTTGAAATTTAAAACATAGATAGATAATGATCGGGAATATTACCTATGCTACTTTTTATCCCGGAAAAAAATATGGTTCCCGAAATCCAAGAAGCCACCTATCTCTTCATCAACTAGAAATGAGGTGATGATCTTCAAACTAAAAATGATTTGTAAGATAGCTAAAAAATGCTGGAATAAAATACATTATAAAGTAAGTAAAGTAAGTAAGTAACGTAACACTGCACTTATATAACTATTTAATTAAAAACTACTTAGTTTCAAACATAAAACTACATAATATTACTTGTAAGTACTACACACAATGTAAATAAAAAGCGTTTACCACTCGTCGGAAAGTTACTCTCCTATGTAGTAACGCGACTTTGACTGCAGTCACCTGTGTCCTGTAAGTTTTGTTGTAAAACGAATCAAATTGTTCGAACGTAGTTACTGCTTACGTAACATTGTAAGCGAAAAATTAAATTTGGCAAGACAAGTCCACCATGAAAGTAACGAAATTACGGACCGAAATTTCGTGCATTTCGTACTGTGAACCACATTAATTCCGCAACCGGTCCCGAAGACGACACGACTGTGGAATAAATAGTATTGTAAGAAACATCATAATAAGTAAGTGCTTGTTCTTCGTTTGCATTTCGTTCCACCCCAAAGTTGCGGACAGACATTTTCATGGTAGGCTCTATTGTAGTTGTTTTACAAAACGTGAAATAAAAAAACAAGAGTTGCAAAGTGTTCCTTGAATTTAATTATAAACATCACTATGTAAATATTAACACAAAATCTGAGAATGTATAAGACACGGACAAATTACTCCTTTTCGGGATATCATACAAAACATAGAAAACCCTGTGGATATATAAAACACGCGGACAAAGTCACGGGCTAATGCTTTTACAAAATAAGCTTTAAAATTGTCGGGCACTTATAATAAAAGAGAAAGACGTTTCAACGAATCTTACCGCGACTGACAAACTGCGCTATTACGTATTTTAACTGCTGTGAAATCTGTGACTGTGTTCAACATTGCCATAATTGGTTTCGTTTCATAGCTCTTGTTTGTTTTTATACTGTTTTGAGTCTTTCTAGTGTGGATTCGACCAACATCTGAAATAACTATTCTGCGTAATAAGAAATGCCAAATACAAGTAAACTAACAGTTTACAAGCGAATTAGGTTACAATTTAGGTTAGATTCGTCCAAACTGGAATAATTCTCCGAGTAAATCGTAATTCGCTAGTAAACTGTCAGTTTACCTGTATTTGACATTCTTATTCCGCGGAATACTTGATCCAGAAGTTGGTCGAATCCAGCCTTATTTGGAGAATAGTGCTTAGTCGAGTTTGGTCGAATCCAACCTTAGTGTTATTCAACTTAGAACTTGACGACCTCGGTGGTGGTTAGGAATGAGAGGTTGGAGAGATGAGGAGGTGTACCCACTGGTGGAAAAATGTTTGCATTATCTGAAAATGTTTGTTTCGGGTGTCGCCGTTTCTATGCCTTACCGAAACTGGAAAAGAGATAGATAATAACTTGTCACTTGGTTGCTTTGTTACCTCAGAAACACGATGCTCAGTTAAAATAGCTACTGGCGGTTGCCCATCCAAATGATGACCTCGCGGAACGTTGCTTAGCTTAGCTTGCAATGCGAGCGTTATAATTTAAACCTTTAAAACACCCTCATCTGTCACATGTCACGAGTGTCGAGTACCAAGCCGGTGCATCCAAAGTTGGGGTACTGAATACGTGACTTATCAGCAGCTAGGAGGCTGAAACAGCTCACTGCTCTGCATTTTCAGCCAATCAGCTGACGTTGAGTACGTCACACTGATCGACCTAAGTTTAACGGCTGATGTTATTGGTGAGAATACTGATTTTAGATGTCATTTAACAGTATTATATTATTTATTGCAGTACTATCTATTCGAGTTATTTTTTAACCATTGCAAAGCTCGCACTACGACTTAATTAATTTAATTAGGCAATAAAATAAAAAAGTTTATTGAGAAAAATATGCTTACGAAAAACCATTTTTTATTACCTAATAAATGTGCAAGGTTGGTGCAAGGTAGGTACACAACTTTTTTGATTATTTGATAAGTAAGTACTTTATTACATAAACCATCTTCACTGTATAAAATACGGATGTACTTATCTATCACTAAAACTACAGTATATTTTGTGTAACTTAAATAATCACCTAATGAATGTCTACCCTTAGGTTTTATGGTTTCCCTTTGAGGCATTGATGTGGGGAGGTGCTGTAAGTACATGTTCAGTTGGAATATGTAGCAACCCGCTACGGAAATGTAGGTACTTAGACAATGTTGCATGCATGACCTTATACCACAGAGTAATACTCTGTTCTTATACCCACTCGATAGACTGATGTCATTATAGCGGTCAAAATAATATCGAAAATCCACCTTCATGGTGCTCTTTGTCTGTTTTCAGCAGAAGACGTCTACTGTCTGATATAATTATGATGATGGCCTTTATAATAGATCCTTTTTTAAAATTCTCACCACAGAAAGTCATTAACGTGTTTGATAACACAAAGTCGTAGACTATTGAATTAAATCACAAGATGTAGAGAAGACATTTTGTCAAATGCTTCAAATGTTCGTTATAAACATAACACACCAAACTCTCAAACAAACTCTTACCTGACACTAGAATTCCCTGCGTCGTGGGTATTAAAAACTACGAGAACTAATCCAGACCTTCGCTTTGTTTGACATGAGTTTAAAAATTTGCTCTTTCAACTTAACGACTCTGAGTAGCTATATATACTAAGTATATTTTAGATAGTCTAAAATATACTTAGTTTATTAAATCAACGTGTTGAAATATATTTTACACTATTTATTTCTCCAATGAATGATTAAAATAGCAGTATTTAATTAAGCGAACGTACAAAATCCGCTTTCTTTCTCTATAATGCAATATCGTTAAGGCAACCGATAAGTGGGTAGAGAGGACTGCGACGCGAAAAGGATAAGATCCTTTAAAAGCTGGCGCCGCTTGAAGCTAAGAACTGGTATGTGCACTTTCAACACTGCCAAGTGTAGAGGAATTCATTTTCAATTGAAAGTTTGAGGGTCATTTTGAAGTACCACTGGGGAACAAAAGTTTTCAAATGGCGCTCGCGAACTGAAAAATGAAGTTTAGGAAAGCTCCCACTCAGTGAACCGATGACAGTGGTCGCTGTAAGTTGGTGGATGGTGAAGGTTTGATCGGTAGTTATGACAGTCTTTAAGAGAGGCCTATGTCCAGCAGTGAGGGCTATTTTCTTGCGACCAAAACTTTGTTTTCCAGTTTGCGGTTGCCATACGAGAATTATACCTTTATCCCTGAAGGTATATCTGGAAACTTTTAATGGCCCTCAGCATTCATGTTTTTTGTATGTATTTTCTTTGTCCTTAAATTTTTGTACTATACCTGAGCTGTAAATTTACCTAAAACTGTAAAAATAACATAAGTCCACTTTAATTCTTTACCGATAACTGAGTCCCGTTGTTCTATTCAATAACCTAAAGCACAAATCATGAAATCACATTACTTGCTAACTTTAACCCTATCGATGTCGCATCCATTCAGACTCGGCTCGGCGTGTTTGGCACCGCGGTCACGTCCCGCCTAACCGTTCCGGCGTTACCTGACAAATTGATATTTTTCAGACACTCTTCTACAAACAAACTCTTTCGTTTACTCTTTCGTAGCGGGTGGTTTGAGATTCGATTACGATTTAGGATTAAGGGTTAATAATTTTAATGATTTTATATTTTAAGTGAGCATTTTCTTAGGTTATTAAATGTAGGTTTAAAACTATGAATATAGGTAACCATAGGTTTTTTAAAAATCATTTTTGTCTGGATTACCTAAAAACTAATAGTAAAGTTTTTCTAATAGCGCGTTTCTACGTTCATTTTCCGTTGTTTTTCGGGATTGAATGATCCGATAACTTTACATCAAAGTTACGTTTTGAAGATGAAAGCATCTTTCATCGAAATCAGTTTTTATCGGTAGTTAAACGTGGAATGTAGTTAAATTTTAATCTTTTAAGCATTTTTAACTCCCGTTTCAATGTGCATTCATCCTTCATGGGAAAGTTTATCTTTAAGTGTTTTTCATTAAAATTTACAAGTTTTTAAGGAACCATGCCAACGCGCCTTAATGAAACAATGTGCAAGCATGTACAGTTTATCTAGTTGTAAACTTAGTTAGCTTAACAATTAGTTTGCGTAAAATATGAACCAAAGTTTGCCCTAACTTTCACGTATGCACAAAATCACTTCGCCTAACAGTTCATAAACCTACAACTCGTGTACACTAAACAAAAAGTTTTACCTATGGGAGGGCTCAACTTTTCTTTTATTCACTCGAACTTGCTCTCAGAACAGTATTAACAAATTCATTTCTCGCCCGTAGAGTTCGTTCCGTTTGCCCTTTTGAACTTTGAGAGATTGAAGCAAGGGCGTAGTTAGGATTTTGTCCTGGGTGGGGCAAACTTATTCGGACGTAAGTAAGGCATATTTTTCGGTACCTCAATAGAAAGAAACGGGACCTCTGTAAGATCACTCTGTTGTCCATCTGACAAAAAAGGAGAGTCTAAAATTAATAAATGTTGGTGTTTGTACAAGTCCTGCTCGTACTTCTCTGATTCATTTTATTAGGCTGCGTCCTTGAAAATTCCATCGAGATATCAAGTGGGGCGACACAGCTGCGACGCGACAACGGGGCAGCAGCGGTGGTACCATACTTAGTATATTAACAAGCTGACCCGCGCTTTTTATGCTTTCCCACAGGAATAGTAAATTTTTCCGGGGTAAAAAATAATCTATGCGTTATTCCAGAACTTAAACCGTCTAAATTATTATATTGTTGTTGTGATGATAGTCCGAAACGAATCACTGTAACCCTACAATTAGAGACCTAGTGTGGGGAACAGAGCTACGTCAGGTACAATCTGACTCAACAATAAGTAGGTACTTATTCAACACTACAGTACCATAACTATTATTATTGATCACTTACTGTAAACTGATAAGTAATAAGAGACTGTTGTACCAAATTACTTTAAGAACTAAATAAATAAATCTTTAAATCTTTAATTTCATCACAATCGGTTCAGTCGTCATGGAGATACGTGGTAACAAACATTCACACCCTCACCTAATATCTGTTCTGTGCCCACAATAACTTTTGCATTTGTAATTATTAGTAGAATAATTATTGTCGACGTACTATATTGGTGCCAAAAATAATAGGATAGGTTATCTTGTAGTTGTGTGAAGTCATTTTCCGAATCAAACTGTATTGTGGTTCAAAGTGTGTGTTACTCTTTACAACACTACTCAGGGTCCGTCCGTCGTCGTTTGATGTATTCGGTCAAAAGTAAGTAAAGTGAACGTTTTCTGTCCCATTATTGGAAGGGCCTTTTTGGAGGGAACGCTTGCCTTTGTCGCCTTTGTTTAGCGTTTGTTGGTCAGCAATTTTAAGGGCAGAGAAATAAATTTGTGTGGCAAGTTGCGTGGAAGTAAACAAGCCCTAAATGTAATACAACAGTAACGGAATAGAAGCCATTTTGTACTGGACTTTACGACTTTATACCTATTCAGATGCTCCGAAGCAAATAGGGAAGCTTCGAAGTAAAAATCAAAATCAGTTCCAAGGAAAACTTATCAACCCAGGGTTTGATAACAGCACTTAGATTAAAAAGAATCTCAAATGTTTTAATAGGGGTCTTATGATCAATTATATTTATGAACAGTATCGACCCCGTACTACAACAGCATTGGGATATTTCATGTTATGGGGATACACGATACGACGATACACGGAACGAACAGTATACATACAGTAGTACGGAGACGATACTCTAATAAGACTACTGTACTTACCAACTACGCATCTGAGTCCGCTCTTCACCATCTTGAAATGTTTTAATTACTATGAAATATCAAGATTTTCCTCGATGAGGAAACTTTTTATAAAGCCAATAAAAAATATTTTATAGTTATTCAAAGTGAGTAGCATCTACTATTTCAAAACTCACTCTGCAGACAGCCTCTTCCATATTGGCCCTTCAAATCCTCTCCATGCTCTACGTCCTATGTATATTCTCATTTTGGAACGATCTAGACTGAGCCGTCGAACCAATGTGTACTTTAGGTTACATTTACACCGGAAACATATTGTTGCTGATGACGAGCCGCGTACCACCTTGCCTAAAAAATCAAAAATAGTAAGAAGTTACAGCAATTTATTTTCAATAAATGCAATTTTCACGCGTGCTCGCGACTCGCTCGACGACGATTGAACAATTTGACGTTAGATGGTGCAACTCACTCTTATTAATGCTGGCCTTAAAAGTCCTAACTAAAGAGCACCAGTATGACAACGGTCCTCATTTCTAAACTAGAATTTTTTACTTTTACACATAACTTCGTTGAGTTAAAGTTGAAATTAAGATGAGTTTTGTTGTTGTAGAAATTATGACAGCTCTGTTCGCGAGGTCTAATGCTTGTTAAACTGTAGGGGTTTGCTAAGTATTGTCTTTCATATAAGTTTGAAAGACACATTAGTTAGCAGAATAAGTTTCAAAGTGAGTTTATGAATAAACATTTTCGTTATAGCTGTTGTAATATATTTTATTATCTTACCGGATGCGCCATAATGTAGTTGGCAATGTGTGAACAAACAACTTTTAGTGCAATAAGCTTGGTGGTAACCTGTTTCACGTGTAATGCACGCCGATTCCGTGGCGGGAACCTCAAATTGGTCACGTATCACTTTCCCCTTACTGTGCACGTGGAGAATTAAATTTAATCTGTAATGTTTCAGCTCAAACGGCTCAACTACATAATAAATCTTATCTATGTTGTTGAATCGAAATATTTAGAAATTGAGTTTGTTTCAACATATTAATAAAAAGATGATGAGCACTAATTATTCTTTTAATATTAATATTTACATTACACACAAAGTTATTGTTTGTAATGTATTAATTATTATTTATTACTTTAAATAGATAGTCACGAATTCGTAATAATAATAGGTTTATTTCGAGACAATTAAGTAAAGCTTAATTTAAATTAAAAAAATATATACAAATAATAAAATATTATACAAAAATATGTACTTATCTAAGCTTTTTGTTATTGACACAGATGTTTTATTTTCAGCAGTAACAATATTAAAAATAATAATAGTATTTTCGATTATTACCAATACATTCGTAGTTATTCTTCTAGAAGTTTATTTGTAAAAAGTTCTAAAAACGTATATTTATAAAACTATACTAAGAAAGGATCACGTAGCAAACTTTTAATAAAGTTGCCCGAGAAGGTACGTTTACTCCGAAGATATCGTTATGACTCCAAGGCGACGCCTTCATAGCGGATTATAATAAAAACAATGGGTCCGATGTTCGCTATATGCAAACCATATAAATAATGCAGATATTTTTTTCTGACAGCAAGTCAAAGTGATCGGTCATGTCTTGCACCCTGATGTTAAGCCTGACGCCACGTCTGACCTCAACAGTTGCAGGTCACCTTTGAAGCTAAGTTCAAATTTTAAAGCTCTGCACGTCACTGCATTTATCTAGCCACCCCGAAACATGATTTTTAGTCTGATTTGCCCTGTAATTTGTAATTTGACTTGATAACATACCAATTTAGTACCCTTTAATTATATTATATTAAATAATGCTTGCATATTACTGCTTGGAGACAGACGCATTCTGACACTGCGCTGATACCCACCAAACCAAGACGGACTCTTGCTAAAGATTTATATATCTATGGTTATAGTATAATTCACTTTGACATGGTGGTGCTTCTAACGTAGGTGACCGTGTCATTAGTGCGTGCACTGCGCAGCCGCTAGCGGCTACTGGCCCTCATGAACAAAACCACTGCAGGTTTGTCCGCTAAATTGTCCGCAAGGTATGCATAAGAAATAAGGTTACAGGAGCTTCCAACAAATACTCCGTGAATATTAGTTTCCTTCACAATGTCTGTAACTTACCTTTCAACCCTGGGTATTGCAATTTGTGGATGTCGGGTAGCGTAGGTAATGGTAGGTTTATTTAGTTATTACTTAAATTATTATGGCCATTAATAAATTAATATGCATAGAATAGAATAGAATAGAAAATTATTTATTAAAAAATAGGAGCACAGTAGCATCTTCTACAACGACGAAAGACTGGTTACACTAACCCTATGGTTAATGTCACACGCCCTACGGTTAGTGTGACATCAGACTCTCGTCTCGATTTTTGGGGTTTATCATAAAACATTTTAACAATATTTACTTATTTGTTACCTACCTACTAATTTAAACCTAATTTAATGTTAAATTAACTAATCTTAAAAGTCGCTGTACAGGGGTGTTTTAGGTACTTACTCGTATGAGAAAACTTAGTTATCAGTTTTAGTAACTTCAGTTCAGATATAGTAAAATCATCGTCCATATTCTGATGAAATTAAATAGAGAAGTTTTGAAGTTTTTCAGATTTAAACTGTAATATGATGTCTATGAGTTTGGTGATGTATTAGATAGTTTTTAAGCCGTCAAATAGTATCCATCATGGCTTATGTATAATTATAGCCAGGACAAACAACGAGCTAATTTTAACAACACTAGCAATTACCCTACCCATCTTAACGCTGACCGCGCTAGTACGCCGCTAAATTCAAAGTCAAATTCAAAAATGGTTTATTTCAATATTAAAAACACAAGAATCACTTTGAAACGTTTTACAAACTAGGAAAATTAACGCCAGTTCCAACGCGCCCATGCCGTAAAAGAACTGGCAACAACACCAGCTTGGTTCCTATCGCTTTTTTGGCATGACCCTTGCTATTGTTATGGATGCCGAGTAGAGTTGGAGCACATTCGTCCCATGCTTTTATCATCTAGGTAATCGGTTATTTTATAAAGTAAGTTTTAATTGTGATCTTTGAGGTGCGTTGCCACGGCAAAGACGGGATAAAAACATCTAGTATCCAAAGATGCGCTTCGATGATGAAAGCAACTCGGAAAATAAAATATTTGAATAAAGTTCAATTTAAAGTGACTCTTTTTAAGTCTTTTTAATCCCTATTCAATGTGCATTCATACTTCATCGCAAACATTTTGTGTTTCATTAAAAATGAGAAGTTTTTCAGATATCGTGGATGATTTAGGAACAACTGAACATTTCATATTTTTCGTAATATATTAAATTATAAAACAATGAAAAGAATAATGAGTAGTTTCTATGTTGAATTGAAACACTGTTTTAATAAAGCGTCAGCAAAATTGCTTTTAATAGTGCAACATTCCCGTCAGTTCCGTCTTTGTGTGCCACTCTGTTCAGAGGCTGACGCGTGCTCTCCATAGATAACGCACAAAGCAACGCCAGCATGCCTATAAATACTCAGCATACATATTCATTTAGCTCCCTACTAGAAGTGAAACGGGCTTTATGTAATGTTGAATGCGCAAGAATAAAAACGTAGGTTTATAGAAACAAATTTGGATAAGCTTAGAAGCAGAAAACGTTTATGTTGTTACGTTCCGTGTATTATGCATCTGTATGCATCATTATGAACACATCAACGTCCAATACTTGTCGGAGTGGCAAAATTCAGGCCAATCTCGCCTAATGTAACTAAAAAAAATGCAATAACACTTAATATAATTGTCGACTCATAATGATAAATATTATTCTTATGGCGCGCGTTTTTTCTCTATCTAAAACTTCCGCTTCAAGGTGACCATCCGCTATGCCTAAAACGCAGACATGCAACTCATGAACATGTGCATTCTCCCAATCCTCACGTTACGGTGCGCAGACTTTGACTTCTCCCCTGATTATTTAGATTTTAGACGCTTGTTTTTGATGCTACTGGTATAGTACGACGATATTATCAAACGAGTGAGTTTATTGGAGTTTCACTTCTGTATCATAAATACCCTTGTCGTTGTATACATCCACACAAAACAAACTACACCCCAAACTGAACCTTTTTGCTTTGCGATAAGGAAAATTATCAGTTTCATTTCATAACGATTCCAGCGATCCTCACTTTTGTAATGAACGAGACGCTTTCTGTCACAATAACTAGCTCCTGAAATTCAAGCTGTCAACGCCTTGTTGTGGATTAATTTACCACCTTGCTCGGCTTTTATTTTGACGGCTGGCAACAATGTTGAGGTTTTGGAAGATTAATATCAGGTGGGAGCTTAAAACGTAAACGGTGTAATGCTAGTTCCAAAAGGAAATGTAATTTAGACTCGGGTAGGTAGGACCTTTTATACATTAAACCGCACACAAAATAATAATCACATCAGCTGTAATCCCCATACTCGGTAGACATACTCTCAGATCTCTAGGAACTCAAGATCCTTGACCTAAGGCTGTCTAAGAGGGGCAGTCAGGTCACGTCCCAATATTATGTCAGGTTGCAAACCCATCGCCGCTAATATAATCTTGTACTTAGTACTATATTATGGTCTGATAGTATAATAGACTAAAATATTTTTTTCTGATAGCATATACCTGGAAAACCCTGCTTTCGCAATGTTTCTCATTTTGTTCGATTACGATTTTGTATGCAACACTGTAACTTGTACCTATTCTAGATTAGGTCCATCGAATCGTATCCCATGTTGGAAATTATATGGGGTAGTGCGAATATTGGATGAATTTTGAACTTGGAATAAACTTGCAATCTAAATTCATGGGACGGTGGATCGGAGTGAGACTGTACCAGTGGTGGTAAGCTTCACTTATTTGTACGTTTGCACTACGAGTGTTAACTATTTGTGAAAGAAGTGGATCCCAACTGGTCCGCTACGTGACTCTTTCACACGACAAATGAAAAGTTTAAGTGTCCTTATTCATTGGGATCTTAGAATAAGGAGAGCAACTCAGAAATGTGAACCAATTCTGAACATAAATGAAATTAGCTGTAGTAAAAAAATATTAATGATGCAGAGTTATTAGTGACTCTTATTGATTTTAAACAAGCTGCTGCCAGCGGCTTTATGTGTGTTTTCTTTCTTTGTGTTCTGCTATCGTCTCAAATTTTATCAAATCCGTAAAACGGTTCCGGCTACAAAATCAAAAATAAAAATGAATAATAAAAATTAATATAACAATATTATAGCTTTTCAAATTATTATATTTGATACTTGTCTACTTCAGAAGTCTCAAGACACATAGTTCGATTGATCGAACCAACTGAAAAAATAAGTTCACGTTGTCCGATTGATCGAACCATACGGTCAAACCACGTGGCCATTAGCAATTTTTTGTTGTTTAAATAATCTAGAATCTAAAAATGTGTGTATTACTATACTTGTATCAGAAATAAGTCATGCGGAGTAAAACTTTTTTAATATTTAAATTATATTACGCAATGCCTAGAAAGATCGATTGTTTAGCGCAGATGTTAAAATATATCGACATGGTTATTGTTAAATAGTTCAAAGGCATTGTATAATAGGGAAACAGTCACAAACAAAAGCCATTGACAATGGCTTGCTATCATATTGTACCTACCGTGACGTGATGAAGCGTGTCACGCGTGATCGGGCCTCGTTGGAATGTAAACAGGGTCCTTACTAACGTTTCTATGACTTTAGATAATGTCTGAGCACTATTGAGAGACAAGGGAGGAAGATGCTCACAATTCATGAGTTTGATAACGATACAATAGAATATCTTTCAATGAATTCAGTATCTACGACCTAGAAGTGCTCGAGGAGTAGCTATTAACAAGGTTAAGCAACGTTCTGCCTGGTCGGTAATGGGTGACCGCAGGTAGCAATTTTATCTTAGCACTTTTGTGTTTTGGAGGACGAGTTAAGATGTCGATGCCGGCTTTGAAAAGTTGTTATAGCACCATCACTTACTCTACAAAGTTATCATTTGTTTAGTGAATATTAATAAAAACCTGCTATTTGTATGATTAAATAATTTTGAACTGAATTTCCTTTAGTCTCTACCTAGTACAAACCTTGCTAAATAAATACAATGGAAAATCCACACAGCATCATCTAGCCCCCAAGCTAAGTAGAGCTTGTGTTATGGGTACTAGATGACTGATTTAATTAATACAATACATAGGTACATAGATATTTTATAACATACATAGAAAATACCCAGAACACTAAATAGTAAAGTAACGGCTTTATTTTACTCTATTGAAAAATAGTTTTTCCCAAAATACGCAGCTACATTTCAATCCTACCTGCGAGGGTATTGAGTTCGAGTTCTTAATTGGATAGTGGAGCGTGGTAGCGGCCTGAACATTCAGGTGTATAACAAGATAAAGCACGTGAAATTTCTATTAGGGTCGGATTTTTCGAAAAGCTTTTATGTTCGCAATACAAAACATTTAGATAGCTAATGCTGTTTATTATAAACAATGATAAGCTTGTAACTTGTCATTTTAAAAAATTGCTGTTATTTGCCGAAAGCCTCCAAAAGGTTCGAGCATATTATGCCGGGTCGCAGCGTGTCGGGGCGGAGCGCAAAATTCCGCTTAGATCGCTTGAATACAATTTGTATGAATTATCGCACACTGTGTCGGGCCGCAGCGGCTCGCATTATTGCGAGGCGGATTTGCATTCGTGCGACGCGGCTCGCCCCGCCCCGTTGCGTCCCGTCAACAGTGCGCTTTTAGCAGCAGACAAAAAAAAGAAAATTCTTCGTCAGAGCTATCTATAATGTACAGTTGCACGCAAATTCTGGCAGTATACTGTACTCAAAATCCGTCAATGCACACTGCGACCCGGCCCGTCACTCATGTGCTAGGTAAGCATTTTGCGCTGCGCTGAGGCCCGCTCCGCCCCGCTGCGGCCCGACATAATGTGCTCGAACCTAAATCGGCAATGTTGTCTGAATGACGCAAATGGGTAGTGTCGCAAATTTTAGGGATGAGAAGTCGCTTTCATGTGTTTCTGCCCTTATGTAGTCACCACCACAGCAAATTTTTGTGCAAAAATAGATTTATTACGGAACCGAACAATCTAGTTTACCCTTGAAAAACAAGGTTTTTCTTAGAGTTCTGTTCTTCAAAATAAATAAAAGTGCTACCCTTAAAATATCACTTGTTTACACTGGTATTTTATTGTTTGTATGCCTTCTTTTACTCACTCCCTACCACCATATCTATTTCTGCCGCCAAGCAGTAATGCTCGCATTGCTGTGTTCCGGTGTAAAGGGTATGGTTTCCGGTGAAATTACTGGCACATGAGGCTTTCGATCTTAGCCTCAAGGTGGCAACCCGCGAGTGATACTTCTGGTATTGCAAGCGTCTATAGGCTGCCGTAACCGCTTACCCTCTTGTGGGCCGTACGCTTGGTTGCCACTTCAGTTGTATGGAAAAAAAAAACTACCATAAACTCAGGTTGGGCTTAAAGACAAAGGAGTTGAAATTCTTACCATCATATTAATTGATCTTTGTTGAGTATCTGACTCTTCCTATTTCTCCTGGCTGGTGGGATGTTGATTGAAACGATGAACTCCTTGATACAGTTTTATTACTTGAAATTACAGTGGTTAGAATATATAAAAAATGTCTTTAGCTTTGCCGTTGCGGCTGATCACTCCAACGATTTTACCAGAAGTCTATGAGTTGGCAGTATTAACTAGCTGTCAAAACGTCACACGAAACGCGGCACTTCAAATTGTCACGCCTGTTTGCACTATGATTATAACATTGACAGATGACACACGTACTCCTTCGGAAACTGAGCTCGAACATGTTCCCCCTTCTCGACGTCCTAGGGATCTCGAGGATACTCTTCGGCAGAATTGCCCATAGGTAGAGGGCTCAGGTTAGTTATAGCCCGACGTACGACGCCCTTTGACGTGAAGACATCAGCGACGCGTGATACTCCGTCCTGTCCAGGATACAGTTGTTGAATTCGGCCCATTTTCCATTTGAGTGGAGGTACATTGGTTTCCTTGAGAATGACCATGTCTCCTTGCACTAGCTCCCCTTGTTTGATACGCCATTTTGATCGCTGCTGTAGTTCGCTCAAAAATTCTTTCCTCCATCTCTCCCAAAAATGTTGACGCATCTGCTCGATCTCTTGGTATCTTGATAACCGACTTGTTTTAACGTCGAGCAATGATGGCGTTGGCAGTGAAGTAAGAGGTTTACCGATCAGGAAGTGCCCCGGAGTGAGAGGAAATAAATCAGTAGGATCAGAAGAAAGAGGACAAAGGGGCCTGGAATTCAATATTGCTTCGATCTGTACGAACAGAGTCGATAATTCCTCATAAGTGAGGTGATTGTTGCCTAAAATTCTAGTTAAGTGATATTTCGCCGATTTGACGCCGGCTTCCCAAAGCCCACCGAAGGGTGGGGTGTAAGCCGGTGAGAATTTAAACTGCATGCCCTCGTCGGCGGCAAATGAAGAGACTGATTCATTGCATGTTTTCAAAATTTGAATAAGGTCATTGTTTGCGCCTACAAAATTCCGACCGTTGTCGCAGTACCGAAACATTCGGCCTGATGTTGTTTGATTATTATTATGATGTAAAGAAGAAATTAAGAATGATTGAATTATAGTTAGATTTAATTTCAGGCAGCTCTTTAGAGAAGAAATTACCTTATTTGGCAACTAGAAGCCGTGAGCTGCTGAACTTCAGCGACCCGATTAGTAACAAAGTTTTCGGGTCCTGCATACGATAAAAGCCAACCAAGGACTACAGAAGAGTTCGACCAAAAGTATATGTTGTGTATGGAGAGTCTCAAAGCTTTTATAACTGTATGAGAGAGACGAGCAGCTAAGACGGCTCCCCATAGCTCTAAGCAAAGAATGGTTTGTGGCTTTAAAGGCGCGACCTTAGTTTTCGCGCAAAGAAGATTGATTGTTACCTGACCCGATTTGTCTATTGATTGTAGGTATATACAAGCGCCATAAGCTACCTCAGATGCATCACAAAATGTGTGCATTTCAATGGTCTCAGGCTCGTCGCAGAGAACAAACCTGAAATTTTGTAAAGAAGTTATATTTTTCAAATTAGTTATAAATAAGTTAAGCCATGACCTTTCTATTTCGGATGACACGGGATCGTCCCAGTTTAGATTAGAAAGCCATAATTTCTGAAGAATTTTAGGTATAATGGTACATGGACTCAATAACCCGAACGGGTCGAATAGTTTGGCTGAATTTGAAAGAATAGTTTTCTTTTTGGCCTGAGACGAACACTCCATATTCATGGAAACATTAAAGACGTCAGCGACTGGGTCCCATTTCAGACCTAGCGCGCTGGATACAAATGTAGAGCCTTTCGGTATTAAAGACCCTTTTTCAGCGATATGATACGGCTCACCGACACATAGCGATTCGCGGAGAGGAAGCTGAACACCAAAACTACAGTAAGTAGTGTTGGTGAAGAGGGTTTCACAATAATCATGTTCATATGATGTGGGTATATCAACTGGTACCTCTTCAAGTTGTTGCTCTATGTTCCTACTGAAGTTACAAACTATGTGGTTTGATTTGCCGCAGTATTTCCCCCCTATGGGGCCAGCTACTATCCATCCAAGTTGGGTTTCACGTAAAAATGCTTTAGTGTTAGGACCTAATCTAATTTGTGAAGTACCAATGATTTCCCAGAAGACATCGGCTCCTAGAAGCATGTCAATATCAGCCGAGCAATAAAAGGCTGGGTCTGCTAACTGTATATGGCCTGGAAGGCCTAACTCCTGAACTTGGATTTCTAGTTGAGGCAACCTGTCTGTTATAATTGGAATAACATAGCAAGTGACAGGTGCACTGAAGAAATTGTATGAAGAACGAATCACAAGATCACAATGATCTGTAATATTAATGACTGAGTTGTTTAGGCCTGAAACGCTTCGCTTAATAATTTTAGTTTTGTCAAGACCTAATTTAGCAACTGCAGCCTCTGTTATAAAAGAAGACTGGCTACCACTATCGAGCAGGGCCCTTAACTTAAATGTTCTACCGTCATTCGTAACCTCGACCAAAACCGTAGAAAGAAGAACTTGATCGGAGGTGACGGCAGACAAGCTGACTACACCAGATGACACCTCCGTCTCTTGACGGGGTAAAAAAGAAGCCGAGTCATGAGAAGAAACAGAAGTAGTAGTCAGTAGAGATGTCGTTTCCTCATGACTTTCTTGTTTTTGTGGTTGTGTGTTTGTTGGTAAAGATGACTGCTTATGCAAAACTGTGTTATGTTTTTTGTAACAAACACGACAACCACCCAGCCTACACTGAGCTGACCTATGGCCACTACGCAGACAATTGTTGCACAATTTCCACTCAAAAACCTTTGAGATACGGTCTTCGATTGGCAAAGTTTTGAATTTTGTACATTCATATAATTTATGATTTTGTTTACAAATTAAACATTTATGGTTAGAAGCACCATCAGAAGGAACATGCGATTGGCTTTGAGAGGACTCAGATGAAGACACCATAAAAGACTTTGATTTTACCAAGCTGTTACGTTTTTCACATTTTGTTGATTTGCTAGCTCGGACTGTTTCTAAAACAGTGGCACGTTGACGAAGAAAATCAAAGAAATTATCTAATGAAGTTGTGTCTAACTTACTTCTATGCTCCTCCCAATCCCTAGCAGTTTCAGGGTCTAACCTTTCAGAAGCCATGTATATTATAATAGTATCCCAGCTTTCAGTGGGCTCATTCAACGAATTTAATGCACTTAAATTTTTAGAAATAGCATCAATCATGCTGCGCAAGCCTGTGTCAGACTCTTTAGCCATAGGCTCCAATGAAAATAAGCACTTGATATGTTCATTTATAAGCAACCGTTTGTTGTTGAATCTGTCACACAAAAGAGACCAAGCGATAGGATAGTTTGCTGATGAAACCGTTACCGAAGCTATGACTGCCTTAGCTGTTCCCTCTAAATAAGATTTCAAGTAATGAAATTTACTAACATTGTCGATGCTATCATTATTGTGAATCAGCGATGAGTAAGTATCTCTAAATTCTAACCATTTACCAGGCTCACCGCTGAATAGAGGGACCCTAAGCGTGGGCAGCTTTAGATGTTGATGACTATGAGCACAGTGGGAAGTTTGAGAAGCAGCTGATGGTTCATTATTTACCGTTGCTTCAAATATTTGTAACAATTCTTGTGTTTTTGCGATTATACTAAAAAACCTATTCTCAACTTCCTCCCTCTCACTCATTTGGTCATCAGCAAGGTCTAAGGATTCAATTTTTGATTGCAATTCATCAAAAGTGTATGACAACTCTTGTAATTTACTTAGCCGCAACGTTAACTCATTAAACTGATTTTTATTCAATTTCGTTTCAAAAAGAGGCTTCACATGCCTTTCAAATAGTGTAATACGCGTTTTAACGCGGCCTCGCTGTGCAATAAGCTCCCTAAGCACCGATTCAGACATAGTAAACGCAAACAATGACACAAACTTTCAAAAATGTTTGTAAGATGTAACGCAAAATAAAGTTCTTAATAAATTGTAATAAGCAATGAATACAACCTCGTTCGCGCTATACTGCACAAACCCTTCGATGGAGGATCAGCTCAGCAAGCGCGATATCACTGGCCGTCGACTCGTGCGCAGGCAGCAGCACCGGAAACGTCGGCGTCTGCAGTACGTTTTCCTCACCGGTTTTCACCCGGATAAAGCCTAGAACAGTCGGCGAATATGCTTTACTTGCTGTTTATAACGAGATTGTAATGCCTTGGGACTGAATTTAGAATATTTAAGAACTATAAAGACGATGACGTCACCCGACGCCACGTGAATATTGTAAATGTTTTACGTGAAATTGGCGAAAGTTCCGGAAAATATGCACTAATATCGTTATAATAAGGGTAAATATGATGTCTGATAATGATTTAAATAAGTATTTGCCAGGAAAACAGTGAAAATACACTCGAGAGCAATGAATCCGGGTCACTCAAAGAATTCAAAAAATCTCGGAAAGTAAGAATGCTAGGTTAATGCAATAAATTGTATTTAATAGACAATTTAATACTCCTTAAATGAAAGTTAAAAAAATATGAGTCACCATACATTTTATTTACACAAAATTACATAAAGAAAAAAAACTGCTGATCTCTCCTTAAAACAAAAATAGGAAACATGAAATTTTTGAACTTTATGACGATTTTCTTGAATTTCAATACTTCGTATTACCTCCTCGTGCTTCCATTACTGCGTTTACGCGGTTTGGCATGCTGTACACCAAGTTCCTCATACGATTTTGGGGAATATTCTCCCATTCCTCTGTGAGAGCAATTTTGAGCTCAGGAAGCGTGATTGGGGGAGGGTTTCGTTGTTTTACGCATCTCCCTAGCTCGTCCCAAGCATGCTCGATCGGGTTGATATCCGGGCTGCGCGCTGGCCACTCCATACAAGTAATGTTCATCTCTTGAAGGTAGTCATTCACAATCCTACCTGTATGAGGTCGGGCATTGTCATGCATAAATATAGCATCCTCACCCAAATTGACCATAAATGGACCAACGTGTTCGTTGAGGATTTCTTCCACATATCTTACGCTAGTTAAAGAGCCGTTTTCTATGATCACCAGCTCTGTGCGACTTTCAGAGGAAATTCCGGCCCACACAAGTACAGACCCACCACCGTAGGCTACTTTTTCTTCGATGCATGCTTGCTTGAATCTTTCCCCTGGTCTTCTATACACTCTGTGTCTTCCATCGTGCTTGTAGAGCATAAACTTTGATTCGTCGGAGAACATAACTTTCGACCAATCTTCAATACTCCAATTTAGAGATTTTTTGGATTCTTTGAGTGACCCGGATTCATTGCTCTCGAGTGTATATGAAAAAGTGCGAACGATATCTCTAAAATCAAGGGTGGGTAGCTATAACCGGCACCGAAAAGATGAAAAAGATGTGAAGATATCGACTCAAGAACGCACAAAAGAAGCAAATTTGATACGGAAGGATGTAGATGGACGGGAATGGGGCTTACTTCCCTCGGATCCTGGAATGTCTCTGATTGAAACGATGAACTCCTTGATACAGTTTTATTACTTGAAATTACAGTGGTTAGAATATATAAAAAATGTCTTTAGCTTTGCCGTTGCGGCTGATCACTCCAACGATTTTACCAGAAGTCTATGAGTTGGCAGTATTAACTAGCTGTCAAAACGTCACACGAAACGCGGCACTTCAAATTGTCACTGTCACGCCTGTTTGCACTATGATTATAACATTGACAGATGACACACGTACTCCTTCGGAAACTGAGCTCGAACAATCTTCAACAAGGCATTAGAGATCGTCGAATATGCTTATATTATATGTTTTCATTTTATTGGGAGAAACTCAAAGGCTAAGTTTAATAGGACCCAAATCAAGACTCCTCCTAATTCCTCAGGGCATAAATATTGCTCACACTTGCCCGCATTTATTTCGAATAGATAAGAGGCAATTACAGTCATAATAGGAATGTATTTCATTACAATAGTAAATACTACCAACATGCGTTATTTTTACCACATTAATTACAGAAGGTAGAAAAAAGCAGATGCAAATGCATTTACTTTTTAGTATATAAGTTACTCCTTAAGGTCGGAACTGCACAGTTGTTCCAACATCTGAGATATGAGTTGCTTAACTTCTTTGGTTTTGTTGCTGTGTGCTTTGTTTGCCAGCAGTAAGTCACTCTATAAAACATTTAGATCATGTTTATCAGTTACACATCACACAAGGTTAATGTAGTCTTTGAAACCATTCAACATCTTAATGATTGTTATATTTAGCCTTCGAACATATAATATTGTCTTTGTATTTAACTAATAAAAAAAGGCATAAAAATTACATCTAAAACAGTTTTTTTTTATACTATTCTGCGACACCAAAGAAATAACTTGTAGAGCTGCAGTGGTTATTTAGTAGCAGGATCTCTGATTTCTAATCTTCCTTATCGAAAAGTCGTAGAAAACAGACCTAAAAAGTTATCAGTGCAATCGCTACAAGATGGTTTGATTACTTTGTTACGAGGATAAAAAATCTAATCCAATACTCTGCATTTCAAAGCGTCAGTTCTGATGTATAAAAACTAATCCAGTTATTTACTTCTAGATGTTATATTAGCACGTCGTCATCTAAAATCTGATGCTGGTGGTGAGAACTACATTGTCGGAGGGACCGAGGCGGACATCCAAGACTATAACTACATGGCTTATTTAGTGCTTTTCGATGGGACTGATAATTATGAATGTGGTGGCTCTATCATCAACACACGATATGTTCTGTCAGCGGCTCACTGCTTCAAAAAGTAATAAAAATATATAATCCTGTTTTTTTCATCAAGGAGTAATGCTGTGATCTAATTCCAAGGGTGGTGCGCAGGTGCGCAAACTTTAAGCACGTAAGACATTTCATAGTGTTGCATCTTGTTATTGCAAATGTGCAATTAACTAACAGGATACCACTTAATCAAGTGGGCCATGTTTAAAAAACACTTATGATTATGAATATATTAAACAATCTTAGAATATGAAAAGTCAGTAGTGAGTCAGCCGAACACTCCATACTAAGATGCTATGTAACATGGGTATAAAAACTACAACGTGCAACAGTATTATAACACCCGAACCGGGAACAAACATTTGCAAATCTAGCAAAAACTTTTTTCTGACTGGGTATCGAAACCACCATCTCTTGCTTCTTAGCCGAGCATTCGCCTACCACGCAACTGTTAATATACACAGCTGTTTTTTATTGGTTTTCAGTATAACATCGGTCAATGTAAGGATCGGGAGTTCTGATAAATTCGCTGGAGGCTACACGTACGAGTCACAAAGATTTTACACACACCCGAAATTCAACTCCAGCACTTTCGATTACGATGTGGCGTTGGTTAACATTAACAGGGAATACGATACTAAATGTCACTGGATGGGGTTTAGAGGTAAGTGATACATTCTCAGCGCAAGATTAATAGACTTGGTACGTGCGTAGTTAACAAATATTCCTTGTTATTGTATGACAACTTGCTGCGGGCAGTTGTTCGTTCATCACGCTTCGGGTTGGGAATCCCGCCACGTCTGCGCCCGCAAAGAAGCGAGTGATGTGACTCGACAAACGTCAAAGGAATATATCTACTTTAAATTGAAACCGTTTGATGTATTATAATAACAAACACTTTGCATGAATGGATGGCAAGTAGATATTCCTTTGTTGGTTATCGAGTTCAGTGCTTCTTTGAAAGCAGTTCACTTTGACAGTTCACTTTGACATTTTTGACAATTTCATTGTCAAAAATGTGATATACCAACAATGATCGGAGTTTAAAATGTAATAAACCTGCAAAAATGTTTCAGCGAGAAGGCGGTGGTCCTTCGCCCAGACACTTAAGGGCAGTACAAGTACCGACCCTAACAAATGCCAATTGCTCAACGAAGATAAGCGGAGTGACGTCACGGATGGTATGCGCAGGATTGGAAGAGGGCGGCAAGGATTCATGCCAGGTTATTATAACCTTTCTTTCTTAGTAACATGTAATAAGATGCTATGGACGCCAGAGGTATCACTCGCGCGTACTCTTAGATTAAAAGCCCCATAAACATTATGATAACAGTAATCAGTGGCGTATATCAGCAAAAATAAACCCAAACCATGCAAGCATCACTGCTCGGTAGATGCGATTTATAATATTGAGGTAGCACTGCCCTGGAGAACACTGTTGGTCTAATAGTAGTGACACTGTCTTCCGATATCTAACCTCATTTCAGTAATTACTGGCACCCATACCCTGCAGACTGTAACACAGCTATCCAAACATTACTGCTAGGCGGCAGAGATATTTAATATTGAAAAAGCATTTCCCCAGAAAGCTGCACTAGTTGTAGTGAGGTGAGGTGTACATGAAGCTTTCGATCTTAGCCTCAAGGTGGCAACCCGCGAGTGATACTTCTGGTATTGCAAGCGTCCATAGGCTGCGGTAACCGCTTACCATCTTGTGGGCCGTACGCTTGGTTGCCACTTCATTAGTATAAAAAAAAATGTTTGTTAGGGTGGAATCTTGCAACTCTTCAATCTAAAAAACTAAACGTTTAGTTTAGAAAGAAAGAAAGCAAGAAAGAAAGAACACTTTATTGGGTACATTTTTACATCAACTAAGTACTAACCATTAGGTAGGTACTAATTATACGTATCTACTTATGTCTAACTGGAGTCCTTTCAAATCAAGGTACACCATACTAAAAAATAAAAATAAATACCATATACTTCCAACCGGGGGGGTCGTGGTTTCGAAACTACTCGTGCACTAATGGTTTTTCCTATACGATGTATTTCGATGTAGGAAATGTATGTGCGCAATGCCAGTGTTATCAAATGATAAAAGAAAACATCGTCAAGAAGCTGGCATGTTTAGGAACTAAATATTTAAAAAACATGTGCCATCTACCAATCCTCATTGGGTCCGCGTGGTAAGAGATAAAACTCGGCCGGGGAAGTCATCATCTTCATCATTATGACAGCCTTCTAATGTTTCCACTGTCTTTAGAATTTACTATTTTAATCTTCTCAGGGTGACTCCGGTGGTCCAGCAGTTAGTAACATGAAGCAGATTGGTATCGTTTCCTACGGGTTTGGGTGTGCCAGACCAGACCAACCCGGGGTTTATACAAACATTACTAACTACGAAATCAGAAATTGGATCTGGCTTAACTCGGGTTCTTAGATTGTGTGATATAAGTTGTTAGTAAGGTAAGTTTTATTTATTATTACGAGTATTATTTATTATGTATTCATTATATATTTTTAAAAAAGTTTTAAAATGTTCCAAAAAACAATTGATTATAATCAATCTCAATAATTAAATCGTTTTGTAAAAACAAAACCGATGTAATAAAGAGGATACCAAACTATAACTATATTATTTTTACTCTATGAATTACAACTTAGGCCGCCCGAAAATATATTTATTAAATAAAAACACAAAGACACTGATACTAGAACTGTTTCCAAAAAAAAAGTGTGTGTTATCATCACTTGATGCCAAAAACACAAAACATTATGTTATCTGTGATAAAACCTAAAATACAAGTCAAGTAAATTTAAAAATGAAGTGAGGACGAGTGAGAAAAGAACTTTCCATTCCAATTATTTGGTCTCCTATTCGTGCCCATGTAAAAGAATGGGGGCCAGTGGGAAGTTTTTTACTACTAGGGACCAATGGTAAAAAACTTCCGACTTCTGGAGACGAGATGGGCGGGAATAACCTAAATTGCTCTTTCCTAAGCCGTAGACTTACTAAAATAATATGTAGTGCACTTGGCACTGCCGATTTCATTCCACTCAAATTATCATTTTGGCCCTCAAACCCCGGAAGACCAAGCGAATTGGGCAGGTGTGTCAAATAAAAGCACCCCTGTTTACCGTTACAATGAGTTTGTTAACAAATTTTCACCGACGCCCAGAAACATAAAGGAAATGCGATTACACCCCGCCGGAAGTTAGTTTAACTTCGAAGCGTTGGTGCTCATAACATCCGCATTTTGTGGACGTACAGCCTTAATATAGCCATTTACTATAATTGCATATCTAATGCAATTTCGAGAGTAATGCGCTTCGTTCTAGATCGATCGATGTGGCAGAGCTAAAGTAATATTTTTGGCATGAGCAACTAAGTTTGTAACTATGTTCCGTTACAATCCTATCTCATTCGATTTCTATTTGAAACTGATATTTTTTGTTTGTATTGACGGCCTTTAAACAAGCTTTTGAATGAGTTGTTTTTAGCAAAGTTACTTTACGCTGTACTTACGCGTTACTGAGTGACAACAAAAACGCTAAACCATATAAACTTGTTTTTTCGGGTGTGTTTTTTTCAAAGTGTAGGTAGAGGTGCACTAATACCGGAAAATAAGAAGAGAAGATTTGTTTCAATACATAAGAACACGTTAAGCAGTCGGTCCCGGCTTTTTCAAATTGCTAGGCCATGACATGAGTTGACCACCGACTCAAACCTCAAACGAGCTTACTTTTTTAATACAAGCTTGGTTTAGGTTCACTTGGTAATGATAGACAGAACGGGTTGCCGTTTCTCACAAAACTACTGTTTATTAATTAAAATAACTCGCAACTATTATCAAAATAAAACAGCTACGAATAAATCGCCGAGGCAACATTACAGAATTGAAAATGAAATAAGTTTCCGTATAGATGTTGCGCTCTTCGCGTAGTTTTATGTTGCTTATAATGCGATGGTTCTGCATACTTTAATGCCAAAACAAACGAAAAACATATACTAAATCTTTTGTTTTGTGCTTTAGCGTTCTTGTAGATTTTGCTTTTATTCTAAAATAAGTACCTTACTTTTAACCTCACTCATTTACTTAATCCTGGCAATTTGAGGCGCGGGTCGGATCAGTCACTGGTCTTACACCAGTTTTTTATTGTATAGATAGATAGATAGATAACTCTTTATGGTATTACACCAAAAATAAAAATTAAACTAAAATAAAACTAAAATTAACAAAAGTTTGAGGTGGTACAATGGGTAGCCTTATCGCTAAGAGCGATCTCTTCCAGGCAACCTTTTATACCTAGATATTTATGTTAGAACTGAAATGCTTGCATGACGTAGATGAGATATGTCTCTTAATTTGGAGGATCGATGTCGCGTTTTTGTCCGTGAATAAAGTAATGACTAGGAAATAAAGTATTAATGGAATGGAACGAGATATGTCATATCAAACCACAGCACTGCACATAATAAGATGGTTATCATTTTTCATAAAGCTATAGCCACATCCAGAATCAACCCGCATCGGACCCGCTTCTGACTCGGGAACATTTCGATTTTAATAAACTTATAACATACTATTTAAATTAAACTTAAATAGTACGTTGAAATTATCAAGAACGTTTACATCAACCTGTAATTTTCCTATACTGGGAAAAGATCTCCCCTAATTACTTCACTTGGCTCTGCCTTTGGCATGCTCTACCATTTTGTTCTTTAATGCAAGGTCATCTTGCCAATGATTTATCAGCTGACTCCGATGCCACTGATGACACTTTCTGGATACCTAAAAACGGCTCACAGGTATTCAGGCAGTCGTGATGTTAGCCCTCTATTAAGAGGCATCTAGCTGACTTTTTTTTTGCACCACGTCTATGGCAGATGCAGTGCCAACCCAAAGCTTAATTTCACTTGCTACAGTGCCCTTCAAACCTACCACTTGGAGGTAGTACATCAGGCACTGCGGTGGTACCCACCAAGACGGACAAGAGTCCGTCAGCAAGAGCTGAAGAGTCCTAGTACCAGGTGCTTTTACATGACCAGCCTAGTCACATCTAAGTCTATTTTAATTATTTTCCACATCGTCAATACCAGTCTAAGAATCCAGTTTCTAGAACACGGCGCTCAATTTAACTTTTTTAATTCTTAATTCTTCCTACAACTTCCTTTCTATAGACAAAGGTCTAAAGGCAAAGCTTGCCCTACCTCTGTCCTTGCCGGTCCCTTCCTTCATTCCATTTTAATAAAAAATATACACCCTGAAACGTAAATACGTCAGAGTTTTTCATCTAAAAACTAATCGAATGTTTATTTTCAAGGAGTAAGGGTGTGTTGGCAATTGGGTAAATGAAACGGCAATCCATCCATCAACGAGGTGTCAAATGTAGTCAGAATCAATTTGCGGCATCGAGGACGACATATTGGAGTGTGTCATGCGACGGCACGCTTGCCGTCATCAAAACATTACGTGATGTTGAGAATAAGCAGATAATACAAGAGCACTGGTGGTCTGGTGGTCTAGTATTTCCGATCTTAAGGTTGTGGGTTCGAAACTGGTAGTGTACCAAATAATTTTCTATTCGGAAAAAATATTTGCGAAATGTAGAGCTTTCAAACAGTGAAGAAATAAATCGTAAGAAAACCGGTGTGTCCAGCAACTAAAAATCTTAAAGTCATGAGCCTTCTATTCCGCGTTGGTTGAGTCCTTATGGATTATGGCCTTATAAGTACTCTCTTGAGAGAGTAGTCCAATGTCCCAACAATGGGAACACTTAAAGGCTGTCATGGTATTATTATGACTAACAAATCTTTAGTTACACATTATACTTTATTTTTTCAAAATAAATTAGACACGAATTTATTTTCCACGAGGCATCTCAGGAACATGAAAAAAAGGTAACTTCTTAAAGACTATTTAAATAAAAAAAATACATTTTATTGGTTTTATCATTATTGTAATGCTTAAATACGGGTAAAATATAAGTGTGAAAAAAATTTATCCTAATAAAAATTGCAACGCGCTGAAAAATCGGACAAAATTGGCTCTGAATGAATCTGAAGTAACACTTTACCTTCGCACTTTGCTTTATTAGAGAACCATCCGTGCCCACCACTTGATGTGACGCTTAACATTTTGGTGGAAACAAAACTACCTACCTTCAGGCGGCCTAAAAACTCTGTCACGAGAGCTGGCGAACTTACTTACTTTTTTAGTACTTCTAGTGGATCTTTGCTAATTTCAGATCCACTGGCTGTATTTATACATCATACGAATTACTAATTATATATAAAATATATTATTTATAAGTTATAAAATTATTTTTACAACCCGAACCCTGTAGATTATCCCCTTTTAATATTTGCAGTATATTTTATTAGACCCTGTATTGAACAAACAAACATCCCTCGTTGAAATAGGAATAAAATAAAAAAGGCTTGTGAATGTTTTGGCGTTCGCAGCTTGTTTGCCCGGCGACCGTTCTGCCGGCAACTTCCGGCCAATGCACGCTAAATATTGCCTTTTAAAACATTAAAGCTTTTGCAGAGATTCATCAGTCGACATAAATCGAACGTAATAGTAACGTTCACCGCAGTTTACAGTACTTTTACACTTGCATTGATGCCCAATAACTGCTGCATTTTTCTCTCTGTTACACCAGTAGATATAAAAAGTTTTTGCACTATGTAGTTGATATTTGTTTATTTTATAGTTAAGAAATAACAAAAGTTAGGAGAGTTAGCGCTTTGCTTTATAAGAAAATCATCTGCGCTTTCGACGTGTTTTGACGTTGGCCGTTTTGAAGGAAATCAAAAGTACTACATCATGCGAGAGGAGAAAAATATGATTTTTATAGATGTATAACGTTACATTTAATACGAGTATCTAGGTATTGAATAATCTAAACAAAAAAAAAATAAACAAAAACACTGGATCGGTTTTCATAAATATATTTGAATAAAAACACGAATTTATTAAAATCCATCCATTTAGACGCCAGGTTAACAATAAAACAATGAAATGTATTCACAATGAGTCGAAAAATAAACTTCATATAAAAGCGAAACGACTTCATGTTCAATAAATAAAGAAGGTTAACCACTCCTAATTGATTGATGGATTGGTGTTGTGGCTTCTTACCTTCCTCGACATCGGCACAGAATAAATAGCAGTTACTTTGTAAACATGGGAAATTGAAAATACACGACCAATAATCACACAATAATCTACGGTTAGGTTTAAGAAGCTCCGGTACGCTGGTGGTAGTGACTATGCTTCTGATCTTTAGGTCGTGGGTTTGAAACTAGTCGTGCAACAATTAATTTTCTATTTGGAAAAAATATGCGAAAAAGTTCATTATTATGTCTTACTACATAATATGAACTTTTTACACCTGTTGAGTAAAAATAATACTAAGTAAAAATAATACACTGGTTTTAGCACTTATGTAAAGCAAGTGTTTTTTTATTATTGGTATAATTTTCCCTCAACATAATTATGTTTATTTTTTTGTACTAAACCGGATAACGCATGCATAGATAAGCAGTGCTTGTGTGTAACTTTTATAAAGAGTTGGAAGTTCCAAATCCCTTAAAACAGGTTCGACTCGTCAATGCAAGGCCAGTTTCAAACGGTGAAGGAAAACATCTTAAGAAAACCGGCTTGTCCAAGAACTGAAACATCGAAAGACATGCAATCTAGAAACCCGCGTTGGGTCTGCGTGGAGGATTTTCACTCAGTCATTATCGTTTGAGAGTAAGCCAGTATTCCAGTGGAAACAGAAAACTTTCTTAATAAATAAATAAATAAATAATGCTGGACAATCCACACAGCATCATCTAGCCCCAAGGCACCCCAAGGTAAGCTGCTGTTAAACAATACAATACATAGATAGATATTTTTTATAATATATAGAAAATACCCAGAACACCCGTAACAAATATTTGTAGATCGTACAAACATTTGACCCGAGGAGGGAATCAAACCCGCAACCTCCGTGTCACAGGCGGACCTGCGCCCGCTGCGCCACATCGTCATCTTATCTTAATAAATCTACAGTTAGCGCATATTTTTGAGATGAACCTTTTTTATAATGATTACGGCGATTGTAGAGTGGCCTCTTTAGCAGTAAGTAATAAAAAAAGCGTTGACAAGCCGAGATTACGGATCTCTCCAGTCAGGATCAAACAGGATAATCGTAATCGTAACGTTAATGGGCTTTTCATGGAACGCTAAATACCTATTTATCAGATTTTGAAATGACCTAAAATGAGTAAGAAATCTCACAAGAATATTACTTTGTTAATTTACATTTCTAGTTTAAATAATGGGTTGTTTAAGAAGAGATTATTCAAAGAGAAATCGTCTTAGTACTTAAAAAGTAATATAAAATAAACTGCATTTTTTAATTTTCTAAGAAAATTAAATAATTAAAAAAAACTTTATGAGCCTCGGGAATAACACCATTAAATTAAATCAAATCATTTTTTCAAAATACTTGTTAGTAATAGAAAAAAGTACACTCAGGGTGTCTGTATATATTACCTATATTTTCAGAATTTTTCCTACTCCCACAGTCACCGGTCTTCACAATTATCTATTTAGGTTAAATATTGAAAACATTAAATGCTTCGTTACGTTTACTGACAGACTAATAATTAACGGATATCCTGTAGTGTTTCATCTAATATTTAACCTACTCTGTATTATGTAGTTTATGTATCTTTGTCGATGATTGGGTCATTTCATTCGACATGCATTTGTAGGCATAATAAGGTTGAGTAACGGAGATGACTGAAATAATAGCTCGTAAACGAAGAGCCTAGTATCAGTAGACCGGTTAGTTTGAGACTTTGTTGTCTCAGTAGTTTGGTTTTTGTCCGTTGGTGACTGTCAGTCAAAAAGTTTGTCAGTATGCCTTATTCTCATATTCTAACCTAGTTTTCCACCCTTGGTTGGAAGTCTACGGATCTACTTATCCACCCAGATCAAAATTAGTAAGTTAGGTTATGCTAGATTAGTGAAAAACTGACAGTCAAAACTAACTACAAAACTAACGGACAAAAAATCTCAGTAGCCCGAGGATTTTAATCACCAAACTACTGAGACGACAAAGTCTCATCAGACCGATCATCGGACAAACTAACCGGACTACTGATTCTAGGCCAAACGAAGCCACTAGCGTGCTACTAGTTTGTAAATAAACGTGTACCATCAAGTTTATAGGCATGTCAGACATTTGACTCGCTCCGAAATGGGATTTGATTTAGCGCCAGACGTGAGGTGAGTCGAGACGCATACCTAATAGCTTTTCGTGGGGAGTTCATTTTCCTAGAGCCATATTAGTAGGATCACTTGTATACTATCAAAGTGCATTTATCACAGATTAAAGTGCTTAAATCTATTTATGGGCCTAAGTTTTATGGTATCTGTAGATTTATGTTTAAAATTATTATTTTTTTATGGGAAAAAAACTCACAACTTCGAAAATTCTATCGGAAAAACTAACTTGCGAAGGTAAGTTCATGATATTTAGGTATAGATGCCAAATTGATTACCTTAACATTTGTGGTTACCTACTGAAATAATAGATATAAAATCAACTGAAAACATCATTAGATTCAAAATGATAGAAAATGTATCTCAAGTAAAATCAATATATTAGTACTACTACTTAGTGGCTTAGTGTACTACTACTTAATGCCACTAAGTAGAGATAGACGAGAGAACAAAGAAATACAATACCAGGTAAAATATATCAGGAAGCACAATAATCCACTTGAAATGAAAATATCTGAAAAATTTAAATAATACTCTGACTTACATCAAAAGTACTTACTTACCAGTATCTAAGTTCTGAAAGCTCGCTCCAAGGACGAGAAAATTTCATAGTGCACAATACAAGTCGTAACGTTGCATAATATGGCGCGTGTTCAGCCAAAGTATTCGTTATGGTATTTGCTACACCTAGCCAACAGGGGCATACGTTTTCAATATGACGCCGAACGTCAGGTGTTCATCTCGCAGCACAGATGTGATAATCTTCCCTAACACGAGGAGAGTAAGGTTGGAAATGTGATAGTGATATTGGTTGGGTTGTGTGACGTTTGGGTTCGGGAAAGCGGGAGCCCTCCCTCTCAGCTGGCGCGGAGAGCACTTGAGACTCTGGCTTGCAGATCCGAGCGGCGATATTCGTAGGTTCGGGGCTCGCTCGCTGCATCCCTCTTGCTCGCGGACGCGCG
Organism: Colostygia pectinataria; assembly: GCA_951394395.1. NCBI lineage: Eukaryota > Metazoa > Arthropoda > Insecta > Lepidoptera > Geometridae > Colostygia > Colostygia pectinataria. The sequence continues at coordinate 4,019,283 of OX596356.1, read as the reverse complement.
GTCGCTAGGCGGGCGGCGGCGGGAGGCATCCGCGCCGACGGCGGAGCGTCACTCACATCGTCTCGGTCTCCTCGATCGTGTGTCCGAACCTCTCCTGTCCGTGACGTACGATCTTTCCGACCCTACCGGTACCAACTGTAGCGTGCCGCGTCTTACGCTAACATCAACAACTACTCACCACCCTCTCTTAGGTCTACTATAAACTTAATTTTAATATTAGTGTAATTAGGTAAATAAGAACTAAGATAACTGTTGTGAGACTTGATAGAACTTTGAAGCTCTGTGTGTAAAAAGGATTATTTGGATTGTAAGAGGTTGGGGAAGCGGCCGCCCTCGCCGGCCGGTCTCATTTACATCTGTCAAGTACGAGGTGAGTACTTGCTGTGTCTGCTTTTCTTAAAATATTCGCTCGGCATTTTTAAGTGGTCTTTGAGATCTCTCTTGAATGGCTTTTAATCTCGACGAAGCGTGATTATTGGACAAACAGAGGGTAGACAAAGAAGAAACTTTTCTTTTGAGATTTATTTTTATTTGCTGTTAATGTAGTTTTATTTTGTTTAAATTTACGCTTACCATTTTTGAGTACGTTGTACGCTGCTGATGGCAGATACTAATAAAAAAAATCTTTCTCTTTTTACTCTTCAAGTGAATTCAAGTAGCGTTTTATATTTTTTTAGGAACAATTAAATTAATTTCATAACTGTGGGCATTCCATGTTTTATTTGGAGATATAATATCAACTTTCTGGATACGTCTATGTCTCGGGCAAATTGAATAACCTAAGAAAAGTTCGGCTGATACCTTTACATATTTGATAAGTCCGAGTGACCTAGTGGCCTCGGGACACCTCAGAAAGTTTAGCTCCTAATCTAATTTTCGAACAAAACCAAACTTGTTTATATAAAGTATAAATAAATAAAGTACTTAGATAAAGGAAAATTACGGAAAAACTAAGTAGAGGCAATTATGTTGTACGTTAATTGCCTTCTAAAGGAGAAAGGGATGAGATTATAGGGGAGCACAACTTCACTTCCTGTTAGGGCCATTAATTATTACAACATAATTATTCTATAAGTCACTGGAGGTTCGGATTGAAAAGTACAGAGGGTAAATTGTATTTGTTACGTTTGATCCGGGAGCTCATAAATAATTTAGCGTAATTGAAATGTCTAACATACCCCAGTCATTTTTTGAAGGAGACCTAATTGCGTCACCTGTTTTTTTGTATCAAAATATTAATTGGGTCAATGACACCGACAAAGTAGCTGAAAAATTCTGGCTTAGAACTGCACTGGACCGATGCATATACCCAGCGGTAGGTGATACCAGACTGAAATGATGATGATGGTGATGAGATTAAAATAAAAGAGTCTACTAGGTATTCTTATGGGCTTTTTGGTTTTTAATAAACTACGTGCATTTAATTTTATTAAATTAAAGGTTGTTAGGTCGGCGCCAACTTTTTTTTTTTTTTTTTTACTTTAAATGTTATCTAAGAACAAATGGTTTTTTAAAGTAATCATATAAAATAAAATAAACCGTAGATAAATTTTAGTAAAAAAGTTTGCCTGTTATAATAAAATTTAGGTCATAATTTACCAATACAACAAATTTTATCCAAATCGGTCAGCTGTTACTACACAACAATTAATTTCTTGATGATGAGAGTTTTTTTTTTTTTATGTCAGCAAGTGACAAGACAACCAAGGCGCCCACCTGATGTTAAGCACCACGCCTGACTATTACAGATGCAGTGCCACCCAAAGCTTAAAGTTTTTGTTTTTAAGTATTTGAGTGGCACTGCACTGCGCTTATCACCTCGAGACATTGTTGTTAAGTCTCTTTCGCCCAGTAATTTCACTTGCTACAGTGCCCTTCACACTACTGTTTGGAGGTAGAATAGCTGACACTGCGGTGGTACCCACCAAGCCGGACTCTTGCTGAAGAGTCCTACCACCAGGTAAAATTGATGGTGATTGTTGATGAGAATTCAATACTAAAAATATAACATTGACCTCATTTATTAAAATTTATTATGTACTAAGTACTATATTAGCTGAAACTTATTAATATCAGATAGAGAAACGCTCAGAGCAACTGCAAAATATTCCCAACACCAACATTATAAACATACATCACCGTATAATAAAATAAATACGTCCCAAAGTTTCCCCTTTTAGCTTCTTTATGCGTAAATTATATTCACCAAGGGGCTCGGAATGGAGACATACACCACTATTGGGACTCTGAAGTTATTGTGCTTATACATGACCATTCCGAAGGTCCATTCATATTTTACGGTTACATAGGTAGGTATGTTATTCAATAGGGAGATGCGGACACAATTTTTATGGAACATTCTTCGATACAATCTATTAGGGGTTCGGGAGAAAGATTACTAGTTCATGACATAGGTTTTTCTCGGTTGGAGGGCGAGTGATGTATACGGGTTGGCTTTAGATTGTAATAGCGTATGTTGTGGGGAATGTTAACTTGAGGAAAACTATCCTATTTGATATTTTCACAGCTTAATTTTTAAATTTTGATAGTTTAGCGTTTATAGGCTGCTCAAAGGTTTTGGTGATTCTGCTATGATGGTGTTTTGTGGAGAGCATCAATTTTTTATCATTATCATGAAGACCTTTGTTTTTTAATGTTGATAATATTATAAATCAAATAAAAACGGAAAAGATATATCCTGTTCGAGCAAGATTTGCACCTTGAGCGTTCCGTAATTAATTTATTTCCAAATCGTTAGAGCCCCCTCCCATTTTAGGGATAAATATGTAAAAAATCGTTTGTGTCATAAAAACTCCAAGCAATCAAGTTTCAGAATTGTGAGATCACTGGAAATTCCTTAAAAGCTTTTTTTTTACGATTTCCATCCATAGACATTCACTGCCATAGTTTTGATGCAGAAGCTTGTTATTTTATATTTGGTATCAGCTCTTGGGACAAAGGCTCTTAGCAGACATGCAGACGGACAACAAAGAGACCCTAAATTGACCCTAGACCACAGAGAGGATTTTTTTTTATTCGTACTTAGGTACGAAAACATTGATCTCATAAAAAATTGGTCAAGGTCTAATGAAGATCTTCAGCGTAATGAGCAGAATAGCTTTTCAAAATGCAGTAAACATCTTTTACATTAACATGAAAATTGCTTCATGTAACAGTACACCAGGTTCTACTAAAAACAATTAGGTCAGAATTTTAGCTAAAATAGTTTCTCCATAACTCGTTACATTAAAACTAAGCTCGTTAGCTCAGTGTGAATTAATGTCCTACATAAAGCTTTCGGGACAATGTTGTTACATTTTTGTGACCGTACACGACCATACTTTTGACTGATAATTTACATGACTGCAATCATGATTATAATGCAGTCATGAAAATTTGCATTTTATATCTGCCTTTTGCATGACAATTTGCATGACTGCAATCATGATTTATAATGCAGTCATGCTTAGTGTGACTGACCATTTGCATGACTGGAACTATGATTTATAGTGCAGTCTGCAAGTAACTATTATGTAGGGTTGTGTGCTTGATTGTAAATACACGCATTTATAAAAAATAAATATTTATATTACATTTTTTTTTACATTTTGTCTGAAAAATCTCTAGTAAATCAGTTACGTTTTTTTGGTCAATAATCGCGTAATAAATAAAATATTTGAGCACGCGCGCCTCGTAGTGGTTATAGGGATCATTGACACGCGCAGGTCATTGTCGCGCGGGTTATTGTTGCGTGACTCATTGACGCGCGGGTCATTGACACGCGCCGCGCTCCCCAAGATGGTTTGCGTTTTGTCATAATTAGCCGTAACATAGGCATATTAAAACGAGTTAAGAAAAAATCATTATAAAAATAAATAACGATGTTTTTTTTATATATATGTATGTCAAAGACAGACATGACGGACACCGCATTATAAAAAGCATGGCCTTAACTAATAAAAAGGATAGCATTCGCCAGCTTAGAAGTTAAGTAGGCTGTAATGCAATGTCACGGCTGGCATAACCGGTGTGGCAAGCTGCTAACTACCCACATAAATATCTAGAGAGAAACTCACTGAGTTGAATCGAAAGCCGCAATGGAATGGACTGCCTTAATTACTTTTTAAGGGCTTGTACATTAGAGTGGTAGTGAACTCACCTGAGCTGTAACCAAGGGTATGACTGTATATCAAACTGGGAAAACCTCTTGCAGTCCGGTAAATAAAGGGGTAGCTACCGGTCAAGGTTCGGTCTGTCCTTCATTATTAAAAATTGCCACTGCAGCTGTAGTTGAATTATAATTTTGCTATTATAAAAAATGTTTTATTATTTTTTATTGATTTTTTAGACAAATTAATAATAATAATGCTGAAAATGAAATGAAATGAAATGAAATGAAATAGTATTTATTTGCTTGAAGTATGGTATTATGGTATTAGGTTTGTTTTAAATGTCTCACACACTTCGTCGTTGACCGACATGCAAACACAGATTTACACATAAATAAATTAAAAATAAAATAAAATAATAAAATTATGTACCAAAAAAAAAATATAAGTAATAGTCGCATATTTAAAGAATTCTAAAATTAGAGCAAAAAAAAAAATGTAAGATACAATATAATAGAATAAATTATTAATCATTAACGGAAAAATAGCTTAATATGATATAATAATGTCAATTTTCAAAAAATAAAATTTAAATAAATCAATAATACTAAACAATGTCAATATTACAATTAAAACTATACTAAAGAATTTCATTAATATTGTAAAAGCATTTCTCACTGAGCCACATATACAGTTTTTTCTTAAATTGTTTTGTCGGTAATTCTCTAATAGCTTTTGGTATTCGATTAAAAATTCTTACAAGCATGACATAGCTGTTTTTATGCGTCAGCGCAGTCTTGTGAGTTGGCATTATGAGTCTAGTAGGGTCTCTTGATTTCAATTTAGAATGGATCAGTAGTTATCGAGTTATGGAAGTAGATACAAGCACTTTCATAACTTTTTCATTTATATTATAAGATAGTGTGATACAGCTAGGTTTCAATGACCTAACAGGTCTTAGTGTCTTCCCAGACGATCCTGGATTCCAGTAACAAGGAACGACGCAGCGTGCAAATAATCCTTACTAACCAAACACGCAATAAAACGGGCACGTATAATAGAATGGAAAGAGTAGAATATATTAATTATCAATTGAAAACACTTATACAATGACATCACAGTTTTTTTCCTCATTTTAACGTCAAACTTTTCAATCATTATCAGTCATCACACAACCACTACTTCGTTAAACGTCATTCATTTTATTGGAATGGACATGACGTTAAAAAGTTTCGTCAATAAATTTAAACCTCTACCACATTACACGGCAGGTTAGCCATTGGTCATAGGTTAAACCATGGTTCAACTTGACGTCGCCCGCTCGCATAACAGATCAGGGTTAGTGTCAAAATCAGAGTTGGTAATGATGCAGCTAACCTCTCGATTAGTTTTATGACATTATAAAGGGGTTGGTTGAGTACCTAACCCTAAAATTTTGATGAAATGATTGAATTAAGTACTTTGTTTACTTTAATTATCTTTGTAATGTTTTATTTTGCGTCTTAAGAGCCCTATCCTTGACAATCCTTGAATTTACTTGTAGCCCGTGAAGTTTCGAACACTATTGTGGCTCGTGTGTTGAAGATATTTTAACGAAAATAAAAACAAATAAAAGCTTTATCCATTAAAATTTAAGCCAACAGAGCATAATATTAATTAACTCAAGACATAACTGATTAAAAAATAATTAATAACGCACGTTTCGTAAAATGAGCAATTCCAGTCAACTTTCGATCATTTTTTCTATGAAATAACAAAGTCTAACATATTTCCAAAAATGCAATTATAATAATCACAGTTTTAAAATTTAAGTGAATAGAGAAAAATACAACATGTTAGTTCAATATTTTTGAAAAAAGACGGTCTAAAAAACGCGTACTCTTCCTAATTTTACGCTTGTTATTTCTGCTAAAGTAAAGAGTTTACAATAAAAACACACCTACTTTATTAAAGTTTAAGTTTTTATTAAATAAATACAACAAAGAAAATAGTCTAATAGCATTGACTTTTTTTAATACGATTTTTTTAAAATCACACCTTAGCGCACTTATAATCGTATCGATCGAAGCAGCGACTCTCAAACCGCGCTGAGCGCTTATGGAGGTAGGACGTATAGCTCCTCGTCGCGTGCGCTATTACTTATACTATATAAAGATACATTCACGCGAACTTCATGAATTATATCGCTAAATCTTGGAAAGGCCTCTTAATTCGCTGGTTTTCTCTCTCGCAGTAAATTCCAGCTCACCATGATAATTCTGAACAACAGTCTAAGCCGTTAACTCGATATTTGCACCTTGGTTTATCGTACCGTTAAAGCTAATCATTTGCGTTCAACCGTAATTTAAACATTTGTTTATATGATGAACAAATTGTCAAATAGCTTTAGCTCAGTGTTAACTAACTGTGACGACAGCGGTCGCGGTGGCTTGTTGAGCAAATGCCAGGTAAATAATAATATTAATAATAATAAAAATTATAGAGATAATAAAAAAAAGGAAGCAAGAGGTTGCTAATTCAATCTCCGCTGCGTTACAAATGTTTTGTATCAAAAGTCGTGTTGGTTGGTAATACCGCAGTATGAGAACTGTCACCAGAGTTGGCCCCTAACTCATACGAACGAACGAACGGACCGCAGTGCCTGTTATTCTGTCTCCAAGCAGTAGCGTTCATGAGTTTAGGTTTGTAGCAAATAAAACCTAAAAGCTTTGGGTGACACTGCAACTGTTATAGTCAGGCGATTAATATAAAAAAAATATACATGTCTGTGTTTTTTTACTTTTTTTTTAGATAAATAAAAATCAAGCACAAACAAATCATAATTCTCTAGCCTGATTTTCCCCATTGCTACTCGTAGTATAAACATCTCCGAACTTCCTACGTTTCTGTGCTAGCTAGGTCTAACCTTAAGAACTAAGAACCGAATCCCATATTTCGCATGTTACCAGACCTTATTAACGGACAGATCGGCCCACAAGCACAGACGGAGACCCACATATCAGTAGTTGGGCATACAGCCTACATACAGTATTGTATTGCTGTATGTATTTTATTATTAAAAAACCGAAAATAATAAAATACTGAAACATAGAATTAAAATGCTGAAAGATGGTGACATGAGCATGTGGAGTATCAGACAGGAGAGCCACCATTTGTAAAGCTCAGGCAGCGAGTCGCTTACATATCCGCTTGTTGACGACACAAGGGAAACGTGTTTATTACCATTTATAAATGTGAAGCGGTGAATTTATTTATGGTTCTGGTGGCGGCTTTTAAGAGCTTTGCTTTTTGTAACGAGCCAAGCCTTCGACTTGAAAAAAATATTGGTAAAAATTTAACACAGCGCTATCAAGCCTCAAATTAAGCAAAACTTGTGGGTACAATGTGAGCCAAATAAATTAAGGCTTCCTTATAAACCAGCATCAGCTTTCAAATTTTTTAATTATTGGGACACTCACAAACGAGATTCATACAAACTCAATTCAAATTGGCGGATGGTATAGTTCGCACGTCGGATCTCGGCCGTAGTGAAGGTAGCCGTTTTGATGCGCAATGGAGCTTATTCGAACTAAATTGTCTTTGCGCATCACACGGAAGCCTAGATCCGCCATGCAAACTATACGTTATTAAATATTTTAAATCTCAGATACGCTTTTATAGGGCTGGCGGATGCGTGTACCATGTGTGTGTATGGCGATGCACGTCCAGGTTAAACCCATGACCATGATCGTAAGACAAAGATGCCACCACGCCAGCAGTGCTTTGCATTGAAATGAAAAAATCCAGTGACATGGTAAACGAATGCATTTATTTCAAAGAAAGAAAAAATATGAATAAACTGCACATTTGAATTTATAGAAACGCAGCCATTGGAATTAACGTCGAATATTTTGTAGAAAACTCGATTGGGTATAACCACGTTTCCGCATGAGCAAGGCGAATATTGCATTCCACCGAATGACGTGTCAACTGCATTTTAAATAACTTAGCGAGCGAGCCGACTCCACGTATTGATTTAAGGTATTTCCGGAGAGCGAAACTTTTGGATGCCTCTCCGACTAATTTACTGCTAGGTAATGCTAACTTTACCCTTTGTTTACCGTGAGTTTATATGAGTTATTCAAAGGGGAATTTTCTAGATACAACTCACAGAAGTTTTTGCTTTTAGTTCGTAAAAGTAGCGCGGCTCAACGTTTCAATCCAACAAGAAAAATGTTTAACCAAATGTAACAAAAACAGATACGGTTAAGTTAATTTTATTTAACCAGCAAAGAAATTGTTTCTTAGGAGCAAGCTGCAAAGAAAAAGTGGGCTCTTTACTTTGAGTTAACTTGTTCCGCGGGACATATTTTATTTTTACTTCAGAAAGTAAGAAGTGATATCTATTTAAATAATTTAAGTATGTTAAATATTTTTGTGTAACAAATGTACATGGAATTAAATGTTGTATTTTTATTTAATGTCCTTTAGAAGAAAGATCAAAGAGGCTCGATGTTATTGGTTATGGACACACAGTCTATAAAATCAAGTTACATAAACAAGCAATAAATTGAAAAAGGAATCTTTAAGATGCCATCAAATTGAAAAATAAATGTACGACAGAAATATGAATACGGCATCGTAAGGAAAAACATCGAAGCGAAAACCATTGGAAGTATTCAAAAACGCATCAGAAGTTCCGTTGTGGGAAATTATCGTCGCGTCTCGCTTCGTCGCTCGTTTGAATGGTTTAAATCTGTGCCGTTCTTTACACAATCTGGATTTTGCATGATTTCCCGACCCCTCGGTATTTTCGTCAGCGTCAATCTGGCACGCGTGGCTGGACGCGCTCCGATTCGCGCATCGATGCGGTACCCTGATCGAATTTACCCCAAAACGGATGCGATGCTTAACAAAACGCGGTTTCCAAGATACGGTTTAACTTCATCAAATTTAATATTTGGAAGGAACCTGCCAAAAGCTTTGATATCTGTCACTGCAATTTATTTTAGGGAAATACAGTGATGCGAATGGAATTGGACCGTTATCGTTTCAGTATCAGGCATTTATTGGGAGTCACGTGGGATTTTGCAAACTATAGCTTTTAGAGAGATTACTGCAATCACAATAAATGCATCCGGACAAAACAAATTCTCGGTCATTCGAATTCGCTCCTATCTCGCTATAATGTTTTACATAAATAGTGAACCGTGAGATTTCAATATTTAATTTAAGTATTTATCAAGAGTAAAACAAGAGGATAAGAATTCGTAATGTTAATATTGCGAAGTTTAGAAGCTGAACATGCTGAATTATTAGGATTTTTATTGACTTCTTTTTACTTGCAAGCTTCGAAAAATTACAGATATTCACGTAAAACGCTTCTTATCTGTAATAAGAGGCAAAATTTGCGTCCTTTATCGAGTTTCGATAATATCGACTTAAATTATATTAAACTCTAAATATTTTACTTAATATCTTGCACATTTTAACTGCTCGTATCTGCCATAATAAATAAAACCGTATCACACCGAATCCAATTAAAACAACGCAAACACTTTGAAATTTCATAAATTGCAAATATCGTAGACAAATATTGGTTTCTTCATTAATTGTCTTTGTTTGTTCTCGGAACTGTGTTGTGGTTATGTCAATGTTGTACTTAGTATAACGTGGTAGTATGAAGGTACATATTAGACGACAAGCTTATCTGGATACAATGACGGATCGCTATCATTTATGCATAATGTATTCGTTTGTTTGTGTTTGTTGAGCACTGTTTGTATTTGTTTTTAAAAGTTATTTGTATACATGCAAAGTATTTTATTAGTTTAGTATAACACAGCAGCTAATCTAAAATATAACTTTGCAGGCTAAAAAGTGGTAAGTTCGTATGAGTCAGTGGCCAACCCCGGTGACAGGATTGGCCACTCCGCCCGAAGGCCTTTGTCATGTCCTAACAACTTTGAAAAAGCCGAGACCAACTGCTTAACGTGCCCTCCGAAGCACGGGAGCGCTCAGTAGAAATTATCACTGGCGGTCACCCATCCAAATGATGACTACGATTAACAGTGCTTATCTTTGTTGATATGTTAAGAACAACTTAGCCAGGTACCTAGACGTCACGAGCGCTCTAGGCTCACGTCACTTTGGAGGCTGCTGCGCCTATATAATAAGTTTTTTAATAAAATTATTATTTATGATTAGTTAAACTTTGTAAATCTTAAAAAATATAAGTTTGTTAATCACTGCTTTCGATTTCGACCGTAACTATAACACTAATACTGTTTATTTACGTTTGAATAATCTTATATAAACAGTATTCAGAAAACCTTATTTTGAAACGACAACGCGTTTTTTGAGAAGATTCACAACTATCAGCGGTGAAAATAGATTCAAGTCGATTCTGTTGTTGAACAGACTCATAAAAATTGCGTAGCAGCAAGTGAAACCGCGAGGCGCTGAAAGTATATTTTAAAGTAAGTAAATTACTTTTTTGTGCGGCAGGCATGAACTGTAGTGTTCATGCCTGCCGCATGAATACTACATTTTACCCCTTTGCTAAACTAACCTACTGTAGCAAACTTGTGCTAGGAAACCTATTTTATATTAGTGTAAGACATTGATTTTTGTGAAAATAAATAAACTTATTATTATTATTAATTTACGTAACATTTTCAGCATTACAGTACATAACTATGCAACTACTGCCTTTTTCTGCAAAGTCAAGCCTCCTCTCGCTTTATTCAAGTTCTATTCATCGAATTCCCCAGATCACATTATTATAGTCGTGGGTTTCTCGTGTCAATATGCAGCCGGTTGGTACGTCTCAATATCGAGAAGTGAACGACGGGCCACTACTCTAAAAATTCGATCGAACTCTGCACACAAACTTCAAGGCTGTCATCGTGCTAATTTTTACAACAAGTTTTCAAATTTTATTTTTATTGTGACACTTGAAAACAACGGCTAAGTAATTTTGCTGAAAATCAAACCTAAACCAAAACGTTTCTGTTACGTTAACGTCTGCCTAAAAAACAAGCGGCCTGATTTGTCATCTGTCCTTCTGTATGTATGTATGAGTATGTATATATGCTGACATCTTATAAAGGCAGTTTTTTTTATAGATAGAGTTATTCAATAGAAATATTAATACATATAGTTTAAACACCCGTGCAAAACCAGGGCGAGTCGCTAGTTAAGAATAAACTATGATAGGTACTTGAATTATACTTTAGTTACTTATTACTAATTGTACTAAGTGTTAATCATCCTCCTAGTCCTACTATATAATATTACTACTAGCGGGGCGGGGCGGGAAGCCGGGGCGGGTCATTCATAAGTCATTCATAAGGTAGGAGCCGATCGCACGTTTTAGCCGCGCGGCTACCTATTTCATAGTTCATGTGCACGCCCCTCTCTGAGCACGGCGCGCGCGCGGGCTTTTTTATTATTTTGTTTAGATAGTCATTTTTATAATTCGTCATAACTTTTGAATGGAATGTCTGATTTCAATAATTCAAACAGTTGTCTACAGGTATTGAAACTATCTTGAATATGAAATGATTTATTTGGATAAGGATTAATATAAAGGTATGGAATACATGGTCTGATTTTGGTCGGCATTTCTATCAACTTTTAAAATGTAATAAAGTAGTTATAGTTACATAACTACAATAGTTGGGCATAAGGTATCAGTGACTTTTTTGTAGATATCAATATGTTCTTTAATATTGTAGAACATTTTTTTGTTCTATCATCAATAGTTTCCGCAGCGCATGCGATATAGACATTTTATAGCAAATTTTTTTACACCTTGGGTTACATTATTGAAGTTTTAGTAGAGATCCCTATTATTTTCTAAAATAAAGTATAGCCTATGTTACTCATGGATAATGTAGCATTCTAATGCTGAAAGAATTTTTGAAATCGAACCAGTAGTTTTTGAGTTTATTCGTAACAAACAAAAATAAAAAAAATTAAACATACAAATAATATTAACATAGATAAATGCAAAAGTCTGTGTGTATGTTTGTTACCACGTATCTTAGTAACGACTAATCCGATTGTCATGAGATTTAAAATGTAGATGGTTCAAGTTCTGGAATAATACATAGGCTACTTTTTATCCCGGAAAAAAATACTGTTCCTGTGGGATAGCCTAAAAACAGAAAAACCGCGAGTGAAACTGCGCGGGTCAGCTCGTTTTAACAATAAATGAGTTTAATATAAGAATTTCGAGATTCAGTAGTAGTAACAGAAAATGTACGTGTCGCGTCGCAGTGTCGTCCCGCGACACCAGCGCCGCCAGCTCGAGTGGATTTCATTGTTTTCTAATGGCACATCGCTCCGACACGAGCATGGAATAATATTCCCCATCGGCTATGGATTTCATTTTAATTTTCATAATCATAGCTGCGAAATGATTGCTGATAATTTGTGGTGCGCTCTTTTAATTATAAGCGAGATCATGCGAGATCAATTAAAATTCATCATCACGAACTAGGGAAGTGGGTACATAATTATCATTTAATTAAGTAGTTAAAAATATGGTTTAGTCAATCTAAAAATGCTCTTATTAATATGGCTTAGAAAAATCTTATTTATGCCGAGGTTGCGTCTTTTCGAGCAGTTCTTGATAAAACAATTTTTTTTATATACTTACCAATTCTGCAGATACATCTTAAATTTTTAGTTTTTTATAATATTTGCGGGATTTTATCGCGTAATTTACCTTTTGTCTGCCCGCGACCACGGTTGTTGCAACACAACCGAAACGTCGGGGAAATAAAAAGGTAAATTACGCGATAAAATCCCGCAAATATTATAAAAAACTATGAGTTCTGATCGCGAAAGTTTAAAAAAGACCATCTTAAATTTATTGTCGAAGCAGTTTTTTTACAGCAGTACATCACACTTATCAATATAAAAGAAAACTACTTCCAGCCGTCAGTCCCTATGTATTATATATGTACGCATACATACATAAGGATTTTAATTTTATTGACATTATCTTATAGACTAAGCAACGGAATTTAATGCGGTTTTCATCAATATACTTACAGTAATTCAAGAGGAAGGTTCATAGCACCCGTGTGAAGCCGGGGCGGGTCCGCTAGTTCAAATAAAAAATGAATATATTAAATAGGTATTGGACTTTTTAAATCTCTGTAAATTCACGCAATACTTTATTATTGTAAGTAAAAAACAGCGTAACAAACAAAACATACATAACATAATCCGGACCCCCACGGGTCCTGTGCTAGCTAATCGTAGCTTTAAATACTTAAGATCCACAAGACCCGGTCTGAGTAGATTACGTTAGAAGTGATTTGCACCACGATTCAGAGAAAGGAAGCTTTTAAAAAAGCCACAAAGCCATCAACTGGTAGGCGCAGAATGAGATTGCACAACTGAAAAAATGAAAAGTTTTCATTTCTACGTTGCTTCCTCCAATTAGCTTTAGGCTACGCTTTCGGGAATAATGGCGAGCCTCAGAAAGTAGAGCGAGAAGCGAACTGTGAAAGGCGGATCTAGCCGTCGTTACAACTAGCTTTCGTGATATTTTTTTATCATCATGTCAGCATTCTTATATTCCCACTGCTGGGACACTGACCTACTTTTAGCGAGAGTTATTGGGTCATATTCCACCACACAGACCCAATGCGCATTGTCTTTTGAATCATCACTGTTTGAGAGCATTGGCATTGCGTACATGATTATATTCTGGCAAACGACTTGAATGTCAATTGCAGAAATAAAACAGTGTAAAATAAAAGTTTACTATTATAGTGCAAATGTTATTGAAGTAACACATGAAAACACATGAACAAAGTGCAAAGTGTCACATTCTTAGCAATAACTTTATTCTATAATACTAGGTTAAATTACTGATTAGTCCTATATAAGGCTAGATTTTAATTATGTTTGGATTCATTTTTTATTTTTAAAATCGGTCAGATAAAAGTAGTGCTTTGTGGTAGAGCTCGTCACTCCCCATATCATGGACTAAAGACAGTAGCGAAAAAAAATCACAGTCGCAAAAGTCGGTGGATGATGGCGACTCTTGACCGTTCATCGTGGCATTATCTGAGGCGACCTTCTTCCAGCTGTATTACTATTATAATTATAGACAGCACTTGTATTATACGCATAATTAACAAATTAAAATCTATTGGTTTGCAATAGGCCTAATCGCGTCGCCGACGTCGTGGTCGCATGAGTTCTAATCACGGCAATAAAAGAAAATTAAAGAAGGGTGCTACCGCTGCACCACAAATGCTCTACTGCAGTATTATACCTTCAATAGAAAAATAGAACAAAGAGCCTCACTATTCTTAAAATTCTAGGGAATTGGACACAAGCTGGGAGTACGATCATATTTGTACATGAATTATTCACAATGAATGTGGGATACGGGGGATTGCGAGAGCTTGGGCATTCTTGGAATTATGTTTCAATAATCTAGATTGCATGCTAGAAACTAAGAGCCATAAACGTACCTACTTTAAATGTCTGTCAGTTGATGTTTGTTAAAAAAAATATATCTTTGACCCTCTTGGTATCGAATACGAACCGAAATAAATCACGTGATTGTTTTAGAAAAAAATCAAGGTCGTTTTTTTAAAGCTTTTATTTATTTTAAATTTGATTGGCTAATCCACTATCCTACTAATATTATAAATGCGAAAGTCTGTGTGTATGTTTGTTACCACGTATCTCCGCCGATTGTGATGAAATTTGGAATGTAAATGGTTTAAGTTTTAGAACAACGCTTAAGCTATTTTTTATCCCGAAAAAAATACCTGTGGTATTGATAGCATAAAAACTGAAAAACCGCGAGTGAAATCGCGCGGGTAAGCTCATATTAAAAAAGAAATATCGGACTTATTTTTTATTTTTTTTTATTGATTATAGTCAAGCGTTTGACCACCACCTCACCTGATGGTAAGTGACCATGTGGTCGATGATGGAGCACTCTTGCCTCTAGGCAAGAGTGCTGCTCACTCTAGGCAAGAAGCTGTTCACTCTAGCCTTAAAGACTCCTAAATGGTATTGGTCCGGAAAAACAGACCCCGGCAACGAATTCCATTCTTTACTCGTGCTAATGAGGAAAGAGGATGAAAAGCGTTTGGTTCGGCATGGTGGGATGTCGACCAAATACGGATGGTACGCTGCCGTACGCCTATTAGTTCGGTGGTAGAAAGGGGATGGAGGGATTAGGTCATGAAGATCCTGCGCACAATCACCAAAATTGATCTTGTAGAATACCGATAGTCTGGCAACTCGACTAGATAAAGTTTATTGAAAGTCGGTAACGTATTTTTAACTTCTGATTGTGAGTAAATTCAAATGTTTTGCTGTTGGTTAGTCTATAAAATAAATAAATAGTAATAAAAATAACTTTATTGAGGACACAATTTGCATGGTAATTTTTTATCATACTTAACATACACATAATTATATAGTCCTACAAATACAATACAAATGGCGGTCTTATCGCAAATAGCGATTTCTTCCAGACTAAACTAAACCTAATATTAATAACTAACCTACTCATACTGATAACCAGTGGATTTGTCATCGACAACGAGACCGAGAGAGTTGAGTGATTATGATTATGAGTATAAAACTGTATACCCCTCGGTATACAGTCAGGTATCCTCCTCCTACAGTCACTGTCATCTTGTGAGCATCATCAAAGCCACTGGGTACCAGGGTTCGGATAGATTGTAAGAAATAAAGTTCTATGTGTTATGGCTTGTTTAATACCTAAGTAATACTAATAAATAAATGTGCCAGAGAAATCCTTCCTGTAACAAGCGGAAATAACAGATAACTGAACAGCAATTCTCGTATTTTTTACCTTTGTCGGTACAATTCGTATCGTGTAGTTGTGTTATACAAAGTGGCCATGCTTCAAAGGTTCTTTCGCTTGATTTGTTTGATATGAAATGTAAAGAAGATAGACTTCGTCGATTTGTGTGATTACGACTTCAAAAATATTTTACGTCTAAAAAAAAGCGTAGGCTTCACTAATTTTTTAAGAGTAGTAAAGCATATTTTTTATAAGTTTATTGTATGCCACGATCTATATAATATTCTAACCTATCCATTTCATTCAAAGGTTGCCTGGAAGAGATTGCGTTTTTTTTTTAAACAACTGAAGTGGCAACCAAGCGTACGGCCACAAGATGGTAAGCGGTTACCGCAGCCTATGGACGCTTGCAATACCAGAGGTATCGCTCGCGGGTTGCCACCTTGAGGCATAGATCAAAAGCCTCATGTGCCAGTAATTTCACCGGAAACCATACCCTTCGAACCGGAACACAGCAATGCGAGCATTACTACTTGGCGGCTGAAATAGGTGTGGTGGTAGTCCTTCCCCGGACGAGCTCTATCACAAAGAACTCTACTACTCTTTTTCGATGGGGCCGCTCGTTGTAGCACAGATTTGTTCATTTTTATTATTTTTCATTATTTTTAGTATCATAAGGTCTGCAAAAAGGTATTATCTATCTAATCCATAAAGTCTAATCTAAAGTACTAAAAAAATACAGGCACATGAGACTAGTTTTCAAGATGGCAAAGCTCAAGTAATAACTTCATACGGCTTGCTACTACTATCTATTCTGTGCTATCTGTCTTATGGCCCATTTACACCATACCATAATTGCATGCAAGAATTGCCTTGTCAAATTAATTTTAGAACAAAAATGTTGTATGGTATAGTGTAAATGGGAGGCTAGTATCAGTAGTCCGGTTAGTTTGTCCGATGATCGGACTGATGAGACTTTGTCGGCTCAGTAGTTCGGTGATTTAAATCCTCGGACTACTGAGACTTTTTGTCCGTTAGTGACTGTCGGTCAAAAAGTTTCTAAGTATGACTTATTCCCATCTTCCAACTTAGCTTTCCACCATAAGTTGGAAGTCTACAGATCTACTTTTCCACCCAGATCGAAATTAGTAGGTTAGGTTACGTTAGGTTAGTGAAAAACCACGCGCGAGACGAGCGAGCGAAGCGAGCGTGCCGCGGGAGCGGCCGTCGAAGCGCCAGAAATATAGTATAGCTACTGACAGTCACTAACGGACAAAAAGTCTCAGTAGTCCGAGGATTTAAATCATCGAACTGATGAGACTAAAAAGTCTCATCAGTCCGATCATCGGACTAAATCATCGGACTACTGATACTAGGCCTAAATGGGCCATTATACGCTTGCTTGCCACATACGTGTATACAAAAATGTATCTACATGTTTCAATAACTGCTTTAAATTAAGTTGGTCTCGTGTTTATCTATCAAATATTCCCTCTGAATAAAATACGTTCGGCTCAATTGTAAATTAGCAAACTTTTACAATATTTTTTTTCTACAGAATCTTTAAAAAAATAATCCAAGTTCTAAAACGATTTAGGCATAATTTATGCTGAATATTTTTTGAGAAGATCAACATCTGGCTGATTGAATAAACATCATAAAATATGGGCAATGTGGAGAATTTATATTACCACAGTTAGCCCACTCAAAGTAATTTCTTAATAAAAGTTACGCTAGTATCCATAGTCGTGACATGGTGAGATTTTTCCTAACCAACCTTATTTTTACGAGTTAAAATTTGAAATTGAAGTCATCCAATGGATTTCGATTTATGATGAAGGGTACAGCATTACCTGAGGCACTTTTGCCTAAATAATTATTTTGTTTCACAGAGTGTCATAGAGAAACAGTGTTGATCAGAGTGTCAGAGAGAGACAGTGTTGTCTCCCAAATCACACATGAAAAAACTTTAAAAGAATTTAATAAAAATAAAGTAGATACCATACAAGGCCTTTACCTTAAGATACAGAGCAACATAAAAGATAAAAAAACACAACATCTTAGCATCCAATAACGGTACGCGTTTAATTTTCTAATGCATCCTTCTACGGGCCACTACGGTACTATAAAGAATGTTCAATAAAAACAGGATGATATTAAAAACAAGTATCTGTATATCCAGTTACCAGGTACTGAGCTCGCTAACGACGCCCCTCTCTAGGCGATGCGAGTTCTAGGCATAGCCGTACTGAGTGTACACAAGCCTTTTTATGGGTCGTCAACCTGTCAACATAAAGCTTAGACATATCGACTTACTGGAAGAGAAGCGAGTTTTATTCTGTGCTCCAACTTTATTTGGTTGATTATTTGGCGCTTCGCTCACGTTCGTTTTTACCAAGTGCGTTAACCGTAGAATAATGGTCATTTTTTGGTAAAAAATTAAGCTTTTTAGTGAATGACCAATTCTGGTGTTACTAAGGCTGTAGTCCTTCGTAACGGCCAAATGTTTTGGTTTTAGCACATTTTAGTCTTTTTCGAACTGAACAATAAATTAAAATTTAAAGTGTCTTAACGTATTACTTTGGAAGATTTGTATGATAATAATTTTACCTGAAATTGGCAGAAGTTTGTGACTGTGTGACAGTGACTGGTTTTGTATTTATGATTCAAAATATATTAATGTTTACTGAAACTTACTAATTAAACGAGCTATTTGCCACTAATATCATAAATTAGCATTAGAGTTCTGTAACAGGATTTCAATTTTAAATAGATAATAGTGCACCAAAAAAGGAAACAACCAACCTGTTACAAATTATATTTTTTGTTATTACCTAGGTACATCGTATATTATGCATCGAAAGACCCAGAGCAGAATCAAATATTTACAGATCATGCAAACATTTGTCCCGAAGTGGGAATCGAACCTGAAACCTTTCGCTTCTCAACCAAGCACTCGCCCACAACTCACCGAGGTCGTATATTTAACAGAGCCTATTAAAACACAAAATCACTGAATAAACTCACTATTACATTTTTACAAAGTGATTATATTATTATGAAATTCCCCAGAACTTTTCCGCTCCAAAACAAGGTGGAAGTAACGTGTATTTAAAAGTTAAACAACTTGTTTAAGTGAGGTATTTCCAGTATAATGAAGGTATTTCAATGTGTCGACACGGCAATGCCTCGGCGCTAGAAAGCGGGAATGCCACCCGGTTGCTCCCGGTAAGCTTTCTCGACGAGTAAACTTAGGCATTCCGTGTAAACATCTTTAAGTAATTGATTTGAAAAAAAAAACTGTTTGCACGCAATAAAAAATAGGCTTATGTAGCAATGCCTAAATAGAAGGAACTGTAAACACTGGAAGTTCATGATAATAAAACCCAAAAAGCCAGCCGAACGTTTTAAAAATGTTTTCAATAGTTAATAATATGTTTGTTTTTTGTTTTTGAAAGTTATTTATTTATACACTATCAGACGCACGCTAGAGTTTTAGCGAAACTAACGAACAGCAATTAATTTAATATAAATTGCTTTTTATTAGTTTTATCATAGAAATAATTGTTTTTTTTTAAATTTTAATGAAAAAGAGAATAATAGCATAGTACTTAACATCACTAAACACAGCAGCCGTATTATAAAACGACGTATTTTTTGTGCGAATCGAACAAAAATACACCAAAATAGGCATTCTGTTTTAAAACCACAAAAATAAAAGTCCATTTCGTTTTATTGACATAATCCCGTCATGCGTTCGCTTTTACGCGCCTAAATACACCTCACGCGGCCCTAACTGCTAACAACATTTGCAATATTAATTATGCGACTCCGGTGATGTTCCGGCGAGCAGACATTCGCCTGGCATCGGGGTTAAACACCTACTATTAATGAGACCTTTGCGTCTGACCGCAGTGGTGATTTTATATTGGGCTGGTGTTATTGTTATCATCATCATTCTTCATTAGCTTGTTGAAAACAACGCCATACACTCTCGAAGAGTGCTACGATCTATGTTTATTTGATTGATTGATTGATTGATTATATCTTTATTGTATACCATAAAAGAATAAAATTACATTAGAGGTAGATATTTACAGTGTAACAATGGGCGGTCTTATTACTAAAAGCGATCTCTTCCAGACAACCTTTGTGTTATTGTGCCGGTTGTGCCTGTTGAGAAGTAAAAGGTGGCGAGTTCGATTCCAGCTGAGGGATATTTTCTTCATTATGTTGCTTTTTACAAAGCCGAAACTGACAGCTTAACGTGCCTTCCAAAGCACGAAAGCGCTCCCCCATACAAATAAATGAGGCCACAAAATTTGGTCTCACAACGATTTGGCTATCTATAGGATGCGTTTGACTATACATCATGCCCTTAAAACGTTAAATGTCTGCGTAATAAAGCCTCAACCCCCAAAAATCAAAGTTGGAGTGCGGTCCATCAATTTTGGTGTTGATGCGGAGTAAATTACTTACTTTGTATGGAGACACATTAATCAATAGAGGATGATTAATGTGAGTCGGTGCACGATCGCGATCGCTTGATGGATTAGCGCCCATATGGTTCTGCATAATTTGCTGAGTGCCACCTGTGCCCTGGTAGCCAAACAAACAAGTTAGTACGTTTTGTTTTATAATAGCTGCCGCCCGCGGCTTTGCTCGCTCGGTACATACATAGAATGTGGTCGATGTCCTTCCTCAGGTATACTATACAATCTCCGTACCAAATTTTAACAAAATCGGAGCAGCGCGCAGCGGTTCAACCGGGAAAATGTAACAGATAGACATTTATTAATTTTGCAATTAATTATCGAGTGAGCGAAGCGCCTAGCAAAATTTCCTTTTTTCTGTCAGTTCTGGTTGGTACTCCTTTACAGGTTTGAATTTACAATTGATAGTACTTAGCAGGTATTGATACAGGTTTTACAACTCAATACAATTTTATTGTCATCGGGATACTTCCTTCAAAAATGATGATGATGATGTTGTCATCCATGCCGATTTTGGCTACGGCGACAATGTTTCTGCTTAATTTATAAAATAAATTATTTACTTTGATGAGCTCTGAGATGACTGGCATACCCAATTTTGGCTTTAAATGTTCTTGCACAGTAAAAAAAAAAAATGGTAGGTATTAACTACATTTTGCTCTCATGAAAAATTGGTAAAAATATGATGAGGGTTTTTGACGCGATTAGCAAAATAGCTCCTCAAAATGCAGTCAATCACTAAAGAGAGCAATCACTTTTAAAAGTTTGTGCTCACGGATTTTACTGTTCGAAAACTGTGACAGATAGAACTTTAAAAAAAAAGTTTGATATTTCACCCAATTGCAAAACCGGTTACAGATCCAACATTTTTGGGCAATCTCACACCGGACAGAGCTGGGAGACACGGAGACAAATGGGAATAAACCGACTCATTGACTGGAAACAAAATTAAATTAGTGTAGAGATTGCTCTTTCATTAATGTATCAAAAGAATCCGCTGCACGCTCAACTGTATAATAACTTGCTTGGTCATCAAATTATGCTGGAGCATTTCCCTCAGTATCCACAAACAAATACGGCGAAATCACCTGTCACGTTTCTCATTGTTCGGAAGTATAACAAAGGGAATGGAGAACATTCTTTGTTCGTTTAGAAATTTGTTAACAAGGAATAAGCAGGACCTTTTTATCCAGTCGAAGTATTCAGTTGCCTGGGGCGGTTACGGCACAGATTGGCAACCTCCAAATCCGTACAAATCCTACCTAGCGAAACTTTCGGCCGAAAAAACACAATTGTATCGGAAGGAAAATATTGGGAATTACTTATCTTTTCATTTGATATCACCTCTCTAGTGTAAACAGTAGGTAATTTGTCTGAAACGATATTTCAACTTGTTATGACAATTTTTATTTATATTTCGCTGGCAACCCGCCCCGGCTTCACATGCTCAAACTATATTTATAAAACAACCTATTAAATTACGAGCACTCTATGTATTGATATTGCTGCATTAAAATACTTTGCGTGGTTTAAAAGATCTAAGGGTACATACATTCAGATGCAGAGGGACAGACGGTGATAAGGAACTTTTTTTATTGTAGAGATTTGATGGTATTAAACAATCAGCAAATTACAATAGGTAGGTGTACTCGTGTATATCTATAGGCTTAACCATCAGATTGATGAACCTATCAAACAGATGGATTTTAAAATTATTTTCAATCAGGACGTGAAAAAAATGGATTACAATCGATACATTTCACGGTGATTTGGCACGGATCGGAATCGTAATTTTATACACGATATATCTGTATCTTCGCATTGTTTTTATATAAAAATACGTTGCGTTACTGAGTGACTGACTGACTATCAAAGAACAGCTTAAACTATTAAACTTAATTTTAGGTCTATAAGATAAAAGTCTGAAAGTGAGAGTGTATGTAATGCATGTGTTAATAGAGTTTCCAAAATTCAACATCTATATGATGCATGTGTAAAGTGCACTAAGAAAAAAAAACCTAAAGTTTTTAGAGGACATAGCGGGTTGATAAATATTAAACTCTAGCATCATCATCATGACAGCCTTATAATTTTCCCACTGCTGGGACACTGGCCTACTCTCAGGTGAGAGTGATTGGGTCTTAATCCAGCACGCGGACCTAATGCGTATTGGTGGATGGCACATGTCTTTCGAATTTTTAGTTCTTGGACATGCCGGTTTCCTCACGATGTTTTCCTTCACCGTATGAGAGCACTGGCATTGCGCACATAAATTTTTCGAACATAAAAATCCATTGGTGCACGAACGGGTTTGAACCCACGACCTTAGGATCGGAAGGCGGGGTCACTACCACTAGACCACCGGTGCTCCTACTCTAACTCTAGCATATAAAGTCTATAAAAAAAACTTCTCAATCGAACTCTAGCACATAAAGTCACTGGTGGTTCCAATAGTAAACGTACCTAGGTATATCTATAGATAGTAGAAAGAACCGACATCCGTCTCCTGTCGACAGCTATCGGAAAACAATAGAATGCATTCGTCACCACCTGCAACGGGCATGAAAGCGTTACATTAAATTCCTTCCGACTTTATGACGCTTCCGGAAACATTGTCGGGTTTTGTGTGATGACGTCACTAGATGTCTATTGGAAACATATAACTCCAAAGTTATACAGC
Organism: Colostygia pectinataria; assembly: GCA_951394395.1. Lineage (NCBI taxonomy): Eukaryota > Metazoa > Arthropoda > Insecta > Lepidoptera > Geometridae > Colostygia > Colostygia pectinataria. Next base: position 3,996,204 of record OX596356.1, on the reverse strand, counting down.
TGCATTGCGCTACTGGGTGATAAAGGTTGTCTGGAAGATATTTCTCTTAGCGATAAGACCGTCCATATTACTTCTGCTACTAGTATTTTAGATTTTAGATTTTTAGTCAAAAGCACATAGAAAGGGTTTACAGACAATTTCCAAAGTGTCCTAACTTTAATAGTACCTATAAATAAATAAAAAAAAGTCATACCATAATGCATAAAAAAAAGATTAAATATGTCACCTAATATTGTTAAAATGGCTCTTTAGTCAACTCATCCCGCTCGAACTAATCCCGCGGGATCAGTTGACCTAATGAATATTTTGAATCGGGCAACTGATTTTTAAGATTTTATGATTTGTATAGGCACGTAAAAAAGTGTTTCGACATTAGACTTAAGGAAACAACAAAGCAACAAAAAAAAACTTAAAACATAATACTTCCAACGGCTATAATCTCGGGATCTACGCATCCCAGACTAGACGCAATTTAAATAGATAGTAATCTGACATTGTAAGTTTCATAATTTGACTGATTTGTTATAGATTGTTATTTTGTATTTATTTATTTATTTTAATTAACACGGATAAACCAATAACATGAATTAAACATAAGTACACACATCAAATTAGGAATTCCATTTCCATTCCAGTCAAAAAAAAAACGAAATAAAATAAAAATAGTTAGTTATCGTCATGTACAGGTCACACCAATTTATAAAATAAATAAAATATAAATAATGCTGGACAATCCACACAGCATCATCTAGCCCCAAGATAAGCTACTGTTAAACAGAGCTGTGTTATGGTACTAAATGACTGATATATACTTAATACAATAGAATACATAGATAGATAATTTTTACATTACATTATAATCAATCAGAAATTAAAAATAAAAACGAATAGAGGTAAAAGTAATTAAATGTCAAAATACAGTAATTAATAACCTAATTAAATACTGTTATATTAGTATGTATTGCTCTTATGTTATTCTTTGTGTGAGCAATAAAGCGTCTTCCAGGTTGGGTTAGTGGCATAGGCCCTGACTTCCGATCCGAATATCGTGGATTCGAATCTAGGCCAAATTTTTTTTTCCAATGAATTATGTGCGCACCCCTGAATCTTAAATTTAAACTAATACATCGACTGAGGGACTTCTCGAAATTTTAAACCCCTAAAGGGGTGAATAAGTCTTGAACTGAAACGTTTCGGTTCTATTTTGCTTTTCGTTATGTCAATTGTTTTTATAATTTCTATCACCCAATAAGAGTAATAGTTTCAATAAGAGTAGTAGAGTTCTCTGTGATAGAGCTCGTCTGGGGAAGGACTACCACCATACCTATTTCTGCCGCCAAGCAGTAATGCTCGCATTGCTGTGTTCCGGTGTGAAGGGTATGGTTTCCGGTGAAATTACTGGCACATGAGGCTTTCGATCTTAGCCTCAAAGTGGCAACCCGCGAGTGATACCCCTGGTATTGCAAGCGTTCATAGACTGCGGTAACCGCTTACCATCTTGTGGGCCGTACGCTTGGTTGCCACTTCAGTTGTATAAAAAAAAAACCCACTTTAATTAGAATTAGAATAGCTGTTACACTTATGACAGTTCTGTGCACTACGCAATTCACGAAGCTTGCGCGCTTACGTTAACGTCTAGCGCAATAAGCCCCTAATAATAACCAAACCCTGGAGGTGCGACATCGTATGTCAAAGTGCTGTCATACTCATCACTGGTTACACGCACCGTTTGAAGATTGGCCTTGCGGTATCTGTGTCGAGATGATAATGACAAAGTTACCCGTTCGCTGCCCACCAGAGTTGGAATGGTCGGTTGACCTCTTGTCAAAGTTTAACTTACCTTATTGAAATGTCTGACCCTAATAACATAATCAACCACTGCGATGATTATCGTACTCAACATTACAGGCTTAAGTGATATTGTGATTCAAACTGTTATACCCATAATCAAATAATTATTTTTTTCAAAAACCGACTTCCAAGTAAAATGTTTTGGCAGATTGTAGTTATACAAGGCAATGTACATACTGACACGTTTTCAAGGATTTGGTCAAGAAAGAATGAACTGATTTTGATAAATTTATATGAGACTTCTAAAGTATAAGTTTAAGTACTTGGATCAATAAAAAAAATCATCAAAATTAATTCATAACTGGCTAAGAAAACGCCTAACAAACATTAAAACGCTGCGGCATGAGTTGTTCTGCCGTAGCATAATATGCTGAGTGGTGGCCATTTTTGTTACCAACTGTAATATTTAGTACTTTTGTCAAAAAAAATTATGTAACAGAATAAACGTTTATATTATTATTATTATAATTATTTAAAAAAAAAATGTTGAATTAATAAATAAAGTCGGTTACAAAAATATCAAAAATTATCTCTTCAGCTGGGACCTTTTACTTGCATTTCTTGCTTAAAATTAGTCAAAACAACCCGAGTATTGTGGTTGTCATGCGTCGTGACGTGAGTTATGTAATCGCCCACCTGTTCTCTAAAAATCGGTAGGTAAATCAAAAACGTTCTTGTATTCGCAATAATAATAAATTATGAATAACTCCATGAGAATGAAGGCGTTCCAGTATAATAAAACGTATTCGTACTTTCAAACACTTGTAATTTTTATCTCCAGTTCATAAGATTCACATTTCATACATTCAAAGAAATATTTCACCCTCTACAAGTGAAAAAGTTGAAAGCGGTTACCACTTGAAGAAAGAAACATGGAAGAAACATAGTGCAGTAACGAGAGACAAACTTTAGCCACATTTACGTAGAAAGTATATTGCGACCGGTAGAAAGCGAGCAGGCACCGGCGCTGATTATGGCACCAGTTTTAATTTGTATATTTGTGGGCTGTTGATAACAAGATTTTTAGATCGGCACGGCACCGATTGGGTCTCTAGTGCCACACTCCGGACACTCTCAATAAAATTTATGAAGCAAACACATCGCAATCACCACACGCTTGGTTTGTGTACGTAAACGGTGCTGCTGTATGTATGAGTGTCATGGTTGTTCCCACCCAACTAATAGCGAGAGCGAGAAACACAATTTCGCTCGCTCTGGCATGCGCGCGCTTGGACCTGTACAAAATCAAAATAAACGCGTGCCTTAACCCTTAGCTTCACTGCCGGCAAAAAGGTGCCGGCACACTTGCGACCGGGTGAGGTAAGTAAAACCGGTGGAAGGTAGGGAGTGGCTATTACTGTACGTAGTACTAATATCTGTTCTGTGCTAGTGTATGAAACACTATGTAGCTTTGTTCACAAAGCCAACGCTACGGTTTTTTTTATATCCGGTAAACCACCACAAAAAGCAGTTTTTGTCCAGCGCTCTACAAATATTATTTCAGTGAAAGTACACTTTTTTTACGTTTTACGGTGCAAGCTTTCGGTGTAAAATCGTTTTAGCTGGCGACCACGCGTTTACACGACTTTGTACGGTGCTTGCATGTTATTTTATTAAATATAGTTTCAAAATAAGTTTTTTTTTTTTATACCACTATAGTGGCAACCAAGCGTACGGCCCACTTGATGGTCAGCGGTTACCGTAGCCTATGTACGCATGCTACATCATAGATATCACTTGCGTGTTACCACCCACCAAGTATCTCATTTATTAGATTTAAATATTTCAGCTGTTTCGCATTCCATTATAAAGCGTTATTTACATTATTCAATACTAGCCAATTTGCCCGATTTGTGGGTGCAATGAAAGATTAAGCACCCGTGCAAAGCCGGGGCTGATCGCCAGTAATAAATATAGCCTATGCTACTCAGGGATAACGTAACATACTAATCATGAAAGAATTTTTGAAATCGGAGTAGTAGTTATGAGTTTATTTGTAATAAACAAAAGTACAAACATACAAAAATACAAATCTTTCCTTATTAAAATATTAAGTATAGATTTGCATGTAATAATGTTATTCAGTAGTTGACTTGACTATTAAGACTAAAAATTTACAAACTAGTCGACATAAACCCTTATCCGGAATGGAATAATGCTTTTGACAATCGTCAACATTATCGTATCGTCCAGCTGTCAATTTTTTATGCACCTGTGTGATATTTTTTCCTACAATCGCATTGGGTCTGTGTTGTGGATTATGGTTCAATCACTCTCGATCGAGTGTTAGCTAGTGTCCCAATTAGAAGGCCATGCACCGGCATTGCATATACATTTTTTTTTTTTTTTTTATACAACTGAAGTGGCATCCAAGCGTACGGCCCACAAGATGGTAAGCGGTTACCGCAGCCTATGGACGCTTGCAATACCAGAAGTATCACTCACGGGTTGCCACCCTGAGACGTAGATGGTAAGTCTCATGTGCCTGTAATTTCACCGGAAACCATACCCTTCGGACCGGAACAGCAATGCAAACATTACTGCTTTGCGGCAGAAATAGGTATGGTGGTAGTCCTTCCCCGGACGAGCTCTATCACAAAGAACTCTACTACTCTTAAACATATACTTATACATTTTTCTAATGAAAAATTTATTGGTGCAATACCGGTTTCAAACCTACGACGGACGCGACACGATCGGAATGTAGGGTAACCACTATCACTAGACCAGCAGTGTTTGTATTAGTATTATTACTTCTTTGAAAATGTGACCTTGTGTCTAACTTCAGTGATTTACTCCACCGCATTTACATGCTCTGTGGTTTACCTCTAATTCGTGTTTATGTAATTGTTATTGGGTGGCTAGGTAGGTACTACAAGCAGATTTTCCGGAGTAATTGTGCATATGCGGACTCCCCCGGACCGCATGTTTAATTTTGCAAACGTTATTAGTTCGGACATACTGTCCAGTGTGGAATGGGCTTAGTAGTTTGACTGTAATTACGCATAGCATATTTAGGGTGCATGGATTTATTGTAGAGATGCGCAACAAGCTTTCGCTTTTGCGGATGTGTAGCTTTAGTATTCGAATGTAGGTAGCTAGTGATCACTAACAGTTACATTTACCGAAATGGTTTGCACCATCTGCACTCTTGAATGGTACAACTCATTTTAAGCAAAACCTGTCTTTTAACAGACGAATGGTGCAACTCATCCACCATCAAAACATGTTCAAAACTATTCCTGAGCTGTTTGAATGGTTTGGAGTTGGAAGCCGGCTAGAAGGGAAAATGCACAATGTGTCATGTAGGACACATTTGCTACGTTCAAGCATTTTTGACATGCCACCCAGTATATTCAATAAGTTACCGTTATCTGTTCAAACATTGTCTCGGGATGCATTTAAAATGAAATAAATAATTTATTAATCAAAAAAGCTTATTATACCATAGGCGAATTCTTTGTGACCGTAAGTTAAACTAACGCTGTGATGATCTTGAGTCTAGGTTTGTAAAGAAACAATGTACTCGTACTTTTAGCTACCTAAAAGTGTATACGTTTACGTATACTGAAATAAACTTATCTAATAACGTCTCAATTGTTCACACGATTTCAATAAAGCCTGTAAGCGTACTGAACTGGGTACAGCAGCGGGGCTTACAGACATGCTAATAAGTTAGCTAGTTAGGGATGCCAGACTAAGTTTACAGTAGGTGCGAAACTAAAGTCTATTTGGCGCACGACAAACATCACTTGAACCCGATCTTCAAGCCAGTTGAAGAGTTGTCGGGACTTACTGATAACTCAGGGATTAGTTTCTAAGAACAATTCCGTATTGTTGAGCTATTCAATGGAATTCCATTGAAGGTTTGAGTGTAGGCCAGACTCTGCGGATCTATTTACGTTCTCTACACACTTAGATAAACAAGCCAGCTCTTCTTATAAACTCAAATATTGTCTAACACGCAAGTTGAAACGATATCTTGCAGCATTTAAATATGTTTGGCATGCTAATTTTGTGTCCGTCTTACTGAATTTCGCTACTTTTTTTTCTCATTTTTAGGGTATAACTTGAGTGTGTTTCCAACAAATATTTGATGAAGTAATACCTCGGAAGGGTGGTATGAATTCGGCTTGAGGTATTTGGGCACCGACCGTGTCATAGCTCGGTCAATATTTAACCCGACACCGTCCCAAGTTTCTGTTACAAACCAATTCAATAAGTTTCTCTCCTTTCGATAAAATAGCGATTGCTTGTCTGACTGCATTGAGCTTCTTTGTGTGAAAGTTTTGATTGGTTTCAAAGCCAAGTTAGTGCAGTTGTTTTTGTTTATTGCCTGTGGGCTAAGATTTATAATGTGCTTATTTTTAAATGTTAATATACATTTACATTTAAAAATACATTTAAGTCAACAGGTTCGACAAATTACTAAGAATTATCTGGAATTTGTGATTTTCGAAGCATTCATGGCGCAATTTGGCGTTATTTGTTTATTATTTTTATCAACTGTAATCAACGTTTAGCATTATAAATCTAATTTTAGAGAAAAATATATACATATTGAGAAATTGACTAGGTACTAAGATAGTTATATAATATTGTATTGAAAAAATATCTTGTCACCATGCACCCATTATTATTAGAAACTATGTGATGTTTCTACGATGAATAAATCAAATCCAGCAACATTCATCTGCTACAGGATATCTAAACTGAAATACAGCAATTACTCGAACAGAAATATGCGGTGAAATCTAAATTTGTGGAAAACACTTTAAGCGTAACATTATATATTTGGCGTGAACAAAATTTGCCGTCAGTTTACACTGGAACGTTACTTTCTAGTACTAAATCACAACTAATTTTAACCGCGGTTAGTTGTGTAATAACTTTATTGCTGGTATTGAATAATATTCGAACTCAGAGTGGACATTTATAGATTTACACGTGCCCGTGTCCGTGTAGGTATTTATTACCAACAGCGTATGCAGTTCGTCTAGTAGAAGGTTTTATATAACAATATACAAGTGACCTACTTATCAAAACTTAAAATGATAGCATTGTATAGTTAAATACAGTCCGTCCCAGCTTCGCGCGGGTGCAATGAAACCGCACCCGTGCGGAGCCGGGATGGGTCGCTAGTAATAAATATGTTACTTAGGGATTGTATCATTCTGATGGTGAAATAATTTTTGAAATCGGATCAGTAGTTTTTGAGTATTAAAATTCTGAACTAGCGCTAGATGTTGGAAAAAACAACTTTTTAATTTTATTGTGCAAAATCTATGCCGAATCTTGGTCAAATAAAAAAAAGTAAATTAACTGTTTCGATGTGATAACCATATTATAACCTTTATCGCCAAAATTTACCACTGAGTATAGGTTTTTTTTTTACCACATTTCATACATCTTCAGAACGTTGTAAAGATGAACGATACCATATTTTATTATTTTTATACCCTGGTCATACACAAGGCACCAATGGCAGAAAAGTAATATTATATAAGGACTTTGTAACTTCAAAGCTTTAATCTTATTATAAAACATTTCAGTTTCGAAATTACCAGGAAATTAATAAGAGCTCTAGATAGGTTATTACTGTTTTAATTTTGATTTATTCACGCTTTACGTGTTCCGGAATACTTTATTTTGATTTGAACGGTAATGAACATATAAATTTGTTGGTCATAAAATTATTTGTTTGAAGCAAATTCCTGATTTATTTATTATTCAATCAGTCCATATTATTATTCAACTTTTCCACTGACCGGATCAATGATATTGCAAATGTGCAATTCTGTTTGTTTGTGTAATTGAATGGAAAATGCTGAACATTTTCGTTTTTCGAATTGCTCACAATGCTTACCTCTCGCATATTTGTGTTTTCCGAAACAAATTACTGTTATATAACTTTGATGTTCGAAAACAGCCTACATAATGTAGTTCATTCAATTACACTTCTCAATTTATAGTGGAATCGATGCATTTATAAATTGTCTTAGAAACTGATGCTAGTAAAAACTAAGGACGTCTCATAAATAAATTGAAAATGTGCTTGGCTGAGAAGCAGGTTGCGGGTTCGATTCCCCCTACAGGCCGAAATGTTTGCTGGATATTTGTACTCGTAGTTGGTGATGACCACGATACATAGAGTCTTAGTGAGACGTCAGGACTATTATTGTTAGTGTCTATCTGAAAATAAGATGAAGATACATAGTCGTAAGACAACTTACCACTCAGCCTGTATCAGTGCGTTGAGCTGTCCCAAACATATATGGAAATCGCGGATTATGATCACATTTTCCTTTACAACCCTTCCATTGCTTTATCTTTAGGATACGGTATAGAAAAGGCTGAAAAAGGGTTCTTTTACATTCATTTTTTAACAAAAAAAGGCTGCATGTAGTGAGTGAGGATTATTAAAGGGTAGGTGGATACGGTAGCGTACAGAAGCGGCTCAGTGATGACATGAGTTAATATTTTGTACAGTTGTTTATTTTCGTCACGTGAATAAGATCTACTGAAGAGAGATACAAATTAAGGTATGACTGAGTAAGTAGTCATTGCAAAGCATTGACAATATCATTTGAATCACATAGCAGAATGTTTTAAATTAATAATTTCCAAAGGGGAAGTAGGAAACAAGTTACTTTGTAAAACAAAAGGTGATCTTTTGTTCCACGCATTGAGACCGAACATTTCAAACATGGAGGGTAGCTATTAAACTTGCCAAATTACTCTGTCGAAAATGAGTGCTTCATTAAGGACTTAGCGAAAGATTACAGCGTATTGTATCCCTTGTTCCCGACAAATTCGCTTTTACAGGCGCATTATAAATAGCTACCAGCGCTGACAGAGTAGCTTTCAGTTTGACAAATTCTCGGTCGAAGGTTACAAGTAAGATTGTAGATAATCTTTATCCAAATGTTTTGGTTGGTAAGCAACATTACTCGAATTCAGTTAACAATAATGAATTTTCAGTCTATAGATACTTGTTTCAGTGATCATAATAGGTAGAGCTAATTTACCTAAAGTTGAAGCTTACCTAAAACCAGATTTTTTCGGGGCCTATATTGAGCACCCACTTTTGGGACATTATTGTATCTATGCTACAAAATTGAATTCAATTCCCAGTTTTGACAAAAATAAAAAAATAAGGAATCTTTCAACTTTAGGTAAATAAGCTCAAACTATTCCGATCACAACTTATTAGTCTCTACACTGCGTGTAACAAGTCAGACTGCAGTGTGGGAAATGTGTAACTCACCACAATCCCCACCTAAACAATATAATATCTAGGTACCGTTGAGGTTTGTGGTTTGCGGTACTCACCGCAAAATATCGTAGGCAATACGATGCCTACGTTGCAGTCCCTTGTAAAACGAATCGAGGAAGGAAACGTAATACAGTATCTTGCCGCAACCGTAATGCAGTAATAAGCCTTTGCAACCGTACCCGCCCTTAACGTATTCTAATGCCATAGAAAAAACAAATACAAGCAAACGACCGTCTCATCATTAGCTGATATAAAAAAATAACACTAAATTAATTTTGCTTTGACAACATCTGCATTAATAACCTTTTATTGAATCTTTTAACCACCTTTTGCCTTAACTAGGAACGATTACAAATTAGAAAAGAGGAAAGGTTTGACAAGATAATATTAATGGTAACCCAAAAAGCTCTTCTCAAATGAACACAAGCGTTAATTATTTACCCTTTTCTAAAATAGTTAAAAAGGCAATTCAAATTCGATTCCAAATAAATTTGAATTTTATCATTTAGCGAGGCGCTGTTATTTGATTCTCAGAAACAAATCGCGAATTCCGAATTTAATTTTATGTTTGGAGGAATCCGAAAACACTTCGTTTAATGGAGCAGTGGTCCCAACGTTGAAGTATCTTTTACAGCTCGTAGCGTTTTAATAAAGATCAGGATGATGTGATGTGAATAAAAAATATACATCGTTTTTCTACAGCACTATGAAAATACGAGAAATACGGTTCAACAAAAGCTTTTTTTAGAAGAGATTCCGACAAAGAACTTTATTTTTTTATACCACTAAAGTAGCAACCAAGTGTACGACTACGACGTGCGTTTGGTTGCTACTTTACGACGTACGACTTGATGGTAAGCGGTTACCGTAGCCAATGTACGTTTGCAATATCAGAGATATCACTTGCGCGTTACCACCTTGAGACTTATATCTCTAACAAATCTAAACAAAGCAATGCTTGGCACTACTGCTTGAGGCAGAACATCTGGTACTACCATGGCTCTTGCTGAAAAGTCCTACGACCAGGTGAAACGGTTATTTGAAAACTGATTCTTTTCATGGCATCAGTTTTCAAAGAAAACACGCTTTGCGGATTCCGTTCGCCTCTCCGGTGTGTATTTGATTCAGGCGTAAGAGGGACGAACGAAAGATTAAGCTTGCTTTTGTTTGCGAAACCTTTATAAAGTTTCTCAGATACTCAGTACTCACCTCAAAAAGTAAGATTTTGGACAGACGATAAACCTAAAGCGGCTTTTGTCAAAGCTTAACCGTTTTCCCACGTTTATTATAACAATACTTTGTTATACTAGTTGGGTGCTTTGAATGTGTTTTGCAATTATAAATAGGTACGGCACGTGATGAGCTCACATTACTCTACCACTATAGTGTTCCTTTTAGCGTTCCTAATAGTTGTTTTTCCTCGACGCCGGACTAAGTACAATTTATATTAATGCCATCATATTTTCGCGCTGGTTACCCGCATTTTCATATTAACCGTGGTCCGTGGCTCCCATGATAATGTGAGGGTCCCCACCTTCGTCATTTGTTTGTAACCTGATTAAATTTACACGGCTAATGGGAATTTTACTAAAATTAATTTCTATAATACACGTCCTGTGTTACATTTATGTTATGGTTTTATCTGCACTCTAAAAGCTGACGAGTACAACCCTTGTTAGGATTATTCATCGAGTTACTGCTGTCGAAAACACTTTTTTAACATATTATTTCACAACAAATACCTTACTAAATATTTAGTTTGCTGAATATTACGAATCTAAATGTTTGACACAACAATCCAAATAAAGCTAGGTGCGGTATTACAAAAACAGTTGTGAATCGTGTTTTCTATCACTAGTTAGTAACTAACTGGCATGTTCTCTGAAAAGGCAAATTTATTTTTCAATTGGTTGGCACCATTAATATTTTACGTTTTCTAATGGTTATCTATTTCAAAAATATACCTTAAAAATCATCTGAATGAGAACTACATAGTTCCTGAACTTTCTCTCTCTACCATGATATAGGATTACAACCACACAACCATGATCCTATTTCACTTTTGTGTATTTGATTCTGTCGAAACAGACCAAAAGCCACGTCACGATGACTTAGGAAAATAGGTTTCTTTCTGCAAAGGTATGTTATGAAATGCCGCATTGCAAACGTAACACAAACGGCTATGCCGGAATTTGATATTGTAAATGCCACTCAACAAACAAGTTGATCGTTTTTCCATTCCCTATTATTCCGGCTTTTCGTTTCATTTCGTAATATTTGATTTAACATCTACAAAAGCTGTCGTTTGTATTCATTCTATGTAAAGTTAATTTGAAAACGCTCAAATGAATTTTGCACAATTATGTAGTATAATGTAAGTACGTTAGTATGACTAACTCTGGAGACAGAGTAATTAGGCCGGAAGACGGGGTCACTATAACTAGCGCACACAAGTATTAAAAAGTGATTTATCAAGTAAAACTATGCTGATTATTGATGGTTTATTTAAAAAAATTATTATAAATAAAATAATAACATAGCACACTTAACACCCAGACATACGGTCATAGTTTTTCATAGTCATCATGGCCAAGCCACCCCAAAATAATGCAAAAATTTGTTCCGACGATTGCGTCGAGATCGTTAAATGAAAAGATGAGTGTTTGAAACAGGTAAAGATCCACCGATTTACCTACTCCAGCTGATTCTTTGAGACAATAAATAAACAAGCCATTGAGCTTTCTTATCAAACAACGAGATTTTGTGACATTTTGCTTTATGAACAGCAATCCACAGGAAGCTTCTATTTAAAATTTTTGCCACTGGATTTTTGTAGATAAATAAAACTCATTTTCAATTCTACAAACAAACAAAAGAGCGTCAAATTGAACGCCATAATCAGTGAAAACACGAATTGACTTCGAGATTATCCCTTCCTTTCTTTAGACTCTATCTGAATCCTCCACTGACGTGAGAATCGAAAGGTTATTAATTTTCAGGTGGAGTCAAGTTTCATCGGAGGCATTCATTGCGCATTTATTGAAAAGCGGAGCGGAGAAAGCTTTGAAAAGGCACCTCCGACGTTTACGAGAAGGCGGAATGCACTATAGATATAGGTTTTATCCTTCCTGAAGATTCGATTTCCTAGTGTCAACCGTTTTAAAGGTTGCAATATAGAAGACAGTACACAAACAAATATAATTATGAGCAAACTTATATATCTACTCTTACAAAACTAAAGCAAAATTTAAACAATAAGACAAATACGTAGCGGCAGTGCTTAATTGATTGAAACAAAATTCATAAGAGATGTGGATGGTGATACCTGGTGGTGGATGGTGATGGTTAAGATTAACTCTCGCTGTAGAGTCCTACTACAGCGGTAAGGATTGAATAATATAACAACATGATGTTGCTGACGAATATATAAAAGTTCAAGTATAAAGCATCGTATTTAGAACCATTGTTTCTCAAAACTGCGATCATAAACCAATTTAAGAAGTTTACTTTGGGGCTAAGAGCAAAGACTGAATAAACAATTTTTAAAAATAATGGTGAGAAAATTGTTTAAGTTTATTTTTCATAGTGAAATCTTCTGCGAAATTTTTTTTCATGCCTTTGAGTTTCGTATACTTATAAAGCTTTATTTAAAAATAATCCGATGAATTTATTCTACTTTTGTTCAAACATCTTACGAAGGGTTCTAATCATAATCTGAGGAATAACGCTTTTGACAATTGTAAACGTTACCTATCGTCCCTGTCAACTTGTATGGAATTTTTACAGCGCCTCTTTATTGCGTAAAATGACAAAATCATACAAATTGACAGCTGGACGACGTTGACCAAGAGTTTTTCGTTATACGCGCTCTGGGAGCTTATTAACGTTTAGTGCAAATTTTTTAACGTGTTAAGTTCAGTTCGGTCACGATCCCTTTGATAGAGTTTAACAATGCTCATTGTTTTCTACTAATACGTATAATGTGAGTTTGTCAATCTCTACATTGTAAAACAAAGCAGATTATGAATTAGATTATTTATGATTTAGAACTACGCAATGCGGTTTTGATCATTATCATAATATGGTGGTTATAATGTGAGTGGTTCAAGACAAATGTTTATACGTTTAATATAGCACCCGTGCAAAGCCGGGGCGAATCACTTGTCCGAAATAAATTTAAAATAGATCTGCAGTGTCGAGGAAAGATCTTGCACATTTTCGTGGCTGGAAAACATTATCTTGAATCAAAGTTGCGTCACGTACTTGGTACTACCAAGTTGGTAGACCATTAGTGGGACTAGGAGCAACACCAAACATATTTAGATCTGACTGAAACAACTTGTGAAAATATTTTCGTACAATATTTGTAAACGATTTATTTTAATGAGGTGGTATATCCATATTCAAAAGCTTTCAATTACATAAGTATTTGAATGCTTAGGAAAATAGATTTTAAATTATCCGGTTTTTGGATCACTAGTCTACGCAACCAATAGTTAATGATAATGACAAGCTCAATTTTTAAAGTAACATCTTCTCTTGAGAGCCGATTTCAGTTATGGAAAACCTTGTTACTGAGAAAATGTTCTTCCTTATTTTCAGTAAATAGACATCTTTGTTTTTAATCTAACACTAACGACTCATCCTGGTTTCACACGGGTGCTTAAACTATACGTATAGAACTTTCTCTTGAATCTATTGATGACAACTGCATTTAAATCCGTTTCGTTACAAAAGACATCAAGCGTAATACTAGAGACAGACGGTGCAAGCGACTTTGTTTACTATTGTCATAGTTGGCTTAAAAAATCCAATCACGGAATTAGGAAGCACAGCAAACCCTATTACATCGATGACTAATCTAAGTCACTCATACAACGTCCGTCAACTGCAAAATCGATCCCTCTTGTCTGAACGAGTTTTGGAGCAGCCTGTATAGTGCACCTACAATCCGCCGTTGTAATTACGTGGCGAGAGTACTTGTTAGTTTACCTACTAACAAGCAAGTACTTTAATGTGATGATGCAATTATTTATCAATTCAAAACACTGTTTTGTTAAATAAGTTTTTCTATTACATAAGCTGTTTACGGTGTACAGCTTATGTAATAGAAAAGCTTGTTGCTTGCCATACAAGGTCGTATTTTGTTTGAAATTGGAAAACATAATTTGTTATCGAAATTTTAAAGAGTTGATAAAAATTAGCTATCTAGTGCATGAGTTATTATTTTGTCCATAATGACATTATATTACATTAAATAAATTATTAATTCTTTATTAAAAATGTAATTTAAGTATATAAGTGAAGTAATTAAAACAGGGACAGTTTGTAAAATAATAAGTAATAAGAGTTTTATATTTCCATGAGAATACAAGGCAAAGTCGGGTGATATAGTGTTATAGAATAATAAATAAATAAAAATAAGTTAATTTTAACATAAACGATTTGGTAACTCAAAAAGTTTTAGCAAAGAAGGTTCGGTCGATTGAAAACGACCTTTTACCAATCTTCTAAAACAAATAAGACAAACTTATTTAATTTCCATACAATTTGCAAAATTAATAACTTCCTTTCAAACTTTTGTAAAGATAAATTGACTGCCAATTTAAATCATGCAAAATGATAAAGATTTCATGCGAAAAGCGCTACTTTTCGTCAAAGAGAACTTTGATAAGTAAATAGATCGCTGCAAAACAGGCCTTGTTGATTCGTGTTTCCATCTCTTCAATTCTGTTCACAATCTTATTACATCTGATTGGATCTGATTGAGTACTCGATAGACATGGACACTCTAAATGCGCCTTCACAGATGAGTAAACTCGGAAATGTCATACTCATTGAGTAACGCCCAGCAAGCATGAAACTGGTGAGTTGACACCGACCTCTGGGGTTATCGAGCTAGCGAGCGAGTAAATTTTTTTGAACGAGAACTCAAATGAACATGCAAGTATTGCAAGTGAAATTATTGCGTGAAAAAGACTTAATAACTATGACTCGGGTAAACATAGCAGCGTATATACGCTTTAAGTGACGCTGCAACTGTTGCTGCAACTGTGGCAAAACAACAAACGACACGCTAACAAACACAACATCAACAACACATTAGCAATTAGGCTCGCTGCTCGCTAAACGTTTGTAAAAATAGTTTGACATCGCTTATTCGAGAGAACGTCAAATTTTTCGACGACGACTGAACAATTTGACGTTAACGTTAGATGGTGCAACTCACCCTAAGACAGGAAACAGAGTACTCGCTGTCAATTTTTACTATTGGTTGCGTTGTCTATCGATTTGACTATAGGTTTTGCTAGTTATACAATACAGGTTTTGCAACGCTACTAATAGTAAAAAAATACTATATGTAGATGAAAAAAATAACTTTAGTCTTTACAAGTAAGGAAATGCAGTTTTAAAAACTTCATCTTTGACAATGTCTTATTTGTATACTTGAAAGTTGCGTTTAGGTATTATTATAATCTTTTCTCTGTTCCTTAAATCAGAAACGTAGTAAGGATTTGCATCAACTCAATATTGAACCTGGTGCTAGCGATCTCGTACCCACGACTATATCTACTCGGAGTTATATCTGTTTATTAAATAAGTGCGCTCGGCTGCGACATACGATGTCGTCAGTTGGTTCCTACGTGGAATTAGGCGCTCTGGATGCAGGCATACTTTTCCTTAGATCAACGTACGGACATAATCACATAAATATATTGCTAACCGGATAAATCAGACCAGTAGTTTTGAAATTTATTCGTTACAAACACAAAAATACAAATCTTTCCTCTTTATAATATTAGTATAGATAAATGGCTTAATGACTGGTCTACTGCGATGAGCCTAAACCGCTGAATCTAGAAACTTGAAATTCGGTGTCTGCTTTTTTAGTAACTACAAAAAACACAAACTCGAACTTTTAGGTAAATTCTCGAAGTTCTATTCCTAGAGGACGCAGCGGAAAGAGTTTGCAAAAAAAAAACTCAGCGTGGACAAAGTAGCGGGGTTGTAGATTGATTACCGCAGGTAGTTACTATAGCTACTCAATAACTTGATTAAAGTTTTGAATACATGATTAAGAATAAAAACTTTACCTTAGTGGTTAGACGGTTAGACCGTCGAATTTAATGTTTCGATGTTAAGAGTATTTAAAATCTTTAGCAAAACAAAACAGACGTAAGTGATAAATAACCGTTTAACATATTTTATGATGTAAAATGTAAAAACAAACATAACTAATATTATAAAACCATAAATTTAGAAATTTTTGTAAGTTTGTATTTTAATTACGCTTGATGGTAAATTAATTTAAATGTATGAAATACTGTTTATAAATTGTTGCTTTTTGTCTAATAAAGATAAAAAAAGGGCAGAAGCTAGTAAAATATAATATGGAACCTTCTTTTAACATATCTAGGAAGTAGCATCTCAGTGGTTTCTACATAATCCAGTTAGGGCAGGCTGGCTGGGAGGACATGAGAGATTCATGCAGTTCTTGTGACCTTTCATCCTATTTAAGGTTAAAGTCCATTGCCAAAGACTGAATCCAATTTCTTCCGAGCGCAGACTTCTCCGGACCATTAGTATGATTCTTTGACTAATATTCTCGAATATAGAGCTTTGTTTTTTCAATGTTTTTTTAACTGAGCTCGAAGGTAATAGACGTTGGCCTTTAAATGTCAAAGCAGAGTCAGTTTCCTCAATTCTAGTATCTCACAGGTAGACGAACTCCAAATGAAATTATTCTTTAATGGATATCAAAGCTTCAAAGGAAAGTGGCAGGGCAAGCGAGTTGTTATATTTAATTCATGTTCGCTTTTACATATTAAAACGTGTCGTTAGTTTCTCATACCCTTGGGGGTGAAAACTCGGTATTAGTGGAAAATGAATAGTGAAATGCTAGCTTTACGGAATTGGTAGCGTCAGACGAAGTATCACTAAACTTATAGACCAGCTGATATTAAAAATGCATACGAATATTAAAGCAGGGTATCTTAATACTGACTGTAAGGTTCTGTTATTATCCTACAGAATAAGGAAACATTGGGCTTCAATATAAACGAATGTTATTGTTTTAAACACGTGCTCACGACCTTCTAGCTCGTTCCGCCCCGAACGAGTAAATAAGAATTACCATTCAAAGGGTATTTAGGGATTTTTTTTGTTTCAAAATCCCCTTTAGACTGAGCTTGAGGCTGCAAAGGGGATTTTGACACTAAAACTCCCAAAACCCCCTTCAAAGGGGATTTTCAAAGGGGATTTTGACGCTAACCTGAATGAATCGAAAGCACGAGCAAAGCAGCTCGATGACGCGTCGTACGCAAAAAAAACTGGCAATAAATCCGCAGACGAAAACTAGTAAATTAATAAACATATCACAGCAAACTTTTTTTTTAAACATTATACCTAATAAATACCATTAAACAAAATAAAATATGTACATAATTACATTACATTACAAAATATACAAATTACATATGAAACAGTTGAGCCATCTAAAGACCGTTACAAACGCCCTATAGATAGCTCAACTTATCCAAATCACTACCAGACGGAAGCGTTTCCAACATGCTGGCTGCATTGTCACGTTAAAAAAATAAATAATTACCTAAATTATATATATTTCCAAGTCACTTTAACTTTATTCAACATCGTTGACTGAAAAAGGTCGGAGATGAGTTATGGAATTTTAAATTTAATTTTCACACACGTCTGTTATAATTTCCTATTAATTAAATCTCTCTTGCGAGGAGGCCTAATCTATTTTGTAGCTAACTCTCAGAGACGCCCGACCCACGTCATATTACGAAGACAATTTTGAAGGCACAATCTAATGGCAACATTTTCAGAGCAGGTATTTTTTATTATTATCAGATAAATAAAGTGACCCTTTTTGTGGTTATTATTATAATTTTCTTAAATTGCAGAACCAAAATAAAAAATAATGTTCATAATTTCATTAAGAAATACATATGAAACAGTTGACCTATCTAAACACTGTTACAATAACAAACGATCTATAGATAGCTCAACTGATCCAAATCACTACCAAGGAGGCGTTGTCAACCTCATGCTGGAAGCACGTTGGATAAGAATGCTAATTTATGAAACAATTACCAATCATTGGTTTATAAACAACCACGCCATTGTCCAAGAACAGATGTTAGTACCTACCTCCCATCGGTTTTTATTACTCCACCCCGGTCGCGAGTTTGCCGGCACCTTTCACCGGCACTGAAGCTAAGGGCTATTAGGCACGCGTTTATTTTGGTTTTGTGTAGGCGCAGTGCACTCTTTCCACATGCTCAAGTGAAAGCATGCTATCTCGCTCTTGCGATAATCGAGGCCAATCATGACACTTACACATAGAACGGCACCGTTTACGTACAGCTATGCATGTGATGTTTTTGTTTCATACATTTTATTGAGAGTGTACGGTACGGGGTGTATATTGTTTCAACAGTGAAATCATTACAAGGCTGACCATGGTGATGATGATATTTATTTAAGGCCAGTGAACTTATGGGGTTTTGTAATAGGTAGATTTATAGATGCAGTAAGCTGTTTATTAGAAGTTAAAAGAATATTTACAGAGAAAACAATTATAAAATAAAAAATCTTCTTTACAGGTTTTTAGTTTTCAGCCAAGTGACAGCACTGTTATCTTTTCTTTTTCTCGTCACCATGGAGATTAGTTTTCCATGAAAGAGATCGCCACAAGTTCCCCCTGGCCAGACCGTGACTACGGGCGATAAAAATCAGGGAACCGTACTCTGCGTCCCGATCTGGTCTTTTTCTCATCTGGAGAAGTAGCTGTAGCGTGGTTTGTTGTAGAAGTTGTCATCTCTGGATTTGTAAGCTTGGTTTCTTTTAGTCCATACGCCGGTTTCAGTCTGTCGACAGTAACATCGACTTTCTTGCCTTTAACGTCGAGGGTGAAGAATTTGGGCTGTCTGTCTATGACTTTATAAGGTCCAGCGTATGGCGGCTCTAGTGATCGGCGTACGTGGCCTTGGCGTAAGAACACGTGAGAAGAGTTGTTGAGATCTCGTGGAAAATAGAAGGGTGACGCAGTATGCCATGCAGTAGGTTTTGGTGTGAGCTTTTGTATATGCGAACGAAGACGCGACGCATATTGAGTGATGTCCGCCGTAGTGCAGTCATCGGTAGGAGATAAAAATTGCCCAGGTAAGCGAAGCGGCTCACCGTACACCAGTTCGGCTGCTGACGTCTGAAGATCTTCCTTCCACGCACTGCGCATGCCAAGAAGTACCAGTGGGAGAGCTTCAGTCCACTGAGAGGTAGAGTGGCACATGATCGCTGCCTTGAGTTGCCGATGGAGACGTTCGATGATGCCATTAGCTGCAGGATGATAAGCTGTGGTGCGGAAGTGACGCGCACCAACCAGAGCAGTGAGAGATTGGAAGAGGTGACTCTCAAACTGGCTTCCGCGATCAGTAGTCACGCGTGCAGGGCATCCAAATCTGGCAAACCAACCAGATACAAGGGCAGCAGCGCAGGTTTCAGCTGTGATGTCTTTGAGTGGAATCGCCTCAGGCCATCGCGTAAATCTATCGATGACGGTGAGACAATATCTGTAATCAGAAGACAAAGGTAACGGTCCTACGATGTCGAGGTGAATATGAGAGAACCTCGATGAAGGTGTTAGAAATGAGGAAAGTGGAGCTTTGGTGTGTCGAGTAACTTTGCATTTTTGACATTGCAAGCATTGCTTAGACCACTCTCTACAATCCTTGCGAATCCCTGGCCAAACGAATCTTTGCGTAGCCAGTCGCACAGTAGCTGTAGATCCAGGGTGATGTAGTTCGTGTATCATCTGGAAAACTTTTTTCCGGAGCTGAGGAGAGATGTAAGGACGAGGTTGTGCAACAGAAGTATCGCAATAGATTTGTACGTCGCTGTCTAGAGGCTTGAGTTTTTCAAGTTTTAAAGTAGTGCCGTGAAGAATCAGATCTTGCAGTTCTGGGTCTGAGTCCTGAAATCGTGCAAGAGCTGTGTAGTCGATTGTAGAAATCTCCTCCACGCGAGAAAGGGCATCAGCGACAACGTTATCTTTCCCAGGTATGAAACGAATTTTGGTAGTGAATTGAGCGATGAAATCTAAGTGCCGAAATTGTCTCGGGGAACATTTCTCCTTGTTTAAAGAAAACGCAAAAGTGAGAGGCTTGTGGTCAGTAAAGATTGTAAAGGTACGGGCTTCCACCATGTGTCTGAAGTATTTGATAGCCTCGTAAACTGCCAACAGTTCTCTGTCATAAGGACTATATTTCTTCTGAGGGCTAGAAAGTTTGTGCGAGAAGAAAGCTAAGGGCTGCCAGTCATCATCTTTGCGTTGTTGTAGAACAGCACCGATAGCTGTGTCAGAAGCATCTGTCACGATAGCTAGTTCTGCAGAGACATCTGGGTGAGCAAGAAGTGTAGCTTCTGATAAAGAAGTTTTGCATTTCTCAAAAGCTTGCATTAGATCTGCTGTAATCTCTACTGGATGTGAACCTTTAACCTTAGGACCGGATAGTACGTCGTTCAATGGCGCTTGAATTTGAGCTGCGTTAGGAATAAAGCGACGATAGAAATTAAGTATTCCAAGGAAACGTCTGAGTTCTTTCACAGTTTTTGGAACAGAGTAATCTTGGATAGCCTGGACTTTTGTATCCAGTGGTCGAGCGATTCCATCAGCGGAAACTTGATAACCTAAGAAAGTTACCTTAGACTGTCCTAGTATGCACTTCGATGTATTCACCAGTATACCGTACTGCTTGAGGCGCTCGAATAACAGCCGTAGATGAGCCTTGTGTTCCTCTGGCGAAGTAGAAAATATTAAAATGTCATCAATATACCCGTAGCAAAATTTTAATCCTAGAAGTACTTCATCAATGAACCTCTGGAACGTCTGCGCAGCATTTCGGAGTCCGAAAGTCATGTAAGGAAAATCAAAAAGTCCGAAAGGTGTAGTAATCGCTGTTTTCGGAATATCGTCGGAATTCATGCGAATCTGGTTGTAGGCTTTTACTAGGTCAATCGTTGAAAATATAGTACATCCTGATAGTTGGTAAGCAAAATCCTGGATGTGACGAATAGGATATCTATCAGGAATAGTTCTACAGTTGAGAGCTCGATAGTCACCACATGGTCTCCAGCTGTCGTCCTTCTTTTTAACTAGATGTAGCGCAGAAGACCATGGACTTTCAGAACGCCTGGCTGTACCGTTTGCTAGCATGTCTTCAAACTCTTTTTTAGCGGCATTGTGTCGAACTGGATCGAGACGTCTAGGCTTGCAGGAAACTGGCGGTCCTGGTGTCGTTCTGATGTGGTGTAGAGTGTTGTGTTTCGGAATAGTTTGTAGACCTGCGGGCTTCGTTATCTCTGGGTACTCGCACAGGATCTTGTGAAACACGGATTCACCTGTTACAGCCTTTATTGATGCTATATCGTCAGGTAAATCACAATAAATGGCATTTACAGAAATCGAAGTGATTGTGTCACTCAATCGTTGATTTTTACAATCCACAAGCAACCCATAGAAACTCAGAAAGTCTACTCCGATTATAGGTTTAGTGATATCAGCAATAGTAAAACTCCACTTGAAAGCACGTCGAAGTCCAAAGTTGAGTTCAAGATTAATTTGACCGTAAGTATGGATGACCGTGTTGTTAGCTGCTACTAAATCAAATTTTGATTTTGGGCAAAACATCTTGACGCTTGATCGTGGGAAAACACACAAGTCGGACTGTGTCCACTAGGAACTGCATTTTGGATGCACGATCTGTAACGAAGAGTCGGCCTGTAGATGAGGGACAGTCGTTGGCCGCTACTTGCGACCGCCCTGAAAGTTTTCCGCCTTATAGCTGCAGGGTTCTTTGCACTTAATTGCGTCGGCTCCATATGTGAAATGGTAAAAACAGTGAGGGTGGTCTGGAGGTGGTTGTTTCGGTCGGCGGCGAGAGTTTGAGCGTGAGCGAGATTGATAGTCTTGCCTTTTCTGCGACCGTGAACGTGAGTTTGCTCCTCCGTTTGACACTTGCTCTGTAAGTTTGGCAACTTGTTTAGTAAGCTCACTCACTTGTTTGTAAAGATCGTCATTTGATGATGTACTTGAGAATCTGAAAGTTGATGCCACCTGAGGTGTTGAAGGGACTATCTCGTGCACCTTGTCTGCTAAATCAGCTAGTTTTTCGAGAGGTAAGTCAGGTTGTGAAGCAATTACCGTCTGGATATTTTGCGGCAGCCGGCTTGACCATATAGTTTTCAAAAAATCCATAGCGACTGTTTGTCCTGCGAGGCTTTGCATATGTCGCAAGAACTGCGATGGCTTCCTGTCGCCAAGCTCTTCGTGCATGATCAACTGCTTAACACGTTTCTCCTGTGAAGCTGACAATCGCTTGATTAGCTCGCTCTTAAGTTTGAGGTATTTACCGGTATGTGGAGGACAAGTGATGATGTCTTTCACTTCAGCGGCGTATTGGTGATCAAGTTGGGAAACAAGGTAGCAGAACTTAGTTTCATCCGTAGTAATTCTGGAGAGAGTAAACTGGCTTTCTACTTGAGCGAACCATAGTGCTGGCTCTTCAGGCCAGAACGGCGGTACTCTGACACCTACTCGGAGTACTTCAGGTGCAACCACCACTTCGGCATCCTGAAATTCATCACTGCCTTCTTTTGGCATAGACATCTTATTATGTACAAAACTGCTTACCAATTGATATTTACAAAACCCCAATATACAAATAAAATTATTAACAGCAAAAAAAAAAATATTCTCCAATTCTCCGGGCGTTTCTTCAAACACCAAATTATTTTGGTTAGTCGGGGTCACCAGTTATGGGGTTTTGTAATAGGTAGATTTATAGATGCAGTAAGCTGTTTATTAGAAGTTAAAAGAATATTTACAGAGAAAACAATTATAAAATAAAAAATCTTCTTTACAGGTTTTTAGTTTTCAGCCAAGTGACAGCACTGTTATCTTTTCTTTTTCTCGTCACCATGGAGATTAGTTTTCCATGAAAGAGATCGCCACAAACTGAGTGTCTATGTTCATAAATATTACTTTTTACTATGGCCAAACTGATATAAATTCGAAAATTAAGCTTCAAATGGTTATTCTACGTAAACATAACTGTTACTCGTAGTTAGCAAAGCGTTCGAACTTGTACAGGACCGTAATACAAATTTACGACTTATTACTGCTGGGAATTGAACATTGTCATCTGAACGATGTGTTGCCATTATACACATGACACAGTACCTGCCTACTATAGGCATCCCAATTGAAACAGTTTTGTCCGTTTGTGGTTTCGAAACCATTATGTTAGAATTTATGTATTGAATCGAACAGACACGTTCACAAATCAATATTAGGCCTACTATATTAAAATATTTGCTGAATTATGTTCATATTTCATTTACGTTTACGCTTGTCAAAAGTATTATTTTGAGTCCATATCACGAAAAACTCGTTTGACAATCGTAAAACATAAAAGTATCGTCCAGCTGTCAATTCTCATCCGTCAGCCTCTGAAAAGTTTTTCTTACGTCTAGCAAAATAAGCTCTTTATCAGGCTGTTGACCCGGCATACGCAGGTACATTACGGTCAAGGAGCGAAAACACCACATGTCCCGGCGGTGCGCGGTGGCGAGAAAGCGCTCATACCATCAATATTAGATGAACCATCCCCGCTGCGTTCAAATCGACTACACACTTTTTTCATATTTAAAACGCTATGTTTGTAAATGTTATTGCGGTAATAATGACAACAGTTTCAGTGGTTTCCCATTCGGGATTTATGATAGGAAGCTTTTAATAATTTGATAGCAAATTGTATAAAGGTAAATGTGCTTTAAAATTAGGTTAATAAACATTTTTTTAATGTCTCGTTGCAAGTTCCTCTTCAAATATTCAAGATACGCATCAATATAATGACTTGACACTAACAGTTTCAAACATTCTTTCAAAATATTTTTTGTATTAGCTAACATAGTGAACAAATAGAAACTTCACGCAGTAACTCAGTACTCCGAATAATACTTTTGACAATCGTAAACGTTAAACGTTCAGCTGTTTATTTAAATGGGGTTTTGTATTTCATTTTATAAAGATACTGTGTCTTTATTGCGCAAAATGAAATACATAAGCATATTATGCTGTATAAATACCATGTGAATTGACAGCTAGATTATGATACGATGATAACCAAAATATTTTGTTTAAGACTAGGCGAGAAGGCCCAGTACTTAATCAGTATTTATGGCTTTTTTACAGGATTATTAAATAAGTAGGTACTTATTTAAATTCTGGTAAGATTGTTTCTTAAGAAAAATAAATAAATAAAGTATGTGGCGAGTAATTGGCGCAAGTAGCCTGAGAGAATGTTAAATCATAAAACACTATACAAATTGACTAGCGACGTAAATTATGAACCCCACAGTTAACTTATGTTTAAAATATCATGTAAGTACCCACATACATAATTACCAACAGTGGTTCTTAAATAAAATATAAGGTTATCTCATGAACTACGTTGGTTTCTGAAATGTCATTAGAATTCTCCTTTGAAAGCAGAGAAATCCACGCTCTGAGAGTTTCTTAATTTGACGCTGACTATAACTTTGTCATTTTAGTATCTGTATTAACAGAATTATGTAGATATTTTGATCACAATCCTTCCACAAATTAAAAGAAGATCACAATCCAAACGTGAATTTGACACACGTTTATATGAAAATGAAAAGGGGTGACTGATCTCAAAGTACATTCACGCGATCATACTAGTATGAGCCCCACTTATCTGTGTAGTTCGATTGGCACCACACTGGAGCTTTATGATGAATAAGGATCATCGAAAAAAACGCTTCGAACCCAGTTGAAAATTGAATTGAATTGAAAAAATTTAATTGAATTGAGTTTGTTGTCGAATTCTTCTAGGCTGGGGTGCGTGGAACTGGCGTGACATTTTATTGAATTAAAATATTTTAAATTTTAAAAATATAGCATGGCATGTCCAGGACCCAAAAAATTCAAAAGACATGTGACATCCACCAGTCTGCATTATATGAGTGTAGTGGATTATTACTCTCCCTCGAGAGTAGTCCAGTGTCCCAGCAGCGAGAACATTAGATGACTGGTCATCAGGTATTAGATGGAAGCTTGTATTTCTAGATATTTTGACTAAAGAATCTTACAGTTTTTTGAAATATAGAAAGCAATCAAAATCTACTCAACCTCGATAGTTCGATCATTAAGACCGTCTGACAAGAAAGTCTCATTATCGCGCAGGAAATATAGAAATATATAGAAAATAAGAGGTGTGCTGCAGTACCGCAAAACACTCTGCCCAATGATGCGTCACTTTTCGACGGTGCAAAAGGCTGCACGGAAAATGCCTGCTGAATTTTTCTATCCATATTTGATCGGATTTATCCGACAACACTTACCCGATCCACACTGAGGTGCTCTGTGTATCGAAAATTTCCTTTTTGCTACTCGCCGTTTATTGGTCAGAGTTTGCTAGATTTTCTGTTAGTAAATATGACTTCTGTTGTACAAATTTACTATAATAAACTACTTTATTTCTTTTAATGAAAGCAATGAATGCAAATAAACCTTCAGCCTCCTTTCTCCTTCCTCCTCCTTCTTCCTAGATTTTTTTATTTTATTCAACTGAAGTAGCAACCAAGCTTACGGCCCACAAGATGGTAAGCGGTTACCGCAGCCTATAGACGCTTGCAATACCAGAGGTATCCTTCGCGGGTTGCCACCTTGAGGCTAAGATCGAAAGCCTCATGTGCCATTAATTTCACCGGAAACCATACCTTTCACACCGGAACACAGCAATGCGAGCATTACTGCTTGGTGGCAGAAATAGGTATGGTGGTAATCCTTCCCAGGACGAGCTCTATCACAAAAAACTCTACTACTCTTAGCTCTAGCTGAATCATATCAGCACTTTAATTAAAAACATAAAATATATTACAATTATCTAGGTATCTACGTGTTTCCGGTCACTCCATCACTAAAGTAACCTAAAAACCACATTTTCATGTTAAAAAAAAAGGTTCAAGTTTAATTGACATCCGTCTAGCGTGGTTAAAACACATTAAATCAATCAAACATTTGCTCTTGTGATTAATAAACATAATAAGATTTTGGTAAGCTCAAAACCGCCTCTAAACTGCACTTAATCAGCTCAGCGTTGCAATAAAGCAAGTAGCTGTTACTAACAACAACTTGATTCTCGAACCTGGGATCTCACAAGTTTATACTGTTAGAAAGTTTCACATCACTTCATTTGACTAAATCAAAGGAGAGTTGATAGTTAAGATACAGTTTCACAGACAGTCGGTCGCAGGAAATCAAATTTAGGAATAGGATATCTAGTCTTATCTCATAAACTGATACGGTATTTTATTTTGAATGATGATACTAAAATTGTCTAAACTTAAAGCTTGGATCTTGTTGTATCTTGTGCTTGTATCTTGTTTACTGCTGTTATAACAATATTTTTAAGTCCTAAGTTTTATTTTGTATCATTGGATATCTGATAGGATTAAATTAAATAAATCAACTAAAATAGTAATAAACAGTTTTTACAAAAACACATACTGGTATATACTTAAGTTGTACAGTTTAATAAACAGAGTAAGAGTAAAGGACTTAATGATTTATCTAACAAAACAAATAATTAAACTCTTGATACACATCAAGAGCTTTTTGTAAAAAATCTCTACAATGTTGCCATAACAACAGACGGTTTGTGCAAAATTAAGCTTGTTTCCTTTAATTATCTTAAATATTCATCAAAGAAGATGGCTTGACCTCAAAATTGTTTGAGATACTTTAACGTTTGTTAAATTATCTCATAACGAACCAACAATACCGAAAAATAATGATGATGTTTGTTAATAGGGATTAATTTATTAATCGTATATTTATGTGTAGTTGTAAAAAGAAAAAGTTGTGAACTCTCACTCGGTCTCACTTTTTTGGAATTGAATATACATTATCGAAATAATTATACTAAACATTTCACACATCTCCATCTAGCCCCAAACTAAGCAAAGCTCGTATTGTGGAAGCCAAATAACTGATAGAATAAAATTATCAAATGATTTTCGTTCGACGTTTCGAAATGATTCTTGAAATACCATATACATATTTTCATTTTACCATAACTTTAGTACACATGCACATTTTTTGTACGATATATTTATCAGTGTCATCTTAGTGAATATGGTTTAACCAGTAGGTATCACCCCTGATGATGTTAATTTTGAACCAGAAAGCATACAAAATCATCTTTTTTCCGCCAAGTCAACCGAGTGATTCAGCTGCCAGCCGTTTGAGACTGGACCAGCGGTGGGGCAGGTATGTTTCGTAATGAAATGCTAAAACAAAGGACCCAATGAGAAGTCTCATTAGCCATTCAGTCCTCGTGCCTGCCCTAAAAATCATTTACAAAGTCGTGATGAATGTTTGCCCTGTTTATTCCGTTCATTTAGATTCATAGTTATTTTGATTACATTCGTCAAAATAATATTGTTTAGTTATTCAATTTAGTTAGACCACCTTATCTAGGCAGTGTGACGATTAAAATGCATGTATCTAGACGTTTTGTTTGAAAACAAAATGTTCGCACAGTATTTTTAGTTAAGGTAAACTTATCAAAAAATATGTCACCAAAGTTAAGGATTTATTTTTCTAAACAACATCGTACCTGCATTTTTTTTAATTATTAAAAAGAGCTACTAATTACACAACTTTATGAACCTGGCTTTCACTAAAGAAACAAGTCACCATCATAACTTTGAGAGAATTAAGCTCTGTTATACAGTTGCACATAAATTGACACCAACAATTTAAGTTAAACTCAGCAAAGCAAGCGCTCCGAGTTCGAGTCCCGCGAGGCTTAAAGCTACCGCATCTGCTAAGTGATTTGTTTATTCCTAAGCACAGGAGCACTGCTAGTTTAGTTGTGTTAGATAACCATTTCAAGTTACGCAACTTGAACTTGTACTTGATTACCGGTCAAAACTCAAAAGTAGCTTAAAATAATTAAGTGAAAATACTTGAGCGTGTATGAAAAACATATAAAAAATATATGCTTGAGCGTCGTTTGAGTTTGAGTTTTGTTTTGGAATAAGGTCGTTAAAATTTTCATTGTTATAGGTTTATTTTACTTATCTCTTCGCTCCGATTTGTTTGATATTCTGTCCTAAAGTACAAATCAAAGATTTATTTCTATACGAACTTAACTCTCTATCCAGTCATTTCGCATACGGGACAGCAAGGCTGTATCTCAATAATTAGCGTGTCATTCAGTATTTTGTTTGCTCGAGTTTTCTTCGTCGCGCTAACAGTAATAAATAACAAAACCAAACTTACGGATGCAATCGGGTGGAAGTTTTTCAGCATTTAAAGTCACCGTTTTCTCTCTCACTAAATGAACTCAATATTTCACGCTTCTCAAACTAAAACGCATTTATCTAGTAACTTAATTAAAAGATTATACTAATTTAAATAACAATAATTATCAGTCCGTCGTAGCCATTGAGAATTCTTCACAAAAACGTCTATTGTTTACTTCATTACATCTTTTCGGGGTGTTTAATTAATTCTAATTAATTAGCATTGAAACAAGGATTATTGTTTGAGTGGACGTGAATAGAATTTCTTAAAAATTTAAAGAGGATTTTACTTTCAGGATCTTTATTATATTTCTACTGAGTTTTATTCTTTTACAACTAATTAAGACTTTGTCTCGGTGGTTATTTATTAAGGCGCTGAAATGAATGATTTCTTGTTAGATTTATTTAAGCGCAACACACACAGAATGCGGGCGCGGGCCCGCGGCAGATCTGCCGCGGGTGGTTTTTGTTGTATTTGTACTGACGTCAAGGATGACAACACACTGATCGCGGGCGCGGGTCGGGTGAAGCGCGGCAGCCGCTCCCGCGTTCAGTATGTTGTCGTCTTTGTCGTCCATACAAAAAACACCCGCGGCGGATCTGACCCGACCCGCACCCGCCCGCTGCGTGTGTTGCGCGTTATCGTATTGATATATAAGTATTTATAAGAAATATTTAATTTGTGTGAATTTTTTTGACGTTTCTCCAATATGGTTTTGAAAACTAGTAAGTATTTAAACTTTCAGTATTCGAATGTATGAAAAAAAACAGAGCGTTTACTGTCATTTTTGACAAGCTGTAAGGGTGAGTTGCACCATTTAACGTTAACTTCAAATTGTTCGACGATGATTGAACAATTTAACTTTAACGTTAGATGGTGCAACTCACCCTAAGTCACGGTGGTTGACTATCGATAAACAACCCCGATCTTAACTTAACATTAATTTATAACCACGTGGTTATAAGTAGGTAGGAAAATAATCTTCTGTTATGAAAGTAAGAAACGCATATAGAGCTTAGGCACATCTTGCTCGTAAAGCCGAAGGGTTAGTGCCTGAAGTCGTGGGCTCCCGGCTTTATGCAAATGTAACGATAACACGCCTTTAGGGTCAATAAACTGTTACCTACTCACTTTTACGACATGATAAGTATATTGTTCGACTTATATCTTCTTGCGTCATTAGTTTTGGGCAGTAAATTGACTGTGTGTTTTTTGTTACAGATTTCAAGGCGTTATTCTCATTGAGAGGTAAGTTTAATGCAAGAAGATGGCAAGTATTTTACCTTTGTGCGGTGCGGTCTTTTCAATTAAATAAATTTGGAATAACTTTTCCAAAATGATCATTCATTTCTGAAAAGTCATTTTAGTATATCATAGTTTATTTTCAACTTATTTAAAAAACACCTCTGTATTTGGTAATGAAATGTCAAAGAATCTAATTAATAACAAAAATATGTTGCTCTCTTTCATACACATATCTATAGGTAAGCTGTGGCGTGTTTGCTGGTATCCATAACGACTTTTGACATATCATCGTTATGTCAATTGCTTGATTATGCGAGCTATTGTCAAGAAACCATTTATGCAAGCGGCCCGCAATTGCATAGGCGTCTGCTGCAGTCACCATTGTGCGTCATGTATACTCTGGTTTTTATTCAAGTCCAAATGGATCACCATGGTATCAACCATAGAAAAAAAATACTTACTTTTTGATAGGGAACTATGTTACGCTAAATTAATGAGTAAGAATTTTTTATTCTCGCCAAGACTAGCAAAACGAATTAAAATAGATGATTCAGACATAGTTTTGTTCCGATATTTTTTATGCAAATACTTAGAAAAACAATATTTTTTTGGGGAAATATTTTATGGTACTTGTCACATTCTGGGGTAAGGTAAGGTTTTGCAGTGCTATTACACACTTGGTTCATTTTCATTCGTTTATCGAAAGTGCTTGTCGGAAGGTGTCTCGTTGTGTTTTCTTGTCCTGTTCACGTTTTGTCCAGTTTGATCTATGGGGTTGACATTGGTAGAGATAGATTTAGACTTTGTAAGCTATTTATTGAGATGCAGATGAAAATATTTACAGAGAAAAATCATAAAATAAAATATATTTTTATATTAAGTTTTTAGTTCCGAGCCAAGTGACAGTTCTTGTCATTTTTCTTTCTTCCGGTAACCGTGGTGATGATTATGCGTCAAAGAAGTTTCGTTAGGTTGATGAAATGAGTCGCCATCAAGAAAGTCAATAGATAAAAGAGCCCTGTGTTGTTTCTGTTGATCTTTGTTGGTAGGTAGGTCTGATTCTGATTAGTCTGCAGGTACAAATATTATCGATCCAAAGGTTTTGCTTTTCTGAGATACACAAAATTGACATTTGACAATGACATTTGTTTGTTTACCTTTTTGGACTTGAATTAAAAACCAGACCAATTCTGTCACTGTCTAATTTAAAAAGAAAAAAAGACGAATATGACGGATTGTCTTTGGCTATCTTGTCAAAACGACATGGGTTTTCCCATTTTAATTATTTTTCTCGTGTTATTTTAAGTTTTATTGCGTAATTTTGGTGGCAGTTTATCCAATTTAACTTGTTTACATAACACAAGTGTAATTAATTGAAATGGAGGAGTAATGTTAGTTGGTAATTTAGTCAAAGACTTTCCAAGGGAATTTTGAAAGAAAAGTCATCGTTTCTTTCCAAATTTCGTTTGTTTACGTTGATAAGCGACAATCAAACTAATACACTTGACACTGGCAAAATTGTGGCAAACTAGCCACAGAGAATAAGAAGAAAGAAAGAAAGAAGAAGAAGACGACTATGACGTAACGCGGTACGGGACGGCCATTCGAACGGGTGATATTGAGGACGAACAATGTCAAATATTATATTGAAAGTTACGAATTAAACGGAGTATCTACCATTCATGTACATAATGTATTTGGTTATTTTATAAAAGTATATTGGTTGCAGACTGATTCAATAGCTGTCAGAAATCTCGTTCGGTTGCTTGACGACTATTTGAGTATTTGAGTACTTATAATAAAAATTAAAACCATACTAACCATATTAATAACAAAACAAATGCAACATCAGTTTCGATCGCGGGATGTTTGCATCACTCACCGATCTCTTCTTCAGCACAACAAATATCTTGACTCCACCTGGTTTCCAATACTGGGGTTTGTTGTAAACGAACAGAATAAAGTTTAGAACTAAGACAAACGATCCGATATTGCAAATACGCTTGACTGAAGTCTTTAATTAAGGAGTAACTTAAGACGCTGCGTCTCCATCAATCGCCTCCTGATTGTTTGAACCCAGCTCGTTACGTGTCGACCCCACAAAGGTGTAGGAGGTGCAAACTGTCACAACTGCCTAGGTTAGAACTGTTTACTTTACAGTATCCATATGACATGAGATTTTAGCACTATTAACAGACTGTAATTACTAAAGAAAGTCAAGTAGGATCGTCATTCAAATTAGCAAAATGTAGTAACTGTTAAATTGTACATCACCTAGTAACGACTCTAAAATCACAAGATAGTATTTTTTATTTCCCCGTGTCTTGTTAGTCTTATTTTGATAACAATTAATTATTTATCATTATATTATTATACTTAGTAGAGATTCTGAACAAAACTCTTAAGCCCTATAATCCTAGATAAAAGCAGCATTTTAAAAAAATGTTATTAAAAGTTTTTTAAAATTATTTTTTATTTTATTTGTCATTATCCAATGGTAAAGACAGCGCTAAAATTTAAAATAATAACAATGTCAACATGTAAAGCATATATAAAGCTGTTGATGTTTGAAAAGTTGAGAGTCTGCTATTTTTAAACGGTACATGATCACCTCTTTGTTGCATATCTTTGGTTGATAATGGATCATATTATTAAGACATAGCGATAACCACATTATACTTACAATATTACGAAGCATACATAAAACCACTTACAGTGTTTCACGTCATAAAATATACTCGTAAAATATTTTTATATCCAAAACTGTAGCTTTATATAAAGCCAATTATTATTTTATGGCTACCTCAGTGCTAGTAATCGAATTTGTTTATTTCGTTACTCATACCTTTTGCTTTTCAAGAAAAATTCTAAGATATAAAAACTTATCATACTTCCGTGGCTATACTTAGTAACCCCTTATTTTTGTATCAAATTGATTACTCAAACTCATCTCAGCCAGTAACTATTTAATATAGATCAGGATGAATTTGTATTAATCAGCTTTCTATCTATTATAGTTTTTTTTTTCCATAATCTTAAAATTACTTTAACTTGGCTATTATAGATTAACTAACAACGAACATCTATTTCAACAAACATTATCTAAATTATAAACATATATTTGGTCAAAAACGCTAAAATGTAAGCGTGTTTTGATATCCTATTTGCGCTTGTAACAGAAATATTCTTCGCACGATTTTCAAATAAAAAAACAGAAAACATAAATTGAAAAAAAAACAAACAAACAACAGAATGTAAAATATACCAATGCAAAACAAATGTTTGCTAACAAATCATCCAGACTCATTTCGGATAAAAGGTGTTATTCGCGAAAAAGGGTGACTCGATCACTGAATATTTTATTAACCTGCTGTGATATGAATACTTGAGTGGGTAAGTAGGTACTCTTGGAATCTGCAAACACCCTCTTATGCTTATTATAAGCCTCTAAAATACTGATCGTGCTTCCACAATAAATAGCAGTTTAATTTATTATGCCCAGTTTCCCCTAGATATAAAGAGTGACTTGGCGATAACTTGTAAGGCATGGATGGTAAACCTAAAACAGATAGTGGTCACTTTGTTTGAGTTTTGTGCATTATACATGTCTGCTTGCCAAAAAGTATAGTTCGCACAGCGGATCTAGGCTTCCGTGAAGTT
Source organism: Colostygia pectinataria (assembly GCA_951394395.1). NCBI lineage: Eukaryota > Metazoa > Arthropoda > Insecta > Lepidoptera > Geometridae > Colostygia > Colostygia pectinataria. The sequence continues at coordinate 3,962,752 of OX596356.1, read as the reverse complement.
AGCCGTTTGTGATGCGCAAAGACAATTTAGTGCGAAAAAGCTCCATTGCGCATCGAAACGGCTAATTTCACGACGGCCGAGATCCGTTGTGAGAACTATACAAACATTATCTGAATGAATGAATGAATGAAATTCTTTATTGTACTTAAAAAAACTAGTACAAAGGCGAACTTAATGCTAGTAAGCATTATCTTCCAGATAACCTTTGGTGTATCATGGATAACAAAAAGTGTCGGTAGTACACAAAACAAAGAACAATTTAGTATTATATGATGAACAATGTAAATCTTACTTTTATACAATAAACTTACTTATCAATACAGGTAACACATATACATACTGATATTTGTTGTATTGGATAATGTGAGGTGTTTCACTATATTTCCACATTTCTACCTTATGTTAAAAACTTTTGCATTGTCATTCAACATGGTAATGGCCGCCAGCAGTGCTGGGAGTGATTTAATTAGGTCAAGTTCATCTGATAGTAATCTGGATCAGTTAAGTTATCTAAAGACCGTTTATCTCAGGAATTAATATTGACTCTATGGATGTTTTTATTGCATACTTTTACAGTAACCGCAGACCCGGTAATATATAGCTTTGCCTGTACTATAAAACGCATTCATCCTTCCTGTATAAACGTACCCAAGTTATTCGTGTGTATGAGACATCGCTTCGACGCGCTTTATGTATCGTTTTCTGTATCCCTTACCGGATTTTATCTTCTTTTGTCCAAAATTGTTTTACGGTTAAAATAACTTATAAACTGTATGATGAAATAAGTGTTTCTTTTTGTTTTATTCATAATTAATTAATTTAATTTTGAGTACATACGCGTGAAATTTAATGTATTTTTTATGAATCATGAATAAGTAGAGTTAGGGCTTTAAACTGTCGAAATAGTGGAGCCCAAGTACAATACGCAACTGTATTGTGCTTTAGGTAAGTTTTGCTAACTATAAGCCTAATCCACAACATAATTGAATAATAAGTAATGTACTGGCACGTGTGGTGCATACAATTTGAATTAGAAAAACAAAGCAAAAATAAAAAGGTATCCGAAAGATACTTTTCAATGTACCGCTGAAAGCAAGCTTGCGGCTTCGTAGCGCTTAAAAAGCTTAAAAAAGAACAGCAAATAATCCTATAGACTCTGTAGAGCAAGTGCAAATTTCCTATGAGTTCCAGACCATTAAGCTACTTACTACCGTTAGAATCTCACGCACGGAAAGCTTCCATTTGAATCCCGATCATGGTTTTTTGCTACCACATGTATTGCCCAACACTAGTGTTTGAATATCCTTGCGAAAGCTGTTTGTAAACAAATAGAGCAATGTTTTCGTTAGTTTATAAAGTTTATTAGTCCAGAGTAACACGAAACTAGTTTTTCTGAGCAAGTTTAACTAGGATTATAGTAAAATGAAGCTGAAGTTACTGAGTTAATGCTAATTAATATTAAAAATTAGTAAAAAAAATGGCCTTTGCCTAGCAGTGGGACAGTGCAGGCTGACAACAACAACAGCAACAACAATAAAAAATAGTTAACTAACTCACATAATAATTTCAATGTTAAAATTAAGGTTTTTTATTAACAAAAATTAATACTATAGATCTTTCGTCGTTCATTGGCATCTTAATCGAAAATTGAAATAGGGGAGTTGATGGAGGGTTCTATTTGCAAAAATGTCGTGATTGTTCAATAAAAAAAAAGGTGTTTTATGAATTTTTTTGTTGGATCATGTCATCGATCGCGCCATTCGATGTTTGTAGGTGTTTGTTAATAATATTATTTAATAATATTATTGTCAATGGAATTATTATCATTTTACGAGAGAGCACCGGTAGTCCAGTGGAATGATCTCGCCTTCCGATCCAAAGGTCGTAGGTTCGAACCTGGTCGTACACCAATAGATTTTTATATTCGAAAAATTTATGTGCGCAATGCCAGTGCTCTCAAACGGTGAAGAAAAATATCGGGATGAAACCGGAATGTCCAAGAACTAAAAATTCGAAGGACAATGTGCCATGCACCAATCCGCATTGGGTCCGCGTGGTTGATTAAAACCCAATCACTCTCGCTCGAGAGTAGACCAGTGTCCCAGCGGTGGGAACATTAGAAATCTGTCATGATGAAGATGGTAATTTTACGTAATAATGTACATATACATCATCATTATCATCATCGTCTCTCGTTATCGTCTATTGGATAGTCTCCCCTAAACGTTTCCAATAATTGCAATTAATTTATAATGATGCCATTATTTAAATAAAATAAAATAAAAAAATTATAAAAATTTATAAGAGTATTGTATAATATTACACGATTTATAATTCAAACACAGGCTTTACCTTAGTCTATCAATGCCAGTATCGCCTAGGAGTGTGAATCGCTAACCAAGGGTGTAATAATAATGAGGCTCTGTCGCTATAACCACGACGGAGAGAACCTTTGTGTCATAGAAACCTATTCTACGTTATAATAATCGTGTTTACTCTACATGTCGAGTTATGATCACAACACTTTCATAAGTTGTGTCTTATTGTCTTTGTTTGTTATTCATTGTGAGATTTAGTAATGATTATGATAAAATATTTGTTTATCTCTTTACTTTGAATCGGCATTATAGGTATAGTATGCGAATTGTAAGTATAACGTGTAAGTTGGTATCGGTCTTTTACCAACTTTACATATAGGTATTCGCATCAGCAGTATTCTCAAACAGTGTTTGAACCCAATGCAAACTGCCGTTTAACGCGTCAAGCGGAAGTACGATACATGTAGCTCGTGAATCGTCTAATAGGCGAATGACGAGCGTCCCATTTACAAATTCGTCAGTTTTATGCTCGGCTCGTGGTTCGCCTCGCCACTCGCGCGTGTGAAAACGTGGTTTCCTTCGGGATGAACTCGGCTATGTTGGTCGCTTTAGCTTACAGCCGCGTGTATTAAGGTAATGGAATGTCCTGTTTTATTATTTATTTCCCAAGAAAATAATATAATTTCCCCTCGACTTGACAGATTTATTCTTATTTGATAGGTACCTTTGCCTTCGCATCTAGGCTTACGCTCTAATTCCATTATTCTTTTGTTTGGGTTCCCGCTTTATCTGCGAATATTCAGAGGAATCAAGTTCGGTGATGACGGTGATCCATTTAAATCAAATTGATTCTAAATTGTAGTCGAAAACAACAATGAGGCAGGAACAAAATGGATAAGATAATATTTAGGTGTGCCTACAATATCTTTTGGAAATCTGCTTGATTAATAACATGTTTTGCAATTATCAAGTGCAAAAATTTTTGGTAATGCCGCGAACACACCTAACGAGCAGAATTAGAAGTGTGTGGATTCATTGCAACTAAAAAACTATGCCTGTCGTTAATATACAAAGTTTCAAATTTATACTAGTGTGACAAGACTGTGGTTGGACAACGTAGGCAGCTATTAAAGACCAATTCCGTTTCGTTCCTATTATTCAGTAAAGTGTCTAAAGGTTTCTCCAAGCATTTCCGTTTTATATGATTCATGGTTTGGCATCACTACTATTTACGGACGGGGCATTTTCGTTTTCATTAGATAATAGCTTGGCTATTCTGAAAGTTGCCAAGTAATTAAGATTGATAGGGTCCGCTATTGATATTTCGTTCCGAGGTGATTCTGTTGATGCCGGAACACAATTTTGATGATCGAGTTTCAAATTAAATTTTAATCCCAGCTTGCGGCTGGAGGCTTATAATAGCTTTGAATTTTAACGCTGTATTGGTAATCATTTTACTTCATCTATTGGTTTTATATCTCTGAGTTGTTCTAAGTGGGAAGAATAACGAATTGGAAATAAGCAGTAGGTTAATCATCGACATTGTATCATCATGACAAACTTCTAATGTCCCACTGCTGGGACATTGACCTACTCTAGAGCGAGAGTGATTGAGCCATCCACCACGCTGACCCAATGTGGATTTGTGGACATTTCTTAGGAATTTTCAGTTCATGAACAGGCGGTTTCCTTACGATGTTTTCTGTTGCGGTATGGGAGCACTTTTTTCGAATAGAAAAAATACATTGGTCCACGACCGCGGGGACCCTTGACCTTAGGATCAGAAGTTGGGGTCACTACAACTATACCACTAGTGCTCTATCGACATCCTATGATCAATTAAAAGTTTATGTAGCGAGATTGAACCTATATTATGTAATATACTCAGTAGGTATATTATATCTACGAACAGCTCCTGAATGCATAACGTATAATAATTATGAACATGAAAATTTGTACTTATACAAAAAGAGTCCCAAACAAATATTATGCGCATTAGATATAAATAAGAGCTAGAGTCTAATGTGAAATGCAGTGAAACGTGATTTCACTTTTTTTTCTTGGCAATCTTTGGCTTCATTGTTACAAAGGCTATTCAAGTTATATGAGCAGTCTCTTGAGATATATTTTTTGTATGGTTTAGTTCTTCAACATCGATTCCCACTAAAGGTACCGTTTTAGTTTCGGACAGGTGTCATTCCTCAATTTATACTCTTGTTTCGCTAAAAGTTTAATGTGACGGAAAAGTTCGTTTAAGGCTGACTTTGTAGACCACGCAGTGCGCAAAGCTATCTTAAGTGCTACCGTTATACGCATTCTAATTTCAACTTTAACTCAACCATATCATGGTTAAAATAAAAAGAGCAAGTGTCAACAAAAACCAATCTGAACGAAAACATTTCCGTTCAAGTCTGAAACTGATCATCAGATATCAACATAGTAGATATTTTATTCATGATATTGGCTTACGTTTGACCACTAGATACCCATTTCAAGTAAATACAATAAGGTATTTTGACTCTATTTAGCAAAACCGTTTACTTGTTTAAGATTAACTACACAGTTTTCTGAATAACACTGATACCATGGTCGAATGTAGTGCGCAATGCCAGACCAGTCCTCACAAACAGTAAAACAAAACATTGTGAACAAACCGGCGGCATGTCCATGAACCAAAAATTCTAATCACATATGGCATCCAACAGATCCGCGTGGCCACTCTCGCTTGAGAGTGTTCTAAAAGTTGGAACAAAAAGCTAACCGTAACGACCACTTTTCTGTTCTATGGTGATGACTATTGCATCATCGATTTGGGAATAAACAATCTACAGCTAAACTGCTTACTAAAAGTGTGCAGTTCCTTGAACTCGGAGCATCTCGGTTCTCCGTGAAGAGACAGTGGTTAATGTATCAAGTCAAAAGCGATTTCGCTAATGTCTCCGAGTGGGGTCCCGGAATCGCCCACTTTACCTTTAGCCCGCCATTTTGACGCAGATTAATGACTCTTGTTTATTGTTCTATAATCCAGTCGTGTAATAATTAACGTAAAAACATCTTTGTCTGCGAGAATAATGGGAAAACGCCGTTATCCTTTTCCATAGCTGTTATAATAATGTCACAGTTTTCATTCAAAAATGATAAACAAGCACTTAAGTAAGTTCTTTGTTCTTATTATGATAATGTGAATTATTAATGTATTAAGAGCACCGGTGGTACTGACCCCGCCTTCCAATCCTAAGGTCGTGGGTTCAAACCCGGTCGTGCATCAATGGATATTTCTGTTCGAAAAATTTATGTGCGCAATACCAGTGCTCTCATACGGTGAAGGAAAACACCGTGAGGAAACCGGCATGTCCAAGAACTAGAAATTCGAAAGACATGTGCCATCCACCAATCCGCATTGGGTCCGCGTGGTGTCGTGTGGATTGTGACCTAATCACTCTCGCCCGAGAGTAGGCCAGTGTCCAAACAGTGGGAACATAAGAAGGCTGTCATGATGATGATGAATGTGAATTAATTTTATCATAGTTTATAGAACTTTATTGAGAGTAAATATTGTTTTTCAATTCTGTATCAAAACCGATATTTTTAATTATTAGTTGAATTTCAGGAATGCCTTTCTTAGTGTATCTTAAAATCAAGTCTTTAAAACGTTTCGGCTGTGCGTCGATTGTAAGTCAGTCAAATAACGCAACGGTCTTATATATATATTTTACGATTGATTAAGTTACCGTAACAAATTAGCAAATTGCACAACACCCTCTCGAAAAGTGCGCACAGTGTCAAGTCCAATTTGGTCGGATGGTCTGATTGGCTTGACGGCGTCACTCGCCACTCGTCAATCGTCCCTGATTGAATCCCGATTCCAACTATAAACTCAATTTAGTGTTCTATCCGATAACGTAAAGGGGATACAAATTAGTTTTGACCATCGACACCGCACTTCGCAATGGCGGTAAAATGTCATTTTAGATTTTCGGTTGTTTACTTTTAAAACTGTTTGAGTAGAAAGCGGCCCGACTTTTAGAGTCTTCTTAGTTTTTAGGAAAGGAGGACTTTTATTTAAAATTCGCTTCTTAGTAAATTTATTCACGAATTCTTAATGTTTTGCTGAAATATGATCTTAATTTGCTTTTACCGTTAATTAATTTTACAGTATCGCAACATAGGTTAGGTACTTACCTAAACTGATTACGTAAAAAATAAAGAGCTAGTTGGAGCCAGGTGCCGCCCCGCGACTTTGTCCAACTTCTTCCCGCTGCGTGCTCTAGGATTTTATTTTGGGAATTCCTTTCTTAATGCACCTCTACACATTGCTGGTTTAATAAATTAAATACACTGAATGGCACACTATTATTTATTGTATTATTTTAACTAGCTGCGTCCAGAGGCTTAACTCGCGCACTGCATAAGTACATAAAAAGTAGCCTATGTCGTTTAACGTAAACGTCTGAAAACGTAATAGACACAGTTACTTTCGTTACCTTATTAGTTACAGTTATTTCTAATATCAGTAAAGTATAGATTATACCTATATCTTTGAACATCTACCTACTTAAATTAAATAACCATTTATTTTTTAACATAACTACCTGCCAGAGAATTGCTTGCTTCCATAAACAGCAATATTTGCCAATACTTACTCGTGTGAATGAAGGTATAATGAAGGCATATTTACCATAATACTTTACGAAATTCCTACCAACTGGAAGCCAGTTTTTATACAAGATTTATGTAAGCAACGAATTTATATTATAATGATATAATTTTAGGGTTGTTTTCATATTGGCCTTAAAAACATGGCCCTCATTTTTAGAATAATAGAGTGTCGCATGGTACGTAATGTTGGTATCGATTTGCACACGCTTTATAACATGCTTACCCAGGTATTTTATAAGAGATATATAATTATATATATATTTAAACCTTACTTAATTTTTACTAACTAGTATTCATCAACCTCTAGCCAGCTTTCAGCCTTTAAGTACACATTAATAATTAGAGAGACGAATTCTTTCTTCTTTCTTCATGTCTTTCGAATTTCTAAAAAACTAGTGACCCGCCCCAGCTTCGCGCGGGTGCTATACGTATTTGATTAAAATTAAAATTTAATTTAAAATTAAAATTTGCATTAACATCCGTTGCATTGATCAGATGGACATAGACTACGAATAGCGACTTTGTCTAATACTATGTAAAGAAAAAGCCATAGAAGCAAGAGGAATTTATGCAGATCAAATTACATAGTTTCAAGTTCGTCAAAAGCGCACGAATTAACACACACCTGAGTGTGGCCAAAATTGGTATTTGACCTTATTATTTTTATAAAAATTGGATATTTTTACAAAGTAAATGTCAGAAAACATCTCCAAACTCATGTTTGATTCATAAAATGAAACTTGAAAGCGACGCCAATTTTTCGTAGCTCAGTCTCAGTGCATTTCCAAATTACCATGACAATCTAAAATTTTGCACGAAGAGTCTTCATCGTTAAATTGAATAAAAAGTTATTGTGTACAAAGTGTGCCGATAATCGATGCTGTTGAATATTTCAAAGTGGTGGGACGTGACGAAAATAAAATACTGAGTGTATTTAGTATTTTATTAGGCGAGCGCCGAGCGGGGTGGTTTCGCACCTTTGTCGTGCATTTTAAACCAACTCGAGTTTGTTTAGCAAACAACTCAAACCGTGCTAAATGGGTTCTTAATATAAGTAGTATTTGAAAGTTTTTCTTACTTTTTTTTTAACAATACACACCCTCAAACACAAACTTAAACTCAAAGTATATTAATTTAGTACTAAATAACATTTTGCAAATAAATTTGAAATATTTTACAAGCTAAGTAAACTGCGCCATTGAAAGAGCTGGGGTTACTAGCTATTTTACGGCATGTTACATAATAAATTAAGCATTGAAATATCTTTTGCCATAATTTTGAAGTTCCGTACTTATCTTAAAATAATAGAAAAACTTTTTGTCCTTAAATTTAAATCTTTCAAAACCTTTTCACTCCACTTCTTCGTTTATGGCCAAAACCTTTTCTCAAGACTATTTTGGAATTATATTCAAAATACTTACCAAATACTACCCAAATAACTTGACATTTAAAAGCGCTGTACAAATTTATCTTTAATATTTTAGGGCGAACCTATGACCCAGCGCAAGCTTGCTCTGATCAGAATATAAAAAAAAGTAAAATTATCTTATTATCTTATATCTAAAAAAACGCAAACGTAATTTTAATAAAAAAATATTTAAAAAAGTAGAATGGCTTGCTATTCGATTATTTATATTTATGTGTGAGCTGCTAATCGAAGCGAGACGTCTCTAAAAGATGATGATAACATATTAAAAAAAAAAAAAAAATTGTAATATTTTATTAAATAGTATTTGTAACATAATTGATATAGCAACTAACTAAACAAGTTCCAAGCAAGCCAATCAACCACAAACTAAACAAGCAGGTAAAGTTGTGACGGTGACGTGTGGCTAACGGTATGTCCAAACCTGCGTTTGTCGATTACCGCAAATCAAAAGTGGGTAAATTGATTCTGTCAGATGTGAGTGAGGCCTGTTAGAACAAGGGAACCGCTTATTCAACTTGGTAAACTATGGGCGACTATATCGGCAGTAAATTGATTTCTCACATGATGTTACTTGTGTTACTGTAATAACTTGCCTTTACCGACCAATGAAGCCCAATATAAGTGCGAGTAAGGTATAGAAAAGCGGCTCGCAGCTCGGACACCGCGGGGAATAAGGACGAAAATACATCAATGTCAATGACAAATGTCATCAGAATGCTCAGTGGTATAAAGCATGAGTACCTTGCAGATATCAGCCTACACATTACATACACTGGATTCAATAATATCACAAGGATAATTTTGAAAAGTCTTAAACCTGGGTGAATTTACGCTAGTTCCACGCGCCCCAGCCAAGAAGAATCTGGCAACAACTCGGTGTTGTTGCCAGTTCTTTTACGGCATGGGCGCGTTAGAACTGGCGTAAATTTTCCTAGCTTGTAAGACGTTTCAAAGTGATCTCTGTGAATTTATTGAAATAAACCATTTTTGAATTTTGAATTTTGATCTGCATTCTCAAATAACAATTTTGAAATTAGAGCAACTTGGATACCGCTTGGTCATAGAATTGCCTTAACATAATATTTGATCTTTGTTACCTGTCTTTGTCTGTTTAAACATAAATAAGTCGTTATCTTTACAAAGCGGAGAATGACACCTGTCTAAAACTGGAGCTGCGCGGGCGTAAACCATCGTTGTGGAACTAATCCATTGAATACTGTAAATAATATTTTTTGTTTTGGTTATTTGTATAAAAAAAGTTTTTTAACCAGTACCAAAGTGACGTAATAATGAGTAGTACGGTCCACTTGATGTTAAGCGGTCACCGTAGCTTCTGTACCTACGCTTGCAACATCAAAGATATCACTTGGAATGAAAAAAGAGTGGACCTTAGCACAGATTAGCACTCACTCTTGAACTTTTTTATTTCAAACGTAACGCTGTGGGATTAAAGTTGAAATTAGAATGCCCGCGCGGTCCAGAATAAGAGAAAAACTCAGTTATGAGCTGTTAAAAAACTAGATTATTCAAAAAACTGTCTATAAAACTGAAAACAAAATAGAACCTATCAAAGTAACAATCATCTTGATATATCTTATGGTTTCCGAGTCCCGAATAAAAAAAATGAAAAACGACTATTTTTCATTTTTTTTTATCGAGGTTTTTTTTTAAATCGTGTTTTCTTTTAAAAAATAAAATGTATTTTATTCTGATAATAATTAAGAAACCTAAATGCTAAACAGAGTTATACTTATAACAGTTTACTTTATCGAAGTAGTTTAGTAGATACCTAATAAAATTTATTTCCAGTAACTTAATAAGGTTAATTAGCACAAATAAATTCCAAGTAGAATTTTTGTGATATTCAAAATTTTATTATTCTCAAAATGATTGTCGTGGTGTCATAATAACACTGTGTAAGTTAATATTAATTTTCATTTTTACATCTCTCCAGTTATTTTCAAAATGTTATAAAACAATCACGTTTGATTCCTCGCAGTAGCATGCCACGCTAGCCCTCAGGCATCAAGTATAATTTCTAAACCGAACAGCCTTCCATCAAAATATCGTCTGCCAACTTGTTTGTGTGCCGTACGTAACGCACAAACACAAGTGCGGTTTACAGGTTATTGATTCATGGCTCTGGAATTTATGCCCGCTCCCTTGCTCTTAATCAAAACTACGTCTGGTGTAAAAAGGATGGAGGCTGTACTCACCTGCTAGAAAACTATCCACGTGGTTAAAATGCCTTCGCAAACGGAAGCTGGCCTGTTACGACCAGCGTCAAGCACTGTTATTAATAACGGGATTACGCTCTCTGCAAATAGTTGGGAACCCATTATTACTTATTTTGAAACAAAGCTCGTTGATATAGAATAGTCAGGATTTGGTTTTTCCAAACTAAGAATTTTATTCTTCATGATTTTAAAATTAGGATTTTTTATGATTTTGTGATAATCATGTTTTTTTTACTATTTGATAGACATACTTTTTTTTTTATACGCAGGGATTTATGATTTCATGATTATTGTGTTAACTGCTTTAAAGCGCTCATACTCTTATATCTAAAAAATACTTACTAAAACAAATACTTGCAAAAACCATTAGTGTTCGATCGGGTTTAGACCCATGCCACGTCCTTATGATCGGAATGCAGAAGAACGGCTGCGTGACATACAAAATTCAATGCCCAATTATGCATTTGGTCCGCGTGGTGGATGTCCCAATCACTCTCGCTGCAGAGTAAGCTAGTAACTCAGGCTAGGTTGCTCAAGATGATGAACCTTACAACGTTTATAACACATACAAACAGCAAGATTTAACAAATAAGTATTTTATGTATTCTATCGCTATATGGTTACCATAGCTTATAAAAGCTAAAAAAGCTATGGTGAATACATAAAATACTTTTTTGTTGAATTTTTTTTTTAAGGTATGTTACAAGCGTTGTATATAAATAAAAAAAAAATAGGTACTTATGTGCGTTGTGTTTGAGTATGTGTCTGCAGTTTAATGTTTTAATGCACTTCTTGCTATTTATGTACGTGTATGTATGCTATACATAATTTATAATTAACTGAATGTTCATACCATCAATTAAAGACGCTGGAACATTGTTCTTGAGTCATGTTCTGTTAGCACTGTGTTCAGTGTTCGTGCTCCCGAACGAACGCCCCAGGGTACAGCAATCACTACGAGAGCAAATAGACTAAACGAGTAATTAGTTTGTTCAGTTCGAAGGAGCTACGAATACCTTGCACTAAAAGACCAGTTTATGATGGCTCTTGTCTCTCGTCTGTAGTTTTCTTGGGAAATTTACTTTCCGTGAACTTTTTTGTGAGGAATTATGATTCAATCGATGTAACAGTGGAAAATAAATTGAACTCTCCTGTATTTTTATGTTGTTACGCTAGTCATTTTGAGACATTTCAGTGGTTTGGTTGACGCCTAATCAAAGCGTGTTTTTTATGTTAGCAAGACAAGACTTTCAAGTTATTCACCACGCAAGCTCATCTTCACTAATATTTTAAAAGGAAAAGTTTGATTGTTTGTTTGTAAGCATTGAATAGGCTTGGAAACTACTGGAACGATTTAAAAAGGAACGCCAAAATAGGTTTTAGGTCTGCTTAATAAGTTGGTCCTTTTAAAGATTGAGGGCAGAGCGTGAGAGACGGTGGACCTCATTTTGAATTCGCAACAAATTAGCTATGCTGTGTTGGGCTTTATTTCTCAAATATCTCATTCTCGTAACTTCAAAGGAACATTAAATTTTCACGGAATTGCCTCCAAACTTTTCCACCCTCAATAGGCACCAAACGCAATTTCCGAAGGCATAGTTTTAAACATAATATATCTCAAAAGGTTCATTGTTATTTATGAAACATTCGAAGAGTACACAAACAAACTTATTTCATCAAACTGCTTATCGGTATGTCAGTCGTATGAACCTAATGGAATCGTTGTTTTACCAACCGCGGGCAGAGTTCCCCCGATTCATAACGGCTAAAAGGTTTCAATTGTTGAAATGGTTTTTGTTTTCGTATTGCCTACTGCGGGTTATATTCATTCGCCGACCACTTTATCCCGGTGTCAGAATTGAAAATGAGGCGGATTCCGTAAACGGAGCGTTACATAGGTTGGAACCTATAGGTTCACAGTTTCAGACGTCGAGTGGCGGCGCCGCGGTACGAATATAGAGCCAGCCAGAGTTGCCTTAATAATTCAACAGTGCAATGCTTTTACAAAACCTGTCGACGTCAATCCTAATTTGGCGCCGATCGAGCCGCTTTCGGAAAGTGTCGCTAGACAAATGGAACTCTCTTGTTTTAGCGCAACATCTCATTTTGCTGAATGGACCTTCCGATGGCCAACGATTAAAATTAGTTTTGGTTTGAATTTATGTGCTAGTTAAGTTTGTACCTATGAATTTACCAGTTGTGTATATTATTGTTTCAGAGCGTAACGCCTGACCAGAATAGTAAAAAAATAGGTTTTAAAATTCTGCGTGACACTGCAGTTAGTTGTTATTGTGGGTTGAAATAAACGTCTTTTCTTTCGTTCTTACCAAGATGTGGTTTTTATTTTATGAATGATTATAACTAACTGAAAACGCTGGGCAGTTGAACATAAAACAACAAACTTAGTAAATTGGGTAACGGATATACCCAGAATCGCCCAGGGCTGATGTCATAAACATTTCAATTAATTAGAGTTTCCTCGTCATGAGAACACGGGTCGGCCCTTTGATTGTCCCTTTAGACGAACTTAATGTTTACATTTTGGAGTTCGCACCCTCATTCGGCGTTTTGGTCTGCCTTCCACTGTAAGCGAGACCAATTGGAAAATAGCAAGATAATCAGAGCAAGTTATAATAAAAACGAATTGATGTTCGATTCGGCTAATTTTAGTATTGAAACATTTAGACTTAGGAAGTTCTTATAAATATATTTACAACGTATAGCCAATACAGTTGAGCTATCTATAGGTCGTTTGTAACGGTCTATAGATGGCAAATTTTTTATATATGTATTTTGAATATTTTGTAATGTAATGTACATATTTTATTTTGTTAATAAAGTCTGTTACTACAATTTATTGAACATAGTGAAATAAAGTTCCTAGTTTGAGTTCAACTATGATAGTGTATTCTTATTATCATCCTTAATTTTATTTTGTTGGTTTTTACAGTTTATTATTAAAATGTTTATAAGAAGTATTAAAAAGTATTTGCTTATCGCTATAAAATAGCTCGTTATCACTTCCAACTTCCAGCAGTTCGGGCTGTTGTCTCAGCGAAGGCTAAGTCCATACTGCCTATTTCGTTTACAGTGGAAAGCAAACTTTTGTATCGTGTTTATCATAATTCAAATTAAAAGTTTTGTTAAATAAGCCGTAGATTTAAATGATATAAATAAGGTCTGTAATTATCCTGTTTACATCGTTATTTAAGTTTTGAACAATGGAAGTAATTTGCGAGATGCTCAAAACGGTAATCTGCGGGCTTACAAACGTATTGTTATTTTCCAAGCTAAGAAATCATGGGATTCTTCGCAAAATATAATTTTGGTTCCACACAATGCAATGTTAGCAAAACATAGTGCGTAAACTGGCATGGCCACTAAAGATTTGAATGACATTTGCCATTTAAAAATTGGGTCGTGAGAAGCTTTCCAGCAGAATCTCCAAAACCTCTACTATTCACTTTTAGATTAAGCTGATATTTGTTTAAGTACCGCAAAACCCGCTAACGTAAAATGACGATAGACATGTGACGTATTTTATAATACACATAAAGTTATGGGAAATATCAACGGCACGAATCAATTTCATATCGACTGCTTCACGGAAGCAGCCTCTTATAATAAAAAAAGTCTGAAGGCAAATAACGAAAAACTCGTTTGACAATCGTAAATGTAACTAAACGTACCGTTCAAAGGCTGTATCCGGAATAATGCTTTTGACAATCACAAACGTGATGAATAGAATTTCAGAAGTTCATTTTACGCACCAAAGAGGCACTGTAAAAATTCCAAACAAATTGAAACTGGACGATACGGTTAGGATCACAGAACTATATTTAAGTAGGATGAAAGAGTTCGTCGATTTGTATGGAAACCGAGCGTGTTACATTTTGCGTATTTGTATTTTACACACAATTGTATTTTAGTGATGAAAAACATAAGTTGCGCGAAAACATAAGTTGCGAAATTAATGATTTAAAAGCATCGATAAGTACCTACGCGGCAAACTGATTCTAGGCATTGCCACCCCACCACACCGCCCCCGGTTGGTAGCAGAATGAGTTTCGCGGTGAGTAAAGAGGTTACTCAGCCCTTACTTAGCCCGTCATTTCGGCACGCGAGGCACATACACTAACTCATTCTAGGATTGTCAACCGAGTTTTTCATGATTGGCTCTCAGGCGTTGCTGGCGCGTGGTTACCCAACCGTAGTCGCGCCGGTCCAGTGACGCGCTTACGTCGCGTTGATAGCTGGTCACTGGGACGAGACGGCAGCAAGGTAATGTTGATTCCAGACCTATAAGTCTAGACATCACAGTATCTAGACCAAAAAATTATAAATCGGTTTTGGATAAATCGGTTGAGGCGCGTGGAACCGGCGTTCACCTAGCTATACCTTCCTTGCGTCAATAACATAGCTAGAAACGTTTCAATACGTAATTTTTACTGAAATAAATTATATTCTATTCTATTCAAAATGATCCTTGTGAGTTTTTGAATAAAAATATTTCGAATTTGAGTTGTGCGTTAGATTTATCCAGCCAGTTAATCAATATCTCACCAATTTTATTAGAAAAAAGACTTTAAGTCAGGTTCCGGTAAGCCTGCCGTTATAAACCAGTAGCGCTTTTAAGGGTGTCGCAGCTATACTCGTGAGAAAGCAAGTTGCACCAAACGGCTCACAGCTCACAAGTTAATGTAAATGACTTCGAGTGAAGTGCAGGTGTGAGAAACTTTGTGAGATCTCAGCAGTTCAGCTTGTGGTCTTGGAACTAACTGGAAAGTCCGAACACAAACCAAGTAGTTGATATTTATCCAACTGTATTATAGAAAACTAGCTGCTGCCCGCGGCTTTGCTAGCATACTTTAAAAAGTATGTGTTTTTTCAGACATTCAACTATGTCTCTGCGTAATTTCATATAAATCGGTTTAGTAGTTTAGTCGTGCGAAGGTAAAACACATACCATTCGGTCAGATTTTGTTAATACGAAAGTATTACTTTTGTATTTTATTACTATAGATAGTATGAATGTTGTTTTCTGTAATATTTTTTTTTCCATGCTACATATTATTTTGTTTGAATAAAGATAGAAATTTCTAAGACGAGTATCGCCCACTTGAGGTTTTATGCAAGCACTTTTTTGAAGAGATTGTTTACCACCTCATAATTTATGAATAATAAAAAAATTAAGGATTAATACAAAGTTTGCTAACTCAATAACTTTTTTTACACATTTTATCATAATTTGGTCAGAAAACCAGTAAAAGCACAATTTATTTCCTGAGATTACTTTTTAGGATAACTTTTAAGTAATTTAATCAAGAGCAATTTTCCTTGAACATAAAGTTATGTTCCCAGTTATAGCAGACTGTGATACAGGGATTTGTATACAAATTTTGTTGTAATAGTTTAAGATCTACTTTTACAAAGGCCTCCTTTGAGACAAGATCTTAATCAGTCTTAATGCTGGTTTAATTATAAAATCAGTTGGGATCTCCATGTCTTAATCAAGTTTTACATTATCATCATCATCAAACTCTATTAGAAGTTTAATGCTTGTCACACGCCGCTTCCATAGTCTTTTTTATACCATATACTTATAATTGTGTAATGTATATATTTTAGTTTTCGTCGTGAAATGAAGACTCATTCAACGGCTGTCGAATATTTTTAGGCACTTAAGATTCATCGTTATCATACCAGCCAATATAGACGTCCACTGGCTGGATATTGGTCTTATCCAAAAGTTGCCACGATGACCAACCATCCACCGTCTTTCTGCAACTGCTTGATCCATGTCAGTGCTTTATAAATAAAAAAATACATGAAAACAATTTTTAAACTGAATAAGCACTGATAGGTACTAATTAAAGTGTTTTCACAAAAGCTTTATAACCTTATTTATAAAAAAACTGTCATGTTAGCGGCTTGCTAAGTATTGACGTTCGTTGTTTCTTTTAATAATAATAAGATTGCTGGACAATTACACACCCAGCATCATCTAGCCCCAAGATAAGCTGCTGTTAAACAGAGCTGTATTATGGGTACTATATGACTGATATATATTTAATACTATACAATACATAGATCGATATTTTTTTATTATGTATAGAAATTACCCAGAACACTCGGAACAAAAATTTGTAGATCGAACAAACATTTGTCCCGAGGCGGGAATCGAACCCGCAACCACTGCATCGCAGGCGGACCTGCGCCCGCTGCGCCACATCGGTCGTCTTTTGTTACTTATGTCAATGATCAAATGACGATGACAGATTTGAAAGACACATTTGCTAACCGAGATTGTACAATTATGAATGAGGCTCTTAGATGGCACCATTTGAGTAACCGCTCAGCTTATCGCTCCTCGCATGGGTTAACCTTACGTTTATTTCTCTCGTGCCGTCTGCTTGGGGTGTTGTTAATGTTGTGCCGCTGTAACCCTGCCCTTTTGGGCATTTATAATAATATAGCGCAATCTAGATTCAACTGGAAATTCGAAATCAATATCATGAATATCATTTATTTATTGTAAAACAGACTAAAATAGTTCAATATTATGTTTGTGATAGATATTTTCAAGTACAACCACCACACTTATTTCGGCCGCCAAACAGTAATGCTGTGTTTTCGGTGAAATTACATGCATTTTTACAGGCACTTGAGACTTTTGATCTGCGTCTTAGGGTGGCAACACGCGAGTGATAACTATCCCTGGTATTGTAAGCGTCCTTAGGCTGCGGTAACCGCTTACCACCAGGTGGGTCGTACGCTGGGCTGCCACTTTAGTTGTATAAAAAATATAGTAATTACAATTTATTTAGGTAACTAAGTTAATAAAAAACCTGAAAAATTTGCAACAATATAAAAGCATTTGTCTTGCCATAGCTTCATTTTTACTGTAAATTTGCTTAGTGGTAGGCTATTTAATTCGTGTACCGAGCACCATAAACAAAGATTTTCTATAAAGTAAGTAACATAGCTTTATTATAAGCCTAAAGTTAAAATACTCATAGTTTCTAGCCACGCTGATCCCATTTATCCGCGTCAACCTTTAATATCGGTGCCCGAGGTAGGCAAGGTAGTTAATGCTTCCATATTACTAATTTAGATGTTCGGCGAAAGCGATGAAAAAATTCACAAGTATAAGGTTCGATTAACTTACTGAATATTAAACGATTACAGTGATTTCTCTCTGATGAGTATGTCGCTGTGTTTACAGTCTTAAAGCAAATATAGGTACATGGTTTTCCGCCCTTCCAACCATGAAACAGATATTATTGGAAACAGAATAAACAATAGCAAAGGCTGGCTCAGTATCCGGAAGGGATTTGATTGTTTTATCAATAAACAATGAAAACACATAAATCGATGTTACGTGAAACTTGTAAAAGTTGAAAATATATTTTTTGCTCTCCAGAGCGTCTCGTTCGGAACTTACAAAGTGAATGAGACACCTAGATATGTTACACGTGTATTTCATAACTTGAAATGGCGTTCATTTTTGTTATTCCAGCTTTTATTCTTTATAACTTTTGAACTCTAGTTTTGTAGATGTTTAGGAATGTTATTGGTTTAGCAAAGCGGGCTTATTATGTTGTTACGAGTATAAAATGGAATGGATGTAGATATACTGTAGCCTTGATTAGCATTTATTGACTACAGCAGTATTTCATTTGAAAAACTTTAAAATGGAACAGAATAATTTTGGAATTACTTTATTGAGAGTAGTTTATATACAAGTCCTTAATACCACACAAGTAAAACTGCGAACAGACGCTACTCCAAATCCTAACAGAGACTCTTGCACTCCTGTCCTGTACCGCTATGCTGGTACAGACAGGGTTGAATGACTTGAAAGATACCAGTACAGAGATACATACAGTAAAGAAAATACTTTAATACAACCGAAGCAACAACGTTAAATCGGAAGGCAAGAATTTATATCACTAAAATGGCTACCAAGCATACGGCGCACTTGATGGTAAATAGTTACCGTAGCCTATGTACGCTTGTAACCTCAGAGATTACCGTTACCAGAGAAACAGATCTAAATGCTCATGCGCCTGTAATTTCACTGGAAATCATACCCTTCGAACCGGAACACAGCAATACGAGCATTACTGCTTGGCGGCAGAAATAGGTGGTAGTTCTAACCCGGATGACTTCTATCACAAATACCTCTACTAGGTACTCCTTTCAGGGTATGGCGTTTTTGAAAGATTTTATTACAACGACGCGTAAATTCAGCTAGCTTATTTCCGCTAAAGATTAGTCGATATTCATAGCGTAAAACGGTAAAAGATTATACGTGGTATTATACGTTAAAACTCTAATTATGCAGCTATGTTGGAACTAGTTTCGTATAAGCTTAATCGGATAATAAGTTGTATTCGAGCAAGCATTATTCCATGTTCTCGGTATTATAATGAGAATAGAGTTCCCACACTTACATGAGATGGAAAAAGTTCGGTAATCACTTTGCAGATGAAGTTCGAGTTTGTGTAATAGATATTGGAAGGTACACTGTACCGTGGTGTGGTCTTAAATACAATACGATATTACTGGTTAACAAAAGAGTTGTTAATCAAAACTGATTTAGATTACCACCACTTAGACTTCAGTATTATTGATATTGTTTATTTTGGGGTTTTTTTAATGTCTGCAAGTTACAAGTCGCCCACCTGATGTTAAGCACCACGCTTGACTATAACAGATGCCGTGCCACCCAAAGCTTGAAGTTTTTAAGTTGAGCGTGGCACTGCACTGAGGTCATCACACCGAGACATTGTTGATATGTCTCTTTTGCCCAGTAATTTCACTTACTACACCCTTCAAACGTAAGCATAGTAATGTCCTGCACACTTCTGCTTGGAGGTAGAATATCTGGCACTGCGGTGGTACCCACCAAGACGGACTCTTGCAGAGGAGTCCTACCACCAGGTAAACGGTCGGTCGGGTTCGTGAGCGTGTAAAATTAATCGTCAAAACACGGCCGTTTGTCAGCGACGAAAGGATTTTACGTTACGTTCCGTTACCATCCTATGTTTATCACAAGTCGTACTTACATCGTTCATCGGGTTTTTGTCTTTTTAAAAGAAATATTTTTGATAAAAGTGTTAGCGCTCTTTGAAGAAAATTGAAACAGACTCACGACTGAATCCCCAGGTAAGGTTGTAAATGCTTTCAGATCTTTAGTTTACTGACTTGTTTAAAGGCACCTAACTACAGAAAAGGAAGGGTTATTAGTCAAACATCTATAGCAAAGCAATAGGAATTGAAATCGTACTAATCGCTCATTGTAAATCTGAAACTTGATTTTCAGAATATGGAATAAACTTCTCCCATTCATTAGTCACTTTGAATTGAAAGTTCCTAACGCAATCAGTTTCCAAGCTAATTAATAAACAGTTTGTTCTTCATTCAACGCCCTCGATATTTATTGTTCAGTCTTCGGGCTGTTGAAAGTAAGTGATTTTCTTGTTAACTTTCACTAGTTCAACTTCATCTGATATTTGATTGATAGTCAAACTACAAACCAGTCAAAACTACTTGACTACAAACTATTATTATAGACTGCAGATAGTTATTAGTCAAATTTTTTTTGGCTGAATTTTCCAAATTGAACTCCTAAATGAGGCTTTTAAACAACGTCATACTGAAAGACTCTGTTTAAAGTAATATAGGTCGTAGAACTAGTCGATCCTTATGATTTTATTTGATTATATTCTATTGAATTTGATGCAGTGGAGAGTTATTTCCATCTGTCACCCAGCTCTATTTGCCTAGGGTGACAGATAGCACAAAAAATTTCAACCTGTCACCATTGTAATTGGGTAACAGATCAAACATCGTTGTCTTGTCAAAATATATCTAAAAATAATACCTACACATTTTGATACGTTGGCTACGTGACGATTGTAAACAAACTTAGCATGATAATTCGGTACTAAAATTAACTTAGTCGATTTGCAAAGGGTTGGTAAGACGTACTAGGCGTAAATTGCTTTTAGTGGTGGTGATGTACCAGTAAACGCATTACCCGCTGATGGAGCAATCAAGCAGACACTCCGACTTTAATGGGTTAGATCAAAAATCGATAATATAAGCAGGCGCGTGTCACTTCAAGTCGGCACTGTAAAGTGAACCTTATTAGCGCCTATCTTAAATTCATTATGGCTATACCTACTTATTTCAGATGTATATATTCAGCGATGTTTGTGTTATTTGGATCGCATTATTACTATTGTCGAAGGTATTATCTGAAGTTCGTACGTTACAATTAAATTGCGCTTAATACAGCTCTTTGTAGGTACTGCGCAGTTTACGTAGTCTGCGCAAACTTATACTAAAACGTTCTAGCCCAATAGAGGCCTATCTATGCTAGATAAGGTTTATTTTTATTTTACAACAAAACAATTATGTATTAGCAATAAAGTAAAATTGTTTCAAGTTTACGTAGCTATTTGAGAAATTTTACTTTTAGTTGAAGACGCCATAAACAAATAAGTGAAGTGAAGTGAATCTCTGGTAGAATACCTAAAATACTCAAACTTTTGTATGCAAAAATGAAACTTCTAAATCAGGTAGCATTTTTAAATGCGGTGCTCGTTTCGGAATGAAAATCGCACCCGAGTGCGGAAATGAGCCAACTTCACTTTCCACCGCGAAAATACTTGAAAACTTGACGTAAAATACCGCGCGATGCGGTGCAAGCAAGTTGTTCTGTGTCACGCATAGTTTTAGTTTTACACTTGTATCTGCGTTCGTGGAGTTTGGAGATATACTACCTAAACCTAGTAACTTTTTTTAAAATCCTAGTAATATTTTACACTATACTTCCGCTAATAGTTGTTCTTTGATATCCTGTTAAGACGAACAGAACTTATGAATTTAATGAACATGAAGAAACGAAACGGACCGGAAACAATTTTTAAACGTAACACCGTAAAGATTCTCTTATAAATTTTATTCAAGTTGAAATAAATTAAAGGCAGCCACTAGACGTTCAAATTTTCATAGGAAATTAAGTGACAAACATTTAAATCAGCGTCTAAAAACTATAGCGCAAGAAAAATATTCACAGTGCAAGCTGATTTGCAGTGACACACCTAGAAGCACTTGCTAGATGTTCGGTCGAGTGTCGCCTCGAGGAATGTTTGTGTAGCAAGGCCTCTCTCGCATTCACCTACATCCATCCACTGCACTTGACACAGCATAACTACATCGACTTACATCAGTCTAGTTTGTTTCGTCTACCTCCAGCAAAATACATACACATTTCTGTACACTTGTAATTGAGTTGAAGATAAAAATGTACGTTCATTTTCCGAAATATCTGAACAGAACGCTTTTATATAATTTTTTATGTCTATATTTCCTTTTAACATCGAAGAATATGATTTTTATTTACGGCTTTCCACGTTATAAGTGCTCACCTAATAAATTGAATTTCTTAACGTTGACGGCGATTAGGTTTCCTTTTGTATTGAAAACTGCCAACTTTAATTTCGTCATCGGCAACGTGAGTTGAAAAGCTCTTAAAAAGGGCTTCCCAAAGAGGTTTCATAATAAAATTCTTCGGTGTTTGGAGAGGCAGTCCCGTTTTAAATTATTGCAAAGTTTTAGGGCGAGATTTTAGTAAGAAAGGGGATAACGATCTTATGTCATCCCTAAGAATCCTTTCACCAGCCATGTTTATTTGCTTACAAGTTTTATTACTAACTTATGCTTTTAACCATTTTGAAAATGCTAAAAACACTGTTAACTCATCATCATTATGGCTAGCTGTCTCTAGGGATACTTTTTTCTAGAGAACGAGAGGTTGTGTGTCTTTTTAATTTTTATTTCTTGGAATAGTCAAACAAAATAAACAAATTTTCAAACTCTAAAATGTGTTATCTAAAAATAATAATCAACACGTGATTACCAATATTTTTTTTCATCATTAATTATGTCATTATAGTGTTGCCATTAACAAAATATCTATTATACAAACAGTAGTTTGAAGAACCAATAACTGAGAGTCATTTACTCTGTCGCCGTCTCTATGGCTATCAGCCTCCATCAAAAGATTAATATCCATTAAATGTTCACAAAACAATAATGGATATTAAAACTGTCAAGTTCAAAGCCGACTCAAAACTGTCTCTGCTCTTGACAGACTTGGTTTCTTTGACCCTCGTTTTACGCAATAACTTTTGTGTTGGTTCCTAAACTTTTGACCTATCTCCAGTTATTTGTTTTTATATGTATTCTGAAATAATTTTGTTGATTCTGCTGCAGCGTTATCTCGAAACTAAATTTATTTTCAAGCATAAATTATTTTAGCTAACTCGCAAAACACGCCTTTAAAAGGCACCAGGTGTACCTGCACATACCTAAAGTATGTGCAATACATGTGCCCTCTAAGCTCTCTCTCTCTCTTGACTATGTAAAATAATAAACATGAAGCCATAAATAAAATGATACTTCATAAAAAAATAATATTAATGGTGTAAAACTCAGAGCAAGAGTTTAAAAAATTATAATACTCTTCCTCTGTGTTTTAGCTCAGAGTTTTAGTATAGTTTTGATGTAGTCTATCTATAACAATCAAATCACAGTTCAGTTCTGATCACATTGTGCTAAAAATACTTTCTGTATAAGCAATGTGCATTTCCAGCCTAAGTTATCCTACGCATACGTCGCATACCTGGCACTACCGCAGTTTGTGAAAGCAACAACCGCTCGGCGGCGTCTGAAGCGGAAGCGTATTGTTTGCCTTCCCCGCTCTTATCTGTCACTATGAACGCGCCCGAAATATCTGTGCAATCTGTGTATTCGATTTTCAAGTTGGAATCGAACGAATTGAATCCACCGGCTTTTCCGAGAGCTTTGGTTGGTCTTTTAAGATGTAGAGTTTTACTAAACATCAATGGTGTGTTTTTGCTGTGATTTAAAATATAATAAGCTTTATTATTCCACTCAATAATGTAAGTTGGAAGTCAGTGGTCAACTCTATCACTAGAGTTTATAAACCACCGGCGGCTTCCGGCATGGCTTAGCTACTGATATAATAATATATATATATATATCTTTCTTTCTTTATTTCACAGATGCACTATTTTACGGACATTATCATATCATCGATCACACCATCACTTACTTAAAATTTGCAATGCCTGAAAAGGGCAAATAAGTTCTAAGTGCCATATTACTTTTAAGACCTCTTGTAACACTTATATAAGCAAATAAATATCTTGAATCTTGAATCTTACCATCAGGTGTGGTGGTGGTCGAACGCTTGTTTAATCCGAAAATAAAACGTTAATTCTAATTTCTCTTAAATTCAAACTGTAATTATTGTGCCTACGAGTTTCTATTATATATTATTATATACGGAACATCCTGAGTCCTACTACAACCTCCTACCACACCTGGTAAGTACCTACTACAAATAAATACACATAGTTATGTGCCGCCAGGAGGACCTATAACGATAAAAAACTGTGAGGAAACGACAGGATTTACTTACCTAAAACTACTCGTTTGATCATACAACTGCTAAAACAAATTTGTACAGGATAGCGTTTGTAAGATTTCAAAAAATTATGATTACTCCGTCTCTATAAAACTTTAGCTTTGAAACTTGGTTTAAAGCTTTGAATTCCGGGAAAGTTATTACAAAGAACAAATCTGTTGTTTTAAACAAACAATTTTTTTCATTTTTATTTTCATTTTTCATTTATTTCATGCTCAATGTACGTAAACATTCAGCTGAGGTGTACCTTATTAAAAATTATGTAGGTGACTGCATGACATGCTGTACATGGAACCTGTAAGGGCGTTGCAAGTTAGTTATACCATTAGTTGACTTAGTTCTACTAGGTATACTATACTAATACTAATTTTAATTATCAATACACTTTATCAAAACACTTATCTAAATAATTACCTACAGTTACGTTACAAGACTTTAAGAAATTAGAATGTGTAAATTATTCCCACAATATTATATCAATTTTTTGACCACACCTACCTACCCACCTACACATACAATGTATAGGTGGGTAGGTACTTCATTTTAGTAACGTTACAATAATAATTTAAACTACATAATTAAGTGTAAATGCATACATTTTCAATGTAATTTATAAGCTCAACAGTACTGGTAATTGTCTAGATATATTAATATAGTTAGGCTTGGCAAAGTTCAATTGATTATTTTAATTAACTGTGTTACCTTTTGTAATCATTAGATTTAATTTAAATGGTTACCAACCCTAGTTTAAATCCAGCTGGATTGTATCGTTTACATTATTCCAGTCTTTCAAATGCTTTTGAATTGGTCACTTGACTGGATTGCTTACTGGAATGGGTACATTTCAGTGCCTGTTTACTTTATTCCAGTGGCATTTCAGCGCTAGATAAGATCGCTGTGATCGTGTGTCTGATTTATTTAATAATAAGTTTTGACAGGTGTGCTGGCAATTTGTAAGGAACTGAAAAGAACATTTGAACCTTCTGTTCGTCCTTGCTTATCTAGTTTTTTGTATTAAGGCTGAATAGCTCGAGAGCCACTCTCCAAAATCTACGTAAAATTCTATACATTTTAATAGTATGTGTTTATCGTTCGCCAGAAAGTTTTTGTCTTTCACTTAAAATATAATATGAGTTTAGTGAAGCAGGCAACGCGCCTTAACTAAAAGTATGGAATCGACATATGCTTTTGAACACCAACAAGTTTGTCCTTTGCTGCGGCGGACGTATGTCAAAGCACGCTGAAATGTTAATTACCACTCTATTTCAATGAGAAACCAAACTAAATTACAAGCGTATGTACTGAATGAATATGCTAGGTAATAGTAAAGTTATGTATGAAGTAAAATCAAACCCAACAGCAGGTGAAAAGATGTCGTTGTAAGGTTACATTTTTTTAAGTTGTTCCTAAAATAAAGATAATATAAAATTGATTCTAGATACATAATGTTAGTTTTCAAAATTAAATAAAATAAAATTATAGTTGTTCACTTTATTTACTTATATAACCACACGTCCACATTTTTACTCCCGTTTCAAATTGCGTTTAAACATCTTCATAGTTTATCAGAACTTTTATTTTTAAAAGGAGAGCATTGACAAAGATATATTCTAACCGTAATATTCAATCACAGAAGCACAGCTTTTATTCTTGTAATATTCAATACTAGTTACTTATGCGTAAGTACTAAAAGTTCAATAATAGACCATGAATTTCTAATACTATTTCTGTGCCCGACGTCGCCGTTGCCAAAAAGGGAGTTCGGCGGTGGCCCAGGAGGGGGGATGTATCGTCTGAGCATTAGGTGATATTATTGCCAAAATAATAACGCAGACGCCATTTCACTTATTAGGGTTACCAATGTGCATAGCAAGTAAAGTACCCACTCGTACATTCATAAAAATTTAAAAATAAAATATTCAATTGTATAGTAACTTTCTTTCAAGTCTGTTGTATAATATGTATCAACTTTTTTTATAGTAACGACCGAGGGATGTTTATATTTAATTTATTTCTTTAAAGTTTTTGACCGAAACAGCATAGTGCTCTCAAATAGTAAAAAAAAAACAACATGAGAAAACCAAGAACTTGAAAGACAGTCATCCTCCAACCCACATTGGGTCCGCGTAATTAAGTTATGACCCAATCTCGAAGGCCGGTGTCCCAACCTAACAATAAATAAATAACAAAAATATGGGCTGTAATTTTTACACAGCGCCGTAATATAAAATTAATGATAAATAATTATATTATGACACTAATTTACATTAAACGAATGTAATCAAGTTGCTTATTTCACATTTCATCTCCGTCTTTGAAAGATACCTTGTGTACCTGCTACAGTATTCATAATTAAAATATATCATAGCATTTTATTGCGTGACATCCCTAGATGTGCCTACTTCAAAATTAAACGTCCCGAATGTCCCGATATCGTCCAGTGGAGTTTAATCGCGGGACAGGTGTGCGTGACGTGTCCTCATTGCGGCCTGTATTCTATTTATCGCCCTTAACTTTGGTACAAGATACACATTTAGATAAAGCGATAACAATAATTCTAGACTAACCACTGTTTCTATCGTCAGCTCACTGTCATACTTAAGCAGTAGAAAGAAAGAAGAAAGAAATAATTTATTCTGACAAAACACGGATCACAATAACAGTAAAAAAAACATTGTTTATAAGAAAAGAAAAGAAAAAATAAAGCGAAGAGGTGTGTGTAGTAAACTCCTGCTGTGATTTTATCAGAAAAGGTCTGAGCTCAGCATTCGTTGAGGATAAAATCCACAACACTGATTTTCAGCACAAAAGTAGGTAATAATTGAATGATTATTGAAGTATTTTATCAAGTACCTCATTCATTCAATATTTTTTTTTCAAATTATAGTTAGATGATACATAAATTAGAAATTGTTAAAAGCGAAATATGCTTTCCTAATTTTTTAAATTAGATATAAATTTTATAGATGGCTATAAAATTTGGTCCAAAATAAAACAGGTTAGGCACAATAATGAAACAACTTATATTTTTAGACATAGCGTAAATAAGTAGTAGAGTTCTTTGTGATAGAGCTCGTCCGGGGAAGGACTACCACCATACCTATTTCTGCCGCCAAGCAGTAATGCTCGCATTGCTGTGTTCCGGTTCGAAGGGTATGGTTTCCGGTGAAATTACAGGCACATGAGTCTTACCATCTAACGTCTCAGGGTGGTAACACGCAAGTGATATCTATGATGTTGCATGCGTACATAGGCTACGGTAACCGCTGACCATCAAGTGGGCCGTACGCTTGGTTACCACTTTAGTAGTATAAAAAAAAATAAAAAAAAATTGGAAAATGAACTGTTGCGATGCGCTTTTACCATCTCGTACACAAGGACTTTACGTGCATATATGTATGCCTTTCTAAAAATCAAAAACGCTTCTCTCTTTTAAGTTAAAACCAGAAACAAAATAATAGATCTATTATATTCCATGTACCTATGTAATTTAGCAACACATGCTTTCACAACACGTCTCTGCGCGTTTAATCATTGATGAATAGATGATTAAATAATTTTAAACGTTGCCAGCTACCTGCCCGTGGGCGGTATTATATGTGAGAGAGAAGTTGTACGATATAATTTTAAACGAGACGGTGAAAATGACAAAGATGCAAATAGTATGTTGGAGATAGTAAAACTGTGACACACAAAGCGCAACACACACAGAACGCGGGAGCGGGACGGGTCGGGTCCGCCGCGGGCCCGCCGCGGGTGTATTGACTTCACACACAATGCGGGCGCGGGTCCGTTTAATTACTGACTTTTTGACACCATATCTTTATTTTTGATGACAGCTGTCAAACTTCAAACGGTTATCTACTCATCCCAGACTAGCCGCACCTCACTCAATTGAAAGGTATTTTCGAGACCTTCATTTTTGATGACAGCTGTCAATTTGACATCTGTCATTCGAAATTAAGTTCTGAACCACACCTTTCATTTGCGTCAGGTGCGGCAAGTCTGGGATGAGCAGATCCCGAGATATACCCGTTTGAAGTTTGACAGCTGTCAAAACAAGATGTGTCAAATGTGCTAGCAATGACAAAAAATGAATTATTAAAAAAAAAGAATGCTGTCTAACTCAAGATGTTGCTTATGTCCAACAGTGGACTGGCTGAAAAGTGGATTGGCTGAAATGATGATGATGATGATTGTCTAAAATTATGAGTTTGGGTTTTGTCTCTGCCGCGGGCCCGCTTCGCGTTTTGTGTGTGTTGCGCTTAAGTTAACAAGTTTTTTTTATAATTAAGTTTTTATTAATTTGTGGACAGAGCGCATTGCGAGGAGCTGTCTTATGTGCTACAGCGATACTTATAATTTCATATTTAGTTTGAATTGATTATGAAATTATATGTATCATTGATGATGTGTTTGAAATTAGAAAAACTAGTAATAAGTATAACGAAAATCAAAGTATGTAGAACCATAACATTTCTGTTCTAGTCTAGTGCAGTATTATTAGCGTGTATAATAAATAGCAGGTTTGTGAAAGACCTTATGCGTTTCTAAGATTGTGTCAGCATAGGTAGGTACTACTAATAATTATAGTGGTTCATACATTCCGTCCATAATAACGTAATTTCAAGTGAACTGCTTTAAAATATAAGCATTTCATAGTCTGTTACTTTCTGTCGTAGTTATTCTTTAATATGGGTTAACTACGACATATTATACTTGCAATATTAAATTATCATTCTCAACAATCACACCACGTGTCGAAATAACGAACTGTCAAAATTCAGTAAGACACTCCCACAAACATCTTATTCATATTTCCCCTATTACTTAGACATTTAACATGACATTTAACATGACATTTACCAAGCCATCAAAACATACCAGAATTTTTCGACGCTTAATTTCCTCCTGTAAAGTTTTAAAGCGCGTTCACAAGCGGTGTCTGGGAAGTTTCATCATCACAGATGCTAGTAGGAAGCTTACTTTGAATACAAAGCCTACAAGCACAAAAGGCTCAGTCTCTGCTCCATTTTGTGTGTGACAAGCCGGGAACGCGGAAACGTCAACTCTATTTCGACGCTAGATTACAAATAAAAGTGTGACAAGACTTTAAGAAAGTGGGGGTATTTTTTTAGAGTTCTAGGTTCTAGGACAGTCAACGTCATAATTTTATGAATAGCTGACTAGGGCAGAAATTACTCTATTGCTTTTTACGCGTACGCGTACGCGATACGCGTCGTAATTACTTCAAATTTACTAATAGTTGACATTTTTTACGTGCTATGTTATGCATGTAATGATGTTTACTAAATCAAAGTTTAGGTATGAAATATTATAATTCAGATTAGTCGAATTAGCTTTTTTGTATTTTTTTTTTTGTAAAATGCAGTGATAATGCAACGCAAGGTCAAGTACAAAATTACTTAGAAATAAAAGCTATCGATTTATTTCCTTTTTTAGGTGGGCAGATTGCTTAAAATGATACTGAAACGGCGTGGCCAGGCTAGTTGTAGACGGGGTATAGACGGGGTGCTGGCGTGACGTGTAGTTGTCCACAAACAGACGCGTCTTGTCTCTGTACGGTATAAGGCAATGTCTACTGATAGCGCTGTTTACGTGATCGCTGGATAAACACACAATGTCAGCTCCACTATCGACGCCAGTGTTTGTCGTTTGAAGTTGGCGTAGGGAAGCTGATTACACTGTATAAACGCTTAGTTAAAGACCGTGTTTGTTTGATGAGTAAGCCGAGTGTGATATTTGAAAGGGAGTTAGGTGATTCATTTGTTTATATTGCGATGTTTCTAATAGTCAGGACATACTAGGGTAAGTAGTTTTAAGCGTATTTCACTGCGTATTGTACCCAGGGGGAACACGCTAAATGTCACGTAACGGAAACAGTTTGCACTTCGTAATGCACAGAGCTGTCATAAGGTGCTACAGCGAAACGCAACTTAACTTCAACTTTGATTACGAACGAATATATGTATAAACTTGTAGGCCTAAATTTATAATGAACTTACTTATTTATTTTACCTAATTAGGTGCTTATTTCTTTATTTTATTGATTCATTATCTTATATAGAATGAATAAATATTAAGAATAAAGAATAATAAGATTATGAGATGAAGGTAAACAAATTATTGAAGTAAACACAACACAGGTGGTAAAAATTATACATAGAACAAAATAGAAACTAATTTTTTTTTTTTTTTTTGTTATAGTAAAAAAAATAAGTTGCATAAAAAGTACTTAGACAATCATAAATAAAACATCTGTCAACACAAAGCGAGCTTTTTACAAAGATTCTTTACCTTTGTGGGCAACTTGCCTTTAGTTTTCAGGAGCTTCTTCTTCTTCTTCTTTTATGAACTCTGTGGCTTATTTGCCACAATTTTGCCAGTGTCAAGTGTATTAGTTTGATTGTCGCTTATCAACTTATACAAACGAAATTTGGAAAGAAATGATGACTTTTCTTATAAAAAAATCCCTTAGAAAGTCTTTGACTTTTTCAGGAGCTGTCTTTTGACACCCTTTATTCACAGCTTTTTGGTAAACAATTTTCATTTGTCAAAACGTTCACGCCACGTACGAGAATCACAAAGCGAGACGTTTACAAAGAATGAGCCCAACAAATTGTTCCGTCAAGCGCCATGTTTGAATAATTTACGGTTGGCAGACATCCGCTATCAACTGATATTATGTTATACCAATGGAACGCCCCGTGACTTTGTCTGCGCTGACTCTTTTCATGACAACTTTTTCATCCCGCTGCGTTCTCTAGGGGTTGCATTTCGGGAATTTAATTTTTAGTAGGTACACCCTGTTAAAAAATACACTTTTCAAAACTTCTGGGACCAAACGACTTTATTGAGATTTGGTTGTTTCAGGTATTATTGTGTAGATATTGGACAATAAAAAACTCAAGATATTGACATCTACTCAATTTTTCATAAAGCAGAAAACAAAATGTTTTCGAAATTTATTATATTTTTCTATTATCTTCCGTAGGTAAAACACACTTTAATATTTTACAAAAAAAAAATAAACAAAAGTTTTAAAGAACTCAAGTTTTAAAGGTAATAGTGGTAATAAAAATACATAATTAATAAGAGTTTGTTTTAGGTTAAGTTTGTTAGTTTGTTCTTCTCTTAAGTTAGTTATATTCAATGGTACCTAGGTAATAATTAAGTTAAGCGCGCCTTTTTTCTCTACCTACCTTTGAGGTTGGCAGGCAGAAAATGCTGTTAGCATTAAGCCCACCTTTTGTACTGTATTTTCTGTGCAATAAAGAATTAAATAATAATAATAATAATTGTTTTTGCATATGTAGCGAAAATAATATCAACCGTTTTGCGGTAGACCTCCATTATTTAATCGCTGAAACCCAGAAAGTTTTCTCATTAGAATTGTTTAATTTTCTCATTCTACCAGAAAATGTAGGTTTATTTTTCAATGATCTCGTTTTTGTAGGTTAAAAGGAGACCCCAATTTCAATATTAATTAAACTGTTCTTATGTTTATTTTTTTGTGGTTTAATAGATTAAAATATGAATATAATTTATTTTCATTTTATAATATGTAACAAACACAAAATTTCTGACTCGACCAATTTTTGGATTCGACTAATTTTGGAATAACTATTCCGCGGAATAAAAAATGTGAAATATAAGTAAACTGTTAGTTTACTCGCGAATAACTACGATTTACTCTGCGAGTAGAGCCCATTCGAGCTAGGTCAAATCCAACCTAAGTGAGAACTGGTGAGAACATTTTTGTTATTTCTTATTCAATCCAATCGTAAGGATCACTTTGAATCGTCTATAAAGACGTATTACTTAGTATATCGAGAACCTAGTGTCTAGATAAACCTAACATAGATTTTTAGGCATTATTAACCAGTATTGTACCAAGTTTTTTTGTTGAAATAAATTATCTATCTATCTATCTAAATTCCAAGCGGTAAAAATTTGATTTTAAAAATCTTTTCAGGTTAAAGTAGCTTAAATTTTCTTTGCGTGAAGAATCTATTGTTCTGTCACTCAAGGAATCGCATTTCTGACAAATATTTTCACGTTTAGCAAAACACGTAAGACGTGTAAGGGAGCGTTTACACTAGAGTCCAAAAATAAAGTGCTTCACTAAACGATCGACTCTATCGAGAGTCCTTCTTGGTGGGTACCACAGCAGTGCCAGATATTCTGCGTCCAAGCAGTACCTACTGTGCAAACGCTACTGTTTTTAGATTTGAATGGCACTGTAGCAAGTGAAATTACTGGGCAAAAGTCGGGGTGATGAGCGCAGTGCAGTGCCACGCAGAACTTTTGGTCAAACGTGGCGTAAGTAAGTAAAAGTAAAGTAAAAAATATATTTATTCAATAATATCACAAGGATAATTTTGAAACGTCTTAAAGCTAGGTGAATTTACGCCAGTTCTACGCGCCCCAGCCTAAAAGAATCTGGCAACAAACTCGGCTGGGTTCCTAGCTTTAAATTAGGCGAGCGACTTGACCGTCTTGTCACTAAATAACATTACACATTAGAGTAACATGAGTTTTGTGCGTCTTTTCACCTATTTATAACATTTCTCAGTCCATTTAACGCGACAGTAACCGGAGATTGATTTATCTGATGGGTCATTGAGGAACTCGACACTACTCACGCTCGATATCTGATAGCTTCATATTATTATCAAGAATGAGAATGGATACTTTTCCGTGACATCTTACTTCTTACTAATATTTTATAGAGGAAAGTTTGTGAGATTGTGGGAGTATCTCGTTCTGATCTGAATGAAATTTGGCACAGGCATAGATAATAGCTTGGAAAACCACATATAATACTTTTTACTCAGTTCTCTTGGTTTCAGTTCAGTTCAGCTTAACCGCGGGCAACACCGCGGGTCACAGCTAGTCTATCATATATTCAGTAGGTAAAAATAATGTATTGTTAACTATTACCTACTCATTTCTTATGCGCTAATTTTTGACCTGATATTTCAATATCATTAATAAATAGGCCATGCCTATTAAAGGTAAGTAATGTCTTATGGAAAATATTTAGACATGATTGTGTCTAAAAAGTTTTCTCATAATCTTTTTTTTTTTTTTTTATACAATTGAAGTGGCAACCAAGCGTACGGCCCACAAGATGGTAAGCGGTTACCGCAGCCTATGGACGCTTGCAATACCAGAGGTATCACTCGCGGGTTGCCACCTTGTGGCTAAGATCGAAAGCCTCATGTGCCAGAACATTCACCGGAACCATACCCAGAAATTTCACCCCGGAACACAGCAATGCGAGCATTACTGCTTGGCGGCAGAAATAGGTATGTTTGTGGTATAATCTGTTTGTACCTTTACAAGCAAACTATATTTTACGAGGTAACCCAAGAAAGCTGCTAAGGCCGGTATTGGCAAATTATGATGGATGGACCCACCTTCATCATAACTTACTATCGATCGCCACAGAATAATAATAGAATCCATATCAGTACCTATGATTTTCCCTGATGTCATACAATATTATAGAATAGAATAGAATAGAAAACTCTTTATTGTACACCGTAACACATAAGAAAAAATAAATAAACAAAGTATAGGAACACAATTTAAATAAGTATAGCGAAGTACAATGGGCGGTCTTATCGCTGTGAGCAATTTCTTACAGACAACCTTTGGATGGACTGGATTTTAAAATGAATGGGATGGGACGGTGTCAACAATTCTTTAACACAAAACAATAGTAGAAGCAAACAATTACATTACATAAAAATAATATAGTACACAATATATTATGATAGTTATTAAGAGCTCTGGTGGTCTAGTGGTGACCTCGCCTTCGGATCGTTGTGGGTTCGAACCCGGTCGTGCACCAATGTATTTTTTATCGAAAAAGTTATGTGCTCCCATACGGTGAAGAACAGTATCTTGAGGCATGTCCATTTTTATATTAAGATTTTGACTGTGGTTTTTGGAAAAATAGATAAAAGAAAATTATTAGAAAATAACTGTTATTGTGCGAATCTGTAGCTAACAGGCGACTGTTTAAATGTGAAGGACTGTAGTTAACACAACTTACTATCCGTTTTAGCACTCTTTTTAAAATAAAGTAAGTAATGTGAAACGTAACTCGAAAACCAAGCAAAGGTTATCTAGTTTAAATCGATAGCTTTTTGTTTTATTTTCATTTGTTTTAACGAATAAACTGCTGGTTTGAAATAGGCATTACTGTGTCGGTTGTTGAACTAAGTCACGTGTTTCTTATATGTGCGAACCAACAAACTGTTGTTTTCAGTGATCGTGTCAGGGGGCTAAGCGTTTGCTATATAACTTAATTTACCGAGCATCGTACAAGTTACACGAGCCCTTTCTGTGAAGTTTCGGCAGGTCGTTTTTCTTATAATCCCCAACGCCTTAAACCAAGTTTGCATAATTAATTCAACCCATTTTTGTGAGTAATTTAAAAGTCGTTTATCTCAAAATGATTACAGTAGTTAAGTAGTACAAATAATGTAATACTTTACCTGTAAATGCTAAAGTAACAAATATTCCCCAAACTATCACCCAAAGCTTAAAGTTATGCGTGGCATTGCACTGCGCTCTTCACAGCGAGACGTAATATAGGTACCCAATGATTTATGCTTGCACACTACGCTTGCAGGCAGATTATTATGAATCAGGCCCACCAAACCGGACCCTTGCTAAAGAGTCCCACAACCAGCATAACAATAATACCACAACTTTAGTATCAAGTTCGTAAATTTGCATTTTATACAGTCGCATTATTCTTACACATGCTCATTACCCGCACCGAAATGTAATAAAGTAAATGGAGCTGAAAATTATTATCTTCCGGTTGGCATCTTAAATTCGTCCGCAGTGTAACCTGCCACATTTTTGTCATAACTCCGTACGTTTCAACGTCCTTAGGAGGTTTTGTTATTTTACTAGAGTTTTCCCACGGGTTTGTTTCCGAGTTACCGAGTGAAAAGTTTAATAGGTATATAATATTGCCTTGTCTATCTAAAGTTCGTGTATTCAAAATCGTTCGTGTGTGTTATCAAAAAACTATGCGCAAAATGTCAGTGTTTTCAAATGGAAACAATGAAGGAAAACATCGTGACGAAAAATTAGGTTTCATAATTCGCATTAGGTCAGCGAGGTGAACTAAAACCCAATCATTCTCAGTCGAGAGTAGTCCAATATCCCAACAGCAGTAAATTTAGAAGGCTTACCATGATGATGAGTTTAGTTTCCAATATGAATAAATCTTGTAAAAGTAACCGAATACAAAAGGAAAAAAAACACGTTCATTCAAATCAGCTTACAACCGATAAAAAAGTGATTGAAACGTTTAAAACCCCTGTAGGTAAATATTTTGTGAACGCCATTTTCAATACTACTCTAGCTGACACGAAAAGGCAAAAAGAATAATGATGGCGGATCGCCGCGTCCAAAGTGCTCTAATAAAATATTAAAACAAGAAAAAAGAGAGCAGTTTTTGAGGAAAAAGTAGAGTAGTGTTAGAGCGAAGCTAAGTGATTTGTCGTGTTGTGGTCAATCGTACTTAGTGTCAGTTCTTATACTTCCAACTCAAGTCACATCGGAAGTTGGGTCCTGATTGAGACCACTACTTGGTAAGTTTTTCTAGGGATAGAGCCTTTTAATGGTAGTCTATACAAAAGTAGTCTCTAGCATAGCTAACTTTTAGAAACCGGAGTTTACTTTCCACTTTTTTGTAGTATTTTTTTGAACATAAAATAAGCAAATTCGGATGGTGTAGACGCAAAATATAACAACAGTTTGACCAAAATTTATGCACTAGAATATCAATAAACTCCAACAAAATCTACTAAAGGTTTCTTTCTTGTCAATATATAAGACAGCTGTTATTTCTAGTTGATTTGCTGGCTCATAATCTGGAGATTATTTTGACAGAATATACTCGTAGCTGCAGTATGCGTTGCCCTTTACCAGATGCAAGAAAAGTTTTAGCAAGATCTGTAAAATAATATTGATTGCAAAAAAGCCTCGATCAATATAATTTATATATCTGTTTGGTATTTTGAGTAATTAAAACTATTGTTATTTTCTTCACATTTACGAACTCCAAAAAGAATAAACACAAGCATAATTACTTATTCGTAAACGTAACACTACCTAAGAAAACTTTAATCAAAGGTAACCCGCTCCCTTTGTTTAAACAGTTGGTACTTTGATAGGGTTCCACCCTTTGGGAAATGTTTATTTCAATTTTATCTTGGAATGCTACTTTTGAATCTTCGTGTTCGTCAAAGCATTTTTTGTTTTCTTTATCGTCATGGTTGAATAACTAAATAAACACGAAATGTTACTGTAATAACCAGGGAGGAGCTATGAATGAACGAACCAAATTACAGTGCGTATAATGGTGTAATATAAACTACCTATAAATGGTGAGTTAGGCGTCCAAGTGGTAAATTGTTTCTGGAAAAAAAACTAGATAGATAACTAAACATTTTTGTTACGTTATTTTTTAGGCCAAGATAAAGGCCTTCGGGCGGCCTAAAAACTCTGCCACCAGAGTTGGTCACTGATTCATACGAACTTACTTTACTTTTGCGCATGACGGAGCCAGGTAGAAACTAGCAAGTAACCTACAAACTATTTGCGAGTTGCCGGTAACAGACGCAACGCCAACGAACAATGAAGACGGATAATTAAAGCCAACCAACGAGAAAAAGAGATTTTTAATGAACCTCGACGTTTGCCACGTAATTAAAGTTTATTATAACCGTAAAAAATCATAATTAAGTAATAAAAGCAC
The DNA here is from genome assembly GCA_951394395.1 of Colostygia pectinataria. Classification (NCBI taxonomy): domain Eukaryota; kingdom Metazoa; phylum Arthropoda; class Insecta; order Lepidoptera; family Geometridae; genus Colostygia; species Colostygia pectinataria. The sequence continues at coordinate 3,925,773 of OX596356.1, read as the reverse complement.
CTCGCGTAAAGTTGCGCTTTTATTTCGGTGTATATGGGTAGGATCGACCAAAGCTAAACGAAACTGGAATAAAGAATATCTTGTAAAATTTTGTTGATGATGTTATTTGGCAAATTATATTAGGTAATCAAAACTTGTGTTCGAGAATAACAGCATTCAGCCGTGCTCTTGCTATTAAAAGTTTAATTTTTACTGTGAATAAATCTAATGCAGCTTAATGGATATTGGCCTTAAGTACATACTTACGATTAAATTTATGGTAATTTGAGGCTAGTTAAAAAATAACGAACACGTTTCCTGGGCGGACAAAATTCAAACAAAAATAAATTCACATACAGATTTTCCGTGCGCGGACGTTTTGACTGGAACTAAATTACAGTTGGAACCTAATAAAACGTCTGACGTTGTTAATTATTTGAATCGGGCTCCAGATAATCCGACGCGTAAAGAACATTTCTAGATTTGTAACAATTCAGGGCTCTAAAGATAATGTTTCGAGCCGTGGTTAAGATTGATAGAGTTTTATTCAATAAATCACAAGGAACACTAGGAATTACATGGTGTTTTAAAAATTTGTTGATTCAACAATACCATTAGAGTGCTTTCTTTGCAAGACAAAAAATATTTTTTCTACACACTTGCTTATAAAGTGGCTCTATGGTCATCGCAATTAGGCACAGAATGACACCCATAATCAAATGCGCCTCAATGGCGCCTCAGCGGTAATCACCAATGTTACACACTAGTACCATAATGTACTATAATAACAAGATAAAGTAACAATTTCACTAAGCTTCTCAGAAAGGTTTACTTCTGAGCTTTCCTTTTCAATTTCCTTAAAAAAGTTTTATTCAATCATTCGTGAGAAGAGACCTAATGAAACTTTTTTACTTAATGAGAGCGTTCGTTCCTAAGCGATAAATGCCGTAACTCTCTAGACAAAACTAATAGAATTTTTGAAGTACCGACGCTGTGATCGCTTCTCAAAGGCACCTGTTTCGCATATAAATTGACGAATTTGCCTCCATTTACACCTTGCTGTCATGCAGGAGATAGGCACAGGTTGTACTTGCTCGCTGGTTTAATCCATATTAAAATCATCTGAGTTAAAAGTATGTAAACCCTCCAACAGTTTTTAATGAAGCTTGTAATAAGTTTAGTTTGTAGTAGGTACTTAGTTAAATAAATAAATATAGCTGGATAAACTACACAGCATCATTTAGCCCCAAGCTAAGCAGAGTTTGTGTTATGGGTACTAGATGACTGTTTACTTTATTACAATACAATAGGTAAAATAGATAGATTTTTTTATTATATATTTTATTTTATTACTTATCATATCATCATCATCATATCAGCCGATAGACGTCCACTGCTGGACATAGGCCTCCCCCAAAGAGCGCCATGACGACCGATTTTGGGCTTACTCACATCATAGTTTTAGTAAGTTTTTCGTTAATTGTATTGTATTGTATTGCAAGCGGTTTACGTAATCACCCTGCTCACTGGGTTTGTTTCGTTTTCCCCCAGTCCTGCATTCACCCGGCCCGTTCTCACCCGAATTGGTTGCTATGCTAGTCTCCTTACCTCGGTTATCTTATATCAATCTTTTTTTTTTTTTATACAACTGAAGTGGCAACCAAGGGTACGGCCCACAAGATGGTAAGCGGTTACCGCAATCTATGGACGCTTGCAATACCACAGGTATCACTCGCGGGATGCCACCTTGAGGCTAAGATCGAAAGCCTCTTGTGCCAGTAATTTCACCGGAAACCATACCCTTCACACAGTGATGCGAGCATTACTGCTTGGCGGCAGAAATAGGTATGGTGGTAGTCCTTCCCCGGACGAGCTCTATCACAGAGAACTCTACTACTCTTAAAATCTTATTTATAAGTAAACCAGCTGCTTACATGTGGCTTGTTTAGTTAATTTATAATCAGTTCCGATTATACACGTGAACGCTTTTTAATTATAATAACATTTTTGATCATACTTTAGATAACCATCAAGATTAATGAGTAGAGGAAAAAAATACAGTGTGCGGGTTAAAATTTTACTGCTTAAAGGTAATTTTTGTATAAATATTGTTAATAAATATTGTTGTACTATTCAATATTTCATACACAAAAAACAAAAAGACAAAGCGCCAAACTTGTAGTATAGGGACTTGTTTAGTGATAGAATAGTTTTTTTTTTTTTTTATAAATAATGCTCGACAATCCACACAGCATCATCTAGCCTAAGGTAAGCTGCTGTTAAACAGAGCTGTATTATGGGTGTACTAGATGACTGTTATATATTTAATACAATACAATACAAAACATAGATAGATATTTTTTATTATACATAGAAAACACCCAGAACACCCGGAACAAATATTTGCAGATCCTACAAACATTTGTCCCAAGGCGGGAATCGAACCCGCAACCTCTGCGTCGCAGGCGGACCTTCGCCCACCGCGCCACATTGGTCGTCGACGTCGAGTTACAATATACTTTAATAGATAAAAAAGTACAACACTAGATTTAATTAAACTTTAGTGAATTTATAACTTTGTATTTATTATTTTCTATAGTTTTTTTAAATAATAATAACCAGAAGAACAGAATAGCAGCTCTATCTGTGTTGAGTTTTTTAAACAAACATCATATTCCCCCTGCATTCTGCAAAAGTTATATTTTGGTATTTTTTTAATGATTCCAAGTTTCATTCTCTAAGTCTCCAGAGGCTCTCTGCATTGTATCAGTATATCACTAAGCCTTTTATAATAAAGCTCGTCTTCACGCGCGTTTTTGCAGTTTTTATGCTAACCCACAGCAACAGTAGAAAAAAATACCATATGCTAAGAGTAAGAGTAGTAGAGTTCTCTGTGATAGAGCTCGTCCGGGGAAGGACTACCATCATACCTATTTCTGCCGCCAAGCAGTAATGCTCGCATTGCTGTGTTCCGGTGTGAAGGGTATGGTTTCCGGTGAAATTACTGGCACATGAGGCTTTCGATCTTAGCCTCAATGTGGCAACCCGCGAGGGATACCTCTGGTATTGCAAGCGTTCATAGGCTGCGGTTACCGCTTACCATCTTGTGGGCCGTACGTTTAGTTGGCACTTCAGTTGTATATTAAAAAAAATGCGTTATTTTAGGACTTAACGCATCTACATTCCAAATTTCACCACAAACGGTTAAATCGTCACGGAGATACTTATGGTAACAAACATTCACACCCACATTGCTTTCGCATTTATATTATTAGTAGGATACTGATAATCCTGCCTTTTCAGTAGATTAGTAAGAATCTTTAACCTAAAACTAAACGAAAAAAAGTGAAATTAAACGAATGCCAAAAAAGGACTCTCTAGATTGTAGCAAGCAAACGTGTTCAAGTAGCAAGCCGTGCAGGCTCATAATAAGAGGGATCCACTGGTTTAATCGAAACCGTTACCTGCTCATAAACAGATATACATTGTTTTCTGAAGGAGTTCGCCTCGATAGGCTTTTTAACACCTTTTTTACGTCAAGCATCTACATAATCTAGCTAAGCAGTTTTATATGAGTGACAGATACGTAAACAAAACCAACTAAGTTTCTTAACTACTAAAAAGCCTAAGGTAAACTAAGTTTAAACTTTTCACTGCAAGTGTCTGTCAATCAGAGGCCATAGTAACTATTTGGTAATCAATATCGGGGGCAAACGAAAACGGAGGCAATCGACCCAAAATCATATAATCACCACTACCACCATCATCATGATCAGCTTTCTAATGTTTCTCATTGGTGGGTCATTAGCCTACTCTCGACCGTGTAGGTTAGGCAGAGCATACCGACAGGTTTCTCTTATAGACTTGTTTCTATAGGAATCGGAGTTTTTTTTCAGAGAGTCTTTTGGTAAAAGGTAAAGTGCGATTTACATTTTTACTGACTTTGAGAGCTGACTTTCTCTATTTACAAAGGGTCAGTATGCGAGAATTTGAAGTCAGTACTGACCCGACAGCGTTTACATTAGGTCAGTAGCGGGTCAACACTGACCTTGCTACTTACTCAATGCAAATCATACTTAAAAGCAAGTAGTTGTCCGAAAGCTGGTTTGTAATTAAGTAATTCAAAAACCTAAATCTTAAAAACATTTTAACAACATACTTATTATATATCTAAATTGTTGCTGGATTTGTTTTATATCCCTTATAATATGCTTTTAGTTATCAAAGAACTCTGCTACCTTAAAAGTAGTAAAAATATTGTTTGATGAAAATTCCTGCGCACTTAAAATTATACGCCCTCGGTGGAGCGGTGGGTGAGTGTTCGGATGAGAAGCGAGAGCTTGAGGATTCGATGTTTGCTACGGGACAAATGCTTACATGTCAAAAAGTATGTATTTCTATAAGTTTTCTGGTTCCTATAGCACAGACTAGATGGCTATGTAGGCTGCGTTTCCACCAGTGATGTGCAAGGATGTGTAGTGAGGGATGTGTTTGTTATGAACCATTAGAATCACTTCATTTACCTCGCTCTGCCCAGCTTTAATGAAGTGATTCTATTGGTTCCATACAAAAACATCCCTCGCTACACATCCTCGCACATCTCTGGTGAAAACGCTGCTTATGTCTGACACATTTCATCTAAACCGTATAGCGGCGCGGCTGGCTCATAGTTACTTTTGATTACAACAAGTATTTCATTTGTCAGTGCACATTATGCACTAACTTAAAAAAGATAAGATTATTAATTAAAAAAACCGTTTTTAGAAATATCCAATGAATATTTCGATTAACCGATAGAGATTTCAATTTCCTTTAGTCACGTGCGGCGGGATATCGGATCCGCGGTTGGCTCAATCCGTAATGAGCCAGCGAATGGCAATTCTGTTAGATGGGCTTTGGTTAAGGGGGGGAACTTTTTATCCCAATGGACTTTTAATACATCTATTTGATGTGTAACAGCGTTTTATGAACGCTCTCTCTAGTGACGTAGAGTAACTTTTCGTCATCATCAGTCTAGCAATTATCATCAAAACATCAGCCCACATCAATAGATTTCCCTGATACGCGCCTACGAACTATACAATATAACATTCCTAACCACTATTAATATAGTATAACAAAAATAGTATAACACTATTTTTTTTTCACGACCAATGGGAAAAAAAATATGCAGGGAAAATGAGCAATATACGCCGGAAACGCTTCTATGTTTACAACTGCAGCGGTAGTCTAGTGCATGGTTGAGATGCGAGGAGTTGCGGTTCGACTCCCGTTACAGGATACATGTTTGCAAGATCTGCTAGTAGTTGTTCTAAGTCAGGTACCATAGATAGATAGATAGATAGAAAACTCTTTATTGTACACCATAAAAGAAAAAGAAAAACAGAAAAATAATAATTACATACAATGTTTAACAGTGAAGTACAATGGGTGGCCTTATCGCTGTGAGCGATTTCTTCCAGGCAACCTTTGGATGGACTGAAACTAGTTAGAATAAAATGGGACGGTGCCAAAACAAAAAGAGAAGATTAAATAATTATTTACATAAAGTGCATAAGATAATAAATTTACTTACATTAAAGTATACTTAATATAATATTTATATATATAAATATAAAATAGTGTATAAAATATATAAATATATATAAGTACATACAAAAACCATGATACATGTAGTTTCTATACTTTCGATACAGAGAAAAGTGTGAAGTCAGGACATTTTTGCAATGTGATTATTGGGTGTGCTGTTACGTTATGTTTACGTCCACTCATGCTTAATTTTTGTATCCTATCCACAACATATTTTTTTTTCTCTGGGTCCACTTACTTGCATTAGTAATAGGGACAATACTCCTGAAACAATGCTACAAAATGACAACGGAGTCGATGAGAAAATTAATTCATCACATGGATTTTTTTATTTTGCTTTAGTTTCTTCGAAAAATTAAAAAGTTTGACCATGATAAACCTAGGGTAGGTTCATCAGATTATATTTTTAAAATTTCATTCCATTCTGACTTTCAATATCAAAATAAACGAACTACAGCATACTGCATGAATTTTTGTGTTTCAAATTGCTAACAAACCGGTCATAATCTTTTACCTAACGTAAGCGAATCTCACAGCATTATTATATCTGTCACCTAAACCCACATAAATGCAATTTTAAAAGTTTTAGGCATCGTTACATTTGGAAATCAATGATTCCAGTAGCGATCACAATTGATAACTTTATCAAGTATTATGAATAGCACAGTTTCCATCGTCAAATCAAGGTGTAACAACATTAGCACAACGTCAAATCAAAAGTCAGATCCAAAACAGAACGCATTGTTGTGAATGAACTCAATATAAACGGAATAAGGATGAAATCATTCTGCGTAATAATTTATAGCTCGTCGTGAGCTTCGTTTCTTAAAACTCGTTAGCGTCGCGTCGTAAAGCGGTGAACAACTAGATTTCGCCGCTGTTTTACGACGTCATTAAGACGGTCCCGCTACTTTAAGCAACCATGAGTAAAAGAAACCCGAATCCTTATGTCTGAACTCATATTTCTCAACAATTATACCAAATAAGTTGCGTAAACTCATTTGTGGTAAATTGCGACCGCACTCTTGCCTATTAAAATTAATAAGACAAGTTTGTTGAAAATCTGACCAACGAACGTATTTATAATTGATAATTATTTTTGTAAAGACCTTAAAATAAGTCTAATAAGGGTCATGGAAGAAGAATCAACTTGATTATAAGATTCAATGTGCCAAAAGCGATTAAAGTAGCTGGCTACTCGTAGTCAATCCAACGTTTCTAGAGGTCATTAATTAGACGGTATTCTTATTTGTGCATATCTGTGCTTTTAAGAACACGGAAGATACGTCTCTGGGCGGAATATTATCTCCGCCACAGAGTTGGCTACTGCTGGCTCATACGAACTTACCTGCGTAAGTTTTCTAATGCTTATGTTCGTCATATTTAAATAGCATAACATTTTTTTTTTACGACGCGGTGGCAAAACGACGTAGGATAAATCATTCCTCTCACATGACCTATACGAATTGTTAGTCCTATAACATGCTTCTTTTCACACGATCTTTTCATTCACTTACCGTAATAATTGCTGAAACTAATTTACAATTTAAGCGAAAGATGTATTGTCTATTCTTATAGTCACAACTTATTAGAAACCGTCGGTAAGTAAGCTTTCCGGATTCCAACGAACGTTGTAATCGCCTTTGTCCTCGTTAATTAAACGATCCACCTCCTATTTCACTAAACATATTCTATACCAAACTATAATCTTTAACCGTACTTACCGCCGGTAAAGGGCCAATCTACCTACCTTTTGTTAGTGATTCCGTTAATAGATTCAGCTGTACCGTTAAGAACGTGCACTAACACAATTAGACACAAAAACTGATGCAAAAATCAATACAAGCAAAATGTTAAGCCAAAAATAATAGGTTATAATATTTACTATTGTAAAAGATAATAATAGATATCTACTCAGCACAATGCTGTGTTGGATCCAAACTAGTCCAAGGTTTGTCTGTAACACAAAACAAAATAATATTTTTTTATTTTTTTTATTTTGTATGTTGTCCTTACTTTTACTATTTATTGTTTGCTGTCGACAAACAAACCATTTGTTTCTATTTTTTTTTTTTTTTTGGTTCTATAAAAGAGAAAACACGCTCACGTTCTAAAGAAAATATGTAGTTTTGTCTACGTTTTGTTATAGATCTTAGAAACCTTACAGTATTTCAAGATTATTTTTACTTTAACGTGTAAGTTATAAGTATTTATTATGTTCCATAAACCAGTTTTTTATTAGTGGTTTACTTTTTAAAACAAGAAAAATTATGAAGTTTTCCTTTTATTCAGGCGACGGCCGCGTTGGCCGTCGCGTCGTAAGTGGCACGGTGAAGCGCATTTCAATTTTAACTTTAATTCAAAATGTTACATTTGAAATAAAAAGGCCAGCGTCGAAGTGCTAATCTTTGCTAAGGTACGCTCTTAATAGATTCTGCTGTAATGAAGCAGTTCTGAAGCTCGTCCCGGCAAACTGAACCGGAAGCTCATTATCGCTCCGACCGACCAAGAAATCTTATAATCTCCTGCACTTTGAAATAAAATCTTGAATAATTGAATATTTTACTGTTAAATACGGGGAAACGTTTTTCCATTTTCTAATATTATCGATGTCGATATATTAGAAGTACGTTTGTGAAAATCTGATACTAGATAAACTTATTTCTTATCAAAATCTATTATTCAAACCATGGTCACTACAGTAGGTATATTTAAAATTTAGAAATTTCCTACCGGGTCTGGGAAACAGTAGTGTAGGAGTCGTTCTACTAATGTCCAGAAAAACCATTGATTTTGAAATAGAAACCCCTAATGACCTAAATGCATGTGAGTGGTAACGCCTATGTATGTATATCAGTCATCTAGTACCCATAACACAAGCTCTGCTTAGCTTGGGGCTGCGTGGATCCAGCATCATTTATTATTATTAACAGTGGGACTCATCAGCCTAATCATAACCATAATGTGAGTGCAGTTTTATACTAAGTTCACAGGCGACATGATTGACACGTCATTTGCTGACAAAAGTATAAAGCTCAAATTGGAATGCGTTTTGCTGTAGCACCTAAGACAACTAGACTAAAACCAAAACGTTTCGTTAGGTTACGTTTAGGTAAACCAATCTGAGTGTTGTTGTACCTAAGTGTTAATTTACGCTTTGCAGGCGAGCCCGCTTGCAAATCATTTAATCATGAATGGCATTGCTGTAATTGACAAAGGCTGTGTGTTCATTGATCCCTACTATTGGCTTTGGAATTCAGTCATTCTGCACCTTAGGCTAGGGTTTCTACGTGTTACATTTTGAAATAAATAGTATATCACTTGGAAATTTGATATAGCAACTTTTAGATTTGATTCTTATTGTGACCCTATTGTTTAAGTAGGAAGAAAGGAAAAGTAGGTATAAACTTTGGTGTATTCACCTTTTTTTATAAACTGACCTTAATTCATAAAATATTTTAAGCTTAGGCACGAAGAACATACACATGCATAAATTCAAAGTGAGTTTTTTTATAGAACTTTATTGAGTTTGCTTTTGATATATACATATTTTTCATATTTTTTAGACCATTAATTTTTAAAAAACGTAAGCTTTAGAATCTTTTTTTGTTTCAATGCAACCCTAGTTTTAAACATAATTTGTGTTCTACGGCAAGCGGAATGCACAAAAATAGCGCATAAATCAGACAAGGAAAGTTTTGCGTATGCCTTACCTCTATTGTCTCTTTATGATTAAAATTTACCCCAGTCGAGGGCAGAGAGTTTTAAAATGAGCCTAAAACTTGCGCTTGTAGTTTGGGCTGTGGTTCGAAAGCACAGAATATCTAAGGGTTCTGCACCAGTTGGGACGATTTTGAATACACATTGTTTATTGGGTCACTATAAAACCGGTTCACATTATAAAAAAAAAAATCTAAATCTAGTATCACAACATATAAATTGACCATATTTTCAAAGATAAATAAAAATTTAAGTAAAACAAAATATTTTTATCATTAAATTGTCACAGGGAAAAACTAAAGATTATAATAACCCAAAATTTATTTCGGGTGCTTTACCAATTGAGCTATAGAGACATATCTTTCATTGTATTCCGATTTTCTGAACCAGTTTGATAAATTCATTATCAAACACGGCTTAAAAAAATGTTTGATTTCATTGATTGAAAATGTATTTTCTTTAATGTGCAATAACATAGCGCAAATTGAAAAACAATGCATAGACAATTTATATGTAATTAAGAGGCTACCGTTAGATTTACAATTTGAAACGATCGAATGATAATTTTTAATTATATTCATTCATTCAATTCAAATCATAGTTAAAATTCATATAGGCGTTTCGTCATGGTACTTTCGAGGCCACGCGGTCTAGAGTATCTCAGTTTTTTACCTGGATCAGACAAAATAATAATGACAAAATAGCGCCTTCATCATCATTCTAAAATAAGATCAGTGAAGTAAACCTTCTTTGGTTCTTACACCATTTTTTTGGCCACTGACTTATACGAACGAACGAACGACACCATTTTTGACATGTTGGCACCAACTCCTTAGACCTCATTTGGCGACTGCATCTTTATGCATATTGTCATACACTTCTCTAATATTATTATATAGATATTTATATATTATATCAATATTAGTTTAAGTCTTATTTACGCTTAAATTAACTGCTGCCTCATCATCATCATAATTCAGACAATAGCTGTCCATTGCTAAATAGGCTCCCAAAGAGCGCCATGACGTTCGCTCTTGGGTTTTCACCATCCAACGACTTTATGCAACTGCTTTAATGTCAATACTACTACTGCCTACAGTGTAATTACCAAGTAGTTCCGAGACTGTGCTCTCCGAGTCAGCGCAACCTTGTGCGCGATAGGAATCAACATCGGAATCAACACATCACCGAATGCTCAGCCGAGCGAATAACACAGTGACGCCTACACAACTCTCTTGGCTTTGATTCTCGTCTCGAAGTGGATTCGAGACTTAACAGACCAAACTCAACTCGTCGGTGCCTAATGTAAAAATTTACACGAGATGGTACTGTTTTGTTATATTCAAAAGTCATTGGATGTAATGAGAGCTTTAGATGGAATAGGAGCCGAATCAAATAAATATTTCTCACGCACCAAACCTGCAGACTGTGCAATGAGGCGGACGAAACCCCTGCAAATTTGCCAGGAGAGTGTGGATCAGAGTGTAGACCACTAATGCAAAAACGTAGCATACATCTGCGTAGGCGTACACTGCGTGTCATTTTACGGTGCCTTTTGCGTGGGTCACACGTAACGTTTTTAAGTATATATAATAAGGAAGATGATAGATCTAATGATAGTAGATCTAATTTAGATAAAAGATATTAAGAAATATTTAAAAAAATTGCATCAATAAAGTAACCTGAACGTAACGTCGCCTTCGTCGTGTAGAATACAAGCAAAGACTCATATTTCTTGGCTGTCATTTTGTCTTGCATTTGATCGTTTTGAAAATAAAATAAATATATTCAAAAGTCACAAAAAAAGGATTCGTTTACGATGTTAATAACAAAGAGGAAAATACAGGATTTGGAGAACATTTCAATTACCAGTATTTTCCGCTTCAAGAAAAACTCAAGCTTCTCTTATATAATTAGTCGTTAACTCGTGAAGCTATGGAATTCCAGCTATTCCAGTAAATTGTTTATTTTCAATAACAAATCTACCTATATCAGTAACTAGGTAACCTACAAGTTCAAGCAGACACTTGTTATTTTCATAAAATACAGGATGTTTAAAACTTAAATAAATCAATGGAATTTTATACATAAATGGAATTTTTAAACACTCTGTAATTGCCATTATCAAGCAAATATAGTTATTCTGAACCATTCAAAAACACATTATTTAGGGTTAAGCTAAAGATTTTTATTGTAATAAATAAGTAGTAATGTCTCAATCGTGGCATATGGCTGGACTAAAACTTTAAATACCAGGTTATTCCTGACTTTATTTTGTATTAACGAAAACTTTTAATTTTTTATTTTAATTTTATGTGTGGTTAACAAAAACATATTTGTACTACCCTATATTACTTGACATTATTTAGCCCATGAGAACAAATTGATAATAATACTTGAAATAATATTTAAATACGTATATATTATATATTCGGTTTCGCTTACGTTTAAAAAAACATTCATAAAAAGGAGCTTAATTATAAAAAGTTTTACAGATTTTAAATCGGTTTTGCGGTTTAGCCGTAAGGCATTCAGAGAAACATTTATAACAAATATATATTTACTTATTTAACCACTTGATCCTGACTTGATCGTTCTGTTGAATAGAGGTGAAAAAAACCTATCTTCAGAAGTGTTTATTTTAACATCCTGTAGGCACCTTGGTCGGAATCTAAAGTATTTTACCTTAAAGAACGCTATTATTTCAGGCATTCAGTTACTAACAAGGCTCCTGGCTGTACTGTGAGTATTTATTCCTATAAAATGAGTACACAAGAAGGTTGCTGGTAGGTATTGTCTTTTGGAGAGCGGCCAACGCTCCTCCACTCGGTAATATTTTTTAAATTCAATTTCGGTGAAGCCACACTGCTGTATCCAGTCGGCTTAATGTACACCTGGTGAACATTTAAATGAGATACTACGGGACTATTTGCTTATTTATGCGAGATTTTATTACCTTAGAATGTACACGCAAACAACCGTGTTCAGTGGCCTATATAGACGTCTGGTACGACTCGACGCAAAAAATACAAAATTGCCGAGACGGTTGACATTTTAGTAGAATTGGTTATTTGTTTTAAAGTGATAATCACACTAGAGCAAGACTCAATTAGTAGAGCACCTGCGTATCAAGCGAAAGGTCCAAGACCTGCATGAGGCAAATACAATTTTGGGATTTTTAATAAAAAAAAAAAATTGACATAAAAAATTGACAGAATATAAAAGCGATGTCATGGTGTTTGCAGTTTGATTGGAGTTCAATGATTGAAATAAACAAGTGTAAGAATTGAAGTTAGACAAGACAGTAGTAACGACAAATTGATCATGTGCAGAGATGCTGTGCACATTGCTGGTTGTTAAACGTTTCTTTTACCTGTGATTCGCAATCTTGCAATTGTATCAGACGCCATAATTAAAAAAAGCTGGTTGTCAAAGGAGCTTACAAAAGTTTAGTCATATAATAAAACAAATTATAGAAACATTCATTTTAGGGTTATAAACCTAGGAAACTAGGAAACCTAGTTTATGTATATACACCACTAATAGTCTGGATAACCAGATCCAATTATTATATAAATAATAATTGGATAAACACCGTAATATTAAAATTAATAACTTCAAACCACCACGGCCATAAAGTTGGGTAAAATCTTGAAAAGGTGTGTAAATAATAGGGTGCACTAAGCATTGCTCACATAATACATTTTTCCATGCCCGCAGGTGGCTTACCCGCTTTAATGAAGCCAGAGGTACAATACTAAAGCGTGCACAGAGCTGTAAGAACAGGGCCCTTACTCTTGTACGCGATCGGTATTAAACAAGTATTGGAAATGGAATAAGACATTTCTACTTTTGATTTTTTACGTTTGCTGTTTTTGGCGCAAGCGCCAAATTCAACTTTGTTTTCAATAGTACAAACATATGACAGCAGTAAATAGAAATTGGGATTGGATCGGAATTGTCATTAGATTCAAGAGTAAGGCTGCGTTTCCACCAGAGATGTGCGAGGATGTGTAGCGAGGAAAGTGTTTTTAGGAACCAATAGAATGCAGCCTAAGACACCAGGGCGGCGATTTTGTTAGCAAACTTTTGACAGATCGTAAACGACACGCAACTAAACGTTTTACAGTTCGCGGTCACCATTCGAAAACCTTTATATTTTAGCGGTTATCGGTTCCTGCGAGCTACAACTATTCCGTAACGGGCTGTAAAAATATTTTCTTGCTCTACTGCAAATTTTTGCTCTAAGAATTTTACGGATGCACTACGTTATTAAGGGATTACCCGACTTTAGTGGCATGAATAGTGTTTTATAAGTTCGTTTTAATGCTTGCAATAGTTTATGCTAGCTGCAATGGCCAATTACATAATCGTTAGGTCTCCGTCGAGGTGTGTGTGTGTTTCAGTATGAACAATTTATTTTGCAGTGTACCTACAGATTTGTTAATGGTTTTTGCTAATGGTTTCTTCAAATTGAATTCAAAAAAAGGACTAAACCTTTTGAGTTAATAGTGTAAATAAAAGTTTACTATTATAGTGCAAGTGTTAGTGAAGTGTGACATGTAAAACGCATGAACAAAGTGCTTCCCCTTAAATAAAGACAGTAAGAAAAGTGTTAGTGGACACATTCTTAGCAATAACTTTATTCTATAAAACTAGGTCAACGTCAAATTACTGATTAGTCTTTTATAAGGCTATGTAATTATGTTTGGATTCATTTTTATTTATAAAATGATTTAAAAAAAAAACAATAATAATAAAAATCGGTTTGGAAATAGTATACAAAACACATGCAACATTTAATTATAAACACTATTATGTTTAGGTACCATTGTTTTTACTTTTTTACTCTCAAAAACTATCATAATAAACTGTTGAAACTTTTTTTTTCTAATAATCTAAATGAAGGCGTCGGTTTTTGAAGATGCCAGCATAAACAGGGAAAACTAAGTATCTTCTCTTACGCTATCTTCACTGTAAAATGTACATTCATACTTTGTTTGACAATAAGAACTTTGCAAAATAAAATGTTTTAATAAATACACATTATTACTATTAATAAAGTCTGTAAGTTTTGGACTAAGTAAGTACCATACCTATTTCTGCCGCCAAGCAGTAATGCTCGCATTACTGTGTTCCGGTGTGAATGGTATGGTTTCCGGTGAAATTACTGGCACATGTGGCTTCGATCATAGCCTTAAGGTGGCAACCCGCGAGTGATACCTCTGGTAATGCAAGCGTCCATAGGCTGCGGTAACCGCTTACCATCTTGTGGGCCCTACGCTTGGTTGCCACTTCTAAAAAAAAATTAAGTAAGATTTTGTGAGCCAGTGGCCAACTTTGGTGACGGAGTTAATAGGCTGCATGAAGGCTTCCGTCATGCCCTAACACATTAAAAAACCTGGGATCGACTGCTTAATGTGCCCTTCAAAGCGCGAAAGCCCCAGCGGTTATCGGTTCTGCGAGCTATATGGCCTGCACACTGCCACTTCAACATACTGATCTGAGAGCTATGTCGGTGACCTTGGATCTTCTACGGATTTCCTCGTTGCAGATTCAGCTATGCTACGAGCGCTAATTCTAGTTATGGACTGAAAATGTGCTGTTTTTTTCTCTACGACAAGCATGCAAATAGGTGATCATCTAACCATTATTGAACTAAAAACTAAGCGTGTGTGAGCTCGTTCTACTGCAGTTTTCCCGCTACGGCCGATGTCGGCTAAGTTGGGTTAGGTAATTTTTTTTTAACTACCGACCGCGGTGCAGTGAAAACTCGTAATTAACGTGGCTTTTACTGTGACCGAGGCGCTCTCTTTACAATTGTTGTGACGTCATGAAGCTTTCATTGTTATCCAAATAAAAATGAACCTGGTTTTTTATGTTTGGCGTGTGGTAGTGCCTGAGTGAGCTTACAAATTAGATTTTAATCAAATAAAAGCTTATCGAATAAGACATTGATAAAACAACATATAGTATTTTATGCTCTCCAGTGATGAAAAGGTTTTTAATCAAAATCATCTTACATCGGACATGAAATATGTGTATTTAGTGGACTAAAATTTAATAATAAGTGGCTCTTTTCATGCCTTTTTTCAAATTTGCAAGTTGCTCAAAGTTCATCGTTCATTGGAGAGTTTTGTATTTTAGTTAAAATGAGAGTTTTTAAGCAACTACTTACGTGCCCTTATAATAATAAAACATTTTAAAACTCATAAAACAGTAATCGCTGAACGTTTAAGATTTTGTCGTCAGGCAACCACTACAAAATACTCGTATATTTCTTTACATATTTAAGTCAAAGTTACTATTCCCTATGAAAGTTTCTCCAGCATATTGCCAAAGATCAGCGCGGAGTCAGGGATGCGAGACGAAATAAATTGGTATCGAAGTTATTGGATAATTCTAAGCTAAGCTTTACTCGCCCACAACGCGGTTCATAAATTTAAAGTAAGCAAGTCGTCTGTACCTTATTTTGCTATCATCTGCCTTTAAGGTCGAAAATAAGCTGAAACTTAGCTGTTTTTGTTACCTTTCTTAAGAATTTGGATGCGAGAAATAAACGTAAGTTTACCTAGTTTGTAAGACGATAGCGTGTTTTTATTGAATACGGGTTTTTGCCAACGGCTTTGCTTGCATGTACAATTTATGATATGTTGTTACTATCGGCTATTTATTACACATCTCAATCCGTTTTGCAGTTACGGATCGATTGAGTAATAAATGTAGAAAACATCCTAACTAAACATCTTCTTTTTTTTTTTTTACGTCAGCAAGTGATAAGACAATCAAGGCGCCCACCTGATGTTAAGCACCACGCCTGACTATTACAGATACAGTGACACCCAAAGCTTAAAGTTTATAACTGTTTGCGTGGCACTGCAGTGCGCTTATCACCCCGAGACATTGTTGTTAAGTCTCTTTCGCCCAGTAATTTCACTTGCTACAGTGCCCTTCAAACCTAAACACAGTAATGCTTGCACACTACTGCTTGGAGGTAGAATATCTGACACTGCGGTGGTACCCACCAAGGCGGACTCTTGCTGAAGAGTCCTACCACCAGGTAAACCTTTACAAACTTGTAAGACATTGTCGAGAATAACCGTACAATTCTATAAACGAGCAAGAAAATTGGT
Organism: Colostygia pectinataria; assembly: GCA_951394395.1. Classification (NCBI taxonomy): domain Eukaryota; kingdom Metazoa; phylum Arthropoda; class Insecta; order Lepidoptera; family Geometridae; genus Colostygia; species Colostygia pectinataria. The sequence goes on along the minus strand of OX596356.1, from coordinate 3,909,352 downwards.
TGATTTAAAACCAAAGATATTTTAAAAATCGTCATCGGTCAAAAAAGCAGCAATGTTTTTATTTGTTCAGCATTCAACGTTTCCCTTTTTCACATCACTCCGGACGACAATAAAAGGGCTTAGCAAGTTAGGTGTTAATACGATTTACTTTTATTAAAGTTGTGTTGTTTGCACGCCACGAGTCCACGAGCCGCGGGACCAGAGATATTAGTGTCTGTCTCGAATGTAATAGGAATTATTACTTCCTCGCTGCTTTACAAGACGGATATTGTTTTGTATTTCATAAGTTAATTGTGTATTGTTGCTACAAGTTTGTGACTTTGTATGTATGCACTTGTACAAGAATTTCTAGAGCGATTTACCCATCTAAGAAGGATTATTTACTATAAGCTAGCCGATCATGTTTTTATTCTGCAAACACTTTGCACGGTCTAATATTAGTCGTCATCTACATACTTCCATAAATAAAAATAGAACTAACGGCTAATGATTTACAGTAGGTATTTCTGTATCGTTGAGTCTTGTTGCTTGAAGCCTTTTAGAATAGCAAACAACCAGAGATTTAACACGGTCACGGCTTCGTTCAGTAAATAAAATTGGTAATTTCTATCTTCAGCCTGTAAAAGTCTATTTATGTAGATGTATAGTCAGCAAAAAATGTGGTCTACCGCCCTAAGGTTGATATTCATTTCAACGTCATTGATTTCACAGAAACTTTTGTCAAAAGTGATAGACCTTTTATTGCTGACTATTATATTGTATATTCGACATGTCCTTTCCTATATTATGTACCTATAGTGAATCTTTTTATTCAGCCTATATTCACACTTGCAATAGACGTGCAATTTCTTGTAATGTTTAAAAAAAACTGCATTATTACATCACCCGTTACGTAACCATTTTGTGTTCGATCGATCATTTGAAACGATTCCAGAATTTGTGTATTTACACCGCACACTAGGTTAAAGGTTACAGTGCTTCAAACGACCCTTAAAAATATAAAGTAGCCCTTTGACTGTTTTATACAAGCTGTGTGTTAGCGACGCTCAAACATATCTACTTACCTACCTACTTCATGTATTACATCTTTGTTTGTCATCTTTGTAACTTTAGGGTACTTTTATGAATATGAAGGTAGAATATGATTATTTTACGAATATTTAGGGTAGTTTTGTGCAATGTGTAGTCTTAGGCCATACTTCATGCAAATCGCCACGAAATTATTGAATAAAATCTCTTCCAAGTTAAAAGTGCGTTTTCAGTGTTTTAAACATTATCCACATCTGCTACAAAGTCCTCCGAACCGGATCTTATGTTTAAAACACCTCCCGCGCCACGTGAAATGGTGAATACACGAAGTTCGACACGGCGCGAACGTGTTCGCCATGAGGCGGATAACCGCACACCGGATGGTAACCTGCCGCAAGAGAATCTCCAGGATCCCAGTGCTTTGACATCGATAACTACCGAAGAACAAAATAGCGAACTGATCAAGCATCCTATTTTGAGCCGAGCAGCAATGCCAGCAAGCAGTATCAAGTCGGAGCAACCGCCGCCACCGCCACACGCGTCGCACAAAGACGAACGCCGGAGCTTGAAATCCAAAAAAGGTTCCACTTCTTCGATGCGGGCGAAAAGGCAGCAACTTATTCTGGAGGCAGAAAGGCAAAAGGCACAGATTCGCATGGAACTTATAAATAAAAAGCTAGATGCCGATCTAGCTGGCCTAGACGAAGAATACAGTTCACACGATGATGGTAGCGAATGCCGTAGTCGCGTTGACGAATGGATCGAGCGCAGCTACCAGGAGCTGACCAAAGGCCTGCCCGCCCCCGACGATGGTCATTACACGGGTGAGCAGTGCCCACAAGCTGGACCGCCGCCGCCGGCACAAAAGGCGCAAACACTATGCGCACCGCCCGCGCCGGCACCGGCTGGCCCGCCCGCGCCCACCTTGGCGCCGGCCGCCACCGCCAGCACAGAAGGTACAGTCCAGATGCTAGCCAGCGCGCTGAGGGATCTCGCCGCTGCTTCCACCAGTCACGCGCCGGACGCGAACCTACTCAGCCGCATGTGTACGCCCCGGGAGCTCCCAGAGTTCTCCGGCGACCCTTTGGAATGGTTGCAGTTTAAATACGCGTTCGACGAGTCTACGGAACTGTGTAGTTTCACATCGAAGGAAAACATGTGGAGGTTGAGAAAATGTCTACGCGGAGCTGCCAAAGAAGCCGTTTCAGCTCTGCTCATTACTGCATCATCTCCTGAAACTATAATGTCAACATTGAAACTGAGGTTTGGTAATCCTGAGTACATCCTATCGAAGCTTGTGCACGACGTCAAAAAGACACAGCCTATGTCTCAAGATTACCACAAAGAAATTGTGCCCTTCTCGGTCAAAATACAGAACTTCGTAGAAGCTGTGCGCGCTGTCGGCCGAGAAGAATACCTACGAGGTACGAGTATTGTATCGGTAATACTAGCGAAACTACCTACGGTTCTATTGTCTAGATGGACAGATTACAGTTTCGCACCGATAACCGAAGGCAAGAAGTCACGTCTGGTCATATTATCAGACTTCTTGAACGAGGAAGCTGTGAAAGTTTCTACTACGTCAAATACCTACTATGTTCCTACGCGCAGCGATCAACATAAGCATAAAAATAGTGAGTACACTCAACATCGCTCACAATCAGTACTGATGCACACAGATGATCAAGAAGTATCTAAGTGTTTATTTTGCAAGACGAGTGCACATAGCAAGATAACAGCCTGCAATAAATTTAAAAAGGCTCTTCGCAAAGTTCGATGGCAATTTGTAAAACGCAGTGGCTTATGTTTTAAATGCCTACTTTCACGTCACGACCGAGACACCTGCCCAGCTCCAGCCTGCGACAAGGGCGGATGCGGCCAGGCGCACCACTCGCTACTCCACTACCCGACGTCACCCGAGCGGCGCACCGAGATCCAGCTAGCGCCGGCGGCCGCGCCGCAGGAGAGGCAGCCGCCGCCGGCGGCGCCGCTGACGCCGCCGCCTGCAGCCGCAGCTGCCAGCTCCGGTGCGGAGATTGTGTCTAATATAAACACGAACGATAGTGAGTGCCGGGTTTTATTAAAAGTCGTGCCTATACGTATACATAGTGCCAACGGTATTATAAACTCTAGCGCGTTACTCGACGACGGGTCTACTATCTCATTGATAAGCGATGGACTAGCGAAACGCGCGGGTTTGCGCGGCCAGCCCGAGATGCTACGCGTACGAGGTGCCTGGAACGATGAACTATCTTGCGAATCGATCGTCACGAACGTGAAACTTTCTGGTATGGACAATAAGGTTTATTCTATTAGAGCTCGTACCGTAAAGAATTTAAATTTACCTGTGCATAGTATGTCTGTTGTTGATTGCGATAAGTACAAAGGTCTGTCCGTTATTAAAAATTTGTTATGTACTACCGATTTGAAACCTGAAATATTATTAGGTCAAGATAATTATCACCTTTTAATGCCGTTAGACATGAAGTTAGGTAGTTCCAATGAGCCGTTCGCTACACTTACCCCTCTAGGTTGGTGTGTCCATGGTAAGTGGCACGTGCCGCGGAGTGCATCCAGGTGCGTGCCCGCCGCCCACGCGACGCTGCTCGTGTCGGGCGCGGCGCTAGAGCCTGCGCCCGCTCTCTCGCCGCTCTCGGCGCGCCACCCAGACCAGCAGCTGCAGGACCTGCACGATGAGGTGAGGCGCTCCTTCGCCTTGGACTCGATGGGTGTATGTGGTAAGCCACGTCAGAATAAAAATAACTTACTTGCTGTAGCCCGGCTGGAGAAGACCGCTGAACTCGTCGATGGTCGCTGGTGGGTAGGTTTGCCGTGGAAAAACGATGACTGCCGAATGCCGGACTCCTATCCGACAGCGCTGAAAAGGCTGCAAGGTATAGAGAAGAAAATGGAAAAAGATACAGGTTTTTCTGCCAGGTACAGGGACAGAATTAAACATTTGTTAGATAATGATTTTGCTAGGGAATTGACGGACACTAGTGCTACTACGAAAACGTGGTACTTACCTCATTTTGGGATAGATAATCCCAACAAGAAGAAACTGCGGCTGGTCTTCGACTCGGCTGCGAAGGTAAATGGTCTATGTCTCAACGACTATTTAAATACAGGCCCAGACTTGCTGTCATCACTGTTTGGTATAATGCTGCGCTTTAGGGAAAATTTAATTGCAGTAACAGGTGACATCCAAGATTTTTTCCTCAGGGTCAAAGTTCAGCCGGACGACCAGCACGCGTTCCGCTTTCTGTGGCGGGACAACCCTACAGAAAAGGTAAATACCTATATTATGTCTTCACTCATTTTCGGCGCAAACTGTTCTCCATTTGTAAGCCAGTACATAAAAAATAAAAATGCTGAGCGCTTCGAGTCATCGCTGCCAGTAGCTGTGCAAGCTATACGTAAGTCGCACTACATAGATGACTATATAGACAGTTTTACAGACGAAGAGAGTGCTATTGAAATGGTAAAAAATATTTCACACATTCACCAGCAGGGCGGATTTCAGATTCGTAACTGGACCAGCAATAGCGTTCAAGTATTGAATTCTATACCTAAAGAAACTTTAGGTACTGCCGCGGTCAAATTTAAAATTGACCATCAGTTTGAAGGTGAGCGCACACTTGGCCTGTTATGGTTTCCCGGTACGGACGAATTAGGTTTCGACGTATCCCTAAAGAAAATTCCAGATAGTGTAATTCAAGGTAAGCAAATACCTACAAAGCGTATTATGCTACAAGTTGTCATGTCAATATTCGATGTGTTTGGGTTTCTAACTCCGTTTACCATTCAAGGTCGCATAATGCTGCAAGATACATGGCGGCTACATATCGGCTGGGACGATATCATACCTAACGATATCTACGAAAAATGGAGCAAGTGGATCGACATGCTGAAGGTAGTAGACCGCATACGCATACCTAGGTGCTACCACATGACTGAGCGCACCGAGGCCGAGAGAGAAGTGGCAGGTCCGGCGGGCACTCCCCCCGCCAACCCGCCTACCCCGCAGCCCGGACCCGGCGCGTTATCAGATGCGCTTGCGACTAAAACAGCTGTGAGTCTACGTCCCTGTTATAGCTACCTACAGTTGCATGTTTATAGCGATGCCTCCTCGAAAGCTATGAGCGCCGTGGCGTATTGGCGCTGGATAGATAAGAATGTTGTTCATGTTGCATTTATAGCTAGTAAGTGCCGAGTGGTACCTGTTAAACCGCTGACGATACCTCGTGCGGAACTACAGGCTGCGCTGCTAGCTGCTAGATTATCGGATACTATCCTGAAGGAGCATAAGCTACCGACTGAGCGACGAGTATTTTGGTGCGATTCCACCACTGTTCTACAGTGGATTAGAAATAATACGCGTACGTATAAAGTGTTCGAGGCGAACCGTTTAGGTGAAATCGACGAGTTGACGCGTATGCATGAGTGGAGGTATGTACCTACTAAATTAAATGTTGCAGACTTAGCCACGCGCGAGGATTTTGACCAAGCTGTTTTTAAAAGTGAGTGGTTTTCTGGACCGTCATTTTTATACCTACCTGAGTCATCGTGGCCCGCTGATATCTGCCAACCTGAAACAAAAGAATCAAACGTTGAGAACGTTATGGTTAGTAGCGACTTACCTGTTTCGAGTAATTTACCGGTTCCGGACCCTCTTCGGTTTTCTTCGTGGCTGAGGCTGGTGCGCAGCACGGCGGCAGTACTTGTGTTCATTGACAGGTGCAGAAGGCGTACCTGCGACATAGACTGCCACACCCTGGAGAGGGCGGAGCACCTTCTTCTGCGTCGGGTTCAGGCCGAGACGTTCGCCGAGGAAATAGCTGCAATAAAAAATGGTAAATGTTTAAATAAGTCTAGCAAGCTACTTACATTGTGTCCGTTCCTCGACGCGCACGGTGTTCTCCGCGCTGGCGGCCGTATCGACGCTGCCTCCGACGTAAGCCTAGAAGTAAAGAGACCGGTCATCCTCGACGGCAGGAGTTCTATAGCCCACCTGATTGTCCGACATCACCATGTCAAGTCAGCTCACGGCAATCAGGAGACTGTAGTCAACGAGCTGAAACAAAAATATTGGTTAATTAGGCTAAGGCCTACAGTTAAGTTTGTGGTATCAAAATGCATGCTGTGTAAAATACGCAAAGCTACGCCTCGAGTACCAAGGATGGGTGACTTACCTCAAGCTCGCATGGCGCACCATTTGCGCCCCTTTACCTTCTGTGGTCTTGACCTATTCGGACCCATGGAGGTCACAGTAGGCCGTCGTAGAGAAAAAAGGTATGGTGCTCTGTTCACGTGCCTTACGGTCCGTGCGGTGCATGTGGAACTCGTGTCCTCACTCACCACGGACGCGCTGATCATGGCTCTCCGACGGATGGCGGCCAGACGTGGTTGGCCACGCCATCTTTATTCCGATAACGGAACAAACCTACGCGGCGCTGACAAGGAGCTGCAGAAGTCAATGCAGGAGCTTGACAATGAAGTACTAAAAGCTGAAGCGGCGAACAACAGTATGGAATTTCATTTTATCCCGCCGCTGAGCCCACACTGGGGTGGGGCGTGGGAACGCCTCATACGAAGTGTAAAAACTTCACTCAAGGTAATTTTAAAAGAGCGTGCTCCAAGAGAAGAAGTTTTATGTACGCTGATGGCGGAAGTTGAAAACATAGTCAACAGCCGTCCCCTATCACACGTATCGGTCGAACCTGGTACCCTTGAAAGTTTGACGCCTAACCATTTCCTCCTAGGTTCGACTTCTAACTTACCGGTCATTGGAGCGTTTGATGACTCAGACCTGTTTCTAAGGAAAAAGTGGCGAAAGGCTCAGAGGTTGACCGATATGTTCTGGCAGCGCTGGGTGAAAGAAGTTCTACCCCAGCTGCTACCTAGGAAAAAATGGAACGAGGAGCAGAAACCTCTACAGGTAGGTGACTTAGTGCTAGTGGTCGATCCTGACTCTCCCCGGAACGTGTGGCCGAAAGGCGTCGTCGAGCAAGTCTACACGTCCAAAGATGGCCGCATCAGGCAGATTGACGTGAAGACCAAGACAGGTACCTGGCGGCGTTCTGCGGCACGCGTCGCACCTATTTCATTGGGTGATGAGTGCTGAGCCAGCACTAGGGGCGGGAGTGTTAGCGACGCTCAAACATATCTACTTACCTACCTACTTCATGTATTACATCTTTGTTTGTCATCTTTGTAACTTTAGGGTACTTTTATGAATATGAAGGTAGAATATGATTATTTTACGAATATTTAGGGTAGTTTTGTGCAATGTGTAGTCTTAGGCCATACTTCATGCAAATCGCCACGAAATTATTGAATAAAATCTCTTCCAAGTTAAAAGTGCGTTTTCAGTGTTTTAAACATTATCCACATCTGCTACACTGTGCTCTGCATTTTGTTTGCTCTTATGCAGAGTTTGGTGTTAGTGTAGCAAAAGTTTCGTCAAATCTAGTAGAAAAAACACACAAACTTTTGCTTTCATAATATTAGTGTCATAATACAACAAGATGTAAAATTTTAAGTCCCTATGGACTAGACAGAGACTTAACAAAAAATGTTTCACCAGCACACAAGCTTGCTTTCTAATAATAATATTACAAATTTTCCCAAAGAGAGCGTATCATCTCAGGTAGATATTAATAAATGTTGAATAAACTATAAAAATCAATATTTCCTCGGTGGTTCGACAACTCGGTCCTTTGAATACAACACAATACCCTCAGTTCAGATACTGTTAGAAGTTTACTTAGGACGTGGACGCGCTCCCATCAATCCCTTGCTCCCATTATTTGTTTACAGGCTGAAAGTCGAAACGACACAACTACGCCTCTTCACGACACAATAGCCCTTAAACCATCTTACTTAAAATCTACATTCAAAAATAAATATTTGTAGTTCGATGTAAGGATTTCACGTTTCGAGAGCTCCGTCCAGAAAAGATGTTCAATTTTACAAAAGGAGCGAGCGGAACATTTGTTTAGAAAGTTCACGGTGAACTAAGGTAAGTCAAACGGGCGTAGTAGGTAATTACCCAAGTTGCTGTTATTGAACTTTCAGTAATGTAGAGCATCGGGCTGGGCTTTTATCTATTATTAATTAACCTTCAAAAAACGAAGGCGGTTCTCAAGCCATTTTTTATTTTAAACGGTGTTGGTAACATAGAGGCTTTTATTACCGTAGTGATACTATTCAAAGAACATTATGAGTAACAAGAATTCTTATAATTTCATTTTTTAATAACCTTATTTTAAATTAAGTTTTAATTTATATAGTTAGATTACATTTTAAGATATTCTTTTTATTATTATAGTGCACTGAAAGATTGAAGTTATTTACATTTTATTTATTGTTGCGTCGTCGACGTTAAGCCCCGGTATGACATGTGTGATAGTGCTTAATCAAAACTTCAATTAAATTTTCGTAATACCTTTCGTCGGGCGCTCTCACCCGAGAGAACCCACAAATTAATTCCTACCGGCCGGAATATGTTTTAATTTCGATGTATCTGGATATTATACGATGAAATTCTGTTTACATTTTGATAAGCGCTTTCTCGTTATTGAACATGACACTACCACAATGCTACCAATGTAAGTAATAACGACTTTACCTATATAATTAAAGCTGATAAAAGTTGGGTGAAAGAAAAAATATTTTTCAACACACTTGCTTATAAAGTGGCTCTATGGTCATCGCAATTAGACACAGAATGACACCCACTATGATCAAACTATGACGTTTTTTTTTGTTATTTTATTCACAAGTGTGTTGAAAAACGTCGTATGATACACGTGTGTATTGATGATTACCGTTCTCGGCTATCATAAGACATCAATGACGCCTCAGCGGTAATCACCAATGTTACACTCTAGTACCATAATGTACTATTAATCAGCAAAGTGTTGAGTTCTCTCCAATACATAAGATATGTCAGTCGTGTCTGAGTAAAAAATAAAATAAAGAGAGTTCTTTTACGTTTCTCACATCCACATTTGCTTCGAGGCCACCATTTTGTCGCAAACAGTCCGTCCAATCCAAGGTGCTAAGTAAAAATTTTAGTTAGTACAATTCAATCCTTTTTTTATTGATATAAATGATCTCGGCGTTGAAGTTTGTTAATAGTTATAAACGGCAGGCGAAGGCGCCAACTCGCGGCCTTCCCATTTGTCTCCGCCGGACGCCGAGGTAACGAGTACGGACTAATGGCATCCCGAACCAAGTAATTTAGAAAAACGATTCCAGAGATAGACTGCTGCTGCACTAGAACCACATATTAAACATAACATACAACTTACGAATACCCTCAGACTTTACATACAATCTGTCAGCTGTTGTGACGTGTGAACTGTGAACGACTTGACCGTCTCGTTATTTGCTGACATAAAAAAAAACAATATTACTTAGTAGTACGAGTACTCTTCAGCAAGCAATAGAAAAAAATATCCAGTGGTGGTAGTACCTACTCTTCAGCAAGAGAGTATTTTGGTAGGTACCGTCGCAGTCAAAATCAAAATCAAAAATTATTTATTTCAATAGAATCACAAAGATCACTTTGAAACGCGCCCATGCGCCAACGTCAACATACGCAACGCACGCGTAATTGTTTAGGTTTGAAAGGGCACTGCAGCGTGATTATTACTGTGCAAAAGAGACTTAATATCTACGATTTGGGGTGACGAGAAATTTTTGGTTAAAACTATACAGCTGTTTATGGTCAGGCGTTACGCCTAACATTATGCAAACGATTTGGCTTGAGTATAATTATTACAATTTATTTACTTTTCAACAAACTTGTAGTCCCAAAATTGGCATGTCAGTCTCAAGTGCTCTATAAAGCTATTCAAAATTAATAACCAACAAAATTTTGGTAACCTATTTATATTCATTGCTTACACAAGAAAGTCTTAGTGACTCGTGAACAAATTTGTCAAAGAAATAAATGATTAGTTTGTAAAATAAAAAATAATGCTTGTACCTATACATATTGGAAACAGATATCAGATAAATATTATAAAAAATATTACCTACACATTTTTATGTAAAATGTCTACCAAAATTTTATTTGAAAACCAGCAGAATTTTCTCAATTCGGCAAACGTTAAAAATAAACCCTACCAGAGTAATTTAGGAAAAATCTCAAGTATATTGGCAGGAGCACACTTCAGTAGGTTTACTTAGGACCCTCGATCCAGATACAAACAGACAGACAGTTAGATTAACCACTTTGCTATAGCTTGTAAACGGTTGGCTTGTATTATGTTTCTTGTCGATAAAATTATTTTTCTTACTGTAGAGTTTCGTTCAGTTGCCGTAAGAATAAGATTAACAATGCGCATTAATAAATACATGTCAAAACTGTGTCAAAACGTTTTCACGACTAAACCGCTGAATTGAGTTGAATGAAATTTAAAATGTACCTTGGAGAAAAACACTGTAGGTACTCATTAAAACTATCAACCGATGTTGCATGTTATTGTTTTTTTATTTTCGTTCTTCTCTACTTAAGTAAATAAGACGATTATTTTTCGAGAGGAAAATTTTATCATGTACGACAGAGATTCAACCCACGAAACACTGTTTGTGGGTGCTCTGCCTTAGTATCAGAAAGCAATGTCAATAGCTTTCATACAAAAATTACTTTATAAATGCGTGTGTCGTTTTGAAATATATATTGTAAACTGCGTATTATATTAAACAAACGGCTGATATATTATTCAAAAATATAAATATATATCATTTCTATTTATATAAACATGATACTAAATAGGAAAAGAACAATTAGTTCAAAGTTGTATATTATAATATAGAACCGAAAATGGAGTCGGTGCACGTAATTACATACTAATTACACATCAGACGTGTGTGTCTAAGCATACACGTGAAATGAGCACTTTAATCACACGAGCATTGAGGTGTTAAGCCGTAATGAGGCCATGACATGCGTAAACCTTACCGTTTACTGGATCAGTGGGTACCTGTATTACCATTTGGATTGAGTAACCGTTCAGTGATTCAGTTCAAAGATTCGGTTAAAAATAGATACGATTTATACGTTTATTATACGTATACGGTATACATTTTATAGATATCAAACAGACGAATTATGTATCGTGGTGTGCTTCATTCTTTATTCAAACATTCTTTATCATCATCATGAAAGCCTTTTATTCTCTGCTGAGGCCTACTCTCGAGCGAGAGCAATTACTTTTATACCTTAGCAAAGCATAAAGTAATTATAACAAAAATATGATCAAGTTTCAAGTTCAAGTTTCAAGTTTATCATAAAAATGTAACATTACAGAATAAATATCTAATTACATTCTAACGTCCCTAAAATACAAAAAAAATTTAGTATTATGCTAGGCTAAACCCATGTTAGGGAAACATTTTTTTGTTACCAAAAAGCTTTGGCCTACGGCTACTTAATATAATACATAAAGAGTCTACGCATTGCTGTAATACAAGTTTCTACAATCGTATTAATAAAATATATTTCTGCCTTGTTACAGATTGGCTTCAACTTATAAGATAGTTTCGGAAACTGTTCCAAACTAACTAATAAGGTAAGTTTCGCAACTTTAACACAATCTTACAACCCTTTACAATAACAATAGTTGTGTATTTTGTATTGTACCGTGTGGTAACAGCCATTTCTATTTTTGCCCTAAGGCAGGTGTCTCACCACGAGCGAGTGGCGATGAGCGAGTTGTCGCCGGTAAACAAAATACACGTAAATAAAAGACAGTCGGCTATTGATTTTGCTGAAAAATATTATCGCCCATCGCTCACTCAGCGGTCCGACAACTGCATAAAGATGTGTCCAAATGTCGCTAAAAGTACCAGACATTTGCGTACTAACTACGGCACTATAGTAAAATGTAGTGCGCGGCAAGACTTAAGAGGCAACAAGATCATCGCAGAGACTGCCGCGTACGTTTGCCGCTTGCGAGCGTTCTTATTTGGATACACCCTAATATGAGTAGAAGGTATTTAAATTAAATGAAAAACTGACACCAGATACCTATGGGTCGATCTTTTATTAAAAAACATATCTAGTATTTCTAAATATACGTTGAAGCGATGTGGGTAGCCCGCAGCTGATTTAGAGTCAAGTGATGTGAACAAACCACATAATCGACTATTGGCAGAGACATGCTATTATAATTGTCTAAAATCAATACAGGTTGAGCAAGCAACACTATTAAATAGAAGCAAAATATAAATCATCATCATGACAGCCTTCTAATATTCCCACTGCTGGGACACTGGCCTACTCTCAGGGGAGAGTGATTAGGTCATAATCTACCACGCGGACCCAATGCGGATTGGTGGATGGCACTTGTCTTTCGAATTTTTTAGTTCTTGGACATACCGGTTTCCTCACGATGTTTTCCTTCACCGTATGAGAGCACTGGCATTGCGTACATACATTTTTCGAACAGAAAAATCCATTGGTGCACGACCGGGTTTGAACCCACGACCTTAGAATCGGAAGGCGGGGTCACTACAACTAGATAAAGAAAAAAAACTTGCGAGTGGTAGAAGAAAATTCCTGCTACAATACCCTCAACTCTAAACTCTCCCTCAACTAAAAATAAAAAAATTATAAAATAAAAACTCTTTCTCACTTAAGGTAACAGATAACAGATTTTACCTTGACTTGAGCTTGACAGTAGTTAAATAAACACATAGTAAGGGCAAAGACGACCTCACCTCACGATTCCAGAGTTGGCCACTGACTCATACGAACGAACGATCGAACGAACCTCACGATTCTGAAACCAAGCTTAGTTGCCACCCGCGGCTTTGTTCACTTGGTCATGATAAAAAGTAGTATGTATGTTAATTTGCATGATCAAGCAAACGCCTCGTTGATCCGAGCTTGGTTCAACTTACAAAAAGGCAGTCATCTCTACCACATAGATTACCATCATGGACGTTTCATTGTGATAATTAATTACTACCACGATAGAGCATCAACAAACATTCCTGGTGGACAGAATTATACATGTTTACCTATTGTGTTCCTGGAATTATCGGATTAAGCCGTCGGCACCGGATCGCATGGTAAGCTTGACAGACTCGCAATAATGTTGTGGTGGATTAAAAGTACAAAGAGCATTTAGTTACTACAACCAAGTATTATCCTACAATATAACCAGGAAGATCATAAATAAATAAATAAATAATGCTGGACAATCCACACAGCATCATCTAGCCCCAAGGTAAGCTGCTGTTAAACAGAGTTGTATTATGGGTACTAAATAGATGACTGATAGATATTTTTTATTTTTTATAATATAGAAAATACCCAGAACACCCGGAACAAATATTTGTAGATTGTACAAACATTTGACCCGAGGCGGGAATCAAACCCGCAACCTCCGCGTCGCGGACTCGCGGCCGGTACACCACATCGGTCGTAGATACTCGATTCGAGATTAGGCTTCGGAAAAATTTTACCATTTTTATTTAGATAAATTGAAAGTATTTACAAGTTCGTTACAAATGCTTGTACAAACTCCTTCTAATAAGTAAGAGGCTGGATTTTGAATCATGTAATCAATGATGTAAACAGCTCATTTTATATAGCACTAGCTGTTGTCCGCGACTTCGTTTGCGTGGAACTCAGGAATCTTACTTTTTTACGGGATATAAAGAAGTTTAGAAGTTATGTCCTGTACCCGGTCATTATCTATTTAAGTTTTAAATTTCAGCCAAATCGGTTTAGTGGTTATCAAGTTTTAGAGGAAGAAACATATATCCATACATCCAACGCATTTATAATATTAGTGTGCGAATCTGAGAACAACGGTCTGAGATTATTAAGATAGCAACGTTTTTATTCAAGAAAACAACTATTAACTTTGAGCCTGTTTATTAAGTATATTGGATACTTAAAATTTAGAGAGCCTTTGGAAAAAGCTGTTTTCAAGTTTATTTTACCAAGGTGTGTGAAAATGATTTCTTTCTGAGCAAGGCTCCATTAGAGCGTAGATCGAACCGTAATGTAGATTACTCAGTTGGAACAGAATCAGAATTCGTACCATTGCTATCTAGTACATTTCAGCACGATTGAGAAGACATCAATTATTTCAAATCCTGTGCAACGCAGTCAACCGTGGCCCGATAGTTACGATACGAATTGAATTGCTACCAGTCAACTTGCTTTGAATTTCTAAGATATTGTGCTCTGAAGTTCAGAGATTGCTTACCGCTCAAATAACTGTGTTTTGTTTAGGAATTCAAAGAAAAATGTACATTTGCAAAAGTATTTACAATCTTACAGTCTACCAACTGTTTTTATGCAATAAAAACTTGTAAAAAATATTGTTTGTCTGTATGTTATAGATAAGTATGTATAATATTTTATTCATTTATTTGTAATTTGTAGCTAAATGTAAACAAATTGTTATGTTAGGTTACCAGAGAGAAAACGTTTTTACTAGTTTTTTTTATAATAAAAAAAAATATGTAAGAAGTATTTACCTATAATTAGATTTATTTATGTACAGTCAGCAAAGAAAGTGGTCTATAACTTTTGACAAAAGTTTCTGTGAAACCCTATGACATTCAAATAAATATCAACCTTAGAGTGGTAGACCACATTTTTTGCTGACTGTACTTATCTATTAATTATGAATTAGGAAAAGTATAGTATTATTTTAGCTAACTACACAATTTTAGTTAGAACGTTAGGACACACACATACACACAGGACACACATAACTCGGAAAGAACTAAAATGACACGCTGTGGATTTCCCTCTGTGATAACCAGACTCTTATGAGACTGGGAGGAACATGAAAGTCCACATGCAAACACCCTCTCACAAACACACTCACGCACCCACACACCATCCCACAACATGACAAACCTACACTTTCCTACACACACACACGTGCCTCCCCTTACACCACTCATAGATACACACATTATTTGATTAACATTTTTGATTATATAAGGTCATTCATTATCAACCTGACAAACTTAAGGGGTAGGTTCCACACATAAAAAAATACTTTTACTTTTTTTTTCTACACGTTTTTTTTAACATGTAAAAAAAAAATATACGTAATTCTGATTGATAATTAGTTATCCTTTTTAGAAATCGATTTTTTTTTATGTGTGGAAGGGATAGGCCCTTAAGTTTGTCAGGTTGATAATGAATGACCCTGTATAATATAGGTTTCCTTTTTCTTTTCTTTTGTATTATTTATGTGAATATATGGTATACGATGGGAGAAACCTGGGTTTCTGAACTAGTTTGGGAACCTATGGATTCATAAACAAATCATGTACCTAATATTTTGAGTCAAATAAATAAAATACTTACTTACTTACTTACGTAGAGCCATCCTCATTAAAGGAGATAAGCACGTTTAAATGCAGGATATTTAAGTACGCCGCTTAGGAAGCGCGTAAACCACCGAGTACAAAGTTTGCTATGGTCAAACTTATCCTCAAGGATGCACGCGACGACACTAAACCCCCACTCTACCTCGACGTAACTTCGCCGCTAAAACAACTTAGCGTGCCACGAAGTAAACATTTATTATTTTGCTTAATATAAAGTAAACAGCACCGGCCACAGGCCAACATTTGCACTATATTTGCTTAGAATTTACCAACAACTATGTCATGCAAAGGTACTGGACACAGAACAGTGTTCTGTGGTACTGGAAGTACTGATGGTCTAGTGGTAAAGTAAACTAAAGTAAAGTAAAAAATATATTTATTCAATCATATCACAAGGAACATTTTGAAACATTTTTCGTTCGAGTGTTCGCCAGTGTAGGAATAATATAAAGCTGACCATGATGAGGATGTCATGCAAAGTCGTCCCAGTCTTTTTCACAAGAATCCATTATGGTTCAATTAATAATTCAGGAAGTAAAAGCTGCCCACTCAGCTGATATATAAAATTATTCTGTAAAAACACAATTTTTTTTTTCATATCTTTCGAACAAGTTTTCTCATTTTCAATGAAAATTAAAAAAAGTCGACCAACACGTCGACTTTCGGCGCTAAAATTCAAAATGGAGGATCGGTTAATAAAAAAATATGTTGCTATAACATTGTGATCGAAACGCTCCCGCTACAAATAAGCCGCAAGCGGTTTAATTGGCGTAAAAATAACGATGTAAGTAATTGAAATTCACGCCACTGAAGTTTAGTATAGCTGACGTATGTAATTTATTATTACTTTATGCTGATTAGCATTTAACCATTGCCTAAGTATTATGAGTTTTTTAATAAGTGTTGTGTTTAAGCTTGGAATATACATGTACTTAGTTATGAAAATAATAGGCAACTTTTTTTTTTTCAGCCTATTGTGTCCCACTGCTGAGCAAAGGTCTCCCCCAATTCCTTCTATCTAATAGGCTACTTATCAGTTTAAAAAACTCAGATAGTTTTTCTACAAAACTGTATTTTACGAGTATTTTTTTCTAAAGTTTAATGTTTATATTTCAATAGTTCAATAACTTGAAATTACTGGACTAGATTTATTTTGATCTTAAATTATGTAGACAGCAAAGAGTTTTGTTTTTCCATCTATAAAAATACTCCATAAAAAAAACATCAAAAAACCGCTTTGTAGCACAAAATCGCTCAGAATTGAATAACTCGTTACAGCCGTTTTAAAGTTCCTGAGTTATAGGGTGATCGAACTTCTTATATCACCTTTTACGACAAATTGAGCCATAAAATAAAATCGTGGAAAACCTATTAAAACGAAGCTCCGCACAAACACAAATAAACAAATTAAACTTTTCACACAGCTCTTTTAACGATGCGAGATCAAAGAGAAAAGTTCTGTCGTTTAAGCAAGCGAGCCTGTTAGTTTGGTTTCAGCTGCTCTCACGCATTTTTTTTATAAGAACTTGCTCTATTGGCTTTTTCTCTAATTTTTTTCTCAAAAAATTATAATAGACATGAGGAAACCAGTGTGACCAAGATATAAAAAACAAAAAGACAGCGTCATCCAATCATAATGAAAAAAAACAAAATATACAAACGTTGTTTTGTAGATCTTGGTAGATGTGTGCACATAAAGCCGGAAAAGTTCTAAGTAGATATCATAATTAGCGGATAACTTACCACATCTTACTAAACACAAGGCAGCCATAAAAGTGTTAGCACGCAATATTGAATAGTAAAACGTCCCGCGAGCGTTCATATAAATGAGAATATTAGTGGGAATATTTTATGCGGCCAGTGTTGGTTGGAACTTAAGCAAGATTTCCCTCGGCGGCACAATTTATAATCAGCAACATGTTTCGTTAATCCCGGGTTGTTGCCGATAAAACACGCAAGTGCAATATGTATTTTTTTTTCATAACATGCAAATTGAGCATCTGCTATATTTTCTGATTTAATCAGACCATTTTAGCTTCATAAAACTGGGGTCCGATATCAATATAGTTGCGCGGGGAACACTGGCGTGTAATCACGTTTCACACGAGCGTTTGTAAAACTCACTGGGAAACGTCTGTGATTTGGTTTGCCTATAATTCTATGACGCGACTTTTTAGAAAGCTAAAGTAAAGTTTTTTTTTTATTATACAACTGAAGTGGGAACCAAGCGTACGGCCCACAAGATGGTAAGCGGTTACCGCAGCCTATAGACGCTTGCAATACCAGAGGTATTACTCGCGGGTGCCACCTTGAGGCTAAGATCGAAAGCCTCATGTGCCAGTAATTTCACCGGAAACCATACCCTTCATACCGGAACACAGCAATGCGAGCATTACTGCTTGGCGGCAGAAATAGGTATGGTGGTAGTCCTTTCCCGGACGAGCTCTATCACAGAGAACTCTACTACTCTTAAGTTATGTGTCAGTTTACCTCATAACTGGATGAAGGTAATAGTTTCTGTTTTTTTTGAGATCATAGTAAAAAAAAAATCAAGTTTAAAAAAAACTAAATCTAAAGCATTGCCAGGACTCAGGGCTTTTTGTAAATATTATGGTATTTCACACAGCAGAACTCGTACTAGAAAAGTCTTAAACTAAACATTTTTAGAGATACGCTATTTTATCTTGGTCTAAGACCATAAAAATGCTGGGCATGTTCTAACAGTTTTCGAGATTTTTAAGAGCTTTATTTAAACACCCTTATAAATCTATGCCTGTGGCTATGTAGCTTTTTATTTTTATTCTACCCCCACAAAATGCCAAAAGCAGAACAATTTGTTTAAAATGAACTGTCTGATACATTAAAGGTGAGTTCATCCACGGTTTAGTAACTTTTTGTGAAGTCATAATTACCTACACGCTGTGAATAAACATTATAACATACTCGTAACTTAAAACAACTGAACTTAACTTAAGGCCTCGAGGTAGAAGCCCCAAACGATGGACAGACCAGGTATCAGAACACCTGGAGATACCAGTTAGTGCGGCTCTCCATCAGGCAGCAGACAGAAACCGGTAGAGTCAGATTGTTAACAAACTGCACCGAAGGAGTCCCGATCTTCAGCAATGAAGGAACGACGGAGGAGGAGGAGGAGAACACAACCAAAGTCCTGATTTTGTTTACAGTGGGTATCACAAACTATAAGTTCTATGATACCACAGCACCCAGACCCGTAACAAATATGTACAGATCAAGCAAAGTACCGCAGCGGGAATTGAAACCGTAACTTCTAATTTCTCAATTTTTTTTGAATCGTTGATCTGTTACGAACGACTTAGCTAGCGGCGTCACGCGCTCTGGTGGATGTAACGAGTTATTTTAGGTAACTTCATTACTCACCTAATAAATAAATACTTCAGTAAATATACCTAATAACTTAGTTAAGAATATTAATCTTTTTGTTGTTTTCTTTGCAACACTCTATAATGTAAAGATTATTTTGTTAGATTTTATTCTAGTTTTGTACTTTAATAAGATGCAGATTACCTTTCATGGTACTTCAGGGAACTTTGTATTATTTTTTAAGACTATCATGGTTATTAACATTATTTTTACTAAAAACGGGATATTTACCATGAATATCGGGAATCAAAAAAGTTCACAAACCATGGTAAATATCCCGTTTTTAGTGAAAATTTATATTACAGCTTTAGTTTCTAGGGTGAGCATCAAAGTTAAATGACGGCGTGGTTATCGTGCTCAAGTGATAATTCCTGTGGCTTTATTACAAACGTCAAACGTATCTTCCAAAGATTGTACGTAAAACTCTACGCAATGCCCAATCCGCATCCGTTACGTTTAGAGCAATAAATAAATAATAATAATGCTGGACAATCCACACAGCATTATCTAGCCCCAAGGTAAACCGCTGTTAAACAGAGCTGTGTTATGGGTACTAGATGACTGATATATACTTAATACAATACATAGATAGATATTTTTATTATATTTTTGAGTAGTAGAGTTCTCTGTGATAGAGCTCGCCCGGGGAAGGACTACCACCATACTTATTTCTGCCGCCAAGCAGTAATGCTCGCATTGCTGTGTTCCGGTGTGAAGGGTGTGGTTTCCGGTAAAATTACTGGCACATGAGGCTTTCGATCTTAGCCTCAAGGTGGCAACCCGCGAGTGATACCTTTGGTATTGCAAGCGTCCATAGGCTGCGGTAACCGCTTACCATCTTGTGGGCCGTACGCTTGGTTGCCACTTCAGTTGTATAAAAAAATATATATATATATATATATATAGAAAATACCCAGAACACTTAAATACGTGTAAAAGTTACGTGCATACTTACACGGTCGTTGACACGATGCAATGATCCTGCGTGTGAACCATTCGCGTGTTAGGTATTCATACCATGCACCATAAAAAGCGAGACGCGAGGTAGAAAGCAAGATTTCTGAGGTCGTAGCTGTTTAAACTTACAGTAAATAAGAAACCAATGCTGTGTATAGAATTTCCATCGCAGGTCAAAATAGTAACATGGTTGAGATACATTTTTGAAATGGATACAAGCAAAAATAGACCTTAATTTGTGCAAATTGCAAATAAAGATCACATTTAAGGTGTTTGACGATTTTAGTGCAGCGGTGGACGAGTGCTCGGTTGATAAACGAGAGGTTGCGGGCTCGATCCTCGCTGCGAGACATATGTTTGCATTTAACTGCAAATATTAGTTCCAGGTTTACTGTATTTGTTAGCTTATTATTATTGGTTTAGTACATCATATTATAATGTTTGTATATACTATTTATACATTAAAATACAAAGACAAGTATTCTTTAAAAATATTTATTCCATTATGTTACCTGGATAATATAGGACAAGCTTTAGTTAATTTAGGGCTAGATGATGCTTATTTATTATATATATAATGATCTAGCCTACTGTGCATACATCTACGAGTAAACTTCATAAAATTATTGATGTTTGATCCTTTTAACAGCTTATCACAGAATCGTATTGTTATTACTATTTGTATGTAGCGGCAGTTGTTTAAAATATTTATGAAGTTGCCCTTTTCTCATGGCTTTTTATACTGGAATAATGTGAAGAATTTACTGTCTGGATCCTTTAATGTAATTGAATGTAGGATCGATAGCATTCCGGAGATATTTCGTGGACGATCAACCTCAGTCCTCTTAGCACTAGTGTGTTTTTGTTCGTTTATTTGGTCGTTTCATAGTTCATTTCATAGTTCATTTCATAATATAACTCTAATTTACGCTAATCGGACTACAAATTAGGACACTTGTCGTATTTCACGCTTATCTCCCGGGTTGTATACAAACAAACTCGCGTAGTTGCAAACAGTTAGGACAATTTTGTTAAATCAATGATTATTGTAATTTTTTTAATTGCAAAAGAAAAAAAAATTGAGTTGAAATTAATTTAAAAAAAATTACAATAATACCCCAAAATTATAATAATTACTATAATTGAATTTTCCCTATATTTTTTTTAAATAAGCTTAGAAACCAGTGCTATGTTGGTCATTTTGTTGTTTATAGTAAATTTTACGGCCTGTTGAGTCGCCGAATTACCCATTGAGACCCCGCTAGGTATTTATTTTGGCATCTTTGAGATGTTTTATCTTGTGTAAATGAAGACTCTCTCTCTCTCTAAATAAGTGTTCTTTAAATAAGTATTATTTTCTTTATTTACTTACTGAGTATTTTTTAGTTAACATTACTCCGCGTATGCCTACTCCTGACTACGTTATGGCATTATACAATGGGGTAATAGTTTTGACGCGCTGGACATATCCCAAAAAAATGAATATGAATCTTGGCCAATATAAAAGAACCTGACAGTTGTAAATCACACTTTTATTGAATTAAAAATTTTGACAATGATCTCAATATACATTTGAGAAATTGTTAGAAAGAACACTTAATTCTTTTCAAAAAAGATTGATCAACCACGTCGCTTCGAATGTAGATACAAGCACAACTAAAAATGCACAGCTCGAGTCCAAATACAATGGCTGTTAAAATATGCAAAAAAAATCTTGAATGTATTAATTGTATAAAATCGACAATTATGTGTTCATTGTTAATGACGTCCCCAAAACGACACCCAGGTACATAAGTACATATTATTTGTCTGTTTTTTTTTTTGTTAAATGTATAAGGTAAATGGAAGACGTGTTTAAATTTTCTTCGTCGCAAAAATCGAGTCTCAACGTCTCGTATCTCAGATAGCCGATCACTCGATACGCTACAGAGGTCATAGATATCGGTTATTAGCAACTACAAAATAACACCACAGTTACTATATTAGTAGTCCGCAATTTAAACCAGTATTTAAACCTATCTAAATTTTAGCATGCCTTGCCTTGCTCACGTAGCAGCGGTGAGTGAACTGGAAAATCCAAAGCTTACTGCCCTTGCCTAACTACGAACAGGCAGTAGACGAGTAAACCGCCGGGGCGACCGGCTACCGCGGCCAAACTACCGCTAATTAGTTAGGTATTTTCACGCAAAAACTTCAATTAATTCCGTCAAAGCCCAGCCTTTTTGTAAGCGTGAAAAGTCAAAGGAGCCGCATTTCGGAGTGGAGTAAGTAATGAAATTTCAATCGCAGAACCGTTTGGGAACTTCGCGGTTTCTTTCTGTCCGTGCTAGAGCATCTTGGCTGCAGTATGGTCAATTTAATTAATTGCAAAAATAATTTTTACTTCAAAATATTATTTGCAACTATAGTGTAGTGACCGTTTTAATTTTTTTATCCATTTTTACGTTATATTTTTTTTTACTAAAATTCGGCATTTTGTCTACTTCTACTTTTTGAATAAACTTTAAATTGTCAAACATGATTTGTTTTTTTACAGCAATAAAGAGGTTGTTTGCCGTCAAATAAAAACAACGTAATAAATGGAATATTAGAATTATCACTTGAACGGTGGCTTTATTTGCTAAGTGCATTGCCACCTAGGCAAAGTTTAAGTCCCTATTATTCAAAACATTTTATGTACATGTTGATCAAAGGTTTAGAAGAAATAGTTACTCAGCTATACAAGCTTATAAAAACCATAGAAACGATTTCAAAAGAATATTTTCTTTAGGGTTGAGTTGCCCGGTATTTATACGAGCTAACAAAGAGAATGTTTTATAGGGTACCTGCGCTTCCTGATTTGATATGAAAAGGGATAGAATATTCAAATCAGAGTAACTCTGCTGGAAATTAGCGTGAAGTAGCGTGCGAGATTTGATGTGTAAAATCTCAACATAAATATTTACTGAATAAATAATCAAACTGAATGTGTGCATAGTTGATTATACGATGTCGCTCTTGAAACCTGAATTATGTTGCTCGGTGTTAAAGTTCGGACGGTAGCAATTTTGTGAAGTGAATTGTACTGAAACAATTTTGGGGTCGTCCTTGTTTAAATATTAAACTATTTCTGTATAACTCCTGTGCTTATATTATCGCACTATTAAATCAGTTCAAAAGGAAATCGGTAAGAGTACCAAGGTCATTGACATAGTTCTAAAAGTGGCAAGTTGAAGTGGCAGTGGGCAGACTATATATATATATAGCTGACAGAACCGATAACCGCTAGGAAATAAAGGTTCTGGAATAGCAACCATGAAGTGGAAAACGACTAAGACTCTCGCTCCCGCTTGATCCTTGATATTGTATTGTATCGGTTGCAAGTAGTCGGTAACTAAGTAAGTAAACTCGGATGAGTCACGAACTCTGGAAGTACTAGTACTTAATAGTCGGTGGATGGTTAGAGCTTGGAATTGGTCGTTTTAGCACTTTATAGAAGAAGCGTATGTCCAGCAAAGGACGTCTATTGGCTGATATTATGATGATGACTATAAAAATGTTTAATTTTCGCACAGTCATGGATTAAAATAATGATCAAAACAGACACGACAAAAGATCGAGAGCCATTTTAAAATACTTAGAATTCTGATTTAATGTCATGTTCTTTAGTGCATTGTGGCCTACGAACAAAGAAAACTTTGGCGTTTAAAAAATAAAACTTGTATCACAAGTGCTCACTTGTGATGTAAAGTTTTTTACCCTTGCCTTACCTTGTGATATAAAGATGATGATTTTTTTCCATTTAAAAATTAAGAGCGCAATGCTAGTTCTCCTAGGCGCTTTCCATTAATCAGCATTAGGTCCTCGTGGTGGATTTACATTCTCTCTCAAGAATAGGTCAGTGTCTGAATATGACGCCATGATGATACAATCATATTTTGATATCAAGTAAATTGGCAGAAGGAATCACCGCGTCGCAATCGACGGGCAAAGGCGCTAACCCGTCGTAACGCCGACAGCGGGATAATCTCATTGAAAGATTTGATTTTCCGCTAAATTAGATAAAAGTAATGAAATACTCCCCAAGGATCTCCGCAAACCCAGGAAGATATTAAAAGAACTTTACGAGGGACACTGATCTGGTAAACGATGGCATTTTGCAAGTTTGACTTTATTCAGATAAGGAGTTGGCTTCGTGGTAATTGTTTTCAGAAGGGACAGAAAGTTTTATTCCTTTTTTAGAGAACAGTTATTTGTTTTCTTTAGCTTAGCGACGAATTTATGATCTTTTATAATATAACCCTCTTACGCTGGTATGCATAGTTAGTTGTTGGTAAGTTAAGTACGTTTTTTAACTTTTTATTTTCTAAGGTGTCGTTTTTTTTCTTTAATTTTTCTTGTAATATTATTTATGGTAGTTGTCAATTTATGACAACTTTGCCAGTGTCAAGTAATATATGATAACAGAACTTACCCTAAACTCAATAAAATATCTATTTTTTTATAGTGAATTGAAAAGCGGTGAGTATCTACCACCACTTAATTAGTCTATACTAGTCTTTACTAGTACTAGTCATCCCTATAGTTGTGCTATAGTGATGTTTAACACTAGAGTTGTGATTCTCAGAGGGTTTACATAAGTTACCGACTCGCTAGCGAGTCCAGTAAACTGACAAAAATATCTAATAAAAAAGCAAACAATATATATTATAGCCAATATGATAAATTAGTTTGTTTTTTTGCAGAGCCTAGATATATTCGTGAGCAACAATAACCAAATTCATAAGTCTTAGTGCAACATATAGACAAACTTGAACATTATATTAGAAGCGATAGCTGATAAGTGGAGTGTTTCGCAGTTTAGGCGGGACTACGGGCCTGCCCCCCGAAGCTCCCACTCGGGTTATATTCCTTGCCTCTTATTCAATTTGTGAGCGAATCAGTTCTGCCAACCCGATTATCTTTCACGTCGAGATTTATATGCTCACATGAGAGCTTTTTCAGAAGTTTACTACGGAAACGTTTCGTAATATCCTTCTGAATATTGTTACATTTTGCGTTCGGTTTTTCCGCAATATTGTCCCGTGAATTCCGAAGGTAAACATAAACCGTTGTGTTAGGAGTCGTACTGTTTTATCACAGTGAATAATCCCTGTCGCCCGATCACGTTCGGAGCAAAGAATCCTCTTTAACAACTGGCACGTAAATGCAGTCTGATTAACTATTAGTCCTTATTTATTGGCTCATTGTGCCGTGCAGTTAGCTCGTGCGAAAGCAACTAGTACTTGCCTATAATGTGCACTTGGCACAAGTAACTCCGAGAGAGCACAGGCCACTCGGCACGGTAAACATTTGCCCAATAATTGCTAGTCCTCAGTTACGCTACAAGAATAAATATTCCCTCTTCGGCTGTTCCCGTGGGGAACGTCGCACATTCCTTAAATTCAAAGCATTTCTTTATTGGACAAAAGTCATGGGTTTATTGTTTTATTAACGAATAACTTGGGATGTTCGCTTCTGCTCGGGAAATTATATTTTCTCCTTCAGTTGTTTCATGAGCGTTTAATGAGAAATTTCTGAATAAAGTGTAATAAAGTCTTTATTGGTAGGTACTGATAGGCCACTCAAGCCACGTTGTCGTCGTGTTTGGTGATCACCGATCTAGTGGTTTGATCTATCTTAATCAAAATTAGTTGCCATAATATTTTGTTATTATTATGAGTGTGTAGGTCAATAAACGTGTTTTCTTTAATACATTGTCCTGTAAACGATGACATGATGTTTTACTTAAATTAATTAAATATCGCAAACGGTAAAGCGCAAGAGATAAATCGACTGAATTTATTTTTAAAGATACCTAATTATAGATTATTGTGTTACTTTAGACTAAAATTACTTATACGCGTACAGTACCAATAACACGATTCTAATGTGACTGTTCGATGTTCTAACATGATTATTTAGTGAATTTCTTCGTTTTTCCAAAAGTCGTACAATATTATTAAAGGTATTAAAATTACATAATATGCATATAAAAACTAAAGATACTTAAACAGTAATTTACTGCTACTGTAAATATAATCTACCTTCAAGCTCTGAGATGAACATCAAATTTAACAAGCAAATGATGCAGTTATAGCGTGAAATTCGTAACGTGAGAGTGTAAAACAATTCAGAAACAGCAACTGTGTTTACAGGAGCGTGATTTCAAAACAAAATTCACTCGTAACTTTACAACAGACAGTTAATTTACCTAGTAAGTACTTTACTTCAGAAACAACTCTACAATGTTTAGTTTAAGAATATTTTTGAGCATGACAGTGAAGGAAGTGAGATTCACTTTAAAACGCGCATGCATAATTTGAAATAATCACTTATCAATACTACTCAATAATGCGGCGCTGCAAAATCGATTGTACAACGCGTTCAAAAGTCGTCATATACCATGGCTCCAATCCATTTATTAAATCAGCCCATTAGCGTATTGAATATTGGCTATTAAGAATTTGCAATTGACATCTTTTGAACTCTATAAAGGAATATTGGGTGTTTTGCTTAGTCGATCGCATTCAAAATTAAATTAGCATTTAGTAGGTATCAGATCAAATTGCTTCCCCATGGACTCAATCGCCCTCATGTTTATTTATAAGACCCTTGAAAGGATGCGGCTAATAATGCCGAGCTTTAAGAATTTGCATTACTAATTCCGAGCTTAGGTAATGACAACGGGATCTGGGTATATTGAAATGTTTTGTTGAAGACTGTACTGAAGGTAAAACGTACCTGGTTACTTTAATTAAAGAGGGAGTACAGGGACCTTCTACTTGTTATCTGCTCTTGTAGATCAGAACCACTGTTGAAATAAATACTTTAGGAAAGAAGTAACCTATTTAAACTACCTAAAAGACTAAGCTGTTTTAGTAGTCTTTTTTATCATCAGTATTATTAGCGATTAGATTAACATAGACAAGTCTCTGTAACGCATTTCTCGATTGCATTGTGTGACAGTTTTTCATTCGGGTAAAAAAACTATACAATAGAGAAACGCACGCGAGTACCTCACAGATTTATCTATAACTGTGGTTTTGAATAACTATTCATAATCATTTTTATTTTTATTAAAGTTCTGCCGTTTTATCGTTAATGCTACTGACGACAATAATTCAGAAAAATCACTTCAATTACTGATTAAAACACTTCAATAAATGCGTGCAATAAATGCGCGCGGGAGTGGCCACCCAACGAACACAAATCCTCGGCACACCGAGGTCACTCCTCGAAGCCTGTGAAGATCCCAGGAAGTTTCTGTGCTTCTGGGAGGAGTTAGGCTAGTTAAACTCGTAGCCGGTACCCACGCATAATGGACTAACCATCGAGTCCGAATGCGGAAAAGGGAAAAAAAAAAAAATGCGTGTGCTTATTTAGTAATTGTTAATTGTGTAATATGTAAAATTATTGTACGCGGTTGCATTTTTTTTCTCACCGCATAAAGTTTCTCAGGACTCACACAAACATCCAAAATTAGCCAAATCTGTCCAGCCGTTCTCGAGTTTTAGCAAGACTCGAACAGCAGTTCATTTTTATGCATAACAAAAAGGTATAAGAGGAGGCTGCATGAAATTATTGAATTGTGTAAAGCATGCTATACTTTACTACCACGCGCGTAAAACTTTAATCTCAATAAAAAAGGTGAAAAGAATAACATTAAAATATCATGTCTCCGCGTCATAATCGTAATGCTACTGTAATACCCCGTATCATTTATCTAAAGGCACCCGCTGCGACAGTGACAAGTGCTTCCGTGAGTGTTGGTGGTTATGCTTAACAATGGCTACCCTACATCTGTCCACCAGGGTTGGAACTAGGGACCAGTCCCTACTTTCCTACTGAAGCGCTCGTTGCGAAGCTAGTTCTTACTAAGCAATCAAGAGTACTAGAGTTCTTTGTGATAGAGCTCGTCCGGGGAAAGACTACCACCATACCTATTTCTGCCGCCAAGCAGTAATGCTCGCATTGCTGTGTTCCGTTGTGAAGGGTATGGTTTCCGGTAAAATTACTGGCACATGAGGCTTTCGATCTTAGCCTCAAGGTGGCAACCCGCGAGTGATACCTCTGGCATTGCAAGCGTCCATAGGCTGCGGTAACCGCTTACCATCTTGTGGGCCGTACGCTTGGTTACCACTTCAGTTGTATAAAAAAAATTTATGACTTTTTTATGAAAAGAATTGCGCCCTATTCTCATTTACAAAAGTGCTAATCGTTAGGACAGTATATTAAAAACACCAGCAAAAGTGATGGCACTAGAACCGATTTTTTTATGTTTTAACGTTATTTACTGATTCTTTCATTGATCATAATAAATATGATTTTACGTGGTTAATTAAAAAAAACATAGATGAAACATAAATGATGATGACATAAACTCTATGTCATTATGTCATAACTAGGAGGCCTACTTTGTACTTCATAGTCTCTTGTATTTATGTCATCTTTAACAATACGACCCTGTTCCCCACTATCGCATTACGAGTCTTTCTGTGCGGTTTGTAAAGGCTTCCTTCGTCCCACTTATATATTGTATCGCGTTGACGCTTTCAATCAGCTTGGCCGGTATCAGTAACTATCTGTGGCTTTGTGGTCGATCTAGCGTCGTGTCCCATGTCAAGGAATCTGGGACACATCGGCTTGGAGGTCTTGTGTTAGTTTCTCGTCTGTATAATATAAATAGTGAAGCTACACTTTATAAATAGTTATTCAATCCAGTCGAAATAAGATAACTTTATCAAACTTCATGGTTCAAAATTAAATTGAGTTCGGGCAGACCTATTCTCTGACTCTGAGGCAGTCCAAGGTAGGTTCTGTTTTAACTTTGATAAAAGCAACCCCATGATTTTTTTTGCAAGGAAGTTGTACTTGTTTTCTGGCTTGCTTTGTTTTGCACGATACAAACGATTCTTCTGTGCATCTAATTTTGTAGGGAAACTCGAATATAATGCGACGAATAATTTCAAAGTTGAAAGAGGCAAAGTTTTCTCATCCTCATCCAAACGAGCAGTTCATTATTATTTGTTGGCCGACGCGAAAGCTACAGTTTTAATTGAAATAAAACAACCGAAATATGAAGTGCTTGACCTGCCACTGAGATCTGAGAAGTTAATTTAGCGCTGTTTCGTTTTAATTTACTTATTTATACTTTTTGGGAGTTTATTTTATTGACAATGATTCATTTTATACTTTAAAGATATAGTAGTCAAAAGCTCATTAGCTAGAAAGCATTTATCTGGGATTTAAAACCTCTATTACCAATTAACTGAATAGGTATGCAATAATTTTCCCATATTTCGATAAATTTCAATATGTAATTAAATTAATAAATGTAAACAAACATTGGCGGACTTTTTTACACACCGCCGTGCCGTCTAGCTTTGTAAAAAGTTTATAGCAAACCAAGCAAAGTTTATATTATGGGAACCAGATAGCTGATAGAATATACATATTTAAACAAATATTTGTACGTTATGCAAATATTTTTTCCGTAGCGGGGATTAAACCCGCAACCTCTTGTTTACCACCACCATAGTCTTCGATAAGCAAGCATTTGGAAATTTAAATTATATTTAAAAAAAAAATTGGTATTTTAAAATATGTAGGTACCTAGACAACCCCGCAGCGAATACTGTGTGTGTAATACAAACGGTACGGGGTGAAAAGTGAATATGCAGCCAAAAATATTATACCGGTACCAAAGTTCCTAACTCGTTTTCAGAGCACGTCTCAATTAAAAACTGTCGATATTAATTTGTGGAACAATTTAGCAAGCGGGTTCGCATCGCCAACTTACTTCTACCTGCCGATATCGGCCGAGCTGACTCTGTCAAACTACTGAAAATTAGTTTCCGAATTCTGGTGAAAACTTTAATTGGTTCCTCAAAGCCAATATGTGGCTCCTACTGTTAGTTCTATTGAAGTCCTGACTTTGACAACAAAACTGGAAAAAACTTAGGTAGGTCATAGGTAGTTATTGAGATGTGACAGTTAAAAACCTTCGAATCCATCAACAGTGTAAATGATAAATGTCTTGCTCTAAACTTTCTCTTGTATTCTATTACTTTACAAATAATGAAACAGTTCTATTCTCAGATTCTACAGTAAAATATTGGTGGAACTACGTTCCAAAGGATGAAATACCTACCTCAAGAATTTCTGTTAAATATTTCCTCACTAGTTGGTGCACATTACTATGCCCGCGGCGTCAGGTGCAGACATTTAGAATTCCACGTAAAGTATCGTCCAAATACATACATTTGCTCTGCTATTTGGTTGGGCAGGGGCGCAATCAGAGTAATGTTGGCCAATACTAAAGGCATTTTATACGGAATATTACTCTTCTAGGCTCTAGACGACATATTCTCTAGAACCTAAAGCATACGAGTATCATTTTAGCTATATTTTTTTGTAAAACCGTATAAAAATTCATGCATTTTATTTGCAGCTAGGGCGGGTCACTTCACTTTCTAAGTTGCTTTCTTCTTTGATGTGAGTAACATCGATCTAGCGAAGTATTTATAGTTCGTTAATAACGACACCAACTACAACTTTATTACTGTAAGCTGATCTATCGCATTGTACAATAACATCGTTTAAAATATTAATTTTGTTGTTGATTAGTATTTTCACCGGACTATAACAATTCACTATCACAGTAACTGATGCTACGGAAGTCTTGAACAATACAAAGCTGGTACCTGGCTTTGCTCCTGGTCAGAGGTTGCTGTTATTGTTTGGTGTGCCATTCTTCTTGCCCCTGCCCCTGGAGCAATCTGATTAATAGCAGCAATATTCGGGCTTGCTTCTAGCACCGCAAGATTGTAAAGCCAATGCGCCCTGCTGCATTACCCTCGCTTATTCCGTGCCGCGAAGTTTGCACTATCCGTAACCATGAATGAATTTACAATGTAATAAAATTGTCTATGCAATTACGAGTATAACCACAGATTATGATTACTTATCTAATTTATCTATATTGGGTGAGGTATATTTTTAAAAAACGAAAGTCAGTATTATAGCCACTGAGTTATTAGTGTCTTTATTATTTGAAGAAAATTGTGGCGGCTGAACCAATTTTAACGCAATCAATTGGAAAGGTAAATATTTACACCACAGAAGCGGAGTCACATGTCATAATCATAAATAAATCTTGCGTGGAGCGCTCGTGACGTAGCTGGCTAAATTGTTTATAACAGATCAACAAAGTTAAGCACTGTTCCGCGTAGTCACCGTTTGGATGGGTGACCGCCAGTCGCAATTTCAACTGAGCGCTCCCGTGCTTTGGAGAGCACGTTAAGCAGTCGGTCCTGGCTATTTTAAAGTTGTTAGACCATGACAGAGGCCTCTGGGCGGCCTAAAAACTTTGTTAACAGAGTTGGCCACTAACTCGTACGAACTTACTTACTTACCTTATAATAAAAAGTTTTATACCGCAGGTAGCACGTATTAGTAGAAAAAGGTTAGTTTAGTGCTTTGATGATTGTGGTGTGGTCTCGTTCCTCGGTTATAGACGTCCAGTATGCCTGTAATAATAAATAATAATCCCCATATAACTCCTTGGGGTATGCCATCGTTGACGTTGGTCAAAAGGCCGCTAGCCTAATGTGTAAAAAATAAAGTGGAACTGGGCCGGACACGTTTGCCGCATGCCTGACGACTTATGGGCAAAAAGAACCACAGAATGGATCCCTGATAGTGCAAGGCGGCGACGTGGAAGACCCAGGATGAGATGGCGGGACGAACTTGACTCGCATATAAGCTCATGGCCTGTCACGGCGTTAGATCGCGAAGAGTGGAAGAAAGGGAGGGAGGCCTTTGTCCTGCAGTGGGACAGTGAGGGCTAAATAATAAATAATAATAATAATATAACTTACCTATTTATTATTTCCCTGCATATCCGAGGCAACGGCAAACAATTTTAGCTTAATCGGCAATTTGCATTGGTGATGTGCAGTTAATTGTTTTGTTCGTATTTATGCTTCACGGATATTTGAAGTTTTTGCATGGAAACCAAAAATTATGTTGGTAAAACTCTACAATATAATTTAACACAAAATATTCTCACTTAACAATCTCAAATTTTATACTCACGATTGCAACAGAGTTTTTTTCGGTCTTAATTTGGCGCACATATAGAAAATAAGTCTTTAGTTATTTTTTTGCTTAGCGACATGTTTACAACTTCATTAAAGACACTTTGCGATTTCACTACAAACACAGAACAGATAAATAAGTAGTACTACTTTAAGGCATTCTATCTAAATATGGAAACTTAGCATCATCATCATAACCAGTCTACTGCTGGAAAATAGACCTTCCCAAAAAAATGCCACATGATGCTTGATTAATTATTTGCTTTATAATGCCAACCGACATTCAATTTTATAACACATTTTAAAAAAATTGTTTTTTTAAACTTTCGCAATCAGAACTCATAGTTTTTATAATATTTGCGGAATTTTATCGCGTAATTACCTTTTTTATTTCTCCCGACGTTTCACCCGCTCCCGACATTTTAAAAATTTAGATGCTTTATTATTATATAACCCTGTGATAACAGTATGAGTACGGAAACCGCAAAGCTTTTGGAAAACCGCTGACCGCAGAATATCAGTGTCAGCGCTAATAGAGCTATTGATTCTGTATCAAAAGTTGTGCAAGCTAAAATTTTATAGCAAAATTTACATATTAAATCAATTATTCTGGCCATATTAATGATGCAAATTGGCAAATAAGCTATCGCTGGCCACAACCCCGGTTTATCCCGCGGGGCCGCTAAATAAATAGAATTCTCAACGTAATGATCGTTTTCAATAGCTTCGTAGAACCCGCAAACGTTATAATGGGCTATTTATTTCCCTGTTTCAACGGCTACCTAACTTAGGTGGATTTCGATTCATCACATCAGCTATTCAGAAGTTTCGTGTGATCTTTTGGCTAGCCTAGATTCTTAAAACTGTACAAAATAGTCTTGAAAAAAAAACCTTGATATTTGATGAAAATACTTTTATGTTATTTTTTTAAGATACAGAACGAACAGCTTCATCAACGACAGTTTTCGGGAATATGACTTCTCCTTCTTACCTCTTCACGATTACTCTATTCCACGTTTAGAATTCAAAACTTTAACAAAATTGAATAATGAGTTGATTGAAAATCAAATTCATCGATTTTAGAATTAGTACATATGCTTTTCCCCTTCAATTTTTTTTTGACAATGCAATTCTGCAAAATTCAGAAATTTTGAACTTTTAAATTTTTAAATTCTACGTGTCACTGCAGAGATACCTAGTCTTATTCATCATGTAATTTCACTTGCAACAAACCCTTCAAACCTAAACCTTTGCACACTTTCTTGGACGTACAATATCTGGCAATGCATCCACCAATACGCGCTCTTGCTAAAGAGGTCTAAAATAAGAAAAACATATTTTAATCTGTTGATAAACAACGGTTTATTCCAGTTTGTTAAACTTCATAAAGTTCCGCCCAAGTTACAAAAGCACTTTCTTATTCAAGATTAAAATACCGATAGTCAAACTGAACTTTGATCCCCTGTCTACTGACTTATAATAAAAAGTAAAGGGTACAGCTAAGCCACTCGGAAGTAGGTGTGGTAAAACTATAAGCCAAAGTTTTCTTGAAATTGTTATTATATCTACATGCCTTTTTCCATAGTGCTGCGAAATTCATGATTACGTTGTTTGCTTAAATAAAAAACATCAAGTGATGTGACTCAAAACTGACAAACACATACAAACAATTTATGTTTCATTTTTCGAACACTTTGCAATGACAAGACGTCACTCTACACGCTCGGAAAGTTACATCAAAATATTAGCAAAGTTGCATTAAAAGTTTATATAGTAGAACCATCACAAACTTATTTAGACAATACTATTACGTTCGTCTGCTGAAAGTGTATGCGATTTCATCCAAACAGCTATCACCACATGCGTGATAAAAACGAAAAGCAAAAAATATGATCAACTATAATAATTGGATTAGTAGTTTTTTTTGCAACGACAACTCAATTTACTGAAAAAATAGAAGCCATCCTTGCGAATCAAGCGGCCTGTTGTATTGCAAATTTTTGCGTTTGTTCCTACAGTTTGTTTCAAAAGTTGTGATAGAATTAGCATTTATCGTCTATGGACTGGATTTAGCGAAACCGCGGAATGTGATTTTATTCTGAAAACCCGCGAACGTAGCCTCCAACTTCTTCCATTCGATTTCAAAATAATATGCTTTGCAAGTAAATATTTTGGTTTAAAAACTTGGCAGTGGTTACCCAGTTCTTTCGAGTTTTACTTTTCATAACTTTAGGTCTTTCTTTATTCCAATTAAAATTTGCCAGCTTTTATTAAAGCTTTTATAGAAACAGTAACTAAATAAGCAGTTATCAGATTATATTATGAAAAAATCTGGTTTGTTAAGCCTATGGTTTTATTTATAATTAAGCTGACGACGCATCTGCCACGAAACTTTCGCCTATGTAACAGATAAATGTTATGGGAGCGGACAAAATAAAAGCAAAAAGCACAAATCTACAGATTTGGTGCTTACTTAAATCACGTAAGCGAAGTAGTCCTGTCTGCTTCTTGTTTCTTTAAACTGTTCTACCGTATATTTACTACACTCGGTAGGTAGTAATTTGTTCAAAGGTATTAGAACAAATGATAACACATGATCATGAAGAATCTCAAAATGTGTAGTTTAACAAAATTAAAGACATAAAGTTAATAAATAACATACACATCATAAAGCCGCTGCCAGTAAACATTTTTGCTTATGTTTATGCCTGATTCTATTTTTTACATACCCTTATCTGATCCCTTTTTCCGTATAACCCGTAAAGGTATATTATTAGAAACCCGCCTATATTTACCTATACATCCAAAGAGAGTCCCATTACAATTTTATTCAATAAAGGGTAAGCAAGAATAACGTTATCGGTATATTTATTTTCAATAAGTACCTACCTGGTCGTTGTAATTTTCATGAGCTTTGTTTTTGACCTTTTCAGTAATTGAATTTTAAAAATAATAAATGAATTCGGATAAGGAAATAATGGAAAACCTGTAAAGTGTGGATAAAATATCTCGAAAAGCAGACTATAATACTGAAAGTGAAGCCGTATTTGGTAAGTTACGAGCTGAGGTTATCTAGACTGGGTGGAAGGAAATAATCTTTGATGTTTTATTAAATACTAGCTTCTGCTTACGGCTTCGTCTAGGTACGTGGTACCTAAAAAAAATAGCTACGCTATTCAGCCGTTACAGCGTTATTGAAACACTAATATACAACACACAACTAAATACCAAAACTTTCAGATATAAAATATTTAGAATATGAATAAATTCTATTAGCTTTAGCATGTTAATAAAAAAAATTTGGTAATATAAAGGTAAATTCATAAAACTACACAAGAAAAGTGAATGGATAGGAGCAGTATCTCTTTGGAAAACAATCTGAGAGGAATGTTTTCAATATTTTGGTATACAGACATCTGTCCCGGCCCAGACCCTTTTCTACCTTCGTCGGATTCCAACACTATTACCTGTCAATCGCTTCATAATTTCTGTTGATTCGCTACTTTAAAAGTTACTGTTTTGTTTCAAAAAATATTGAGAACTGCTTTTACTTTAACAGTTACTGTTTTGTTAAAAAAATATTGAGAACAGCATGTACCTATTTGATTCAAAAAATATCGCAAGCCAATAATTTTAACAATCGTTCAAAAGTTCTCTTATTAGACACCTTTATACTCACACTCTACCGCGCAAAATACAATACAGCACTAGTGCTCTAGCCAAGGGAATATAATCACTGTTGACCGGCAGTTTGTGATTTTGCGCAAGAACGCCGTGATAGAGCATAGAGTGTGTAGTAAAAAAATAAGTTTAACAAAACAGATGAAAATAAAAACCAAAGATCTTCGCAAAATCAATATTAGGTATGCGTGCTAAGGGCGCTTGAGTCCCCGGATCTGGTAAAACGTAAGCTCGAATACAAAAGCGTTTTTATTTTGGGACCTCGTTCAAAACAAGGACTTGAAAGGTGAGTGGTGAGCCGGTGACCGAAAAGGTGTGCGAGAAACGGCATTGTAAATAATTGCAATTTGTACAGAAACATAGTTACAATACTTATAATGTGATTTTATTTTAGTTTATTTTTGATACAAACTGTATCCATCCTATATCGATATAAAACCAGAAGTTTACTAAAATTTTCAACGATGGAAAAAACAATATGCTGAAAATCCTTGTAAGATTATTTCTCTACGAGTACTATTACAATGCTACAATACTGAGAGCAAAAGTTGATGCGTTCACTTGTATAAAAAAAATCTGTTATAAAACTGGAACGAAACAAATAATGGAGCCAAACATTGGCATAACATTTTGTAGAGAAATTATGGCTAAAGGATAATAAGAAACGTCAGGTGAACCATGACCAATACATTTTTGAAAACGAATAATGAGGTGAACTACATGGTTTCTAAATTAACCGTGGTACACCTTGGTGTACTAACAAGGTGGAGCACGGGTAAGGACCAAAATTAAAATGCCCGTGGTCCACCTTTAGTCCACCTGGGTGAACCACGGGAAAATAAATCCAGGTAGTAAGTTTGAACTCAATCACGCACCAATAGACATTTCAATTCAAATATAATACTTACGGATGCTAGTGCTCTCAAATGGTGAAGAAAAACATTGTGTGGAAGGCATGTCCAGACATGTTTCATACACTTAGCTAGTCAAGTTACCCACCAGTGAGAATTATTGAAGACTAGATATAATGCATAGTATATTGCGGTCTAAATCTAAAAGACTGGTCAAATTCGATAGAAGATCAAGAGAAGATTAAAGGAAAAGAAGAAGAAGAAACCAAGAATTTCATAGAGAACATTTTCCCCGCAATTTCCTTTCACCATTTGAACCAGTTTATTTTCAATTTGATTAGATTTACCCTCAGTTTGTACCTTAGCAAGTTTAAATAAGGGGCATGTAAGGCAATCGCCGTAGGCTGCGTGCTGAAATTACAAGGTGGAAAATCTCGTGGCACAATTCTATTTAGGTTTATTCTGTTATCCATTACTCTGTGGCGTACGTATCGCTAGGTCTTTTTATTATAATTTAACTAGCGACCCGCCCCAGCTTTGCACGAGTGTTTAAACTATACGTATAAACCTTCTTGAAACACTCTAGAAGATGCGTGTTTGTTGTTTCAGTAAAGGTTCATTTATTTATTAACAAAGACTTTTAGAATATATTTTCCTCTGAGTTTAATACATTGAGTAAGGTGACAAAAGAAAATGCCGAGATAAAATGCACTTTCCTTCCTGCAACATGATTCCTTAGTAACCTAAATGGATGTTTTAATTAAATTTCAGTCCACATTGTTACAATTTAACACCCTCCGTGTTATAAAAAGTAATGTTAATAAGGATCCGACCGCCAGTTTACGCTGCTCATAAATCAGGCCTCTTTTCATTTTGGCAGAGGTGTCTGTTCATTTCTTTTCCGCTTACAGAGGAATTAAACTTGTCTATGGGCAATTGTGCTCCTTGCCAAAATTAATATGAGTTTCATCTAACTCCCGCAGCGAACGGCTCGCTACAGA
Source organism: Colostygia pectinataria (assembly GCA_951394395.1). Classification (NCBI taxonomy): domain Eukaryota; kingdom Metazoa; phylum Arthropoda; class Insecta; order Lepidoptera; family Geometridae; genus Colostygia; species Colostygia pectinataria. The sequence continues at coordinate 3,871,933 of OX596356.1, read as the reverse complement.
ATTTGTAGAGATACCTACATGGAAGCGCCTACCTAATAAAAGTTAACAACGTTAAATACTTTAGTGTGTGAATAAAATCTTAGTTTACTACTATCGCGCTAATATTATAAATGCGACTTGGGTGATTGTTTTTATAGATGGTTCTTTGTTTCGATCGTCAACAGAATCAGCTAGTCTTTTAATAACTTAGACTAAATACTGTGACTGTCTCATCTTAGAAGAATAATGAAGACAGATTGAAGCTTGTATAAAGTTTACTTTGATATACCCCGGATCATCCAACCACGAGTACCTTGCTAATGTTTACGAAGGTACTGAAGGAAATTGGGCACCAGAGTAAATTATGAGGATAATTCGTGAGTTCTCGGAAAATTATTCTTAATAGAGACAGGTGGAGCCGGAGTGAAATTATGAACATTAAGCAAATCAGACAACTAACGCGCGCGTCTTAATCATGTGCGGAGGAAATGAGCTTTTTGAGTGAGTCGATTAGTCACAGCGGCCCTTTAAGCTCGGTTTTCTAAAGCTGATACCGTCAGTATGATGGTTGTAAGTGCACATTTGCCACGTAAAATTTAAATAAATAAAAAAGACATAGCTTTTTTACACAACGCCATCTAGCTCCTATATAAGTAAAAGTAGCACCAGATATTTGATTACTATTTTTTTTTTACGTAATGATTACCATACATATTAAATAGAAACTCCCAGACTCAGAACAATTTTTTGCAGATCCATAAAAAATTGTTCCGGGTGTTCCGGGTGACGAGATCGTGTCCCGCAGTGGTTATTGAACCTGCAACCTCTTGTTTCACAACCAAGCAAACCACTGAGATTGTTACCCGAGTAAATTAATGATGTCATATAAAAATGTTATACTTTAATCCTTTGCAAAAGTAAACAGAAATGCGGTAAAAGAAACTTTTTTAATAGTTGTTATAAAACCACGACTTATATTACAATTTGGATCATGCTCTATTCAAAATATTTCCTCATCCTTCTTCCTCATAAATCATGCAATCTCGTAAACAGAATGTTTGAAAATCTAATAACAGTTTATCATAATAGTCATATCATACTCGTTCGTTTCGCCTCGTCATAATAATATTTTTATTTCCAACGTCCGGTAGTACCTATTACTTATTGTACGTTACTATAATTAAATTATCAAAAAGGATTGCAAGCTTGTACTACTTTGCCCGAACTAATATTAGTTCGGGCAAAGTAGCACAACCTTTAAAACATCTCTATGTACCTTTAACCATGAAGTTGTCATAAGCTATAGGAACGAAGAGAAAACTTGCCAAAGACCGCAATGTGGCACTTCTAATTACTAACACTCGAGAGTAGGCTTGTGTCTTATGCTCGAGGCTATACTGAGTCATTAAATCTACATAGATACGAGAAAACGATGTTACATTAAAGTACTATCAGATATTGGTTCTGGGTCTAAGCTAGAAACGGGCCTGCTAAAAACCTAGGTAGGTGTGATCCAAGCTAGCTTGTCTACTAATGTTATTACTGCTACATTTCAGGCTATCATAGACAAGTCTCTACCCGGCTAACCGTCTGTTTTCCAGTCAAAACACAAGCCACTCGCTGTAAGCTAAGCCTAAGCGCCACGAGACGCTGCCTCCGAGATACCTAATCGGATTACCCCACTCCGAGATATTAGGGTGTCTCCACATGGGAAATATGTCTAAACACTACAATCTCGAACTGCACGGTTTACCTTCAACTTATAAGTCGACGTAGTAGAGTCAACATGTAGAGACTTTACGTATAACTTTAAGATCTACGAGTACTAATAGATGTTTGAGATCTGGTGGTCTGATTAATTAAGAATACCTAGCTTTTACTAGTATTCTCAACTGCGTAAAGTTAAAGGTACCAGAAAGGTAAGGTAAAAGGTAAAGGTAGTGTAAACAAAAATTTCAAACGCTATTCATACTGGCTACGTCGCAGTGACCCTATTACGACTATAGGCAGAAAAACGTGCAAATGTTACAGGCTTTTGGTTGTCAGCAAATAACGAGACGGTCAAGTTGTTCACCCGATGCGCCTATATAAACATAATATGTAGAACATAGTAAAACAGTTACTGAAAGCACTTGCCGGTTATTAAATATAGAGTTATGTATAGTTCTCACAGCGGATCTCGGCCGTCGTGAATTTAGCCGTTTCGATGCGTAATGGAGCTTTTTCTAACTAAATTGTCTTTGCGCATCACAAACGGCTAACTTCACGGAAGCCTACATCCGCTGTGCGAACTATAACCACCAGTTAATATTACCCAGCTTTAGATTATTTGATGAAGTATAATGATGGTTTCGTAATATTTCAGAATTCGCTTATTGTAGTTGTAACAAGAACCATCAACGTCATTAATACTATGTAAAAGAACGTATTCTATCCGGCACGGCGCCGGGCTGGCGTTCATGCGCATTGAGCGGAACTAGCCTGGCGCCGTGCCTTAAAAATCATACCAACTGCCTAAAAAGTTCTCATACCTCTGCATCATTATACTAAAATATTCCATTTAAAACTCTGCCATGCATGTCAAGGTATTCCGATTGAAAAGGCTTCTCGTACCTGAATTTTTCCAAGGCGACGGACTTGGCTGCTTCTCTTCACACGAATAAGTTCTTTATGAGACGCTCTGGGGACGCGGGACCAGGCTTGTGGCTCTTCTGTGGTTTTCCAACGTAAAATAAACTTTATCATGCGGTGTTTAGGTGTCATTCTGCAACCCCTAACTACCATAGTTTTGTAGTAGATTTATTCAAGTCTTTAAGATGTAGTTTAGTTAATGCCAGTTATTGCTCTAAATGGTGAAAAAAACATATCGTGAAAAGACCGGCATTTGGGAGATACCTACGTCCAGCTGTGGACTGCAATAGGCTGATGATGATGATGATGAAAATCTTGAAAACTGAAATATGTCATTCATGAACCGCATTGGATCTGCGTGGTGAATTTAAGACACACTCTCGAGCTGAGGCCAGTTTTAAAGCAAACTGCATCATGCCGGATAGTATAAAAACGCTCATATTGTTTCGCCAGAGTGAAACTTTATACATTGCTAGGTATTTCTTCTGTAGGGGAGCCATGAATGACGCGAGGACGAGTCACACGAAGCAATTAAAACTTGCTACCTTCTACAATGCTTGTGTAAAACAACCGCGAAATATAATTTTCCGAATGGGTTTCTTTTCATGTAGGTACATTTATTACCTGTTTGGTTTGGTTTGTCGTAGCCAGTCGTAGGTCAACACAAACTTAGAAATGACAGTATAAATTATGTTGCTTAGGTATTTATGCGACTTTATTTGTGTTGTATTATGTGGATAAAAAAAAAGTTCTGTAGCTACAGTGACTGAGTGTGCCCTTGTTGCTCTTTCTTTCGAATTACTGCCCACATGCTAATACTTTAAAAAAATATATTAATCTCACTTACCTAAAAATAAATATTCACCAATAGAATAGCTTCACAATAACAATATTTAAGTAATTAGTTTTATTTCTTTTACATATTTTTATTTAGGAAAAAAATAACTCATATTATAGATAGTCAAAAAACAGGCGAAAAAAACACAGTTCGAGTGGTGCAACTAATAATTACATAAGCTAAGTTATAGCATTTTATCTTGTAAATTAAAAATATAAGGCTTAACTCATCTTAGCTATTATTACTTGATTGATAAATGAGAAATAAAAAATAAACTCAGAACAATCAGTATTTTAAAATAAAATAAACAGAATATTCAACACTCACAACAGTTCAGCAATCTGAAATTCACGCCTGAGGTCGTTGTACGTTGAAAGCAATTATTTTATAGAGAAACATAATGTATTATTTATTGCAAGTCCACTGGACCATGAGACCCAAAGCCGTTGCTGCGTTCAACAATATTGAAATAGTTTGTGTTTACCTTTCGGCAACCCTGCTTTGCAAGTGAAGCAATTGTGCGCTTGCTATATTATTGGTAGGTTTTAATAAAATAATGTGTAACTGTATCGCCTAATATTACATTAACGCGAACACAAAATGATGCACATGGTGTACCTAATTTCTAATGATATCCAAGCAAAGTTTGTAGTTTTAATATTTTTAATGATTCTCTGTAAATTTATGCACTCCAACTTTGGTGTCACCACTCACCACACCAGTCGTGATTAGCAGTCGTAGGTAGTTTACGACTATGGATACCAGTGTTAGGTATTCATATATTATTTATAATATCTAGACAGATTACATGAGTTCTTTATAACGTCAACATAAATGACAAAAACAAGTGTATATTTGAAATTAGTTCTATACATTTTGTGAACCCCTATTAGATCAAAATACTAAAACGTTTGTGTTTCAATTTTGCAAAAAAATCTTAGAAAAAGTACCTTTTTGATATTATGTGTAACATTAGCGAAATAGGTATTTAAGATAATTAAATAAAAAGCAAAGGGTGCAAAATTTCAAATAAAGATATTAACAATTCTTATCTACCTGCCTAATTGGTTTGTAGAGTACAACTGGGAATATACTAGAGCTGGATCCCTTTTGTGATTTTTAAATATTAATAAAATATTAAAAATGCTCTAGATTTACTTACAAAAAAAAAAGAGTAGTAGAGTTCTCTGTGATAGAGCTCGTCCGGGGAAGGACTACCACCATACCTATTTCTGCCGCCAAGCAGTAATGCTCGCATTGCTGTGTTCCGGTGTGAAGGGTATGGTTTCCGGTGAAATTACTGGCACATGAGGCTTTCGATCTTAGCCTCAAGTTGGCAACCCGCGAGTGATACCTCTGGTATTGCAAGCGTCCATAGGCTGCGGTAACCGCTTACCATCTTGTGGGCCGTACGCTTGGTTGCCAATTCAGTTGTATAAAAAAAAAAAAAAAAACAAAGATTTTTTTTATTATTTTTTTAATATTTTATTCATTCTTGTATATAGAAAATAATATTAAATTTAGTAGGACTGTTAGAATCACGTTAGTGCCAATTAGAGTTATTGCTTTCTATCCTGTCAAATAAAAACGGGTCCTAAATAAACAAAAATTCTTCGCTGGCATCAAGTTTTCATATTTGGGATCTAGTTAGTACCATTTCTGACGCCTGGTTCGGAATATATACCTGCTATTCCTATGATTCAAATGAAATATGCTGGTAACTGTATCTACAGTATTCACTATAGCTAATTACAATTTTCACGTATCTACCTCATAGTTTGTATTAGACTTTATAAATATCGTAGGTACGTACGTACTAATAATTATAGCAGTAGGTACTTTTTAAATTAAGTCAGGGCTTTATTCATAATGTTACTTTAAACCTCTGTTAGCAAAGGTGTCTTTCAAATTTATTATCGTCTTTGTTTATTGACAAGAATTACAATACTTAAATACAACAGCAAGTCGCTGAAAATACAGTTTTTTTATGAATATGTATATAGTTTATGTAAATGTTAATTAATTTGAAGGAACTGTGTTGTCAAACTAACTGGAACAATGTAGTGGGATCTCAGAACAATAACCTCTAGTTGGAAGTTTTAGTTAAAACTTTAGTTATTGTCCTGAGAGTGGGACAAAACCATTTGTTGGTTTGTGGTTCGATATACCGCTACGAGAAACCTTATTATAAAACAGGCTAGGGTCTCAAATATCATAATAAATATAATAGTATAAACTAACCTTGTATGTACCATAAATAGGTACACTTTGTAGGTGTTTCAAAAGTATAAAAAGTGCTGTAGGTACCTAACAGTTATAAGTTTTGTAACACAGGTGCATCTATCACGGCTGCTCAAAGAACTCACTAATCATATATTTTTAATCATATAATAATAGACACAGCACCATCTAGCCTCAAGCTAAACAAAGCTTGTAATAAGAGATAACTGTTAAAATAAACTTAAACATTATTTTTTGTAAATACATGCATACTTAAAATACATAGAAACATCTAGGTAGATGTAAGTTTTAGGTAAATTGTAATGTTGTACAGGTGAATAAACTAATTTAAAACTGTCAAAAATCGTTAGTTGACACTGACATCTTACTTACCCACCCTACCTGAAAAATTTAGACACAAGTCACAAGTTTAGTTCAAAATAAACTTGAAGAAATAACGACCTCATCACAAGATACTCAAGCTAAAAAGTTAGAGGTTTCGACGAGTACCTAGTTATCATTACTAGTATCTGCTCACGACTTTGTCCGCGTGTTATATTCGAAAACTATAAAAACAACCATAAATAATCATCATAATAATTATGATGGTAGATTTATGGGCGAAAAATATTGTTACTCAAATTAGTAAAGCTCAAGCTATTAGTCACTCAAATCCACCAGTAAATAGTTTTGGCATGAAAGAGTTTTATCAAATGTAAACTAAATTAAGATTTATAATATTATTAGGATTCTCAAAAAATCATCATCAACATCATGACAGCCTTTTAATATTCCCGCTGCTGGGACACTGGCCTATTTTAGAATCTTTCGTTCTTTTCTTTCGAATCGTTTATTTATTGCATAGATGTATATTTATACAGCTTAGATCTAAATATTAGCATAAGTAAGTACATGCACCCTGTAAGGGCACTGCAGTTTAGTCTGAGTCATGCATTTTTAAATTACAATATATTACATACAATACAAATAATTAAATAAAAATTAAGTTACCTACTTACATTCTTTAAAAAAAATTTAGATTCATCGCTTGCCAACATCCTAACTATAATTAGCTAATTTTACGTCAGATTCTGATATTTGATTATTTGTATTGTAAGTAATAAAATAGCAAAAAATACAACCTACTCTCGCGAATTTGTGGATGGCACATGTCTTTCGAATTTTCAGTTATTATAAAAATGCTTCACGATGTTTTCTTTCACCGTATGCATTAAAAAACTAAATAGTTTTTTTAAAAGAACTCCCGCGCTCAAGAAAATTGAAAATTCAACAACACAAAGAACTTTCTACAGTACCATCGGGTTGAAATTAACGTGCATCGGAATGCCTATTATCAATATGCTATTTATCTGCATGATTTCGTGAAGCCAAAACAATAGTAGGAGCATTCATAACACATTCATGGCATGCCAATACATTGGCGACATATTGGCAAGCGTAGATAGCTTAATTACTTAGATATTGGGGTATATCGACATACTGCGATACAGCTGACATTGAATTAGCTTATGATAATGTTAGAAATACCACTGCAGTAAGCAAAAGGTGTTTTTAATATAGGCCTCTCAATGAGTGCCTCGAAGACTGATAGAGCCTTCAATGTCATCGGTCCATCAAATGTCTAGATCTTCAAAGGTCCATCAATCAAAAAAAAACTTTATCATCATAAAAATAAAAATAAGTTGCTGTGCGTTAGTCTCGCTAAAACTCGAGATCGGCTGGATTTGGCTGATTTTGGTCTTGAAATGTTTGTAAGAATCCAGGGAAGGTTTAAACGGTGAGAAAATATGATAAAATCGTGAAAGGAAAAAAACGTAAGTGAAACCACGCGGTCAGCTAGTAATCAAATAAAATTTAGATATTTCAAGTTCAAAATTATAATATTTTTTCAATAAAACCACAAGAATGATCTATTCTTAAACATCTTAGAGCCAGGTGAATTGTACTGAATGTGAAACCTCGTACAAGTACAACGACCCATTTAAAACCTCCCCTATTTTACAGGGATTATCAACTTTAATTAGTTTCAGAAACTTGCTGTGAAAAGTCTATTGTTTTTTTATTGTTTTTTTATTGTTCTCTCAGACCACAAACCTAAAAGATCAAACTGCGTTCAACGAAATTCATTTAAAACAAGTGCTACGCTTTCGTAGCGGTCTCGTAGCTGTTTCATATCGTGTTCGTATCACAGGAAATGGCACGTGAGGTCGCGCGGAAACGACAATATTGTCAACTAGTAGAACACCCGGCGACTTTGTTCGTCTATTTTTTTAAACTATAACACCTTGTTCTACCTCTACATGTACAAACATTTGTCCCAAGGCGGAAATCGAACCCGCAACCTCCTGTGTCGCAGGCAAACCTTCGCCCGCTGCGGGGCACATCGGTCGCCAAAAAGCATTATGTCGGATACGGCCTCGGTATCAGTCAGAATCCACGCCGCTTCAGTGTACGATCGTCTTTACACAGTGACTCAACACATGAAAAATTTCGATACATTTTATTCGGTACTTAGTAATCTTTTTAATATTTTGAAGGTTCTCAAAAACATATCAGAATATTTTAATTAATCTAATGATTCCGAAAGTTAAGATTATATTTTTTTATTTAAATATGCTAATGTTTTAGCAGAAAATATTTTTAATTGGTCCGTCATTAATTTAAGAGATTCTGTAATAGCAAGAAGTGGCTTAACTGAAGTCTTCTGATTAATTCGTATAATTAATACCTATCTCTTAGACAGGATTATTTAATTTATATGATAATGATCTTAGGGCTCGAAAATCTAACAGCTCATACCTTGTAAGTTGGATCTGCATTATTGTTATTATTACTACCCAGTGGTGGGTACCTACCCACCACTGTACTGGGTAGTGTACTATTTTTCCCTTTTTAACAGACGAAAAAAGAGATCTCAAGTCGACGCGTATATTTGTTTGTTTTTTATTTTTTACTAGCTGATTCGCGCGGTTTCACTTGCGTTATTTTTTCATAACTTCAGGGAAGGTTTAAACGATGACGTGTAAACCTCAAAATATATTTAGCCTCACGCTGGATTTGAACCCACAACCTTCCGCTTACGGTAGAGCAATAGCTCTATTGGTAGCGCACCCGCGTATCATTTTTTTTTCAATTTCAATTTATTTATTAATCAACAAAGGATCATTATGTAACTTAAATAAACATTATTTAAACATAATTTAATTATATTTAGAGCGGAAGGTTGTGGGTTCAAATCACGCTTGAGGAGATATTTTTTATGGGTATTAAATATTTAAATGATACTTATTTTGTTATTATTTGTTCCAGGTATCTCTGAAAGGAGTAATTCAGAGAATATTACCTTGAAGAATAAAAACTTGGGAAATCAGCAATAACATGTAAGTATCAGTTTATTTTACCCGTAAAAGTATATAAAAGTGGCCTCACATATTATTTTGTGACATAGTAAGCTTTGATAACTGAAATGTTATTTTTCTAAATTAAATAGTAGAAAATAGGCTTTAGATAACTATATTTTTTTATAGATAGATACGGGCAAACCAAATAACTCTGACAACTCCCTTGAAGTTTTAAAGAGGCGCGGGGCCTCGCATGTCGTGGGTAAACGTATATAGGTAGTATATAGTAGTAGCACATTTACACGACTCTGCTACCACCCGACTAATAACATATTATTCAAATATGGGCTATAAGTCGTGGTCTTGCGATATAGTTTATTTTGACAACTTAAATTAGCAGACAGCTCGATGTCAGCAAGGTTCCCGCCATCAGACTGCTCGATAGTTGACGCCTCGCTGGCCACACGTTGTAGACGAGCGGTCGGCGCGGTGTCCGCGCGCTGACTGCTAGCTGCTGCATGTCTTGCTATCAGCATTTTATGCACCCAAAGCTCTGCCCAAACTCTTCGTCTGTTATTTCTTGCGCTTCTCTCTTCATCCTCAAGTGCAATAGCAATAATTGCTATGCTAGTTCACGCGTCGTGAATCGGGACATAGTAAAATATACGAGTTGCTTCAATGGAAACCGATCGCGAACTTTGTCCATTGCGAAATGCAAGAGCGGTCGGCGCGTGGACAGCTGGGCGTCTGCTAGCTGTCGATGTGTGGACAGCTAGGCGTCTGTTAGCTTTTGACGAGTGGACCGCCAGCAGTCGTTTTAGTTTAGGGCGGTGTTGGGTGGGAGCGGTGTTGGAGCAGAGAAATGTAATAATGACCTTAGTTCACTTCACGGATCTCGGCCATCGTGAAGTTAGCCGATTGTGATGCGCAAAGACAATTTAGTTCTAAATTAGATAATTCTAGATTAGACAATAGTCGAGAAAACTATATTTAGTGCTTAATTTATCTGCGACGCGGAGGCACAGAATAAGAAAAGGCAAGGACATAGAAACTGCTAAAGTAAGTTTTAAGCAGCTAAGTTTTTTTTATAGTCAGTGTAGCAGACCACGAGTTGACAGAGCCTGGCTCACAGGTTTGTGTTTGAAACGGTTTCAAAGCGATTTTGAGGTACCTACCTACAGTTTACCCAAATGAGTGCTATGCTTATTAATAAGTATTTACTTTAAAATATTATACCATAATGTACTGACATAATAGATGGTAGTTACTAACTTTGCTTACAATATATTTTCATTAGTATCTACCCATTCTGTACTAGATAATTTATTTTATGATTAACAGAATATAAAAAGAAATAAATAAATGTCACAGCACCAAACCACAATAAAGATGAACCAATGATGTACCTATTAACAGCAGCTCGATAAAACATTAGATAACGCACACACCTTTCCAATTTGTAATCTATCGAACTGAAGCCGATTAACCTAGGTAGTAGATAAACTTATAAATTGGTAGGTTTAAAGTTAAGCTACTGATTATAGTAATTTGCCTTTCAAAACCGCAACACTATACCCACCGATGGTTTCAATAAAAGTTTCCGCTTGGAATATACCTGTCCTATGGGTAAATATACCTCCTATAGGTACCTATATTATATACATAAGATAAGATAAGATAAGATAAATGTTTATTTCAAAATGGTCATCAAAGTACACGAATAAAACATATTAACAATGGTAGGCAAGGTGCAGTTAATTTATTATTATACAATACAAGTAATGTATTACTATGTGTAAGAAATGACTCGCTACCGGAGGATACCCGGTAGCGGATACTCCTGTAGACATAGTTACAATTACAAGCACATGAATATTGTTACAAGTGAATTAATTTTTTTCCCAAAAGTAGAGCCACAAAGAGTACCTAGATGATTTGATTTGCAATAAATCACGATCTTGCACTGGCTGGCGAACCGAAAACCAATCTGAGTTGGTTTCATCCTACCTATACATAAACGGATAGGTAACTGCGAGTCTTTGCGTTCTATGTCTATGGGCAAAGTAAGCACCTACATACATACAATAATTATTTAAGGTTTTAGTATGGCCGACCTCGGTAATACATTCACTAATAAAGTGCTAGTTAAAAAGTCAAGATATACAGTTCTAGTTTAACACTTTGCAGCTGTTTGTTCGTGTTTTAAAAGACTGACTAGCCATCGATAATGAATCTTGCTATCAAGGAACTCATAAAAACCACCTAGGTAGTCCATTAGTCCATCGCAATTTATAGTAGTGTCGTAAATTTTACGACTTAAGAACATACAATAAAACTGCAGCCAATATCGAACCGGCACCATCTCTAGTCCCGTTGCACCACGAGGCTAAAAATATTTGCATACCTACTCCAAAAATATTCACATCGCCTCTACAAAAAGTATAAAAGCATCGAGCGGATGTAAACCTATGAAAATGACTGCGATGGATTGGTAAAACGACGTCACATGTCATGCAAGGCTTTCGCATTGAATAATTTCCCGTAGGTATGTGACTGTAGGTACAATGCGGGAGTCGTCATGTATTCGGGTTTACATGGGTCTATTTCCGCCGCTCTATCTATGTACCTGTATCGGTTTTGTTATGAGGCTGAAGCATGTTTCAAAAATAGTGTAGGTACCTACAAACCGATTAAAATACTTATTTTATTTTTATTCTTTACTAGCCGATCTGCACCCGTGCGAAGCTGGGGCGGGTCGCTACTAATAAATATAGCTTAGGTTACGGTATACAGTACGGCAGGTAGTACGTAAGTAGGTACCTACCTAGATTATATACCTACCTACTAGCTATTTAGGTACCTATCCTAATTACTGTACATTAAATTAAAGGAACACTACGAATATAATCCTACGACCTACGCTACGGCGTACTTTAACAAACAAGGGATGAAGCAGTCCATTGGGGTTGGAAATCTCCTGGAAAATACGGGAAAACTTCCTTCATTTCACTTAGAGTGCTTGTTGTTCAATTCTAATCGAATGTAGGTACCTAGGTATAGTATAAGAGTAGTAGAGTTCTCTGTGATAGAGCTCGTCCGGGGAAGGACTACCACCATACCTACTTCTGCCGCCAAGCAGTAATGCTCGCATTGCTGTGTTCCGGTGTCAAGTGTATGGTTTCTGGTGAAATTACTGGCACATGAGGCTTTCGATTTTAGCCTCAAGGTGGCAACCCGCGAGTGATACCTCTGGTATTGCAAACGTCCATAGGCTGCGGTAACCGCTTACCATCTTGTACACTTGGTTGCCACTTCAATTGTATAAAAAAAAAGTTCTCTCAGCGAATCGAATGGAGCTTTTTCTAACTAAATTGTCTTTGCGCATCACAAACGGCTAACTTCACGGAAGCCTAGATCCGCCGAGAGAACTAAACCTACCTACATTTTTTAAACTTAGGTCGGTACCCTACCTACCTTAATTGCTTTGTATTGCACCTGCCTACCTAGAGGTAGATAAGACTTATCTACTTATAGGTACCTATGTAGGCAGGTGCAATGTGCAAGCACTTATTGCTCTACGTAAAGTACCTAGGTAGGTAGGCATCACTGTTAGTCAAAAAATTGCCAGAGGTCGCTCTCGCTCATAATGTTTGTGTCGTGTGCAAACATAATACTCTACTCTGCTTTCCATTCAACGTTTACCTGCTGAAAAGTTCGGTCCAATGGCGCGGGGCAATAACATCAAACGCATTTGCATAGGACAGAGCGTCCAACTTTAATATTGCCGTGCCTAAACCTATCGGTTTTTGACAGTGAACGAGCTTTTTCAGATGATTTTGATGTCTTTCTCTTTGTGTTTTATTTAGCCTATGTAGGTATATCAGATTTGTTTTGGAACAAAAGAGATCTATTAAAAATAAAATATCTCATCGTACCTACCTAGATAGGTTAAGTACCTATACGTATGCAGGCAGGTGTAGGTACCTACTACGATAGTAGTACCTACATACCTATTATGTAGGTACCCAGTTAAAATAAGTAGGTTTAGAAACATTAACAATCAACCAATTTCCTAGAAATCTTTGCAAACAACGAATGCATTACTGTAAGACACAAATCCACAATAAAATTCAAAAAAGTAATTTTTAAATTTTGCGGGCTCAAATGAATGTTGCTTTGCCGACCGACAGCATATTATTTTTTTGTAAGGTGTGTAATTATTAATTATGATGAACATTCAACGACTTAGATATTTAATCTGTAATAAATACTAATACATTTTTATAATAAACTTGAAACTTAAAACTTGATTAATTTTGCTTGTGGCGCTGCCACGCCGCGCGCCGCTGTTGCACGCACTAGCAGCAAGATGTCAACTCATTGCTTATGCCAGTGTCAAATTGACGCGATTGACATAATCAAACAAGCGAATCAGGCTCAGTCATGTCTGAGGAAGCAGGCGAAAGCAGAACGAACTTCACTTCAGTCAGTCAAGCAAGTCAAGCAAGTCTTCAGTTCTACAAATCAACAACTTCATTTTATTCCCTACGCGTCACCGTAGTCGTACGGAATATTTTTATTTTTTATTTCTATGCTACAAAGAAAATTGTGATAAGTGTGATTTTTATACAAATCTTGGTGATAATTAGTGTTAAGATTTGTTATGTTATTGTTGCAACGTGGAAAAACAATCGAGGTAAGAGAGCTGTTGGGAGTCGGCTCCGGGGGTTATTGTTTGGGATTTGCGGGATCGATAACCTGGGTCGGCTAGCCATGAGGCGCGTCGCTGAGGTTATGTCGCGAACAGGTACCAGAGTTCAAGTAACGGTCCCTCGGCCGGAGCTACCCGACTCGCGTTACCACCGCACAATCCGGTCGTACCTACTGAGACCAGTTAGTTTATAATAGCGTCTAGATCCTCATTTGCCGCCCTCATTCCGTTAGCTTTACTGTCACTGTAAATAAATATTCGGTAATCGGCTTCGCTTTATTTAAGGACGATAGCCCATGCCCCTACACCTATAGTTGGCTCGACACCTATGGACGTTCCTTTTGAGATGTGCGCCTGTTTTCCAGCTTACCCTGCCTGCAGTGCGTGCCACGAGCCCCAGAGTCCCAGCCATTAGATTGAGTGGAGTGTCCCCTGTGTCCGCCCACACATAGCCCTGTACGCAGTCTAAATTCCAAGAGGTACAACGGACACCTCCAGCATGGAAGAAAAATTCCCCATACTCCAGGAGGAAGACTCCAAATTTATCCTCACTATCAGACTGATTATGCAGGGGAAGGTAAGAACACTTCATTAATATTTGTCACTCCAATTGGCACCGTTCATCTCAAATTGTGATGTACCTATCACTTGTGAAAGTGTATACTTTACCTTCTTCTAAATACCATTTGCTTCTAGGATTAGTTTATTTTTAATTAGTAGCGCAAGCTTTTCCCTTTTTTAAATAGCTGAAACCCAAGTAGTTAATCTTATCTACCTTGTGACCAATTTTGAATTCCTTTCCGTAATTATAGAGAAATAATAGCTTTGCACTGTAATAAATCTTGTAGTTGTTGATCACCTAGCAAATAAAGAACTAATAATAAATGTTATTTTAATGTCTATAGCCAATGCAAATTCCACTGGTTATTGCGACTCCAATTAACCTACTGGCAGTTAACTAATTGATAGTATGATAAAAAGGCCATAACTCTGATAACAACTATTTAAAATCAAAATCCATTTACATACTTTTATTACTAATATCAATATTATAATTATTTATGTTAAGTAACTTACTTAATTATGTAGTTTACAATTTGTTACTTAGAGTGTTAGGTAAACAAAGAAAGAGTTGTATTTATGTATTCCATAAACCTAATATGGTAATCTAATATGACTTTGGTATTTAAATCTTGTTAGGGTACACACGGGGTATTCACACTTGTATGGATTCTTAACACAATATCCTGTTTGCTACTCATGTAGGCTTGCTTGGTGACTAGGCTTTCATTATTTACAGTTAAAGCCCTAATCTCTTTACTCTCCATATTTACATAATAATATCCAATTCACCAACCAGTTTTGTTCTGCATTCTTGCCAAGTTAACATGACAGAATTTCAAGTATCAAAATATAGTTTTATACTTGAGTTTTTGTTTTGCAGACATTAGTATTCACTCAATAAGTTAGTGACTTATTACCTGGGAGTTGAACACTAGTCTGTCTTGGTCTTGGTTGGTAAAATAAAATCTCGGGGTGACTAGCGCAGTGCAGTGTCACACATAATATTAAGGTTTTGGGTGGCAATGCATGTGTTATGGTCAGGTGCTTAACATAAAACAAACTAATTGACTTATCGTCACTTATCTAAATAAAACAAAAATAGTAGTCTATTTGGCCCCCAATTGCGCTAAAGATTTTATGTAACGGAATATTTTTGCTTGAGTTTGTGAGAGTTGTAATAAGTGAAACGGACGGAATATAACTAATCTCAAGTTTAATTTAATAATTAGAAAAGCGAGTATCTTATAGGTTTGTCTCTTCAGAAGATACACTTGATGACAGCGATAAGGGGCCAGTCAGAAGCATGCCTTAAAAATATCAAATAATATGCCATATGACTGTAGTTCTAGTGCCCAAATACTGAAACTCTACCACAGAACAGATATTAGTATAACGCTACTCAACTGTCTTAAAATGATGCTACTCAACTGTCTTAAAAGTGATGATTTTATTGACGTTTTTCCATACGATTTTGAAAATTAACGACTTCATATGGCTCTTTAGGGCGGCCGCATACACACGTTCTGTATTCGGTTTCCTAATGCAGAATTTCGATTTGGAATCCCGTAAGACTAGCGCAAACGTTCGTTTTTCTTCATTCGGAATGGATACAGTCAGTACGGATAGTGATAGCGTGCTGAGCGCACGACGATGAACGAAATTTCCGAACGTGTGCGCCGGCACCAACAAAATGTATGCAAGCGCTGCGTTCCGCAAGACGTCATTAGGTTTTTTCCAGATGGTTTCACCGAACGCGTCGGCTCGCATTCGAAACGTACGTACGGAATTTGTTCCGTAAAAAAGCGAACATGTGCGACAGCTGAAGTATTTTATATTGATTCCATGCATTCGGATGTGCGAATACGGAAAACGAATTCGAAAGTCAAAGTATTATTTATTGCTGAATTACATGTAGGTGTTACAGATATTATTTTTGATTCAATTTATACTACCCTATCTATTAGGGCGTTCGGAAATCGAATACAGAAAACGTGTGTATGCGGCCGCCCTTAATAGTGATAATGGAGTATTCGATAGATTTGACAAATTAAATGCAACTGGACACTTTAATTGCCAATTACAGACATGCTTACTGAATAATTAAAAACAATAACCAAAGTTCGATTTACAGTTGAACAAACTTTGATGTTTATTTTGATTCATGTTTCTCAATTACAAAACTAATGTAGCACACCTTGATGTGACTAGATAGGCCTGACATGTGAAATGTATTGATGCTAGTCTGACTCCTACGTCTAGGTACTTTTAATTGGCTGTAATCCAATATAAAGTACATCTGGCAGGGTGCCAGCAATCGGCACTAGCCCTGTTCATCAAACTTTTCGATTTGTATCTTTTTTTAATTAAAATAATGTTTGGTGTATGTTGTCGCTGCATGAGACACTTCCTTATTGTAAACTTGATGTATTGACTGTGTCTAGGTTTTCTTATACCCTATATCAGTCTTGCTGTGTCTCATAGTCTGTGTCTTCGTATAGTTCATTGCTATGCATGTTCCAACAATTAAAAATATGTTCTACAAATGGCATGTAAATGTTTGTGGAGGATTATATTTATCTATCATCAAACAATCTTAACTAAGCATATAAGCAGATAACAGGTGAATTTAGTATGATTCTGTTTTAAGTTATTAATAGTGAAATTCTGGAACTGTCTGGTCTGTCTGCTGATCTAATTAAGTGCATTTATCCGGTGACAAAATGCGATAAGACACGTTTTTAACACGAGTTGTTCAAAATTCATATTATTGTGATATTAGGTATTTTTTTCATGACTGTTTCAAAGTGTGTGTGGAAAAATGCTAATTGGAAGTATAATATGCCTAATCGCAACTACGAGTACCTAACTCATTACTCATACCATTTGAGGAACGCGAAAATAATTGTTGCAAGTAAATAATTCATATCAATACTAAATACCGATTTGAGCATCAATGCGTTACGGTACGGCGAAAGTTCTTTGAACTGATCACTTTCAACATCAATCAGCATCGCTATTTGTGTCGCCGCGAGATCTGCTACGATATATCGTTGGGCAAGAGCATTGTTCACATACTGGGGGAGTCAAGCTGGTTGGCAGAAACAAACGGTTGCGACTAGCGTCTCTAAAACTGTCCTGATGCAACCCCAATCCGTCTGGTCGGCAAAGAACTCGATGCGCCTATTATTGGCACCCAGACAGGAAATCTTTTGTACCTACGATAAATCTAAGCGGGACTGCATTAATTACGCACGTCCTATTGCACAATACACGCCAATGCGTTATCCCTTCGTCTATTTTCGGCGTCACGATCCTAATGCTTGGGAATTAATGTTGGGATTGTTTGTTTACAGGAAGTTGGCAGTATTATTGGCAAAAAAGGAGAAATCGTTAAGAGATTTAGAGAAGAAGTAAGTTGGAAATGTGTAAACTTAGACCGGCACATACTGGCTTTGCATCGGTACTGCATCGTGACTAAATCGTTGCAGAAGTACTGAAAAAGTCGTATTGTGTAATTGCTCATAGAGCTCAAATTTAAATCAGCAGCTGCTAGCAACAGTGCGTGAACTTTAGTCAAATTAACGTGTAGTTGTTTATGGTTTATAATAAGGTCTTGTCCGACTTGGCGTTGTTCATTAACCAATAAAATCACATACGTATCACGTTATACGCTAGCATTATGGTTGGCTACGACGAACGACCTTATTTACCACCATATAAAAAAAGCCAGAACAATATGACGAAATACAAAAGTAGAGTTATTTGAGCTCGTCCGGGGAAGTATTTAGCACCGTACATTTTTCTGCCGCCAATCAGTAATACTTGCATTACCGGTGATATTACTGGCACAGACTTTATCTATGACTCATGATAACAACGCGCGAGTGCTACCTGGTATTGTAAGCGTCCGTAGACTAAGGTAACCGCTTACCATCATGTGGGCAGTTTGCTACTTTTCCATTTAAGTGGTATAACTAAATTACAAAACTTAAAATAAAATTATAAAACTACTATTAAAAAAAAAATGTAGTTTTGTTATTATACCACTTAAATGGTAAAGTAGCAAACTGCTTACCTGGTGGTAAGCGGTTACCTTACTAATATGAAATCATAGTACTACTACTTAATTTTTTTTTTTTTCAGTCTGGAGCTAAAATCAATATATCTGATGGATCATGCCCGGAGCGTATTGTCACTGTCACAGGCAACACAAGCGCTATATTCAAAGCATTTACGCTCATATGCAAGAAGTTTGAAGAGGTACCGTGCATAATATATCTTGCCATCCATCCACATGTATATAGTATAAAAGAAAATCGATTCGCGACGTTCGCATGCGCTGCGGAAACTATTGATGATAGAACAAAAAAATGTTCTACAATATTAAAGAACATATTATTGACATTTGAAGACCGATGTGCCGCAGCGGGCGCAGGTCCGCCTGCGACGCGGTGGTTGCGGGTTCGATTCCCGCCTCAGGTCAAATGTTTGTACGATCTACAAATATTTATTGCGGGTGTTCTGGGTATTTTCTATATATAATAAAAATATCTATTTATGTATTGTATTGTATTAAGTATATATCAGTCATCTAGTACCCATAATACAGCTCTGTTTAACAGCAGTTTACCTTGGGGCTAGATGATGCTGTGTGGATTGTCCAGCATTATTATTATAATATTATTATTATTATATTGATATCTACAAAAAAGTCAGCAATACCATATGCCCAACTATTGTAGTTATGTAACTCTGTCCTGAGTATGCATGTATGTTTGTATGTATGTAGATCTACGAAACGGATTTCAATGCTATTTTCATTATTAGATAGAGTGATTTATGAGCACGGTTCGTACAGTTTCGCACCCGAGCAAAGCCGGAGCGGATCGCTAGTTATATAATTTTTTTTCTTTTCACATTGCCTCGCATATCCTCGTTTTTGTTTATGCAGTCTATGTATTAGGGTGTTTATTGAGCGAGCCAAGCTGTTTCAATAAATAAACATGGTGGACATTTATAGAGGCGCCATCTACAAACTAGGCAAAGTTTGTATAATGAAACTGATAGAATACCTACTATTTTTTTTGTATATCTTACAATTTTTCTTCATATTTTAGAAAACCAACAGTGGATATAACTTGTATAACTAATATAACTAACGATTTTTTTTAAACTAAACTATACTGTCCCACTGCTGGGCAAAGGCCTCCCCCGCATCCTTCCACACATCTCGGTCCTGTGCCATCCATCTCCGGCCAGCCCTTGTGGAAGACGTCTAGGTCGTCACGCCAGCGTTCTCTTAGTCTTAGAAATATAACTTATATCATGTTGTTTCGCAGTGGTGCTCTCAGTTCAACGAGGGCGGCGGCCTCGGGTCGCGGGCCCCCATCACCCTGCGGCTCATCGTGCCCGCTTCGCAGTGCGGCTCGCTCATCGGCAAGGGCGGCTCCAAGATCAAGGAGATCCGCGATTCTACCGGAGCTAACATTCAGGTAAGCTACATCTAGTTTTATTTTTATTTTTGTGTGGATTTTTTTGCTTTATGACATTATTTTGACGACCGATGTGGCTCAGCGGGCGCAGGTCCGCCTGCGACGCGGAGGTTGCGGGTTCGATTCCCGCCTCTGGTCAAATGTTTGTACGATCTACAAATATTGGTCCCGGGTGTTCTGGGTATTTTCTATATATAATAAAAAATATCTATCTATGTATTGTATTAAGTATATATCAGTCATTTAGTACCCATAACACAGCTCTGTTTAGTAGCAGCTTACCTTGGGGCTAGATGATGCTGTGTGGATTGTCCAGCATTATTATTTATTAATTTTTGACATTTATTAATTATTTCTGATGACTACTCTATTTTAATTAAGTGCAAATAATACAAAAACTAACTTATGCCTGAATACTCAAACTACATTATTCGGGCTGTCATCACTGTAAGAATATCATAATTCAGTTTGGAAGTAAGACACACAAGTGAAACGAAACCACGAGGACAGAGAGTCTGATTCGTTTTGGTTTCCCCTTAATTTTATGTAAAGAAAACTTGAATCTAGAATGTCAAAATGCATGGTAGCTCATGTGGGGACGAATTCCTCTCGTTCCAACGACCCTTGCGTTTCTTGCCCCCATTCTGAGGGCAAGAAACGCTCAGATGTCAGATCGTGGAAGTCGCATAACAGACTCCAGACACAAGTGTGCCTTTGCAGACTTAATATGAGGTAATGGGACTATGCAGACAAGACGATGATAAGCTGCATATGCATATGTGGAAACGATCCTCAAACAATGACAAACTTACTGTTTTGCCCTAACTCTCCTAATGCACCTTGAAATTGCCTTTCTGCTAACGGCACAAGCGTTGCTAGATTCTGGCAGAACCAAATATAAAAATGATATTTAATTTTACTTTTATTTTATTTATTCGGGATAACAACCAGTTATACATTTAATGTTATGTAAATGATATAGATATGATACAGGCTTAATTAACATATAACCTACAGCGTTATCCACAATTTACTATAAAATCTAGGTAAAAGAGATCTTGCTACTTGTTTTTAAACTATGGTATAGTTCGCACAGCGGATCTAGGCTTCCGTGAAGTTAGCCGTTTGTGATGCGCAAAGACAATTTAGTTTGAAAAAGCTCCATTGCGCATCGAAACGGCTAATTTCACGACGGCCGAGATCCGTTGTGAGAACTATACCTATCTACCTACTTATTTACAACCCGTCTACAAACCGCGCGTACCAACCGCGGACCTTGCCGAATATTATTGATGGATATAAATATAAATAAATAAATAATGCTGGACAATCCACACAGCATCATCTAGCCCAAGCTAAGCAGAGCTGTGTTATAGATGACTGATATATACTTAATACAATACATAGATAGATATTTTTTATTATACATAGAATATACGCAGAACACCCGGAACAAATATTTGTAGATCGTACAAACATTTGACCCGAGGCGGGAATCGAACCCGCAACTTCCCCGTCGCAGGCAGACCTTCGCCCGCTGCGCCACATCGGTCGTTCATATATTGATGAACAAGAAGATGTCAGAAACGTCTTTCGTTACAGGTAGCGAGTGAGATGCTGCCGAACTCGACAGAACGAGCCGTCACCATCAGTGGAACATGCGACGCGATCACGCAGTGCATTTATCACATCTGCTGCGTTATGATTGAGGTAATATTGATTTATTTAAGAGTAGCAGAATTCTTTGTGATATAACTCGTCCGGGGAAGTACTACCACCATACCTATTTCTGCTGCAAAGCAGTAATGCTCGCATTGCTGTGTTCCGGTGTGAAGGGTATGGTTTCCGGTGAAATTACTGGCACATGAGGCTTTCGATCTAGGTAACCTCAAGGAACCAACCCGCGAGTGATACCTCTGGTATTGCAAGCGTCCATAGACTGCGTTAACCGCTTACCATGTTGTGGGCCGTACGCTTGGTTGCCACTTTAGTTGTATAAAAAAAAATCTCAACAAGAAAAGTAAGAAAAAGTATTTATTTGTGACGAGGCAGTTAAGAGTAAGCAAGTAAAGTAATGAAAAAATATATTTATTCAATCATATCACAAGAGTCATTTTGAAATGTCTTAAAGCTAAGTGAATTTACGCCAGTTCCACGCGCCCCAGCCTAGGAGAATCTGGCAACAAACTCGGCTGGGTTCCTAGCTTTTTTTGATGATCCCTCTTCATCATAAAGCTTTAGTGTGGTGCCAATCGAACTAGGTGAGGCTCATGCCATGAATATAAGTAGGTATGTAAAAAAGGGGAAAACAAAAGATACTGTGATAACCATAGTAGGTATAATCAGTAACAGTTGAACCGTCACAAAAAGGTTCAACTCAGCATTTTATTGGTCATTGCTGGTCTTCCGTTGAAGTCTGACTGATGGCTAGTTATATCTATGATAGCGCAAAAATATGATTTAAAAGTTGTTAATTGATGCTAGCATAATTTGTTTTAAATATAACCAGATTTAAATGCTGATTTGAATTAATTCATTAATAAAAATATTTATTTAAAAGAATTGATTGATGTTATATTGTTTAAAAATATTTTTATATTTTTTAGAATATTAATTGAGTTTTGTATTTTTCATAAAATAATAATTTATTTAATTTAAAATATTTACATTGTTTAAAAATAATTTTATATTTTAAAAAGTTATGTTCATTCATTATTTTAATTTTATATTCAACTTCCGGTAATAAGTTCTAGTTGTTGTATTGTTTGAAAGCGATGTCGATTCGCCTATAGATACTCCAAGGGACTTGTAAAACATTCATTCGACTGTAAGCTAGCCTAAGAGTCACATCTCAAATATTAAAGAAAAAGTGCAAGTGACTGGTGTTTTTCATTATGGACCCCGAAAATCCTACATGTTATAGTTATGGCTATATTACTAGTTGTTGCCTGCGATTTCGAATGGAACACGGGAACAGTACATTTTTCTATGATTAAAAGCCTGTGTGCTATTCCAGACTATAATTTATCACTGTGCCTTCCACCTGGATCTTTTCAGCCTTTCTGGCGTGATTGAATAACAAACATCCAGCAATCCTAACTTTCGCTGTTGTTCTGACTGTTCTTGTGGGATTGCACAAAAACTATAAAACCGCAGAGCACAGCTAGAGAGTTACATGTTTAATTTTAAATGTAAAAAAAAACGTTTACTCAACATGCTGTTGGAATGTTTTTCCAGAGCCCACCCAAAGGAGCGACTATCCCGTACAGGCCCAAGCCGAACGTTGCCGGGCCGGTCATACTAGCGGGCGGGCAGGCTTACACCATCCAGGGGAACTACGCAGTGCCAGCTCAGGATGTAAGTTATATTATACAGAAGTTATGCCTTAGCTACACGTTACAAGTACAGTGGCGAGACAGCAACTTTATCGTCTCGACATTTGCTAAACTTAGGACAGGCTGTGAGATTAAGCGGGCGAGTGGCGCTTGAACGGACGTAATATGCTAGTTCTAACTATTTTTTTAATCTTATTGACCATATTTAACTTAAAATAATGTGTATTTATATCACTGTACTTGATACGTGTAATCAAGGCAAGGTATGATAAGTACTAGCTTTAGGAGAGGTTATTATCAAGACGTTTTTACGTGCGACCCGGAAAATTATCTACTTGAAAATCATGAAATTCAAGCTTTAGCTGCTGGTTTATGAAGGAGAGGCGCTAATAATTTGATGACACATATTAACAAAATTTTGATGTCTTCTTTTATTTATAGCAATCAATTATTTTAGACAATTTGGCCAGTGTCAACGTGGACAAAATTAGATTGATAGATAGTCTCAGTCACATCAAAATTGTGTCATATTTTTATGTCAAAACGCCCTCCCATAAAGCCAAATTGTGGCAAATAAGCCCCAACTGTGGCCATAAATGAAGAAGAAGAAGCAACATTATCGTTTATTTTTGTTATCATGTAAACGTACGAAATACTCAAAAATCACATATTTAACGAAAAACTTAAGTTACTACATACTAGGCACATAAATAGTTTTATACTTACATAAGCTAATCATCATGGTATAAATTTACGCCTTGTTTCTCTTATTCGTTCCAGTTTCACACGGTAACAAACACAATTATAACGTAATGAGACGAGAGATAATACACTAACATTTTTTTTAAATTGACAAAATATAGTAAATGTACGATTTATAGGCGCGCTGGGGTTTTTCAAGGGCGGATCCAGATTTTTTTATTAACCATAATACTGAACAATTCACTTAGCATAAACCCTTTATTCATAAGCACAATGTTATAAAACTTAAAAATTACTGTCGGGTCTTTGTCATAAAACGCCAATGAAAAGAGACTAGAAACTAGATAAGTTCTCTTGACATTACAATTTCTAAAGCCCTTTTATTTATGATAACAATGATTATGAATCAGGGGATAACTATTATGTACAAAAACTGTTACCTTGGTATTGTGTTAGTAAAAACCAGCCTAAGTAAGTGGTTTCACAGCAACGCTAATTTCTGTCGCGCTTAAGAATATTAACATTATATCCAATTTAGGAAACAAGTTATTTTTTTTTTTTTTTTTTAGTTAGTACCACAGCTCTCACTCCATAGGAAAAATATCCAAATTTCACGACACTAGAACTTAGTTTAGGCTATGCGTTAATTCTCAGTCAGTAAGATAAAGATTTTATATTTAGATACCTACTGCCCGCGGTAGTCGACTGGAAAGAATTCGATAGATTTTGTATAATTATAGGTTTTGTATAAATAATATAAATCTGTTATTGGCTCTAAGATTTCAAGAAGAGAAGTAAAAATTGTCAAAAAGCTGTAGATTTTGTAATAAAGTAAAATAAAATAGAATTACATATATCTCTCTTTTACTCGTGCAGAGGAGCTGTGCGAGTGCGACAGCAATTAATTTGTGCGTGAGTGACGGAGATACGTATAAAGAGGTCGTCGTACGGAATTGTTTCCTCTCAGCGACCGAGCTTTATTGTAATTTTTCGCGCGATTGTCTGATGCATTTTTCTTGAAAGCTTTTGACTCCCGGTTAATCCGTGCCATTCACCCCGGTATAAGTCAGCTATCAAGTCACTGAATGGCACGATTTTAAAATCTTTTCCACCTCAGACCGGGACAATGCCACCAGTTATTAAGTTTTCCAATTATTTTTTTATTTGTGCTCCTCTAGACCGCGAAAAGAAGAAAAGTAGAGTAGGTGACTACCTTTAGATAAAGATATTAATTAAAGTTTAAAGGTTTTTGTAACTTAACCTAATTTATATCTATAATAAAATATTATTTAACTACCTCGACCAATAGGTCCATTGTTCACGAAGTAGCGGTAGGTCATTAGGAACAATTACAACAATTACAAAACTTTACCCTCCGCTCTAGATTTAACTGAGTTACGACTGATCATTATTGTGGATCCGCCCTTGTCTATAAAAGCAATTCGTATTGGGAGTAAAGTGCTTGTCAATAAGCAAGCAAAAGCAAATAAACAAGTCGTATTGGGAGTAAAGTAAAGTGCCCTTGTCAGTAAGCAAGCAAAAGCAAATAAAGTCGTATTGGGAGTAAAGTAAAGTGTAGTTTATAACGCGTGTGGGGCCGCGTTGGCAGGCGGTGTGCGCGCCAGTCTTCCCGCTACTGGAAATGAAGCCGCCCCTAGTCGGTGCATTGCCGCCGCATCATCTGCTACCGCCGTCGCTGCACGAGCACCACATTGTGAGTCGTACGCTCGCAGACACGAGCCTCATAGAGTTCCCCTAACCTAGCAGATGATTGGTTGACATCACACTGATAGATCACATGATAGACAGCATTACGCTGCGTTACCACCAGAGATGTGCGAGGATGTGTAGCAAGGTAAGTGTTTTTAGGAACCAATAGTATCACTTCATAGCCTCGCTCTGACAGCTTTTAATGAAGTGATTCTATTGATTCATAAAAACACTTTCCTCGCTACACATCCTCGCACATCTCTGGTGGAAACGCAGCCTAAGTATGCTGTCACCCCTATGATAGGCATTTTATATTCTACTGTGTCACACACTGCCTCTGAAATACCAAACTACAAATAAAATTTTCATCAGTTATCCGATTTTTGTCTCTTTCAGAACAGGAGTTTTAATTCGTAGTGAATTTGATTCAGATGAAATAACGTTTTTAAAATAGTATGCCTATCACTTTTGTGTCTTTGAAGCCCAAGAAAAGAGTGCGTGTCAAACTAGCACTTTTAGTGGCTAAATTTTAATATGGTTAGTCGCCAACTATGATGACGAGTTATTTTAATTTGATAGTGTCAAACTGGACCACATTATAACAAATTAAAAAGGTCAAGGTGTGTCGATTAGCTTAAAAAATTTACATATTCACAATACAATACATATTCAATCAAACTCAACCAATCATTATGTGTATTAGGATAAAACTGGTAGTCTTCTCCGAAAACTATACCCGCCCTCGTAGACACGAATGAACTTTGTTCTCTTTCTGTATGAAAACTACCTGAATCTATTAGATACAAACCTATAACCATCTGCAAATCTTACAACAACATTGACAATGATACGCTTAATGAAATTTCTCTATGAGGTTTTGTGTTCCGAGTGATACTATGTGAATGGTGCTGCCCCGTATTCCCCTCGATTGGTTTGAATGTGTGGTCTCAAACCCCGTAGCGGCAATGATTTAACCTTATATTTCTATTAGCCCCCATAGATCCCCGGTGATGTGGTTACAATAACTTCATTTATTTACGCTCTACCCTTTCGCTTCGATACCATTTTTATTCCTTTTTTGCACGCAACCCTTTTAGACTTCAGTAGAATCCAGTGTAATTTTAAAACTTAATAATAATTTGTAATATTTAGCGCCATGTTTAAATTACAATAGATGGAATATTGTGTTTGGAAACACATTGACAGTTGAAGCTTTATCTGTTTGTTTTCTGGCATTGCCGAGATCAGAGCCTCGTACTTCAAATGCTCACGCACATTTCAGCGACGAATACATTCCTTATTTGCACCTCTCCTCTGCCTCTGAATTGCCTCTCCGATTTACGTTATTCTCACCGAAATAATACTGATGATTAACCATGTAAGCATGGCTGTTGATACAATCTGTTTTGTTGTTATAGAGTTCGGTAAATTATGCCTATTTTTTGTATTTTGCGGTGCCAAAATGGGCAGCACCAATCAGCTCGCAATGTGGAATTTTGTTATCATAGCTGAGGAAATTCGCAAGCCCCTTGCGTATGTTTAATCCAGATCGTGTCAGTAGTGAAGTTTGTAACATTTATCTGAATTAGACACGCGTGAGTTGCGAATTTTCTGTGTTGTAATGTTTACTTTCTAAATCTTATAGTTTATACCCAGGTTACCCTACCCAGCGATCCCATCCTGGCTCTGTCACAGAGGACGAAAACAAGCAGCTGGAGCTAAAAACTATACTTTTACCAATTTCTGAATTCTTCTTGTAAATTCACAATAACCGACACGATACGATGACATTTCAATTCACGCTGGCACCGATATCAAGGGATAATGCATGGAAATGTTATCGTTATCGCGTCGGCGAATGTGACACTTGCGGCACCATTTTGAAGGCACGTAATCGCTTGTACCGTTCTGGAATTCCGTAGATCTTGTCCACAATTCCTGCCTTCAGAATAGAGCTCAGAACTGAAAGACTATAGCGAATCCGAGTTCAGTGCTAACTGTAATTGTTTTGATAAAGATGGGTGGTCTAGCGAAGTCGCCGCTGGCCGGACTCGCGGCGTTGGGTCTCGGCGGGCTCGGCCCGGCCGCTAACTCTACAGGCATCAACCCTGCAGGTAATTGGAACATCTTTTGCCAAGGCAATGTTACTGTAGCAAGTGAAATTACTGGGCGAAAGAGACTTGACAACAACGTCTCGGGAAGCGCAATGCAGTGCCACGCATTTTTTTTGCTTTGGGTGGCAATGCAACTGTTATGGCGTGGTCATCATCATCATAGTCATCAGGCAAGCAACTTGACCGTCTTGTCACTTGCTGATATAAAAAAAAGGAACAAAAAAAATGTATTTTTTTATATACAACTAGTGGCAACCAAGCGTACGGCCCACAAGATGGTAAGCGGTTACCGCAGCCTATGAACGCTTGCAATACCAGAGGTATCCTGAGACTTAGTTCGAAAGTCTCATGTGCCTGTAATTTCACCGGAAATCATACCATTCGAACTGGAACACAACAATGCAAACATTACTGCTTGACTGCAGAAATAGGTATGGTAGTAGTTCTTCCCCGGACGAGCTTTATCACAAAGAACTCTACTACTCTTAGTTATTGCTCTTATTGTATCTAAGGTATTTGTTTTCCCATAATATTCGGCAAGCCATGCATATTTAATAATGTCGAACGAAGCAGATGACTACTAATCTAAAATATCAAGGTATCAACGCTATTAATTAGAAATTTCCTTGATATTTCAGCAGCTTTAGCGGCATTGGCTGGATCCCAGCTGCGCTCGACCAATCAGACGCGCAACCAGCCCGCCGCGACCAATCAGCAGTCGCACGAGATGACAGTGCCCAATGAACTGATCGGATGCATTATTGGCAAGGTAAATCCCCATTATACCCATTTATAAAGTGCCCTCGTACTTTGAACATACAGATTTAAACCAATAACTGCGTTTTACGGAGGTATTTACTAATATACATAAAATCTGTTTAATCTTGTATCTCGTCATTATTTCTCTTTCTCCTTTTGTACAATACATGTTGTGTCGTGTCAAAAAAATATTTCATTCATTCATACGCTGCTTATAGAAATGCCAAAAAGTGGTAGGTGTTTCTAAAAATAACTGGCTTTTTGTGCAGGTTGAGCAATTTTGCAAGTATGTATTAGGTGGAAGTTTGCTTTCCTCCTTTGTGGTATCCTTCCTTGGAAATAAGTACCGGTATCCACCGTTTAAATGTGATGGTTAATACCGTAATTCTTGTGGCATAGCTGGCTAAGTTTTTCAAAACAGATCAACTAAGTTAAGCACTGTTCCGCGGGGGTCACCGTGTGGATGGGTGACCGCCAGTGGCAATTTCAAGTTTGGATGGATATTTGTTCCTCTATAACTCGACAACCACTGAACCAGACTTGAGTTTCGCGGCGAGTAAAGAGGTTACTTAGCCCGTCTTTTCGGCACGCGAGGTACATACACTCATTCATTCTACTTAAATATAGTTCTGTGCTTGAACCGCTTCCAGGGTGGCACCAAAATTGCGGAGATCCGTCAGATATCCGGCGCGATGATCCGGATATCGAACTGCGAGGAGCGCGAGGGCGGCTCCACGGACCGCACCATCACCATCACCGGCAACCCGGACTCGGTCGCGCTCGCGCAGTATCTCATCAACATGAGGTGAGCACGCAATAATAGTATGATAATGCTGACAACTCTCTAGAATACTGACATGCCTATAATCACACCCCGGACACTCAATAAAATGTACGAAGCAAACACGTCGCAATCACCACACGCATAGTTTGTGTACGTAAAGGTGCTGTTGTAATCGAGTGTCATGGTTGTCCCCACCGAATTATAGCAAGAGCGAGATAGCACACTTTCGCTCGAGCTGGCATGCGCGCGCTTGGAGCTAATAATCAAAATAAACGCGTGCCTAATATTCTGTAGCTTCCGTTCTGGAGTAGTTATTAACACGTTTTTTTATTATATTTTCAAAAAGCGCTGAACCAATTTTAATTAAATTTATATTCTACCTCTGAAGTTGACTCCGCGAACGAAAATGTCTAAAATAATATACAAAGAGTGGTTAAGTAATTATAGGACAAGTGTCAGTATTCGAGAGTTTTATTTCACACGTTATTTACCCACAAACTAGTTTGAAAACATATTTGCCTTAATGCACGTACCGCAATACATATTATTTGAAACTATTACAATATAAACTGCGTGCGTCTTATGTTGTCCTAAAACAATAACACAACATTTTTAATACATGTCAAAAACTTGTCACCTTATAAACTAATTTTTTTGCACACACACGATCTCCATTGTGTTTTTCTTCTTTTATTTATGGCGTCTGACAATTTATTTAGACAATTTGGTCTGTGTCAAGTTGGCAACGTAGACATTTTTTTTTTTAAATGGCGGCGTTACCTTCAAACGAATTACTTGAGTCTTTGACTAAATTACAAACCAACATTACCTTTTGATTTCCTATACTTGTGCTTAGAAAACGAGTTAAATTGAATAAACTGCCACCGAATTTATACAATAAAACTTAGTAAGAATAAGTTTAAAGATTATACAAGAGAATAAATAAAATATATCAAGATGGTTAAAGAAACTGGCAGAATTGTGACAGGTCACAGAAGCCATTTAACAAGCAGTAAAGTTATGTTTTTGACAGGTAATATACAAGTTGTGCTAATGTTTTCACACATTGTATGTCGGTGTAAAGTCGGGGTTAAGAGTTAGTCTAAATCTAATTAAATAGACTTCAATATAAGTAGGAAAATCATCATCCTAACAAACTAACCCAACTCCAAAAGTCACAATGTACCTGAGACCTTTGCAATGACCATTACCTTGAATGCTGTTTTGTTGGAATCCTATGAATGTCCTTTTTTGTTACCTGTTGGACCATTTCGAAGTCGGCGCTGTTATATAATTATATTTTTTTTTAAATGTCGGCTGACCTGAGATTTGGCATTGGCTACAATATTATAAAAATACTATACTTGCACAGTTTACGATTTTTGAATTACCCTGATAAAAATATTTTTTTGATATAAATGACTCGCCGATTTTTAATTTAAAATTTAATATGATATGATGAATATGAAATTTAAGTTGGTTATATGAACACAAATGGAACTGCAAGTTAATTAAAGTAAGTAAAAAATATCTTTGTACAATCATATCACAAGGATCATTTTAAAACGTTATTACATAAAATGACGCAGGTATTCAGGCGATCTATTAACTCCGTCACCCGAGTTGGCCACTGACTCATACGAACTTACTTAAATCCGGGAAAGTAAATAAAGTAGCTATTCTTCTTGCTTCTTCGATAGCAATCGTTAGAGAAGCATAGTGCGAAAGTTCCATTTTAATTTCTTTATATCCGTTAAAAGTATTCGGGTTGAAACCCACAGGATATGAACCGACCGTCCTAGTCCCTCCTTCCGCTGACGCAATCTCAGGTCGGCGCGCGCCCCTCCCCGCTGACGCCACGGCGCGTCCCATCCATCCGCTTCGAACCGGTCCCGCATCAAACACCTATCCCGCTCCCGCAGTGTGGAGCTACAGAAGGCGAACCTCGAGGGGGGGTCCGGGGCGGCGGGGGGTGCCGCCAGCGGGACCGGGGCTTCCGGCTCCACCAGTCCCCTCGCCTCCGCCATTCCCTTAGCCCAGCTCCTCAGCAAGAGCGGGGCGCTCGGCGCGCTCAGTTCCCTCTCGGCTCTCGGCGGGCTCACTGACCTCCTGAGCGGAGCTAACGCCTCCACCTCGCCGGTGCAAACCACCGGCGTCCACAGAGTCCACAAATCGTTCAACCGGCGCCAGGACGACGATGCGTCCGCCAAACCCTCGAAGGAACGCAAGTACAATCCGTACTAGATCGCCGCACGGACTATTCTATGCGACTCGATCGGTGAAGTGTTAGTGGGATTTAATAACTAGCTAAGACCGTTCTATGACGATAAGCCGGTTCACCAACTGATTCTACACGACAGTCTTTCGATCGGTGAAGTGATAGTGAGATACAACTAGTCTAAACCGTTTTAGAAGGATCGCGCAATCAAAGACGGTTTTGAGATCAATCGTATCGTAATCGTACAGTTGTCAATTTACATAAGGTTTTTTATAGCAACTCTTTAGTGCGTAAGTTAAAATAAAACCTATACAAATTGACATCTGAACGATGCGTTATAATCAAAAAAAAATTTTCGATGCGATAGTTGTTCCATCGGTGAAGTAATAGTGAGATCCGAATAATCTAAATCGTTCTAGATTCTAGAATGGTGATTGCGCGTTTTAGCAGTTTACCGCTAGATGGCATCGTTAAAAAAGCATACATTATTAGGGGCAACGATGGGTAATGCTCTATGTTGAATCGTCAGTTTTAAAATTGCATATTCATTGTGGTTCTGTAAGTGGTTCTGAGTAATTAATTTTTTAATGACAATATGCAATTTTAAAACGAGTCAATTCAGACTAATTTCGCTTTGTATATTTTCGATTTACAGCAATCAAAATATGACATTTCTCGTTCTTGTATTATGGAATAGTCTTTATTTTTTCGCGAACTTAGATTATAATAACGTCGAGTAAGTAAAAATCACTTTGTTTTTAAGACTATTAAAAAAAAATATCAAACTTATGTTATCATGAAATCATGTATCTTTAGGTGTTTTATTCAATACAGTAAAAGTTGAAGTTGTATAGAAATAATCTCGTCGCATTTAGATTAGGTCGTTTCCGCGTCAATCTGGGAAAGGGTTTGTTTTGTGTAATATCTTGATCCCTATCCTTTATCAATAATTTATTCATATTCCTTGAATCCAAGTTTCCAAAGTTATCCTTCTAGAAACTTTTAATATAGATACATTTATGTATATTTTGCATTCTTAATTGAACCGGAAATTATTTAAATGCTTCAATATGCAGTAAGAAAATAACTATCATTTATACACTTTTGAGATATCCTATTTTTAAGAATATTCACTAGATTTTTAATTTAATTTTTAACACGAAATAATGTAACAACTGTTATTTCGCAAATCTTTTGGCTTTTTAATGTTTTTATGTTTAATGTAAACTTTGTCGATAGGCATATAATTATATCCTAATCATAATAGTTTTTTTTGGTAAATAAAATAATGTTTGAAACTAAGATTGCCCTTATCCTTAAGCCCGAACCCATATTATCCTTATCCTTTAAATCCTTTACACTTAATAAAAGCGTTGCAGACTACGAGTTGAGAACGTTCGATAATAAGTTGGAAGCTTTATAATTTTTTTATCGTGAAAAGTTTTTATGTTTTGTTGGTGAATTCTTTGAAAGGGATTCGTAATGCGACGAGAGTAAATAAAATTATAATTTCAATACGTATTTTCATTTGTAGAAAAGCATTAAGTATTTTAAAGTAAACTAACTAGGTTTTACTTTAGATGTTTTAGAAAAAATATGTTAATAAAATTCATTTTCTTTTAACATGAAATTCACAGTAGGTACTTAACGTATATGTTTCATTAAATAACTTCGAATTAAAAATACAAATAACAAAGTTTTACAAAATGAGAGATAGTAAGCTAGGAATTTTGACAATAGTAGGAAAGTAGAAGCTTGAAGGCTAGAATATACAAGATGCTTTTGCTTTGAATATTGTGTAAGATGATAGTAAAACAGGGTGACGTTCATCATGACCTTAGCCGTAACAAATATTATTAAAACAATGTAATATCGAAGTGACGAAGGACTAAAACGGCATCACCGTAGTTGAGTCACTACCAACCTACTTTAAATGAATTATCTGGTTTTATTAACGATACTACGTAGTAAAAATAAGTAGGTAACATCCTAGGTACTAAAATAACCATGAAAACAAATTAAAATCGTTTTTAATAACAAGTCAAAATACTAGTAATACTTTCTGTGTGATTCCAAGAAATACTTATTCAAACATATGTTTTTGAATATTGGGTATATACTTTGTAAATAATCTGATTTGAATCAGTGTTAGCAGTCAGATTTCTATAAAAAATGTAATATTTTAAATCTTGAAATAAAATTAATCTAAATAACGTTTTACAAAAGTTACAAACTGTGTTGTGAAATGAAATATTGATTGCATTTATGCAATAATTATTATTAATTAGGTAAATCATTTATCTGGTCGTTTTTCGAGGCTGTAGGACAAAATATTATGTTGCATGTTTTAACAAATTATTGACTACAATCTATTAAAAGACATATTTATAATTAATTTTGCCTTGTAAATGAGTACCTACGAGTATATTTTGGTATCGCAAAGTCGCCTAAAAATGTTGGTGTTTTGCTTGTCATTTACATTTTACAAAGGTGTATGTTAGCATTTACTAAATGGTAAATTACGGTTTTTAATGGGAGGTATGTAGTTGTAGATCTTTTGTAGAAGATAAAATGATAAAGGCGTGACGGATATGCAAAAAATGCATGTATTCGCATCATAGTCAAAATTTTATTGTGTAAGTAAGTCAAGTGCCAGAAATTGTACTATATCATGAAATTGGAACTCATAATCCGGCTCGAAAGACTACAATGGTAGCTACTTTCAGATACCTAAAGAGCTAGTCGTTAGAAGCACTCAAAAATAGAATTCGACGATTTCAATTTAGCCGGTCTTAGTTCTCTAGGAATAGTCATCGACACAAATTGTCAAAAAATCTCCGGTATTTTAGTAGGTAGTTTGTCGCGTTATTTATATTGGAATGTTCGATCGTTTGAAACTATTATTATGGCTATTTAGAATTCTCGTATATTTATTGGACTGTTTTATATTTTAGTAATAGTAAAGGCAACAGACGTGGTCTCATAGATTTAGTAGAGACATAGTCAGATAGCAAGATCACGTTGCTACGCCTGTAAACAAGTCTTATTCTTATTATTAATTAGTGCGAATTTAAAATTGAGGTCCAATTCGTATGTTTCTAAATATAGATCCATAAGAGACGTGGCAGTGTATTTTTTTTATTTATTGATAAATCATGTCATTTTAAGGTAGACATTTTCGTAATGTTTCGGGATATATCTTACTCGCTAGAATTGTTAAGCAAAAGTGTATTGTATGAAAGTAATTATGTATCGTCTTAATAAAATAATAGTATGAAATAGTTTTTCATTTCACGTCTGAATATTTAATAAGCATTTTGAGTTTTAAGCACAGGTATAATAAGCCATAAAATCGTCCAAAACTTCCTGTCAAGAATCCACGTCACTACCTTACCCAGGCCAAAATATCCCGTGTTACCTGTACGCCGAACTTTGGTCACCTTTGCCGGAACCTACATCCCACAGCTCACCGGATCATCCACTCTCCTGGTAAGATTTTTCCTGTACACTTTAATTTTAAACCCTAGTATTCCAGCTCTCAAACTTCCCATAATACTAAACAGAGTGCTCTTTGATTTGACCTGAATTTTCTCCTCATTCCATTTCCGAGATATCCACTATCATTCTAAACCTCGAAGTTTGTAAAGTTTTGTATTTTTGCGACCTTGGACGCGACCGTGATAGATTCTAGAGTAGTTTGTTGCGTTCCAGGATCACCATGGAGACGGCTGGGCTGCCCCTGCCGGGCTACCACTACATCGCGCCGAACCACATCGTGAAGGCGCCCATCCACTGAGGCGCGCTCGGCGCCGGCGCCGGCGTGGCGTACCTCGTGCACCGCTCCTTCCACCACCGCCACCAAACGCCGACCTACCGGGCCCTGGCTCCGATATACTTTCTCAAGTAAACTTTGAGACCAATCTCTAAGGTTAGGGGGAATCAATTGGCAATTCGTTAGATTCTTGCTGAGCATATGTTTACATTTGTTACGAGTTTATAAGTATTTTAGATATTCTTATATTTATTCTCCACTATTGTATTTAATTGATCGGTGCGGTATTTATCAGAGGTTTTAAAATGTATAGCACAGATCTGAAGTTAAATTGATGAGGGAATGTAATGTTGAGGAAACGACTGACATTAGAGCGTGGACTGAGCCGTGGGTTGTTGTACATTATTGTTGGCCGCAGCACTTGTCTTGCCGCGCGACGTTCCAGCGGAGGCTAGCTAAGCTGAAATCGAATTTACTATGGATTTAAGCGGTTGAGTATTTCGATTGTCTATGGGATTTATTTTTGATTGTTGTCATCGGTACTGAGCACGAGTAAATAATGTTCAAAGTAATGTAAAATCGAGCGTCGACGTACAGTAGGTAGGTGTAGATGCGTTGCAATCGACCTCGGACCCGCTGGCGTAGCGTAGTGTTAGTTTAGCGAACAGAGTGAGAGGGTTAAAGACAATATTTGTAAATAAATAATAGTAATGACCTGGAAATATAGGTATAACAGTAACAGCTGCGTCGCAGGACGCGGCGCGGCGATACGAAACCGGTGGGATCAAATCCTTTAGGAAAACTTACATTAAAATGGAGACAGAGGCGAAGTGAACATTTCATTTATATCAAAAAGTCGCGGTAAGAATACAAAAAGACGTTAGTTGTAAAAATAGTGTTGCTAAATGTGATAGTTTCTAATTTATTTTACTTTTGAACTTAGAAGATCTCTAACTAATACCTACACAATGTGTAGCATCGGAAATTTCGAGTCGAGGAATAATTTATCGTGGGGATCAAACCAAAGATTGTTGAAGTTTGTTTAACATTAATAATGTTGTGGATTTACGCAAAATTATTCTCAGAATATGTAATTGTACTTGATACTAGTAGTTTAAAGTAAAGCTGTTATTTGAATTATTTAATCGCCCTCTCCAGACTGCTCATCGTATTTTAGTCTAGGTGGTCGTCGAGATTAGTCCTGAGAAACTACATTTTGGAAAATACTAAAAAAAATAGTTTGTAGCTACTTAGTGTAAGGTATTTTTAGGTGCACTGTATTGAAAGCTTTCCAGAGAGTTGTTTTACTCGTGGGATGCTACTTGTGTCGCGAAATTGCAAATCAAGTGCCAACGTAAATACTATTTTAACCGCCATCGGCGATATTATCATCTCTGTGTTGTATTTAAAATATCTACTAAAATCTAATGTGTCAACTTCAAAAATCACTATCTTATATTATCCACCTTTACTTATTAATTTTGCACCCTAGTTATAAGAAAATGCAATTACATTTTAAAATAGTTACGAGACATATCCCTCTATGTATCCCTAAGTCTTCCCTTTCAGTATTTCCAGTAATAAAATAAAGTAATTTGAATAACAGTGCCAAAGTTGTGTCTATATTATTCGTAAGGATTCGGACGTGACGTTATAATTGACTAAATTATTGGATAAATGTGTATCTCTGTATTTATTTACGTCGTTATAAGCTAGTCAAAATATACTAAAAGACAAAATTATATAATATCTAGTCAAAATTTATTTTGAATCTGTTTTGATTTGTTTTTAGAAAAATCATTTTAATTCGCACTTTTAATCTATTTTTGTGTGGTCTTGCTTAAAGTTTTATAACTAGGCAATAAAATTTTGATAAAATCAATTATTTAAATAGTCTAAATTGCATTAAGACAATGTATAGAGCTTTGTAAAATAAGAGGTGAAATACACACAGGTGAAATAGTGTAATCTATAGGTGTAACTGTGAAAAGATAAGTTTGATTATTAAAGTATACATTATACTGAAGAGAAGAGATTAATTAGCTGTGATTTAAGATGAAGGCGTACTTTTGTGCGCCGTGGTACGTCGAGCCGAGACGCGAGAAGCAAGGGGAGAGTGGGGTGGGCTAGAACGTAGTGCACGCTTCATAGTGAGCTCACACCGCGCACTCGAACTCACTCGTATTGTACCGGCTCGGATAATGAATCTTGACATTGCAAAAACAAGCAAGCGTAACGCAAAAACTTAAATAAAAATATCACTTAGTTAATTGGTGTCGTCAATAATTATTAAAATTTAGTACAATGCAATTTTAATGTAATATTAAGTAGCAAATAAATTAGTATTAATTTGTCACGTGTTTTACGTTCAATTATATTTTATAATAATCACTGAAATCAATATTATAATCGTTATATTTAATGCTCGTGTACAGAGTACGTAGATAATTATTATTCATTATTATCACTGTTATTTTGATTTGCTCAATTTTCTGAATGTTAACGTAAGCTAGGCTTCGGTAAATATATTTTGTTTGTTATTATGTTTATTGGTAGCAATATATTAGTCGTGCATGTGACTTATCAATCGGTCAATTTTTGTTTTAAATTAATATCTGTTTAATTATAACGAAATATATTTGGTGTATAATAGTTATAAGTCTTACAATTCAATGCAATATATCATAACTATAGGGATTTGTTATTTGAATTATGACGCGAAGCAAGTCAAAAAGTTGACTATCACAGTCAACTTTAGTATAAACTAATGGTTGCATTATTAGAAATACTTACTCACACTTTATTAGATACATACAATTTTCTTATTGGAATAATTTTATTCTTTAATGTATATCTTATTTTTATTATAATGAAATTTATTACTATAATATATATATATAAAGCCTTGAAGCGACAGGGTCCAAAGCTCCAGAAAATGTATAATTTCAAACGGGGCGTAAATAATTTAATTATCAAAATACCTGCGTATTATTACTACACTGTATAACTATGTAAGTACAAGTATCTATTTTTTTCGGTTAAGTACATGTATAATAAACTGCTTAAATGGGGTTTTTGACACCCACAATTTCACAAATTCAAATATCAATCATTCAGACCGTGTGCACACATAAATATACCTAAACTTTTATTTTATTAAACTTTTTCAACTCAAAATACAGGTTTAAGCCGTATGGGTAAAAGGGTTGTGTATCATAATATATATACCTACTTTACAAATACATATTATTCACTTCAACAATATAATTTAATATTTAAATGTTTATATAATATCCGCATAGTAAACATCAGGGTAAATATGTAATCAAACAGACATAAAAGTAGGTTCATGTACCAGTTCATGGGTGTCCCAGAATTTATGTATTTTAATTTTTGATATTCATATCTTTATGACTTAAACTTTTCTTTAAACTGTTGTGTCTTAAAATTCTGTAACATTACATAAATAACAGTTTTTTTTTTTTTTTTTTTTTTTTTTATACCACCAAGGTGGCAAACAAGCATACGGCCCACCTGATGTTAAGTAGTTACCGTAGCCTATGGACGCTTGCAATACTAGAGGTATCACTCGCGCGTTGCCGACCCTTTAAAAATTTTATAACACCCTTTTTGAAGGACCCCATACTGTAGTCTCCAGGGAAAACCTCAGCAGGGAGATCATTCCACAGCCTAAGTGTTCGCGGGAGGAAGTTCCTCTGAAACCTTACGGTGCGCGACCAACCTGGCTCTAGAGTGTGTGGATGAATCCCCTGCCGATGGCGAGCGGTGCGATGGTAAAAAGTAGCTGTTGGCATCAAGTCAAACAATTCTTCCGAACACACCCCATTATACAAGCGGTAGAACACACAAAGAGAGGCAAAGTCTCTCCTCAGGCTTAAGGGCTCAATACCGCTTGAGAGTTTGGGATTGTCGACAATTCTCAATGCACGTCTTTGAACCGAGTCAAGAGGTCCTAGCTGGTATCCAGGTGCTCCAGCCCAAAGGTGACAGCAGTACTCCATGTGAGGCCGGACTTGCGACTTGTAAAGAAGCAGTCTTTGCCCCGCACTAAAGTACAGCTTTGCCCTATTGAGCACACCGAGCTTCCTGGATGCCAGTTTGACCTTGTCTTCTATATGACTGCGGAACTGAACATCGCTAGAGATGTCGATACCCAGAATCCCAATACTCTTAGAGATGGTAAGAGGTGTGTCTTGGAATTGGGGAGCTACAGTAAATGGGGTTTTCTTAGCGGTGAACGCGCACGCTTGTGTCTTCGTTGGGTTAAACTGAACCAGGTTTTGCCTTCCCCAATTGGAAACTCTGGTTAACGTACTCTCGACAGAAGACACAAGTTGCCCTCGTTTCTCCTCAACAATGTGACGAGGGATATTAGCACGGCCCCTGTAGAAAGTATCTCCAGTGCTGTCGTCTGCATAGCAATGAATATCATCGATAGACAACATATCATTGATATGCAGCAAAAACAGCGTTGGAGACAATACGGAGCCTTGCGGGACACCAGCATTAATGTCCATGCTATCGGAGCTACTACCGTCAACGACAGCTTTTATGCTTCTGCCGGACAAAAAGCTAGTGACCCATTTGCACAAACCCTCGGACAGTCCATAGGATGGCAACTTCGAAAGAAGACCCCGATGCCAGACCCGATCAAAGGCCTTTGCTATATCTAGGCTTACAGCCAATGCCTCACCTTGACTCTCAATGGCCTGAGCCCAACGGTGTGTAAGATACACTAGAAGGTCACCAGTAGAGCGACTATGGCGAAAGCCGTACTGACGGTCACTGATTAAGTCGTGTCCTTCTAGGTATCGGAGGAGTTGTATATTTATTACACGCTCCATGACCTTAGAGAGAAGGGAGGTTATAGCGATTGGCCTATAATTTGATGGGTCTGATCTATCGCCCTTTTTGGGCACTGGGTGAACATGGGCTGTCTTCCACAAAGATGGAACCTGTCCGGTTTTGTAGGAGAGTTCGAAGAGGCGCGTCAGAATTGGACACAATTCAGGAGCACACCGCTTTAGTACCACAGCCGGTATACCGTCGGGCCCACTCGACTTATGAACGTCTAGAAAAAGCAATTCACGTTTGACATACTGCTGTGTAATTGCAATTTCCGGCATAGAAATACCGCACCAAGGGATGTCAGGTGGTACGGCACCTCCGTCGCTCATAGTAGAGTTTGAGGCAAAGAGATTTCCAAGTAGATCGGCTTTCTCTTTAGCGCTATGGGCTAAGGTTCCATCGGCTTTTTGAAGTGGTGGCAGTGACGACTGACAAAAATTTCCTTCGGCAGCTTTAGCGAGCGACCAGAAAGCACGACTCCCAGATGGGTGACGCGCCAGCCGCTCACCGAATCTGCCGATGAAATCGAATTTGGCTTTTGCAATTGCTTTTTTATTGAACCTCGAAGCAGCGTTGAGTTTTTTCTTCACGTCAGAGATTTTGGGATCCTGATTAGTACGGGCCGTGGTCCAAGCCTCATATGCAGTTTGCTTAAGTAATTTAGCTTCTTTGCAAGGCCGATTAAACCACGGTCGTTTTTTTATTCCTACAGCAACTAACGAGTTTGGAATAAAGCATTCCATGCCAGTCAAGATGGTTTCTGTGACGGCAGCTGTGCAGGAGTCAGGATCTTCTGACGTGAAGCAAAGCTGTTTCCATGGGTATGAAGCATAAAATTCACGCAGTCCATCCCAATCTGCTGACTTGTAGTGCCACATTTGTCGCCATTGTGTAGGCCGAGGTGGATCAGGCTTAACACAAGGCGACTGAGTCCGGACCAGACAGTGGTCAGATGAGCCGAGTGGCGCATCCACCGAAATAGTATATCCGTCCGGATGTGTGGTCAGCATGAGGTCCAATAGAGAGCTTGTGTGACTCTCGATGTCTGGAATTCTCGTGGGAGAATTTACCAGCTGAGAGAAGCCATACGTCAAGACAAAGTCGCGCGCAATTTTCCCCGCAAAGTCAGTGGACCGAGAACTAAGCCATTCAACGTGATGGGCGTTAAAGTCTCCTAAAATCACTAACTCCGCAGATGGGTACTGCTCTAAAACTTTGTCAGTTGCCAATTGCAGGTGCTCGAACAGGCGACTTGTATCCAAATCACCGCTGTGAGATCTGTAAAGGCACGCGTAGATGCGGGTGTGGCCACCCTGGTCTAAACGTACCCATAAAATTGACAGATCTCTGTCTTCAAGGCCACGTAGACGGCGACAGCAAATATTTTCCCGGACGTACATACATACCCCAGCACGAGGCACAAAATTGTGCTCAAAGTTGTATCCGGGGTAAAGCAGGTAAGACGTGTCGGCCGGAGAAGATATTTGCGTCTCCGTCAGGAACAATAGAGTTGGCTGTGCAGACTCAAGATGTTGGTGGACTGCGTTTAGATTGGCGTGAAGGCCTCTAATATTACAAAAGTCCACTTTTAGTGTGGACGAAGATGCCGCTGGTATACGACTATTCTTATTTTTCCTGACCATAATGTTAAAAGGGGGTTTTAAAAACAAAGTAAGGAGTTACTGCGTCGACAATCTGATGAACAAATGGGAAAAATGACAATTTGACAAAAAGTTGGTATAGGTTTTGCGGTTTGCTAACGCGGCGGGCGGAAGGGCCCCCGGTCCCCTCCTGACGTGATAGCCGGGTCCACTCCGGTCTCCTCCTCCGGCACGACTACTACTCCAGGAACTTTACACAAACTGGCAGTTCAGCCTCCCAGGGTGGAGATTACAGTAATCCCTGGGTTCGGGAACCCGTTCAGCCTGCGGGCGGCCAGCGGTCAGCCGTTTCACCGGGTCTCCCTGACTGCCGCGTTAACATGCCGCGCCTACACACAACTAATGCCGATGATGACATCTTTGGTCCCCCAGTTGTCACCACAGCAACCCCTCAAAGAGCTCTGGCTACCTTACTCACCGCAGGAACACAGCATTATTTTGAAAAAATAATGCTATTTAGCTGCGATCTTCTGTAAGGCGGAGGTACCTCCCCAGTCGGGCTGCTCCTCTTTTGAGCGAAAAAATTCCCGCTATGCCCTACCTCACCTCAAGTTATTTAAAATATTTTGTGGGACAGGACAACAACGTTTTCTAAGACAACCTCTATAGAAAATAAGTCGTGGAATAAGGTGCA
This sequence comes from Colostygia pectinataria, assembly GCA_951394395.1. Classification (NCBI taxonomy): domain Eukaryota; kingdom Metazoa; phylum Arthropoda; class Insecta; order Lepidoptera; family Geometridae; genus Colostygia; species Colostygia pectinataria. The sequence continues at coordinate 3,829,578 of OX596356.1, read as the reverse complement.
TTGGTAACTATCATGCATAATCCAGTTGTAAATACTAATTGTGGGATTCCTGCCAATATTATGAAGATACAAAAGTTGAAAATAACTAAGTACATTGGTCACTGTAAATACAAAAATAAGGCACTTTTCTCTTACACTCACCCATATTGCACCCTGAAAATGCATGAAAAAGCATGATAGTTTAAAATGATATAAAAAGTTTGGTAAAATCATGAATTATCTAGTTATTAGCACCGGGTTACACTCACTTTGCACATATTTTCTGTGCAAGTTTTATGTGTAGGTACATTTCCTATAAAAAAAATGTGTGTGTACCTATATTATATAAAAAATATCTGTCATGTCAAATATAAACGGTATCGATGTATCGATTCTGCCCAGCATCCTCTTTATGGACTTAAACTAAAAGCAGCGCATAAATAGTCATTGTCGTTTTTCATTTGAGTACCTACCTATATAGTTAGTAAGTATGTTGAAATGGACAAGGTAACATTTTAGTGCTGTCAAAGTTAGTTTTCTTGCATAAGAATGTTGTACAGAATCAGCATCAACGTCCCTTAACTTTCATAATTAATATTTCATTAAATAAATCATTATTGTTTAGTATTTTTATTAAAATTAGTGATATTGACTGAGTAATAGTTAAGATACCAAGTCAAAAAGTCAATCAAATTAGTTCACTGCTGCACTTTTAATAGGCATTTATTTTGTATCGTATCGTCATGCCACCAAACAAAGTATAAGTAAAATATGAATATGTAAGCTGGTGTAAGTTTTTCTTTCAAAATGTGTGTAATTTAAAACGCTGTTACTATTATAACATTTGTGGAAAATAATTTAAGACTTAAAATCAAGCCTCCGCTATTTATTTGGAAAATATTGAATTATTCAAAGTTGTGTCTCAAGTTATTCACCTAAGCCTGTATGATATAACTCTGTTGCAATCTTTTGTTGGTTTCAATAAAAAACAGACATATTTTGTTTGGATATTATATTGATATGTTTATATGAAGTTACGTAATAACCGATTAATCTATATACTTCATGCCAGTAGCAAGTAGTAATATTTGGGTTCCTTGATTAAAAAAGTAGGTATCGACGCAAATGATTTTTAACTTAAATATAATATCTCCATTTGATGAAATTATTTTCTTGTAATCTGGCGTGGAGTTTTTTTTACATATAGTTAGCTTATTGTATTTGAGTGGATGCTCAGAAATGTTGAATATCAATTTATTAAATCATATCTTACCTTACAAAATATCATAGTATTAAAATGTCGACATATCTAATCATATTTTGTGGATTGAATTGATCAATGTTATTTCTTAGCACGAATGTTGTATTTTCATTTTCATTTTTAGAATGTTGTATTAAGGTTACAGTGGTACGTACTTCTTCGTTATGTCACTGGTTCTGTCTCGGTCACTCAGGTCAATGACAAGCTTAAGTCCCAGAGACTTGACCGATCGATGGTGGAACTAGTTTACACATTTATCTACTATGACATGAATGTTTGTTTTCATTATGTTATTTCAATAAAGTGTGTAAATAAATTTATTTGTTTTTTTTTCTCAAATCATCCCAATACAGGTTTAGCACAGGTTTAGCTTCCAAACTTAAGCTCATTTAGATCTCATTAACTAAAAAAATACTTTAAGTAGGTAGTTACCTAAGTAGTAGGTATCTCAAGAAGCATAGATACTGATTATTTAGATCACAGATACCTTGGAACGAATAAGCTACTCTTGTATTTTTTATAGGCTCTGTTAAATGTTTCTTAAGATTGGTAACGACTAACTTCACGATACGATAACGTTAGCAATAATTACCGATTATTAAATTAGTTTAAGGTAACCTACTTACGTGTAAGTAGTATAAGTGCCTATCGGTTCTACATAGTACCTAGCTGTAATTATTATAGGCAATAAGTATACCTAATTATTGTCGTTTATTTACCCGGATAACTCGGCGCATTTCATTCGTTACCAGTGACCCAATTGCAAGAGCTCGTCCGGGGAAGAACTACCACCATATCTATTTCTGCCGCCAAGCAGTAAAGCTCGCATTGTTGTTCCGGTGCGAAGGGTATGGTTTCCGGTCAAATTACTGGCACATGAGGCTTTCTATCTTAGCCTCAAGGTGACAATCTGCGAGTGATACCTCTGGTATTGCAAGCGTCCATAGGCTGCGGTAACCGCTAACCATCATGTGGGCCGCACGCTTGGTTGCCACTTCAGTTGTATAAAAATAAAAAAGTTTTTATCTCGCCGTGAATACCTATCGAGGTGCAACACTGACAACAAAATTTGAAAAACTGTTATTATTCGACGTTAACTGATTGGGTGAACCACGGGAAAATAAATGTGCCCGTGGTAGGTACACCTAGGTGAACTAGAAAGATGGACCACCACGGGTAAAGACCGATCTTGCGCTTACTTACGTTTGAAACACGACTGCTCACTGTGTGACTTTTTTTTACGTCATCAAAATGAAGCGGTCAAGTCGTAAGCGTAACGCCTGATAATGACAGCTGCAGTGTCAACCAAAAATTTTAGTTTTAGAATCTGCGTAGCACTGCACTGCGGTCGTCACCACGAGACGTAGATACTAAGTCTCTTTGGCCCAGTAATTTCACTTGCTACAGTTGTGCTACAGTGCCCTTCAAACCTAAATAGATGTCCGCTTGCACTTGCGTGCAGTAGCCTGCTTGGAGGCAGGAATATCTAGAGTTAGAAACTTGCAATTAGGCCGCAGAGCTATTGTATATTGCGGTATAAAGAGCCTACATAGTTCAATTTCCTAGAGGTTCGTTCGATATCAATAAATATTTTAATAGGTACGATTGACCGGTAGAACTCGTGACCTCTTGCGTCGCGTCACTGAACTCTGAAAATAGACTAGACTGCTAAAGGGCTTGATAGGCATGCTATTTCATTAATAATGGCTAACTATGCGGCGTGAAATTATGGTGTCAACGCTTCCGTATGCTTCATAATGGCACAATAAAGTTCGTACAATTGGACTGTACCTACCTACAAAAAGTGATAAATAGATATATAAATAAATAAATAGAGGTATCACTTTCATAAAATTAGGTTTCTTTTTAGAAAATGACGAGATGGTCGTTCGCTAGACCATAACAGTTACAGTGCTAGTTTTTTTTTTTTTATTTCATTATAATAATGTGTTAGTCAAGTCGTTCGCTTGATGTTAAGCGCCAGCCACGCCTGACCATAACAGTTACAGTGCCACCCAAATCTTTAGGTAAGTTTTGAAGTTCTGCATAGCACTGCGCTTGTCGCCCCGAAATGTATTTATTGAGGCTCTTTCGCCCAGTAATTTCTTGCTAAGCAGGTATTTTGACGTTTAAAAAATATTTTCAAAGTGATCATGCGGTGACGGACCTAGATCTCACATCGCTTCGATACACGGCTCACGGCATGAATTTAATTAAATTGGGCCTCTGCTCTTCAAATGCTCTAGCTAGATGATCTTGCTTTGAAACAGCAGAGCTTATGCATATCGGCTCGTTTGCTCTAACTCGATACCTATCGACCGTATCGTGGTCTTTCCTTCAACATTTTCCTTAGTTAAATAGAAACTTATATACCTACTATGTTTTTAAAATAGTTAACGCTTAAGCAAACAGGTACGGCCACCTTATTTTACAAGCGAGATCGAAGATAGGGCTCGCCTGCTGTTTTGCCATTATCGTGGCTTCACGCGATGTCTTAGCGCCCTGACCTCAGCCGTCGCTTTATTATTGACTTTCCTCAACATTTTACGAAATAATAGACCAAAAGGGTCAACGTTGTTGATCATTGGTTTTTTAATAAAATACGTGACCAGGGTTTACCTGAGACCATAACCCACATTCATGGAATGATGACTAGGGGGAGGTTTATGAGGGTTGTCGTGTGTTAGTGGGGGTGTGCTAGTGGCAAGTTGTCGGCACAGTGGCGACACGTCGCCTTTCGGAGCAGGCGCGCAGTGCGCATGCCCGTTACTGCGCCACTCGGCCGCGCGCTGCCCCCTGGCGGACTCGCACCGCAGTGAATTGCGTAACAAAAGCACATTCGCTTCCCGACGACGTCTCGCTGAAAACTTTCTCCCGGCGCGCGATCTCGCTATGGGGGGACGCAAAGCGTTATAAAACTTTCCCGCGACTTGCGACCGTTTTATTTATTTTTCTCGATTTTAGAACTGCTTCAGCTTTTTATTTAATTGTTAAAGTTTTGTTGTTTGACTGTGGCGAAGTGATCGGATGCGGCTTTAGCCGGCCGCAGCTGAAATAGTGTGGACGTTCGTTGGTGTTGTGTTAATTTGCTTTGTTTTGCTTTGCTGAGCGGCTTGTGGTAGCCGCTGGCCGCTGCCGGTGGGGCGTTCTCGTGGTACCAATCGATACCGCAGTGGGAGCGGCAAACGTAAGTTTTTATTAAATACTTTTTCTATTATTTAAGTTATGTAAAGTTAAGCTACCTTACATAACAGTAAGGCTAGACCAGCAACTTTTCATATTTAGTTTGAGTCAAGGCTCTGACCACACTAATTGTAAGTTTAGTCCGTAGTTAGCAACCTTTAGGTACCAATGATTTCAATGAAATAATCGTCGATTTTTAACCCGAAACTTTAAACAACTTATTTATTGCAAGGTTATTTTTATAAATCTTGCGCCATGAATAATTGTATCTACAGCTGCCAATGTTCTTTGTTTAACAACTCTACATAGGTACCATGTTTACCAGCTAATATAATCCAACCTGTTTTCTATATCTGCAGCAATAAAAACGTTGAGTAATGAATACCCGATGTAAAGAAATCAAAAGTAAAGGCTACGCCGTCAGCCGTTAGCTACGAAGTACTACGAAACCCGTAGACAGGGTGGCGATGATAGCTACGAGCTGCTACGTCGTAGCAGCATTTCCAAATTTGGGATATAGCCAAAGTATGACGTAGTTCTTCCAGGAAACTAGGTCAAATAAATAGGTCTGTAGCTTAACTACAAAATCTTTTACGTCGTACAAAATGTTACAACGTTAAATGCATAGAAAGGAGGACGCGACCCAAACGTGAAGACTATCGCTGATGTTTTTTAGCTGTAAGTTACTATAACTACATTTTTATTAGTTTTTATTATAGCAATATTTACGTATTATCAAGTACTTAGGTACAAGTACATAAGTATAAGGTTTTGTCGTCGGACTGAGCATTTCTACGATGCCTTGATTTATGTAGTTGCTCTACCAATGCTACCGGTCTACGGAGAGTAGATTGTGAAAAGCACTTTGAAGGAAGTAGATATTAGGTAAAACCTAGCCGTTTTATTATTATGGCTTTCTTGAACGCTACTCAACGTCGATTTGAGGAGCAATTATTCGGCATATTTTTAAAAGTTGGAGATAATGAGATAATCTGGTTGCACGAGCAGTTGCGGTATAGTTATACCAACATTGGTTTGCACTGTAGGCCCTATTCATAAAATCTAAGATGAACGTCACCCTAATTTTTTTTTGCTATTTCTTTGTTGTGATCATAAAAAAAATACTTTGGTAACTTCGATGATTTAATGATTTCTTATAACTCTATTGTATCAAGTACGTTACTTAACCAGACTCAGGAGTTTAATAAAATTACCAATAATAATGCTGACTTGGCGTTATTTAGAATTCATTTTTCCTCATATTGTGTGGATAGTTTCCGAACACTTTTAACATAATTATTCATTTAAAAAATTATTGACTTATCATAATATAATGAACGCCGATAAAAATATAAATGGGTTGCTGGCGGTTAAGAATCCTATCCATGATAGCCCGTGAAGATCGAACACGATTGTGGCTCGTGTGTTGGAGATATTTTAACGAAAATAAAAACATATTAAAGCTTCATCCCTTAAAATTTAAGTAAGTAGGACAAATATTAATAAACTCAAGACACAACTGATTAAAAAAATAATTAGTAACGCACATTTACGTAAAATGAGCATTTTCAGTCAACTTTCGATCATGATATCTATGAAACAACAAGGTCTAACATAATTCCAAAAATGTAATTCAAATAATCATAGTTTTAAAATTTAAGTAAGTAGGTAAAAAACATCACCTTAGTTCAATATTTTTGAAAAAAAAAAGGTCTAAAAACGCGTACTTTTCCCAATTTTACGCTCGTTGTTTCTTCGAAATTAGAAAGTTTATAATAAAAATATACCTACTACATTAAAGTTTTGATATTTATTTACAATATAAAATTAAAAAAATTGTCTAAAAGTTTTAATTTATTTTTATACGATTTTTTAAAGAATCCTCCGAATCCACTTTATAGCTTGATGCAAAACGCGGCTGCTCTCACTACGCGCTAAGCGCTCGTGGAGGGAGGACGTATCGCTGTTTGTCGCGCGAGCTGTTACGTATAATCATAGGGAGCTTATACAAATTATAAAGCGATCGTGTGGTTTTGATCCGTGATAGTTAAATCTCTAAGTAAGTACCTATGATATAATAATGTAAGTAGTAAACCGCACTGGTTCTAGAGAACTAGTGATACGAGTAAGTAGCTTAGAATGTTAGTAGTAGTACCTTCTTCGTGGTAGGTACATAATCTAGCACTAAGTAGTAGGTAAAATTTCTACCTAGATACAGATACCTACCTACGTACCTACTTAGTAGCTAAATCGTGGGTATCAGAAACTCTAGTACCAACCTACCATGGTAATACAAGACCCAGACAGAAGAAGCAATTACGTGTCAAGTAAAAGTATTTATTTCATTTCAAGTTCCTAGTAAGTTCCTAGGTGTTTGCAGGACACGTAAACGATTTTTACCACTGCAGAATTCGAACCCGCACTTCTTGCATCTCAGCTCAGTTCAGCTGCTCAGCTGAATACTTGCCAGCCACGCCACCAAGATCGTCAAAGTACCTAGGCTCTGTGACCTAGATCAGGTACTAGGTAAATTGTTTTACGTAAGCTTACAAAGGGCACGGATGTCCCTACGTATATGGGTACCTATACCATAGGTACTTACACAATCTAGCTACCTACTAAGTAGGTAGACACTAGACCTAAACTAAACTTACCAGACCTACTTTGACGATCTCGGTGACGTGGCTGGCGAGTGTCCAGTTGAGACGCATGAAGTGCGGGTTCGATTCTTGCAGTGGTTATTATGTTTGCGTGTTCTGCAAATAGATACCTAGGAATTTGAAATGAAATAAGTAGGTACCTACTTTTCTATTTGCGATACAATTGCATTTATCGATTTACTAACTAGAATCTAGTTAGGAGAGCTGGTACCAACTTTATATAAGTACAGGTAGGTGTATCTGTAGGTAGGTATGCAAAATAATGAACCTACCGTAACTATACAAGTACCGATAGAAGTATGATGAATAACACGTTATTCGAATGTTAGTTTTTAGACATAGGTACTGTACCTACTGGTTTCCTCACGATGTTTTTCTTCACCGTGTGAGATAGATCATTGAGAAGCGATTCTAAGTTTTTATCTATATATGGTTTTTATCTTTTTATGGTAAGTAGGTAAAGATAGACAATTAAATTCAATGTCATTCCAGCACCGCTGGACTTAGGTTGTCTTTCAAATTTGGACTCTATTGTCACAGGTTATGGTATGTTATTATTTGCACTTACCGAGCTCGCTAACTCTTGATAAAATCAAAACTTTGAATCGCCTCTTTGACCTGATGGCATTGCGCACATTATTATTACGAATAAAAAAATCCATTGGTGTGCGACCAACCGTCTTCAAACCCACGACCTTATGGTCGTCGGTCGGTTCGAAGCGCAGCGCAACTCTGTGGCGCAAGCCAGAAAAAAGCGACCGGCGCGCATCGGGCGGGCGCGCCGCACCACTTCATACAAAATATAGGGGAGGGAGAGGGACGTGGTGCAAAACAGATAGAAGAATAATGTGCGCTGGCCGATGGCGGGGCGCGCCCCCGCGCGCCCGCGCGTCATCTATCTGGCCTGCGCCTTGATCACAAGACAGGGTCACTCACTACCACTAGAACACCAGTGCTCCAGCCAAATTCTATGTAAAAAAATGTAAACATAGAAACGACCACGGAATGACAAACTCGGGTCAAACCCGTTTTTTTTTCACTAGCTGGGGTCTCTTTCCCGTAAATCATGTAGTTAGGTATTTATTTATTATTATATACTTACTAGTAGGTACCTACCTACCTATTTAATTATTATTAGACTTACCTACCAAAGTAACTACTTATGTAAGTATCACCCTCCCTATGTACTTACCTAGGTACTAATAAAATTATTGACAGGATAGATGAAGCAGTTGTATAAGTAGATAGCCTCAATTTCTTTTGAATCTAATAGAAAACAGAATCCTTTATGGTAAAATGCGAAAGTTTGTGAGTTAGTGAGAGTGTATGCTTGTCTGCGCTTACTCCGTAACGGCTGAACGGATTTGGCTGATACTTGAAATACACATAGTTTATGTCTTGGAATAATACATAGGGTATGGTATGTTTTGTTTTATGATGGTGTATGGTATGGTAGAATGAATGAGAACACTTACTTAGTTAGTTTAAAAAAAAACATAAGCACGACGGTATGGTACGGTATGATCTAGTATCATAGACGTGTAGGTAACAAAATGTCCCCATAAACCCGAAAGGGGGATATCCCGCCGAAGCACGTATAATACACGTCGTCCTCGTGTATACTTTGACGTGTGCAAAAGTTGAATAGGTACATCATAAATTCGTAATTCATTCATTACCTTACAAAAATTAATGTAACATTATTAATTAACTTGGAGTTTACACAGATAATTTATTTATTATTAATTTATGAATGAAAAATCGACGTCGTCAAAAGTCGTTGAAAAAACATTGTTCACCAAGACCTGTGGAATAGCCTCTTTTCGAGTTTATAGTGACATTATGATACACCGTGTATGAAGTGAATACCTACTCTCGAACGCCCTTTGTGAGTAAAATCTAAACGGTTTAAGAGTAGTAGAGTTCTCTGTGATAGAGCTCGTCCGGGGAAGGACTACCACCATACCTATTTCTGCCGCCAAGCAGTAATGCTCGCATTGCTGTGTTCCGGTGTGAAGGGTATGGTTTCCGGTGAAATTACTGGCACATGAGGCGTTCTTAGCCTCAAGGTGGCAACCCGCAAGTGATACCTCTCTGGTATTGCAAGCGTCCATAGGCTGCGGTAACCGCTTACCATCTTGTGGGCCGTACGCTTGATTGCCACAACAGTTGTATAAAAAAAAAAAAAACGGCTATAGATATGGAAAAATGTTGTCGTTTAGATTTTACCCTCAGCGGGCGGTTGAAAGTACTCACTCTGTAGATAGTAAAGCAATAAAAGCAAAAAAAGTATAGCATAGTAGTGCATCAAGTAGTAACATACCTATAGCATAAAATATTAATATACATAAGTACTTCTTTCAATAAAGTACAAAGCAGTTGGTATAATGGATATAAATGAAAATGTAATAATATAATGGATATAGATGAAAATAATTGTCATTTTCTTTGTGAAATTATGTAATTACGTAAATAATAACATATTTATTATTTATAAAAAGGTAAATTACGCGATAAAATCCCGCAAATATTATAAAAAACATATTTATGTTTGTAACTTTCAAATTATTCCGAAAAATTCGGTTGCGTTAAAAGAAAAAAAAGGTTTGAAAAACATATTGAAACTTTTTTTTTTATTTTCAATTTATTTGTTATGTACTTTTCGATAATAGTTCGCTGTAGAAGTAGTAGCACTTTGGTGAAACCTTTGTAGTTCAATAAAGTTTATATCAACTTCACAAAAAAAATATGGATCATCATCCAAAGCCCATAAACCACAGCTGAGCTTCCCCATTCATTCTTGGTCTAGTGAGTGCCCAATGCACTTAAAAGCTGTAGTGACCTCCGATCACTTCCAAATTTTCGGAATTTCAGATATTGTACCTAACATTTCTGTAGAATTATAGGTAAAATTATAAAACGAATGTTCCTTTATAAAATGCTACTTGTATTACAGACTCTTGGCCTCTGATACTGTGAACTCTATAGCCACAGAAAATGTGCGCATATTGACAGATGAAAACGTCGATAGATTGATTATTCATGAGAACAATGATGGAATGGTTTTTGAGAACGACAGTGGATTTATTCACCATAACAATATTGGATTAGAAATAATCATTGGGATGTCTTCGGCTCGAATATTGGATTAGTTCAGGAGAAAGATGATGAAATGATCGATGACACGGATGATTATGACACAGTTATTTCGGATGAAGTAATAATAAATTGCATAATACAAGTTGATAGTTATCTGTAATCAGTATATTAAAATCCACTAAGCAAAGGTTTTTTTCGTGTCCTCGAAAATATTTTCCAACGTTTAGGTTTCTTCAAAAAACCAACATAATATTGCGTTTTAATAAATACGTTTAATAAATACTCTGTTTATATAAATAGTCTGCGACACAGATGAGAGGTTATTTGATTTTTTGTTTTAGTGTAAAATAACCTTATGAAAGTACAGTCGAACTGTTCTTGTTTATTTATTTTTGCAAGAAAAAAATTCATAATTATTATGAGGTTACCTACTTATTAGAAAAAGAAAATACTCAAGATACAAAATACACAGCGTGTAAAAAAACGACTAGAGATAATTATAAAGTTGTGATCTTATTTTGTTGTACTATGTGTATGAAACTAGAAAAAAACGAAAAGGACGTAAACAAGACAACATTATTTTTTGCGTTTTTTTCCGCTAAATATTTTCAGAATCATGGTCTGATCTTTCACACCTGATTAATCACGGTAGAAGTCTTTTTACACCCTGTATAAGTACATGGTGTAACCTAATGTCCCTCTATGCCCGAAAAGGGGGTATTCACAGGTCTTGCCAAAATTTGGCAAGATCTGTGGAATACTCTGACAGCTTTTGATCTGGACAGCTTTTCACTCTATACAAAGCACAAGTCCGGTCAGGTATGGAGTATTGCTGCCACCTATGGGATGGTTCAGCTCAACACCAGCTGCCTTAGACTCGATTGAGCGAAGGGCTTTGAGACTTGTGGGTGAGCAACAAGTTGCGGAGACTAAGTTCCAGAGTCTCGAGCACCGCCGCAAAGTTGCGTGCCTATCTATCTTCTACAGATTGCATTTCGGTGAATGTGCCCAGGAACTGCATGATCTTATCCCACCATCTCCTTTTCATCAAAGGAGTAGCAGACGTACGGCGCAGTACCACCCGTACCTTGTCAGCATACCACCCATTCGCACCAAGCGTTACAGCTCAACATTTATTATGCGAACTGCTAAGGTGTGGAATACTCTGCCGTTTTCTGTTTTTCCTGACAATTAAAATCCGGGCCTCTTCAAGGCTAGAGTGAATAGGTGTCTCATAGACCTTCGTGCTCCACCGTCGGCCACATCATCGCTTTCCACCAGGCGAGATCGTGGTCAAACGAAGGTCTATTCTCGATAAAAAAAAAAAAAAAAATACCCCCAATGTTATTTCAATTACTTTTTTTTTATACAACTTAAGTGGCAACCATGCGTACGGCCCACAAGATGGTAAGCGGTTACCGCAGCCTATGGACGCTTGTGATACCAGAAGTATCACTCGCGGGTTGCCACCTTGAAGCTAAGATCGAACGCCTCATGTGCCAGTAATTTCACCGGAAACCATACCCTTCACACCGGAACACAGCAATGGGAGCATTACTGCTTGGCTTCAGAAATAGGTATGGTGGTAGTCCTTCCCCGGACGAGCTCTATCACAAAGAACTCTAATACTCTTTTATGCACTATGACTTTTGAAATTTTAAAGTTTTTCATTCATGAAATGCGTACTGTATGCGTAGGTAAATGAAATGAATACTTACTTACTAATTGGACTTTTTAAATACGATATACTAATTCAACTTTTGCACCGTCAAAGTGAACACGTGCATGGGTGGAATACCCCCCTTTCGGGATTATAGGTACATTATGTTACACGTTTTAAATAATTAGATATCATACATCATCATACCAGATTAATTAAATTAATTAAGAGTAGTAGAGTTCTCTGTGATAGAGCTCGTCCGGGGAAGGACTACCACCATACCTATTTCTGCCGCAAAGCAGTAATGCTCGCATTGCTGTGTTCCGGTGTGAAGGGTATGGTTTCCGGTGAAATTACTGGCACATGAAGCTTTCGATCTATGCCTCAAGGTGGCAACCCGCGAGTGATACCTCTGGTATTGCAAGCGTCCATAGGCTGCGGTAACCGCTTACCATCTTGTGGGCCGTACGCTTGGTTGCCACTTCAGTTGTATAAAAAAAAATATATATTACTAGCATCCGTTCGCGTACCTACCTGGTTTATGTGTTCTTCCAAATCATAAATTATGGCATGTGTATTTTAAAACATTAGTAGGTACTTAGATAATAATCAGTACGATTTTGTTTTTATCAAGCGCATCATAAAATAGGTAGGTAGGTAATGAACTCAAATATTTCATGACCATGACTAAAACTGCACTCTCTCAAGAATTGGACTACCAGCGATTCCAAGCTCTATCACAGTTCCCCGAAAGTTTATATTGCTCCGCTCGCATAGTACGGCGGCTATAGCACTCGCGCTTTTCAACCGCACTTATTTACTATGCTGCCGCCCGGGCAGGCAGTTGTATACGCTTCAAACTATTTTATCTCGTCTCGTCTCGTCGAGATAAATAGTTTTAGGTAACTACCTAGGTACTTACTGTTAGTGTGATTTCAAATTAGCCGCGAAGTGCCGCGCGGGCACTTTCATCAAGTCACCCTTATTTGTACCTCTAACCACAGAACAGGTATTAGTACTCTCCAACCCCAGCCCTGCCTGTATGGTAGCCGCGCTACACGCGCTAATACAATCAAAAGTAGGTAGGTATCATGTGCTTGTAATTTCACCGGAAACCATACCCATCGAACTAAAGCATCGAACTAGAGCACAGACGCGAGCATTACTGCTTGGCAGCAGAAATAGGTACTACAGGGTATTACCTACCTACCTACCTACCATGTAATGGTTCCTGTTTGAGGACAAAACTGAGAGTAGGTAGGTATAACGTTGAAAAGAGCGTGTGGTCCCCAGTCATAATAATAGGTAAGTAGGTACCTAACCTAGCTAGAGTAGGTACCTAGGTTTTAATAAAAAAAAGTAAGTAGGTAGGTACTTACATATATATTTAATATGTATACCTACCTACCTATTTTTATTCACGTCATTATCTGTTCAACAAGTAGAGTTAGGTAGGAACATAAGAGTATGCAGTAGACATCTATTTTTAAACATAATCACCCAGTCGACATGACAAAGGATCAAATGTATTTGTCCTTTACTTAGTTGTGTAAGTTACTAACGCACACAACGGTGAGCCGCGCACACGTAGAGCCTCGCGTCGCGCGCCCGTAAATACCTAAACTTGACAGCGCTGGATCTTGGAACGGACTCTTAACGGGCCATCGACATCGCCGCGAGTTTGGTAGATATAGGTAGATACATGTTTGCCGGGTTTCTGTTAATTAAAAACACTCATGTCCATGTTATTTTGTAAGTACTTACGTTTGATGGTTTTATACAAGAGAAGAGACGAAAATTGCTGCATCGCCATTTATTTTAATAAAATTTCATCATGTAGATTAAATCCGTTCGTTTTGACCCAGGCACAGAATAATATAGATAAAGCAATATAGTGGGTAGGTATAAGTTAGCATCACAAATAGTAGTAGATATACTATTTCTATACTGCGAGATAGATTTGTGAAGTATGAAGTTTCAAACAAAGAATACTAAACCAGTGTGACGTTGACGCCCGTGTGACTTGACGCCGGCATTACCTGCCTACTTTTTTTTTAGATATATTTTTGTTCAAGTGCCAAGTCATCACTCAACTCGCTTGCAAAAAATTATTTATTGAATTTTTTGATAAAATCGATATCTTACTACGTCTATTCTTAAATCAGTCATCGAGTCACGTCACTTTACCTTACCTTACTTTACATATAACGAAATTTTAATACTTACGTCACTTCCAATATACTACCTACGTCAGATGCATACTATTCTAGAGCATTTTCGGCTCATGTTAGACAAACAAGCAATTAGTCCGCATCTCGTCGGAAACAAGCAAAAATAGAGGGAACAAAAAATACTGCGACGTTAATGATGATTCTTGTTTTTCCACGGCCTTCGCCTACCTTTTTGCTTATGTACTTCCAGAGAAGTTGATCTAGCTCAACTTCTGTGGGTACTTCAGAGGGGTGAATGCAAGCTTCTAACATGCCGTGTAGGTGAGGGTGAGGCACGCTACACGGCTGACACTAAATGGGCTGCAATTTGTAGGGATTATTTATTTTAATGTGTTTGTGCTAAGAAATAAAATGAGTTTCCGAATTTCCGATTCTACGGGAGGCAGATGAATGATTTTTGACAAAAAAAATGGCGGATAATGGCGCCGGCTACGGGGACACTGTTAATGAGGACATCGGAAATACACGTTTCCATTAGTAAGTAGTAAGTACCTTTACTCATAAAACTATCGTGAACTACATCATACATTTTTACAAACGGGTGTTTTCACGTACCGGTATATCGGTGAAGAGGTACCGACACTATTTCGACTCAATTCATTCATTCATTCACCGATATACCGGTACGTGAAAACACCCGTTTGTAAAAATGTATAGTAAGTACCTACCTAAAAAATAAACTAGCAATCTCAACGCTGTCTCTAATTATGTATCAGATTCGCATCGCGAGTAGAATCGCGACAATTTAAATAACATTTCTAAGATGTAAGATGAGCTTTGGCTCTATACGACAAAGGGATCCCAAATACTTGTTGTTTCATCAAAGCAGTCTGATTAAGCTATAAATAAAACAGGCGTAACTCAGTGTTTCACTCTGTCTTACTTAGAGTCATGCATATTGTATGAAAGGATAATACATTCTGGAATAATAGAGGCTGAAGGAAACCTATTTAACATGATGGCTTTCCAGTGAGGACATGACATCCTTCTTATCCTAAGTCCTAACCGGTAATAAATTTTATTTAAATATTCTATTTCAATCAAGTTTTAAATTAAATAAGCTAGGCGGATTTCGAATGCATATTTTAAATCCATGTAATCTACGTAATGTATGACAGTTACATTGGCTAACCGGCAATTAGCCTATTTTATATTTATAAGTACATTCTCGCTATTGAGTATTTCTGATAAAAGTTCAAAATTTTACTATAAAAAACTTTTTTGTGAGTACCAACCACCTAGAAAAAAATGCAGTGACTTGGGTGTGTTAATAAAACTAAAAAAAAATTCAGATCTTTAGAAAAAATATATTTAAAATTAAGATAATAAGTACATATTGACGTGGTTTAAATACGAAGAAGTTGCAATAGCGTTTTATAAACGTACCTATAATTGTATCAAAAATACTTAGAATTATGTATGTGGTGTTATGATACCTACCTACACTGATATTGATTCTAGGGTGAACAACCCAGTTATGGCGTTCATGGTAGAACAAAGGCAACTTTCATGGAAATCGCGACTGTCTGAAACACAACGATGCCTCATTAAAAGTTATTTGTTCAAAATTTTGTCCGTTAACTTTGAGAGTCACCGTCACGTCCAAACAAAGCAAATCTTTCTATAAACCAACTAAGTTTTTATCCATCTGACTCTAGAACAAGTACCAAGATACAAGTAGATAATCAAATGGTTCTAATAGACCGATTATGATAAAAAATTGGGATCCTGAAACTTTGGAGAATTTGTAGCGTAGTAAAAGAAGTTATTAGCTCGTATTTCCTACTTAGCGCGGTCACCATAATCGGTATATTTCTAATAGCATGACCTATTTTCTAGACTTTTTATGCTTTGATGTCATGAGAAATGATCACCCTAGTCACCCTACACATGAAACTTGCAGAATCGCTTATTATCAAAGAGATTTCGTCGTAGTTGTAGGTTTAAAAGACGCGGTGCGGTGACACGCTGATTGCTAAGTTATCTCTAAAACAAGCCACCAAATAATTATACATTTTTTGTAAGTCAGCATCATATTTTTTTACCGTTCTATTTGTTTACATTTTCACTTTGTTAGTTTTAATTTAAAATTTATTAGATAAGCGTATCAACTTGCTCTCAATTCACGACTTTTTACGATATTAGCAAAATATGCCGTTTTTTCTTTTGTTTCCGAGAGCGCACAGTTTTTTACCTAAGCTACAGTGAAACGTATTCCAATTTGAACTTAGGCAGTGCTATGCATGGAACTAATAAGTACTACGGTGCTACGTTACAAAATAAAAAATGCAAAATGTCAAGCTAATTTCAAGGAGGATGTATTGATTTTTTTAGTGCAGACCTATTTATAGCTTTGTATGAGGTCGCTACTCTGCTAGCAAAATAACTGATTGTTACTGGCAAGGAAGTCTAAGTAGACTTCCTTGGTTACTGGGCTATGGAGGGTTGGTTTATAAAAAATATTTAGATCTTAATTTATCATAAAGTTTACGCACACGATAATTTGCAAAATCCTACCGCTTTCCTTACAACTAAGTACCTACCATTGACTAAAGTAATGATTATCAACTCCGCTTTCAGTAAAAAGTTTAATTAGACCTTGTCTTGCGCAACTTGGTCCCTTGATGGAACGAGGTAGAGCTTTTATCCGCTAGATTTCTACCCCTTAAAGCGATTTTGGGGCGTAGCTTGGCGGAGATTAAAAAACTTTTCAGCTTAGCCGATAGGGTTCAAAAGCCTTGATCGATTGTTGTGGAATAGCACCTTCTGTAGGCTTATGCATAAGTCAGTTAGCTACTAGCATTATATAAAGTAGGTTTCAATATAGGAATAAATTGTATTAAGTTTGTCAGCGGAAAAATACTTCGTACCTACTGATGGTTTAAAAGTACATTTGTACTACTAACTGTCCTATGCAACAATAAATAAAATCTGTTTTCATTAAAACATAACATGTTTATTGCATTATCTAAATATGTTTGTTTAGCTTTTATTGGTAACCCATAATAAGTAAAATGAAATAAAATATAGCCTAAAGTAGAATAATTCCTACGCGAATGAAGAGTCGTGTTTTAGTGTTTTGGCGTGTCTCCAATCAAATATTTAATTGATGCTCAGGACCGGCCAATTTACTGGCTCATGGTAAGCTGGCTTATAGGATTAGTCACCATCGTACAGTTTGATTTGAACCACTTGAGGTTACAGAATTATAGGTAATTCAAGTAGGTTTAAGGTTTTCAAATTATGTAAAATAAATAACTATTATGACTGGCGCAATGTAGCCCAGGATCGAGAAGTCTGGAGAGAATGGGGGGAGGCCTTTGCCCAGCAGTGGGACACGAATGGCTGATATAATAATAATAATAATAATAACTAATAACATATAGCTTTAGAGTATGATATATGATTCGACAAAAAACCGTGAACCGGCTCGATGCGCTATAAAGGTTACCTACGGCCTATTTGGTAAACCTCATATTGGGCCTTTGAGCGGATAAACAAAACAAAACTTCAAACAAAAATCATCTTAGCTTTTTCGCTTGCCTGAGACAAGATCCAAGAGTATGTTTGGTTTTCATTGAAATTTAATGTCTGTGTACCGAGGATACAATAACAATAACACAGTAAGAGTACCTACGCAAAAATATCAAAAAGTTACCAATAAAGGTTTTCTGGTTTGTGCCAGGGACCACTTTTTTAGGGTTCCGTTTTGCAACAATAAATCTTATATGTTTATTTAAGCGGAACCCATACACATTTGGTTGCCCGTCTGTCTGTATGTCTGTCAAGACCCTTTTTTAATGGTTAAGGATAAAATTGAAATAGAAAATATGCAAGTCTGTAAGCTTATAAGGTGCACTTATAAGGAACCTGAAAAAAGTGTAAAATTATATTATTTTCCAAACATTTGACTACTTACTACTTATTACTAGTATTACTTAGAGTAGAAATTGAGTTCTTTTTTCGGTTTTCGTGACTAAACTCGTGATAGCGTGACCAAAGTTTTTTAGAGGTAGCGGAACCCTCAGAGCGTTATTCTCACTCGTAGTTGACCTTTTTTACGCTCTATTTTTTGTTCATTTGAAATAAGGAACGCAGAATGTCTTATCTTTATAAACGCACGAAATGGAAAATGAGCTCTTTTTTGATAAACGACAGTCAGGAACCGTGAAAATGAAGATATAAGAGTTGAGAATGTGGCACTCACTTTAAATTAAACTTACTGTTTCTTGTCTGATTTTGTGCCATGTCTGTAAAAGTAATACTATTTTAAATATTAATACCTTCGCGATCCTTTAGGAGTACACATTTTTACACGTCCTAATGGTAATATAACTTGTGAATGTAACAATAATTTTCTCTGTGTCATTTAAAAGCAAAATATATTAGATTATAGTGAATACATAGTAGGTAATGTACCTAGATACCTAAAATGGTTAGAATTAACTAAAATTCTAGGACTATATTACTCAAAGAGAAGGGAAGTTATTTGTTTCTTTTGTGATAAAACTAAGAAAGAACCTGGAGTCTTAAAAACACTCATTAATTATCCACAGAAAAGCATTTCATAACTTACTCAAGTTTGAAACTATAAGTAGCTAACAACAAAATACTACGCAACTTCTGACATAAACTTCCGACTCAGCTCTATTGTAGTCATTACTTTGAATAGAGACAGGTAAGCGGCACACCTTCATACAGCCCTGAATATTGTATGCTCATAAAAGCATGGGGCTGAGGTCAAGTCGACGGGAGCACGGTGTAATTTGCACCAATCGACTCGCAAAATCTGGAATGTTATTACATGAGCCCTCGGTATGCGATACTGAAGGAAATGGAGCATACGTGATAAAGAAAATGCCGGCTTGATGGTTCGCCGAACTAAGTCATGATGAATATTTGGAAGCTGTTATCGCAGTGATTTTCAGTGTTTTAGCACCTACTGTGTAAGTAGGCTGATTATGAGGGCCAATTATCCGGGGTATTACCTATTGCTTCCACCATTTTTTTTAATTTAAGATACCCTAAATTGACACTACTTACAATTATTAACTTTTTTGGCGAGATATCTAATAAAATGTTTTGCGAAACATATAGTCATTATTACACTAGAAGTGGATGAATACCTAAATTATATATACTTTCTAGCCGGACCACCATATAAAGAACATTGGTCTTTATATTTTTTGGTATTCTTATTCTTCTTATTCTTATGATTTAAAAAAATCAAAAGTTGATTTATGAAATTGCTTTAATGTTCGTCTTATTAGCTGAAAAATATAGCTGCATTAACACATCAATAGGTAAAACAATAACTCAACTATGAATTTTAATGAGAATTCCTTTCTAAATTACATACTCACCTACAACTTACTTAATAAAATCCTGAATTCTGTGTAAACGGCAAGTAGCGAACAAATTAGAATCGACTAATCCATACAATACATAGGGTGCGGTAGGGTGGGTTGTGAAGTTCTACGGTCTTAGCTATATCCTGTATAGCTACGGTTAGCTGAAGGCAGAACAGATAGTACAACAGATGGTAAGACGAGTAAATCCAATGATCTCCAGGAAAGCCTTCCTGAAACTGTAATCAGTGCATTATACTGGCAAGTTAGAATTCTTCGGCGGTTTATAATTTCGCTAAATTTATTTGCAACTTTACTGAATGTATGTCCCAATGTAATGGCCCCATTCCCGACGGAAAAGAGGGGTGTTATTTTGACCGTTATGTGTGTGTGGGTGTGTCTGACTGGGTGTGTGTCTGTAGCACCGTTAGCTCTTAAACGGGACTTGGGGGAACCGATTTGAATGAGTTTTTGTTATATGAAAGCAGGTTTTCAGCGATGGTTCTTAGACATGTTTTATCAAATTCGGCTAATTTATTCAAATTTTTAAAATTAAATTTATTATTATAGATATAGATGTTACAGATAGATAGTTTTTATTTGCAAGCTTTTTAAATAAGAGATAATTTAAGGCTATTCCCAGTAGTCTTACCGAGTGATCTTACCAGTTGAACTACTGGGAATTTTGTTCCCAGCAGACTTACTGATTAAGATTATAATATCCCAAAAATTATTTTGCCTCAAGCGGGTATAATCTTTAGTATTCCCCTAGTGTGATGGTTAACACTATAAAAACAAAAATAACTTACTGATTAAGACTTCGCTGATGTAATTTGTTTTTCATTAGTTTTACATTCGGTCGTAAAACGAACTAAAGAGAAATAATCATATTTGTTGGTACAAAATTTTTCATTTATCTCTTAATTTTCATTGTACACCTTTACTGTAGGTAATCCACGGCGCGGTCTCCTTGCTTAAAGTTGATTTAGACCAGAGTAAAAGCAAGCGCTATAAGCATCCGAGCGACCTTTTTTCCTTTGTTTTGTCAGTATGGTGTATTTTATAAAAAACCTGAAGCAGTACCGCTCGTGTGCACAATATTTCGCTTTGAGCTGAGTAAACCGTTACTTAGATCCCTCGATAAATCCAAGTGCCCCGCTGCTCGGAACTCGGAGATATCGCCGCCATCCGTTCCGAGCTTTGTCTTGGCTAGAACTCTACCCAATTAGTTATTGTTCTGTTGCTTACAATGAGATTGAGTTCTCGTTGTGTGCTCCCATTTCATCATCGTCATCATATCTTAACGTGGTAGGACTCTTCAGCAAGAGTTTGTCTGGGTGGGTTACCAACGCAGTTAGATATTTTGACGTGTGCATTATTACTGTGTTTAGGTTTGACAGGCACTGTAGCAAATGAAACAACTGGCAAATGATGCAAAAGAACTACGTATCAAGGTGATGAGCATGTCGACCACAGTGCAGTGGCACGCAGAACATTGAAATTCATATTTTTGGGTGACACTGCAGCTATGGTCATACGTGGCTAATGGTCAAACGTGGTGCATAAAACCAGGCGAAAGACGTGATTTGACGAGACACGTCAATTGCTAAAAAAAAATATAAAAAGTACATAATAGACAATAGAGTTAAATAAATATTTAAAGTAAATAAAATAATTAACTTTAAATGTTTATTTAACTGTAAAATTTAGTTTGTCCTATTAAAATGTCTACCTGCCATTGTGTTTTTAACTAGAATTAAACAATCTAATATAACAATAAACTCAACTCAATGCAAAATTAAAAGAAAAAAAACATTGGAAAAATTAAAAATAAGTAAGTACTAACTAAAATCCGACCAGTTATTATTCTGAGCGGTAAACACCGTAACATCTTTTTATCTAGTCTGTGCTTCCAATCAAACACAGACTTCAGCTGTCAGCAGACTTGAGCAGGCTGACAGTGACAGTGACCTAAACGAAGAAGATAATTTTTCTGTAAACATAGTGCGGGTTGGAACAATAAAAATTGTAGAAAGAATCTAATGTACGCATGGTGTACGTACGGACGACACAAACGCAACGGTAAAAGTTGAAAGACTTATCAACTTACTTGGCCGGATAAGTCCTAATAAGCAACACAAAAATTACACTTTCTTGGTAGCAGCGCGATTCGATCTCACAGTTTCCTTCGATGCTCCCGGTTTTTTTTTCCATCTTTAAATGGCAGTCTATCTGTTTAGACAATATTGCCAGTGTCAAGTAGTGTCGACTTATACATCAAAGACGAACAAGTTCGAATTTTGAATTTGACGAACAACATTTTGAAAGAAATGATGGCGTCCTTTCAAAATTTTTTAGGAGAATCTTCGACCAAATTACAAACCTTCATCACCCTTCCATTTCAATCACTTACACTTGTGCCAAGACTACGAGTCGTATTGGTTAAACTGCCACCAAATTCACACAATAAAACTCAAAATAACTCGAGAAAAACAATTAAAATGGGAGGAACATGTCGTACCGGCAAAATGACCGAAGAAACTCCATGCTCCCGGTTAAGTAGAGGAGTAAATGAATTACTTTCTTTTTACGATAAAGGTTAGAAAACAAAATCGTACAAGACAACACCCTTGTTTTGCCTTTATTATTCAACTGAAATGCCAACATTTCGAAACAAAGTTACAATTCTATTGTTCAACCAAAGGGCGGGTAGATAGTTAACATATTGGAATGAATAGATCAATTTATAGGATGCCAATTTTCTCATTAGGAAACCTACTGTAATAGTCGTTATCGACGGCAATTTGTTACTACAATTTAACGGTCTAGCGGTTAATTTTGGGGTAGACATAGAGAGAGATGGTAATTGTGTTAATATTTTAATATTTATTTAGGTAAATGGTTTTTCATAGGCTGTGGTAACTTTTCATTTTTTGCGAGGTCTGTAAAATTGCTTACGTTGGTATCGTGCTTTTTGATGCAACTAGCACTAAGCTGGCATACGGGCACATACGGGTCTTTTTTTTTATACTACTAAAGTGGTAACCAAGCGTACGGCCCACTTGATGGTCAGCGGTTACCGTAGCCTATGTACGCATGCAACATCATAGATATCAGTTGCGTGTTACCACCCTGAGACGTTAGATGGAAAATCTCACTCATGTGCCTGTAATTTCACCGGAAACCATACCCTTCGAACCAGAACACAGCAATGCGAGCATTACTCCTTAGCGGCAGAAATAGGTATGGTGCTAGCCCTTCCCCGGACGAGCTCTATCACAAAGAACTCTACTACTCTTAAATCTTGTAAATATGTAAATCCCTTCTTATAATAAAAAATCGGCGCGTAGATATTATTTAGTATTTCATATCCATTCAAATTTAATCTGTAATCCGCCATCGGCTGTGTTCACAGATCCCCAAGGCGGCCAACCTCAGCTAAGCGAAATTGAATGTAAGATACAGTACGACCTAGAATAGAAGTTACATTGATGCACCTCAATTTGCTCAATTTGCTTCAAATTTTCGGGCAATGCGCTGTTTGCTATATTACGAATTTCGACTCGAAACAGTCGTGGATACTGTTAAATATTAAGCTAATCAGACACACTTAAAATAATAACCTAAGCCTACACATAACTGACACAACTTGCATCTGCAATATAGTAGATTCTACATAATGTAAAAACTGTTCAAATTATTACGACCACAAACTACAGTGTTGTTATCGTAACTCAAATGAATTGCAATATTAAAGCCGCATTATTTAAAAAATAATAATTGGGAATTTACCACAACGTGACTTCTATATTGGGTAAGAACTGCCCTCATTCAGCTTATATACGAGGGTACTTCTTGCGGGCTTCGTACCCGGCGATTTGTATTCGTCGTCTTGCCGGGAAATGGCACGTATATGCTAATACTGCGTATCGCTTTACTTATCGCCAGATCTCGACATGCTTTCGAAAAAATCCGTGATCTACGGCCTTTGTGATTACGATGAATACTTCGCGGTTCTCAGTCGAATCTGCTTGGTATTTTAAATTAACTGAACCGTAAATCCTGATCATTATTATTATTATTGTTTTTTTTTATTTTAATCTACTCGGTTTACTAGAAACCGGATTAACTGAAGTGCACGGGCCTAAGCCAAGTGCATATCATTGTCTACCTAATTATGTCCCAATGATCCTTCATTATGAAGGTCCGTTTGTAAAAAATTTCTAACAATTCTGCAGGTGTTTAAAATAGCTGCTTTCTGGAGAAGAGCATACGTATGTTTAGAAAGATCTAATAAGGCAAGAGATTGAAATAGTTGTTTTGGAATTACACCTGTAGAGGACAATACTATTGGGACTATAGAAAAATTATTATTATTATGGATCACCAACGAAAGATACACAGGCATACAAATTTTTAAATTACAGAGGTACTCACTGCCGTCCGCTAGCTAAAACGCCGTTAAGTGACATGTGGTCAAATTTCACTTTTAAATGCCATGTTATAAAGCTCAAAATTCTCTATCGACCTGTCTTGGAACTGTGTTCCTATCGTTTCTAGTTTTCGAGTTACAGAAAGTAAGAAAGCGGCAAACTGACACTTTTATTTCTAATTACAATTCTAAACAGTCGTTAAGTAGCATTACTTGGCTTAAACGCAGTTACAGTTGCTTAACGTTGCCGTAATATGAAAACTTACCTAAGTGATGCATAGCTAAAACATCGTTTATCAATTTTACTAATCTTAAACGTGGTTATAGTACCTTTATATAGTTTAAGCCTAGTTTTATTTACCAAAATTTTACACAATCCAATGCTAAAGAGCCGTTATATGTAAATACTAAGGTTAAACGTAGTTAAAGTCACTTAACTACGTTTAAGCTATATATTCATGTTCATATTTACTTAATAAAACAACTCTTTCACGCCGTCAATTAAATAGTGTAAATGAAATTAAAATATATTTTTATTGAGTTGCTACACTAAACCGTGGCTAAGTAGCATTCCACAGCTAAAGAGTAGTTATCTGCTCTCGCGTCGCGGCCTTCGCGTCTTACCGGGTAAGGAAAGTAACGTGTCCTAAGAGCGGAGTAGGATGCGGGACAAGCTAATACAGGTGTGGTATTCAACGTAATTGTTTTACCTCAATAATCAACAGGTTAAAAAGGTTAAATTAAGGTAAATTTAAGTAAACTGTTGCTTCAATATCATGTCATTTTCGATCGCAAAAAAGTAGCCTCTGTTTTATTTCCGGTCATTATCTATCTGTCTTAAATTTCAACCAAATTGGTAGTGATTTTTGAACATTAAGTTTTAGAGAAACCAACAGCCAAACATCCAAAGTTTCGCATTTATAATATTAGGGTGAAAGTGTGATGTGATTATTTTTTCTTTATCGGGTGCTCACTCACGCAGATTGGCTGTACACCATTTGAAGATTCCCAAGATGTCTCAGTAAATCATTTATATATTTATTTATTTAATTTAGAACATCCAACGAAAAAATCACAATAAATGTTTAAAATAACATTTTCAGACATATATCTATGTGTTTCTCCAACTATAGGATGCCATAGCGTGCATTTATTATATAGTAGCTACTCAACTAACAAATTATCAAATTTTTATCAAGTACCTAGGTACATGTTATATAAATATTATAAAACCTAACATAAGAAATTAACTTAAAAGCTTTATAATATAATGCGTACTGACTCGGTATGCAGCATATGTTATCGTACCTAAGTTTATCCTACTAAATTAGTTCTAATCATCTTCTTACTAAGATACCCCGGATGTGATTGATTGTGACC
This sequence comes from Colostygia pectinataria, assembly GCA_951394395.1. Lineage (NCBI taxonomy): Eukaryota > Metazoa > Arthropoda > Insecta > Lepidoptera > Geometridae > Colostygia > Colostygia pectinataria. Next base: position 3,804,345 of record OX596356.1, on the reverse strand, counting down.
TTGACTCACAATGAAGCTCATGGCCTGTCACGACGTTAGATCACGAAGAGTAAAAGAAGGGAAGGGCGGCTTTTGCCTTGCAGTGGGACAGTCACAGATAAACAATAATGATAATTATAATAATCTTCTTACTAGCATCAACATTAGCACATTGTGCTGCTTTTAATTTTCCAAACTCGTAAAAATTAAAAGAAATTGACTAAATAATTTTATAAATGCAAGTTTGTAACAGAGTATGCTTATACACGTTCATATCCATATAGGCCAAACGAATTTGACTGAAAATTGGAATACACATAGCTTATAACCTGGAATAACAAGTTATTTTATTTATATTATTTTTATGCAAGTTTTCAATTAAGTACATTTTTACGAGTTTTTGTTAAGGTAAAAGGTAACCTAACCCACTAATATGGAAACCTAGCTATGTAATTATTTTTGCAATTGAATTTTAAGCTAGTTCTCGCTAAGCAATTGGGTTGTTTAGCAGACTTTTGTAGCTTTTATTTGAAAGTTTTAATGGAGACATTGAGTTGATCTGATGATGGAAACAGGAGCTGTTTCAAGTAACTGCTTTTTGCTTTACTCTAAGATAACTAGTAATTCTCTGAACACAAGACTTTGCAAGCACAAATTTTCAGAAGTGAGCAATTTACTGCATTTTTAAGAGTTATTCTGCTCAACACACTGAAATCCCTCATCAGAGCATCATCATATTTTTATATGATCAAGTTAAAGCTACCTTTCAAATAAAAAATAAAACATTTCATAAGGCGAAAACAATTATCTAGAAGTCCTCCTTTTTCTCCCTTTTTATGTATGTTTCCAATCAAAATCCTTGGCAAAAAAAAAATATTAAGCCATACAACTAAGTTTTAACTATATCGGTTTAAAATGCAACCCGTAGGCGAGAACAGACAGTTTAACAAAAGCATTTTAGGCCAATCTTAAAACTGAGCCGCTCGCTCATTCAATAAACAATTTATTTTAGTTTTAAATCCAGTTTTATTTTAGTAAATAACGTCTTATTGTTGGACAACCTGAAAGTTTAATAACTAATACTTAACAAAAAAGCGGTTACAGGGAAATGTTTTTGATTTAGCTACAATTTGGTGATGTTTTATAAGATTATAATAGACGCAAAAACAATTTTCAGACCAATACTAGTCTTAAACGTGGCTAAAGTACATTAACAGCTTTTTAACTAAGTAAAGCAAATTCATTTATTGCAAGTATGCTAACCTAAAACACAATGACAGCATTTTAGTTATGTATTGTTAAATAATTTAGTTTTCCAAAACACGCTGCGGTAGTTATGAACAAATCCACGACTATAGAGCCGTTAAGGTATACCTAACGGCGTTGTAGTGGTGTAAACAAGACTTTTACACTGTATAAATGCTATGCTATAACGCCAAAACACGTTTAAAACAATATTTTTCTATAAACATGGTTAAATAAAGTAAAGCTATTAGATAGTACTCAATTAGAGCTATCTTCCAAAAAAAGAAAATCTGTCATACGTCAAACGGTTATGAAGTGGCATCGATTTTTAATTTTCGCCGCGTTTTTTAGCGATATCTCAAAAAGTGGTTTTGTCACATAGCTGCGTTTTAGTTAGCGGACGGCAGCTCAGGTCAGGTGCTCTCTCAATTAGAGGTGACCACATCATGCACAAAAATAAAAGTTATTGTGAATTCAACTGAAAACTGACTCTAAACATCACTAGAATAACAAAATGAACTGACTAAAACTCTTTATCATAATCTAAATATTTGCATCTCTCTTTTGTTCCTGACCGATGTTCTAATATTAATCAGATCAGAGTTTTTATAACTAATACTAATCAGATAATTACTCATTTCGGATCATTTCTCAAGGATCGGAGGTTTTGGAAGCTAATGTTCTTGGGTGCACATCGACTGTAGAAAATACTCTGACAGCAAAACGTCCTCAATTTAAAATGAATGCAAGTTTTCGGAGCACAAAAACCTTGTGGTGTGTAGTTTTCCCAATTCCAAATTCAAAATCCAAGACCAACAGCCAATCATACGTTTTGTAACAACTAGAGGTGTACACAAAGATTGGTATATAGTCAAAGGGTGTACAATATTTATTGTGTACATCGCCTTACTCTGTAGTAACGGCGTTCTGCAGCGAAGTTATGAGAATATAACATACCCTACTCACCGAGGCCTGAATAAGGCATAACGATGTGGTACTAACTACTATGATGAAAGGACGCCTCGACCTACGTCTCTAATGAATATCTTATCTCACTAATAATAAAATGCGAAAGTTTGTAAACATGTTTTAAGTTAGGATGTTTGTATGTTTCAATTACGCCGAAATCACTCAACAAATAGGGGTGTTTGATACTTTTAACATATATCTTGGAATAACAAATAGGGATTGTTAACCTTATAAATGCACCATTCTGATGTCTTTAGACACTTTGATATATGAAGTGTGATTGTTTGACTATGTCTCATGCACCAAATATGTCAGTTTCCGCAAAGACGCGGGCAAAAGTAGTTAAACAATCACACTTCATATATTTATCGATTTGTTTCACGTTCGCCCCACTTGTTCGACCCATATTTCAAAAAATTCTGAACCAATTAAGATAATAATAATAAATGCAAAAGCTTGGCTGTATCGTATGCTACTAAATGACGTCGTTCAGCTGAACATAGGATATTTATCTACTTTTTATTCTTGTACGCGAGCGAAGCCACGGGCAACAGCCGGTAAATAATAATTGTTTACACAAACTGGCAATGTCACTCGGGACAATCTGGGTCTGTGATACTGTGGAAAGGGCTCTAAACACTTTACACTATAATAATTGGTGACAGCACTTTGTACCAAAGGCCTAATTTTCCTTATGGGGATTTGTGGACGCTTAATAGTTCTCTAAGGTTCACATAGTGTAAAGTGAAAGTAACGGGAGTTTTCGTCAGCGTAGATACTTGGCGTGTACGTTTTGAAAAGTTTATCTTAGTAATTACTTACACTGCACTGGTATCCGTAGTCGTGAGTTGAGCCTGTTTTTAGCTTTGTCTTCTTTCAGGTCACAGTCAGATGATGACAGATTTAACCTTAGTTTGACAGTTTATGAAGTTTGAGACTTTTAGACGATACGTTTACGTTTACGATTATCAGACGGTTTTTTCGTAAGCCCTATAACTTACTAAAAAAAACCGTCTTATCTGTTGTCTGTTGTGAGTTGAAAAACTAATAAGTCAATGTTTTTGACGGGAATCAAACTGTCATCCTGGCCAACGTGACTTTCCTACAAATTAAACGTTTTATTAAATAGTCAACTTTTGGAAACGTAAGTTTTACATAGCGAGAACAGTCAAGCATGGAGGGAATCGCTACGATAGCTATTTAAAAGATTCGTCCGTTCCCGCTATGAGATTAGCTTTCGTTTACCCAGAGCACACTTCGTATTCCAGCAGCACGTACTGACGCCCTGGAAAAAGTTAAAGTTTCCAACTTAATGTTACGTCTACGTGCTTTGGAAGGACGAAGTGCTGTACAAAATGTATAGCTGAAACCAACGCAAAAGGAAAACAAATACTATTTTTGAGTTTGTTTGCGTCGTTACAGAATAATGATGAGTTTGATGACAGCGTTTGAGTATATGTGACTGACACCCGTATACCCAAACGCTACTTAAATATTTAAGATCGTGTTAACCATATAAGAGGTCGTTAGTTTTTAAAATCGTATGGAGAACTTCATCAAGTCATCACACTTGAGTAGAGTTTCATTCTTTGGATGCCGGTTGGTATCAGATAAAATTGACTATTTTAAATGACTATCGTTTACCGTTACATCATTTTTAAAGAGATCATCCTATAGGCTATATATAGCTGAACGGAGCCAAGCGGCGTCAACCAATAGAATCTTATCAAAACTGCGTCATAAATGTGTCACATCAATTTCGCACAATTTTGACACGATTTTACAAGTTGACTTGTTTCCGCTCCTTTATAGAATGATTGGCCTATTCTGAGACCTTGCTTTTTATAGCTAGCTAAATTGTCACATGTGAACAGAAAGCAGCACTCCATGTTCTGTTATGGACGTTGATAAATAGTTACAGCATATTTTTATTTTTTATTAAATTGGTGCGGCTAATATAACACTGCGTAGTTACAGCATAACTATGCAAGAAAAAATCATAACTTTCAATTGTTCGTCTAATTTGTTCCTTTACTCAGTTTCTATAATCGCTGTAAAAAACCAGCGCTGACTAAATTCAGCACAACGCTGAGTTGAGTCCTTATTTGTCGAAACACAAAATATATTCTTTTATTTTATTTGTATGTTGTCGCCTAGTATCTAGTATGTTCTCGACAAATGAAAATATTTTCTTTCTTTTTTTACTCAGGATAGGAGAACGAAAGAGAACAAATTTTATATATCAGATTTTCCATCAATTTTATAATTTCGTTTGATAAATCCCTAAAGACTAACAGATGTTAATTTAGTGTTAAGCCTACGTTAATTAATATTGCGAATGGAAATTATACAGCTTAATAAATATTTTAATTTGGAACAAGTTTAAACAACAACTACATACAACGTGCTCAATTTTTCGAATAGTTTAACAAAAAAAAATATGACAATTTTGTAATTAGAAATGCATAACGTACTTATTTTGAAAGATTCGTTCAACATTGGGAATACAGATTGTCATTAGGAAAAATTGCCATATAAAAATATAAAAAATAACATAACAACTAAATTATTTTTTATTATAATAAGTATTAGATATAACAACAAAAAATATTAGTATAGGCGATTGAATATAATTTTTTTATTATTCTACTCACACAAAAAAAAAATTGTAATCACATCTCAGTTTATTACAAAACTAGGGATTTAGGTACTTCAATAGTTACGTAATTTATTTATATTCGAGTGCCAACTCCTATTTTAATCAAGTCGGTCGGAAGAAAGTTTATTTTATAGATTTGTTTTCTTCTAAGTTTCTGCCGGCACTACTAAGTAAAATTACGTAAAACAAACAAATGTAATCCAGTGTGAGATAAGATTTATCTAGTCACCTATTGGATTATTAATCCATAATCCAATAGGTGGCAGATATCTGCTTGTGTTTGTGCTAGTGAAATTACTGGTATGCCTTAGGGGTGACGTCTGTCACTTAAAACTTTCGGGTTATGCACGGTTGCCCCCGTTCTTGGTAGCTTTGATATTGATTACTATTAGTTACGAATTTACGATGCCTACGTTCTTTTTTTTTTTTTTATAGATTATAGTCAAGCGTTTGATCACCACCTCACCTGATGGTAAGTGATGGTGTGGTCGATGATGGAGCACGCTTAACATACACTTGCGGCTTTTTAACTGTTATGGCCAAGCGTGGCGCTTAACATTAGGCTATCGACTTGACTGTCTTGCATGTACTCATAACGTGAACAAATAATTATAGTGATTCTTAGTTATTGTCGCCACGCCTATTACCTTCATTACTATCACCTGTGGCCAAATGTGTTGTGCTGTAAAGCGAGTATACAGAAACTTTTGTCTAAGAAGGTTGTACGGCACGGGAGATTTCCTTGCCATAAAAAGAATTTGACTAAAACAAGAACACTCTAAGGTTTACGACTGACCTGTGAAATTAGGACACCTTCTACTTATTGTAAGTCAGGACGTCGTTTATTTTTAAAATAGGACAGAAGAAGCATTTTTACAAGCTTATGAACTTACTTTAAGTATAATTTGAGAACCTCTGTAACGTTTTCAAACGAAATCTGCCACTTACGTTTATAGTGAGACTTCTGATTTACCTGGTAGTAGGACTCTCCAACAAGAGCCGTCGTTACGTGGTTATTCTGCCTTTAAACAGTGTTGTGCAAGTATTACGCAGTGAATATCAATAAAACTTTTGGTGATATTGCATTTGTTATGGTTAAACGTGACGCCCAACATTAGAAAATTACAAAAAAAATTGCTGATCAGAGACTTTTAAAATCTTTGCTGTTCACATAAAACAAATTTTTAATTTAATTGTTGTAGATTATTGGATATATCTAAAAGCTTTTAGAGCAGACTGCAAAACAAATCACTTGATTGATACGTTTGTATTGAATTTAAACCAGAAACCCACAGTCCATAAACTGGAATAATCTGTACCGTAAATAGACTGCGTCGGACTAAACAAAGCTCGGGCTGACCGCAGCCACTCCAATCTCAATTACCTACCATCAGTTTGCAGATAAATCTGTTTGGATTGGCTATTTATAAAGGGTTGACTCCTGACGGAAGCCCTGATTGGTTGTCCGAAGTGACCACTTAGGTGTCCGGTCGACTGTAAATTACTTATCTCTTGAGGGCTCTTCTTGTAGGTTCTCTTAGTTCAAGTATCATAAGATTTATAGAGCATACCTACCTTATTTTTACCGCCAAATAAATAAATAATAAATAAATAATAAATGATCTATATGTTGTATTACCATGGTAGGTACTCATAGTTTATGATATCCATGAATCAGGGAATCCTAGTATCAGGATTAAGAATGTTATTGCTAAGTGTAATAATGTAGCAAGCAATAGAAACAGGAAACACAGACGGCCTAGCTCAAAAGATAATAACAAGGCGGATAGATCGATATAATTAAACATACGGACTTGCCAAGTTGGCCAGAGCGACCGTGGGCTAGACTAGCCGGATTGCCCTCGCACGTCGCGTCACACTTGGCGCTGTCTTTGTTCATCTGAAAGAAGTCTTGTTTATTATGGTGATACATACCAGTACCCATGGTATCATACCTATCGTTCGTATTCCAGAACTAGGTAACGAGCATAGACTTGTCGATAAAAACATTGGCTTTTTAGAGAATTTTCCCGTTTTTTATCAGTCTTTTTTTTCGATAAAACGAAAAGTCATTTTTTGGAGCTCTGAAGGTATTCCTTGCAAGCAATGAAACAATAATGTAAATTATCATAGCTTTGAACTAAGTAATTACTGACTTAGACAAAACCATTAAATAATGACACAATCGTTTCTCGCTTTCAAGAGAAAAAACAATGGAGATTTGGTGATATAAAAAGTCGTAAAGATTTTAATTTTTTTTCTGTGACGAAAATATCATTAGGGTGTAACTACTTATGCTAACATTTTTGTCATTGAAAATATAATATTTAGTATTCCGTGATTTAACCAACCTTCTAACCAATTGCATGCATTGCTAATGTGTTATTAATAATGTTGAAGGGCATCATTTAAACAATACTGTGACCTTAAGAATAAGCATAAACTGAGCAATTAATCTAATTTCCCGTTTAAACAAAGACCTAGATTATGGCTACTATTCAAAAGCAACCGGGTTTCAATTTAAATTGAAATTTAAAATAATGAATATTTATTTATTATTTTTGTCTATTGCTTTTTTTTGTTGTTTATTCAATAAAATCACACGGATCCAAATTAATTTATTTGAAATGTCTTTAGACTAAGTGAATTTACGCTAGTTCCACGCACCACCGCATAGAAGAATCTGGCAGCAAAATTGACTGGATCACCCCCTTATGCCAAGATTATTCGATATTTTTTAGAGTTAGCTTGTGATAGAAGTCGTGAGCGTTTCGCTAGTCTACACTATTTGTGGAAAATGTCAACATTGTTACAAAAACACGTAGTTTTTGTAACAATGTTGACATGGGGATTGAATGGTTGACCCAGTGAACTACTCTAATCAATATTTAGGACAAGAATATGAATAACACCATATTTTATATAATCAAATATCAATTTGAGAAGCGAGAGGTTGCGGGTTCGATCTCCGCTACGAGACAAATGTTTGCATGACCTGCAAACATTTCTTCCGGGTCTGGAAGTTTCTATGTAGGACTATACTTATTTTATCAGACGCTTGGTTGCCACTTTAGTGGTATAAAAAATATGAATGTCATTATTTATATCATTCTATTTGCAAGTATGAACAGAGACAGCTAGATACGATGCATACCATTAGGCACCCTTTTAGCCGCAGTATGCGCGGAATCGCTATTGAGGGCGCCGGGGCCCACTACACCCCGGGGCTCGGTCGTGCCGGAACGCACCGGGATCCTATCCCATTAATTAAACTTTACAGAAGCGTTTACTATACAGGCTGTACCATAATATGCATCATCCGGAAAAAGGGTTCTGTGCATAAAAACGGATATCGTTTGTTCTTACTTTTGAAATTTCGGCTTTTAAGGTACAGTCAACAAAGAAAGTGGTTTATCACTTTTGACAAAAGCACAGAACTGATATTAGTAAAGTTTCTGTGAAATAATATGACATTCAAATGAATCTCAACCTTAGGGTGATAGACCACATTTTTTGCTGACTGTACATAATTGGATATGTACCAGCCTAGTTTACTCAAATACTGTATGGTCGTGCAAGTTTAATCACTACTGAAAAAGTTATGCTATTGATTCATAATGACTAAAACACGAATTAACTTTAAATACTTAATCACACCTGGGGGCTTATTCGCTATGACCTAGGAGATTCCTTACCAATAACGTGTAACTTAGTAACGTGTTCATTAGGTGCCATGGTGTGAAATTGTAAAATGGTTTTCCGTATCTGTGTTGTTTCAATAGCGATAGTTTTGCTATCGATAGGTTGACTCTGAAAAACAGTCAGTCAGTCAGTCAGAGAAATGTAGCTCGTCGACAACGATTCCACGCAGAATTCAATCACATTGATAAAATAAATTTCATTCATTTTCATCACAATTATTTTTATTGATCATGAACTAAAAACTATGTCACCGCTACATGAAAAGTCATTTTAGAATACCAAATTCAAAAAGTTTTAAACAAGTAGTAGAGTTCGTAGGACTTCTACGGCGTAGAGACCCTCTACGTTGTAGATACCACTGTGCCAATTGAGGTTGTAGTTATTTTATCACCATTATCAGACAATTATTAGATTAATAATAAATATAACAAAGGGCTATCGATTCAAAGTAGGTAAGATATTCCTTTGTCGGAAGCCTGATATGCCACTTTGATAAGTTCGTATAAGTCAGTGGCAAACTCATATAAACAAAAAACAGACCAAAATAACGACGACCGATGTTGCGCGGCGGGCAAAGGTTTGCCTGCGAAGTAAGAAGTTGCGAGTTAGATTCCCAGTAATTCATTTTTATAAATAAGAAGAAGATGCAAGAAGAGAAGAAGATTTAAAAAAAATCTTCCCGTAGGTTTAACAATTTCTTATTCAGTGTTGTGACTTTCCCAGCGCTACTGGTTCGTTGAATTAAAATAATGACGAAACACATCAAAGAGAAGTTAATCAGCGTCGAGTGTAAATTGCAAAACAATGCTAATTTGAACAAGCTCAGCAATCATAAGCCAAAGCTCAACTTTGCATCACAGATGCTCTCAATTAGCGTTGTGAAATAAAGCGCTTTAATGCAGTGAGTGAACTGTTAATGAAAGAGCTAACTTTAGAGTATACAGCAAAATCTTGCATGTTTTATCATCATCATCATATCAGCGGATAGACGTTCATTGCTGAACATAGGCCTCCCCCAAAGAGCTCCATGGCGATTTTGAGCCTTTATCATTCATTGATTTCTTGCGACCGCTTTAAAGTCATCGGTCCATCGAGTAGGAGCCGTCCTACACTTTGTATTTCAATTCGTGGGTGCCATTCGAGAACCCTAGCGGTTGTCGGTTCTGCGAGCTATATGGCCCGTCCACTGCCACTTCAATTTACTTATTTTATGAGCTATTATCGCTATGAGCTATGAGCTATTGCGTGTTTAGACTTTAATAAAAGATAATTTTATTGATTAATTACAATCATGCACGAGATTGAGATGAGCCATGCATGCAAGGTGTATAATTAAATTTCTATCTGACGCTGGCTATTATATATTTCAGCATATATTTCAATTTTATATAAGATCATTAGTTTAGCAATAAATATACTGCAGAAATCCGTGCGCGAAATTTCCGCGCCAACAACTAGTAAAAATGACAAAAAATATCTAAGAAACAAACGTAAATGTAACGAACGCGCCATATGAGTGGACAAATTAAACAATTTCAAATAATAAAACTAAGTTCAGTTTTGTTGTTTGTTATAAATTGTAGATAATCTGGGCTTTGTATAACATTTATTTTAAATTGTTTATATGAATTTTTAGGTGAATATAATATACAATATTAGCCGTTGGCCTAAATTAATAAAAATTATTCAATAAAAGCGTGAAACGCCGTAAAATTACGCCCGTAGACGCGCGAAAGATTATGAATATATTATTATGGTACTGTGAAATGTAATTTTCATCAACGGCTGTTATCTGATTTATAGCTACAAAAGCAATTATACAATTTTTAACACATAAAATAAATCTACAGCTAGGAAAAATGCTGAAGATGTAAAACTTTAATGAAAACTTACAATTTCTTCTTAGCTACAACGAGTTTACGCTATTACGTAAGTAAGGTAGGTATATTAACTTAGCTTCTGAAGAACTTTAGCGGTTAAAACATAGATAATTAGTTATCTTTTACCTCAGAAGTTTAAAATAAACTTCTATCTAGAGAATAAAAACATCCTAGCTGATAACCAATATGGGTTTAGAAGGCAAAGATCGACTTAAAAACGGCGATTGCAGGCAGACATTTCCATTATTTAAGCTACACATAAGCTAATAATAGGATTAACCAAGCAATCAAAATGCTCTTAGAAAAAAATCTGAAGAAACAGAGAAAAGAAAAGAACCTATTATTAACTCTATGTTGAATGATTTTCACTTTTCAACACATTTTAAAATATTAAAATATGTTTTTATATAGGCAGTAGGTACTAGGAAAATATACAGCAGATTAAACAACGCTGCTTTATCCAATTTGAAATGGGGCATTTGCAGGTTATGCCTGCCCCATGGTCCAACGAAAATGTTTAAGGAATTTTTTATTCCCAGTTCACCATAGTTCACCATAGCTGGGTGTGTTAAAAGGCTAGCAGATACAACGAAGATAAGATTTTTTCAAGCCAGCTCGCCAGTCAAACAGATGATTTTTTGCCGAATCATAGCGTACCATAACATTATAACTATAGAGTTCAGAATTAACAAACTGCATAATTGATGACGCGCCAGAGCAAACTACAAATTGATCCAATTCGGGCTAAACCAACAATACAATTAATTGCCAACCGTTATTGGTACATATTTAAATAAAAGATAAATAAATGAATGACCTTTTCATTTTAGTGAACTCCAAGTAATTTAGTAGAAAGCATTTCAGTGAATGAAACTAACAATATCATAGCGTGATTTAATATGAGGTGTCTCAACACATATAGTTTGTATATTACACTAGTTTCTGCCAGCGGCTTTATTTGCGTGTTTTATTTAGAAGTTCTATCAACTCATAAGTTGGCAGAGTTTAGAATTTCTGGAACAAAATATGTTTTAGACAAGTACAAGTACCAAACTTCAACCTAAATAGAAAATTACCCAAGAAAGTAAGAAAGCCACGTCGTCTAAATTTTATTTGTTTGCTCATCGGGAAACCCTTGAGGTAACATAATAATCCTTCTAATTGTTCACCCTCTCAATATTTACTTAGGCCTGGAATGTTTCCAAACGTGTATAACAAAGCTCCTGTTAAGTTGGAAAATGTTATTAGGTATGTTGTTGTCTTACAACCTTAATATAAACGATATTTAAATTGGCACCTTGTTTGTTACAGCTTTATAACTAAAACAGATATAGAAGTATAACAAAGTGTTAATTTTAAACATTGTAAGTAATTCGGTAAACAAAATATATAATACCTACATTTTTCCCACTCAACAAGCTTTATTGTATCTTACATTTGATTGCATCCCAGACCTAGACCTTGGTTAGACAGAGTCACAAGTAAATGGTTAGGGGGTGAACTTATTGCCTTTTTTCAAAGTGTTTTATTCGTTAACATTCTTCAAACTATGAAAGCTAACGTTGCCATAAAAAACACATGAATTTTATGTGGTGCAAGTTGAAATGTTTTCATATCACGCTATTGAGAATGGTTAGGTCCTTACTTTTTTTACATGCTTTTATTTTAATCATATTTTATTAGAGTAATTACAATTGGTTTGGACTTAACAGCAATGTGACTTTCCTTAGTAATGTTGCGGGGCCTTTGCGGGGCTTTGGCAGGTAATTTGATAATTATGTATTTTACATCATCACTATCAACATGCTCATTGCAACGTGAATAATAATCACGATAAAAATTTAGAATTGAAAATATAAATTATAGAGTAGTAGAGTTCTTTGTGATAGAGCTCGTCCGAGGAAGGACTACCACCATACCTATTTCTGCCGCCAAGCAGTAATGCTCGCATTGCTGTGTTCCGGTTCGAAGGGTATGGTTTCCGGTAAAATTACAGGCACATGAGACTTACCATCTAAGGTCTCAGGGTGGTAACACGCCAGTGATATCTATGATGTTGCATGCCTACATAGGCTACGGTAACTGCTGACCATCAAGTGACCGTACGCTTGGTTACCACTTTAGTAGTATAAAAAAAAACGTTTATTGATTCGTAACACTGCAGAAATAAATTTACACTTTATCCAAAATAAATAATATTTTTTAAAATTATCACAAAATTTTAATGAATTAACTTACTTATGTACTACTATTACCTTCAACGTAACTGTCTGTAAAAGTGTTGATAGATACTCAAAAAATTAAAAATAACAGCTGTCGGTCAAATGTGTTATCCTGTGTCTATTCTCGATCCCCGTCTCTTGGTGCTGGAAACCAAACAAGAAAGCTCTGAGTCATGTCTGTCTCTGTCATTGTCTGACACACGAGGTATAGTTTAGGTTTTTTCATAATACCACACCTCAAGCTTTTTAGTTCACACAACAACAAGATTAAAGTTTTAACTTGAACTTACTCTAGAGGCCGATATCAACCCCATCAACCGCATCTTCAACTTTTCACTCTCCTCTCTGATTCAGTGGATACTCGCCATAGCGGTGTAGAGCCTAGCTAATGCTGGTTCACACTAGTCTGCTAGGGTTCACGGTTCCAACAAGTATTCCTTGTAAATAATTCAGCACGTTTGTTCGCGCACAACCTCTTGGGACAGGGTCTCTCGGCATATCCTTTTGGCATGTAGATTTTGTAGATTTCTGTGCTGTATTTCTAGAAAGGGCAAAATGTCACTATATTAAAATTACACCGAAATGGTAATGAAATGGTAATGGTAGTTCTTGTTATTTATAGGTACAGTCTAAAAGTGCTGTGTGACAGAAGTAATTACAGAAATACTTACAAAAACAACAAATTAGCAGCTCTTTGCAATACAATTTGTAGAGAATGTAATGCTTACTTCCATATAAAGCAATTTCTTACAGCAAAATGATAAAATTCATCAGAATATAGTAAGTAACTATTGCTTTAATCTGCACGTGTAACAGCCTCAATTAATGGCAATCAAAGAAAAATATGACGGTGTTGAAATAAGATTTTGAAAATAAATTAGGAAAAAAATTGGTGTATATCATGAGTTTGAAAGCGCTTCTTGCGCAAATACATTTTCCGATTAAATAAATTATCTGCTGCATGATTAAACTTAAACTCAAGACCTAGCATCTGCAGGCAGGGTCACTTCTAATACCACTACTAACCTCTTTTTACAATACGAACTTTAAATCCATCTGTTCAACTCTACTCCTAAAAAAACCAATAAAGAACAGAATGAAAAGAAATGTCCGGCCGTTTTATTCACGTAGGTATTCAAAAGCTTAGACATCTGAAAATGCGATTCATGTTAAATTAGAACTTACTTCCGGTATTGCGGTCACGTTTCCAATATGTAATATTAATTCTTCATTAATAGTTTTAAACAGGTTTTCGTATTTCAATACTCTAGTTAAAAAAAATATATATATTATGTAGGTAGGTATGGTCAAACACGAAAGATGACCGATTGACACTTAGGAAATAAGTCGTTATTTTTAATTTTTTTTTTCTGTGCTGATAAAATATGATACTGTTTTGTCCCAGTTAAGCCCAAAATCTGACTGGTATTAATTCCATTCCCAGAAATGCCTTTGAATATTTTTAAAGGTTTATTAAAGGACAGTTTTAAACCGGTAGTACTTTACATCACATAGTTACAAGTTTGAGACTGCGTATAATCTCATCTAAATGTATGAAACACTGCGTATTACATAACACGGTATAGTTGGCAGAATTATATTAGGTATTCCAGTTTATTTTAGAGTACTACAACTAAATGGCACTTAGCAAGGTCTCCTGAACTAGCGCCCTGTTTCCCCAACATTATTTAATAGGTACTTAAATGGTCCGCTTCGTTAAGTGGTAGTGAAAATTTGTGTAAACAAATAATTAGATACTTAAAACCTCATAACATAAAGTTATTAAGTGTATGATTTATAAAGCTTACTACTAATACTAAGGCTAAGGTCACACCGCAGATCGACCAACTCGAATAGGCACTATTCTCCTTACTGACCAGTTCCCTTGTATTTATTTATTTCTTATTCCGCGGAATAGTTATTACAGATCGAGCCATAAGATTAGCTAGGCTGACTGAATGATTTAAGACGCTCAGCATTCCACCAAGCAAGCGGTGTGGCAATTGACATACTCGTACTTTGTGGAAAGACAAAACGTTTAGACAAAAGTAGTAAATCCTAAAGAGTAGTGCTGTAAGCATAACATGAATGAACTGAAACTCGATCTGAGTCGATTAAGACTCCTGTAAAACCTTTATAACTTTGCTCGTGAGTACTGCTGATTTGTCTGTCATTGAGTTGGTTCACGAGAATGAGTCATCTCATGCTACTAAGACACCTGCGGTGCGGCCTTGTCCTTAGGAAACTAGCTGGGAAAATGTGCTCTACCTTGGTCCATATTTTGGAACTGAAACTCAAGAACCTATTTTGTAACAGTTTCGTATGAAACTGTCAAAGATGCTTTAGCCTAATCTAAACTAAAACAAGCTGACTATCGCTAACCGGGGGGCATTGTTCGCACCATTACCAAAGGGTTTTGTCTTGATGAATATAAATTACAGGCACTCACGCTTGCTTCCGCCACCGACTATACTAACTGCTATATCTGTGTTGGCAGCGATAGAAACCGTTATTATTATCGCTGTGACTATATAAGCTTGTTACTCTGTGGCGTTGTTAATGCGTATTATTGCCGGCCTTGGCATACATACACCTGTCATATTTCTGCGACACCCGCCACGTAGATTTCGGGCCACCATCGCCAAGGCGAGGCTTCACTAAATAAAAGAAAACATGTGCACCTCAAATATCGTATGTGTTTTGCAAACAAGATAAAAACCTGTAACTTGTTGCGTTACGGACTGACTTATAATTAGCGCACAGTTCTGGAGACCTGAAAATTTCAGGGTGTTACTTTTAATGTAAAAGGGTGCACTAAAGCAATACATTTCTGAGTTTTTATATCTAGAGACACGAGCGGTAAGGCGAAGTTTGCTAAAAATGAGCAGACAAAGTTCAACTATTGAAAACTCATTAAAATATCTAATGATTATTAAAGTAGAACAGTACAGTTAGAGAATAGTACTGTAGTGGATTGTAAGAGTTTGAGAATAGCACTGTAGTGGATTGTAAGATTTAAAAAAAATTGCGAGAACTAGTCCAACTGCTGGTAGGTACAGAGGAATGCACGTGTAAGTTTCTCATACGGTGAAGGAAAACATCGTGAGGATACCGGCGTATCCTAAAACAAAAAATTCGGAATACACGTGTCATCTCCCAATATGCATTGGGTCTGCGTGATGGATTAAGACCTAATCATAAGTTTGTATGAGTCAGTGGCCAACTCTGGTGATAGAGTTTTAAGCCGCTTAAAACTATAAACTCTGAAAAAGCTTGGACCGAGCAGCGTCAGCGACCTTGCCCTCCGAAGCACGGGAACGCTCACTTGAAATAGGAACTGGCGGTGACCCATTCAAATGGTGACTGTGCGAAACTTGGTTGATCTGTTATGAACAACTTAAAACCAGTATATTTTTTAAGAAACTTTAATACTCTTGTCAAAACGTATTTCTAAATAACAACGTTGCTCATCACCTTCGGTCTCTGTATATCTTCATGTGTGTCTAAACCAAAATCAAAAGCAAAATGAATATTGTTTTTCATTGACATTAAAATTACAAGGACAGTCTGTATTTTATGCAGCTCTTATAATCACAACTATTATGACATTGTATAAGATCAAATGATCTACATAAATATGTAGATTAGGCAGTTTTCCTATGCATGTAAGAAGCCCCAAGTTACATAACTCAACAACCGACGCAGGCATATCTACATAAAGTCAATCAAAAGTCTTTGTTCTATTTTACGACAATGGATTTTAAATTAGTTTTCCTTTTTCGGTTGCAAAGTCACGGCACTTAGTGCTCTTAGATGGACAAACCACTTTATAGTAATACAGTGCATCAGAACAACAGAATCAAATTCGTTACATCCTTCATAAACTACGGACTTATTTAAAAATAAATATTATGAATGGCTGTCAGAACCGTCAAAAGTCAAAACCAATTTTATTTGAACTACCTATTGAATTGTCTTTGGCTATCTTGTCAAAACGACATGGGTCTTCCCATTTTAATTATTTTTCTCGTGTTATTTTAAGTTTTATTGCGTAAATTTGGTGGCAGTTTATACAATTTAACTTGTTTACTTACCACAAGTGCAAGTAATTGAAATGGACCCCTCCATATATCCTATCCTCCTATAAAGTTGGTTGGTAATTTAGTCAAAGACTTTCCAAGGGAATTTTGAAAGAAAAGTCATCGTTTCTTTCCAAATTTCGTTTGTTTACGTTGATAAGCGACAATTAAACTAATACACTTGACACTGTCAAAATTGTGGCAAACTAGCCACAGAGGCCATAAAAGAAGAAGAAGAACTACCTATTGTAAGGATTGTCTTTGGCTATCTTGTCAAAACAACATGGGTCTTCCCATTTTAATAATTTTTCTCGTGTTATTTTAAGAGTAGTAGAGTTCTCTGTGATAGAGCTCGTCCGGGGAAGGACTACCACCATACCTATTTCAGCCGCAAAGCAGTAATGCTCGCATTGCTGTGTTCCGGTGTGAAGGGTATGGTTTTCGGTGAAATTACTGGCACATGAGGCTTTCGATCTTAGCCTCAAGGTGGCAACCCGCAAGTGATACCTCTGGTATTGCAAGCGTCCATAGGCTGCGGTAACCGCTTACCATCTTGTGGGCCGTACGCTTGGTTGCCACTTCAGTTGTATAAAAAAAAAAAAAAAAAAAAAAAGTTTTATTGCGTAAATTTGGTGGCAGTTTATACAATTTAACTTGTTTACATAGCACAAGAGTGTAAGTAATTGAAATGGAGGGGTGATGTTGTTTGGTAATTTAGTCAAAGACTTTCCAAGAGAATTTTGAAAGAAAAGTCATCGTTTCTTTCCAAATTTCGTTTGTTTACGTTGCTAAGCGACAATCAAACTAATACACTTGACACTGGCAAAATTGTGGCAAACTAGCCACAAAGGCCATAAAAGAAAAGAAGTATACCTATTGTAAGGTTTTCACAAATTATAACAATCTCAACCGTCTTGTATAGCTATTTTAGCCAGTTCTAATCAACTTTGAATGCAACTACTTGTAAAATAGTGAATTAAAATAACTACATTGCTTATTTTCTATTTTCAGACTATTAAGTGGCAAGCGTACGTCCTATCAGATGGTAAACGGTTACCGTATGCTTGCAATTTTAGAGCTTACACACGAGTGTCTCCATCCAAAGATGTAAATCGAAAGTGTCACATGCCTATAATTTTACTGGAAACCATACTCTATAAACCGAAACAGCAATGCGAGTACTACTGCTTGACAAAAACGGTGGTAGTACTTCCCCGAACGAATATCACATAAAACTCTCCTACTCTTATAATTTAAACTAATGATAAGTTTTTCTTTCATCCGTCATCCTTAAGTCCTTTTCACATACAGCTGTGGCCTATAAGCAGTAAATAAACCCGAAGTAAACGTTTTCACACACGTAGGCAGTAGATCCTGCATTTATAATACTCAAAGCAACCAGATACATGTGTGAGGGACCCTCCGAATTGATCAATAGATAAAGGCATGATTGATGGTACCCTAAATCTCTGGAATAAGATAAACAAAGTCTAACTCTGCCTAATTCGGATTAGTTATGTCCGTGCCTTTCTGTTGAATGTAAACCTTCTACATTATTATTCTTTATTCCCTTTGGTAAATCTTATTATCAGCTATTAACTTGTACTTAGGTATGTAAAGTTATAAGCATCATGACCATTAATTATGGTCTGCGTTTTTTTTTATATTACTGTAGTGTTAACCAAGCGTATGGCCCACTTGATGGTCAGGGGTTACCGTAGCCTATCTACGCATGCAACATCATAGATATCACTTGCGTGTTACCACCCTGAGACGTTAGATGAAAAGTCTCATGTGCCTGTAATTTCACCGGAAACCATACCCTTCGAACCGGAACACAGCAATTCGAGCATTACTGCTTAGCGGCAGAAATAGGTATGGTGGTAGTCCTGCCCCGGACGAGCTCTATCACAAAGAACTCTACTACTCTTAATAGAACTCTACTACTCTTAATAGAACTCTACTACTCTGCATACGATGTTTCCTTCACCGTTTGAGAGCACTGACATTGCGCTCATAACATAACTAAATACGAGAATTGGTAGAAAAATCTATTAGGGCACTAACGGTTTCGAACCCACGACCTATGGATCCAAAGAATTACTGCCACTAAACCACTTGTGCTTCATAATCTGACTTACCTATATCCATATTTGTTATGTAATCCATAAGGAGGCAGTGTTATTTAGCGTTTGCTTTTACTGCAAAGAGGTTGTTTGCTTCCGATGTTTGTTGTGTCTGAGTGAATGCCGTCCAACCCATTTCACCGTTTCAAATAAAAGAGCTCGCGTTACTTTTTAGCGGATGAAAAGGTTCATCTCGTTCCTTTCATCCTATAACAAAAAAGGGATCATGTTCAGGTAGATAGGTAAGTCATAAGCAAATATAAACAAATACAGCGGCTTGTAAAGAAAATCACTACAATTTAAAAATAGTCATTTGCGTCTGGATAATAAGAAAAAAATGTATTTTCTCAAAGGATGGTGCGACCAATTTTTGATTTTTTTTTTAGTTGCTTGAAATTAACCAGCTATGAACTAGTTTTCTGTCACTACTGATGAGACATTAGCAACTCACGCAGCATACCAACTAAAACCGATTTTAAAGAAAAGCTATAGAAAAGCCAATGGAAAATATATTAATAGAGAATTCCTCTAAGAGAATCATAGAGGATTTCCATAGATGAAAAGATCAGGATAGATTAAAGATGCTGCTACAGTTGACAAAGACCTCTCTCCTCCCTCTGCTGCCCTTTTTTTACGTGATTTGTGCCAAGGCAGCGAAAAAGTTATGCCGGACTCCTACTCGGGTGTGTAGTGAGGTTAGAGGAATTACTTCTTCAATCACCAGTTCGTTATCGACTGCTTTGCGGAGTGACGTATTTATATTGCGTAGCGGTGAGTAGCCGACTTTAGATTCGGACTGTGCGAGAGTAGGAGCATAATGGAATAAGCCGTGCCAACAGATTACAGTTATTAAATTAGATTTATAGTACCACGACTGCACATAATTGTTCGTTCAGACTCAAAAATTGTTTTTTTTTATTAAGTAGGTATATAAAGAACTATTAAAATGATCATTTATCATTTAGAAATAAAAAAAAACTCATGTACAACACAATGCGAATGCACCTACTGCATTGTATTCAGATTCGGAAATCTTGGAAGCATTTTTGCTATAACTTCACGTCCAAATATGTATTTTATTGTTGTGTTATGGAAATAAAAGGAGCAAGGACATTAATAATTTATCGTCTCCGGTAGCAATAGTTCAAACAAATCCGATGTATTCTCTTTGTTTCTTTTGTATATGGAATTGACCTTTGTGCGTATTTATTCATAAATAAAATAGTTTGGGATATAACTCTATAGGTACACTTGTTGATGTATCGGGATACGCTCAGGCACAAATAACAAAATGCTGCTCTGCTGGTACAGATATCACATTTTAAACAGCGCGCCTTACGCTTGACGAAAGATCTAAACGATACAAACATCGATATATCTTAAAGTTCAAATCGATAACGGTTTGAGATACTCTTAACTCAAGCTTCTCAGACTTAGGGATTGAGTATAAAATAGTTTAGAGAAACTTTAAAAACTTTAAGTACTTCTACGCCGTAGCGTGCTACGACGTAGCTGTAAAAACCAAATAACTCCAGACTTCTGCATATAAACGCCAAATATTTTTGTACATGCTACCCATTTACAGCGCAACCCCCATTCCATTCAAGTCTAACCTTCACCCACACTCTTTTGAAAAAAACAAAGAGAGACGTCTGCGTTTGGTATCCCAATAGACCCAATAATATTAAAACATAGTTTCCAAAAGTTGTACAATCTTTATGAGGATTTCTGGAATAATTGATTTGACATTGTTTTCGAAATCTACACATTTAGTTGGTAATTTGTAAGAACAATTAACATTATAAAGTTTTCCGAAATAGGACTCGGGTCAAAAATGTACAAAACCATAAAACATTTTCATCCCTTTGGTAAACTGGTAAAAAGGTTAGAAATCTGACACGATTTACAACCTTATAACGGGTAAGCAGCCCGGTCTCAATTCCACAGTTGATTAAAGCAATGTATTATTCAGTTGAGTAAGAAGTATGGTTGTCAATCTAACTCCAAATTATATACGTACAAAGTTTTTATATACCTACGTTTAGAGAGAGCGAAATTCGCGTACTGTAAAACCAAGAAGGTTTTTGAGTTTTTATGCTACAGTGCCTACTTTTTTCTATTAATCAAAAACATATACTTACTACTTTTAAAGAAACAGTATTTCGTTGCCGTCTCTACCGACCATAATCATGTAAAAGCAATGTGTTTAAACGGTTTTCGTGTCAGTTAATTCAACCATTCCAGACAAAAATAAACTCATCAGAATAATTACATGCCATTGTAAGACATTACGGCACAAACAAATCAAACGGTTAGGCCGAATGGATAGAGTTATTAAAGTAGAACTTATTGAAAGCATAAGCTAGTGCTCATGCCATGCCAGATTGCTGAGAGAACCCATGGAAGCTTTTATTTGAAATGCTGTCTTCTTTTTTGAATTATTTTGTACGATTAATTCCGCTAATCCTGATTAATCAAGCATTTACACATAGTTTTCAATGATCGAACCAACATTTCACCATCATCATGGCAGCCTTCTAATGTTCCTACTGTTGGGACACTGGCCTACTCTCGAGCAAGAGTGATTAGGTCTTAATCGACCACGCGGACCCAATGCGGATTGGTGGATGGCACATGTCTTTCGAATTATTAGTTCTTGGACATGCCGGTTTCCTCACGATGTTTTCCTTCACCGTATGAGAGCAATGGCATCTACATATTGCGAATCGCTCGTGACGTAGCTGCTTATTTATAAAAGATCAACGAAGTTAACTTCGTGGTGTAAAACTCTGTGTGGTCAATACTTGGATGGGATGGGTGCCAATAGCATTTTCATCTAACTGCTTCTGTGCCTCGGAGGGCACGTTAAGCTGTACGTTAGACGAGCATCAATTAGTCGGCTACAATTCCATTTAAATAGTAAATAGATGATGGACGTTTTTATTATAAATACAGAACAGAACATAAATAAATAACATATAATCGTCTTCAAAGTCCGATTTCGTGAATGAAAAATTGTTTCTGATGAGGGCAGTCACGCATGTTGTAATACTAAATTCATAGACCAATTAGATGATAGGATCTGAAATGAGGAAATTTGTTAGAAAACCAAGGTCTGATATAGCTCTCAGAACTAGCAAGTTAAAGTGGCGGTTAAAAGCCATATAACGACCGATGTGGCGCAGCGGGCGCAGGTCCGCCTGCGACGCAGAGGTTGCGGGTTCGATTCCCGCCTCGGGACAAATGTTTTTTTACAAATATTTGTTCCGGGTGTTCTGGGTATTTTCTATATATAATAAAAAATATCTATCTATGTATTGTATTGTATTAAATGTATATCAGTCATATAGTACCCATAATACAGCTCTGTTTAACAGCAGCTTACCTTGGGGCTAGATGATGCTGCGTGGATTGTCCAGCATTATTTATTTATTTATTTATTTATTTATTTATTAATATAGCTTGCAAAACCGATGAGCACAGGAGAATATAGGTTCTCAGATGGCGACCACGAACTGCACTGGAGTTAAGACGGCCTTGTTGGACCAAGATCTAGTCAAGTCTAGATCGTTCTGGCACTCTATTGGAGAAGCTTTTGTCCAGCCTACGTCTATTGGCTGATATTACAATGATAATAAAACTAGTGTGCCTTGTGGAAACCTCCACATCGCACAATCTTACTGAAACTGATTGACCCTGGCATTCTGAAAATAACCATTAATTTTCCTTACCTAAAATGTCAGATAATAACAGATTTTACTTCAGCGGGGGAATAAAGACTTCACTCTGAATAAAAGCTTAAAACACCCACAGTGTCAACAACGGTCAGTCTTACAAAACAAGACAATACAACTAAAATGGGACAAAACAAGGTTATTTGCCTAATGGTTGTTTCAAATACAAAACAAAACAGCTTCATTTTAGCTGAGCGACTCGTAAATTATTTCAGCAAACATTGTTCCTTTCCTACATTTTGTACCCGTAATAGGGCAGGCATGCACGAGTGACTATTAGTGAATGTTTCCTCACTCTCATTTTTACCCTTTTGTATGTCGTAATGTGCGTTCTTCCATATATTACGGGACGTTTGATGTTTTTTTTATACCGATGTGGCGGCAAACAAGCATACGGTTCTGCTGGTAAGTGCCCGTAGTATAGAGGTATAAACTATAATGACGAGGTAGCACGTTGCTGTGGCAACGCATAAGTAAAACCCAGGAACACTGAAACTTATAGATATAAGTAAAGTCTTATGGTTTTTGAACCACACTCTCTCCGAACCGAAACACAAATGCATGATTTAGTGCTAGCCAGCAGAACAAGGTACTTCCCCATAATGAGTTCATCACAAGGAGCATCACTACTCCTAAAATACTATAATTATTATTTTGGGCTAACTAATCACAAAGAAATCCAATAAAAACGATCAAACTCAAACAAATGAAAATATCAAAACAAAAATGTCGAATATTCAGTTTACCTCTGATAGTTATAATTTGAGTGCTGAACTAATGATAGCCTGGGTAAAAAAATTATTGTTTTACCTTGTGATGTTAATCTTAATATGCGCTGTTATAGCTTACCATTTGAATGCGGTCTAACTCTATAATATGAACGTAGAAGCGCAGACTAAAGTTTCAAGCAGAGAAAACTCTAGACAAAGACAAGAAGTAAAGTGGCTCGAGCTAAAGAGCTTAAGGGTTCCGTAGTGGCTCGTTGGAGTATAGTGGTGGACGACTACCGTCTTTGTGAAACCCTAAAATACACTCCTCAGCGTAAATTAGTTACCTAACTCTAGTGTCACTTCAGATGTCTAAAACAAATGTAAGCTAAGCTGAGGATTAAAAAGATCACGCGGGACTATTTTCGTTGGGCTCAAAATATATAATTAATCTGTTGAATAATAATTATTCAACAAACGTGAGCTAATAATTATTATTATTGCATAATGATTATTCAGCAGCTAAATAACATATTTTGAACCCAACAAAAATAGTCCCACGCGATCGTTCTCTCTGATTACCTCAGCTTAGCTCACATTTCTTTTAGACATCTGAAGTGACGCTAGAGTAAAGTAGCTTATTTACCCTGAGAGTGTACTTCAGGATTTCACAAAATTGTAATTTTTTTGTAAAATTAAATCTAAACAAGTTCTGGAGTTGGAAAACACGTGTACACAAACGTAACGCCCTTCCTACTAGTAATTTAAACACGGTTAAATTCGTCTTAAGAAAGTTGACCAGCAGAATAGACATAATGTTTGTTCGTATTTAAAATCAAGGGAAAACTTCGAGTTTTGACGTATATCCCACAATGCGGCCTAAATCGCTTGGAACAGGTAAAACGGCTTAACAAAGATATCTGACGTGAAAAACGGCCCAGAAACGTATTCCGGAAGAGTGAACACCCTCTTTGCTTTAGCAGACGGCTGTAAAAGGCTACTTAATATCGCCATCTTCATCTGCATATTTTCCTAATATATAATGTAAAAAGGGTCGTTTGCCCATATCATACTAAAGTTGATACATATCTAACGAGTAATTGGCGACTGGCGTTCGCTTTTTCGCTTTATCGTGAATTTATGTATGGTTTGATATTTCATTCATGAATAAATATCATTTTCGTTTAAATTATATTGGGTAATATTTAAATTATGTGGTGAAACATGGTGATGCCAACAGTCAATTTCGGGTCGCATTTATTTAAATTTCATGTTTGATGTTACTCGTATGAAGTTGGTTATAAAGAAGCGTGTGTGAATTTTGTACATGACCACAAGAGTGGCAGTTTTAGTGCAACGATAACATTCTTCTTATAATGTTTCCACTTGGGTCCTTCTTACTCTTGAACGCAATTTCAATCGATTGGACACAAGTATTGGAACATGACATTTTGAAGTCTTGATGAGTGCAAATTAACTTAAAACCAAAATCTTGGCTAATTGCTTAGGTAGCAAAGGCTATTTTAACAAAAATACAACAACGTGGAATCATATTCGTGGGATCAAATTAAAGTTTAATTACTTATTTATTTAATTATAATAGGGACGCCAAGAGCCTACATATCAAAACAGTTACCTGTTTTTAAAAGATCGACAGCAACAAATTAAAATTGAATTGTTAGTAGAATTAAATTGGAATTGTCATTGGATTGGATTCAAGAGCTGCTTACGGACGGACCCAATGATGAAGGCACTGAAGGGATGTCTGTAGGTATTTTTTTTTGTCTTGACACATGTCAATTTCATCGACGTTTTTTAAAAAACTTACTTCATTAGTGCTCAAGTCAGTAAGTTTTGGGATGATGGTTAAGTATTAACTAGACAACTGCTTAACTTCGAGACATATGCCAATATTTCATTCAGTATTAACTCCCTCTGGACCCAAGCTCCACATAAATTTCTGGTTTTTAGGCTAGAGCTAAATCCGGTTTGGAAGTAATAATCATTTCTAACTTACTTAAAATGAATGAAAAACAACTGTTTCCTAAAAAAATTAAGTGACGCTTGCACTGTATTTCAGATTATTTCTAAATACACAATAATATAATATAATTATTCAAATTGTTTCATTTCTTTTATAGAGTATGATATGTAGGTAGGAAATACTGTATTCTTACCTACAGGATCAGCTCTACGAATACCTGTCTCCTGATCTTAAGTCTTTTCCATCCCATAGATAAGGAAAATCCTTCAAAGATAACTCGGCTCAGCAACCCAGCCCTTGATTCATGCCACGTAAATAAAAATAGCAATAAAACTCACCGATATAATCCATTGAAACAAATAGAAAAATATATAATTCACAAGATAGGATTCATGAATCGAATAAGTTACAAAAAAAATATAGTAGAATGTAGACGCCTCCTGTACCCAGTTAGAGGAACTAGCACGAACAATATTATATCCGTCGTAAGCTGTTATTTTAAATGATATTTCATAAAGCGCCTCCGGTGGTTTACCATCAATGAGAAACATACGTAAAATGACTTTCCCCCATTTAAGAAACATACGTAAAATGACAATAAAAATCTCATAGAAATTGACAGCATACTAAGCAAAGGCGTTACGATATATTCATCCTAGAGCTACACAGGCATACTAACAAATAAAAGCCATAGCAAGACTAGGTCACATTGATTGCCGTACGTAGACTTGGGGCAGTCTGATTCTCTTGGTAACACATTTATATCTCCAAACTTACAAAATAAATTGAATGTAAATATACATTAGATAAGGCCGCCCATTGTACTTCACTGTTAAACATTGTATATAATTATTATTTTTCTGTTTTTAATTTTCTTTTGTGGTGTACAATAAAGAGTTTTCTATCTATCTATATAATTTCATCTCATTCAGTTGTTGCAGCGTAAAAGAGTAATAATACACATACCTGTTTTATAGTTAGATGTAGTGTTTCAAAGTAATTCACAGGGCATGGGGCCAGCCTGGCGGTAAAGTGGCCCTTTGAAGATTTAATCAATCTGAATTGATCTGTCAACAATGAATTGAGTTTGATTGAATCGTCAATTGAACCACAAATCGCATTCTAAAAATATGTATTTATTTTGTTGGAGATCCATTATAAGACGGTTATTCTATCGTTTTAACTGTGCTTTCAATGTTAGTCAGTCCGTAACGTAATAATTTTACTAACTAATAATAAAAATAAGTTTAATACTAGCGACCTGCCCCGGCTTCGCACGGGTGCAATTGCGAATATAGCCTGTCATCCAGGTATAGCGTTGCTTCCCAACAGTAAATATTATTTAAAATCGGTCCAGTAGTTTCGAAGCTTATGCAATGCAAACAATAAAATCTTTCTTTTTTTTAATATCAGTAGATTTAACGTTACGATTTAACGTACCAATCAATAATTACACCAAGCTAACATTTTGAGAAAATTGGAGGGCATGGGGGTACGTGGTTCCGCCTTAAATTGGTTCAATAGCTACCTAACGGAGCGGAGGCAGTGTGTGAGGGTTGGAACCACTAGGAGTGGATCTCAGACATCCCATTTCGGCGTCCCCCAAGGTAGTATCCTAGGGCCCACGTTATTTATACTTTATATTAATGATATCCATGAACTTTCTCTTAAAAATGCGGACATTCTATGTTACGCTGACGATACAGCACTACTGTTTAATGGGCCTACTTGGTATGATGCTTCTGTTGCAGCGGAAGAGGGATTGTCTGTGATTCAAAGTTGGCTGAAAAACAACCTCTTAACACTAAATACAAAAAAAACCGTCTACACCTGTTTTCATAAAACTTCAAAGACTGCGCCACCGACCTCGTTACCTCTTTTGAAGATACACTCCTGTGGGGGTATAAATAGCACTGCGTGCACATGTGAGGAACTCACTAAAGCTAAAGTTATTAAATATCTTGGAGTCTTAGTCGACGATAACCTTTCTTTCAAAATGCACATTCACAATCTGTCTGGTAGAGTACGAAAGGTCGTGCATGTGATGAAGGAACTACGTGATGTAGCTAACACTGATACCCTTAAATCAGTGTATTTTGCTCTGTGTCAATCTTTACTAATGTATTGCATCACCTGTTGGGGATCTGCTGCTAAAACCGTTATTATACAATCCGAAAGGGCACAACGTTCCGTTTTAAAAATAATGTTGAAAAAACCGCGCAGATATCCAACAGTAGATGTTTACAAGGATAGTGGCGTTTTGACTGTTCGTCAATTGTTCATTTTGAAGGTATTTTTGTCCATGCATCGAAATGTTCTGTCCTCTGATAACCTTGAAGACCTATTAAGGCGTAGAGTTTTTAAGCTTTCGAATACCCAAGTCCTTACATCGTTCGCTCAACGTTTCGGTGAATATATCAAAACTCAAATCTACAATAATGTTGTTAAACACTGTGATACACAAATAAAATGTTTATCCGTGCGCCAAGCAAAACCTATAGTGAGAGAATGGCTCTTGACACTTAGCTATGATAGAACAGAAAACATGTTTTTTGGAGGTGCAATGTGATACCTACTAAAAACTTATTATTGAAAAACGTATATAAGTACCAATATAATATAATTTTTAACTTATTAAATCTACTCACCTATTAGTCACATTATATAAACTCTTATACTTACTACTTTAGAAAAAAAAATTGTCATTATATAAAGTCATACAATAGTTAAACTCAATAAAAATTATACTAATGTCAGACTAGGTAATACTTACCGTAAACTATATAATCGTACGTTGGTTCCCACGATTCAGGCTTAGCCTAGTGTGGGGATCATAAGACATCACCCTATTTTTATAACAGTTTCTGCATGTATACATACTATAGTTTTGGATATCCCATTGTTGTACCTACCTAGTTGTATGTTGTTCCTTTTATGATGTATTATGCAGTAATAAACACTTTTTTCATTTTTTCATTTTTTTCATTTCATTTACACCAAGAAACAGATTTTTTATAAAATATTGATCGAGCAAGCAAAGCGAGCAAAATATTTCTTTATTAAGTTGACGGCAAGTTGGCAGAATGTTTGTTAGACGACAACTTTCAAATCAATCCTATTATTTTGAAGTTCAAAGTGCATAGATGAAACAGTAGTTGTTAAAATGAAATGGCTTATAGAAATTATTAGAAAAAATTCGATAGATTTGTTAGAATGCTTAACCTAATTAGCTAAACTCGTACATTTTTAAATGTGTATTTATATACCTAATCTAAATACAGCGTTACTAGCGCTAACGCTAGTAACGCTGTATTTAGATTACCAAACCAGACTGTTTCTGCCCTTAAAATAATACTGCGTTAACAGTAACGCGGGCATCGGAGGCCTTCAGGCGGTCTGTAATCTCCAACAAGAGGGGCCACTGATGATTAGCAAGATTCCATACAAAACTTCTTACGTATTGAATACTGGGTATTATCAACCAACATCTGGGCTACGGAATAAGAAAGGTCAAATACAAGTAAACTGTCAGTTTACTCTAGAATAACTATGATTTATTCGGAGAATAATGCTTATTCGAGTTTGGTCAAATCGAACCTTAGGTAGTCGTTAAACCTAGTTGCAGAAAAGGTTAACTGAATTCACCCTGCTATTGTATAAACGCGACACATTTGCGCTGGATCGATAGCGACCATGTAGGTACACGATGTGGTACCTTGTGCACGAACTTACGGTCAATGAACTTGGCCTGCTGTTTTGCGACCTTATCGTTATTTCTGGAACACTTTACCAATTTATCATTATACAGTCTGGACACTGGGAAGGCATATCACGCCATAGACGCCACTTCTTAATATTAACGATGTACCCTCACCCAATGAAGCTTCCTTCTCCTCTATTTGTTCACCCCCTCACTAAATAATTTATTTCTCGTTTTAATTTCATCAAAAAATTTAAATCAAAATTATTCTCTACTTTTCATGTAAAATAGATTCCTATAAATAATTGAAATGAAACCGTAAGACTCAAGAAGAATTATTTTTGTGTACTTGTAACTTGAAGACGACTTTGGTGGTAGTGGGGTCAGGACTATGTTATGATGGTTGTTGAGTGTGTTATGCTAAAATTAGGTACTCAACTTCAGTTCAAACTTTAACATTTAAAAGTTCACAACGTTCCATAGATGCTCCCAAGATAGCAAGTTGTTACATAAACTTTGCCCTCCGGAGACACCCATTAAGTCTCGCTAACGAAGACTGACCAGCAACCTGACCTACACACTCCTGCAATAAACCAGGAAACTGATAGAAGATAGCTAATATATTAACCGCCTTGTTGATAACGATCTAGATTATGATATCTAAGCTATAACTTTCTGCACAAAAGATTACAAAGCCTCGAAGCTTTGCAATATTCAGCAGACCCAACCTTACTCGTAACTTGAACGTGAATCCCGCAGTGGAAAGAACCTGATCACGATTCTTGCTACATCTCGTTTGCTGATGTCACTACACAGATATTCACGATTTGTTAATTGGCCACAACAAGTGGGACGTAATTTGAAGGAGTAAGATTCAAAATGTAGAGCCGGTTGAATGAATGAATTCAGTTTGACCTTGCGGTTTCTATATTTAGATACGTAAATTGATGTTTTCGGCAATAATAGCTTGATTATTTCCATTGAAGTGTCTCTCATGCCTGGGATTATGGTCGTGAGATTATTTTTTAGATATGTGAAATTCTACAACTTTTTTCATTAGAAGTTAGTTTTTTAAGTATGCTAGGTATATTGCTAAAGGGTAATGTGGGAAGGCTATGCTTGTAAGTCAAAATAATATCTACAAAACTTTCGCATTTAATAATAAATAGAATAGAATAGCGCCACACAAAATAAATATTTTTCTATTCTATTCTATTCTATTTACAAGAGTAGGATACACAGCTATATTGCTAAATGGAACGAAAGCTTGCAAACTTATTGAACTTGGTTATTTTGTTTTTACAATATTAACGCAAATTACACTAGAGGAGTACTAAAATCCGCGTACCAAGCGGAAGGTTGTGGGATCAATGCCCACTTGAGGCGAAATAGTTTTGGGATATTATAAACTTGATTTAAATTGTAAAAGTCAACAAGTAACGAGAAAGATTATAATATTCCAAAATTATAATCAGCGGAAATGTAGAAGTAAAGTTTAACAAATGTCATTTTGGTCTACACTCTGTAAAGGAAACGATGCCTTCGATGCTAATACTAGCTGGGCAGAAATTAATGCTATGGGTACTGTGTAAAATTAGTTCGTGTATTTAATAAAGGTAACCGAGCTTACCTGAGCCTCCTTCAAGGTTCAAACCCTTAACGAAGGACCACGAACATAATGGAAGCAGTCACGCAAGGAACCGCTACGATTGCTAAATGCTTTGGCAGACCCTGAGTTAATCCTTTACCGAAGTTTGAAATACTTAGCTATTGTTGGTAATAATATACACAATTACTTATACAGTAAGTATATATTGTTTGTATCGTGTATTGCGTGCCTAAATTAATAAATAAATAAAATAAAATAAGTAAGCAAATAAATCATATAGGTACCTAAAAGCAAATAAATTATTTGTACTAGCTTCTTAAAAAGACTCAAATGACATGCAAAATTTATGTATTGGTAAGTTTTCAGTGATAATGGTGATAATGATGATGATGATGTCAACAAGTAACTTGAAAATTAATTATATTCCAAAAATAATTTTGCCTCGAAAATCAATTCGAAATTATGTTTAGGATATTATAGTCCTTAGTATTCCCTTATTGTGATGATAACACTATTAAAACAAAAATAATCAAGTAACGAGAAAGTCTACTCGTTCCCCTGATGGTATACGCGACTCCTGACCATAACAGTTGCAGCATTACCCAAAGCTTAATACTGCACCACATAACTGCACTACGCTCTTATCTCATCTTACTAATATTATAAATGCGAAAGTCCGTGTGTATGTTTACCACGTATCTCCGTGACGACTTAACCGATTGTGATGAAATTAGAATGTAACTGGCTTAAGTCCTGGAATAAAACTACTTTTAATTCCGGAAAGATTGATTGTTTCTGCAGGATACAAAAAAACCGCGAAACCACGCGTCAGGTCGTAACCCATAAAACATTACCCAGTAAATACAGTTATTTGTATTTACCAGTATTGTGAGTCTTATGATAATTTTGAAAACATGTAAACTAAACAACGGAATTCTGTGATTAATGAATCGAGCCAAACTAAGTGCTACGAGAACGTCTGCACCGTAACATTTATTGATATTAAACTTGTCCACTTAGCCATTCGTTTGGAAAACCTCACTGTCGGAAAGTCAGGTCGCGTTTATGTACTCGTAAATGTTGACAAACCTCCCGTAAATCTACATCGACACGGAGCATGTGATTTGCGCGGGCTACTTGCATCGGCTGCACTATGCGATAGTGGAATGACGTAATGAAAAATGTATGAACCTGCCCATGTAAAGGTAGGTTCTATATAGTTGCACAAGTATAGCCGCAAAGCCGCTAGCTGCATTGCTCAGAATGGGTTCCATATATTCCCTTTGTGCAAGTATAGCCGCAAGCCGCAAGCCGCAAGCCGCATTGCCCGAAAAGACCCACGTGCTTACATGAACCGCGCTCGTGTTACCGGTGCCGTGAAACGCGACACAAAGTAAAATAAAATTATTAATTCAATGTGCAGAATACGCTGTGGGAAAAGCCAAACATGAAAGTTATATGAAGGAAAAAACTTTGAAGTGCCACTTTGGAGAAGCGGTGAGAAGAAATGGGCCTCAATTAAGGAAATGAAATCTTGAGGTATATCTTTTTGCTTGGCTTTTTCTCTTTATTTCGGGTACCTAAATAAAATTGTAGAAATAAATGGTACCTTCTAAATATGTTAAATTCTTGCGTTACTGACGGACTTTCTGAGTGACTGCTCAAAATCAAAATCAAAATCAAAAATTATTTATTTCAATAGAATCACAAGGATAACTTAGAAACGTCTTACAAGCTAGGAAAATTTACACCAGTTCCAATGCGCGACCATGCCGTAAAAGAACTGGCAACAACACCGGCTGGACTCCTATCGCTTTTTTTGCATTATCCTTTCTATTGTTATGGATGCCGAGTAGAGTTGGAGCACATTCGTCCCAAGTTTTTTTATCATCTAGGTAATCGGCTAATCAAAACATTGCCTAAACTGTTATTGCTATAAACCTTTAAATATAATTTTTAGGGTCAGTTTCTTTTAATACATAGGGGTTTCCGGAATTCAACTCTTAGATAAATTCAATTTCACTGCGTCCGGTAAGAGTTTGTTTTCAAAGTAAGAGCGGACAAAGTCATGGGGCGATCTAGTTGAACTTACATGTCACCCTTTACATTGACACTGGTAGTCCTGAGTTGTTTCCGTTTTTCAACACAAGATTACTTTTGTGACCACCTGTCAAGCTTAGCTAAGATCTGTCATAATCTGACTGGAACCTTAGAGAAGTATTAGTAGACTTACTGTCTCAATTCACGACTATGAATACCAGTGTAACAGTCTAAGTAACTACCCAACAAACGGCGAGGTGGAAAAAGTTAATTGGCTGTCAGAAATAGGGTAAAAGAGTTGAGTTAGTGTGATTGGCTCTGGGCCCTGATTATTTTTTGCCTCATAATTAAAAAACATGAAACAGTTCAATGAAACGTTTGCAGTGTCGCTCGCGTGACGTTTGCGTGTAGCTCGCTGCATGTACGCGTCACAGCGTTAGTGGAATCAGGAACTGCCTATTTCTCACTCTAACTTTTCTAACGCACACGGTTTTTTTCCAAAAGCATGCGTTTTTATACCAGGCTATTTTAAACTTTTTAGTTAACATAAACAGTGTTTCTCCTATTCGAAAGCTAACATCAAATAGCCTTGTTTTACTCTGACGTCATAAACTTAGCAAAGCTTAGTTTTGTCACGCACGCCCCTGGCAAAAATATAAAATGTTGTATGAAGTCATGTAAGTAGTTCGCTCATCTACAAATGGAAGGACATATTGGACATGACAGTTAATTTATCGAACATTTTGTGAAGCATGTAAAGTGGCAACTTGTAAAAAGAATTTATTAATATTATTGAAAATTAAACTTGTGATGTCACGCAGTGCTTTTTAGAGTGAAGCCAGACCAGCGTAATTTATAAGTTGTGAGTCGCGTAATTTATGAGTTGCAAGTCAAAATAGGACCGAAATGGCTTCAACCTTAGAAGAGCGAATCAACTACCTATCTCTATAAAAACAATAAAGTTAAACGTTAAAATCGCTTATTTTTTATAACACATCATTACAGTCTGTTAGTTTTATTGAAATTACAGTTTTAAGAACCTTATGATTTTACCCAATCATTCTCGACGAGTAGGTCCGGAGTAGTTGAATGTGTTGAAACTTTAGCAGGCTGACGTAGGAATGATAGGAATAATTTATGCCAAACAATTTTGTGAAACTGTACCTAGGGATAAAAAAGTTTCTGGGTTATTTTACGTTTTATTCCAATATTGAAAAACAGGCCAAGTGTGTCGTCAAACGTCATAGTGGGTACAATGGCTCAAAAAAAAATCTTAGAAGGTATTTTTTACAGTTCACAGTTTTTCAGCGATAACTTATTACTTAGTGTTGTTAGAATGTTTGCAGAGAATAAATAAAGATAAATAATTATGAGACACGCCTGTAATTTTTACTACACTAACTGTTCAGTGGTGTACTACCGCAAAAGGTATAAAGTGTAGCAAGTGAAATTACTGGGCGAAAGAGACTTAACAACAATGTCTCGGGGTGATAAGCGCAGTGCTGTGCCACGCAAACACTTGAAAACTTTAAGCTTTGGGTGGCACTGCATCTGTAATAGTCAGGCGTGGTGCTTAACATCAAGTGGGCGCATTGATTATCTTGTCACTTGATGAAATAAAAAAAAAGGAAATAAAAACTTCCCCGCAAAACGCGCATCTGTACCTTACCTATTGGTAAGTAGGTAGTGTTTACGACCGATGTGGCGCGACGGGCGAAGATCCGCCTGCGACGCAGAGGTTGCGGGTTTGATTCCCGCCTTGGAACAAATGTTTGTACGATCTGCTAATATTTGTTTCGGGTGTTCTGGGTATATACTATGTCTAATAAAAAATATCTATTTATGTATTGTATTATATTAAGTACTTATTATCAGTCATCTAGTACCCAAGCTCTGCTTAGCTTGGGGCTAGATGATGTTGTGTGGATTTGTCCAGCATTTATTTATTTATTTAGTGTTGTCGAGAAATAACCATAACATTTTCATAAACAGAACACCCGAAATAACTTTCAACGAGAATGCCTACCATCTGCCAATACCTCAAATTCAATTGCTAGCTCAAACAATTTGGGATTAGTATGGACAGAGCAGCATTGCAAGCGAATAATTGGGCATACAATTTTACTACGGGTTCTTTGTCGGACTTAGGGAACCCTAAAAATGTTTTCACCACACACGGCGGGCGATGAAAAGCAATTTTCTCAGCCCGTAGACACAATGTGGCTACAACGTGTTCCTTTATTGTTTGTTTTTGATATTTTTCGCTAAATGGATTTCACGGGAATATTGCGGAAAATGAAGAAAAAAAGAAACAAAATTTATGATCCTAAAGTTTGTAATAATAGTAATGGTAAAGATGGTAAAGATAAATGATAGTAAGGAAATAGCAAAAACGTTTGTAGTGCATTTAGATAACTTAAACCTACTAATATACTATCAGTGGTTTTATAATTTTTGTTTTAAATATCATGTATCCTTTTTTTAAAAGTACTTTTTCTGCGTTCAGTTTTTATTCGAATTTCATCTTGCTGCTGTGTTTTCTAGGAGTTAAATATCGGGAATCCCTTTCTTAGTTTACTCATACTTACCCTTGAACTCTTCAAATTGCAGCTCTAGGACTTATAGTTTAGTCTGTATTTCGATTGTTAGTTAAACAGTCAGTCAGTCAGTCAGACATTCAATAACGCAACGAGAAGATATTAATACAGAAAAAGTTCACACGAGCTCAATACGAGCTAAAAAGGTTACACGAGCTAATAATAATGTTACCTATTATATTCATCGTTCAACCAATTTAGTATTAACTATATTAGATATGAAGCTCTACGTTCGGGCAATGAAAACTAGGCTTTGCATGTTGTGTTTGGCGTCACCAAGTTAATTAGGAACGTTGGCAGTTGGTAATATTCAAATATTGCCCCCAATTTTGCTTACACGCCGTTTAAACCAAAATGTAGGTTACTTATTAGTCATTGTAACTTTGTGTTTAAATGCTTATTTGATATTAGATTCAACATGCAATTATACAATAATGTTATCAATCACATTAAATGTTACTATACGAGCAGTCGTAAGACGAATTTACTTAACCAATTAAAAAACCAAACCATTTTCACAACAACCGGGACAGACTACTTTACTTATTAACTTTTATTTATTTATAGAACTTTTGTTTCTAACAACACACAATCAATGCATACAAACTCATTTGTGTTTTCTATTTCTTACTATATCTTATAAGGATAAGCAATACCTGGTTTGTCTCTACCGAAGCAACCATTTTATGTCGCCGTAACCTGCAGAAGTGCCATTTCGCATACCAATTCATTCCTCAAGCTAGCACTTGTACCTACTTCGGTATCGATTTCGACTGTTTGGTTTGCTAGTCTCGTTCACTCTTTGTAATAGGCTGACCCTCGCTAAGCTGTGGATCAAAGAAAAGCTACCGTGAGGCGATAAACTTCTGCTAGAACTATCCTCGGACTAAAGCTATGTCAAACACATGCACGTAATGCTAAAACGATCCAATAACCAATAACCAAATTACCTCTGCGAATCTCTTATTTTATCTAGATTGAATTACTGTGATGTGGTGTATGGACCATGCTTATTGAGTCGGACTGACAGGCTCATTCAGCGTGTCCAAAATGCTTGCGCCAGATTTTGTTTTAAAATTCCTCCTCGCACACATGTTACCCCATATTTGAATAACTCTAATCTTCTAAAAATGAAAGCTCGAAGACTTCTTCATCTTGCTACCCTCCTCTTTGGAGTTATTAAATATCAAACGCCTCTTTATCTTTGCAATAAGTTTGTCTGGGCAAAAGAAAATTCTCGGTTTCTCAAAAGATCGTGTTCTCATGTTTTTGTTACGCCGAGGCACAAGTCCGTTGCATTTCGAGGTTCATTCAGATATGCGGCCACTAAGTGCTGGAACGCGCTAGATCCACCCATACGTACCTTAAAATCCATCCACACTTTCAAATTAGCGCTCAAAAAGAATCTGTTACAACTACAAAAGTCCTCGTAAATGTACTTACTATCTTGAGGTCTAACCCAGCCTAGCGGTAGGCATTGTTTTTATTTTTCTCTTCGGTCTTAATTAATTCTCACATTTTACAAACAAACAAGTGGTACTAGTCTCCAGAACAGAACACTATTTATTAGCCACTATTATTCGCTGCTTTTCTTATTTAGTTTATTTTCTAAATAATTATGTATTTTGTATACCTATTATTTAATTTTATTTCATATTAAACGTAAGTGTTTTTATTATTTATTATGTTTATCAACGCTGACTCATTCGTGAGGTCACCCTTGTCCAGGTTTTGTCTGAAAACCAGTGCAGCTTCACATCACACTCTGTGTATGTGTCGCAGCTTAAACTGAGACAGATCCTCTTTGACCCACACACAGCAGAAAACTAATTGGCACAGTAAGGCACAGTCCACCAGTTAGTAGGTTATCTTGCTTAAAAAATGTCATGTTGTTTATCCTATGTACCTACTTACCTACCTATTTTCTTTTCTTTTTATTATTTTAGTCTCTTGTTTTATATATATTTTTTTTTGTTTTCTTTCTGTGTGTTTGTCAAATAAACCAAATTTCATTTCATTTCATTTCATTTCATTAATAACCCTGCGTTATTTTGCTCCTACTTTTTTTGAATTATTATAGGAAAAACCGTAGGATGCTAGATTATCTAGTCCTTAAATTAACGACGAGAATAACTTAAAAACCAACTAAACATAAACTCTTGATTTTTTCCTAAGAAAATTATACTAAATCAGATTAAGATTTATCATCATAGAATTGATATAATACTTAATTAATAAAGCCTTGCACCAATGTCCACAATGAAGTGCTTTGTTCATTTGCTAGAATATTAATGCAATTATATTCGTTAAAACTAGTATTTCAGTATTTCAATGCAGTACGAACAAACAAAAATGTAATAATGTTGAAAGTTGCAAGCTACAAAGAAACATCGGAGCATTTACGATATTGAGTTTACTTCCGTTCGGCGCCGAATCTCTGTTTTGTGGGTTTACTGCTATTGCATTTTCTAGAAGAAATAAGTAGTAGTCAAACAAACTAGCGCAATACCTCTTTGGATAGTCGAATCTTGATATTATGAGCAAACCAAAATACTCAAACATCTCCCTGCGTATTTACAGGGGTAGGTGAGGTTATCTAAAACCCTGATGACGCTGGGGTAGGCGGAGCAGATGCCATAAACATCCGTCTGTAAACTATCTAACACTAGGAGTATCGTGGCATAATTAAATCGGTTGTCGAGTCACATTACTTGGTGCTTCTCAGATAGACGAACCACCTAAAAATGTGCCACAAAACGAATTATCTAAGTCCTAACACGTTTTTCAAACAGACGTAGTCGAGTTAAGTTAGAAGTAATTTAAAGCTCTTTGTCTGTCGCTACTCTACTTTTCAGATAAAAGACCTGAAGTGGTTTTTGTTCGGTGATTGAGTTAAATTATTCTTCCTTTGTTTTAATTAAGACCTAACACTCATGTCTCGGGGTGATAAGCGCAGTGCAGTGCCACGCAAACACTTAAAAACTTTAAGCTTTGGGTGGCACTGCATACCTGAAGAAGTACACTGAAGTACCTACTTTTGAAGAACCTTGGTATTGCAGACTTTTTAACTCGGTCTCAATTATGATAAATGGTAATGGGGATAGTGGCACGACAAAAAGTAGCGTGTCACTGTCCCCATTGAATTTATAGCGTAATGGGGCAGTTATTTTTTGACATCCCGCTGTCCTCATTGATCGGGATAATATCATGGGGACATCAGGAATACACGCTTTTTTCCCTGCATGTAGTATTTGTAAAGTCTAATGCGTCCACACTTCACTATCCCATTAGTTTAAGTGCCTCTTGTTCGCCTTCTGAATTCAATAAAAGAGTTTACAATTATCAATGCCAGTGCTCTCATACGGTGAAGGAGAACATCACGAGGAAACCGACATGTCCAAGAACTAGAAATTTGACAGACATGTGCTATCCACCAATCCGCATTGGGTCCACGTGGTGGATTAAGACCCAATCACTCTCGCTTGAGAGTAGGCCAGTGTCCCACCAGGAACATGAGAAGGCTGTCATGATGACAATTATATAAAATTTTATGCAAAGGGCTTTTAAAATTGCCATCATCATACAATACAACAAATAATATGGGTGCCTAATATAAATTGTAGGTAATTTATCAAACGAAAATACTAAACAGACTGCCAAAAAGTAAAGCAAAATAATCAAAAGGTAGCTTCTTTGACCGGTAAGCCTACTATATGCATCTGCATATTGATCTCGTCTCATATTGGACCAGGTAACTTTAAAATTCAAAGAGCCAAGAGAATTAGAAGTTTTCAAGCTTTGTATAGCTTCGGGGAAACTCGAGAAAGCGATATAGGTACCTACTCGATATAGTGCCAGTGTACAATCACACATAAATACAATATTTTTGCTATTTGGTTTTGCGACTAATTAAATATGTGCCTGCCTAACATAGATACTATTTTACTTTTAAAATACTAGCTGAAGAGACAACATATTAAATTTTCTTATAACAGTAATACAGTTCGTGCATGACGAATGCCTATATAAAATAACACATGGTAAAATTCGTCCTAAATATAAATTTATACCGGGTCAAAAGCTTTTAAAAATACAGCACTTTAGTTTTCAGCTACAGTTATAGAGTTGATGCATAGCGAGTAGCGTAATAAATTACTGCAGATAAGTGCATTTGTTCCTACCTAGTTAGTATAAAACTATGGATTCAACGGTCAAAGTGCACACTATTTTTAAATAAATTATAAAAAGCATGTAAAAGTTATGAGTAGGTACCTACTTATTATTGTTTTTTGCTTCATCATACGTCGTATCTATTCAAGAGATTTAGGCGTAAATAATAAATATGATATGTTGCTCACTGTGTAACCTAGCCGTAAGTTTTTCTTAAAATTCATCTAAAACCTCGAAATTGTCAGCGTTTCGCGTTTACGAGTATTTTACCGTAACTCAACCAGAAAAGATTTCGTAGGACAGCTCGTATTTCTATCAAAACAAAAACAAAAAAGGATCAAAATTCGTAAAAATATCAGATATGCTGAAGATATATATTTAGATAAAAAGCCGTAGTTATCGCCCAAGGAATAAAAGGGACAAAAGGAGATCGTAGCTAAAAAAGGACAGATATATAGGCTTGTGGGATTGAAGAAGGCCGGTGTTGCGTGTCCCGGCGTGAAATACCGGACCGGATGCTGCGGGATTATGGTTGACGTGACCGGACACGGGTGAACAAGACCGGATGGTGACCAGACTAACGCCAGGATGCTTTCGGTAATCGCCAGGTCGAGTTGATTATACCTACAGTTTTGGTCGACATTATTCTTGCTGTAAACTTCATAATGGAGTAAACTAAATTCTGTCTGGTAGTGTTTGTGTTTTGTGTGAAGTAGTTTTTCGCGCGGACGAAATAGTAAGTAGTACGCTTGCTTACCTGAAATAAATAAACAAAATGAGAAATTTGGCTGCAGTAGGTACAGCTAATCTGAAATAAATAAACAAAAGAAGAAAATTAAAAAAACAGAGCTACGCAAAAGTAAATGAGCTGAACGCTAAGGGCATGATAAGTTTACTTTTCTTCGTCACGTAGCAATGTTTACCCTCGTATTTCCGAAAAGCGATATCACTAACGAGAAAATGATGCTTGCGTGATGTTGTTAACCTCCCATCAACACATTGTTTTGAAATCAGATAAGTGATTGGAAAAGAAAATCACATGACCAAACTTGTTTACGTGTGAGTGCGTGTGTTAATTTATTCTTGTAACTATTGTTTTATTTATATAGCCGTGCACTGTAATTCCAAGTACGTATAAGATCGAGATAAACGACGACTTTTAAACGCACTGTGACAGCTTGCTTGCTTTTCACCTGTCCTGGGTAACAGTCATCAAGCTATGACTGAGGCCTTCGGGCGGGTTAGTCAACGCAATCAATGGTAAAAGATAATAGCAAACAAATAAATTTTATTCATATTTCTTTAAAAGTGACTGTTTTGTGTAGTTAAAAGTTTGTGTTTTACTCTTTTATATATAGTAAGCGAGATAACCATCAATTCAAAAACTGGGCCTATGTGGTTTAACGAATGCTTCCTGATCAGAAATTCTAATTTTTAAGTTGTCTAAGAAGTTAAATGCTTAAATTAATATGTCGCGTTTACCTTATAAAAAAAAAAAATTATAGATAAAAGTACTACTTTCAAGAAACGCGTCATCACCGCGTGTTCGAAAGCCGCCGTGTGCTCTTCTTACTAATGCATACCTGATGCTAGAACTCTGCACGTAGTTGGCCTAGAGCCAAACGAGACAATCGTGCCAAGATAAAGTTATCATTGATACCGAATTCAATACAATTTTCTATAACAAACTGCGAATTTTATAACCATATACAAATATACATACTTACGAGTGGAACTCCTCGCACGCTACTTCTTCTTCTTTTATTAATGGTGTCTGTGGTTGGGTTTGCCACAATTTTGCCAATGTGAAGTCGACAAGATAAAAAAACCATGAGAGTGGTCTTTGGCTATCTTTTCAAAACGACATGGGTCCTCCCATTTTAATTATTTTTCTCGTGTTATTTTAAGTTTTATTGCGTAAATTTGGTGGCAGTTTATCCAATTTAACTTGTTTACTTAGCACAAGTGTAAGTAATTGAAATGAAGGGGTAATGTTGGTTGGTAATTTAGTCAAAGACTTTCCAAGGGAATTTTGAAAGAAAAGTCATCATTTTTTTTCGTTTTCGTTTGTTTACGTTGCTAAAAGCGACAATCAAAGTAGGTAATACACTTAACACTGGCAAAGTGGTGGCAAATAAGCCACAGAGTCCATGAACGAAGAAGAAGAAGAAGAGAATGAAAAATGGTCAGCTGAGGGAGACTCAACCATAGTTTTTAAACAAGGTGATTTATTTTAACCTGTAATCTTTTTATTTAGTTGAGGTGTCATACATATGTATAGTTTGCTCAAAACTTGGCACTGACAACTAAGTTATCGATAAATTAAAATAGTACTAACGTCTATAGATTTAAAGTGGATGTTCCTTTGTCTTGGCAAGAGGAAAAGAGGAAGTAAATATATATAAATATATCTCTTTTTTATTGTTTAGCCGTGACTGTCCCACTGCAGGGCAAATGCCTCCCTCCCCTTCTTCCACTCTTCGCGATCTAACGCCGTGACAGGCCAAGTCAAGTTCGTCTCGCCATCTCATCCTGGGTCTTCCACGTCTCCGCCTTGCGCTACCTGGGGTCCACTCAGTAGTTATTTTTGCCCATAAGTCTGAAAGCATGCAACATACTTGTCCGGCCCAGTTCCACTTTAGGCTGGCGGTTTTTTGACCAACGTCAACGATCTGTGTTTTAGAGCGCAGTATACTTTTCCGCACGTCTGACAGTTTTACACCTAAGATACTGCGCTTCGTCGCTCGTTGGCATACCCCGAGGGAGGATTTCTGACGTTTTGTTAAAAACCAAGTTTGAGCACCATATGTAATAACTTTTAGTTAAATATAATAACTCTCACATGTGATTTTTAATTCGCATCACAAAAAAACTTTACTGCCACTATGATCACAGTGACTTCGCTGGCAGTTTCTTAACCTAGCTGTTGTTACAAATGACTAGGCCATTTGGCATGAGCCCAAAGATATAACTAAACCACCCTCACGTACCGACCATAAAAAATAAAAATCGTGTAATGTAAGTAATGTAACCAAATTAAATCAGTAGTTCCCGCGTAGCTGCGTAGACGGTCTACGGGCTACGCGGCTTCTCCCCGCTACGTAATTGCATTAGCGGCGTAGCTGATAAGCCTAGCAACAATAGCCTTAATTTGCATCAATGACGGTCGCAATTAGCTACATGTTACAAAACCGTTTTCATAATACGGCCCTTATTCTACTTTGTTTTATAACTACCTTTTCTTCTCCTGTTTTTTTAAATTAATTTTAGTAATTCCAGATTATAAGGTACCAATTGGATTATAATTAGCAGCTTTGTAATATAACACATGTTCCAATGAAGCATATTTATTATACTCGTAAAATATAGATCGTGCGTGACCTATTAAAAACGCCAAAGACGCATTTTTTGTAATTTGGTGGAATAACTCTTAAATATTTCGATCGGCTATGGAACATGGATTTTTTTGGAAAGAAATACCGCAATAGTCTAACTTGTTGGTGCTAGTAATCGGTTTACTTGTTTTTCTGACACAACACTTGGATGCCAAGCCAGTTCAGCGGTACAAAAAAAATATGCATGGGTATCTAGCTAAAGAAACCTATTCACTCGCGATTATAACACAACCATCATGTGACTCCGATGGTAATATAATATAATATTTGCTAAGAGGTACTTAGCATTTTTCGGAGAACTCAATTCAATAAAATGTAATATTGTATCGAAGTATTATGCGGTCCCTGTGGTATATTTGCAATACAAAACCATCGCAAGTTTATTCTAAACGGGGCTGACAATAAAACTTGATGTTCAGAGAGTCTACTCTTGCGGATAAAATGGATACATCGTGACAGTTTTCATGGTTCAGTTTATGTCAGTAATTCCTCTAATCTTAGTTGTCACCGACATAAGTTGAACTACGATATTTGCCGTGATTATTGTTTTGTCGTTTTCTAGAGTAAACTCTCAGACTTAATTATCTTTACTCTTGTGTTACACTTTCCTATCATAGATCAATGCCTCACGTTGATGGATGTAGTTAGTGAGAGAGTCAGATCAGTTTTTTTGTGCAGACTTTTACTGTGATGGATGTTAGAAATTACTGAAAAATCTACGCGGAACATCCACGCTTGGAATTTTTGCGGCCATTGTATCAAATAGAAATGTTTCGAAACGCAACTTGAAACAAAATACCACGTCCACAGATTAATAACCTTGACCCTTAATATTATGATTCCATTTAAAGTAAGCAAACAGCCACATTTAATGTCTGTATTTTAGAATAGAAACCCGAAATAGTTATACCCTGTTCGTAAATGATGTAGACATTTAAAGAGTTGAAATTATAGTGGTTAGAAATCATTTTAAATATATAAACGGCTATTTACCACTTGCTTTTGTCATTTATGCTGACGTTTCGAAGCTAATGTATTTAAAATGTAGACATTTGTTAATGCATGTAGCTTTGAACTAGTAGCTTATTGTCTTTGGCTATCTTGTCAAAACAACATGGGTCTTCCCATTTTAATTATTTTTCTCGTGTTATTTTAAGTTTTATTGCGTAAATTTGGTGGCAGTTTATACAATTTAACTTGTTTACTTAGCACAAGTGTAAGTAATTGAAATGGAGGGGTAATGTTGGTTGGTAATTTAGTCAAAGACTTTCCAGGAGAATTTTGAAAGAAAAGTCATCGTTTCTTTCCAAATTTCGTTTGTTTACGTTGCTATGCGAAAATCAAACTAATACACTTGACACTGGCAAAATTGTGGCAAACTAGCCACAGAGGCCATAAAACAAAAGAAGAAGAAGAACTAGTAGCATATTGGGTTAGTTCTTGAGCCTCTGAACCTGAAACTTACAACTTGCAAGTCGAAGCACAGATACACGTAGTTGCAAACACCATGATCATACATAGTCAAAATTAATCTGTTTGGAACCAATTATTTTTAGAATTTTTAGCTATTTCGATTACAAATTTTAGAAAATGTTTACATAAAGTTATGTTTGTTTTTAATATTTAAAGTGGTTTTTCTTCAGGGCTCATTATTTTTTTCCATCAT
This sequence comes from Colostygia pectinataria, assembly GCA_951394395.1. Classification (NCBI taxonomy): domain Eukaryota; kingdom Metazoa; phylum Arthropoda; class Insecta; order Lepidoptera; family Geometridae; genus Colostygia; species Colostygia pectinataria. Next base: position 3,759,882 of record OX596356.1, on the reverse strand, counting down.
GTTTATAAAAGCTTTAGGCAAACGGCAAACAATAACGCTGGTCTTTCTTTGTTCTTCCGTCTTAACAGTATTTTACTCAACAAAATGTAAGCATAGTGTAAACAAAAAATCAACTTAGGACTCTGGATACCAACCAGTGCAGAAGTGTTCAGTCTAGATTAGTTGTTATATTATTTCTTCGGATTTTCTTTTTTGAATCGGTTATTTATAGTTCGCACAGCGGATCTAGGCTTCCGTGAAGTTAGCCGTTTGTGATGCGCAAAGACAATTTAGTTTGAAAAAGCCCCATTGCGCATCGAAACGGCTAATTTCACGACGGCCGAGATCCGTTGTGATAACTATACTTTATTGTGAGGACGTTTTCCTTTGAGACTTTTACAAACAAATATGATATTAGCATAATCGCCTTTAGTCGAGGTTTTTCCGCATTTCTATTTTTTCCCAATCGTTTACATGAAGAAGCATAAAACAAGGTCATAGGTCATTCAAAGCTTAAATTAGAGTAGTTTGGTATTTCCACATTAGCTAAAATGTGGAACCGATGCATGATTTTGTGCAAAATGCAAAATTTCTTTTTTCTGTCAAAAACTCAAATAAAACGTTTCGTTATTTTATGATAAATATAGGTAGTTAATAAACGTTTTTTAAATGAGTAAGTATCTCATACAGATTTTTATTTTATTTTATTTATTTCATATATTGGATAATTCTTAAAAGTTATAAAATTGATAATACTTAATTAAATAATGAATAATCCTTTAAAATCGCACAGAAAAAATTTAATATCCACTGGAGTTATGACATGAAAAAAAAAAAGAAAAATCTTTACTCGAGTCGCGCTCAAGCTGAAACTGTACCCTAGCGGTTGCTGATTAAATTAAACATAGCACGTGCGCGAAAAAAGGGTTCTTATTACCAGGGCATAACGTCTTATCTACATACGACAACACAAAATTAAATAAATATTTCACCCTGCTCGGGGAAGATTGCTTCATCAAGCGACAACATTCTTTCTCATTCATGACATTCTAATATAATGGCCTTTTTAGAATAAAATTTCTTTGTTTAATTAAGTTGTTAAATTAATGAAACGTGACTTTATGATGAAAACAGAGTTTTAAGATTAAAATAATGACATTAGAGAAAGTAAGAGGTTAGTCACTCTGAAGCACGTTCAATTTATGAATATTAATTCTCACTTTGTCAAAAACATAAATAATTTTTCAATTTTGCCGAATACAGTGATAAATTAAGAAAAGCTGAAAAGCTGAAAAGCTATGTTATAAGATAGATGGTTGGACAATTATGTATATTTTGTCTTTTTTAACAAACAAGCATATTTATTGGTTATAATATTAGAGGTGTCACTCGCGCGTCGTTAGGAAATGTAGTTTAAAAGTCTTATGCGCCAGTAATTTCGCCGGTAATCATATATACTCTTCGAAATGGAACACAGTAATGCAATCAAGCATTACACTTGGCGGCACAATTATGTATGTTACTCTGATGAGCCATCTATACTAAGAAATTTTTACACTACTTTTGTACTCATGGTGTATATACTCTGACTGCCGATTATTGTAATTATTTTCAAATTTAATTGTAGGTACACCCAATCTGGATAATTTGTTTCTTAACTTTGTGCCTGCAACAGTTAAACAATAAAATGATTTCTGTTTCTGATTCTAAAGTCACGTAAATGAAACAACTACATTAATTTGATTGGTTGACCTTTTTCACATAGTAAACAGAAGTAAAACCACCAGTTACAAACAGAATTCGTATAATTTACTAATGAGACAGTAGTATTGTGACAAGGCCGCAAGGTCATACAGGCGCCATCTCTCGGTGGCACAAACAGGCACTGTCTTTGAAACTTACTAGCAAAAAACTATAGGCAAATATAATATTTTTATTACAAAGGTTTTTTTCCAAGAGATATTTTTTCTTATACTTATTTTAAATTTTAAGGTCTCTGTTTTTTTTGATTAAGAATTTTTACCGTTTGCTGATTTGCCCATCTAAGAAGCATCAAGTGACATGCTGTGACAACCGACACAGAAATAACCTACCTTAGATCGATAGCCAAAACCTTTTATTTATTCCTAGACTAGTAGACCCGGCGCGGTTTCACTCGCGTGATTGTTTTTTAGCAAATTTTTACACCCTGTATATTTTCTCACCGTTTAAACCTTCCCTGAACTTTTACAAACATTTCAAGACCAAAATTAGCCAAATCGGTCCAGCCGTTTTCGGATTTTAACAAGACTAACGCACAGCGATTCATTTTTATATTTATAGAAGATGTGCGAGCAGCCCTAAGGGGCACTGAAATTATGCATACCCGAATATAAAATTTACTAATTTTTATACCTATAACCATTGCTACATCTCGGATCGGGAGGTAAACTTGCTACCACTCGCAGTAAATTTAGGTTAAAATATGTTGTCTAATAACCTACTTTTGTTGCAGGTGAAGAGCGAAATGTTGTGGCGGAGGTCACAGCGAGCGCGGGTGGATTGAAACTATCTCTCCACATGCCGACTACACTCTGCTGTCAGCAGAAAGGTAATTAAAAAAAAATTAGGATGGCACTGTTTGGGAGTTATTTTATACCACATAAAGTGGCAACAAAGCATGCGGCCCACTATATGGTAAGCGACTACCGAAGCAACACTGTTACGATACTGCTTGGCGACAGAAATAGGTAAGGTGGTAGTTCTTCGCCGGACGAGCTCTATCACAAAGATATTTTGTTTCCGTTAAATATGTTCCTAGCATCTAAGATCTTCAAGAGAGCTGTTTTCGGGCGGTGGTCTACAGCTATGGCGTTTGCCAACCCAAGGCAAACGCTGTTGGTTGAATCCTGCATGCTTAAACATTTTAAATTGCATTTCAAAAATGTATGATACGATTTTTTTATTAAAACACTGAATTAATATCTCTCACTTTTTCTTATACTACTAAAGTGGTAACCAAGCGTACGGCCCACTTGATGGTCAGCGGATACCGTAGCCTATGTACGCATGCACTATCATAGATATCACTTGCGTGTTACCACCCTGAGACGTTAGATGGTAAGTCTCATGTGCCTGTAATTTCACCGGAAACCATACCCTTCAAACCGAAACACAGCAATGCGAGCATTACTGCTTGGCGGCAGAAATAGGTATGGTAATAGTCCTTCCCCGGACGAGCTCTATCACAAAGAACTCTTACTCACTTAAAAACAACTTATCATTATTTTTAAAGACATTAAAAAATAATAAAGTTCATGAGCCACTAACGCCTATTGACATCTACGTAGCTTAAAATTTTGATATTCACACACGATGACATTTTTTTTTTTTTTACTTTTTTATGTATTTTGTTCAATACTTATTTAATTCATTTGACATTTAATTCTTTTATTACTTAAATTTTTGTAGCTGTTCTTTTTTGTTATTTATAATTTTATTCACTGTGTACTTTTTTGCATGCCTAAAATGGTAGAAATAGGTGGTACTTTCCTAATTCTAAGAACCTTGTAACCCTATTTGAAGCAAATAATAAATGATGATGATTGACTATTGGACGCCCATAATAATAAAAAGTTAGTTAGATTAATTTCAGTACTTATTTAAGTCTCTAGCTTACCTTGACTCTACAACCACTTCCTTAGTTAAATGGTAAGTTTTCCACCATATACGATCAATTATTCGCGCGTGTCGTCCTCTATCTTCATTGACGTCATAACCATAACAACTTTTGAAAGTAGGTCACGTATTCAATTCCACGGCAGAGCAAACCGTAGTAGTAGGCTGCATTCACATAATATTAAAGCAGGTAGATACTGACTGTATGCCGGGGGCGATTACCGCTTACCCTGGGGTCAGATAATATAATGTTCTTCGACGAACTTTTGTATTGCGTGACTATCCTGATTTAAAATTAAATATTTATCAATTCGGTTATTTTGTCAAGCGATATACAAACACACAACCTTCGCCAAACACATCTTTGGCTGCAGAGGGATAATGTGCGCGAGTTCACCGGTAAACCGGTAAACAATTGCCTGTAAACTGCTTTCTAAGTAATCAAGGCTTCAGTGTAAGCAAAAAAGCATGTTGGTAGGTATGGCCTTGCATCACGCTTTTACCAACTGCGCTTTGCATGTACTGGTCAGAAAACTTATTCGTTCGGAAACATTTGTAATAATTATGCTAATATTATATTTGAGTGGCGGAAGTGAGTTATAAGTATAAGGTTTGAAAACGTGACTTTGTACTTTTTTATGGACTTATAAAATTACCCTCGTTTCACTTATCACACATAACTATTTCTATCCACAACATTTAAAATTTCACAATAAATTCATTGACATGAAAATGTTGTGGGGAAATTCTTTGCCCAAAACTGGAATACTGAAGGATAACAGTAACAGCAACTCAGTAACTAACTAAGTGAAATTAAAGGCATAATAATATGAGATGTCATTGATGTCCTTTAAATGCTGAGGTCTTACAGTGCGTTTTTCGTCATCATAGGGTGTCATACAATGACATAATGTGATTTGGTTGTGTTTATAATATAGGTGCTTTCCCATCTAAATGATGACCCCGCGGAACAGTGCTTAACTTCGTTGATCTGTTAAGAACAACTTGGCCGGCTACGTAACGAGCGCTCCAAAAAAAAAATTACCAAGCAAAGGGATAACCTATGCTTGTTTGCTATCTCTCAAAAGAATCTCTCTGATGCTTGATGATTTTTAAAACTAAAACTTTTATCAGAATTTGGCATGTTCTATTTTGTGCCAGTAATATATTATAATATATATTATTTAATTAAATATACACATCATAATTTACTCGTGTTTTGCAAATTAAATATCTTTATCTAATTACTTAAAACTTTACATTCATTTCTATTCAAGAATCTGTGTAAACTAGTCTTTACTCCTCCGAGGACAACACTGAATCCCAGTTCCATACAAAATGCTACCTTTCTACATGTTTATTTTAAGTGAATAAGTCTTTGCGTATTTAGAACATTCTCTAAGGAATAAGTAAAAGGAATTTCTTTGCGGTTTTCGCTCTGGCCTCGGACAGGTGTCACGAGTTTTCTTTTTCTCTGCAACATAAAATGTATTTTCTGGGAAGCATTTTAGATTTACAGAATGAAAGACTGCGCAAAACTTAAAAGGGAACCTAATAGTTTATTGGTTATTTATGTTATGTTCCTGTTTGTTTTTTTATATATTTAATATCTATATTATTTTATATTAATAAATTATATCATACTTAGGTTATAATTTTACGGTTTTAAAGATTTAATTTAAATAAGTATTGATGTTCAAATCACGCCTGAGGCGAAATTATTTTTGGAATATTTTAATCTTTAGTATTATTTTAGTGTGATGGTTAACACCATGAAAATTAAAGTCACCAATTTATAATGATGGTTATAAAAAAAAAGTGTATATTATACTTTATAAACTACATCTTTGTATGGTGACTTATTATTATTATTTAGCAAGTAGAAGCATCGAGTCGTAATTCGTGTAATTAACGCTCAACCAGCTGTTTGCCAATCATTAATTAATACACAGTTTACTGCACTCTGTCATACCAAATTAATCAAACGAAGACATGTAATAATTCAGTCTGATTAGTGAATAACTTAATAAGGTTACCATATATTGATACATAATTATCTAGATGTATGCACGACTTTTTAAGTTATATGCTTCGCAATGTCATACCTTTTTACACTAAGACCGCAGTTCCTGAAATTCAATCTCTCTATCAGGATAAAAGTTATGAATGCGTAAGTTTTGTGAGTTTGTTTGTTCCTACTCAACTCACTAGCAGAAAGGATTTAGAGTAAACTTGAAGTTAAACTGAATTAACACAGGGCACTTTTTATCCATTTATGCACTTTTGCTTCCATAGCAAAGTCGCGGATGGCAGCTAGTTAGAAGTGAATACCTCTTATACGAATGATCCGACTGTAGGTAATGGTTTTGATTTAGCAGGCGTCAGGGCGCGTATATGAGGCGCTGCAGCGCTCCATCTACGCGCTCTAAAAAACTTTTTTTTTACTTAAGTGGCAATTTATTTATATTAAAAAAGGTTTTTTATTTATTTATTTGTTTTCATTTATAGCCCATTTAATCTAAGATTATAATTGCGAAAGATTCATTAAAATTTTGAAAACTGAGAAAGTTACAGATTTTAGAGACGATAATTACGGTACTGGCCCATAGCGCGCTGTGAGTCATAAACGTATAGCGCTCTATGTATAACGATCTATATCGACGAACACCCAGCTTGCTTTCTATTCCAAGTCCATAGAAGCTAGCTGCTAGAAAATTTGCTGATTCTTAAGGAACGAAAATTATCCGTGGTAGATTTCTTGAAGAATGGGTCCAGTTTACTTTCGTTGTAAATAGGACACCTGTTTGTAGATAAATAATACACCGCGGAAATGAATCCGCGGGTGTTCTTAGTATGAAAATAAGTGTGCAAACCCGATGTCAGAAGATATTATAAAGTAGGTCACATAAAAGCAAGACGCTTAGCTGTGAAAACGTAGTTCACAAGCCTCTGTAAAATTCCTTCTGAGCAAGGATTATCCGGATCCTACCGGCTTATGTTTTCAAGCGCTGGTATCTATGAGGTGTGTGTGTTGTGGCACTTGAGTATATAACACTAGCTTCTACACATGGCTTAGATCGCGTTGTACTTTCGTTAAAATGTTTTAAAAGTATTTCTACGAGTAGGTATTTTTTGTGCTCAGTGTGCTCAATAGCAAATTTTTAAAGGCTACGCGTATATTGCAAAATTCGATCCATGGTACTTAAAAATGCAAGTACTGCATTTGCGCATACGCAGACTGTTTTTTAATTGTTATTTCTGATTTCAGATGTCCTAATATGGGTTGGTCATGCGTCGTGGCACGCGCCGGGGCCTTTTTCCTAATGCTCACTGGAGTGTCTGCTCTTACATCCGACATGTAAGCTTTTATCATAACTTTTTCTTTCATCATCGTCATTACTGTCTTCTAATGTGCTAATACTTCCAATCCACCACGCGAACCTAATGCGGATTGGTGAATGGCACTGTCATCCGTTTTTTTTTTTGTTTCTTAGACATCCCGGTTTTCTTACGTTTCTTAACTTTCCTTTACCGTACTAAAGCACTGGCATTCTACATATTATACCACTTTCGAATAGATCCATTGGTGCACCGATTTCGAACCCACGACCTTAAAATCAGAAGGAATCATTACCACTAGACCACCAGTGTATAGGTACGAGTAAGTCCTTAAACAATGTGGTAAGTAATTAAGCTCGTATGAGTCAGTGGCCAACTCTGGTGACAGAGTTTTTATGCCGCCCGAAGACCTCTGTCAAGCCTAATAACTTGAAAAAGCCGGGACCGACTGCTTAACGTGCCCTCCAAAGCACGGGAGCGCTCAGTTGAAATTGCCACTAGCGGTCACCCATCCAAATAGTGACTACGCTGAACAGTGCTTAACTTCGTTGATCTGTTAAGAACAACTTAGCCAGCTACGTCACGAGCGCTCCAAACAATGTGGTGAATTGAGGTAGCTTGTGTTGAGCAAGCGACGAAGCGCAAGTAACACGCAGTCGGGCTGGTGGCGCAGTGAGCGGTGAACCGTGAACTCGCCCCGCTTATAGAACCTGCCATCAGGGTCGCTGTCAGTAACTTAGGACTATTTTGCGAGGATACTTTTTTTCGTATTTAGACTCAATATTGGTCCGTTATGCGTGGTTATCTGGCTAGACTTGTAGTCAGCTTCCTCCAAGAAGTACAGAAGTTTCCTGAGGTTTTTGTGTTTTTTACAACTGAAGTTGCAACCAAACGTACGGCCCACAAGATGGTAAGCGATTACCGTAGCAGTTGCCACCTTGAGGCCAAGATCGAAAGCCTCATGTGCCAGTAATGTCACCGGAAACCATACCCTTCACACCGCAACACAACAATGCGAGCATTACTGCTTGGTGGCAGATATAGGTATGGTGGTAGTCCTTCCCCGGACGAGCTCTATCGCAGCTCTATTCGCAGGCTTCGAGGGGTGACTTCCATGTGTTATCTGGCTATATTTGTTGCCTCCTCCCAGAAGTACAGAAGCTTCGCAGGAATATTCGCAGGCTGTGAGCAGCAACTTCTATGCATTTAAGGACTACTTGGGCTGGTTCTTTGGTCAGACAACCCCAGCTGTCAGAAGCTCCAACTTTGTAGATATAATAAGGCAGTTTAATACTGCTCTTTGCTGCCCGGAGTTTTTGTTCTTAGTGGATATGGGATCGTAAATAAATAGAAGCCATGTCTAAGCTGTTGGAAACTAAACCTTGACAGCCATAACCGAAAACACATTATCAACTGCTATACCCTCTTTTTGCTTTGCCGCTGTGGAGTACAAGCTCGTTGTGGTAAAACTTACTACCTCCCTGCCTTTCGCGAGTAGGAAAATGTAACGAGGGTTAGGTATGCTTCCAGAACATTATCAACAGAGCTCCATTTATCACTTTTAGCCGCAGTTAGCATAATGAGCTAAGTTCAGGCAAAGCAATAAATCTCTATTCACTGCGTGAGTATTCTAAACAACAGTAGGAAAGTACGTATACTACCTTCTAAAAGAACTTAAATCTTATGGTCAGGCGTGAAGCAACGACATGACCCTTTCGCCACTTGCTAACTTAGCGAAAAACGCGATGTAATGTCGCATCGTATTTTAATATGTTTCGACTACTGACTGGGTCGTTTGCCTTGGTCTATGTTCGAGGCTTACATGCTATTTATTTACACAGAACAAAAGTACCGCTACTAGTCTTAAAATTTTGTATTTACAACCTAGGCAAGTTAAATATATATGGATTTATAGGCCATTGTGCGTTCTGACTTAAAAAGGTAGGTTTATATTCAAGGTAATACTCGCTAATGTAAAATCAATACCCAGGCCTACGTTTCACCGTGCCCACACGCTTAATTTACTATGATACGCGATTTAATGCTCCAAATATCCGAGGTTTCTTGTATAATACGGATCATTACGCTAGTGGTATTCTGAGTTTATGTTGCGTTTCTACGAGTTACTTGCACATGTTGCGAATCATGCGGAAGCCTTGCCTTGCATGAGTTACTTGAGTTACATATTGACTTTTCCATATGTCGTTACACTTGCGCATGTAGCTCGTGTAAGTGGTCCGCGAGTAAAAACGCAGCTTTAGCAGTATCTTTGTTTTTAGTTTTGCAGCGGGAAAGTCGGACAAAGAGATATTGGACAATCTTCTGAAAAACTCCCGCTATGACAAAAGACTGCTTCCACCAGTAGATGGTAAGTTTTATCATCGTTTTATTTATGATCTAACTTAAATGTTTAACTCCTTGTGTTCCATCAAATGTCTAATTGGTTCTACCAAAGAGAATGATATTAATTATACTTAACTTCGTTTTTTTTTATAAAAATACCAGGATTTTAGTTGTTGCCAAAGAGTGCGAGGGCAAATAGCCAGTTTCGTATTAAAATTTAACTTCACATCCTTCGTGTGTACAATTAACTACTCACATTTAGAAGGCTAAAATTTACTGAATGTGCAACAATGAACTAAAAATCGCTTTGGTACAATCAGTTAGACGTTCTAGCTGGATCATAGTGAGTTACTCAACAAATTACATCAATATTACTACCTTGAAATGTTGTTTATTTTGAAATAGCGGTCTATCTGGTGTTAGTGTCTTGCAGTAGGGTTTATTAGGTCATTTAAAATTGGTATATTGCAGATCCCGAATTCTGTTGTGGTCTAACATCGCCGAACGATTCGTTGGCACATAATAAGATCGGGTTCTCATCACTACGGCCTCGATCGCACAACCGCGGTGCGTTGCGTTTAATGTTTATGAAAAGAGAAATCTTTCTTGCATTTTATGTAACCGTAGATTCTTTATGTTCCACTGCAACTAATTTGCACGCAACCTATTTACGTTTTACATTCCACACGCAAATGTAGACACCTCTATATAATTCCCATGCTTTAGTATATAAACACCATTATTTAAGTCATAATAACGTGATAAGTTATATGTTTTAGATCTACTGCCAAATTTTCAAATGCACCATTAATGTATTCTTAGCTATAAAGTAGTTCTACCACACAGCTCTTTCGAGAAAAAATATTTAATCGCTAATTGTTTACATATTTACCTATACAAAAAAACATTGATATACATATGTTTATAGATGAACAATATTAACGATCATCTTACTTACTACATATAAATAACTTACATGTTTTTAATTCAAATATAATCAGTACAGTGATGTGTTTTATGCTTTTTATAAATAATGATTTTCTCTTTTCACAAAAATCAAACACAAAATTCTCATCGAAATTATCATTTCATTTTTATTTTCCAATTGAAATCCGGATCTGCCTTATTTAGTACATAAACGAGTACATACCTACCTGTATTGCATAGTCTTGCAATTGTTTTTGCTAATTTATTTTGTTTAATCATAATGACATTTCGAATTCTATTGACATTAATATTAACTTAAAATACGAATTTAAAAATGATTTAGGTACCACACCTCTTTTGAATTGAAAATAGATAATGTATGGCTATTTTACCCGCTAAAACTGGCACAACTGTATAAAGCATGAATTGTTGTCGTTATGTATTGTGTGTTCTTTCTTTAGTTGTAAGTATATTGTGATATCTTGGAAACGATCCATATCATGGCTGTATCAATTTTCAGGTGTCCTCACCGTAAATGTTAGCGTGCTACTTCTTAGCTTAGCATCTCCTGATGAATCTAGTCTTGTAAGTTTCTTTCTTTCTATTTCACTTATTGGAACATCATATATTTTAAATCGTGTGAAATGAATATTCACATATCACTCATTGCAGAAATACGAAGTGGAATTTTTACTTCAACAACAGTGGTACGATCCTCGGTTACGGTATTCAAACCAGTCCCATTACGACTTTTTAAACGCCATCCACCACCACGAAGACATCTGGCTGCCGGACACATACTTCATCATGCACGGGGACTTTAAGGTCAGTGCCCACTGCGACATCCTACAAAGTTCGCTGTACATTTACGGTAATATTTAATTGTATTCCTGATTATTTCCACCATGCTTTCGTCTGAAGGAGTTTGCCGAACACTCATCGGTATTTATCGAATTATATACAATGCTTCTTGAACCTCAGTGGACCGTATTGTATATAATACAATTTTAATAGCTGGCACTGTTCTTTTACTCGCCTCATTACTTTACGCGTTTTTAACTTCTATAACTTTCAGTAATAACTTTCACTTCTATGCTGGTCCAGGGGTTCACAAGACGATTGCAATTCGCAAATATTGGGTGTAGAGTTGGCACGTTGATAGAAGTTTTCTCAGGAAGTTAGTTAGCCTACCCTGTAGATGCTTTATTGAGCCGAACTCGTATGATAGATTTATTTTTCAGTAATGTAGTTCTTACATTTCAGGATCCAATCATACCGATGCATTTCGCGTTGCGTATTTATCGCAATGGCACTATAAATTACTTGATGCGGCGGCATCTTATCTTGTCGTGTCAAGGACGGCTCAACATATTTCCATTTGATGACCCATTGTGTTCATTTGCCTTAGAAAGTAGTAAGTAAACAGTTTTAGCCTAGGCTTAGATAGTTTCCGTTTTCTTAGAAATTATTCTTATTAGCCTTATTGGTGTCCAGCTTGTAATATTTAAATTGAATTTGCAGTATCTTACGAACAATCAGCCATCACTTATGTGTGGAAGAACGATGAGGATACGCTTAGAAAGTCGCCTTCATTGACCACTCTGAATGCATATCTAATCCAGAATCAGACGATACCGTGTCCGATCAAGGCTAGTTGGAGAGGTAAACGATTTATTAATTTACAGTCGATCACACCTTACATTAAAACCAACATCGCTTATTGAAGCATTTTACAAAACCAAAACGTTTTTATTTTGTGATCAACAAAAGGAGAGTCTATTAGATTAGAACCCGGAAGTCCTTTTCTTTTGTTTTCAAGCACATCCTTATACGTTGCACAAAGAGATCAATGATAATTTTATAATTGAAATTCTGATTAACTCTTTTCAGCTTGGTCTTGGTTTCTCTAAAATAATTTATTTACTTGATTTATGTTAAAAGTCGTTAAACAGAGTAGTCTGCTTTGTAGTAATTGTCTGTGTGAGTTAGTAATATCGATTGGCTAGCAGTAAGGCATGTTCGTTCATTAGTTTGTTGATCATATCGTGGTCACTTAAAAACCCTAGAAAGAATTTGCCAGTACGCAGCAATAGTTTTAAATTCAAAGTACAACTCACTCATTAGAGAACTCACAAAAGTTAGTATGTTAACATAACTGTAGAATGTAAGAATGTATTAACGTCTTTGCAAGCAGCTGAGGGTAATTCACTTTACGAGGAAGATGAAGAGCTGACATGTAATCTTTGCCAGAGACGCTTTGAGGAGCAAGGTACTTAGTGCACCGGACGAGGCGCCGTACCGTCCGGTGTCGTCGTAATTGATATATTTTCCGCTTATGTGTGAGTAAATGCGTCATTGTGTTATATTCGATCAGAAAAAATTGGTCACTGAAAAGGTATCCCGGTCCGCTGAAGATCCACGTTCACGAACCATGTCCATGTCTTCTGCAGATAAAACTGTCATCTTTTCATCTTTACCATGCATGATTATTATGTGTGAGCACGTGTGAATAGTACCTTATGTTCTTGTATTGATGAACTTCATGTGCTACGGTTTATGTTCATTAACACTATGACACAACACGCATTACTCATACATATAAGATGTAGCTAGTTAGACGATCTTGTTTTTGCTGCTATAACTTTAAATAAATATGACAAGGCCTCTGAATGGAGTTACTTGGAATTTTTATATCCACGCATTCACATCAAAGAAATCCAGTTTTTTTTTTTTGTTTTAACCGAATTAAGACTTCTACACATTAAAGTTACATTTTACGGTGTTCATGTGATACTTAACGATTCCCTTCGCAGGTAACTACAGCTGTTTAAAGGTCGACTTAATATTTACTAGAGACCGAGCCTTCTACTTTACTACTGTATTTATCCCTGGGATAATTCTGGTGACCTCCTCCTTCATCACTTTTTGGCTGGAATGGAACGCAGTACCGGCCCGTTCCATGATAGGTAAAATATGGCTGGAATCGGTTTCGGTCTTGCGAATGGCATCTCTTTTCTCTCTTTCTCTCCGTAGATGGCTGGGGCTGCTCATAATAAACACGCTACTTAATTGTTTTTGCAGGTTTTGCTTGAATGGCATTGTTCGATATTATGTAAATAACAAACTTATTCTTATCAACCCCTCGATCACTGTATCTAACAAACGCAGTATAATGTCATTTATTTTTAGATTTTGCTTGATTTTTAGGTAATTACAGCTGCCTTAAAGTGGACCTCATCTTTACACGGGATAGATCATTTTACTTCACAACCGTTTTCATTCCGGGAATCATTTTGGTGACGTCATCGTTCATTACTTTTTGGCTGGAATGGAATGCAGTGCCTGCTAGAGTAATGATAGGTAGGTTTTATTATTTGTTTGCTAAGTGCCTTGATTTTGTGGGTTTGTTTTTAATAAACATTTATTACGTTAGAAGAAGTGGGGATAAATTGGCAAATTGTGTGAGTATTTATTAAAATGGTATTTAATATTTTAGTTAATGCGCTTTATTTTTAGATAAGAAGGTATTGTAGATGTATCTAGTGTAAATACATATAGCACTGGTGCTTTAGTAAGTGCATGGAAATAAACGCCCAGACACTGCGCTTCTTATAAGTATGCTTATGACTCATGCTCTATAATTATTTTTAACTTTATTCAAAAATCATAAATAACACAAGCTTTTCTCTGAATAACTAAACGTGCTATTTGTTCGTACCACTATTTTGTTTAATAACACGATTATTTTTGCGTGCAGGTGTAACAACAATGTTGAATTTTTTCACAACATCAAACGGTTTTCGATCCACACTGCCTGTAGTGTCGAACCTTACGGCTATGAACGTGTGGGACGGGGTGTGCATGTGTTTCATCTACGCATCGCTGCTAGAGTTCGTATGCGTGAACTACGTGGGCAGGAAAAGGCCTTTACACAACGTGGTCTACAGACCTGGAGAGAATCCGGTCACTCAGGTGAATATGATTTTATATATCTGTCTCGCTTTTCGTTATTTGAAACTACACTGTGAAAGGAGCAAGCCCGGGAGTTAACCCATTCAATTTACTTGCTCTTATTCGAACTATTGCGCTACTAGAAGCTTTCAACGCTCATTAATATTTACGTAAGTAATGTACTTGCTCCAGTTCATGTAATTCCGGATAATAGCAATGAAAATAAGGGCAAATTTAAATAGATAATTTGTGTTGTGTGATCAATGTCGTCTGTAGCGTCACATTTTTATCAACGCACACGTTTTACCTACAGATAAACCTTAGTTACTCTTCTTACTTGTAAATACACATTACTAAATATTATTACTATTTTAACGTGCTAACAAACTATATAGAAACTTATTTTTGTTTTTTGTTCTAATACAATTCCTTCAAAGTATCGAATATTAAAAAACCGTAATGCTCATTGACCTGCAGCATAAAACGCATTCACGAAGGACTATCATTCTTAAACTCACTCTTACATAACTATAAAATATAGGTTGCTAATATCAGAGAACAGTTCTGATCTTCTTTACAATTCATTTACACTGCACAAATTTTATATCTCCTTCGTGGATACAAACTTTATTACCTTAATCCTACTCTTTGCAATGTTTTCTTTTATATTACAAGCAACAGGACATAGCATGATACAAAATTACCTAACACACTATTGGAAAACCTATAAATTGAAATATATTTTTTACTAATCGGCAATGTCATGTTGTTAAATTTTTCTTTCACAGCATGTTTAACCACCTTTAAATTTCCTGCATGTAGGTATGTCATCCAAATTCCGACAAAAGATCATCGCGTCCTCATTGGTATTCAAGAACAAGATTCACTCCGCAGAAATAATGAGACTATTTTGTGTGGCCAAAACACCATTGTTCAAGTTTAGTTCTTACTTTTGTTTCTCATTGATGATACACTTCCTGTTTCATTACTTTTGTACCTCGGAGTACTTGTATCAAAGAAAACATTGCAAAGATGATTCAAACTAATCTTATGGTACACTGACGAGTCTTTTGAATGTGTTGACGTGTGGCCACAACAACCTAGTCTATGTTCACTGCACAAAGTCAGTTCATCGTTCACGAGTGAACAAATTCTGTGTGTGATGTTCACAGCGACTGCCCGCTGTCCTGAGCAGAATTGGCATTATACTGGCCAGCCCCTTGGTAAGAACGTTCGCCGCATTCCATTGGCACTTTCTGGACATTGTCACTTATTATATTTCTTTTCTGCTATTCAAAACTGACCAGAGTGTTAGTTATTCAAATCTGATTGGTAAAATAAGCATCTCTAATACTTCTTGTTATATATAAAAATAGTTGACAATATGTTTTAAAATGGAATCTAGCTCGACTACTGCAAATATCTCCAAAAATGTTATAACAAAAAGAAATATTATAGGTACGTTTTAGTTACCCATAGTTTAAATAAAGCACCCACCCTCTAGCCTGCTAGCTAATGCATGTGAAGGTAACCTTGTTATGATAGCAGATAAGCTTTTTAGATTAACTACAAATATATTTTTTTCTTGTTTTTAAAGTATTTTATTTTATACGTAGGTTTGTTTATCAAAAATAAACACTTGTTTGCATGAACAGATTTGACAAGTGCCTTTAGAGCTTTGGTAAGTAAGTTCAGGTAGGCAAAACCCTTTAAATGATTTATTAATAAAACTTTTATAAATCAAGTTATCAGCAACATACAAGTACATATTTCTTATAAAAAAGAGGTAGGTATTATAAAGAAAGCTCATGATTATTCCTTAGTGCGATAGGGATACAGAAAAAACATCTTTTCTACAACATTTTGCAGCAAAATCGAATGCTTCTTCTTTTGAACAATAAATGCTTTGGCAGAGCAAGCAATAAAAAAGGCTTCAAGATTAACTTCTTTAACATCATGTGACCATAAACTATACATCTTTTCTTTCTTTTAGATTATCATGCTTTTGCTAAATGTTTGCAATTTACTAGGAGGCGGTCGCTTTTCTTCAATGGGCTAAATCAGAGATGCCCCAGCCGGAATGTAGCGGTGCTGTAAGTGATATGTCACTGAGAACTCCATCTTTTGCCCCATCATCATTATTTCTGAATGTGATATCACGAAAACTAACGCATTTATTTTCTTTAACGCTGCTTTGGATCTCTGCAGCCTGTGAGTATTACGCGTGTTATTATTTTTATTTCATAACAATAACAAAATGTTTTTACTATGTAAAATCTTTTTACTGTTTATTCATAATAATGGCGACTTTTGGATGTCGCAATCACAACACTAGTTTTGTTTAGTACATTACCTATACATATTGTATATTTTCTTTTTGACTGGTTTAAAATACAGTTGAATTATGTATACATGGTATACATGATTTCGCATTTTATTTTTTGTACAGTCGACCTGTTATGTAGAGTCAGTATTCATCCTTACTCATAATTATTCACCAATCTCTACAATATAGTTGCATCAATAGATTACTCTGCTATATTTTATGCGAATATTTACAAGAAGATATCTAAAATTTTAAGGCCACAACTGATCGTTACAAGAAAATACTCACTTCCATAAACATTGTATTTTAAAGACAGCCTCTTTTAAGTGAGTCTTTTAATACTTCTTTAAATATTTTTTTTATTTCAAAGGTGTTTTATTGTATTTGAAGAATTAACTCTACATAATTCTAGGGGGATAAGAAGCGGGAGTCAACAGGAGGTCCTGCAGATTTGGTCACTTGCACAACCTGCACAGGACCGCCAGGCTCGTGTACCCACACAACTAATAATGGCGGGGTCACCGAGGTAAATAAACTGTTCAGTGGCTTGCATAATGTACACCATTCAGTACACCCTATGAAGTAATTTACATTATGTGCTTGCTTGAACTACTCACACTTTCAATATAGTCAAATCGGTTTATTTGATACTAAACATAGAAGCAGAAATGTAGGTCGCTATGATTCACAGCGTTATACAGTAATACTTGCAGCCTCTACACTAAGTTCTGATCAAAATGTTTTACAAGTTGACTTAGTATATAATAGTTAACATAATAATCTTAGTAAGCTGCCGCATAGTTTCATCGCACCGGTATGTGCTTACAGTATCATCATTCAATGTGAATTTTTTTTTTTCAGCCATGTTTCGTCCAGGTTCGCAAAAAAGAACCGCCGCATCCGATCCGAGTCGCGAAGACCATCGATGTAATCGCCCGGATCACTTTCCCGACTGCGTATGCCGTCTTTCTGATCTTCTTCTTTATCCACTACAAGGCGTTCTCTTAATGGTGCCACAGTCGGCCGTTGCCCGTTGGTCGCTTCAAAACGAACTGTGTTCTTTTCTCGTCACTTTATGAACTACGTCACATTTCCGAAAAAGTTGATGGCGATTGTGATCATACCAACATAGAATAAGTTAGTAATAAGAGAGTTGACGCACTTTGAGCGCAGATGAAAGCTATAATTGCAGCTTTCTTTAACTGTAAGATAGAATGTGAATTTTCTACGGGTTTTGAAATAGTTTTCTAGGAATGTTCTTGAATAGGTCGATTGTATGATACCGGGTAAATTTTACATAAATTGTGTAAATATGCAAAAATACTTATGATAAAAAAGAGGGATCAATTACATAAAATATGTATGTCTTGTAGTGTGGCAGACACGCACTAGAGCCGAAAGAGTGGTGATGGAATCTTATACGGAAAGTGATCTCTTCTAGATAAAGAAATCTATTTCAAACCTAAAGACCAGTCCAATGATTGCTTTTAAGTTTAATGATTAATTATTGTGTCTAAAATTTAAGATAGCAAAAGACATCAATTTATACCTGTAAGTAGAGTCATAGGTATCAATCACTGTAGTTAGATTTTCATACCTATCACATCGGTAAATGCATAAAATGTGATAATTAGAATGTTAACCTGCCCTGCTGCTTCATAAATTAAAATATTGTTTTGTTTATAAAAAAAATACATAATGAGGGATGATGTAGCATCAAGTAGCATAGACAAAGCTCAAGTTGTTCATATTTTAATGATAGGTCAATCTATTTATGTTCACTATGTTTACTGAAAATTGACATGTTCTTAATTTGCTACCGGATAATTTTATTAGTGAATTGAGTGTTTGCCATGAACATGCCTTTGTGTATGTTTGCCTACCTTCATAATATATCAGTAGAAGGCTGTAAATATTTTATTTTTTAAAAACATCATTATGGAATTTTCAAATGAAATGCGAGAACATCGTATTGATGTATATATACCTCGTTTCACTCAGTCCACTTCCACGATAGGCAGAGGTCAGCAGAGTCACTTTTCTGCTAACTTCCTGCTGCCTGTCAAGTACAGTATGGTAGTATTTAAGCGGCAATCAAACTTAGGGACGGGCCCCCTTAGTATGTAAACTATCGCTTTCGCTCGCTAGTCGATCCTTTACAAGCTTACGGTACTCACTGTAAGTGTGAAAGAGACGGCCAAGCGATCGCCAGCGATATGACAGCGATAAACTTATAATATAAGGGTGCCGTCCTTTGGTTGTCCAGTATGCCGCGGCATAATATTACTATTATAAGAGGTAAACGGAGGCAATGTAAAAACGGTTGTTGCTGCTCCCACAAAACTACGAAGGCACCTACTTTAGTAGAGAAAAAACAGCGGCAGTGCCTGAGTGTAAACCGAGGTATATGAGTAGATTTAAAACATGTAGTACCTTATATATTGTGCTGTGAGACCATAATTAAGTATCAACACGTAAAATTTTGCATAAATAATGTAGATAAGGATCTTATTGGCTCTTATATATGAACCATTGACTATATTAATACTATAGCGGCATCGTAGTAACACTTATTATAAAAAATGGGAATTTGCACGTATCAATTTATTGGTAAACAACATCGACACTGACTATTGCGAGAGTCCTCAAGGTGAGTGAAAGCGCGCACTTAAATCACATCCTGTCTTGCACCTTAAAAACCCGTTTTAGTAATGAGTGCTATAATTTCCGATAGTATAAATAAACCCACTTTCAGAGATAAGCAAGTTACTCGTGCAAAGAGTTTTATTAAAATAGCATTGCCTATATTTATTTATTACACTTCTATTATCAGTTACCATTATGGCAGTTGTCATTCATTGACTGTCAACTAATGGTATAGGAAGCCTGTATGTGTGTTGATGAACATGGGTTAAGCCGTGGTCATGAAGGTTTTGCTTTCTTAATCCATCACAATTTAAATAACTTTTCCAAATAAGCGAAACCCTAATACGTCCACGATTGCATATTATTTAAAATAAAATAATATAATTAAATCTATTACACCATCGATCTTTGCCTTTTGCTTATTATAATGAGCGGACCAATGAGTCATCTGTTTTGAAAAATAGATTTTTTTATAAATATACCTGTAAGATGCGTTTCGGCTGTGCTTTTACTCGAAATTGACTATTTTAATGTAATTCCTGTAGGTATGCCTGATAAATTTCATTTTTTAATGTTTGTAATCTGTTTTGTAATAATTCAATACGGGAGTGATGAAAAGTACGCACCTTACAAGAGCTATTAAACGTAGTGCCTCTACGTGCCTACGCCACGTAGCGCGCCTACGCGGCATAGTGCGCCTACGCGTATGCTACGCGCTACTAAAATCGCTTTGACGCAAAAGCTGTATGGTAGCAAAGCGTGTGGTAAAAAATAAACCTAAATGGTACAGGTTCCATACATATTTAGAGAACGTAAATTTGTTTTATTTTATTTATGTTTATATCTAATAAAAATGATATTCAAATAATTATGTATTATCTAGGTATGATATACTTCTATTATTTATACAATTAATATTATTGCAAGCCAAAAAACATAATATTTATTATCTTACTATAAATTATATTATTTATTATTATAGTGTATGATCTCTCTGTGTTATAATAATATTATGATTCATGAGTTTATTCTACGTTAAATCTTTTATAGTCTATAAAAGTTTTTAAATTAAGTATATTACATTATAGTATGATTATTTCAAGGATTTTACACAAAGTGATACTTACCATTTACCTATTTGTTTTAAATTATACAAATGAATACCTATAAGGTGAAATCAACATATCATTCGCTTTATAAGATTGTATCTGTCTATATTAAAGTTAAATTATATTTATTCTCCGTTGCTATACTTACGTAAATATATAAAATTGTTACAACTTTTAATATTTCCCTAAGAATCTTTAATTATTTTAATACGAGCATATTTTGTAATATAATATGTTTATTCTAGCTATGCCTATTGCTTCAAGTTGATGAAGTCACATGCCTTAGTAGATTTAAATGCCTCCATGTTTCCTATTCGATTGTAAATAAAATGTACCCACTGTTTCACAATAAATACATTTCTTCTGACTGGGTTTTCATCGAAATCAAAAATGTAATTATTACCTATTTGTATGAGGTTCTACTAGGTAATTTTATATTTAATTTTATGATCCAATAACAATATTTTTTATAAAAACTAGTGATGAAGGAAAGTGCTATGTCTTCATTCATAATAATAAGTAGATATTTATTATAGTATATTTGTAGAGAACAGCAACAACTCGGCGCGAGTCTATCCCCTTATTCATAAAAGATATTAGCGGCTCGCTAATTATTGTCTTTCTCTCTGCGTCGTAGCTACATAACCTATAATACTAATATATAATAATATTCATACCTACATAGCTTAAATTAGTTAATAAGACTGTCAAAATGACAAAGCAAGAAAAGACGCTAGTGAGATAATAATTAATTTATTATATAAATAATAATGCCCGCACTTTTAATGAACTTTAGAAACAGAAAAGACGATAAATAAGCAGAACTTTGTAATTAGTTATTTAGGTACCTCGAACGATGAGCGTACAACTTTGCAGGAAGGAAGATAGGTAGGAACCTAAGTACTTGAGAAAATTTAATTGGAGAACTAAACATTGATCTAACTAACACCTAATGGATCACAAGTGATGAGTCTTTATATTGCATAAGGTAGGTACTATCAAATATTTTGGGCGAGCATTATACGCTAAAGTTCTAAGCCATTTTTGGTCTTAATCCATCACACACATTGTAGTAGGTAGGTATTCCGTAGGTAAGCACTTTTCTTAGTTCTCACGACGGATTTAGGCATCCGTGAAGTTAGCCGTTTGTGATGCGCAAAGACATTTTAGTTAGAAGAAGAGAAGCTCCATTGCGCATTGAAACGGCTAACTTCACGGATGCCTAGATCCACCGAGAGAATTATACCTACATAAAAGCAGAATTATGATTAACATAGCCTTTGCGTTACGTTGTTTATATTATGGTTATTAGAGTAGGTACCCTGCCTTTATAAAAAGCAATTTTAATATTAAAAAGTAGATAAAAATTGTACCCAACTTCAATTAATATGTTTTTTTATTTTATTGCATACCTAGGTAGATAGGTACTTTATTAAAATATAAGGTAAGGTAGGTATCGTAATTATTGCAAAATTGTCTATGAAGGTAGGTACGTATGTACCTTGTTGCTGTTGCTTGATTATGGCTAGATACGATAAATTTATGCATCACACACAGTGCAGATAGGTACCTTATGTGTAAGTACTGTACCTACTGTAATAATAACTTACAACCACAAACAACTTTAATTTATATTAAATAAAACATTAAATTATGCATGGGGATTGTACGGACATTATTAACACCGTGTACCTATAACCTAAAAAACAAGTGACTAAATTGTAGTTACCCATATAATATTATTAATGTAATACATTGAATGGTGTGAATTACCTACTTAACTAAAATAATATTTTGTATAAAATGTAGGTAGGTACGGAGAAGCTAGCACTTGCACTGATTAGGTAGTAAATAGATAACTACGTAGAGATGCGTTGTCGAATATTAATTAATTTAGACGGGTAAGTATTTATAATAGGGCTATGTATTATGCTACTGACACACATGCTCATAAAATCTATACATAATTACTAACATGTCTAAAATTGGTCAGGGTCCTTGGTAAACAAGCATGCATAATAAAGAACAAAGTAGCAATTATTGCTCTTTATAGCATGATTGTACTAATGAGCAAGTGTGTTTGTTGCTATAAATTTAATTTCCAATGTTTTGTTGCTCACAAAAGCTTGCAATGTCGCAGTCTAAACATCGCTATTTGTTACAGATGTGATATTTTGTTTATTCACCCTGTTTCGCCTTTGTAAATACAAGTTGTCAGTTTGCTGGCCGCCTTCGTGGTAATTAATATAGCATTGTAAATAATTTTAAAATTAAATTTATTGATTACCATTTTCTTCAAATAAAACACAAATTCGATCTAACATTATTTTTGTATCCCCTTTCCTTTAAGGGCTGGGCAGGGCACACAGTAAAGACGTATTCTAGATAAGACGTGGACGTTCCGCAAACGCAGCAGAGCGCCAGCGCCTCTATCACACAAATGTACGGGGCGCTCGTTGAGACTATAAATAGTGGGGTTGTCGCATCGAATTCTCACTTTGGCTCCAGCGCTCGACGGAGCAACACGTCTGCCGGAGAACAAGTCGATGGTCCTGAGGATGTCCCGTGGAGGGATGAAACACGTGTCGATATTTTTCTTTTGAGGTTAACTGTGGTAACTGTGTGACCTCATCAGTTAAAAGGTTAAGAGCCCTATCCTTGACAATATTTGAATTTTCTTGTAGCCCGTGAAGTTTTGAACACTATTGTGGCTCGTGTGTCGAAGATATTTTAACGAAAATAAAAATAAATAAAAGCTTTATCCCTTAAAATTTAAGCCAACAGAGCAAATATTAATTAACTCAAAACATAACTGATTAAAAAAATAATTAGTAACGCACGTTTCGTAAAATGAACAATTCCAGTCAACTTTCGATCATTTTTTCTATGAAATAACAAAGTCTAACATATTTCCAAAAATGCAATTATAATAATCACAATTTTAAAATTTAAGTGAATAGAGAAAAATACAGCATGTTAGTTCAATATTTTTGAAAAAAGACGGTCTAAAAAACGCGTACTTTTCCCAATTTTACGCTTGTTATTTCTGCTAAAGTAAAGAGTTTACAATAAAAATACACCTACTTAATTAAAGTTTCAGTTTTTATTAAATAAATACAAACAAAGAAAATAGTCTAATAGCATTGACTTTTTTAATACGATTTTTTTTAAATCACACCTTATCGCACTTATAATCATATCGATCGAAGCGAGCGACTCTCAAACCGCGCTGAGCGCTTATGGAGGGAGGACGTATCGCTCCTCGTCGCGCGCGCTATTACTTATACTATATAAAGATACATTCACGCGAACTTCATGAATTATATCGCTAAATCTTGGAAAGGCCTCTTAAGCGGAATAGTACTAGAGATTTTTCGTCTGTTTTTTATCATCTAAGTACCTACCTATTTTATTGTAGGTAGATAATGTCATTTTTTCGTTTCCATTGAATTATTTCATACTAGCTGTTGCCCATGCACGACTTCGTTCGCATGGAAATCGGGAACCGTTTTTTCCGGGACAAAATGTCCTATTCCCGGTTATTGAAAAAAATTAAAAATGAAAAATAAGTTTATTAACTACAGAAAAACAGATTAAGAACATGGTTAGGTACATTAATTAAGGTACAAAGCTTAATATTAGGTACGCAATTATGTTGTACAATTGCCGAGAATAAATAAATACCTAATAAAGTCAAATCGGTCAAGCGGTTGTTGATTTATAGATAGAGTAAATAACATCCAAACTTTCGCATTTCATAGTAAGATTAGTGTGATCGTTATTAGTGTGATTAGTTTCATAACGTGATTAATATATTTTTCTTGTTTTATTTTGAGTTTTGTTGAGTTTTGGTGGCAGTTTATCCAACACGACTCGTACGATCTTGGCATGGTCTTGGCCGTCTTTTGACGCAAGGTATAAGTGATATTTTGGGTCGAGAATCATTTTAGCTTTCAACATTTTGTTAAATCAATCAATACGAACTTCACTTCATTTCAGTTCTTTGTCTGTGGCGTCTTGTTTGTTTCTCTATGTTGACCATTAATTGACTTGACACTGTCAAAATTGTTTTTCCCTTAAATTAACGCTATAGCCTGTCTGAGAAGTGTGAACGAGCAGACTGCCAACTGCCAATGCCATCCATATAAAAAAAAACCACTATTTTGAAAAACAGCGTTTTCTGATCTGCGTGATCAATCTATTTAAATAAAAATAATCATTTTATATCTAAATGACAGTAAATAGTGGCTGAAATGATAGTGTTCGACTTTTGGTCTGTTCTACAGTGGTATCTTAGACCATTATTTAAATGGTTTTTGAGAAAAACTACGCGGCTTTGTGAACTGCAAAGAATATGCTATGGTGATAAACCAGGAGCTGCTAGGTCCTGTAATGTTGAAAAGTCATTGATGTTATCTCGCACCAGAGATGTCCAGGAAGTTGTCTCATTTTTAGATACAGTGGTTTATGAAAGAAGGTTCACCCCATTAAACTTTCGAGATATTGTTACTCCGTCAGTTGCAATAATACTCAGAGCGAAGAAAATCAATCCGAAGTATCACGGTGCTTTCATTATTTCCTTTAGAAAATGCATAGAACAGATTTGGAGTTATAGAAATTTAATTGATGAGGTGGAAGATATACGCAAAACTCAGTTTGACTCCAACAATGTAGAACATGAAGAGAAACTTCTGAGGCTTTGGTCATTGTTGGTACCTAATGAAGAGCTTGAAAATAGAGTGACCAAACAGTGGCAGTTTATTGGATTTCAGGTAAATTTTATGTTATTTTATCAATTACTAGTCAACATATTTCTAAACTCAAAATGTTACTTACAAAATATTCTTACTTATCCAGCCTGTTACAATACAATGCAAGATTTAGTAAAAAGAGAACAGTAAGAAAAGTGAGCACCGGTGATCTAGTGGTAGTGACCCCGCCTTCCGATCCTAAGGTCGTGGGTTCAAACCCGGTCATGCACCAATGGATTTTTCTGTTTGAAAAATTTATGTGCGCAATGCCAGTGCTCTCATATGGTGAATGATAACATTATGAGGAAACCGGCATGGCCCAGAACTAAAAATTTGAAAGACATGTGCCATCCATCAATTCGCATTGGGTCCGCGTGGATTAAGACCCAATCACTCTCGCTTGAGAGTAGGCCAGTGTCCCAGCAGTGGGAACATTAGAAGGCTGTCATGAACAAGAAAAGTATTTGTTTGTAACAGGAATCAAGCTTGTTGGTTAATTTATTATCTTTTTCTTTTTGGTTGCAGGGTGATGATCCCAAAACAGATTTCCGTGGTATGGGTCTGCTTGGATTAGAGAATCTTTTGTTCTTTGCAACAGAGTATCCACAAGCATCTAGCCATGTTTTAAGTCATTCCCACCATCCTCAGTACGGCTACACCTACGCTATTGTTGGCATCAACTTGACTTCAATGGCTTACAACTTACTAAAAGATGGTTCAGCTAAAACATACATGTTTAATGCTAAATCCTTACCCAATTTAAAGCTGTTTCACAGATTTTATTGCTACCTTTTTTATGAATTTGATAGATTGTGGTTAGAGTCTAAACCTCGAGATATGATGGACTTTTCTCTAATATTTGAGAAGTTTAGAAATTTAATTATAACAGAACTAGCTGATCCCGCATCGGTTTTTAGAATAAATATTGAAGTTGATACCATATGAGTTAGAAAATTGGTGTTAGCAAATTTTTCTAAAATGCTAAGTAAGAATAAGTAATTCAGTTTTAATGTACAGGTCCACAGTATATTTCAATGGTCATGCCTCTTCAGTCAGCTGACCTATTTGGCATTTCGTTATGCAATAAGACCCTTATTCATAATTCAACAATAAACCTATGTTAGCTTTAATCATTGTCTTTGCTAAAAGAATGACAAGGAAAGACAATACTTAGCAAGCTACTAAAATGACAGTTTATTTTATGAATAAAGGCATGACATGAAAATTTTAATGACAATATTAAATTGATTCATTTAAATATTTTAAATTAATATAATAATATACAAGTTTTACAACCCCTAAATTAGGTTCTATTAATTTCAATATAGTTAATTATGAACAATGAACTTAACATAGAAACTGAATTATTTTTCCTGCTGCCTCCTTGAAATTGGATTGCATTTAAAAATTCGATGTAGTAATGACAAATCAAGGGAGACAATTATGTTTATTAGAAAAGCTTCACACTCACTTGCTTTTTTCTACTAAGTATAGGACCGACAATCTGCAGATTTAGGCATTAAAAAGCTGTTTCAATGCGCAATGGAGCATTTTCAAACTAACTTGCTTTGCAAATAACAAACAACTTCATGATTGACTAGATCTGCCAACAAACTATTGTATTGATTGTGTCTATTCTACTTGTATTTTCGTTAATTATAACTAATTATATCTATGAAGGTTCGAATTACTTGTACAATAACTTAGAACTTTTTCTATGTTTTAAGCTGAAAAAGTCTGAACATAAAATATGAAATGTTCTTTCATGATTGATTTGACAACAAAGTGGTATGAATCTCCGTTTTTAATTTTAGTTTTTTTTATTACGGAAGTAAAATACACAATTTGCTTTTGTAAATTCTTGATCCTTTAGTTTTATTGAAGTATAGGGTCAGAACAGTAAATCTTCAAGTTAAATAGAGGCCTCTTACACCGGATTTTTGAGGATATTTCAAGCAGGGTAGTCATAAAGCACACTTAAATATTTTTTTCTACCAAATATTGATTGGTATTTGTTTTAAACAATTTACAGGTGCTCTCCATTTTATTTTAATTAAGGTTTTGCCAGACTTTGCTTCTACTAGTCATAAAATGATCAGTAATTATACACAATATTTATTAGTTGTGAATGTGATTTTAATGCATTATTGCACATTTTAGTGTTAATATTTATTTTGAATCTTCACATTATGTTTAGTAACATAAGTATTTTATTGTGCAATGCTTTAAACTAGTGAAAACTGATTGACAAGGCAATACCTAACTTTATTATATTATTTACTCACTTTATACTTATGCAAATAAAACCAAAAATTTATAAAGTATGTACATAAATATGTTTTATTTGTTTCTTTAATCTGTAATAACAAAACTATTCTAAAAGGGACGGACAATCAACATGTTTCAAAAAGTTATCACAGAAACAATGCACTGATTAATAAATAGAATTCTATTAAATGCAACAATGCCACGACTTAATACAAAATTAATGTGTTAACAGATTTAAAAAAATGTGTCATGAAATGAACCAAGATTTGAAGACAGTCTATTAGGTCAGAGCGAGGCACAATCTGCTAAAATAGCTTCATATTATTACTACTTACAACTGATACTGTTTACAAAAACCATCAATAAAAATTCACAGTAATGTCAGCAACACTGCTCAGTAGTTATAATATGTCCTGATGCTGACCAGACAAAAGACTGAATTTTCTTAAAATTATAGGGCACTTGAAATTAGATGCTCGAAAAAACTCAAAGTGGCGCAACTTTTGAATGAATGACATACCGGTTACCTTACGATGTTTTCCTTCACTATTTTGAGACAGATATATATTCATATTCATTCGGTAATTTAACATGCTACAGTACCCTTCAAAAGTTCAAAGCTAAACACAGATTCTTTCAGGCTACGTACTGTTAGGAAGCAGAATATCATAAAGTGATACCCATCAAGATCATTTCCTCGAGCGTCTACTTCAAAGGGCCTCGTAAATCTAAGTATTCATTTACGTTTTTTCTCTTTCTTCACCTCTTTCACTGGTTTAGTCTTGCCCGCCTTCACGAGTGCGATGAGAGCGGTGATCGCCACCAGCCCGAAGCCGGCCACGGCCACACAGCCTAACTGCCAGATCCATGGATGCTGAGCGAGTATCTCAAGTCCGTAGGCCACAGCTAGTTTGAGGGCAGCCACGCACCAGTCGACTATTTCGTCACTGAAAAGTTGAAATGTTAAATTGACTAAATTCTTACGAGTAAGGTCGGTGTTCAGTTTAACTTCACTTGCGCACAAAATATAGCGCGACGGCTAAATATAGGGTATTTTATTAATAGTGTGCAATATTCAAGGAATATGTTCCACACACAAAAAAATAATATATATTTTACCCTTTCGATTTCTAACAATGATAAATAATTAATACCCAAAAAAACGTAATCGATTTTCAGACAAAATGTTAAAAAAAAACGTAGGTATATATATTCTAATATTAAAATATCCTGTATAATTAGTGCCCGAGTGACAGAGACAGGTATGTATAGCATAGCGAGTAGGCCGCCAGTTTCCAGCAGTAAAATAGAAGAGAGAGCACCGATCCAGTGGTAACCCCGCCTGCCGACTCTAAGTCGAGGGTTTCGATCGTGCACCAATGGATTTTTCTGTTCAAAAAAAATATGTGCGCAATGCCAGTGCTCTCATACGGTAAAGGAAAACATCGTGAGAAAACCGGCATGTCCAAGAACTAAAAATTCTAGAGACATGTGATATTCAGATTGTATGGGTCCGCGTGGTGTATTAAGGCTCAATCACTCGCGCCTGAGAGTAGGCCAGCGTCCCAACAGTAGGAACATTAAATTGTCATATCATGATGATGATGATGAAAGTAGAAAGAAAGCTGGCCCTGGTGATGACTATGAAATGATATATAATTGTTTAGCTGGTACTGTCTTAGCAGGGCAAAGACCTCCCTTCCACTCATCCAAACTCTGCTATAAATTGTTTTTAAAAGTCAATAGGCAGCTAAACTTACAAAGGTGATGCAACCAGAGGAACCGGTTCGCCTTTAGAATTCTTGTACCAATCTTGAGCAAATGTCACAAATGATTTCACATCTGTTTTGGGTAAATTATATTTGAAAACTTTTCCGAGCCGGAAGCTGAAAATATAAACTAATTAATTATAGGTATTATTTAGTCTTATGAACTGAAATTCGAAGGCAAAAATGTCGACAATCAAAATCAACAATGCAAATGTAATTTCAATTCCATTGCCCCAGTGCATTGTATACAATTAACAAAATGCTAAAGATAACTGCAGCGCTGATTTTCAGCATGAACCTCGGTTGATGCACGGACAGGGTACAATGTGAAAAAGTGCTATCTCGCTCTTGCTATAATTGGGTGGGGTCAACCATGACACAAACGGCACCGTTTACACAACCATGCATTGCGACGCGTTTGCTTCATACATTTTGTTGAGAGATACATATCAATAACGTGTAACTTAGTAATGTTTTCTATACGTGCCATGGTGTGGAATTGTAAAATAGTTTTTCCGTGTCTGTGTTGTTTCGATAGGTTGACTTTGAAAAACCGTCAGAGGACCCCTAAAACGTGGCTCGTCGACAACGATTTCACGAAGATATCGTAACGAGCCCGCGTTTGGTCATAGCGAATAAGGCTCCTGGGGGCTTATTCGCTATGACCTAGAAGATTCCTTACCAATAACGTGTAACTTAGTAACGTGTTCTATACGTGTCGTGGTGTGAAATTGTAAAATTGTTATCCGTATCTCTGTTGTTTTAATAGCGATAGTTTCGCTATTGAAAGGTTGACTTTAAAAAACAGTCAGACGAGCCCTAAAACGTGGCTCGTCAACAACGATTCCACGTAGATATCGTAACCAGCCCGCGTTTGGTCATAGCGAATAAGGCTCCTGGTGGGGTGGTGGTCAAACTCTATATCCAATAAAAAAAGTACTTACAAAAGGAATGCAGGTAGTTTAGTGACTTGAAACCGTTTGGCTGTGTTGATGCCAGCGAGGTTTGAGTCCATACGCGCCACGTTGACGCGTCCGCGTAGTGTTGCCCCCACTCCCTCCCACACAGCATGCAGCCTTTGACATTCCACACAGGAAGCACCATAACTGAATCAAAAACAACTGTAATTACCTACCGGACAGAGATTCTGTTAGCAAACTTTTGACAGATCGTAAACGAAATGCAACTAAACTGTTGCTTAAAGGCAGGGTTACATTATTCTGTGGAGTGTCGTGACGCGTCATAAGTATTTCGTTTCATTTACAGAATGCGCCACAACAGAATGCGCCACAACACACTGCGCTTTAGTAATATAATTCTAACCATACAAAATGTATGGATACGATATGGTTATGACGCGTCACGTCACAACACGCCACGACAGAATGTAAACGCGGCTTTATTATTCAGTTATTTGACAATGATAGAATTTGTTATAGAGCAAAAAACAAAATGCGATCACATTAATAGTTCAACGCCAAGTAAACAAAAATACTAAGGGTGAATTATTATTAAATCGTCGTCAAACAATTTGACGTTAACGTTAGATGGTGCAACTCACCCTAAAAACTGAACTGAACTGAATCTGCTTTAGTGGGCATATAGCAAGCAAGCAAGCTTGTATGAGTCCGTGGCCAACTCTGGTGACAGTCTTTAGGCCGCCCGAAGGCCTCTGTCATGGCCTAACAACTTCGAAAAAGCCGGGACCGACTGCTTAACGTGCCCTCCGAAACATGGGAGCGCTCAGTTGAAGTTGCCACTGGCGGTCACCCATCCTAATAGTGATTACGCGGAACAGTGCTAAACTTCGTTGATCTGTTAAGTACAACTAAGCCAGCTACGTCACGGGGCATATTAGAAGGTTAATACTCACAACATAACAAACCAATCCCCAGTTGTTGCTCCTGTAGCAGCTTGAGTGATATGTTCAAATATACTGTCTGACAGCTCTTTGACCACAGGGGACTGGTTCTTCTCAAAGAATCCGTAGATATCATTTTCATCAGATTCTCCTGAAAATGGAAATAGTAATGGTAATGGAATAACATGATTTATTATTGGTTTAAAACATTATTCAATGCACAGAATAGTGCAGAAATATTAGACATGATAATCGTTTTTGTTAAAGTAAGTTTGTATGAGTCAGTAATGGCCTCTGTATGATTTATAAGTATTTAACCTGTCCTGTTCCACTGCAAAGGTTAATATTATATAACTCTAAGATAAAAAATACTCATTTAATTGGTGCATTTTTCATGAATACAAAACTTACTTTTATCAGCAGCAAAACTTAACCTACAACTAATTGAAATGCTTATTTTATACATATTTATAATGCCTTTAAAATCAATAAAATAATACATATTTGAAGCATACTAACAATAAACATCGTAAGGAAACCGGCATGTTCAAGAACAATGAATTCTAAAGACATGTACCATCCACCAATCTGCATTGGGTCTGGTGGATTAAGACCAATCACTCTCGCTTGTGAGTATGCTAGTGTCCCAGCAGTGTTAGCATTTTTTTTTGAGAATTACGAAGTTATGAATTTAATAGGCCTTATTAGATACAATAAAATAAATAGATACTTAGTTAGATAAAAGGTTGTCTGGTAGAGATCGCTATTTAGCGATAAGGCCGCCCATTGTAATACCTGTTAGTAATTAAGATTGTTCTTGTCAAATTTGTTATAATGTGGTGTTCAATAAAGTATTTTCTATCTTCTATCTATCTAGATACCTATGAAATAAAATCTGAAATTTGCTAAGCATTTAGTTTCAAAAGTTTTTTTTTTTCATACCACTAAAGTGACAACAAAGCGTTAGGCCCACTTGATGGTCAGCGGTTACCGAAGCCTATGTACGCATGCAACATCATAGATATCACTTGCGTGTTACCACCCTGAGACATTAGATAGAAAGTCTCATGTGCCTGTAATTTCACCATACCCTTCAAACCGAAACACAGCAATGTGAGCATTACTGCTTGGCGGCAGAAATAGGTATGGTGCTAGTCCTTCCCCGGACAAGCTCTATCACAAAGAACTCTACTACTCTTATATATCTATGATATCTTACCACTGAATAATAATGGCACTCCATGCCGGAAAAACACTAAAGCAGGTTCTTTGGCCGGGTTATATAGACGAGCCATGTGACTGTTGAATGCTTTCACGGATAGAGCATTCATATGCTTCTGGAAGTCATCTTGTAAACTTTCAATGTGTTTCTCCAGTTCATCACAAAGTTTGCAGTTTTCTTTGGCTGTAAATAAAATTATATTATGTGGGTTGTACTGTCTTCTAATTTGTTAACTTAATTACTTAGTCGGAATATAATGTTGTAAGTTGCATTTTACCTGGATATATAAGTATGTCTACATAGGTATGGTGTACTATTTTGAAATTATATTTTTGTCATATAAATAATAATATTAGTTAAGTACAATTTTAACCTCTAATTAAATAAATACCTAAAAGTTAGAGATGATGATAGAAGAGGCTAGCTATCTAATGATGGTTATACACTTAGAATAATAACACGATACATTGCGCTAAGAAGTAATAAAGTACTCACAAAACAAAACA
Organism: Colostygia pectinataria; assembly: GCA_951394395.1. Lineage (NCBI taxonomy): Eukaryota > Metazoa > Arthropoda > Insecta > Lepidoptera > Geometridae > Colostygia > Colostygia pectinataria. The sequence continues at coordinate 3,727,228 of OX596356.1, read as the reverse complement.
ATTAGTTTTTCTTTTGTTCTTATTAATTCAAGTAGCTCGTCGTCGCTAACACTTTGCACAGAAGAACTTTCGGCTTGTAAAATCGCCCAAAACAATAGTAATAAATAGCCTGAAACTTTGAGAAACATTTTGTTTTAACTACTAAATATTACTTATTTAATGTTGTTATAAAATAACTTGCTTTTACTGCCACATTGATGGAATTTATACGGAATCTATTGGATTTAAAATAAAATAACAAATACAAAACCGGCCGAGCCGTCGGTCGGTCGCTTCTCTATCAAATCAAACGAAAGAGAAAAATAATGAAAAATTCTCTAAGAAAGAAAGGGAGAGAATACTAAAAATCACAAAACAGATATTATTACTACGTATTTATTTATTTATCAAGATTACCAAAAGTGTGAATGCAACCCACCAAAGAGAAGGGTTCCGTAATTCCATTTTAAATAAAATTGATAATATGGATAATATTAAGAAATTGGATAATAAAATATTCTATCCATATTATAAAACCTATCTAAATAAAACCTGATGTAATGAAACCTAAGTTTATATAAATTCGATGCAGTACGTTATCAAAACTTTTGCAGCTTTCTTGAGTACCTACCAACTGCTAGTTTTAAGTGTAGGTGTAATTATCTGTTCAAAAGTAAAATACCTTGGTTAGGTCTGTTGACATTGAGTCAGTAGCAAAGTCAGTGACTGACTCCAAGTTTCAGACAGCTCTACTGACCCGCGTGTGGTCTGTGCTGTCGGTTCAGTACCTAACATTACTAAATTAGGAAACATTACTCTTTCATGACCCCATGACAGGCTTGGGCGTTTTCGACAATATAAATAGTTTTTGTTCTAAGCTACGAACAAACAAAGCATAGAATCATTACTTCAAGGGAAATGTGCGCGCAACTTGACATAAAATTTCAAACAAACCCACACGTCAAACCTTCTTCGCTGAATAGCCAACTATTTATTAGGACTCGGGACGCACGGGAGTTAAAAGTGACTTTATTGTTTCAACGTTTGGGTTTAAATTGCCGTCTAATGTGTAGTTCGCGCATGGCATTTACTGCAACGCCATCCGCTACCCGGGATGGTTCATGCAATATGATGCAATGCAAATGTGGTGATATATGATAATATATTCATAAGTTGTTTGAACTTCTATGACAACAGTTGTTTAAAAGTTTGCACATGGAATAGGTTTTAAAAGAGTTACTTTACTTAATAGGTTTGTATGGCAAGTAAAAACTTTGCAAGTACCTATAACCGCTCGATTAATAGCGACGTAGTGCGCGCGCGATCCCCGTTTATGAGCGTTCTGGTTCTGGCGCGAAACGCGACATGCGTTCGGCCACGCTGCCAGATGGATACAGTCCCTTTTTTACAACGGAACCCACTTGTACAACTGGCCTCTTTGGAAAAGGCTTGAGTCTAGCTAATCAGTTCGTCAGAATGACAGTTCCTAATTTAGTCTGTGTTACAGGCAAAATAAATATTGTAAAATAACGCGATTTGTTTAAAAATAATAGATTTTTGGTGTAAAATAATTATTGAGGTAGGTACATTAATAAACAATTTTTTAAATTTATTCAACTAGCCTATTTTCGAAGTCAGCAAGACTTCATTGAAGTTAAATCATACCTTACATTTTAAAAGTTTCTATCCTAAATGAATAGTGAATAGTAGTTTGTTTGGTTACTTGTGTTGCCGAACGAAACAAAATAAATTGTGTACAGCACACACAATCATTTAATTTTGTTTCATTCGGCTTTAACCTACACTTTACGGAACTCTGGAAACATACTTTTTCATCTACTTTTTGCTTCTGTGGTTGAGTTGCCATCATTTAACAAGTTGACGGTCCGGTAGTACGGTAAATTTTGGTCCTTGTGTACGGTATCACGGTATCCTCAGTCCTCAACTGTCTAAAAATTACTGTACCACCCCGGTCCAGTCAGTGGTGGTACGGTATTTTTTGGTCCTTGTGTGTACGTTTACAAGGTATCCCCAACAGTTAGCTAGCGAGCGGCACGGCAGCACTGACTGGCTGGACCCAAGAAAATGTAAGCACTACGGACTGGACGAACGAACTGTGCTGTCCGGCTGAGCTGAGCTAGCTGACTGCGACCTGTGTGAATGCCTGCTGTGCTGTGTGTGCGTGCTTTGTTTTGACTTTTTGTTGAGTGAGGTAACTTTCAAAAAACAAGAACAGCAGCTGGTTTCCGAAATAAACAAACGTTGAATGGTAATTTTGTTTCTATCATCAATACTACCCAGTTTCTAACCGTGCTGTGCTGTTCTGTGCATCTAAGAAATAAACAAGAATAAGAATACCAGGTGAAGGTTATCAACATTTATATTAGCCTGTGTCACGCTTATTTACTATTCCTTAGCTTTTGTATCTCTCATAAATCAAGTTTATGGCGAGTATCGATCTAACATTTCATTATAGTACTTTGTTAGTTATTCCACTGTATTCTGTGTATGGTAAAGCAAACGACTTAGTTCATGGTTTAAAAAAGATCTTATTTGTGATTTGCAACCATGAGTCATAAACGCCCCTTGATGACACAGATTCCTTTTTCTCAGAACACTTTGAAAATGGCTGAGAATGTTGAAGAGAAGGTGGTTATGACCCCTAAATGTAAGACTGCTACATCAACAACTTTAGTAGTTGAGAGGAAGGCTGTGGAGCCTGAAGCCAGTGATAAAATCCATGTAGCTGGTGGAGACCACACTGGGATTATCATCAACAAAGAAAATGTTTATGGTAAGTAAAGCTTTCAGTTACAATTCCCTTTAAGGTACTGTGTTTTTCTCAGCAACCCGTTTAAAACTTTAGTTTTGACCTTGATAATTTATTATTTCCTTAACTTATAAGGTGTTATTTTAATAATGTTTACATTTAAAATATACTTCATATCCTCATGTGTGTCATTTTGGTATAATTTGGTGCTCAAACTTTGTTTTAAGTAATGAAAATAAACTTATTTAAATTTACATAGTAGAGCTGTGTGGCTTATAATTTAAATCACTGTATGTATGTATAATTTAAATAATTTACTACCATAAATAGAATCATGAGTATGGCGGTTAAATAAATAATAATTCAATCTTGGTTGACTTACTTATAATTTGTTATTATTTTATTTTGACTACCAGTTGATTGACAATATGTCTGTTAATACAAAAAAATCTCATCATTGTTGCTAATTGAGTTGAATCACAGAGATTCAAGACACTTCTGTCTTGAATCTCTGTCAAGTCTTAAAATAAATAATGATTGATGTGACTGATAAATGAGTAATCACTTATACTTACTAATAATATTCATTGCCCTCCATTGTTTCCTCTTGTTTTTAAGGTTCACATATTTCACCAAAGACATTGGCATGCAAATCTTAAGACTTATGTTAGGTGCCTAAATTAAACTAATATTGTCATTGTTATTATTATTATTACAATTGCATTTTATTATTTAATCAAATTAAATTAAATTATCACTATTTAGAAATTTATTTACACTGTAAAAGGTTCTGTCAATCAGCAATATTTCAGCTTTTTTACAAACAAATTCATTGGTAATTCTTTTATTGCACTGGGAGTTTTATTATATATTTGTAACATAACAAAATAAATTATATACATACAGTTTTGTATACAAATAGTTATTTTTAAAAATTGGCATAAGATCATATTTTTATGGTTACACAATAAGGGTCTTTTTCATGAACCAAACCTCATGTTAATGTCTTTCAAATCAATCATCTTCGTTAAATAAAAAAAAAACGTGTTGCTTTCGTAGCAGCAACTTTTGCACATGTGGAAATAATGATGTGTATGTGTGAGAAGTTAAAAATACATATTTCATGGAATATGTATTTATGCATACACATACATACATAATACATTTCCATGAAATGAATCCAGAATTTGCAGAATCACATAAATCCCAGAAATATGTATAAGTTCAGAATATGAATATTCTAGACTATAATCTATCTCTGCCAAATTTCATCCAGATCTGTTCAGTCATTCTAGCATGATTAAGTACCTAACAATTAAGATTGTATAATCTGCCTCCTTACACACTATTAACCGAAGCTTATTAAAGCTTAATTAGGTACGGGTTAATGCTCTGATTATTAATTAAAGTCAAGTGGGGTCAAGGGAAGATGAAAATAGATAGCAGGATCGAGCAGTCATAGAAATTCAGATTATTTAATAAAACCTATGACTTTCATGCCATCTTTATATCAGCCGTCTAAAAAACAGCTATACAACTTTTCGGTTTTTTTTTCAACATTTCAAACCTAGTTTTACTGTATGGAAACAAAAATAATATCCCTGTGACTTCGCTCGCGTGTTACCAGGATAACAGCACGCACAATACAAATAAAAAAAAAACTCAAAATCACTTTGATACGCCTTAAAGCTAGGTGAATCTACGCTTGTTCCAGCACTATCTTTATCACTATTCGGCATAATCTACTACCGTGACGTAGCTGGCTAAGTTGTTCTTAACAGATCAACGAAGTTAAGCACTGTTCCGCGTGGTCATCATTTGGATGGGTGACCTCCAATGGCAATTACAACTGAGCGCTCCCGTGCTTCGGAGGGCACGTTAAGCAGTCGGTCCCGGCTTTTTCAAAGTTGTTAGGCCATGACAGAGGCCTTCGGGCGGCCTAGAAACTGTCACCAGAGTTGGCCACTGACTCATACGAACTTACTTACTTTATTGAAATCGTATCGACTTAACTTCCAAACTTTCACATATTATTAGTGTGATGATGTATTTCAGAAAATGGTGTCAGCGAACCGTGCCACGCCCAGCTAGAGTTCTGCGTGTTCCTGGTGTCGGCGGCGACAGGTTCGCACACGCGCGAGGCGCGAGCTCTCCGGTTCTGGTTCAAGCCGCAAGTGCCGCCGGATGAGCGCTTCCACGACGCGCAGGCCTTCTTCAGGGAGCTGGTCAGCCCACAGGACTTCCCTAAAGGTTATTGTTTGATTCGAATCTATTCATTGTCTGTGTACAAAATAATGTAGGTACCTAGTAAAAAGCCTTCTAAACGGAGACGCATAACGCACACAATACCAACCTGCCATTTTTAGTTTTTATTTAATTCAGTCGCCTAATAAACACCATTCGTTCGTAAAACCCGCTAGCAAACCCAAGTGAAAGTGCACCCTATTACACACAATTATTAAACTCAGAGTCGCAGACGGTGACATAAGGTGCAAGCGAGATAGTTTTGTCGGTATCGCTCGCACTCGTAGGTAGTTTACCACAGTGCAATCTTATTCAGTATTAATATAACATTTTGGTTTCATTATATTTCAGATTACGTTGGTTTCATCAAGAAGATAATAAAGTTGATGCAAAATAAGTACCATCAATTGAAACTATTAGAAATTGAGCTTAGGCAAGATGGTACCGGACCTCCACCTCCAGGTATTCATCACCTTAATAGTGATTACAAAAATAAATTATAATATAGCTAATATATTACAATGAGCGGTCTTATCGCTTGGTGGTAAGACTCTTCAGCAATAGTCCGTCTTGGTGGGTACCACCGCAGTGCCAGATACTCTACCTCCAAGCAGTAGTGTGCAAGCATTACTGTATTTAGGTTTGAAGGGCACTGTAGAAAGTGAAATTACTGGGCGAAAGAGACTTAACAACAATGTCTCGGGGTGATAAGCGCAGTGTAGTGTCACGCAAACACTTAAATACTTTAAGCTTTGGGTGGCACTGCATCCGTAATAGTCAGGCGTGGTGCTTAACATCAGGCGGGCGCCTTGATTGTTGTCTTGTCACTAAAAAAAAGCGATTTCTTCCAGCCTACCAGGTAGGATAGTAACTAACAAAGATGATGCAAACATTTGTCCCGCAGCGGGGATTGAACCCGCAACCTCTCGCTTTTTCCACCACGCCATCAAAGTCTACTAAGGAATACACTTAACATTTTAGCTAACTAGGACATACTATTTTGGCTGTGCATTGATTCTTAGTCAGTCAGTCACGCAGTCACGCAATAATTTTATATACATATATCATTTAAATACATACAATACCTGTATTTATTGTATTTTTTAATTTCATTATACAGAATCGAATGGAGTTCTCAATAAGAGCATTATATACAACTATCATAATGGGTGTATGTATCTATTATGTATTATGAAATAGTATGTTTAATATAATACAATATATAATTGTGCATGTAAACATAATTTTTATATATGTAGGTACTGTACCTATTTGTGTTTTGTTTCTTATTAATTTAGTTTGATTGAAGATTGTTTAGTTTTTTTTATTTTTATTAACACATTAGTTTTTCTAGCTAAGATCTTGATTGGTAGAAATAATATGATCATAAAAAAATGCATGTCCAGTTTTCATTTTTTGCTGTTGTAAAAAGCTCTGAATGATATAATACAAAGTTTTCTGAATAGTTTTGTTGTTACCCTCTTGTTCATAATCACTATAATTAAAACCTTTATAAATATGTCTGTCTGTCTTTGACATTCTAACTAATCTAAAGTTAATGTAAAGAAGAACAACAGAATATAACGGCATTTTAGTTATAACAGGCTATTAAAATGATTATGAACAATGGGTTTGTGTACATCAAAAATAATAAGCACATCTTTATGTACAATCTTTTGTAAAGTAGCACAGTATGTCTACACGTTTTGTCAGCAAACTAAGATTGAATATTTAAATATACATATAGAATTGAATATTATGATTTGAATATGATTTTGTGTATTTGACTAATAAATAATTATTTTTTTCAGCCTACATTGATGATAGTATGATGAACCAGACCACAGTAATATCTGAACAAAAAGTATTGGATTTGATAGAAATGGCTTACCCTAACCCCATGAACGTTGAAGAATTTGTTGCGTAAGTATTGTTTTTTTTAACCCGTATTGACCCACTGCTGGGCAAAGGTCTCCCCCCAAACCCTTCCATCTGTCTCGATCTTTTACCTAGAAACCCTGGGACCTAGACGTCTGTTGCCCGATTCTTCTATGCTAGACGTAATCTGGCGTGAATTTACCTAGTTTACGAGTGGATTCAAAGTGGTTCTTGTGATTTTATTGTATCATATTTTTGACTTCAATTTTGATATTTTCAGTGCTGGAAAATGGTCTAAAGCAGAAGTGAAAGACGCATTAGAAGCGTTGGAAGAGAAAGGTCTGACTCGCGCTATGTCGGAGGGTATTTACGTCAGGCAACACAGCGTTGATACACAGGTAAATGTTACCTGCCTTAAATCATTAAAAACTAGCAGTTCAACCTGGCTTTGCACGGGTGGACATAAAATATAGCCTATGTTACTCAGGGATAATATAGAAATCTAATGGTAAAAGAGTTTTTTAAATCGGACAAGTAGTTTTTGAGTTTATTCTTTACAAACAAAATTACTACTCTTTACTCTTTATTATATCAGTATAGATTAGTATAGACAAGGTCTTTATCATCTATTGAAGATGATATAAATAATAAATAATGCTGGACAATCCACACAGCATCATCTAGCCCCAAGCTAAGCAGAGCTTGTGTTATGGGTATTAGATGACTGATATACTTAATTCAATACTATAGATATAGATAGATATTTAATATAAATAGAAAATAACCAGAACACCCGGAACAATATTGTGCAGCGTACAAACATTTGTCCCGAGGTAGGATTCCGCGGGTTTTATCACGATGTAAGCGTACATACATACAGGGAGGGAGACACAGACTTTGTTTTATGCTATGCTGAGACTAAAATAAAATTATTTGAAAGGTTGTCAAGCAAATGCCTACCTTATGCTCATCTCGACAACCGAGCATCGCTGTGATAACTGCCCTGTACTGCGAGAAACAAGCTGTGGACGCAATGATGGACAACCAAGAAACCTACGTACGATATACTACTGTAGGTAAGTGTTATTTTACTTTAACCTTTCAAGGGTCGTCGGCTTTATTTAAAGTCTGAATTCTGGTAATACAACGGTATAATGAATATTACAACGGTATTATTAATACCTGTAATTGGCTTTCCATAGCTACTCAAGTGTATATTTATATGTAAAAGCTGTTGGTACTTCTAAAATAAATAAATATGGAGGTTCTCGGTTCGCGAATAATCGTGATAACTGCCCTGTACTGCAAGAAATAAGCTGTGGACACTGCGTAAAACCGTGATAACTGCCCTGTACTGCGAGAAATAAGCTGTGGACAGTTTGCGTAAAACCGTTATAACTGCCCTGTACTGCAAGAAAAAGCTGTAAACAGTTTGCGTAAAACCGTTATAACTGCCCTGTACTGCAAGAAATAAGCTGTAAACAGTTTGCGTAAAACAGTGATAACTGCCATGTACTGCGAGAAATAAGCCGCGCCACTATAGTTATAGGTAGGTACTTGGTATAATATTACACGATCATAAAGCTAGTTTGAGTATCATCGTGATAATTGCCCTGTACAACGTGAAATAAACTGTAAACCTTATAATGGGCAAGTCTATATGCGAAGTACTGCTTTGAGGAGCGCTTGTGACGTCGCTGGCTAAGTTGTTCTTAACAGATCAACGAAGTTTAGCACTGTTCCGCGTAGTCATCATTTGGATGGGTGACCGCCAGTGGCAATTTCAACTGAGCGCTCCCGTGCTTCGGAGGGCACGTTAAGCAGTCGGTCCCGGCTTTTTCAAAGATGTTAGGCCATGACAGAGGCCTTCGGGCGGCCTAGAAACTCTCACCAGAGTTGGCCACTGACTCATACGAACTTACTTACTTACTTACTGATTTGGGTAAGTGTTATATTATTATTATGGAAGTATGTCTTGAACGACAGAGAAAAGTGCAAACTAGTTGTCAAAATAACAATAATTTATTAATAAAATAATAACTTATGGCTAATATTCGAAACAAAAAATGCAATCGTGTGATGCTTTATACGTGTATATTATATTTATAGCAATTGCTATCACTTTGTTTGGTTATATGTGGTGGGCTACATTTTAGATATTACATTATTCTACATAAAATATATCTAAATATTTAAATAAAAAAAAACAAATAAATATTCAACAGTTATATAGTATTATTAACCTTTCGTCTGCCCAGCAGTAAATTGGTTATTAGTTGCCAAATTATCTAAAATGTTTAAAAACAACCTGTCATAAAATTATGTTTATCACAAATTAGTATTTGTGATAATTATGATTAGTTAGTGTATCCCACAAATATTATAAATGCAAAAGTTATCGGAATCACGCCATAACGGCTGTATATGTGATCTGAATTAGATGTACGCTTTACCAAAAATAATCATAACTTATAACATGTACATACTTTATATAATACTATTCTTGTTTTACTTGTAGGTACTATAATAAAAATACATGTATGTAGGTACCTATTTTTTTTTAGTAGTGCCGAGAAAAACTTTAAACTTGAAGCTTTTTATAATACTGCAAGTGCAATGTTCAGGCGCGGGCGAACGACTTGATCGAAATTTAATTGATCGTGTTCAAAACCTAGTATAATACTGTCGTATAAAGTTAGCCGTTTCGATGCGCATTGAAGCTTTTTTGACTTAATTATCTTTGCACATCACTTTACGGATATACGTGTTCATTAATCTTGCTTCAGTGATAACGCATTTCAGTGATCAAGCATCGCTTTTAAATATATAAATTAACTTTTCTACTTCTCCTGTAACTGATATATATTTTAAACTATTTACGTCGACATCTATTGAATGTAAGTATGTGTCAGCCCCATCTTCCTCAACGGCCACAAAAATATCAAACGAACTTCCATTCTTATCCACTACGAATCTGAAGACATATTCCGTACCTGAAAAGAAAATACAATAAGTCTAATGTTGGGAACACTGGTCTACTCCCGAGCGTGAGTGATTGGGTCCATGCAGACCCAATGCGGATTGGTGGATGGCACGGCACAATAATTTTTAGATCTTGGTCATGCCGCCGGTTCCTCACGATGTTTTCCTTGACCGTACCTATCACTGACATAGCGCATACATTTTACATAACTACAATAAGTACAGTTCCAGGTGTTTTGGGTATTTTCTATGTATAATAAAAAATATCTACCTATGTATTGTATTGCATTAAGTATATCAGTCATCTCACTCATAACACAAGCTCTGCTTAGCTTGGGGCTAGATGGTGCTGTGTGGATTGTTTAACATTAAATAATTTACAATTTGATTGTTATTTTAAGACAATCGGTGTCTGTCGAGAAATGTGTGCTATGAAGTGTTGCTATAGAATTGTGAAGCCTACCAAAATTATTGCATCATTACCGTGGCTTAACTTACGCCCGAATAGGCCGCCATTGAGATCATATTAACTATATAAGATCCGTTATTTGTCAATGACAGAGCTATCAATTATTTAATCTACAAATCTCTACGCATTCTCGCACAATTTGCCTTGCGATCCTATGGTCGAGAGTTCGACCAAGGTCTTGAACCAATGGGTTTTTCTATTTAAAAAATGTACAATACCATTGCTTGTCAACGGTGACGAGTGAAGGAAAACATGAGGAAATGTACTTCAAAATTCGAACGACATGTGCTCTCTTACCACCAATCCGTATTGGGTCCGCGTGAAATGTGATCAAGTGTGACTTAAATTAAAAAAGGGTTTACTATTTTGAAATAATTTACAAATTGGAAGTTATTGTGGTCATGAAATCAAACTTACAAACTGAAGGATTTTTCAGGGGTAAGATCTCTTAGCTCATCTGTGTCAATAATTTACCTTTAAGCTTACCATTTTCCCTGAATAAGTCGCTTGCTTTGTTTTCATTAGAAACACCGTTCCCATGACTCTGTATTTGTACGTAATCTTCTTGGTCAATTTCATTCATTCTGTTCGCCACATTTATCTGACACACTGTACTATTTTGCGTTGAAACAGAGATATTTAGTCTGAAAAAAATAATAGTTATTATACAGGGTCTTTCATTATTAATGCATAATATCAAGGAATAGGTTCCACACAAAAATAAAAACTAAATCCGTAATTACCACTTCAAATGGAAATTATCAATTTAGAATTTTCTGGTACAATTTTACCTTTTGTCCTGTGTCATTAGACCTATAATTTTAATTTGGTTTCTCGCTCTTAATGTCGGTAAGGGAAACATGTTGCCGTCGCTAATTGACTGCCAACCTTGTGTGCCACCAGTACCGTTCAGGTGTACTCTGTATGGATCGTCGTTACGTCTTTGTTGATCTCTGAAAATAACAAATAACATGTACATACTAACATTGCTAAATCCGTATCCAAAATAATGCTTTTGACAATCGTAAACGTTAACGTATCGTCCAATAGTTAATTTGTATGGGATTTGTGCGTATAAAAAACTTCAAAAATCCTATACAAATTGACAGCTAGATAGATACGATAGCGTTTACGATTGTCAATAGCAGATATTATTCGGATACAGCTTCTTGTGTATACATCTCTCGCGCTTTATCTGATAAAACTTTGAAGAAGTTCGAAAAGCTCTTAAGATTTCGCGATATACGTTTTTTAAATTGTTAAAATAGGTTTCTTATTTGAATTTTAATAGTAGGTATAATTAAACCTTTTTATGTTTAACAATATCCGATTTCCACTAAGTAGAGTATCTTAGAACATTAAATTAAAACACTCTTTTACATTAAGTTAATAAAATGTTTTATTAGTAAGTACTTAAATATTGTTACTACTGGCAACATGGTTAGACTGACTAAATTCAAAACTATATATAATATCAAAACTATACTGCATTGTGTATGATATATGGTATTAGAGTAAGTACGTAAAAAAAGGAGAGAAAAACCATGAACGTAGTAATAAAATGTATGTCGAAAATTACAAACTGATTTTACACACATAGGTTATGCGTAAACCTGTAAAGTGATTATTCAACAAAATACCAAACCCAAAAATACCGAAAGCTAGCCTGAATAACTTTACCTTAAAAGTACTGTAACATAACAATCGTGCATGGTATTTATTTATAAAGAAATGTCAATGGGCAGATACGCAAACGCCCTTTTTAAACTGGGTTAAAATAGCTATCAACACAGTCATGCTAACACCCAAAGATAAGTCTTAGTTAACACCACAGAAGTATAACTAGCTTCTGGGGCTAGGCTAACACCAAACAAGAAACAAGCCGGCATCAACACCCAAAATATACTGCCCCGCCTCCGGTAGATTAAACAATCATGATGCACAAAAATATATCATAATTATTTTTGTAGAAATACCAGATAGATTAGATATGAATACTTTTGTGGCAAAATAACAGTGTAACTGATACAATTAGATATTTATCGTGGAAATATTGCTGATTTAAACCGTGTTACCTGAGTTTTATGCAGTTGTTTATCATAATTCACGGATAGCTATGTTCACCACTTCACTAGTATATTTTGTTCTCAGCTATTCCAATAATTAGACATTTCCTGTTAGTAAAGTTGTGTTCTAAGCTCTATTATTTTCACGAAAACCCATTTTCGATTTTCCTATGTTCTAGTTAGACAGACAGTGACATTGACAGTGAAAGTGCCAAGTTCTTAGTAGTTAGTACGATGAATGCTACTGTCATCTTGGCAACGACATTGACACATAAAACTTTCTAAAATCAAGTTCACTCAACCCGCACACATTTGACAGCATTTGACACAAAACTAGAGAAGTGGAACCTGGCACAAAACGAAATAACACATTCCTAACCAACCATTCAATAACAAACAAACCAGTTTCCGCACTCAGTATGGATAGAATTTTTCGTATAACTTAAATTATTATTAAATAATGATGTAATATGATTGAAAAATCATATTACATTAATAAGTCAAGTTACTGTTGGAAAAAATATCTACATTATCTTAATCAAATCGTACCCTGCTATGCAATCCCAGCAAGTTTTCAACATTTTCGATTATTTTGATGCACATAAATTTCACTAAACGTGGCGCTACGTGTAAGGTAGCGGTATGCGCGACAGACGCGTCTCGACGACTAAGAAGGCGTTTCGTCCCGAGATGGTTCAGATTGGTATGAATGACGTAAGATGAAAACAAACACGTCTGTGCGCTCGTGCTCTCACACACCTTGAAGTTTACGGTTACCTGTGTACTGTAGGTGAAGAACTGGTAGTGTTGTAGTAGAATGTGTTTTGAATAGAAAAACGTAAGAACAGTTTGAAGTAACACTTAGCACTGAGGACGGTCCTTTAAAATTATGACGCACTGCCTGATTCATTAACAATTGGATAACATAGGTGACTGCGCGAAGAAAACTGGGTTATCCTTCTTGAACAGCTCGTTTATAAATGAGAAATTCTCTGATTTGACTGCTATTATTATAATATACTGGTTCTGTACCGGTAGTTAACTTTTCAACAATACCTACGCATCTCATTTGTTTTCCTAACGTCTGGAATTCGGAAATCTATAGCTATGTGCTCTTTCACCACCATCGTGCCATTTTGCGATTTTTTATAAAATTATATAGGTTAGTATACCTTTTTTTAAGGGTTTGTAGAACCAATTATATCAAGGTCGACGCGTTAAATCTTTGCATTGCAAGTGGTCACTGACTCATTTAGGAGCGATTGAAGTTGGTCGTTTACCTAACGACCAAGAAATTCTTTAAATTTTCGGCAGGCTTAGTCACTGCATCTTAATTAGTCATCTATCCGGCCACTAGATTAAATAATTTTAAGATCATTGTGAATTTATTGAATAAAACTCATTTGACATTAAATCCAGGAAATCTAGTGACAACACCGTAGTTATCCATTTACCCCTCTTTTAGAGGTAATTAGACTATGACCAACTAGCGACCCGCGCGACCTTTCTCTTGAATCACTCGATCTATTGATGAAAACCCCATTAAAATCGGTTTCGTAGTTTAAAAGATCAAAGCGTACATACATAGATGAGAAGCTACTTTGTTTTGTACACTCGGTGTTTGTTTTTCTGTTCTAAAAATGTATGTGCGCAGAGCCAGTACCTACTTTTACGGTGAAAAGTAATTGCGAGGTAAACGGAAGGTCTAAGAACAAGTTATTGTGCCATCTACCAATCCGCATGTAGCTAGTTTTTTTTATTATTTCTGCAAATGACGAGACGGTCAAGTCGTTCGCCTGATGTAAAGTGGCGCTTGAATATAACAACTGCAGTTAACTCTTGCTAAAGCTACCACTAGCACAGAACAGATATTAGTACCCACTAGGTAAAAGATGCCATGCTTGCGTAACTAAAACAAAGATTGACACAAACACTGCAGAATGTTACTGATAAATTTACTTATAGCAAGTAAGTATGTGTTAATAGCAAGCAACGTACGATAGCACAGGGCCCCGATTCTCAGTTCCTTCGATAAAATATCACATTCGGTATGATGAAAATGTTTAGCCATCAGAATAAGTGTCATCTACATATCTTATCTTATATATATATATCTTGATACAGACACTGCTTAAACCGTCTGAAATAGACTTATAGGCCAATGATGATGATGATGATGAAAATACAAAAAAAAATGTTTATGGATGTTTTAAGGGTTTTTACGATTTAATAATATATTACCATGATGGAATATCACATTCTATACACTATGTTATCGTAAAAACTGTCAAAATATCCGTATATAAAATTTTCGTATTGCCAAAAAGTTACTTTAGATAAATATCGACCGTGGCCGTGGGTCCTACACTGGTATACATCGAGTAGTCAGCAGCACTCGATACCTCTAAAAATAAGCACATTGAATATATTATAATAATGTAGTTATAACAATAACAATAATAAGTTATTTAATTTAGAATAGAATAAAAAAAGGAAAATTATTTATTTACTATATTTGTCTACAATGACTTTTTGAGAACACAAAAAAATCTATTTATAGATATTTTGACAGATTAGAATTGTCAAAATATCAATAAATGGATTTTTTTGTAAAATAATAATATCGAATGTGATCTTTTATCGAAGGAACCGAGGATTTCCCCCCGTAGACCACAATATCAATAATCGTTAGCTGTGTTGTTTGCCTTTAAAGAGTGAGCACAGGGAGTGTTTTTATAGAATAGAATAGAATAGAACAAGTATGAGTCTCCCTTGCCTTGAGGATCTCGCAGTATCATAAGATAAGACCCTGCTATAGTCACAGCTATATACACCCTGTATATATTAAGAAAAAGATTTAATTATTAGCGCGTAATATTAAAAGAATAGATTCCACACAAAAAAAAAATATAAGTACGAATGAAAGACCCTGTATATTTCTTGACAGCAAAAACCTTCATTAGTAAATTATTTTGAAATCGTAGAGCTTTTTTCTAGTTTAATTCAGCCTCTTTTTTCTGCAAACTTCATCTAATTTTTTAGCAGTATAGTATATTGGCTGCCATGTTGATGATTATGAGAAGTAATTCTAATAGAAGAAGCGCATCAACGTCACATCGATATGACGATTCAGTTTTTTCAAAATACCTCTTCAATTGTTTCTTTGAGTCATTGCAATGCATTGAGTCCTTCTGATTTTCGTCACAGGGTAACATTCAACCTACACTGTAATACGTATAGTTAGGTACGTCTTGTGTGGGAGATTCCTGCGAGTAATAACGTGTGTGAGCGCAATGACGTGCGTACAAAGTTTACCTACTTTAATAATACCGAACGATAAATAGCCTTTATACTTTATCCGCCATGATGAATAACCAGGATAACTGATTGCAGATTTATTGTAATCAAAAATTTAAAACTCTAAGGGTATAACTGATCAAATGATTGGTGGATGGCACCATGCCTTTCGAATTTTTGAATTCGAATGCCGGCATTCTTACGATATGTTCGATCTGCCTTAGAGCGAATCTGTCATTAAGCGATAAAGGCGTACCTAATGTGGTTTTACCTGGGTACCAATCCAAGAGCTTTAGTTCTATTTTTACTTGATGGGTACCATAGACCTAAATAAGTATTACTTTTTCTATTGTTTTAGAATCGTAATAGTTATTTTGCATATTAAAGACGTGTTTGGGGTCCGTATTTTCTATTTGAGGTATAATCACAGAATATTATACTTTCGCACGGGTGCTATAAACCTTCCTCTTGAATTACTCTATCTATTGATGAAATCCGCATTAAATAATATTAATCCGCTGCGTATTTTAAAAGATCCAAGCTGTTACATACATACATGCATAGGGACAGACAGAGCGACTTTTATTTAGGTACTATGTATGTAAAGATAAAGATAATCTTATGTTAACTTCCAGTTTTATAAACGTTATTGGCAGCCATTTGATCATAATAGGGTCTTTCTAAAAGAAGTTCCTGTTGTAGATTTTATTGCCCATACAATTACTCTACTGGCCTCGGAAGTGGCCTTTTTAGACCCCCTATACTATCTTTAAAATGTATCGTTGTGAGCCACATTAGAGGTAAATACCTTTGATTATTTACTTTCGAGTTAACAGAGTTTACCTTACATACTCCCGAATACTGAAACACTACTTATCTAATCAAAGCTTAACGGGTGACGTTTTTAACGTTTCTCCACGATTTTGAAAACTCAACAAACGGCAGCACAGCTAGTTCGAAAATAAAACAAAAAGTTATGCACTAATATTACTTTAATTAAGTAATGTACTTAAGCACATACTTTATAAATATTAGGTATTAATTTATAAATAATATTTTATGTAGTAATTCTAAATATCACAAAAAGCGGAGCCAGCCGCTTTACACACGCTATCAAAGTCTTTGACTAGAAGTTATAATACTAAATACATACTTCGCTTACAATTAAATCATCTGTCAAATATCACGTCATCATGTGAACTAGAGGGAAATTTGAGATTTAGTCATGCAAATCAGTGTTCCGAGTACATAAAATTATTGTAAAAATTAAAGTAGCACAATATGGTCTTCACGCGCCGCGACGCCGGGCCAAATAAAGCACTATCGAAGCAAAAGTGTTGCAGATGCATACTTATTAAACGTTCAAATTGAACACAATGCTGGTAATATTCTTCACACCTTCTTTAAAATGAATATGGTGCAAGTCAAAACTTTCGACTAGCAATGAGATTGGTGTACTTGGATCTGATGAGTTTCCATTGAATATTATTTCCAAATATTTATTCCCATTCCTAGTTTGCCTTGCTGTTAATTTTAAAATAACTTCAGTATCTTGAACTTGTGTATAATCTGAAAGCCATAAAAATAATTAGGTTTCTCTAACCATTAGATATTCTTATCATTGATGACAACAAACAAAACAAAGCTAAATTAAGTAATGCCTATAGGAGCCTCATTCATAATCATACTACAAAAGTCTGTTATTTATTGTGTATTTTAGATCTGTCATTATTTTTGATTGACATAAGAATACTTAGCAAGCTGCTACAATGACATTGTCTTTTATGAATAAGGGCATTAAAAGGAAAATTATTTTAGTTCATTAGAAAATTAATTAGAACGACAACTAGCGCTGCCGGTAAAAATCGTTACCTTTGCTTGCTTTAAGTATATTTATTTCATATCCCATTGTTTCTTGTTCATCCGAGTTAGAAGATATCTTAATGAAATCATTCGTTTTGTAGTTGAAGGTTATTGTATAATCCTGATCTCCTTTAAGCACCGCTATGAAGCTAAAACAAAAACATTGAGTAAAATTACACTACAAATAATAAGGAAGTTAGTATGAGTCAGTGGCTAACTCTGGTGAAGGAGGTAATAGGCCGCCCAAAGGCCTATGTGATGGCCTAACAACTTTTTAAAAGCCGGGACTGGTTACGTGCCCTCCGAAATACGTATAAGCGCTCAGTTGATATTGCCACAGGGGCGATCACCTATCCAAATGGTAACTACGCGGAACAGTTCTTAACTTTATTGTTTGTTGTTGATCTGTTATGAACAACAAGCGAAACATATTTAAGACTAATAACAACTTATGGACATTATAATCCCCTTATTCATAAAACAAACTGACATTTTAGCGGCTTGCTCAGTACCTAAGGTCTTTTCTTATCATTCTTATGTCAATGAACAAAGACAATGACAGATTTGAAAGACACATTAGCTAACAGTCGTTTGTAGTATAATAATGAATAAGGACCCTATGTACAACATTATAAAAAACCAACAACCAATCAGAAGGGAAAGGCTCTTTCGTTATACACGTAAGTGAACAATGCATTACAATAATCTACAAATATTAGTTCCGGTTATGGTTATTTCGTGTTGTGGTACAGATGTACAAACGTACAATGGTACTTGTAATTGCTTGATATCCACAACAGAAAGCAATAGAGTGGCTTGAAAAAAAGCTAGGTTAACAATTCGACTGTATGTTTTTTGTTTGTTACGCAATATCTCCGCCAATTATGAATTGATTTTAATGGTTCTTTTTTTATTTGATAGGTAATACCATGGTTTGAATGGGTCCCATTTAATTTTCATGGAAATCGTTTCAGTACTTGTACAAAAACGTGTCAATAACTACATCGTCGCGCCACAATCTGCCGTAAATATTATTTTTTTTAGCTCAAACTAAAATATGTTTCGACAGATTCGACTACATAATAGGTTTTTTTTTTCTGAAAATTAATAATTTATTGAATGCTTACTTTTCTTCTCTAAAACTAAGGTATCCTTGTAAAGTCATCGAGTAATTATTTTTAAATGATGTTGGCAGCTTGAAAACTAAGTTTTCGTTGTCATCTGATTGGTCGGTGCATCTGAAAAAAAGATATAGTTTAACTTTTAAGTTGAATGTGGATTATCATTACTTTTACAACCTTTCTCTTAAATCACTTTATTGATGAAAATTCGTTGCTTACTTTAAAAGATCTAAGCGTACATACATACAGACGGACAGACACGGCGGGCAGCGATTTTGTTTTATACTATGTAGAGATTTATTCTCTCAGCTATCTGTGCGGTTAATATAATTATCAATGTATAAACGCTGCCAGCAATTTATATAACGACTTCGATAGAACATAACATAAACATTTCGTGGGACACCTTTTCCCAACAGTGCGACAAAATAGGTAAAAACCCTAAATCATCTTAAACGTTTAATTGTATTTAGTAAAAAATAATAATGAGATTATTTAAAACTATGAACTTACCCGTTCATTGTTTTGCAATCTTTATCAGTAGCGGGACGTGAGAACACTTGAGTAAGTGTCGCCAGCACAGAAAGTAACACTACTTGAAACAAATCCATGCTTGATGTAATGCTGTACTCACTGGTGCACAAGTTTTATATCATAAAACAATGTTGCTATGATTTTGAAGTAAGTGATCGTTTTTAAAACTGTCAATAAAATAATTTATATAAAATTAAATTGTATTGGTTGTCCTTTACTAAGGACTATACCAATTAGCAGTTGATTGACAACAATGGACACAACTTTTGTGTTTATATAGTTAAATGAATATTTTCCTAAGTGAATCATCATATCCCTATGCATACGTCGACGAATACTAACATAAAGCTTAGAGGGCGTTATTGACTAATATGGGAAACTATGTTTTTGGAACAATCAAACTAATAAGGATATAAAAAAGTACTTTCATATTATAATTTAATTACCTACCTATATCAGTTATTTTTACTACCATAATCATCATCATCATAGCCTTCTAATGTTCCCACTGCTGGGACACTGGCCTACTCTTCGGCGAGAGTGATTGGGTCTTAATCCACCACGCGGACCCAATGCGGATTAGTGGATGTCACATGTCTTTCGAACCTTTAGTTCTCGTACATGCTGGTTTCCTCACGATGTTTTTCTTCACCGTATGAGAGCACTGACATTGCGCACATAAATTTTTCGTAGCGAAAAATCCATTGGTGCACGACCGGATTTGAACCCACGACCTTAGGATCGACAGGCGGGGTCACTACCACTAGACCACCAGTGCTCTTACTACCATAAGCAGTGTCTTAATTACTCACGGTGGAAAAAAATTGTATGGTAAGTAGATTTATATTAAAGTTCACCAAATATTTACTTTCATGACTTCATGACTATAATATTAATTACTTTTTTTTATAAGTATAAGATAAGATAAGATAATTTATTTATCAAAAAAACGGTTTGCCATATACAATAAACTTAGCTTACAATAAAATGATGGTTAGGTATATTTATTATTACTAAGTAACTTTTTTTTTTTTAAATCTCTTAAATAACAATTTATAAAACAATGAAGGGATATCGTGATATTTACAGGTTACAAGATCAGACCTATTTATCTATATTCAGAGTTTAGTATCTTACTAAACTCTGAATGAGAAAGTTTGTATGTTTTTAAAAATGTATTTTTTTTTACTTCTTCACACCGCACCTTAACCACTGACCGGATTTTGGATTCATCATTTAATATATATACTCGGAATCATGTAGACAAAATAATAGTGACCTCTTATTCTGATACAGTCGGCGACGAAAATCGCTAACCATTTATATTTTTGTACAAGTATACAGCCAAAATAGTGATCATTGGCTACAAAATATTAGCAGCTCAACAAATAATCTTAACAAATACCATATTTACAATTTTTGTTTCTATGTAAACTATTAAAACTTTTTTTTTAGAAATCAAATCAAGTTGCCGTGATTAAGCTCTTAATACTAAGCTTAAAATATTTTAAATTGAGAGACACAGTAGATACAATTAATATTCAATGTAGGTAGAATGTAGGATCTTTCCTAAGCCTCCACACACTAGGATTCCCTGTACTGTACATACCAATTAATAATTTAAAAAAAGGAGAAAGAATTAAAAAAGGTTTCTCGTAAGATTTACGGAGAGCGTTCGTTGGTAGGTAGGTAAATCTGAAGGTGGATGATGGATTCAATAAAATTCAATCAATTTTTCCAATCTTGCATTTTATCAAAATAAGCCGATTTTTGTTTTGTTTTTACTGTGTTCATCGATATTTATTATTTTTACGTCGCTAAATCCGCTGTTAGTAGCTAATAAAATAAACCAAAATGATCTTTATCGTCATGATTTATCAGCTCTAAAACTGCTCTTATGAGAGATGATATGTAAATACCGAACAAACCGTAAAAAGATCTTTTTTCAATAGGTGAATCGAATGTGTACACCCTCGGAACCATTGGTGCCCATCGCGTGGTTACTACAAAGCTTCCATCCGTGGGCCGCACTCGAGAAGCCATGACGGCTGCTGGCAACACTACCACCAGACTTTTAGGAATCTTCCAGAAGGTATGTAGAACTTCATTTTCGTACGAAAAACTTTAATAAGTATACTGTATAGGCTGCATGCGTCTTGTCTGTTCAACTGCTCTTTTTTTTTTTTTTTATACAACTGAAGTGGCAACAAGCGTACGGCCCACAAGATGGTAAGCGGTTACCGCAGCCTATGGACGCTTGCAATACCAGAGGTATCACTCGCGGGTTGCCACCTTAAGGCTAAGATCGAAAGCCTCATGTGCCAGTAATTTCACCGGGAACCATACCCTTCACACCGGAACACAGCAATGCGAGCATTACTGCTTGGCGGCAGAAATAGGTATGGTATTGTTATTTAATTCTAGAAACTTTGTTGGTTACTGTATTTTTTATGTATTTCTTGTGATTATACCATTCTGTTTGTTTCTTAAATAAAATAAAATAAAAAATATAACCTTGTCATCTTCGGCGGGTGACCTTATGTGACAAGAACCTAAAACATCAAACTTTATTTTCAAACCTGTTAATGTGTTACACTTAAACAGATAAGCTACTTTATAAAGAGGAATTACACGAATTCATTTAATTTTAATAAATACACATTTGTAAATTACAATTTATAATATTCTACATATATTCTGCATTTAATTTGAATAATTAGAAATAATTTTATAATGTCAGCTGTTAGCGAGAAGCGTTTTATATTTATATAAATCACTGTCTATGTAAAAAAATTACGAATCTTTCGTTCGTAACTAATCAATCAAGATTCATTTTTTAGGCCTTAAGTTTAATAAATAAGTTTTATATTATGTACAGTTTTAGATCGTACAGTCAACCAACTTGAATTGTATGCCGCTGTAACTTTTCAAAAAACTTTTCAAAGTATATCTATCAATGATATTTTAGCTAGAATAAGTTTTTGTTACATACATAACACCGATAAATGTCGAACTTTTACTTTGTCTTAAACGCAAAGACTAAACGGTAAGAAATACAATAGAACAAATTTTTAAATGCATATTGTCGGACGGGCACAATTCCCAGCAGTACCAAAAAGGAATGACATATCACCAAAATTTATTTAATCATATCACAAGCATCATCAATCTCTTTATTCAATTTTCTTGGTGAATTTATGCCAGTTCCAGGCGCCCCAGCCTAGAAGAATGTGGCAACAAACTCGGCTGGGTTCCTAGTTTTTTTTTTGATGATCCCTGTTTATCATAAAGTTTCAGTGTAGTGCCAATCGAACTAGGTGTGGCTCACGCCAAGAAAATTATATAAAAAAAAAGGTCAAAAATGGTAAAAAATGTCCACCGTGTCGGCTTGTTGGTTCGCCCGGAGTAAGTAAATCTATGTAAATCGCAATAATTTACGAGTTTTTTAGGTTTCTGTATATGTTACACCAAAGAAAGAAAATACCTACTCCAAAATATAACATCTAGAACCCTTTCGAACTGAAATTACATCGATTGGTTTCGTATGACAAGGTTCTACTGTGGCCTGATTTTCAAGTTGGTTGACTGTACTAAAGGCTAAAACATTGGGGTTTTTAGCACTTTGAGTTTTAGATATGAGTCAGTTGCTAAGGCATTAGCATTTCTTTAGTTACGCACCCTGCTACGGTCAAAGACGTCATTGTGTCCTCGGATTTATCCTATGATATAATCTGTATGAATCGTATGAATTGTAAACGGTATTAGTAGTTTGAAGACGACCATTTTTACAGGTAGGTACCTATTACTAGCTCATGATGACATGCATAATAATGGTTGACGACAGTACGGTTTGGGTTCATATAATTTTTTTTAATTGATCTAGCCATATTTTAAACATTACATATTCCAAGATCGGTTATGTTCAACTATCATGGCAGCCTTCTAATGTTCCCACTACTGAGACACTGGTCTACTCTCGAGCGAGAGTGATGTTCAACTAGCTGATGTCCGAAGCTCTCTCCTTATATCTATTCTCAGTTTTGTGCCAATTAAACTCAAGCTTTAATTAAAAAAATATTACATCTTCAGTTTTTTATAGAGCTTCGAATTGTATCGATTTATGATAGACCATCTTAATAGTGCCCTAGCTTGTAATTGGCATTGACTATTGTAATATTATGGCTATAGTGGCCGGCATTCCTATTAACTCCCGTGGCTGCGTC
Organism: Colostygia pectinataria; assembly: GCA_951394395.1. Taxonomy (NCBI): domain Eukaryota; kingdom Metazoa; phylum Arthropoda; class Insecta; order Lepidoptera; family Geometridae; genus Colostygia; species Colostygia pectinataria. The sequence continues at coordinate 3,703,802 of OX596356.1, read as the reverse complement.
GTAAAAGGCGGCTAAGGGATTGTATCAAAGAATGACCAGCAGTATTGCCTGAAATGAAAATCGATAACCGATACTGCTATTGCGTTTCAAACGTGGTGATTATGGCAAACCCCCCAATATAAACAGGACAGTCGTCATGGCGCTTTTTGGAGGAAGCCTATGTTCAGCAGTGAACGTCTATTGGCATATCATCATATTTTAATATTATACTCCTACAACTTTGTCCAGCGTTCTCGTGCACTCCATCAGTAATATAAAATCAATAAAATTGTGTTCTAATAAGTAGTAGAATCGAGTTCGAAACGGGTACGCTAATAAGTTAGGTTATTTTTGGTATTGGTATCGGTTTCGCATAGTGCTATTAATCTGATCGATTTACAGTCGAGAGTGCCCTTGAGATGCCTGCCCCGCTCCGCCTTGTAACCACGCGTGAAATAACCATGATTTCATGGAGCTGGTATAGAATAATATAGAGTTATTACAAACGTTATAAGCAGGATCGCAAATTCAAAGCAATACCAACACGGTCGGCAATAAGAAGTATGCGTAGCAAGTTGAATTGACCATGTTGCTTGCAGGACCTCTTTGGTGGCTAGATGACAAAACGGCTAGTGTCGTGTACAACCACTTTGTGGTGGTCTTTTATCGTTTCGTATGCACTTTCACATGCTTCGCCCATTAAATTTTCAAATATTGGGCACAATTTTAATAAGTACTGGTTTGTAGTACCAAGGAAACGTGACTGGGGCTTGCAATGCATTGCTAATATTGCAACGTGTTTAAAATGAGTTTAACGTCTGGCATCGGTCATCATAATACATTAATACTATTTCAATACCATTGAGCTAAATGCGTATCTACAAATGTTAAACATTCCAGCACGTGTTCAAACGGCTTTTAATCGGTTACTATCAAATGTTATGTTTACTCTACTATTAACAAGATATTCAACAGAATTTGGCTAATGAATACATTTCTTAACTTTTCCCGTTTTTTTACGGACATTGCCGAATATTTGCTAGAGAATTGAACACTGTAATTGTTAGTCATATTTTAGATTGTTAATTGTTTTTATTTCCCAGAATAATAATTACTCCATTGATATCCCATTGTTGCTCGTATTATAATCCCTGTTATACGAGTATTACCGTAAAAGGAAAATATTAATTTACATTGAATAAAACAACTTAAATTGTGTATATTCTCTAGAATAGATAAGGGACAGCAATATATAATGTGGTAATTGTTCTAATTAAATCCTAATCCTATAATTATCAGACTAGTCATTTTACGTTAATTTTCGTCTTTCATTCGGCACCTTTCACTCGAAATGAAACGTTTACTCAAAATGAAACAGAAGTCCCGAATGAATTTATTAATGAACCAATCCAACAGTGTTAGATATTTTCATTCGCATCTTTCACTCTCACTCCGACTTAACGAAAAATGAACAATCAGAACACAAAGGGAATGTGCGCTATTCAGCCATTTTGTCTTGAGTAGCAGACGAACACGACTTCATTTGACGACATCTTGAATGAAAATAAAAGTGAATGTCATTTTCTAAGTCATTCCAGCTTAACCGTGTGAACATGGAATGTAAGAAAAATTAGGCATTCACTCGAGTTAAAATTCATTCGAGTGACCCGTCTGATATCACCTTTAGGTGGCTTCAGGTTTACACGAATACCGATATCGTGTGAGCCTTGAAATGCGGAATGCTAGGAAGTATTTGATTATTAGTATCAGTATTTTTTTTTTGCACCGGTGGTCTAGCGGTAGTTCCTTCCGCCTTCCGATCCTATTCCGGGCAGGGGTTTAAACCTAGTCGTTCACTAATGGCTTTTTCAATAAAAAAAATGTATGTGCCTGTGCTCTCATACGCTGAAGGAAACATCGTGAGAAAACCGGCATGTCCAAGAAATAACTTTCGAAAGGCATGTGTATAGCATAATCAATCAATACACTCGCCTGAGAGTAGGCTAGTGTCCCAACGGTGGGAATATTAGAAGGCTGTTATAATGAGTAGTATTTTATTTGAGGGATAAGTAGAAACCATGACTTACTCCTTCGAAAAAAAAATGTGCTCAAGGCGGTGAAGGAAAAATCGTGAGGAAACCGGCATGGTTTACAACTAAAGATTCCAAGGGCATTGTTGTGTCATCTACTAATTCGCATTGGATCCATGGATCCGAGAGATGACCAACGTTATCTGGGTAAACCCGTTGCAAAGAGAAAACCTGAGTAACATTATGTAAATGCATTAGCCTACACGTGAAATGCATATGCAAATACATTATTCAATCTATGCGAAGACGGTACGTGTTAATCCCTATGTCAATACTCGTTCGTTGTTTCAAGTCAATGGCCAACTCTGGTGACACAGTTTCTAGGCCACCCGAAGGCCTCTGTCATGGCCTAACAACTTTGAAAAAGCTGGAACCGACTGCTTAATGTGCCCTCCGAAGCACGGGAGCGCTCAGTTGAAATTGCCACTGGCGGTCACCCATCCAAATGATGACCCCGCGGAACAGTGCTTAACTTCGTTGATCTGTTAAGAACAACTTAGCCAGCTACGTCACGAGCGCTCCTCATAATACTAAGAACAGGTATAAACAGATATAAACATTTTATTCATAATATGTCAGATTATATGTCATAAAAATACATTCAATGGAATTATAAAAATAAAAATAAATTATTAAGTAAGTAATAATAACGATAGATGACCTACTACTTAATAGTAGGCTTCTTCGAATTCGTTTACACTGTAGAACGTCTTCTCAGCGAGCCAATTCTTTAATCTAAATTTAAAACTAGCTAAGCTCGGTGCGTCCATTACTCGAACATTACTTAAGTATTACTATAAATATATAAATGTATTTTCTTTCTTTTCTTACTATCGATTTACGATTTTAAATACCTACTACAGTATTAAATATGCAACACCATAACTTTAAAAAAGTATTAACTACATGGGTACAGACAAAAGGATATAAAACACTTCTACATACGAGTATTATAACAATAGCCAAAGCCGATCTGCCCAGCTTCGCACGGGCGCAATGAAAACCGTGCGAAGCCTCCTCACTAGTAATAAATATATCCTATATTTATATTTAAGCCTCAGGGATAATGTAGCATTATAATGGTGAAAGAATTTTTGAAATAGGACTAGTACTTTTTGAGTTTATTACAAATAAAAATTCAATCTATAATTTAATTTGTATTAAGCATTTAGTTAACTTCGTCATAAGATCTTAATGCGATGTGCTATAATACATTGCGGAGTGTTGCATGAAATTAATATTTAATTATTATTATTTGCGCCTTACATCAAGCATCCAATAACAGACAACTAGCAACACTGCGCTATTAGGGATGATCGATATTCATCGATGTTAATAATGATTAGCTTCTTATAATAAAACTCAAACGTCTTACATTGTCTTAGAAATGTTACCATATAAAACTACGATGTTTTTCTTTCGATGTTTATCGTACATCGATACTTTTGGATCGATGTCAAATCGATGTATTTTTAATATAAATCATCCCTAGTGCAATATGGCGTGTTTAAGCGCAAAAAACACAGAGCGGGCGCGGGAAGGGTCGGGTCGTGCCCGTCGCGAGTGTATTTTGTTTAATTTAGTATGGACAGACAAGGATGACAACACACTGACACGACCCGACCCGCGCCCGACCCGCGCACGCGTTCAGTGTGTTGTCATCTTTGTCCCCGCGCCCGCTCTCTTTGTTTTGCACTTATGTCATTGTAACTATGTTTCTTCACAGGTGGAGTATGTGTTCTTAGTCGGCGTTGGCGGGGGAGTTCCTCACTACACAGACTACGCGAGGCATGTCCGTCTGGGTGACGTGGTCATCTCGACTCCGGCGCCGGATTTACCCGATAAGTATGAATTATTCCTCTTCTATTTGTCACGCTTGGTGTCAATGATTCCTTGCGGTTTCCTGAGTAATGGTGAAAATAATTACGCTTGTTTGACGTAGTTAACTGCGTGTGGTTGGGCCGAGGCGAGGCCGATTTTGTGCTTATCCTATCGGCGGGAATCTTAACTTTCTCGACGGCGTCGTCACTAAATTTCTGGCAAGGGTTTTGTTAACTGACTGACTGACGCACAGCCTAAAACTAATTATCTATAGAGACCTTAAAATTTAAGAGCGTGTTCCTTTTAATGTGAAGGGGTGCACTTAGGAATTACCGAAACTCAACTGCCGGAAATTTCGAGAACTCATTTTTTATTGCACTCCTACACACTAATATGGTATTATTCAAATAATAATCATAGATAAACCTCTTTTAGCTTGTCCTCTTACACACTAAGAGATTCATAATCATATCATAAACCTATGTTAGCTAGTCCTCGTGACTCGTGATGTAGCTAGCTAAGTTGTTCTTAGCAGATCAACGAAGTTAATCACTGTTCCGCGTAGTCATCATTTAGATGGGTGGCAATTTCAACTGATGACAGAGGCCTTCGGGCGGCCTAGAAACTCTGTCACCAGAGTTAGCCACTGACTCATACGAACTTACTTACTTTAGCTAGTCCTAACTATCAAATCTGTCATCGTCTTTGTTTATTGACATTATAGTGATGAGGAAAGACTTATGGTATGGTCTTATGGTATTAAGAAGATAAAAGGACACAACAAAGAAGATGAAATTTGTATTAAAAAGACCTTAATGCGGACAAAGTCAATTTCAATTTCAATTTATTGCATTATGTAATAATTTTGTATAAGGTCTTAGTAATACAATGTTTTTTGTCAGGTACATGAACCCTGTAAGGGCGCTGCAGTTTGAGTTTTATTCTAATTAAGGCACGAGTAATTTTATAAATGTGTATGTAAAATTAATAATATCAAGTAATAAATTGCAGTAATTAAATAGGTAGGTATTTTAATTATTCACGGGTCAAAATTATGATAAAATAATTACTTGTTTACTACTTTCAATACAAATGTCATCATTATAGTCCAACTCAAACTAAGCATAACTAAATTAAATAATAAAATATGTCATAATAAAATTAATTCTATTACAATTCTAACTAAATTCACTATATAAAACATCTTGCACATTCATATTTTTATTGTATATGATCTATAGTTTTGTCAGTCATAAATTCGTCTAAAGAGTAATAACATTTTTTTAATAATATAGATTTTAATTTATTATAAAAAATATTGTCCTTCGTTTCTAATTTAATTTAGTCGCGGGGCCATCCACTAGTTCTACTAAGTAATTACAATTGCAGAACTGCAAAAAGTGTAAAAACCGTTCAAGGGTTCGGTTTTTACACTTTCAGTATGCAGAAAATGTCAATACTCTAATGCATATATTATGTTGATGTAATGTATTAGTAGGATCGAACAGAGGTAATACCACTATTATCTCATTATGCATTCATGACCAGTCGCAGGGTCATCCACTAGTTCTACTAATTACAATTGCAGTTGCGGGTTCGGTTTTTACACTTTCAGTACGCCGAAAGTAACAATACTCTAATGCAATGTTATGTTGTGTCATTGTATTAGTGGGATTGACCCCAGGGGTAATAAATATTACCTGTTGGTTACGCATTCATGACAAAAAATGAAGTCTCATTTACCTATTCATTTCGAAACTCTGCATGCAATGCGTGAATACGTGTGAACCGTGAACTTTGTTCCTGTGACAATGACTTCCCGAGGCGAGCTTCCTTATAAAAACTCTAGCTTTTTTTTTCACAATCACAAGTACTGACCACACTAGGATACACGTCGTGGGTATCAGAAACTTTAAGTACGTTGATACAACAAACCTAGAACAAATATTTGTCCCGAAGTGAGAATCGAACACGCAACCTTTCGATACTCAACCGGGCACTCGCTCACCACGCCACCGAGATATACGCTAACTGATCGTTTTAATAAAATGCTCTATTTATTGAACTCGAAGACACCTCATCATCATCATCATTATGACAGCCTTCTAATGTCCCCACTGCTGGGACACTGGCCTACTCTCTAGCGAGAGTGATTGGGTCTTAATCCACCACGCGGACCCAATGCGGATTGGTGGATGGCACATGTCTTTCGAATTTTTTGTTCTTGGACATGCCGGTTTCCTCACGATGTTTTCATTCACCGTATGAGAGCACTGGCATTGCACACCTACTTAGTTCCAAATATTCAGACGGCCCAATAACTCCGTCATCAAATTGGATTCACCGTATGAGAGCACTGGCATTGCACACCTACTTAGTTCCAAATATTCAGACGGCCCAATAACTCCGTCATCAAATTGGATTCACCGTATGAGAGCACTGGCATTGCACACCTACTTAGTTCCAAATATTCAGACGGCCCAATAACTCCGTCATCAAATTGGCCACTGACTCATACGAATTTACATACTTTTTAGTAATTCTTAGTACAAAAAAGTATACATAGGTTAAAATAGTTTTCACTATTTTCAAGGCAAATGAAATGCAATCCTCCATGGTTGAATATCGCCTAAATAGATTCTGTACTCAACAGTATTTATAAACATACCGATAAATGTCCTGTATGGAATTAGCATGACTTCGTTCAAATCAGAACGAAATATTGCGTATTGGTGCGGTAGGTATCGATCATTTGACTTTCTCAAATTGTATAATAGGCATGCAACGGAAGAATCAATTAAGAGAGGGATCAATTTTGATTGCCTAATAAGGTCATTGATTTCATTGATAATTTGGGTCACAGTAGTTGATCTTTGCAATAAATATTATTTGATTCCATTGACTTCACGAGTTCAATGTATGAAATCAAATTTGCTGTTCTTAACTGAAACTGAATATATATAACTCAGTGGCCTCAAAATGTGCATTTCTTTATGACGAGCCGGCCAATTTTTTTTGTCGTTTTTCTAATGTTAAGCGCCACGCCTGGTCATCACAGCTTTGCAGCTGTAAAGTTCTGCGTGGCACTGCACTGCGCTTGTCACACAAGACGTATTTATTAAGTCTGATTCGCCCAGTAATATCCATTCAAATCTGAGCACTGTAATGTCACTCTACTGGCTGAAGGCAGAATATCTGGCACTGAGCCACAATGCGCAATTCATCTGAAAATCCTATCTTTTTTTATACAACTAAAGTGGCAACCAAGCGTGCGGCCCACAAGATGGTAAGCGGTTACCGCAGCCTATAGACGCTTGCAATACCAGAGGTATCACTCGCGGGTTGCCACCTGGAGGCATAGATCGAAAGCCTCATGTGCCAGTAATTTCGATAAGAGTTGAATGTCCATTGGTAAAAATTAAAAATCTCTTGCCATGCCGTCCCAATGTGCGTTGGCCATAAGTTAGTTCGCGTTTCACGCCCCGCGCCCCTTTAAAGCAGAAGTGTGGTTTGCCTTAATTAGATAAGGTGTTTTTCTAAGAAAAGAATTCCAGCCGAGCGTGGTCTTTCCAATTAGTAAGTATTAGCCATACGACCTTTAATGGAAACTTTTTGGATCCAACTATAACCTTATTTAGATGACAAAAATAGTTTGAATAAATATAGTTCTGTGTATTCTACCTATACGCTGTTTTTATTGGCTATTGTTTCGACCAAAATGCCATTCAAGGTATCATCAAAATATTCCGTGCTTGAATAACATTTAATCACACTAATCACATATAAATGTTAAAGTTTGGATGTTTGTTCTTCTATAAAACTTAACCGATTTGGCTGAAATTTAAAACATAGGTAGATAATGACTGGGAATAGGAATAGGCTACTTTTATCCCGGAAAAAAGTACGGTTTCCGAGTTCCACGCGAACGAACTCGCAGGCAGCTAACAGCTAGTAATTTATAATGCGTAGGATTAACAACCTCCCTATCTTTTTTCTTATGAAGTGGCAACGCTGCGGACAACACGGGTTTACGGTGATGACTCTTGTACCGTTGACATAAAGTCTAATATTTGTATAAATATTTTTAGGAAAAGCTTTTTAAAAGTTGTAAGGCCATGACAGAAGCCATCGCGCGGTTAGAAACTCTGTCAGCAGAGTTGGCCACTGACTCATACGCACTTATTAACTTTTAGGAAAAGCAAACAGCTACATTAAAAAAAACATTGTAGTGGATATCAATTAAATTATGATAATAAAATAATGTAGCCTGCAACGCTATTGACAGACTATTTACATGAATTTTAAGTACATATTTTCTCTGAAAAGATGCATTACTTACGCATTGGTAAGGGAATGAAACTTATTTTCCGATATAAGTACCTGGTGGTAGGACTCTTCAGCAAGAGTTCGAATAGTACTGGGTACCACCCCAGTGTCAGATATTCTGCCTCCGACAACAATGTTTTTTTTTGACAATCCACACAGCATCATCTAGCCCCAAGCTACGCAAAGCTTGTGTTATGGGTACTAGATGACTGATATACTTAATACAATATAATATTAGTTGGATGCTAATGTCTATATGTGTGTGTGAATATTTGGTACCGCGAATCACCGTGACGACTTAACCGATTGTAATGAAATTTAGAATGTAGATGGCTTAAATCCTGGAATAACACATAGGCTATTCTTTATCCCTGTAAAATGTACTGTGCCTGTGGGATAGCATAAAAACTGAAAAAACGCGGGTGAAGCCGCGCTGGTCAGTTTATAATATTAGTAGGATATAATGTGTAAAGAGAGCACCGGTGGTCTAGTGGTAGTGACCCCGCCTTCCGATCCTAAGGTCGTGGGTTCGAATCCGGTCGTGCACCAATAGATTTTTCGCTACGAAAAATTTATGTGCGCAATGCCAGTGCTCTCATACGGTGAAGGAAAACATCGTGAGGAAACCGATATGTCCAAGAACTAAAAAGTTCGAAAGACATGTGCCATCCACCAATCCGCATTGGGTCCGCGTGGTGGATCAAGACCCAATCACTCTTGCTTGAGAGTAGGCCAGTGTCCCAGCAGTGGGAACATTAGAAGGCTGTCATGATGAATGTGTAAAGATTATATAACTTTCCCAGGTCTGTGTACGTGTTTTGCGAGAAGGCGGAGCGTAACAGCAAAGGTGGATGGGATTATGAGGTGAAGCCGTACAAGCCTGTGGACCCGATGCTGCAAGACATCGCCCTTAGACTGACCAGCTCGAAGGCGCTTTGGGACTTGTACGTCAATGAAGGTAAACAGTTATAACACTAGAGCCTGATAGAAATCGCTCTTTTTTTTTTTTATACAACTGAAGTGGCAACCAAGCGTACGGCCCACAAGATGGTAAGCGGTTACCGCAGCCTATGGACGCTGTCAATACCAGAGGTATCACTCGCGGGTTGCCACCTTGAGGCTAAGATCGAAAGCCTCATGTGCCAGTAATTTCACCGGAAACCATACCCGTCACACCGGAACACAGCAATGCGAGCATTACTGCTTGGCGGCAGAAATAGGTATGGTGGTAGTCCTTCCCTGGACGAGCTCTATCACAGAGAACTCTACTACTCTTACTAATAAAGAAATATAATATATAATCATCATCATCATCATGACAGCCTTCTAATGTTCCCACTGTAGGGACACTGGCCTACTCTCGGGTGAGAGTGATTGGGTCTTAATCCACCACGCGGACCCAATGCGTATTAGTGGATGGCACATGTCTTTCGAGTTTTTAGTTCTTGGACACGCCAGTTTCCTCACGACGTTTTCCTTTACCGTATGAAAGCACTGGCATTGCGCACATAAATTTTTCGAACAGAAAAATCCATTGGTGCACGACCGGGTTAGAACCCATGACCTTAGGATCGGAAGGCGGGGTCACTACCACTAGACCACCGGTGCTCTTGTAATAATATATCTTATAATATAATATACAGGGTGTATTTGTTGTGTTGACCTTAAATAGATAATAATGCTGGACAATCCACACAGCATCATCTAGCCCCAAGGTAAGCTGCTGTTAAACAGAGCTGTATTATGGGTACTAGATGACTGTTATATACTTAATACAATACAATAGATAGATATTTTTTTATTATATATAGAAAATACCCAGAACACCCGGAACAAATATTTGTAGATCGTACAAGCATTTGACCCGAGGCGGGAATCGAACCCGCAACCTCCGCGTCGCAGGCGGACCTGCGCCCGCTGCGTCACATCGGTCGTCAAATAGCACGACAAGCAGGCTATTTTTTATCCCGGAAAATTTAACGGTTCCCGTGGGATAGATTTGATTAGGTTCTTACACATACACGTTATTTCCACAGCAAGGGCAACAGGTAGTAAGGATAAAGAAATAGCACGACATAGGCTATTTTTTTATCCCGGAAAATTTAACGGTTCCCGTGGGATATATATGTTTTAGTTCTCACACATACACGTTATTTCCACAGCAAAGTCGCGGGCAACAGCTAGATAGATAGATAGATAGATGACTCTTTATTGTATTACACCATAAATAATTAAACTAAAATACAACTAAAGAACCAATTTCATAGTGGCCTAGGTCTTAGTAACACCATAGAGAAATTGGAAAAAAATATAAAACTAACTAATGTTAAAAATTAAATTGTATTATAATTAATACAATTTAATTTTTATGTAGACAAACAAAGTTCTTTATGAAAAATGTTTGTTGTGTTGAGTTTCATAAAACGGGAACACTGGAGGTCCGCCATGACAGCTATTAGCCAATGATCGTGACGCATCTTGACTTTGACAGTACCTAATAACCCAGTTGTTCATTAAACCCGCCATGTTGTTTTGCATTGTGTTGCACTCCTTCACAAAGATAAACTTACATATGATTGTAAAAGAAGCTAAAATAAATTAAATAAACAGCTTAAGATGGTTTCTTTATTGAATATCTAAATATCTAGACCCCTACAAAGGACCTAGGCCCGGCTCCATACATCGAGAAACAACTCCTTTAACAAAAGTTTCGAGGTGGTACAATGGGCGTAAGCTAGTAAGGTTATGAAAATCGTTTATTTCTGTACTATTATATTGCTTCATTGTCCTCTGTGTGGCGAGGCTGTCGCATTTGTCTGGGAATTTTCTACTTATTGATTACCTCGTAAATTCTGAAACCGATGGCACTTAAATATGTTTACAATGTATCACTGTAAATAGAATTTGTCACAGATTCATAGAACAGAAATTAGTTCTACATTCAGAATAGCCACTCACACTTACACAAGACTTTAACGGGATAAAAAGTATCTCGTAATGACCTTTTTACGGGATATTTCATTAATAGTGCATAATGTTAAAGGAATATGTTCCACACACAATAATATACATAGGTACCTACCTTTTTTTCATACATTTTGTGTGAAATCTAAATCGATAAGGTTTTTCGGGTCAATTGTCTATACTAAATAGAATAAATATTATGGTCCGATTTCAATAATTATTTCACCATTAGAATGCTACATTATACCTGAGTAACATAGGCTATTGTCCACCCGTGCGAAGCCGGGACTGGCCGCTAGTTAGTTATAACTTTAAGTTGGTCTCATAAAAATTTGGTGAAGATCTGATGAGGAGAATAGCTCCTCAAAATGTCAATGTGCCTGCGACACTGAGGTTGCGGGTTCAATTCCCGCCAAATGCATTACATTTTCTCACAAAACGTGTGTAAATTCAGACAAAGTTTGTGCTTTCGAGATCTTCTGTTCGTAAAACGATTAGTGTGATAGTGTGATGTGTGATTTGAATTTGTATATTGTAGGGTTGGATCGTCTAAAAGGCGTGCCGGGTCGCTGGGAGCCGCCGGAAGGCGCTGTGGACCGCCTCTGTATGGAGGTGGGCGAGGGCGCCTATATAGAAGTGTCACATCCCGCGCCCAAAGGCGATCAAATGTACGTATTACCTGCCCTAAAGGCCTTATTCATAAACATAATTAAAATATCAGTTAGCTAATACTGTTGATTCTGTTGTAGCATTTCCTAAACTTAGCTAACTAAAATTATCGCGGTCCTTTGTATTTTAATTCATTAGAAAAGGTTTAGAAAATGGTACAGCAGAATCGACACCAATGTGTCTCAAATCTATCATCGTCTTTGGAATGACAAGGAAAATCTATACTTAGCATATTGCTATTGCCGCTAAAATATAATACAATACTTTATTAATAACGCCAAGTTACATGTCACAAAAAAGCGTCAGTAACTGACTGATTAACTGACAACAGTGTTTCTCAAAGTGGGCGATAACGCCTCTTTTAGGCCTAGCTAGAGGGGGGTGGTAAGGGACCCAGAAAAAATTCAAACTCAATCAAACATTTTCGACAACAAAAAAATCTATATTCATAGAACCTGCATACGAAGTTTCAACCAGATCGGTAATAAAAATGGTGTCAAGTTACCTGAGTTGGCCACTGAATAATTAAATGTTTGTATAAACATTTAATTATTTCCATTTAAAAAAGCCTATGATCAAGTAGAGGTGTTATAAGAAACTGACCACGATGATTCCAACATCTCTAATTCATAAACAGTTTAAATCATAATAATACAAATTTTTATATGACAAAAATAACTACGAGGTATCTTAATCTATTTGTAATAGTAATTATAATATATTGATGTGCTAGTAATTATTTTGGTAACCACATTATTTCAACCGCATACAAATGATTAAAAGCAGTTCTACGAACGATCAATTTATGTAATAATTACATAAGCTAATAAATTGAATTTCTGAATGTTTGTGGTTATTGGATGTGCGTACGTGAGTAAATCGTGAATCACTTTCAGGAGCCCAACCATGAACTTTTATAGCGATTCAAATGAAGACCTAAACTAAATCGTCAAAAAATTTTATACCATGACATGATTGTCTAATTGATTTCATGGTACAAATTTTTTTGACAATTTATTTTAGGTCTTCATTTGAATCGCTGTAAGAGTTCATGGTTGGGCCCCTGGGGGATAACAACGACCTCTTATAGCAATATTGAAATAACGTTAAACAGTTTTTTTTGTATGCCGAAATGTCAGTCTAACATTTTTTTTGTTTTATACTACTGATGCAGCCCACAAGATGGTAAGCGGTTACCGCAGCGAATGGACGCTTGCAATACCAGAGGTATCACTCGCGGGTTGCCACCTTGAGGCTAAGATCGAAAGCCTCATGTGCCAGTAATTTCACCGGAAACCATACCCTTCACACCGGAACACAGCAATGCGAGCATTACTGCTTGGCGGCAGAAATAGGTATGGTAGTCCTTCCCCGGACGAGCTCTATCACAAAGAACTCTACTACTCTTGTTACAATATTTCTGGTACATAATATACATTGTTTCGATATGGCTTTTGAGCTTATCCACCAGATAGATTTATATCTATTATATAAAATACTAGTGGACTAAAACAATCTTCATCTTCCCGCTACGTCTTCTAGGAGTTGAATTTGGGGTAATCCTTTCTTAGTGCACCACTACACCATAAGAGCAATGTACCCTCCAAATTTCAGGTTTTCTTCAAGTCCCTCTTATTTTCAAAATTGAAGAAAAGCCCAATTTTCATCAAAAAAGTTAAAAACATCTTCGCCCTCTAGGTATCTCAGAAACGGTTGAGCGCATGAAAAATTGTTTAGACAAAAATTTGTTGCAATTGTATGCTCTTCAATTTTATAATAGCTGTATATAGTGTACTAGCTGACCCACGCGGTTTCACTCGCATTATTACCTTCCCTGGACTTACACAAATATTTTAAGAGCAAAATTAGTCAAATCGGTCTAGCCCTTTCGAATTTTAGCGAGAGTAACGAACAGAAAGGAAGTAAGGAATTAACTTTTAATCTAAAAATACCTTAAAAGGTACTCTAGTTAAAGGGAAAAAGTAGCTCAATAGAGTTCTATTCAATAAATATAGGATCACTTTAAATGAATGAATGGTTTAATAAATGAAAGATTTTCTATATTGTTAAGTAAATAACACCTTCAAGCTTTTAACATTACAATAATAGCAGGATATTTAATTATGAATGAAGTCTGATAGCTGAATGAAAATATTAATAACCATAATAATTTATGTTATTTACTCGCTAAATAAACTGTATACGTTTATCGTATATGTACATTTTGTTTACATGGTTTTTACATAAACATGTTTTCGCGGTTTGACTTACCCCACCCCGTTCGCGAGATTACCGGCACTTTTAGCGGGCGCTGTTCAAAGAAATCAATGTTATAGCAGTTAGGTATATCTGTAGCGTAAAAAATTAAAATTAAAAAGTAAAAAATTACATAATTATATTATGTAATTTTTTTATGAGCTTTTGAACTGAATTTTCTTTAGTCGCACGCTACAGATATACCTAACTGCTATAATTATATACAATTAAATTTGAAGTCTAAATTTTGTATTATGGGGCCTGTCCTGGCAGAACCTTGACAATTAACCCCCCCCCCCCCCCCCCAAACCTCCTGACTCAGAAGCTGGATCCGCCCTTGGCTCAGGGCCCCGCGTGGGCATTTGCTACGGACCTCGCGCTGACTTAATCCGGCACCGACCGGAAGTTAGCCGTTTGTGATGCGCAAAGACAATTTAGTTAGAAAAAGCTCCATTGCGCATCGAAACGGCCAACTTCACGGAAGCCTAGATCCGCCGAGAGAACTATACAAGCCTTTAGTTGTTTTTAATAGACATTGTAATGGCGCGCGTACCGAGCCGCGAAAAATTCTAAATGTTTAACTTGTTGAATCACAAAATGAGCAAAAAACTATGTCTGTGCACTCACGACGCGACGGCTTGCATTATAATGTAATTGCAGATTGTTTGCGGCACTACGGAGTATACTAAGTAGGTAGGATATCGGTTAGCAAGCGTGGATTTACAAGTAGTAGTTTGAAATGAAACGATGTAATATGTTATAATTCCAGAGATAAGAGTTCAGGGCTGCGCGTGCACTGCGCGCCGGTGGCGGGCGGGCGCGCGGTGGCGTGCGCGGGCGAGGCGCGCGCCGCCTTCGCTGCGCATGCGCGCGCCAAGGCCTACGACTGCGAGCTCGACGCCGTGCTCGACAGCGTGCTCGGCAACAGGAAGGACTGCTTCGTGTCCGTCAGAGGTACTGTATCACCCCTAGACCCCTAGCCACTGCGTGTGCTCCAACTCAATAGCAAGGGTCATGCCAAAAAAGCGATAGGAACCCAGCCGGTGTTGTTGCCTTGCCTTTTACGGCATGGGCGCGCATTGGAACTGATGTAAATTTTCCTAGCTTGTAAGACGTTTCAAAGTGATCCTTGGGATTCTATTGAAATAAATAATTTTTGATTTACGTACGAGCTTCAGTAAAATTACGTCCTCACCATATGAAAAAGGATTAAGGAATATAAAAACCATATTCATTTTCACATTAGATGCGAGATTGATAATCATTTTAATAAAATAAAACTACAAAATACAGCAATCCGCCAAAAAAGGTTGAACACCAATCAGAGCATCTTCGTTCTCAGGTTGGTGGCATCAAACAAAATTGCAGCATTTTGAACCTTATTACTAAAATTTTACATTGAAAACTGACGTAATGACGTCATCGGCTGTCACTCCGGATTTTAGCGCGTTTTAATGTGAATTTTAAAATTCAATTTCAAATAGGATTTTTTTACTAATAAACCATTAATTTCGGGAATAATAAGTTATTTTTTTCATAAAGTCTATACTTCTGGATACTATAGAACTAATAACTACCTTTATAATACCTTTTAGTTATTCTTTGAATTTAAGTAATGTTAACCCGTCCGAATGTTAGGTATTATAATAAGTTAGGTACTCTTATGTAAGCAGCTTAGCGCCCAGCATTGCCTGAAAAGGGCAAATAAGTTCTAAGTGCCATATTACTTTTAAGACCTTTTTTAACACTTATTTGTGCAAATAAATATCTTGAAATCTTGAAATCTTGAACAGTTTTTTTAATATCAGTCATCATGCCTATTGATAATTAATCATGACTCACATCATTCCGAAATCGTTCTCAAAGACGGACCGCGATAGTGAAATAAAATGTAAGTGCTATCTATTTCATGGTAACTTAACACTTATCGCGCATCTAAAAAAATTATTTGGTTAGAAACGTAATAAATGCATACAAACTTCTAACTCTTATATCTCATTTCGGACTGAGGATAGAGACATGCATGCTAAATAAGTTTCGTTTGTTACACTATTCTGTACTAGAAAAACAAGGTTTGGTTGATGGACGCGGAAAAAAAACGCCACCTCCCTTAGGGAATTCGGCATTGTCTTTTCATGGTAGCTAAGTGCTTCATATTTTGTTCAGTTTAGAAGTTTCAAGCAGACATTTACATCCATCTGTTGACGTAATTGTAAATTATCGTTGCCTAAAATGATGAAATCAAACCAGTAAAATAGGTAACCACATTTTTGTAGTTTGGATGACTTGCCTGGTTGGTCACCTGACGTCACTGATACGATGAATTGCAATACTACGTAGAGTTTACTAAAATGTAATGTAAACGATTGATTGAAACGAATGATTCAACGATTGCATTTTCCCTCGCCATCATAATAGCATGCATATAACGTGTTTTCCCATTTCCCATTACGTTGGAAATTTTACGAGTTACCCTGTAAGAGAACCGCGAAAATAAATAAATAATAAATACATTTTTTTACAAACGGGTGTTTTCACGTACCGGTATATCGGTGAAGAGGTACCGACACTGTTTCGACTCAATTTCGAGAGTCTTCATCAGGGTTGAGTGACACGGCGAGGTCAGTGCATATCGCGACGCGGAGGAAGACGCTCGCCGTGTCACTCACCCCTGATGAAGACTCTCGAAATTGAGTCGAAACAGTGTCGGTACCTCTTCACCGATATACCGGTACGTGAAAACACCCGTTTGTAAAAATGTATGATATAGTTCACGATAGTTTTATGAGTAATAATAAATATTTGCGGAAACTTTTACACCGCGCCATAGCGCCTAAGTAGGTAAGCAAAGCTTGTATTATGGGAACCGGATAATTAATAGAATACACAAAATTGTACTTGTAAATACATAGGTACTTATAAATGTAAGAATCCAGACCCGGAACAAATATTTAAAGATATGCAAACAATTTGTCTCGCAGCGGGAATCGAATCCCACAAAGTAGAAAGTCTTCTTTGCAATTAAGTTATTTGTGTGTTATTAATGTAAAAGACAATGGTGTCGATTCTACTGTAGCATTATCTAAGTAACTAAAACATTATTTTTTGTAAGAAAAGTCTAACGAACTAAAATAAACAAGACCGCTATATTTTCGTTCTTTAACGGCAACAATATTTATTTAATTTAGTTCAGATAATGCTACAAGTTCGACACCATTGAAAATCGTTGCGTTCCTGATTAGCTAACTGACCAACAACGCACAGATGAATTCCCGATTATCTTCTTCCTTATCGCTAATAAGCTATCTCTTCCAGACCTATAAGGGTATAATATTTAATTTTTCAGGTATTGCCGACTACCGCGACGGAACCCGCGGCAAGGACTGGCAGCCTCACGCAGCTTTAGCAGCCGCCGCTGTTATGAAGGCAATAGTATGCGCTATGCCCCCCCCCACTGACTAGGATATGACATACATCAGGGGCCTTACTCTTGAAAGCAAACGGTATTGGACAATTATTGGAATATGACATTTCGTACTTTTGACAGCAAACCTAGCGCCAAATTCAACCTTGTTTTCAAGAGTACAAAAATTTGACAGCAGTAAATAGAAATTGGGATTGGATCGGAATTGTCATTGGATTCAAGAGTAAGGCACCAGGTGGGTAACCACAAGCTCAATAGCAATATTGAAATAATGTTAGACTGACATTTCGGCATACAAAAAAACAGTGTAATATTATTTCAATGTTGCTATAAGAGCTTGTGATTACCCCCCTGTTCAGTAATACTCCGCTTTACGCGAGGAATACGTTACGCGAATATTCGCGTATAACGGGTTTGCGTTAAAACACACTCAAAACTCAGAATAAAATGCAAATCAACACTTTAATCCTAAAAACACTGCATCATTTCATTATACATTTTTTTATGGAAAAAAACAATAGAATCTCAAACGAAAAAATCCTACTCTAAGGGGGATTCCCCCCATTCTTTTATCAGAATGGTCAAAGAAAGTATTCAATTCCCGCGACCAAAGACAAGTTACTGCATACATGTAACCAATTCGCGTAAAGGCATTTTAGCGCGAAATAAAAAATCGCGTAAAACCGAAACCGCGCATAACGGAGTATTACTGTAATATCAGCTATTAGACGTCCACTGCCGACATAGCCTCTAGAGTCAGAACGATTGTCTTGAGCCTTCGGAAACCACCGACTTCCTTAGACAGATACAATAAAACATAATTAATATCAGACCTCCATTGACATAGGAACATTGACATTCAACGAAAAAGCACTGTTCCGCGTAGTCACCATTTGGATGTGTCCGCCAGTAGCAATTTCAAGTGAGCGCTCCCGTGCTTTGGAGGGCACGTTAAGCAGTCGGTGCAGGCCTTTTCAAAGTCGTTAGGTCATGACAGAGGCCTTTGGGCGGCCTAAAAACTCTGTGACCACAGTTGGCCACTAACTCATACGAACTTACTAAATTTATTGACATAGGCCTCTCCCATAGTGTCAGAATGATCGATCTTGTCTTCACCATCCACTGACTTCCTTCGACCGCTTTAATGTCATCGGTCTATCGAGTTGGGAGCCTTCCTATACTTAGTTTTGCGGTTCACCGTCGCCATCCGAGAACTTTTCAAGGTGTCATATAGTTTTACATGAGTCCAGAAAATTCAAATACTTTTTTTAATGTAATTAAAGATTCTTATGGTTCTATTCATTACTATAAACCACTGTTAGCTAATGTGTCTTTTTTGTCATCATCTTTATTCATTGACGTAAGTATGACAAGTTTAGCGAGCCGCTAAAGTGACAGTTTCTTTTATGAGTTAAAGTTAATTTATAATCAATCACCAGAGTATGCCACTGCCTCATACGAACTTACTTCTTAAAGGTATGCCAACGTTATTTCCAAAAACTTTAAATTTATATTGACAAGTCTAGACTAGGCATTCCATTAACTTTAATGGCAACTTGGCCTAAAAATCGTGGTTGTATACCATTAATGTGTCTAAAGTACCTACATAAAATACATAATATATTATAAATAATTCGGTATAGTCTTGACTAATTCGTTAAATAGTTTTTCTCTTGTCTAACAGGGGAATAGGTAGTGTTTTCACTTGCTACATGTAAACTACTCAATTTTTCGTAGAATTTTTTTAAAAATATTTATATTAGGAAAATATTTAAATATTAAGAAATCTGTTCGAATATAAAACTCAATTTTTGAAGTTTGGTATAATAGGTCTGATAATAATATATTAATGGGAAAGTAAGACCTACCTAGGCGCATAGGTAATTATTATTATATTTACTTAAGTGAATTTTTCGACAAGTCAAGGTTAACATGTTTTTCTAATTTACAAGACTTACTTGCCTTATAATCAATGCCCTATATACATGTAAAACAATTAGGTATTTACATAAGTACATAAATATGTAGTAAATAGAATAGTATTTATATTTTAGTTTTATAAAACTTTATATGTAATTCGTATTATTTTAAATGTTGATATTGCTCCTATGACATAATGGGTAATCTCACAATTACCTTATCTTTCAAGTCTGTTTATGTGAACACGACAGGTCGGGAATTAAAATGTATCAATGCTGGCACTTGGCATATTTAATCAAATGCTTGCGTTATTCCATCAATACAAACTTAACTTTGTCTAATACTTAGTCTACTTTAATGTTTGAGCAAATAAGCCAAGTGAAATGTGAGGTGTGTCGTGTTGTAGTGTGGACGACACTTCGGTGTGTCGTAGACGATATCATGTCGGAAAATGTCTAAACGCTCTAACTCAAGTAGTGCAGACCATAATTAAGTCCTACGGTAATTGATGGTAGATAGACCCACTGAATTTACTTGTACTACTTTATTGTGGTATGAATTAAAGCACACGCTAAAAATGTAAATGAAAAAAATCATAAATGAACAGTTCAAATCGTCTTCCGGGTCAGCTAATTCGGCTAACAGGCTTAACATTTGGCTATTTAAGGGTGATTAATAAATGATTGAATTGTAAACTACGTGACCCATTGCAAATAGAATGTTGACTGTAAACTATTCCTTTATCTTAGACTTGAAAATTTGCTTGTTACAAAAGTAATCAATGTGGTTATTAGAGCTTAGAAAGTACCCTAGGGTTGAAAGTTAGTTAACTATAAACAATATTTATACACTGTTATTTCACTGCCATAAATGGCCTATTTAAATATAAATTAAATTATTATGATAATTAGATCAATCTGTTGTGAAATAAAACCAAAGTTTAGACTTTTGGCTGTTTTTTGACAACCTTGGTCTAGTCGTCTAAAATGTTAATATTTTAACTATTTATATTACTACAATAAGTCACTGGTGTTGTCAATTCACAAAGTTTTATCATGTTGATTTATTATTTTCAATAATATGTTTATTAGTTTGTTGGAAGTATTTTCCTTAGCCTGTATTATTGTTTAAAAATAATTTTGCTTAACATCATGTTTGTGTAGTTAAACTTAATACATTTTTATATTTTTAGCTTCTTGTATTAGCTTCCATTTTTCTGCATTGTTTAATGTATCACAGAGCACAAATAAACAGTTTTAAAAATATAACTAACGCATTTTTATTACAATTTTTTTTTAGAGTACTTATTTTTCTACCTACATAGCACAATAGACTAAAAAAAAAGGTTTTAATTGTTGCTTTATTTATTTTTTATATTATACATAGCATCATTCAATGACATATTTTATACTTAGAAATAATTAGAAATTCATTGCTTTAAGCAATGTGTAGGTATTTAACATGGTTGCTTGCCATGCTTATGTTAAATTATGCAAATTCAACCCCCACTTAATATAGCAAGTAAATAACCGGGAATGTTATAGGATTTTGCATCTTGTCGGTAACATCCTCTTAGTTTCAATTAAAAGGCTCCATACAGATCAACTTGTGGATTATTCTGAAAAATAAGATTAAAACAATTTTGAAACAAGAGCATAAACTGACTACTATATTGATATATTAGCTAGTTATAATTTTTGCAATGCATGATTCTTGAAAGACATTTATAAAGGGTAAACAGGTTATTCAGTGCTTCTATCCTACCTTTGCAAAGATTGGCAGGGAGAAGTATTCAAAGTAAATTAAGTCTAACAATTTGTTATATTTCATTTGGAGTTGGGGAGACCTTAGCTATGAGAGAAAATTGTTTAAGTAATAAAATAAAAATCATATGAACATGTAGGCATTATCAGAGTACAATGATGTACAATGATGAAGTACAACAGTATGATTAATATTATGATTTCAAAGCTTGATCAGCTTTGAAATAAGTGTTAGTTTAATATGAAAATCATTAATATACAGATAAATAAATGGATAAACACAGACAATTTTTAGTTGGGGTAGCTGTTACATTCAAGTCCTGCCTGATAAATGAGCTGTTATACAGGCATGGTTATCACAAAGAGACAATGCACATAAGACCCCACAGCAAGACAACATTTTGTAGTGTGTTTTTTATTAAGTACAGGGTGCAAACAAAAGCAAGTCAAAATAGAGGTTACTTGCATCAGTCTTTAGAAGCATGGCGCCGTTGTATGGCCATCAATTTTATTGTTGATCTTCTATTAACAAAAAAATATTATCATACAATCATGTCATAAACAGTCCAATAAAATTTTTGTAGTTCAAGCCAAATTCTTTTTGTTTTCATTCAAAGCAAATAATTATCATTTCAAATTGTCAATATTTAACTTACCAACATATTTAACTTCATCAAAAGCTTTTCGTGCCTTCTTTAGTTCTTCATTCATAGTGAGAAGATCTTTCACTCGGGCATACTTTCTTGGATCTTTTCTCACTAAAAAAATGATGTCTTCCACTTGAACTCGACCTGTTCTGCCTACTTCCATTGCTCTGTAAGTCATTAAAAATGAATGCCTTTAATTAGCGATTGGCCTGGTTTATATGACTTTATAACCCAAAGACCTTTTGACTCGATCTCTAATAAAATAAAGCTAGCTCTTGAATGTACAGACTATCTACTACCTTTTTAGATTACTGGCTTCTAGATTGCTGTCTAGAAAAAATTGTGCAATTGCACCTGAGTCTAAGAATACCTGTGTGTTGTTTCAGTTATAAATTCCATAACCAAATCTTCTAAGAAATCAACACTCTCTGTGTATGGGTTCTGGTCATCACCAAAGCCGTACATCATACATCTCAACTCTTTACTGAAGAGTCTCTTTCGCCCAGAAGCAGTTGCGCCAAGCTGCTGTTCCGTTTCCTCATCGTCCATTTCATTCTACAAGTAAATAAGTAAGTTCAACAAGTAAAATTATTATAATACGCTAGAATAGAAGAATCTATTCTCTAAGTCACCCGTTCGGTGAAGATAAAAAGGTAATTATTTTTAATAGTAATGTAGGTATATAGTATTCAACGACCTAAAGTAGTGTCAGTGTGGTGTTATTAGTACCTGTTCAAAGTTTTCTGGAGTTTCTGTAGTTGGGGCAGTCATGACCTACGTTTAATTTAACTGATATGCAAACTGGATGGAACCAATTTTGAGATGTTTTTTTTCTCGTATTTTCCTTTCCAAACCAAATCTGCTGCTTCTTCCTTTCTTTTTCTTTGGTTTCCGTCTCCGTCCGTCTGTCTGTGTCTGGTGTCTGGTGTGTGTGTCTGTCTGTGGCAGTGGCAGTGTAACCAGATTTGAAATAACAAATCTACTGCAACATAAGGGGAAAAAAAAAACTTCTAAACATATGCGGGATTTTAATAAAGTCTACTCTTTATTTAACTTTTACAATGAAAACATAGAAATACTCAGAACACCATTTGCAGAACGTTCAAACATTTATTTCAAGGTGGGAATGGTACCCGCAATCTATGCGTCGCAGGCGGACCTTCGCCCGCCACGCCAGGCTAGGCTATGAGTGTTTTATATTATAAAATCTACCACAATATACTGAAATTATTTTCCCTACGAAGTATTGCAAGTTTTTCAAAATCTACCAAAAAAGTATAAAACTACTAAGTCTGGTTACACTGGTCTGGTCTGTGGCTTATTTGCCACAATGCGACAGCATTGTGGCAAATAAGCCACAGACACTGACAAGTTCAAGTCAAGTCAAGTCAGTGACAAGCCACAGACACTGACACTGACAAGTGTCAAATACAAATAAGCGACAATTACACTTGACACTGGCAGAATTGTGGCAAGTATGCCACAGAGGCCATAAAAGAAGAAGAAGAAAAACAATCCACGATGACAATACTTGACTTGACAATGGCAATTGTCTAATGAATTAACATGCCAAAATAAAAAGAAGAAAAAAACAATACTTAACCTCAAAAGCAAAACAAACAAACAAAGCAATACATTAAAAATAATTCCTTACAAATCTTTAAAAAAATATTTGATGAGCAGCAGTATTACGCATTTAACTCAAAATGAATCCTATGACGTAAGTTTTATTTGTTTTTGTAATGAGTGGCACAAAGGTCTTTTCACACAGCATTCTTTACTTACAAGAAACACAAGATCTGTTATTATCCTATAAAATAATGTTGTTTAAGACCCTTTTTACTAAATAAAGATTTTTGATTTTTGATTTTTTTTGATTTGATCTAGGACAAGCTAAGTACAATTCCCGCCTCGGAACAAATGTTTGTACGATCTACAAATATTTGTTTTGGGTGTTCTGGGTATTTTCTATATATAATAAAAAATATCTATCTATGTATTGTATTGTATTAAATATATATCAGTCATCTAGTACCCATAATACAGCTCTGTTTAACAGCAGCTTACTTTGGGGCTAGATGATGCTGTGTGGATTGTCCAGCATTATTATTATTATTATTATTATTAATTCAAATAAAATACTTACGCTAAATAGCCATTGCTTCACTTTTTCTTTATCATATTACAGGAATATCAAAAATGTGTTGAAGTTAAGCGAAAGGGAGCTATCCAACAATTCAAAAAGTTCTTGGCATGATCAATATAAGGACAGTGCTTGGGTATTTGTCGGCGGTTTGCCATATGATCTGACTGAAGGAGATATTATCTGTGTTTTTTCTCAGTAAGTAACTAATTCAAAGTGTTTTGTTTAGTTCCACAGCCGTCAATCTGAAATAATAACATACTTAAACATTAAAATCCCAATTTCCTGTGACTTAGGTAAGTACTGAAGTACCTACACCCAAAGGTTGCCTGGAAGAAATCGCTTTCAGCGATAAGGCGCCCATTGTACTTCACTGTTGAATAATTTTATGTTTTTATTATAATTTTTCTTTTGTGGTGTACAATAAATAGTTCTATCTATCTACACTACACCTACACTGCAAGCACAATAGGCCTGCGCGGCCACAGCGTTATTTAGCCACACCAATCAAATAAAGGTACCTACACTATTTTACAGATATGGTGAGATTGTAAACATCAACCTGGTTAGAGATAAAGCTACTGGGAAATCAAGGGGTTTTACATTCATATGCTATGAAGATCAAAGGTCTACTATACTCGCTGTGGATAATTTAAATGGGATCAAGGTAACAATAAAGTTGTTACATAATACCCACATGACAGCTTTCTAATGTTTCCACTGCTGGGACACTGGCCTACTCTCTTGTTTTCCTTCACCGTATGAGAGCACTGGCATTGCGCACATACATTTCTCAAATAGAAAAATCCATTGGTGCATGATCGGATTCGAACCCACGACCTTAGGATCGTAGGGCGGGGTCACTACCACTAGACCACCAGTGCTCTCACATAATACCTACATCATAATAAACAATACATAGAACTTAATCATAGGCATGCCCATAATAAATATAATAAAGCTTTTTTTCGGTTGTAACCTTTTGTTAAAACAAGTTAGTGTTGCAGAATTGACTCATTTAAGTAGTTCTTACTTTCTATTTTCTAAATGGACCAATTTATAATGTCCTACTAGTCTAAGTCTTTCATTAACTTTGATCAACTCCTCAGATTCTAGGCAGAACCATCAGAGTGGACCACTGTGAACAATACAAAGCTCCAAATGCAGATATGTCTAAAATAGATGAAGTGACAGCATCCATACGAATGGAGGGATGTGCCCCAACTGTTACTCCACCCAAAAAAATAAATGAACAAACTGAATTAATAACAGTCAAGCAGGTAAAAATATAACAATATTAATTTGTTGGAACAACCTTTTAAGTGATTACAAATGGGGACCAGCGGGAATTTCTTTTCCCATCTACCCCCAGTGGGGGTGAAATCTGGGGGTCATCAGGAATAACCAAATATTCAATGCACATTTCTTTTTATTAGTAGGTATGACAGAGGCCCTTGGGGCAGCTTTAAAACTCTGTCACCAAAGTTGGCCCCTGACTCAAACAAACTTACTTACTTTTTCAATAACTGTCTCAGGAAATAGAAGAAAAAAAGGAGCCTAAAGAAGAAAAAAAAGAAAAAAAGAAAAAAAACAAAGATAAAAAGAAGGACAAAAAGAAGAAGAAAAAGAAGCGGAGTAAACATTCAGAGTCTTCTTCTAGTGATGATGGATGATCAGCTTTATAGTTTAAAGTTTTGTATACTGTATTATTATACCTGTCCTAAGTAATAAAATGCATTTTAAAATAAACTTTTCTTTATTTTTTCACAGAGGAAATTACACAAAAAGATTAAATAAATTCATGATGAGATCAGTTTTAAGCTAATTCTAAAAAGTGTAAACATTAACAATTTCTTAAAATTATAGTGACTAGAAAGAAAGTACCCTACATTAAATAAATATACACTGACAATAATGACTTTAAAATAACTATAATTATTTTTATGGTTATCAACATAAATGTAGGTAACATTTACTAAAATATTTGAAAGAGAGATAATTGGAATTATTTAATAAATACATTTCAGTATACTAATTAAATAAGATAATTAATTCAACAATTAATCAATTTAATTCGGTGAGTCATCTTAAACCTATAATATCAGTTTCAAATTAAAACTAAATTAAATTGGATTGCAATAAAGATACATAACTACTGCACATATTGTAAATCAAACTACATATTATCAAAGATTACTTTCAGCTTCTCAAACACAGTATGGTCACTATAGGCTATGAGACCTCCTGTGTTACAATATGCTTGTGGTTCCAAATCACTAGGGTCATTGTAAGTGAGTGGAAGTGATGTGGTGTAGTCTAAGATCTCACCACCTTTGGCTTTGAGTATAGCATGAGGGGCGCATGTGTCCCAACGGAATGTTGTACCTTGGGAGAGAAAGTATCCTGCGGCTTCCCCTAAAAAAATATTTTAAAAATTGTTTATAAAACAAATTTAGATGGGATTTATAATATTTCCATACGATTTGTAAAATAATTGAAAGTTAGTATATTTCAATCATGCTTTACTGTACTGTAACAACTTATACAATTAATATTAACTTGAGAGCTACATAGATTGAAAGCATCAGACAAACAAGTACTAGATTTGCTGAAAAAAAATTTGTTAGGTAAAGATATACTAAGTAATACAATATATTATGAAAATAACTCTTACCTAGAGCAACTTTCATAAGTTTGTGACCAGCACCAGGAAGTGACTGTACATCCCAGCCCATTTCCCTAATTGTTGTAACCACTTCAGGTTTTTCAGCAGCACTCATAAGAATTGTGTTACTTTTTGGGTTTCTCCTGAACTCAGTTGCACCCCATTTGTTGATATCACCATAGCAAAGACCCCAAATCATTCGGCCTAGATTTGATTCACAACTGAAAAAGAAACCAAATGTTTGAAGACTTCAAAGGGCCTTTTAATAGTAATTTAGACTTTAGATAAAACTTTAAAGGTTGCCTGGAAGAGATCGTTTTCTAGCGATGCCCATTGTAACACTTTTTTTATAAATTTTTTCTGTTTGTTTTTTTGTGTTGCAATAAAGATATTATAATCCATCTAATCTAATCTATCTTAAGACATATGATTAGGAACAGTCTTTCGAATCTGCAATCATCATCATAGCAAGCCGCTCGTTCGTTCGTTCGTATGAGTCAGTGGCCAACTCTAGTGACAGAGATTCTAGGCCGCCCGAAGGCCTCTGTCATGGCCTAACAACTTTGAAAAAGCCAGGACCGACTGCTTAACGTGCCCTCCGAAGCATGGGAGCGCTCAGTTGAAATTGCCACTGGCGGTCACCCATCCAAACAATGACCCCGCAGAACAGTGCTTAACTTCGTTGATCTGATAAGAACAACTTAGCCAGCTACGTCACGAGCGCTCCCAAGCAAAATCATAGCAAGCCGCTAAAATGACAGTTTATTTTATGAGTAAACACCTAAATATCGAAACTCCACATAGCTAATTAAATCTTTAGTGATGACTGTTTGATGTGTTTTTATGATTTTAAAAAATTACAACCTAAAACAGTTAACACAATCTTAGATATTCAAATAAATAGGTAGGTAGTGTTTGAGTTTTTGGGCATAAGGGAGATAGACAACACTCAGCTTAAATTCTTACTTTTTATAAAACGGTTGATTTATAACTCCAAATAATGGTTCTCCAGTAGACTTGAGGTATGCACCGATAAGGACCGTTACACATGGGAGACCTTCTTCAGGTCTGGCTTCCCCATTCACCCCAGCTATGAATTCTGCTGTTGCATCTAAAAACACACATTCATAGGTATAACCTGATAAGCATAATAATTGATTAAACAAACTTACTTGTACGTGAAGTTCTATCATAATAATCCGAGGGCCGAACTAATGAAGCAAAAAATGCTGAAAATAAATATAATTATTATATTATTAAGTATAAACCACATGTAGTAACGCCAAGTACCTCCACTCATGCACTTATTTAAATTTTTTTAATTTTGTTTTTGTGGGTATTCCGTCCACTCTTACTCTGTGTCGTTGGTCGCTCGTCATTTAGTTAAGAGTTCTATTAAAAAGTTTTGTTCACTATGTATTTCCAGAATTTTATATTGGGTATGGTGTTTTAAACATTGGGTGGGGGGGAAAGTAAGCACTTTTTGCTTCGTTAGTTAAGTAACCGCTTATTATGGCAATCAGGTAATATTGCCTAAACAGGCATTCAGTTCAAAGAATTTATTAATTATACTCAAAAGAACAGAGTTCACTTAAATGATTTTGACATTGTGTTACTTTACACACGTAAGTAACCGCTGATTATGGCAATCAGGTTATATTGCCTAAACAGGCATTGTGTTTCTTTACACACGTAAGTAATAGTTGATTATGGCAATCAGGTAATATTGTCTAAGCAGGCACTGTGTTTGTTTTACACACAAGAGCAGCCGTTGATTTATGACAATCAAGTAATATTGCCTAAACAGGCATTGTGTTTATTTTACACACGAGAGTAACAGCTGATTATGGCAATTAGATAACATTGCCTAAACAGGCATTGTGTTTCTTTACATACGTAAGTGACCGCTGATTATGGCAATCAGATAATATTGCCTAAACAGGCAATGTGTTTGTTTTACACACAAGAGTAACCGTTGAATTATGACAATCAAGTTAAATTCCCTAAACAGGCATTGTGTTCATTCTACACACGAGAGTACCAGCTGATTATGACAATTATGCCTTGACAGGCATTGTATTAAATGCTTAAATAGGCATTGTGTTTCTTTACACGCGTAAGTGACCGCTAATTATGGCAATCAAGTAATATTGCCTAAACAGGCATTGTTTATTTTACTTACGTTAAATTTGGTTATAGTAACCAGATTATATTGCCTTCGCGTCATCCTTGTTTTACATACGTAAAGACGTACTTTAATAAAAGCCAACTTTGTTCACATTCCAAAATACGGGTAGATGAAAAGTAAATAAATTTTGCTAAAACGGACATTGTAAAAAGGTTAACATGTTGCGTAAAGTAAAGGCGCATGATTACAGGTGTGATTAACAGCTAATTGTGTGTAGCACATTCCAAAATGCAGGTTTGCGACAAGACTTATTGACAAACAGTTTATCTAAATACGTAAATAAAGGACATTTATGTGTACATTCCAAAAAAAAAGCAGATAAGCTTCTAAATATATTGCCTACACCAGGCAGCGTGTTATACGTGAATATGTAAATTAGAGCCAATTGTGTGTACTTACTCCAATATAGTGGGTAGGTAACGTAATAGTCATATTGCCTGTGATAAGCATCATAAAATATTAGATACGTAATTACGTAAGTAACAATTAATATTAATCCTGATTTTTCTATGAAAAATGTAATATATTGTACCTTGTGTCCTCTTTCTCGATATCCTCGTCGTACAAATCAAAAACTTTCACTTTACAAAATATGTGTTTTAACTTCCATATATTATTCTTGTAAAAGTCATTCCCTGTTTGGGAGATCAAGAATTATTGTATTTTGACATTTTGACGACGAAAAAAGGTGCGAAAAAACGAAATGTGTTGATTGGTTGAGTACTAATATGTGAATGACTAGTGACCAACGACACAGAGTAAGAGTGGACGGAATACCCACAAAAATAAAATTAAAAAACTCTGAAATAAGTGCATGAGTGGAGGTACTTGGCGTTACTACATGTAGTTTATACTTAGTAATATAATAATTATATTTATTTTCAGCACTTTTTGCGAGTTAGTTCGGCCGAAGGATTATAACTTATATTTTACCTATTTAATTTTATTGTAAGGCAAATTTTACCAATTGGATCAATCCAAACTCCTACATCAGAAGGGTTTATTTCAGGAAAATTGAATGGCACAATTTGACCAATTCTAAGATTTATTTTACAATGTGCAGCCTTCGCCATGCGCTTAGCTGCATTCAGTGGTACAAGAGTACTCAGTAATTCAGCGGTCTTTTCCTCAGTATCTCTGACTTCTATTGTGACTCCACCAATATCAGCACCCTCTTCGCCTCTCACATTATTCCTCAGCCCCTCACAATGAATCTCTATTTCGTTTTTAGCGCAAACTTGAGCTAAAACATCGGCAATAGTTTTAAAGTCCTTCTCAAAGCGAGTGTTTGCCTCTCCATCACCCTTTTCAGCCACCAATAGGGCTTCTGAATTATAGCCGCAACAGGATTGTGCAATCGCAGCCGCTTTTTCTGACGCGTGTAACAAGGCTTTGGCAATATCTACCATCGACGAAGTAGGCATCTTTGCAGTGTAGTAAACAATTAAATCAACTGCACTGCACTTCTTGCTACAAATAAATTTTGTAAAATATGTAATAAAAGTAAGAACAGTTTAGCCGCCCGCCCCACACACACCAAGTCTGTCTGACAGTGACAAATGACAATGACAATTACAATCAGTTTTTTTTTACTTTGGTCGTACTGGAGTGAAATTGGATTGTCTTTGGCTATCTTGTCAAAACGACATGGGTCTTCCCATTTTAATTATTTTTCTCGTGTTATTTTAAGTTTTATTGCGTAAATTTGGTGGCAGTTTATCCAATTTAACTTGTTTACTTAGCACAAGTGTTTGTAATTGAAATGGAGGGGTAATGTTGGTTGGTAATTTAGTCAAAGACTTTCCAGGAGAATTTTGAAAGAAAAGTCATCGTTTCTTTCCAAATTTCGTTTGTTTACGTTGCTAAGCGACAATCAAACTAATACACTTGACACTGGCAAAATTGTGCCAAACTAGCCACAGAGGCCATAAAACAAAAGAAGAAGGATTGAAATTATTTTGCCTCAAGCAGGACATGAATCCACAACCTTCCGCTTGACACGAGGCGAAACAAAAACGGAGTTACCAACTTTTTTCTTGTTTTGATAACCTTTCCCAGTATGGCAGTTGGGCAGATAGCGCCATCTGTCAAAGCAATCGGAACTAATTTTTTTTTTAAATCTTGAATCGAAACCCCATAGTACAACGCCACTTGTTTTACAAAAAAATACTAGTGAAGTGAATAAAATGAACAGCCAAATAAAACTAAATAATTGAGTCAGTTCATTGGTTCACTTCAAGATTCAAGATTCAAGATTCAAGATATTTATTTGCACAAATAAGTGTTAAAAAAGGTCTTAAAAGTAATATGGCACTTAGAACTTATTTGCTCTTTTCAGGCATTGCAAATTATATGTAGGCTATGCTAGAACGCCAAACGCGCAGTTCGTAAGAAGACATTTATATCGGAAAAAAGAATTGAATTGAATCAATCGGGGCATTCCGATTTATAAATCGGCATTTTTCCAAACCGTGCAAAATGAACTGAAAATATTACTTGGAATGACGCCGTCGGATCGAAATGTCGCTACGTTCGTCACCTGATTTTCGGAAGTCATCTAAAGCGGTAACCAAAAGGTAGGCAGTTACCACGCTTAACTTAAAAAAAGTACCTACCTACTTGTTTAGTAAAATGCGCATCCTTAGTGTGATGCCTTAGGTCTTTAATGTGATTAATAAGTATATGCACTCCATTCGTTTCATCAATGGAAGTTTAGGATAATGTTCGTTTACAAACTGTAGGTAGGAACCTACTTAATGCTAAGAAACCCAAAAAAATAAATTTTACCTATTACGACGCTTATCACTACTAAAAAATGGCTTTTATAAGCTTTATTTTAGAAAACTGTCAAAGAGAAAGCTAAAGGTAGATCTTGACACGGCGCCGGCGGGGCGCGGCGATTCTGAATATGATAGGTAAGGAAGTAGGTACCTACCTACTACTAAATGGAAAAATCTTGCTTACGGCTGACCCCTTAGCACGGCAGAATTGCGAAACAGTTGTTTTTTATCTGTCCAATAAATCTTGCTATTACTTAGTAAAAGTCGCCAAGGTTCCCAAATAACTCACGAATTCGCGGTCTTTGTCGTGGTGCGTGGGTGACCTTATAGCGACGCGTGTCTGTCAATCTATTCAGTTTATTAGACAAACTCAGTAGGTACTAAGGCTAAGTTTTTAAACTTTTTCGTGATTCGAAAACAGCGTCTCGTGGTGACGAGCGCAGTGCAGTGCCACGCAGAACTTTAAAACTTTCATTGACACTGCAACACTGATAGAGTTATCAAATATCTAGACCTAGATCTCTACTACCTGTAGTACCTACACACTATGCCGGCGGCGGCCGGTGCGGGTATGCCAATGCCGCCAACAAGCCCAGCGCAGCGAGGCGGGGCGCCCCGCGCCGCGCCGCGTTCAAATAGTACATTGCTAGCCTAGGGGTGAAAGTAACTTTATTAGTCATGAGGGCGCCAATAGTTCGAAGGTAAGTCTTTAACCCGAGGTAAGCACTGTGCTTTTCATTACAAATACATGTAAAGTAAAAATAAAAACATGAAATAGCTAGAGACTCATTTAAAAATTTACTCATTTTATACAAATCTCTGCTAATACGGAAGTATAAACCAAACTCTACAGCTCAAAAAAAACAAATGAAGATCGGATTGCCGCTTTCCCGCTTATTTTGTTATTTTTTCTGTGGTCGGCCAGCTATTCAGCCATTATTTTTAATTTTCATCATTGAAAAAATGGTACCTAAATGTTTGCCCAAATCTATGTTATTTTAAAGAAATTATTGAAACTAAATTATAATAAAGTTATTTTTAAAATATATATTCTTTATTATCTCTATGTTATTTTAATTTTACATCGTGGCTTTATAGAAATTTGGAACATGGTTCACTAAAAATGTGAAATATAACTATTTTTTTTTAAAATATGATTTGACAGTTGTCAGTTAGAAGCGATTCTCCCTAGGGATGAAAAGTATTACTTTCATCCCGCTCCTCAGGCAACTTCAGACCTACTTTCAGAGTATGAGTAATGAAAAATTATTTAAATACTTAGTTTAAAAATCAGTACAGTAGCAGAGAATAGATATTAGTACTACAGTTTAATCTGTGTTATATTATATTATATTTTGGTCTACGCGAGCTACGACCTACGTAGCACTCTACGGTGATAGTGAGGCCGTATGATTCAGCTCAGCTTTGATTGAAGTCTATTTGAATTCGCAACAAATCGTGCTACCACCAAAGCTATTGTTAATTTGCCCTTTTGAAGGCAATTATGATTGTGTTTTTAGATATTTATTGCAGTTCCCGACCTTATCGTGATATTTCTAACACAAAGCAAGACTCTTTTTTTGTGTGTGGAACCTGTTTCTTATCCATGTACTAATAATGAAAAACACTGTACCTCTAAGTAGGTACGTTTTGATCTTTTAGATTACGCAACGGATTTTATGGTTGTTTTCATCAATAAATGTACCTACCTACCTTTATAGTAATTCGACCACACTATCACTAACCATCAGGTGAGGTGGTGGTCAGACGCTTGTCTAATTTGTCTATACCTACTTATCCAATAAAAAAAAGTTAGAAAAAAGTATAGGTAGGTACCTAAGTATAAATCAAAAAATAAATAAATAATGCTGGACAATTCACTCAGCATCATCTAGCCCCAAGGTATAAGCTGCTGTTAAACAGAGCTGTGTAATGGGTACGTACTAGATGATTGATTGATTATTAGACTTATTAGTTAGATATTGACCCGCGCGTCAATGAACCGCGGGTCAATAACCCGCGCCTCCTTGACCTGCGCGTGTCAATGACCCGCTACGGGGCGCGCACACTCGAATATTTCATTATTACGCTGCTTAACTCGATTCCCAACAATGATAAATAATAATTGAGCAAAAAAACGTAATCGATTTTTTTTTGTTTACTTGGGATTTTGAAGACAAAATATACATAAAAAAAAATTATAGGTACATATATATTTTTTTTATGTGTAGAACCTATCCCTTAAGTTTGTCAGGTTGATAATGAATGACCCTATATACTTAATACAATACAATACATAGATAGATGTTTTTTATTATGTATATATAGAAAATACCCAGAACACCCGGAACAAATACTTGTAGATCGTACAAACATCGGGAATCGAACCCGCAACCTCCGCGTCGCCGGCGGACCTGCACCCGCTGCTCCACATCCGTCGTCGAAGTGTACTTATACGTACCTAAGTGTATAAATGGCGGGTCACTAGTAGGTAACTTTTAGAATATTAAATAAGAAAAATCCTTTCACTCCTTTCAGAGAGCTCTCCGAAAGAGTATGAATGTGGGGCAATTTTACGCATGCAAGTAAGCAGGTACCATACCTATTAGGTTTATTTTGTGTGTGACCTTGCACTAAATTAATTGTTGTTTAATTTGCGAAAGCTGCTTGGGTTCACATTACACGAAATACATTTTAGTGGTGTAACATGTCTTGGTGCTACTGGTTTTTCCGTAGGTAATAAAAGGCGAAGTTTGTAAGATAATAGGTACCAAAAGAAGATATTAAAAATCGATTCTAAACTTCTATAAAAGAACTAACACTTTCTTTACGTACTTGTTCTATGGCGTCTCAATTTATTTAGACAATTTTGCCAGTATCAATTACTTACAGGAGAAGGTGGTAACGTGGCCCCCCAATTTGCACTTCTAAAAAAATATATACTTGCATGAGAAATCAAATTAATACCTCATAGCGTTCCTTATTCATCTGCCTACACACCTACACACAATATAAGGTGAAATAAATGAAACTATCATAAATTAATCAAAAATCTATGTATTCTCAAGAAATGCAAAATTGGCATCTTGAGATTAGGTGAGGGTTATATGGCACCCAGGGGCAAGCTTATCGACAGACATAGCAGATGTAATATTCGCCTTTAGGACCTGTACAGTCGATGTGTGACCATAAATTGCAGCTCATGTACTGAATACACTGTTCTCCCACGTTCATCGCTAGAATAATTCGCGTCACAAAATATGCAGAGCGTGTATCAGGTATCAGGTATTCCAGCAGTTTTGAAAACAATATAATTTATTATTAACAATATAATTAAAAACGATTAATAACAATATAATTTAATTAAGACATATTATCTACTCATACATATGACCCATAAAGGGGCCATAATTAAGGCACTGTGAGGCAAATTAGAAATACTACATAATCTAAAAACAATTATTTATTATTTTGTTTGTTATCCCGAATAAATAAAATAAAAATAAAAATAAACAACCCCAATAAATATTAATATACAAAATGTTTTATCAATTTACCTTTAAAATCCTGTAGGAAAATGTATATCAAATACGTGTAAATCGCCAAAGCTAAAAGTCCGTATTTTCCAAAAAAAAAACAAATAACATGAAGCGCACTGACAAAATCTTTACCGGCGCGTGTTAACTACTTGTTCTTAGAACAAAAGATAGAGGTGCCCCCAGGTAGATTGATTGTTCATTAAATATGACAGGTCACTCGTGCTATCTGTTACCGCAAAGTTTTGCGAGATAGCGTTTTTCTATGTATGAAATATCAAGGGGGGGCAATATATCTCAAGAGTAGTAGAGTTCTCTGTGATAGAGCTCGTCCGGGGAAGGACTACCACCATACCTATTTCTGCCGCCAAGCAGTAATGCTCGCATTGCTGTGTTCCGGTTCGAAGGGTATGGTTTCCGGTGAAATTACTGGCACATGAGGCTTTCGATCTTAGCCTCAAGGTGGCAACCCGCAAGTGATACCTCTGGTATTGCAAGCGTACATAGGCTCCGCTTACCATCTTGTGGGCCGTACGCTTGGTTGCCACTTCAGTTGTATTAAAAAAAATATATATATATATCTGCAGGGCCCACGTTACCACCTTCTCCTCTACCAAATTGTCAATGTAATTTGAACATTATGAAGGATATGATGGCGTTTCTTCCAAAAAATGTTCTAAGAGAATCGTCAAATTTATTAATTTTAAGAACCAACATTACTCAACCATTTCATTACTTACCTACTTGCTTGTGTGTGTGTGTGTGAAAACGAGT